>JARWLC010000003.1:144727917-147127917 GCA_033318265.1 Phyllotis vaccarum | reverse complement strand
TACAAATGAAACTGATTAGGGCTTTATACACCAGAGAAGATGCTCTGTACATAAAAATGTGGAATGTTGTACTTTCTGTCATGAAGTATCATATCTATTGATGTCTGGCAAATATAAAATGTTAAATTATTATTTAAGCATTATCTAAAGATTCTTCAAACTACGGAAAATACCACAAGGAGTCATTCAGCTAGACTAAGAAGTCAGACAAGGGCAACCTAAAGAAAGACTAAATATCACAAGAAGAATGCATGAGTGACTATAAATAATAAAATATTCAAATATCCACTCACCAAACCAAACTTCACTAAGACAAATAAAGGAAATCAGAGCTCAAAGTGTTTAAAACAAGAGTGAGCAGATCACCTCAATAACGAATATAAGTGTAAGTGGAGTTAAATCCACAAATAAAAAAATTCTGTGCAATGATTCCCTCTCAGAAAACAGGAGACTTCATGGAGATAAAGACACGTGGACTGAAATTGTCATTTGAAAAAGATATTAGTGGAAATGTGATTATTTGTCTCAAGGGTTTCAATACTGCTGTGTTACATGGGGTGAGGGTTTACTCAGAACCATCTAGTTTTTAAACTATGTAGCAGGAATCATCATCACTGAATTCTGCTCCTTGAATAAGAAGCTTTGTTCTGTCACAACTACCCAAATCAGCTTCATAAATTCTGTGTAGACAGCCATAACAAGGCTGTAAGGGGTATGCCTGATGTAAGATACAGATTTCAAACTTGGAATATGAAACCAACAGTAATGCCAATAAAATCATTTCTTCAAAATTCAATGTAGGATAATGTCCAATATAAGTTATAAAGAGAATCATTTGTTCTCTGTTCCAATGATGAGATAACAAAGGACAACATGAAAAATGAAGAGAGTGACTGTGTAAAGATATTTTGGTAGCTGTCAATCCTGAATCCTAGCAGGAAGTGTATGTAAGTTTATATTGACTAGAATCATCACAGCAAGGGATCAGTATCATGAGAATCATGAGGAGGAATCCCACAGAGATGGCTGACTGGAGCTATTGGGAGCTCACTGAATCAGAAACAGCCAGTAGGGAACCTTCAGGGAAAGGAGCAAAACCGTCCAAAGTTAGATGACTGTCCAATGGCACGGGCAGATTGTGGAGCCTCTTGAGTTAGAATCAGACTATGTTCTTTGACATGAACTGGCATCTCTGAGCCTATTTCCTACAGAGGAACACCTAAACCAGCCTTAATACGGGATGAGCGAAATTGACCTACATCAAATGGATACACCAGACTGAACTGAACCATCTTAGGACTCCTTGCCCTCCTTGGGGAATGGATGGCAGAGATGGGAAAAGGCTGAGGAAGGACTGGGAGGGATTGGGATGAAGAAAGAGGGACAGCAGGGGAATACATGGAAGAAACCTTTTTAAATAAATAAAAACATGAGGAAAAAGTATTATTACATCTCTGCAAACTATAAAATCTAGGTGGGGATAGAGCTTGGGCTAACTACCATGCGTGTACACAAACTGCCATACATTTGTGCATATGAAGGTTTGTCTACTTCCATGGTTTAAATGGCCACTCTAAGACCACCATTTCTTCAGGCCAAGTTTATCCTTTCAAGTTGAAGAACATAAAAAATATTCTGCTCTGGGGCTATGCATTTGAGTTACTTTTTGTTTTGAAACTCCAAGTTGAAAAATATTTTTGAGTATAATCAAAACATCCCAAGTGTCAAAAGTTATAATTCACTGAAAGAAAATGGGTAAGAAGGTCTCAAGAGATTAACACTTCTGGGTATATTTTCATTAAGTCTGTGTCTACTAATTGGAAAGCCATTTGAGGTGATACAAATACATAACATAATAGTGTAGGTACAGGGACCAGTAATGCCCTGAAAACTTTCTAAGCATTTGGTAAAAAATTAAGTAATAAATATTAGAATTATAAGCACATATGTGTCTGTGACTTGAGATTTCAAGAGGATGTCAATGCACAGGCCAGATAAAATGTCAGAATACAAGCTATAATCTCTTCCCAAAGCCCATAAAATTATAATCTCTTATACTCATGCCTTTCTCACATAACTCAGATAGAATTATAGTCATGTGGTCACCACAGACAGCATTTCAGTGTTTCAGACTTTGTACCAGATACTACAATCCAACTTGAAAATAGGAAGTTTGAAATAATCATATAATTATATGAACTCAGTAGGGCGACCTTAAAAGATAATATGAGTGAAGTTTTTTAGATAAACTGACAATATAGGGGATAGTAACAGAGGTTTGTCTTGTCCACAGGCAGCTGGAATATATTCAATAAGTAAAGCCAATGCAAGATACTAAGATGCAAACACAATAGCAGAAAATGTAATGAACCAAGCAACCTTATATGAAAAGAAAAGAACATAATTATCTTCTTTTATTTAAGTTACTAAGTTACTGGATCTTTATGGTAGTATCCTTTTGTAGGTTTCTGCTTCTGACAGAGAAACACTGACCAAAACCAACTTGGAGTCAGCAAGCATAAAGCAGAAGCTATGGGGGAATGCTTCTCACTGCCTTGTTCACTAAGATTTCAGCAGATTCATTTATTTTAAAACCTATGGGTTTAAAATAAATACCATGGGCTAGGTCTTCCAATGTCAATCATTAACCCCCCCCAAAAAAAAAATCCCCAGAGACGGGCCTATAGGACAATATTATGTAGGTAATTTCTCTACTAACTTCCACCTCCCAAGTAATGTTATTTTGTGTCAAGTTGACGAAAACTAACAACCAGCAGTAATACCCTAGAACAACAATCTAGATATAAAAAGTTAGTCTCCTACAACTGAGACCAAACATAAGAAGAGAAAAAAATCTTTATTTTATTTTATATCACCTACAATTATATTTCTTTGTTAGGGTTTCTATTGCTATTATGAAACACCATGACTGAAAATCAAGTTAGGAAGAGAAGGGTTTATTTGGCTTACACTTCCACATTTTCATCAATGAAGAAAGTCAGGACAGGAGCTCAAACCAAAAAGGAACCTGGAAGCAGGGTCTATGGAAGGGTTCTGTGCATTAGCTTGCTTCCCCTGGCTTGCTCACTCAGCCTGCTTTCATAGAAAACCCTCCCCCACTGATTGCTATACAATACAATGTCATATAGCTGGATCTATGCGGTTATTTCCTCAACTGATGCTACTTCCTTTCTGATGTTTCACCTTGTGTTAAGTTGATATACAAAACTAGCCAGTACAATATAGTTAGAGATATAAAAAGAGAAGGATGGTAGTTATATTTAGGGTTTTCCAATTAGTTTTCATGAGCCACATGCAGCCAAAAGTATCTATGAATGAGACCCCACAAAATGTGGTGAATGTACTTACATTAGGGTAAGATTTTTCAGTATTTTATACTTAATTGTATAATTCTTGACATTAAGTTTCTACATCTAGCATATGTTGCCACACTCAGTGTTGAAAGGCTGAGTGTAACTGGAAGCAGTATGGATGATAATGACCACAAGGAAAGGCCACTGACTACTACTACTGTGGGTAGTTGGAACTTCTTTAGTAGTTTTACCCATGGATGGTGGGGAAAGAAGCTATTTGGGGGTGTGATGAACTATTGCTGAGTAGATGATGTTAGGAAGTCATCACAAATGACACCATTGCCAGCATTTATTAAAGCATCTACTGTTGGTTGAACTAGGTCTTCACACATGTATTATTAATCAAGGATGGATCAGTGAGGCATTCACATTACCCTGATGATTTATTGACTACTGGTGACTTCAGGAAGATGAACAGTCTTTGTCTGCACTTATAAACTCACAGGACACCCACCAGGCAGGCTACAGCAGAGTTCTGGAACATGGTCACCCATGCAACAGACACTTACATTAAGTTTATGCTGTTTGACCTATGGCTCAGTCACATCGCTAGCTAGCTCTTACATCTTAACTCAACCCATTTTCATTAATCTGTCTGTCATGTCGCCTGTGGCTCACCTTTGTTCCTTACATGCTTGCTTCTTCTTGGGCGTCTGGCTCAGTCTGTCTGACTCTGCCCTGCTTCCCCTACCTATGCTCTGATTTCTTCTCCTACTTTTTCTATGGTGCCTGTCATGGGCCAAAACAGCTCTTTTATTTAAAGACTGATATTCACAGCATACATAAAGGCATTCCCACATCACCTCCCCCTTTCTGTCTAATCAAGAAGGAAGGTTTCAATTTGAACATAGCAAAATTACATATAACAAAATAGCTGTCAAGCAAGAATTACAGTTACAATATTTTGATGTGGGAATGCATTTGTGTGTGCTGTATCTTTAAATAAAGGAGTTGTTTGATGGGTCATGGCGGGCACCATAGAAAAAGTGGGAGGAGAGTCAGTTCAGGTAGGAGAAGCAGGGTGGAGTCAAAGGCAGACCGAGCTGAAGCCGCCGAAAGAACAGCATGTAAAGAACACGGGTGAGCTACGGGCCGGGCCCACGTGGGCCACGGATTAATAGAAATGGGTTGATTTAAGATGTAAGAGCTAGCTAGCAGTGTGCCTGAGCCATAGGCCAAACAGCATAAAGTTAATATAAGCCTCTGAGTCGTTTCTGGGGGCCTAGGTGGCGGTGTGCAGATAAGCGGTCTCAGGCGGGTCTGTGGGTCTAAGTATCCGGCCGCCCGGGACCGAGAACCTACTACAACAGATGGCGCATCCAACGTGGGCCGATTATCCACTTAAAGCCTGAGAAAGATTAGAAAGGGTTCTAGATCGCAGAAACTGAGCAAAAGCAGCTTCCAAATTGTGTATGTAAATCGGGTCTTTGTACAAAGAAAGCATGATCCGGGTCACATTCAAATTGGCGCCAGCGGCGGGCTGGCGGCACGCAGTGTGAGCTGCAATCAGGCGGGTTCCTGAAAACTAACAAAAGACTCAGTAATGTGATTGATTTTAGATTTCTGCTTATTTTGAACAAAAGAAAAACAAATTTTCTTCGTGGCAGCATTTTCTTGGGTGTGCTCTGTTTACGGTCTGTTTAAGAAAACTTAGTGATTCAGCCTAATTTGCAAAAACTGTGCTTCTTTTTGGAGAATGTATTTTAAAAGCTCTTAAGGTTAGAAGATGATTAAAGATTCACAATAAAACAGATTCAGATAAAAAGAAAACCTGTAAACGGGTTACAATGTTTGTAAAAGGTACATAGGCTTCAGAGAAAAAAGAAAGAGGTTAGAAAAAGTTTTTAAAGCGAGAAATAGAGTAATAAAAATATAATAAGCCACGTAAAGATGGAAAATAGACACAAAATCTGGATTTTGGTTGTTATTGTGTTTTCTTTTAATTTTTTAACTGTTAATGAGCTAACTGCAAAAAGACAATGGATTGCAAAGGCTACTAAGTTAAACAAGAATGTATATTTTAAAGGTATTTTGATTTTGAAATTTGTGTCTAAGGATTTATTGCTTTGGAAGAGTTCTGTTTCTGTTTCCACAGATGAGAACCTGTGGATTGCTTCCAGGCAAATATGGTTTCATCAACCAAGACCCCCTGAAAAAACCTCCGATGAGAAGAGATGGCCAGATCAGCTTCATGGCTGCAGATTATGATCCAGTCTCAACAATCCATGAGATTTTCAACGCCCCTTAATCAGCAGGAAGTAGTAATAGATAACTTCGCCCAAATTCCCCAAATATTGTTTCTAAATGTTTGTTTTCATTATAAATGGTTAATGGTCATAGTCAATCTCTTTCTAAGAAAAAACGGGGGATATGGTATGTGAATGCTTTTTTAAAAAATTAGATTATTGAATTTACAGGTAATCAGCTGTTAATCTCAAACTGCTTTACATTGGTATAGATTTTGGTTTATTGATACAAATTTAAAGTCAATTTTATTATGCTGTATGTGTTTTTCTATTCTTGTTTAAGGTATGATGTTCATGTAACTGTTTTAAAATTGTAGTGTATAATTAAGAAATAAAGGTTAATAGTCACTTTTGATAATCAAATTTATAGTTAGGTTAGTTAGGATTTTTAGGTATACAAAGATATATTTCAATTAAATAGATAATCTTCAAATACTTCTAAGACCTACAGAATATGGCATTTAAAATGTTTTAAGAGCTTAGACTTTTCTGGACAGTGAGACAGGTCTGTTCCTGGCAGCACTAATTTACTTCAACAGGAAAATGGGCATTAAAGAAACTCCATATAGAGTCTCATCTATTTGTGGTAATGGTAAGCCACTAGAGAAGAAACTGTTTTTATATTGACTGCTTGACAGTATGCTGTTTAAACTGGACATGCATGTTCCATAAAAAGATGACCTCTGAACTTTGGCAGAACAAGCCTAGATGGTCATTCAGGTTCCTGCTTTACAGAGAAAACTGTCAGACATTCTTCAGGACTCAAGAAGCAACGGATGAACTGTGCCAGAATGGGCAGAGCAGATTTCCTGCTTCACTGAAATGAAAAGAGACTCCAGGCCTATAGGCTGAAGATGGTTGCCCCAACTTTATAAAAGAACTTTGGGTGACTGTCCAGGCAGATAGGTGTCATCTCTGTCCTTTCTAGATTTTAGAAGTCGTTTGCACTTCTGGTTTACTTGGGTAAATATTATATCCTTCTGTGGTCTTTGATGTAGTTGAAGATTAGATAGTTATATGTACAGTTTTTCTTAGTCATTTAAAAGATATATTAGATATAAAACTTTAGATTCATAAAGATAAGGTAGATGATAGAGTATTTTCTTTAATTTTGCTAAATACAAATAGACTAGATATTGTAACTGTAATTCTTGCTTGATAGCTATTTTGTTATATGTAATTTTGCTATGTTAAAATTGAAACCTTCCTTTTTGATTAGAGAGAAAGGGGGAAGTGATGTGGGAATGCATTTGTGTGTGTTGTATCTTTAAATAAAGGAGCTGTTTGATGGGTCATGGCGGGCACCATAGAAAAAGTGGGAGGAGAGTCAGTTCAGGTAGGAGAAGCAGGGTGGAGTCAAAGGCAGACCGAGCTGAAGCCGCCGAAAGAACAGCATGTAAAGAACACGGGTGAGCTACGGGCCGGGCCCACGTGGGCCACGGATTAATAGAAATGGGTTGATTTAAGATGTAAGAGCTAGCTAGCAGTGTGCCTGAGCCATAGGCCAAACAGCATAAAGTTAATATAAGCCTCTGAGTCGTTTCTGGGGGCCTAGGCGGCGGTGTGCAGATAAGCGGTCTCAGGCGGGTCTGTGGGTCTAGGTCTCCGGCCGCCCGGGACCAAGAACCTACTACAACAATATTTAATCTATTTGTATTTAGCAAAATTAAAGAAAATATTCTTATCATCTACCTTATCCTTATAAATCTAAAGTTTCATATCCAACATACCTTTCAAATAACTAAGAAAAACTGTACCTATAACTATCTAATCTTCAACTACATCAAAGACCACAGAAGGATATATTTACCCAAGTAAACTGGAAGTGCAAGCAACTTCCAAAATCTAGAAATGACAGAGATGACACCTATCTGCCTGGACAGTCACCCAAAGTTACTTTATAAAGTTGGGGCATCCATCTTCAGCCTACAGGCCCAGAGTCTCTTTTCATTTCAGTGAAGCAGGAAATCTGCTCTGCCCATTCATTAGTCATTTCTCCTTGAGTCCTGAAGAATGTCTGACAGTTTTCTCTGTAAAGCAGGAACCTGAATGACCATCTTGGCTTCTTCTGCCAAAGTACAGAGGTCACGTTCCTATGGACCCTGCATGTCCAGTTTAAACAGCATACTGCCAGGCAGTCAATATAAGAACAGGTTCATGTCCAGTGGCTAACCAATGCCAAAAAGAAACTAATCTCCATATGGAGTTTCTTTGATGCCCATTTTTCTCTCAAAGTAAATTGGTGCTGCCAGGAGCAGACCTGTCTCACTGTCCAAAAAAGTCTAAGTTATTAAAACATTTTAAATGCTATATTCTGTAGGTCTTAGAAGTGTTTGAAGATTACCTATCTAATTGAATTATATCTTTGTATACCTAAAAGCCTAACTAACATGCATTTCTTAATTATACATTACAATTTTAAATAAGTTACATAAACATCATATCTTAAACAAGAGTAGAAAAACAAATACAGCACAAGAGAATTGACCTTAAATTTGTATCAATAAACCAAAATCCATACCAGTGTAAAACATTTCAAGATTAACAGCTGATTTCCTGATCTAAGTAAATTCAATAATCTAATTATTTTTTAAAAATCATTCATGTGCCATATCACCTTTTTCTTCTTAGAAAGAGATTAACTATGACCATTAACCATTTATAGTGAAAACAAAAATTTATAAACAACATTTTGGGAATTTGTGCATAGTTTTCCATTACTACTTCCTGCTGATTAAGGGACATTGAAAATCTTATGAGTTCTTGAGACTGGATCATAGTCTGCAGTCCTGAAGCTGATAAGGACATGTCTTCCCATAAGAGAATTTTCAGGGGGTCTTGGTTGATGAAACAATATTTACCTGGAAGCAATCCACAGGTTCTCATCTTCTGTGGAAACAAAAGCATAACTCTTCCAAAGCAATAAATCCTTAGACACAAATTTCAAAATCAAAATACCTTTAAAATAGATATTCTTGTTGTTTAACTTAGCCTTTGCAATCCATGGTCTTTCTACAGATAGCTCATTAATAGTTAAAACATTAAAAGAAAACACAATAATAACCATAATCCAGATTTTGTGTCTATTTGCTATCTTTACATGGCTTATTATATTTTTATTACTCTATTTCTCTTTTTTAAAGACTTTCACTACCTTCTTTCTTTTCTCTCTGAAGACTATGTACCTTTTGCACACATTGTAACCCATTTACAGGTTTTTTTTTCATCTGAATCTGTTTTGTTGTGAATCCTTAATCATCTTCCAACCATAAGAGCTTTTACAATACTCACACTCTCTTAAAGAGCCACATATTTTTTGCAAAGCTGAATTAGTAAGTTCTCTTAAAGGCCAGCAAACAGAGCAGACCCAAGAAAATGCTCCTACTAAGAAACCGTCATTGTTTCCTTTCTGTTCAAAAATAAACAGAAATCTAAAATCAACCACATGCTACTGAGTCTTCTGTGAGACTTCAGGAACCAGCCTGGTTGCATCTTACACTCTTGCCACCAGTCTTCCAGCGCCATTTTGAATGTGGCCTGAATGCCATGCTTTCTCTGTACAATGACCCGCTTCAGATACAATTTTTGGAAGCTGCTTTGGCTCAGTTTCTGTGATCTAGAACCCTTTCTAATCATTCTAATTAGGCTTTAAGTGGATATTCGCCCCATGCTGGGCACCATCTGCTGTAATGAGGTTTCCTGGTCCCAGGCAGCCAGAGGTCCAGACCAACAGACCTGCCACCCCAGACCCCTTAGCTGCCTGCTGCTACTCAGACCCCAAGAAATGATTCACACACTTATATTAAGTTGATGCTGTTTGGCCTATGACTTAGGCACATCGCTAGTTAGCTCTTACATCTTAACTCAACCCATTCTCATTAATCTGTCTGCCACATGGCCTGTGGCTCACCTGTGTTCCTTACATGTTGCTCCTTTGGGCTTCTGGCTCAGTCTGTCTGATTCCGCCCTGCTCCTCCTACCTATGCTGTGATTTCTCCTCCTACTTTTTCTGTGGTACCTGTCATGGGCCAAAACAGCTCTTTTATTTAAAGATTGATATTCACAGCATACAGAAAGACATTCCCAAATCAGTTATTGGTCTGCAAAACAAAATACAAAGACAAGACTATACAAAGAGAACTTGCAAAGAGGGTAGGGCTGACACTGGTAGGAGTACGATGGAAGAAGGTGGGGTGGGAGTAATCAGAATGCATTTTATATATGTATCAAATTGTTGAAGAGGAAAATGAATAAAAGTTAAATGTGTATGTATGTATATTCTCCTAAATAATTCTTCTAAATCACTACACATATCCCTCTATTAGATTAGCAATCAAGGGTCATTAAGGAAAAGATCCTAAACAAGAGAATAAAGTCTGTGGCCTAAATGGAGGTATAACCTTCCAGTTACACATGTCAGTGTCCTTGTCAAGTACCTCTAGAATGATGGGCCGACCTTTGGCTGTACTAAAGAGAAAACCAAAATAATTACCCTTTTAGTGATATGACATGGTGAGGTTCCAATTGAATTTATGAAGTATGGCTTTCTGGTTAGCACAGGGATAATGAGTATACCCCAAAAAGGTAAAGCCCTGAGGTGTTTCTCTCCAGAATGCCCCTGGATTTTGTTGTGACTTATATTGCTTTATGCTACCATGTTTTTCTGTGGAATGTCTTTTTGTACACTCTGACTATATTTTATTACCATTGGTTAATAATGAAGCTGCTTTGGCCTATGCAAGTCAGGACAGAACCAGGCAGGAAATCCAAGCAGAAAAAAAGGAGAAGGGCAGAGCCATAGCAGACAGACACCAGCCACCCAATCAAAGAGCAACAATCCAGCAGACCAATAATGCCACAGCCACATGACAATGCATAGATTAATAAAATAGGGTTAATTTAAGTTGTAAGAACTAGTTAGTAATAAGCATGATCAATGGGATGAATGGTTTTGTGATTTATATTAAGCATCTGAGTGATTATTATAAAAAGCATCTCTTGGAGTAGGCAGAACAGAAAAGCCTCTGTCTGCTGTGTTCTTACTGTATATTGTATAGTGTGATCACTATGAGGAAGAATCACATTGTATTATAATATATTGTTTTGTGGGAAAACACTACTCCTCACTGCACAATTTACTTGCAGATTGTAATGAAGGTGATTTTTATAGAGTAAAGATGCTTAGAAATGTGATAATTGTGGAGAATGAAAAATAAGAACAAGGAAGTTCCATGTATTATATACACAGGATTTCTGCCTATAGAAAAATAAGCTGATGAACAAAGGAAGCTATTAAGTCCCTACATTCAAGGTTAGGTCTGATCAGGTAGCTTACAGAATCACAGGCATAGGCATGTGAAAGAAAATTAAATGACTTAATTGTGTGTAAAGAAAAGTAGATGGTTAGCTAGACCACTTCTTTAAGGTTTTGTAAAGTAGAAATAGAACAGAAATCTTCTATAATAAAATTGCAAATAATATAGGAATATTCTGCAATAAAATAAAATCCTGCCTATCTGTACAAAGGAACTAGGTGAAATATACTTTGCATACTTAAAACTTATTAATCAAAAGTTAAAAAGTGTTGCTTTGGGGTGAAGATGTTATTGTGTGATAAATAATATAAAGGATAATGTTTAACTACATGGGCACGTCTAAGAAAAACTGGCAACTTATGATCATAATGTGATTTCATCCTGTGTAAAGATTTTAATTTGTATTTGGAAAATATGCAATTGTAGTTGTTAATTAATTTCTTCTTTCATAGAAATTCTTGTCACAGGTGGCATAAAAAGGATTAAAAAAACTATAAAGATTCAGATAATTAAAGTCTGACCCCTCAAATAAGTCCCTCTCCTTCTCCCTCTCTCCCCCCTCTCTCTCTTTCTCTTTCTCCTGTTAGATTTGGACTCTGATAGTAAAGTACTTTTTCCCAAAATCCCATTCTCTAGTGCAGTCTCTTATACAATGTTTGTGATTCTTCATAAGTCTGCTCAGTTTTCTGAATTACTTAGAAGTGTCCTTTTTGCTAATTTTATGCATGTTCTTTCTGAAACATTGTGCTTTACCTTCTTCTAATGCTCCCTTCTGGTCATGTGACTGCATATCTGCCATAAGTCTGACTGTAATCCCTGTTTAACTCATGTGGCTTGATTATCTGTCCAGTTCTCCAAGCTGTTTATGATTCACAGCTGCAAGCAATGGTAGATTTTCTTTTTATCTTTTCCTTGAGCTTCTGTTTGCATCCAGTTTTAAATTCTTTTTTGATAAGACTAAGAATTCCATTAAAGGAATAATATTGCCTTTGCTGGCATCATATGGTAAACCACAAAGGTTTTCTCCAAAGATCTATTAGTGAATTTAAGACCTGTCTTCTCACTCCTCCAATCTAGTGCCTTCCCAAATGTGTAAACAATTTTTTCCCAAAAATCTGAGGGTGGAGCCAATTGGATACAGATAAAATGTGAGCACAAGAAGGCTGGCACAGGCTAAAAATGAGTGTAGGATATAGTCACCTAAATAATTCTGAAATGTTTCTTGCAGTATAGAAACATCTGGCTTATTCCTAACTCTGGCTTTGACTCACTGATTTATTCCCTTCCTTATTGTGGAGACCCACAGTGTGGGAAAGACGTCACTTCCTTCTTCTCTCAGCCTGTTGGACTGTTCTCTGAACCAGGAGGTTCTCTCCCAGGCATGAATGACATATTTTGTGGCTCCTTGTGGTCCTGGCCACCATGCCATGATGCACACTTTGCTCTTTCTGCACAAGGACTAACCCCCTGCTTTTGGTTACTGTTACCATCGTAACTGTTACTATTGTCTTGTAGTGCAGCCAGCAAGATGGGAGGCTACCTCCCTGGATGGTGATGTAACCAGCAGGGCTGCCTCCCTGAAACATTTGTATACTGTACCAAGTTACAATAAACTTTGAGACTTGAGCAGACTTTCCAGTCTTGTCTCCATTCTTTGCATCTCTGCCCATTCTTTGTCCCATTCTCTCTCTTCCAGACCCTCCATTGACTGATCCCGTGGGCCGGGGTAACTTATCACTTGTCAATATATGACAATATGCCCAGGAAAGTAATGGCACATAAATTTCAGAGGCCCCGCATCCATGAGTAAGGTATGCAAATTTTCTTTCCTCTGTGCACATAGCCAGGAACCCCCCTACAAGTGCTCCTGAAAGCAGAACACTAAAAATGCTTTTGGAAGTACTCAGTACTGTTTGGTGTCTTTGGAAGATTGAGACCAACAGTGTCATTCAGTTCATAAATGAGGACCTGTAAGCTTAGGCCCAGTAATATCAACTATACTTATATTTCCACTGTTGTCTTTCATTGAGGACAAACAAATTGTTGTTAAGATAACTGCTTAAGTGTTATAAGAGATACTGCATCTGTGGGACAAAATGTTTCTTGATTCTTTAAATTTTAGTCAAAACTCCCAGTAGAGAGCATTAAAGTGCCTCTTAAATTGCTGTTTATTGCCATAGGCAAATGCAACTCAGCCTTAGTCAAAAAAAAGGCCTTTGTTGCAGTGACTGACAGTAAATGCAGAAAATGACAGCTTTTCAAGACACTAAATTAGTGGCTTTGGGGGGCTCATCTCTCAATAAGACAAAAATACCAGAAGCTCTAAGTCCATGGACCATTGCCGTAGAAGAAAGAGAAGAAATAGAAAAGGAAGAACGATGGACAAGTCCATGTTCTAGGCAGAGCTCAATGCTGCAGTGGTCAGTGTGGGATGGGTTAGGGAACAGAACGAAGATGGAGATGCCAACGATTAATAAATGAGAGGATGTCTCAGTGGGAAGAGTTAAGGCCCGAGCACAACAGGTATTTGTTTAAGGCAGGGAGCACTTTGAGGAAAGCTGTTAACGCTGTTAAAAGAAGTTGGGATCAGTGGTTGTCAGACACGAAGGAAATCAGGAAAAGGGATGGTTGTGATAAGCCTACTCGCATAGCGTAGTGTCTGCTTGGCTCATGCTACACTTTTCAAGCCTAGGGTCTTCAGCTTCTGATTCCTAAAGCCTAGCCGTTCTGGCCATGTATTCTCTTGCTTCTCGTTCTCTTCCCTTTAGTCTCCACCCCTGGCTCTTGGTTCTGGTCTTGTCCTTCCCTCGTCTCTTTTCTCTCCCTCTCTTACTCCTTGCCTGGTTTTGTCTGGACTATTCCACGTGACTCTGAAGATGTATCCCTCATACCCACTCTGTAACCCTTCTCTTCAGTCACAACTTGGTTTGGTCACGTCCTCATTTCTTCCATCTGATCTTCTGATGCTGAATCAGGAAAAGACATAGATGTGCTTCCTTCGTAAGGGTTCAGCCTCTCTCCTAACTGAACTAAGCTGCTTGTTTAACTGTCCTGATATATAAAAGGATCGTTTGTTTCTTTTAGCTTCTGCTACCCATTATATCCAGCTCCCACATCAATAGGAGCAGACTGCTCTTTAATGAGAACAATGAGGAACAATAACTTCTCTATGGGAACAGAGGCCGTGCACTGTGTACAAGGGCTTGAGATTTTGTAGTGTTTGCATGGGAAGTGCCTATCAGGGTTAAGTCCAGTAGAAAATCTATTAGTCTTGGTACTGCCTCTGCAATTTCAGATAATGACCATATGAACAGACAGGTAACCTTGACCACTGCGGTCTGGGTTTCAAATAGAAGCCATTTATAGGAGCAGATATTCTTGAGCATAGAAAGTTTCTTCCTAATGCTTTGCCATCTGGAAATGTTTTTACCCTTTAGGTATAGCCCTTATCCATGTGCCTGTAAAAAACCCCTCATTCACACACCCAGTTAAATTCACTGTTTGACCAAGCCAGACTTAGAATCTCTTCACATTCTATTCCTGGTAAATAGACATTTCTGCCAGGTGAAGTTCATATATGATGTTCCCCTGCCTTCCCCTAACCCATCTCAGCCCACTACATCCCTGCATTATGAAGCAAAAGCAGGCACAGTGATGTCACAGACCATCACCCTTCTATCCACTCTCTCTTTCTGGCCATACTAGGCCTTGATCAGCCTTTTCTACTGGCACCCCAGAGAAAAGAGGTCCACCTTGTCAAGCAGCCTCATCAGGACACCTGCATCCATGGATGACAATGGACACCCAAAGCCCCAGTCCACCCCAGAGACTCCTGGGCCTCTTGCCCTGAGCTCCAGTGCATTGCAAGTGAACAAGAGTCTACAGCAAGATTCCCTCAACATTGTTGGCGACAGGCTCCTACCAAAGACAGGTGCTGTGGTTATTGACATGGGCACAGGTACCTGTAAAGTGGGCTTTGCAGGACATTCCCAACCCACCTACACCGTGGCCACAATCCTAGGTTGCCAGCCGAAGAAACAAGCTACCAAGGGCCGATCAGAGCTGGAAACTTTTATTGGGGAGGCAGCCCGATCCCGCCCAGAGCTGAGGTTGGTGAAACCAATTCGCAATGGCATTGTGGTGGACTGGGAAGCAGCTGAACTAATCTGGCGACACATCCTGGAACATGATCTCCGAGTGGCCACCAGGGACCACCCTCTACTGTTTTCGGATCCACCCTTCAGCCCTGTCACCAACCGTGAGAAGCTAGTAGAAGTGGCCTTTGAGTCTCTGCACTCCCCGGCCATATATGTAGCATCTCAATCTGTATTGTCAGTCTATGCCCATGGACGTGTTAATGGACTTGTTGTGGACACTGGCCATGGAGTCAGCTACACAGTTCCAGTTGTTCAGGGCTACAACCTACCCCATGCCATCCAACGCTTGGACCTGGCTGGCAACCATCTTACTGCCTTCCTGGCAGAGATGCTGCTGGGCTCTGGCTTCTCATTACGACAGGAGGACCTGGACATGGTGGAGAACATCAAACATCATTACTGTTATTTGGCCTCAGATTTCCAAAAGGAGCAGGCTCGTCTGGATCAGGAGTGCAAGCAGACCCTAAAGCTGCCAGATGGGCGGACTGTCACTCTGGGGAAAGAGTTATTCCAGTGCCCAGAGCTCCTATTTCATCCTCCAGAGATACCAGGACTGTCGCCAATGGGCCTCCCAGCCATGGCTGAACAGAGCCTCATCAAGGTGCCTCGGGAGCTACGGACCCATGTGGCTCAGAATGTGCTCCTGTGTGGAGGCTCCTCCCTCTTCACTGGTTTGGAAGGTCGCTTCAGGGCAGAGCTATTGCGTTCTCTGCCACCCGAGGACCACGTGGTGGTGATGGCACAGCCCAACAGGAACCTTTCTGTGTGGATTGGGGGTTCCATTCTGGCCTCGTTGCATGCTTTCCAGTCCTGCTGGGTCCTTCGTGAACAATATGAAGAAAGGGGACCTCAGGTTGTATACCGAAAATGCTACTAACAGGAGACAAGGTGGGAAAGGCTAAAAGTAAAGCTTTCTTGCCAAGCAAACTTAGTACTGTTGTCTTCCAGGTCTATCCTGTGCTCTAAGGCCCCACCCAGATGACTTCTGTTCTCATTAAGCCCCTGGCCTACAACCTCTTATTTACCCTTCAACCCCCACTCTACCATCTCCTTCCCCTCTCAAAACATTCCTGACTAGAAACTACCCTAAAGTATCCATGACCATCCCTCTTAGATGCCCTATTCTAATCCTTTAAAAATATTTCCCCCATAACAAACCCTAAAGCAACAACATTTTTAGCTCTTTCAACCCACATTCCAAGGATCTGTAGCCTATCCATCCATCCATGGTATCTTCAGGTTGTGGAAACTATACAGAAACATCTAAAGATTCCCAAGATGTCCTCATAATCACACACACCGGGGGGGGGGGGGGGGGGGGAGTCGCTCTCCAAATTTCCATGGACTCTTAAGCAGCCTTAGGTCATTCATCTGATATATTTCCTCAACCCCTCCAAATCATTCCCCAAAAAAGTCTTCACAAGATGTTCTACATGCCACACCTCAGAATTCTTCTAAGAATACTTCAAATCTACTCACCCTCCATGACTGAACTTTGTTATCCTTCCAAACATACGCTGTAGACTCTATCCATTCTTTTATATATATATACTTTATTTTTTAAAAAAACAAAAGAAAAGGTCTTTTTTCCCATGTATCCTCTTCTCCTCACCCACCCTCCCCTCCTCCCAATTCCTCCCAGTCTGCTCTCAGGGCCCCCCAGCTAGTTCTCCATCCCCTCCCCAAAAAGGGCAAGAAGTCCCGAGGTGGGTCAGGTCAGGGTGGCGCATCCACTCCAGGCAGATTCAACTTCCTCATCCCAATATCAAGAATGGGTTAGGCATTCTCCTGCAGGGAATGGGCTTCAAGATGCCAGGCTACTCATAGGAACCGTCTGATCCCACCCCTTGGGGCTCCACATACTGCCTATGCCAATCAACTGTTGCCTACCCTTAGAGGGCCTAAATCCCCTTCCCATGGTTCCCCAGTGGCTGTTCTTGATTCAGTGAGCTCCCAAGTGCTCCAGCCAGCCATCTCTGTGGGTCTCCTCTTCATAATCCCTTTCCACCTGCTCACACAGACTCTTTGCTATCCAGCGGGAGAGGGAGCTCCGCCCAATGCTCAGCTATGGATCTCTGCCTCCACCTCTATTCATTGTTCAATGTAGATTCTGTGATGACAGTCAGGGTGGTTATTCATCTGGTTATAGGGGAAGTGCTGTTTAGGCACCCACCCCCACTATTGGTTAGAAACCTAGCCAAGGATATTCTGTGAGTTCTTGAAGTTTCCCTAGCACCCAGTCTCTTTGCAACCACACATTGGCTTCCTCTATCAAGACATCCGTCTCTTTTGTTTTCTCTCTTTGCTGCTCCTCTCACTCAACCATCTCCTTCTCTCGTGATTGGTTCTGCCCTCTTCTTGGCTGCAACCCATTATAATTCCAATTTGCTAAGATCTCTATTTTCTCTTCCTAGGGAAATCCCTGGACGTCTCTCTTAAATTCCTTCTGATCAGAAGCTGTTCAGGGGTTGTGGTTTGCAGCTTGAGTATTCTTTGCTTTTTGCCTAAAGTCCACTTATGAGTGAGTGCATCCAGCTCTATCTTTCTGGGCTTGTGATACCTCGCTCAGGAGGATATTCTCCAAATCCATCCATTTACCTGAAATTTTGAGGATGTCATTTTTAATGCTGAGTAGTACTCCATTGTATAGATGTACCACAGTTTGGTAATCCATTCTTCAGTTGAGGGGCATCTAGGTTGTTTCCAGGTTCTTGCTATTACAAATAATGCTGCTATGAACATCGTTGAGATAATGCCATTGGAGTACAAATGTGCATCCTTTGGGTATATGCCCAATAGTAGTCTTACTGGATCCTTAGGGAGATTGATTCCCAGTTTTCTGAAGATCCGTTTGTAATTTTTTCTATTTCTTTAAGGCAATATTTTATATCCTTTTATGAGGCTTCTATTATCTTTATAAAGTTGTTTTTAATGTCATTTCCTTCTGGTTCCTCTTCATTGTTATGCTCAGGTCTTGATGTTGTAGAAGCACCAGCTGCTTCGGGTGGTGTCCTGCTGTTCTTTATATTGTTATATGTGTTCTTGCACTAACGTCTGCCCATTGCTTCCTTGGTTCACTCTTAGTCAGCTCTTAGTTGTGGGCCCCAGGGCTGTGTGTCCTAGTCAGTAGTGGTTCCAGAGGATGTGTGTCTCCAGCTGTTACAGGGGTTGCTTTTAATTGGCTCTTGGTTGACTCAGTCAGCTATAGACCAGAAGACTGTGAGGTCTCCAGTTGTCAGTGTGTGATAATGCAGTTTGTGGTTGGGGGTGAGGTTTGGCCTGTGGGGTAACCCTCCAGGTGTATTTGATGGAGATTGCATGGGGGGGCGTCTTTCCCACCTTTCTTTGGTTTAGGGTGAAACTTGGTGTGGGTGGAGTTCCAGGGGCTGTGTCTCGGGGCCAGGCTTCAGGGACCACAGTATCCACTTGACCTGGAGATCAGGATGCGCTCACTTCTTAGTCGGCTCTGGACCAGAGGTGCTGCAGGGTCTCCAGTTGTCCGTCCCACCCATTCTATTGTCTTTTTCCTTATTCCATCCATGGATCTCTTTTGCCTTTGAGAATTTTGTACGTGTATACAATGTGTCTTCATTTTATTCACCACCCCCATTTCCAGTGCCTCCCAGAGCCCCTCCACCATAACCTCCTTCCTCATGACTTCTTTTCTAGCCCATTCAGTCAGTGTAAGGCCATCCACTGTCATGTAGGCATTCTAACAGGGAACACTTCCCTGAAAAAAACTATTTCTACTTAGGGGTGGGGCTCCAAGAGCCCCTTCTTCTGTCTATGCTGGAATGATACTGCAGAGATCTTGTCCAGACAACCACAGCTGCTATGAGTTCATAAATACAATGGCCCTGACGTGTCGTGAAGGCATTATGTTATAACAGTTTTGACCAACCTCTGGCTTTTTAATAATCCCCTGTCCCCTCTTCTGAAAAGTTTCCTGAGTCCTACAAGGAACAGAGTGATGTAGACATCTTACCCAGGCCTGAGAACTCTACATTTATTTAGTCTCTGCACTTCGGCCATATGCAGGGTCTCCATGTTGCTTGCCATTCACTGCAAAGCAAATATTCTCTGAGAGATGGAAGCTTCACTAATCCAACAGCACTAGACAGTAGTGAGGATGTTGGGTATATGGGCCACTCACTTTTAGCTAAGCATACCCCTTTGTTCTCTTCAGATTCCACACATAAATACTAAATCTCTATCCATCACATTCAAGGTCTCCCTTAAATGACCTACCAAAGGATCTCCTGCCATTTAAAACCCACCCACGTGACTATCCCCTTCCCATCATGGTATATCTTTCTAGACCTTGCCCTCACAATCCTCTAAATAACATCTCTCACAACTCATCTCCAACAATACCCCCCCAAAGAAAACCGAGACCCCAAACTAGGATGGTCCCTACTGTTCAAAGCTAAAACCATTGTTTCCAACAATACTCCCACATGAGCACCTTTCAAGGATGCTTTCCAACTCACTTCCTCCCCACTTACATCATCACAGGAAGACTCAAACTCCCAGATTTGGGTCATAATGTACACTCACTTCAGAGGCATCCTTTGCTGAACCTATTAATACCTACTAAGTCTTCTTCTGTGTTATACTCTCCCAGCTCCTTCCCCATGACTTCTATCCAAAGACACTTAAGGTCTTCCCCATGGTTAACCCCCAGAGCATCCTTTTCAGGAACTTCTACGTGTTTTTTTGGAACTAGCTACAGTGCTGATTTCCAGGTGCCTGATAACAGACGGCAATGGTTAACAAGGTTCTCAAGAGCTATTAAACTATGACCCTCAGGCAGATGGTCCAGGTGAGAAACACCTGGACAATGGCTCCCTCCACCTGCCCCTACACTGCCCCTAAGGGCCAGTTGTTCCAGCCCCATTTCCTTTCATTCATTCATAAGTCATCACTGCTGCCATCCCTTTAGATTTACCTCAGCTTATGACTTCAGCATAGCCTCAGGGACTTTCTCTGCCCTAAGAACTTGAGGCCTCTCCAGCCCAGCTGTGTTCTTTCTGAGCCTGGAGTAGAAACCCAGTTCTTCCTCTCAGGCACCTGGAGTCTTCTCATCAAGTAGAGACTGAGTGACACCAGGACCCCAACCAGAAATAGGGGACATGTGTGCTCAGTTTGTTGTTGCAATAAATTTCTCTGGAGCTTATTCAAGTCTATCCCAGGCCTTCATAACCCTCAGATAGAAGTGTCATTCTGCCATGGGCCACTGTATACCTACTCATGTATGTGTCTGTGTCTCTGCCTACATCCTTGACAGATTCTGTCTTGTGATGTGGTTGCATGTGCCTGTGCGTTTATGATGTACATGTATATGTATATGCGGGAACCAGAGGAGGATTTGGGATGTCCTGCCCTATTGGCACAGGGTTTCTCTCTGAACCTAGAGCTAGACTGGTAGACAGCACAATTGGCAGGCAGCAGATTGGCGGTCTTAACAATCTTTCCTGTCTCCCCACTCACATTCCCAACACTGTGGTTAGAGACCTAACTTTTTACATAAATCCTGAGAAATTTTTTGTTTTGATTTTTTTAGACAAGGTTTTTCTATATAGTCCTGGCTGTCCTGGGACTCACTGCATAGCCCGGGCTGACCTTGAACTCGGAGATCTACCTGCTTCAGCCTTCTGAGTGCTGGGATTAAAGGTAAATGCACCACACCCAGCAATGCTGAGAGTTTCAGTTTTTCCATTTACACAGCAAGCATTCTTACTGCTGAACAACCTCCCTAGCTGCTTTTATATTGTTCAAGATACTCTGGAACTCACATATATCAAACACAACACATACATTACATTCACACACATCACACATACTCAGACATAATGTACACAGACATCACAGTCACACACATATTACATACACACCACACATTCACATACAAACCACATACACTCTCACACTGTATTCACACACATCACACACACACATCACACAATCTCTCACACATGTGTCTTTTCTGCTCTCTCATCTCCTAGCATAACTTTTTTATGTGCATTAGTGTTATGCCTTCATGTATGTCTGAGTGAGCATGTTAGGTCCCATGGAACTGTGGTTACAGACCATTGTGAGCCACCATTCAGGTTCTAGAAATTGAATTTGGGCCCTCTGAAAAAGTATCCAATGCTCCCAACTGTATTTGTGGAGTGCTTTCTAACATGGCCTACAAACCTGCCATCAGAAAACAGGGGTGCACAACATAAAAACACTAAATATTTGTCTTTATGAGTCTGGGTTACCTCACTTAGTATATTTTAAAGTTTTATGCATTTTCCTAGAAATTTCATAATTTTATTTTTATGGCTGAATAAAAGACTACAAAGAGGTAAGGGGGTAGTCAAGTGGGGCAGGGAAATCAACCAAAACTAAGTATAAAAATGTCCTCGAATATGTTTCCTTTTCCCCCCTTTTATTAAAAATAGACTTTTCTCACACAGTATATCCTGACAGTCTCTCCTCCCTTTACCCTTCACAGTCCCTGCCCCCCTCACTCCCAGACAAACCCACTCCCTTTCTGTCTCCCATTAGAAAAGAACAGGTTTTAGGTAACAGGAAAGATAAGAGAGGCATCCATAGATTTCCCTGGGAAGGGGAAGTAGAGATCTCCTGAGAAAATTGCGATCATGGGGGGAGGGGGCAGAGAAGCAAGTGGAGGTGAGAAGAAAACAGGAGAGAATGGGATGGGGGGGTCATGGGATGGGGGGGTCAGTAGAGAGGGAGAGCAGGGAAGTGTGGGCATCCTGATAGAGGGGCTAAGGTGGGATGAGGAAACCCTGATAGCAGGGGACACCCAAGAATCCACAGAATGAGCCCCACTAGGACTCCAATAGTGGAGAAGGAGCCTAAACCGACCTTCCCCTGTTATCATATAATGACCACCCTAACTGCCATTATAGAACCTTCATCAAGCAGCTGGTGGAAGCTGATGAAGAGGTCCAGCTAAACACCTGGCTGAGCTACTAATGCTGGTCAGGTTGAAGAGAGGTTGGAGGGATTGCATGAGCAGAGGGATTGGGATCATGATGGGGAGAGCCATGGAGTAGGCTGTCTGGTGCTGTTGGGAGCTCACAGACTCTGAAATGACAGCTGGCAACCCTTCATGGAACGGATCTGGACCTTCTGAATGTGGATGACAGTCGAAAGGAATGGGCAGTTTCTGGAGCCTCTTGCAATCAGACCAAAGTCTATCTCCCAAACCATGGCTTCTCAAAACCCATGCCTAGTGGGAAAAACACCTTTCTCAGCCTTGATACTGGGGGAGGAACTCGGTCCTAACTGGATATGCCAGACTGAATTGACTCACCTTGGGATTTCTTGCCTTCTCTGGGGAATGAAGGGGTGGAGGGAGGTGGAGGGAGAGTGAGGGATCAAGAGAGAGGCCAGGGGAGGGAGACCGAGCAGTTGTCGGTATGGGAAAATTTTTCAAATAAAATAATAAATAAATAAATAAATAAATAAATGAAAATGAAACTTTCAAAAATGTTTTAAGAGGTAACAAAATATAATGAAATAAAATATAATAAGCTAAAACATGTATGCTAACTTATAATGAAAACAATTTTTAAGAAGGAAACAAAAGGGAGGGAGGGAAGGAGGGAGGGAGGGAGGGAGGGAGGGAGGGAGGGAGGGAGGGAGGGAGGGAAGGAGGGAAAATGGCATAACCAGGCTAATCTCTACATTCTCAGCTAGGTGTTGAGGCTAACCCTAAATCGACCAAGTTACCAGGCGGAAAGCAGGCACTTTTTGTTTTTCCCACCAGGGGGCAGTACCTTCAAGTTCAAAAGATCAAAGTAGCTTTCTTTGACTTTATTATAAAAAAGAGTGGTTCTCAACCCTCCTAAAGTTTTAATGTAACCCTTTGATACAATTCCTAGTGCTGTGACACAGTTCCTCATGTTGTGGTGACCCCAGCCATAAAGAATGTTTTCATTGCTACTTTGTAACTGTAATTTGGCTACTGTTATGAATGTAAATATCTGTGTTTTCCAATGGTCTCAGGCAACCACTCTGAAAGGGTCATTTGATCTGCAAAGGGGTTGTAACCCATGGGTTGAGAGTCACTGTTTTTACACAACAGAGTCAAGGGCAAGAGTGGCGACATCAGGAGAAGATTCTTCCAAATGAGAAGGGGGTGGATAGTGAGGGGTGGGGGAGAGGGAGGGTACAGGAAGAATGAAAAGCAGTACTGAAATTGGGAGGGAAAGTGCTGGGGTGTGGGAAGAATGGGGGAGTGGAGGGGCGTGGATTTCATCAAAACTGTAAGTGTGTCTGAAATTATCAAACAATAAAAGAAAATAGTCTGTCTCAGAAGCCACGGGAAGTGGGGAGTACTCAAAAACCCCACCTTCCCTCAGCCTACTAGGATACCTACAGACCCTAATGTAAACCAAGCTGAGGCTTCCCCAGACTCTAACAATACACCAGGTCAGAATATTCATCTACAACCCTCCAGACATGAAGCATTTCCATTTATATACTCCCATTGACAAATCTCTCACTACCTGAATGCTATTAGGATTCTTTCTCACGCCCTCGTGGAAATCCATAGGCTCCATCCAGCACCAGACCCTAATCCTGTTTTTCCAGAGCCCCTGAAGACCCTCACAGCTGCCCAGTTTCCTCAATTTCTGGTTAAAGTCATTCACAAATACGCATTGACCACACACAGTGATCTAAGGAAAATAAAGTCAAGACATGGGACCTCTGCCTTCCAAATACCTGTGACAGAAACAAAGTCTATCACTTCTGTTTTAGACCTGTCTTCTCCAGCTTCCAATCAGCTGGTATCTGTCCCTCTCACAAACCCTCAAGTCCTTTCTTTCTGAAGGCACCGGAATCCATCTTCTCTCTCCAGCCTTCTGATCTCAGCCCAGTCCCTTGTCCTACAGGGACCTTCAAGAGTGTGCGTCTGTGTGATATGTATGAATGTGCAGGTGTGGGAATGCACACACTTAGAGGACAACACTGGGTATACTATTCTACTCTTTACCTTCTTCCCTTGAAATGTCGTCTTTTGCTAGATCTGAAGTCTGTCCCTTCTGCCTGGTTGGCTAGCCAGTAGCTCTCAGGATCTATCTATCCCCTGCCTCCCAGTGCTGGGGTTACAGGTACACACAGCCATACACAGCTGTTAAGCGGGTGCTAGGGAAACAAATGGCAGTCTAATGATTTCAGAGTATGCATTCTTACTCACTGAACCACCTTCTCAGCCCTTGAACCTTTTTTTTAGGACTCTGATTTACTCCAGGGAGAACGATTACAAAGGACTTAGAAATCCTAAATCAGAATGTGGTGATATATTGTACATTTAGTAAAAATTGCCTGGAATATCAGAGGACAGAATCACCCACAGCCAAGCCATGAAGGTCAGGGAGTGGTGACCCACTCCTTAAATCCCATCCCTAGGGGGACAGAGATCCAACCCATCTGGATCTCTATAAGTTCATGGCCTAACAGCCAGGCAGTGGTGGCACATGTTGTTGGACCTAATGTTTGGTTGGCAGAGGCAGAAGGATCTCTGTGAGTTTGAGGCCAGCCTGGTCTACAAAGCAAGTTCCAGGACACAGAAAAACTTTGCCTTGAAAAAACATAACAAAAAGGCTGGAGAGATGGCTCTGTTCTCTGATATTCCCAACAAATTTTGCTAAATATACAATATATCAGCACATCAGAACATACTTCTCCCTACTCAGAACTTTCTGGTGATATTTTATAAGATGCAAACCAAGTTCTGCCCATCTTTCTACTCCTCTCTGGCTGTCCTTTCAACCCCCCATAAGCCATGCTTGCACTTTTTCCTCTGGCATATTGGATGCGTGCCCTCCTCCAATTCTTCTTAGAGCCTCCACCCTAAGCACCTTTAAACATGACCTTTTAAAACACAAGAAATATGGTTAAGGGGACACTAGGGTGTGCCCTAGTTCAATCTGGCTGGCTAGCAACCTAAGAAAAGATTAGGCTGGGTGTCATGGTGTAGTTCAGGATAGATGGAGGCAGGAGAACCAGAGTTCAAAGTCATCTTTGCCTACATAGTCTAAGGCCGTGCTGGGCCCCAAGGGGGAAGGGGTGAGAGATAGCTCAGTCAGCAAACACTTGCCTCACAATAGTTGAAGACCTGAGTTTGAATCCCCAGAGCCAGTGGGGGAAAGGGAGGGAGAGAGGAGGAGGGAGGAGGAGGGGGAAACAGTGAGAGAAGGGAGAGAGAGAAAGATTCATATAATGGCATTTCATATTCATATCAGCAATGTCAAGATAGAAGGCAGAAACAGATGAATTCCTGGAAGTTCCTGATCTATGTGGCAAAGTTGCAGGCCAATGAGACATCTTGTGTCAAACAGAAAACACAAAGGTGCTTAAGGACAAATCCTCAAGGTTTTCCTCCAACCTCCACACAGGTACTGTGCAGTTCATATGAACACCAAGACATACTAAAATTAATGAAGTAAGCTCTGGGGAGATAGTTCATTGGTTAAGACTGCTTGCTGTTTTCCAGAGGACCCAAATGTGTTTCCTGGTACCCACATCAGGTGTCCACAACTACCTAAAATTCCAGCTCCAGGGATATAGCACCATTTTCTAACCCACACATATGTGCATATGCACATGCGTGCACTTACCAACTATGTATTACAGTATTTAAGTCTTTTTATCTTCCCTTGATATTATCGATGCTATCAAATATGAAGCAAAGGGGTAGCCTTCACAGAAGGACATTGTATCCTAGGGAAAGAACGTTCATGGGTTTCTGGTGAACATACTAAGTTGTTTTCTTTTCCTGTTGCTGTGATAAAATACTCTTATATAAGGCAACTTAAGGGTTTATTTTGACTGACTGCTCAAGGATCTTGAAACAGCTGGTCATGTCATCACAATCAGGAGACTGGGCAAGCTGCTGCTTAGCCTCCTTTCTTCATTGTACACAGTGCAGCATCCTCTGCAGAGAATGGGCCTACCTGTGTTAATTAAGTCACCAGGAACCCCACACACACACACACAGAGAAGCCCTTCTGCCAAGTGGTTCTAGGTTCTGACAAGTCAAGTATTAGCACTAGCTGTTAGGTGGACATGAGACCATATGAGGGCCTTGATTTGGAGATGAAGCAAGGCTTAGGGAGATATATTCAGGGATCGACTCAACAAGGGGTTGATGTGTGCTGGTGAGCTTCATATATCCCAATGGCTGGCTCGTGTTAGGTCAAATACCAGATGTTTCTGTGGGGATATTTTTAGGTACAAGTAGGCTTCAAATCAATAAACTGAGTAATGTAGATGGTCATCCACAACCCTCACCTTAATAGAAAGAGTCCCAGATGCAGGCAGTACTCCATGCCGTAACCTTAATAAAGTATTTGGGTAAGAGGTAGAAGTGAACATGGAGGGGAAGAGAAGAAAGAGGGGAAGGAGGAAAGTGAAGAGGAAGAGGCAAAAATTATCTCTTCCTCCTCCTCTTCCTCCTCTTCCTCCTCTTCCTCCTCTTCCTCCTCCTCTTCCTCCTCCTCTTCCTCCTCTTCCTCCTCCTCCTCCTGAAACCACCCACTGCCTATAGATCTTCATGGAAGGGCAGGCCTCATGAGCTCCTCCTGTCTCTTTGACTGACAAGCTTAACCTTAAAGCTGCAGGTCATCAAAGATACCAAGTTGAGTGTGGCATCACCCTGTGCCTAGAGGATAGTGCCCACTTCTTCATTCTGCCTTCCCATTCTTTCCTGCCCCCAAGATGCTCCCTGAACCTTGGGGAAGATGCGGCAATATATTAGGGGATTCAGCAGTCACTTATTCTCAGCACCTAGACTATTTACAAGTCTGCACTTACAGCTGCAAAAAGTTTCTCTGACCAAAGCTGACAGCAGCACTGAGCTATACTCATGGGTCCCTCACCTCTCCCATCACCCTGGGAGGTAATAGTACAGTTGCCATATCAGTTCTATGGAGAAAGAAAGGCCAGCAGTTGAATCAAAGCAAGCTAGAGCCCTTTCTTCTCTGTGGGGACCTAGGCCTGAATTAGAGTCTCTTGCCTTCTCTCCTCCTCAGGCCTATGACAAGCTGATAGCCAGGCAGGGAACCAGGATCTATCCCTGATGTGTGAGCTGGCTCTTTGAAGCCCACTCCATGTGATGGGATGCCTTGATCAGCCCTGACTGGGGGGGTCAGGGGACTTGGTCCTGCCTCAACTGAATGTGCCAGGCCTTGTCCAATCCCATGGGAGGCCTTCTCTTTCCTGAGGAGTGGATG
Organism: Phyllotis vaccarum; assembly: GCA_033318265.1. NCBI lineage: Eukaryota > Metazoa > Chordata > Mammalia > Rodentia > Cricetidae > Phyllotis > Phyllotis vaccarum. The sequence continues at coordinate 147,100,568 of JARWLC010000003.1, read as the reverse complement.
GGAGTGGGTTGGGGGAGGAAGAAGGGAGTGGGGGGAGGGGAGGGAAAGAAGCTGTGGTTGCAATATAAAATGAATAAAATAAAAAATATTAATTAAAAAAACATAATAGCAGGAAGCCTGGCAGGTGAAGGGGCAGGACAATCCACTGAAAGGGAAAGGGGTGGTATTGGCTGTCCCCATGCCTGCAGAGAGTCACAAGAGGTCATGAGGACCACACTGGTGGACCTAGGAGCAGGACAGTGGTCTTTTCCATCCCTTCTATTTTAGAGCCCACAGAAGCCTCAGAGCACAAACATGTCCTGCCTACACTGTGGTCTGGTGCTTGCTAACAAATTTAACTGGTGATCTTCATTCCAAAGAGACATTTCTCAGCAGGTAGAGTTGCATGCCACACAAGCCTGTGACCTGGGTTCAATCCCCAGGTCCCATGTAAAGATGGAGGGAAAGAACTGAGCCCACAGTGTCGTCTTCTGATTTCAACGCATGTGCCATAGCATGCTTGCTGCCCCCAGAATAATAGCAATCATTTTAATAATAATTTCAATGGAGCTGTAGTATAAACGAAAGAATGACCCTAGAGATTGTCCACTGGCCTCCACACCCACATGCACAACAGCATGCACATAAATTTAAATATCGAAACAAATTTTTTCAGGTTGTGGTGGTACGCATGTATAATCCCAGCACTCAGTGGCAGAGGTCATCTAGGCAGAATAAATAAACAAACAAATAAAAATTTGGAATTGAAGCCAGCTCCACAGGGAGAATTCATGCATAGTACTATAGTCATAGTCAAAAGCCCATGACTAGAAAGTGATAGAGTCCAAGCAAAACCTACCACTGTCATTCTGTTAAGTGGACATGGCGTCAAATGACCTTCTGGGGACTGTTTATACCCATAGACTAGTGCTATTCTCAGTTGGGGTCAGAGAAGCTCCATTTTGCAGCATGAAATGAATCATAGCCCTGAGAAATAGTGTCTGTTGAGTGCTAAGCCCTAACTGGGGCATGAAGGTCGCTCCTCCAAGGCCCTGGAAGTTGAGAACAGAATCATCCAAGAGCTGGAGGGTGTGCTGGGAAACGTCTTCAGGAAATGTCATGGGTGCTGCACTCATGAACTCACAGCAGCTGCGGGAGACTGGGCCCATTAGCATCCCGCCACCGGAAGGGGCTTTCCAGTCTCCACCTCTTCCTGGGGATCTGCTGGCAGTTGACTGCTGTTAAGAGGAATGGAGAGCCCTTTTCTTCAGTGGCTAGTTACCCCTGTTCCTGCATCAGTGCTAATGCAAGCAACCCTAATTAAATTCCATGTGCCCCAAAAAAGCAAAGGCAAGAAAATAGGATGTGAATTTGTTGAGAAACAAAGGTTCAGTAAACATGGGAGGGGGACAGAGAAAGGGAATGGTGGAAGTCAAAAAAAAAAAAAAACAAACAACAACAAAAAAAAAAACGTTGTATACCTGTATGGACCCACCAAAAGATTGAAGGAATGAATGAGACTATTTGCAAACAGACCTTTCTGAGAACAAGACATTAGAGACAAATTCTGAATATTAAAAAACAGTCCAAGACTAAAGATAGGCCTTCCAGACAGAGAGAACTGCTAGCAAGCAGGGAGACCAGAAGCAGAAAAGAATTTTGATGTCAATGCACTAATGAGAACCCATTGCAATCATAATACGAAGCAAGGCATGTTACAGAGGAGCCTCTGTTTCCCCAGCTGTTCAGGAGAATGACAGTAAGGAAGGCTTTCTCCAACAACTGTAAGGTAAGGCTGGGAAGACAACTCTGTTACAGTGCTTGTTGCCCACACATGCCTGTAACCCCAGCACTGTGGTGGGCTGAAATAGGAAGGTGGCTTTGTGGCTGCCAGCCTCAATAGCTTTGGTGAGAGTGTAATAGAGAACATTGCTGAAGATCTCCTTTGGCAAACCATGTGCACAGAGGTACACACCTACACATACAAGGGCATGCACGCACACACAGAGAGAGAGAGAGAGAGAAAGCATTGGCAGCCACTGGATTAGATCAGAGAACCAGGCAATTAGACCACTTGTCATTATGACAGAACATCAGGACTCATTAATTCCAGAGTATGATTAAGCCTCCATGTCCTTCAGAACCCCCTGGTCTTGCATAGCCTCTATCCCCAGTGTCACTAGCGAGGGCCATCTTACCTCTAACGTATTTTGAGCTCTTCCTGTTTACCTGAGCCTGCCGGATTTTCTCTGGGGCTATTCCTGGCTACTTCCTGGATGAGCAGACTCCTCCATCCTTAGTCCCGTAGTTTTCTAGCATCTCCCACAAGCACCTGATAACAGTCCCTTTTTCTCTTGTCAAAAATAATTACTCACAGGAAGAAAAGTGATAGAGAAAAGGATGCATTAGGAAAAATAAAAGCTCAGCAAGTAAATATTTGCATTCCCCAGAGGGAAGCTGGATAGCTAGACTAGGGGACTCTCCAAGCTCTGGACTCAAGTAACAGAACTTGCCTCAGTCATGTTATATAAGATAGTGATCAAGGAGCACATCTTATATTAACCTCTGACATCCACACACTTTTTCACACAAATGCGTATACACACAAGTGTTGAATACACACCTGCGTAGCACACATTTCTTCTCCTCCAGGATCCTCCTTTGCTCTTCTGTTTTGGTGATGAAGCAGAGACTAAAAGCAATGTGGGGAAGGAACCATTTATATCTTACAGGTACGGCCTATCACCAGCAGAAGCCTGGCTTTTCTTGTTTGACAACTGAAGTGAGAGGCCAAACCCACCATAGGCGGTGCTTTCCCTAGGCTAGTGGTCCTGGTGCTAGAAGAAAGCAGGCCGAGCAAACCACCAAGCAGCACTCTTCCATGGCTTCTGCTTCAGCTCATGGCTCCAAGTTTCTGCCCTGACTTTCATCAGTTGGTGGAGTGTTACCTAGAAATATAAAATGAAATTAACCTTTTTCCCCCGTGTTGCTTCTGGCTGTGGTGTTCACAGTGATAGAAACCCTAAGACATGCACTTAGGGAAGAACTGGGAGGGTGACTCGAATTGTGTGGATCCAATGACCCTCTCACCTCCTCCTGTGGGGGAATAGCAGCCCAGAGTGTGACCCTGATGGCCTCTTGCAAGCAGTCACAGCTGATCTGATAAAGATGGAAGCTGGTTTGCTCTAGAAATGATGCTCTATATTAAATATGTTATAAAAAAATAGAAGAGGCATGCTGGTGTTTAGCCCACTGCAATTCTGCCTCGTGAGGCAACTTTTTCTGTTCTGTGATCATTGTTTCTCAGAAAGGCTCAGAAACAAGGTGAGCATTGGCCATGCATTGGCAGGCAAGGGGAAGATGAGTCAAAGCCACCCTGTGGTCATTCTGCCCCATCCCTCTGCCAGACAGCAAGCCTTCTGAGAGTTGCACTTGAGAGGAGACTTTATTTTCTCTCCATTTCACACAGGATGGGGGTTGGAAGACTTTTACAACTGACATGTTCTAAGAAATCCCCCACAGTGCCCATCTCAGAGAGGAAGCCAGTCTTTACCTTGGCCCACAAAGTCCTGCATGAACCTGTCATTTCCCATCCTCACCTCCACCCTGTTACCCCTTTAGTAACAGTGTTTTAGCCTTATGGACTACTGCGGTATTCCTGCATGGCCCTGCCGCAGAGCCTTTGCACAGGCTCATCTTGATGTCTAGGAAATTAAAACCTGATTCTTCAGCTTGTGAGATTCCACAGCAGGGAAAGGTCTTCCACAACAATCTAATGCCTAAATTCAATCCCTGGGAGCTACATAATGGTAGAAAGAGTTGTCTTCTGACCTCCACATGTGTACCACAGAACCTACACACCTACATTCATACATCACATACATGGGGATTACATACATACAAATAATAAAGTTGACATGTGTATTCAGGTGTGTGCACCTATGTGAGCACGTGTTAGACAAGAGGTTGATTCTGGGTATCAACAGTTTCTCCATCTTATTCTTGAGATAGGGTCTCTCACTGCACCCAAACCTCGCCATTTTAGATAGACTAGGTGGGAAGCCAGTTCCCAAAATCTGCGTATCTCTGCCACATCAGCACTGAGATTACAAGTGAATGCCACCATGATCACCTTTTTAAAACAGGTGCTGCAGATCAAATTCAGATCTTTATGTCTACACAGCAGCTCTTTACCCACTGAGCCACTTCCCAGTATAGAAAGGTCCTTCCTTAGCTGCCTATTTCATTATTGTAATTCACTCCCATCCCTGAAAGCCTCCACATCATTTTTGATACTTGTTATAATTTGCTCTTTTGTTGGTTTATGGGTCTTTTTTAAAATTTCAACTCTTACGACATTTGCTTATTCATGAGGAGAGCACATTCCACAGCAAGAATGTGGAGGTCAAGAGGACAGTTTTCAGGAGCTGATTCTTTCCTTTCACCAGGTGGGTCCCAGGAATCAAACTCAGGACATCAGACTTGGCAGCAAGCACCCAGGAGCTCTCTCACCAGCCTCCTCTTTTCCTCTTTCTGTTTTGTTTTCCTTTTATTTCACTTCTAATCATGTGTCTATGTATCTCTGTGAGTGTGTTGCTGGCTGTAGAGTCCAGGGGCATCTAATCCTCACCCCAAGAACTGGAGTTATAGATGGTTGTGAGTCACCTGATAGAAATTCAGGGAACAAAACTCTGGTCCTCTGATACATGCTCTCAACTACTGAACTGTCGCACGAATGAATGAGACTCAGGGATAGATCTCTGAAGAAGTTGGAGATACTAGAGGGAGTAAACACCACAGTCAAATCTTACACAGCTGTCTTATAGCTTCCTCAGCCTCGCTTCCCTTGAAATGAATTTCTCTGTGTTTAAGTATTCTTTCGGTAATTAAGGCATGGCCCCACCACACCTGCTTGGGAGCCTGGAATTCCTTCTATAATCTGAAGTGACCTTGACTCAGTTGGGATTAAAGATGTAGGTCACCACTCTCAGGATACTCCCTGTGCTGGGATTAAAGGTTTGAATCACCACTCTGATTTTCCTAGACTGTGGTTAGAGCTCTGGGACTTCTGGAGCTTTTACTAACCCCCCACATAGACTGTGGGTAGATTCCCTCTGATATCTCCACAACTTCTGAAACTTTATAAATCCCCACACTGAACCATCTCTCCAGCCCAGCCCTCTCTTTCATTTTTTTAAAAGAGCATCTCTCCCTGAACCTGGAGTTCACTGATTAGGTGGACGGGCTGGCCACTGAGCTCCATGATGGTCCTCTTTCCACCTTCCAGCCCCACAGAAACACTAGGTTTGTGGATGAGTGCCTCCACGGTCGGCTTTTCACACCAGTGCTTGGGACACACAGGTTCTTAAGCTTACACAGCAAGGGTTTTACCAAGTGGGCCCTCTCCATAGACCTGGATATTTTCATGGTTTAGACATCATCTTATTTTCTAAGCTGTTTTATCATTATTAAAGTATTCAAAAATGTCACCTGAAGACCATTTCAGTCACTGTATCATTTGGCTGTGTTGGCCTCTGGTTTCTGTCTCCAACAGTGGTGATGCCAGTCACACTTCTCAGAAAATCAAAATCTATGGGGCACTTTTTGTCTTTGAAAATAACTCGTGTTGAAAAGACACCTAAGAAGCTGTTGCCGTTAGCATTGGACACCTGAACCACATCAGAGAGGCGGGAACCCTCTCTCTGGTTAGGTTTTTTTGTTTGTTTTAAATCTGTCCCTCTCACAAGACTGTCAGAACCACAAGGGAAAGAGACATGTATTTTGTGTCTTTCCCTGGTGCGTAATGTCGAGATAGAACGCCATCTTCATGATAGTAATATAGACTCTTGACAACGGCAAAAAAAAAAAAAAAAAAATCATCAACAATAAATGAAACCGATGTCACACTTAAGACAGGAGAATCACCTGGGCTAGGAGTTCAAGACCAGCCTGGGCAACATAGCAAGACACTGTCTCAAAATGAAAATAAGGGTTGACAAGATGGCTCCTTGCCACCAAACCAAACCACCTGAATTCAGTCCCTAGACTACACATAGTGGAAAGAGAGACTCCTGCAAATTGTCACATTCTCCAGAGTGCTCAGGCCTGTGTAATAATTTACATATGACTCCCTGTAATGGCTAAGACAGTTAACATGGGACCAGGCACCCCTACCGGGCATGGTCCCTGACATGCCTGTAAGATCTTAGCTGCCTGCAGATTTAACTGTGTGAAATAAGAATAAGATGTACTGTTACTGCTTCCCTTTTCTAAACTCGCTTATCAATTGGATAACTGGGATGATCTGGTCTTTATATCACTATATAACAGGCTTGAGAAACAACTGAGGGAGGTAAAGCAATTTCCTCATCTAGCTGTGGATTCCATAAAGCATGAGATACCTGTAATGTGCGCCTTCGATGTCCACCTTTTTAAACCCTTCCTTGCCCCCTTTGGCATGGCATGTTTTTTGGTTCTAAAACTATCATATTTCTGTTAGCAGTAAGAATAAATTTATTTAATGCAAATTTGAATTGTCTTTGGTCTTGCCCAGTGGATTCAAACCCCACAATATATACATCATGCCACATCTATGTGTGCAGGTGTGCATTCACAACACACACTAAATAAAATGTAATTTTAAAATGAACACAAAGTGTTTGAAAATTTGTGGACAATTCAGAAATTGAGAATACAAATTTCCTTTGCGTGCAGGAAGAGTGTCAATTGGAAGTTCCACTCTGCACAGCATTTTGAGAATATTGAATAAAAACCTAAAATCTATAATTCCACTCCAGAATATGCATCTCAGAGTAGTGTCAACACACTATGTCCCACAGGATAAATCTGGCTGCATTTGTTTTTATCGAAAGGGTTGCATTCTAGCACAGATTTTCCCATCTGTTTATTTTGCAGTTGTTTGAGAGATGAATATTTTTTGGGACAGACTCACGCGGCACAGGTTGGCCCTAAGCTCACTATATAGCCAAGAATGAGTTTAAACTTCTGATCCTCAGGTCTGAGGTGACAGGTACGAAGCCTGCAGTGCTGGAGGTGAAACCTGGAGACTTGTGCATGCTACTCTACCTGTTTGTATATATCTGTCATTGCTACAGTGGTAGATTAGTGACAGCTGAAGTGGTCTGTCCTGCAAAGCCAAGTTTTCACCAATGTCTACCCCAGCTCACTGCTTCTCTGGCTGTAATAAGCATTCAGATTACCCAGAGCATTCGGCATCACCACTGTTGGAGACAGAAACCAGAGGCTACCACAGCCAAATGATGCAGTGACTGAAATGGTCTTCAGGTGACATATTTGAAATTACCTTTTATTTAAGGTAGTCTTTGTGGTTAGCATTTTCTTTGGGCCACCACCCAGCGCCCAAATAAAGACATGGAGACTAATTACTGCGAATGCTTGGCCTTAGCTTTGGCTTGCCCCACTATTTCTTTTAATTTATCCTATAACTTTTCATCTACATTTTGTCTCAGGGATTTTTACTTTTCCTTCATTCTGTATGTCCTCCTTTTCTGCTTCCTCCGTGTCTGACTGGCTGGCCCCTGGCATCTTTCTAGTGTCTCTTTTCTTTCTTTCTAAGCCTAAATTCCTCCTTCTACTTGTTGTTCCTGCCCGCAAGTCCCACCTATATGCCTTCTTTTTCACTATTGGCCATTCATGTTTTTATTAGACCAATCAGATGCCTCATGCAGGCAAAATAAAGCAACAAAACATCTTTACATAGTTAAATGCAGCATATCTTTGTCTAGTCAAACAAATATTCTGCAACAGGTCTTGTGTCTCATTGGCTTGGAGCTGGGCCAAGTAGGTTAAGCTGCCTGGCCAGTGCTTCCCTTATCACCATCTCTGGGATCACAGCACACACCAACACATTGGCTCTTTATATGAGCCCTGGAGATACAAACTCAACTCCTTGAACTTAGGAGACAAGCTCTTTTCCAGACCACTCCATGGATCAGAAAGCAAATTCAGACTAAAATCCTGTGAAAGAGGTTCCTGAGTGGTGATGACACTGCAGCCTGAGGACTCTGGTGTGAGAAGATGAACCAGTGAGTAAAGGGCTTTCTGCACAAGCATGAAGACCTAAGCTCTAATCCCAGAGCCCAGACAAATGCTGGATGTGTGTGGTGGCGTACCTGAGAAGTGGTGACAAGTCTCCAGAGCAAGTTAGATAGCTAGACTAACTAAATCAAAGAGCTGTAAGTTCAAGAGAAAGGCCCAGCTTCAGAATATACTATGGAAAGTGATTGAGGAAGACACCAGTCTTCAATCTCTAGCCTCTACACACACACACACACACACACACACACACACACACACACACATAAAAGCAAACATGAAAACACACACACACACACACACACACATGCAGATATGAAAAGACACAAATACACTCACAAAAACTCAGATGTACTCAACCAGGGTGTGTCTGAGAAAACTCGCAGACAAAAGAGAGAAATCTAGCCACATCAATATCTTCCATACACTTTATCAATAGCCCTTGGGAGTCACTGGCTCAAGCAGATAGAAGTTCTCATCCTGTCTTTATTGGACATATATAGACAGGGTACATCTGAAGCAAAAGGAAATTTTAGGCATTTATACCAAAAAAAAAAAAAAATCTCATGACATGGAAAGATGGATAAAGAGATAAAGTAACACATGATCACATGATATCCTGAATTATTTTCTAAAGCTATCGTGAAACCGACACCCACACCAAGGGTTACCTGGGTACCCCAAAGTGTTAAGTAGCCCCCAGCTCTTACAACAGTACTTTTTGAAATCCACATAAGAATAACCAGCTATTCAGTGGCTCTCAGAGGTCAGAAACCACAGCTGTGGTCCCAGTACCCAGCACAGTATTCATCAACACATCTTGTAAAGGTTCTAAACATTGATATGAGCTTTCTCTTTCCATTAACTCTTAGACTAGTTGACCCTCTTGCAACTCGTCTTTGGCTCCATAGAAGAAGCTTAAAAGGAGGCTGTTAAAAATATGTATCTGATTAATAATTTGCTTTCTATTCAGTTCCTAGAGTCATCACACATTATTAAAAAGAAAAAAAAGAAAAGACAAGCCATGGTGAAGGGAAGTCAAATTAAAATGAGAGGACATTTCTCCTAAGTACACCAGTGAATCAAGAAATGTGGTTTATTTCTGCACAGCAAGAAAAAGAGTTTTTAGATACTAAGTGTGAGTAAAAACTGCACCAAGTAATATATGGTTAGAGTAACCAAACCAAACAGCTCTGAGCTCTTGAGCTATATAATACAATGACTGAGGTTTGGTCCTCAGATCATTTAAAGTAAGCATGACAGGCTATACGTTTTAGAGGAGCAACTAGAATCTTCAAAGACATTTCCAATTGGAATGTGGGGGAGAGACAGAAGTCTGAGTACCAAGTTTATTAGATGCAGCTTTGGGCTCAAGAGAAGGAATCACTGAAGTAGCTTTGAATGCAGTGAGCTCTGCATGGAATAGTAAGGAATAGAAACTCAATAACCAACCCCAAGAGGTGAGTTGCCCTCCACCAAGCTGGCCAGCCAGGCCAGCTAGAACAGCCCCTGGGTCTAAGCAACAGGGCACCAAATGTATCCCCCAAATCCATCACAGTTCCAGCTGCAGGTAAGCAAGCAGGACCCCTGCATGCAAGCCTGACTATCACCCTTCATTGAACACTCTAGCCCATAAGCCTCATTCCATTCACCAAACCTGACCCATCCTCCCAGCCTCAGCTGCTTCCTCAGACACAGCCACTGCAAAGCCCCATCACAAGAGTAGCTTCCTGAGACACACTCTGGAGAGCTCTGTCACAAGAGCTCCAGACAAGATCTTAATTTCTCCTTCATACACAGACTCCACTGCCTCTGATCCTCCAAGAGCTCCAATTGCACCGACAACACCAAGTAGACTAAAGGACAGCTAGCTGCACAGACAACACAATCAGCAGAAGAGATGGGCAGATGCCAGTGCAGAAATTCAACAACAGCATAAAGAGCAACATGGCACCCCTAGAACCTAGTGGTTCTATAACCGCAAGACCTGAACATTCTAATATAGAAGAAGTAGAGAAAAACAATCTTGAAAACACCTTTAAAATAATGATAGAAGCCTTTAAAGAGGAAATTAAAGAAGAAATGAAAAACTCCCTTAAGGAAATAGAGGAGAAAACAAGCAAAAAAATGAAAGAAAAAAATAAATCTCTTTAAAAAGAGAGAAATCCAAGAAAAAGCAATCAAACAGGTGAAAAGAGTCCAAGACTTAAAAACTGAAACAGGAGCAAAAGAAGATACAAACAGGGAATGCTGGGAATGGAAAATCTGAGTAAACAAACAGGAGCTATAGATGCAGCATAACTAATGGAATGCAAGAGACCGAAGAGGGGATCTCTGTGGTGGAAGACACAACAGAGAAAATAGATTTGTCAGTCAAAGAAAACTCTAAAGTTAAAAAAAAAAAGTCAGGAAATCTGGGACACCACAAAAAAGAAGGAAAAAACCTAAGAATAATAGAAATAGAAGGAGAAGAACGCCAGCTCAAAGGCACAGAAAATATATTCAACAAAATTATAAAACAAAACTTTCCCAATCTAAAATAAGAAATGTCTATGGATATACAAGAAGCTTATAGAATGCCAAATAGACTAGAACCCCAAAATAAGTTCACAAGCCACATAATAATCAAAACACTAAACATGCAGAATAAAGAAAGAATGCTAAGAGCTGCAAAGGAAAAAGGCCAAGCAAGCTATGAAGGCAGACTCATCAGAATAACACCAACTTCTCAATAGAGACTATGAAAGCTAAATGGTCCTGAGCACGTGTTATAAACACACAGGTACCAGCCAAGACCACTATAGCCAGGGAAACTCTCAGTCACCATTGATGGAGTAAACAAGGTATTCCATGACAAAATCAGATATAAACAATCTCTACCCACGAATCCAGCACTATGGAAAGCACTAGAAGAAAAAAAATCCAACCTAAAGAAGCTAGATACACCTACATAAGCCAAAAGCAATAAATAATCACACAGAAAAAAAAACCCAAAGAAGGGAAATACACACACACTAAAACTAAAAATAACAGGAATTAACAATCACTAGTAATTAATATCCTTTAATATCAACGAACTCAATTTATCTATTAAAAAAACCACAGGCTAACACAATTGATACAAAAACAGAAACCATCCTTCTACTACATACAAGAAACACACGTCAACTTCAAAGACAGACACTGGATCAGAGTAAAGAGTTGGGGAAAGACTTTCCAATCAAATATACTTAGAAACAAGCTGGTGTAGCTATGCTAATATCTAACAGAACAAACTTCAAACTAAATTCAGTCAAAAGAGATCAGGAAAAACATTACTTATCCATCTCAGAAAAAAAATCCATCAAGATGAAATCTCAATCCTGAACATTTATGTCCCTAATACAAGGACACTCACGTATGTAAAAGAAACATTACTAAAGCTTAAGCCTCACATCAAATTCCACATACTAATGGTGGGAGATTTTAATACTCCACTCTCACCAATTGATAGGTCTACCAGACAGAAGCTGAACAGAGAAACAAGAGATCTAACAGATATTATGACTCAAATGTACTTAACAAATATATACAGAACATTCCACCCAAACACCAAAGAATATACCTTCTTTTCAGAAACCAATGGAACCTTTTCTAAAATTAACTACATACTCAGTAATAAAACAAATATGAATAGATACAAAAATGGGGATAAAACCTTATGAGATCACCATGTTAGAGTTTGACAACAACACAAATCAAAAAAATCCTATAAATACATGGAAACTGAACATCTCTCAAATGAACCACTCTGGGCCAAGGATGAAGCAAAGAAATAAATTAAAGACTTCCTAGAATTCAGTGAAAATGAATCCACAACATACCCAAGCTTATGGTACCCAAAGAAAGCAGAGTTAAGAAGAAAGTTCATAGCACTAGGTGCCTACATAAAAAAAAATTGGAGAAATCTCACACAAGAGACCTAATAGCACAGCTAAAAGCTCTAGAACAAATAGAAATAAACTCACCCAGAAGTAAATGACAGGAAATAATCAAACTCGGAGCTGAAATCAATAAAATTGAAACACAGAGAACTATACAAAAAAAATCAATGAAACAAAGAGTTAGTTCTTTGAGGAAGTCAACAAGATAGACAAACTCTTATCCAAAATAATCAAAACACAGAAAGAAAATATCCAAATTTTAAAAGTCAGAAATGAAAAGGGAGACATAACAAAAGACACCAAAGAAATCCAGAGAATCATTAGGTCATACATACTTCAAAATATTGTACTCCACAAAATTGGAAAAGCTAAAAGAAATGGACAGCTTTCTGGACAGGTACCACTTACCAAAATTAAATCAAGACCAGACAGATGACCTAAGTAGACTATAACCCCTTAAGAAATAGAAGCAATTATTTAAAAAGTCTCCCAAGGGCGGGGGATGCTCAGGACCAGATGGCTTCAGTCCAGATTTCTACCAAAATTTCAAAGAAGAATTAATACCAATACTACTCAAATTGTTCCACACAAGAGAAACAGAAAGAAAATTGCCAAACTCTTTTTATGAGGCTACCGTCACTCTGATACCCAAACCACACAAAGATTCAGGAAAGAAAGGGAATTACAGACCAATCTTCCTCACAAATATCAATGCAAAAATACTACTGGAAAATTGAACTCAAGAACATTTCCAAAAAAATCATCCACCATGGTCAAGTAGGCTTCATCCCAGAGATACAGGAAAGCTTCAACATATGAAAAATGGTCATTGTCATCCACCATATAAACAATCTGAAATTAAAAAAAAAATGATCATTTCATTAAATGCTAAAAGGCCTTTGACAAAATCCAACCCTCCTCCTTCATGATAAAGGTCCTGGAGAAATCGATGATACAGGGAAAATATCTAAACATAATAAATGCAATGTACAGTAAGCCAATAGCCAATACCAAACTAAATGGAAACTCAAAGCAATCCCACTAAAATCAGGAACAAAATAAGGCTGTCATGATGTTGGATGTCTTTCTGTATGCTGTGAATATCATTCATTAATAAAGGGACTCTTTGGGCCTATGGAACAGCATCTTAAAAGGAGGCAAGAAATCTGAGGGCAGAGTCAAGGAACACTCAATCCAGATGCCCAAAATAGCAAGATGTAAAGAAATAGGTAAGCCACAGGCCACGTGGCAGGACAGATTAGTGGGAATAGGTTGAATTAAGATGCTAGAGCTAGGTAGCAATATGCCTGAGCCATAGGCCAAGCAACATGTAATTGATATAAGTATCTGAGTCATTTTTGAAGAGCTAAGCAACAACAGGCAAGTCCAGACTGCTGGGCTAAATCAGGCCAGAAACTGCCAGTTATAAATGGCTCCCAACATGGGTCACAAACAATGACCCTGAGATTAAAAGTCTCATGCTCTACTGACTGAGTTACAATAATCCCTTCACGGTTACCAATGTGTTCTAGTTGGTGGTAGTGTAGACCCTAAGATTGCTTAGAGTTAAGATGGTAAATAGCTCCACAACATTTAATACTGCTTCCCAGAATTGGAAAGATAAGCATGGTTCTGGTACCTCCACCATGTTGAAAAGCCAAAGAGGGCAGAGTCAGCAGTCAAAGCAGTGCTTTATAGTCTAGCATTGTAAAAGCTCTTCTGGCCAGGAAATTATTAAGGATATTCAACAAACAGATTCAGATTGAAACCTCTAAATGGATTACAATGTGTGTGAAAAAGAATACATAGGCTGGGAGGGAAAAGAAACAGGTTAGAGAAGGTTCTTTAAAAAGAAATAAAGTAACTAAAATATAATAAGCCACATAAAGATGGAAAATAAAGAGTCTGGATTATGTCTATTATTGTGTTTTATTTAATTTTTTAACTTAATGAACTAACTGCAGAAAAACATTTGATTATAAAGGCTGCTAAGTTAAACAGACATATACATTTTAAAGGTACCTTGACTTTGAAATTTGGGTCTAAGGATATGTTGCTTTGGAAAAGAGATTCTGCTTTTGTTTCCACAGAAGATGAAACCCTGTGGATTGCTTCCAGGCTAATACGGTTTGATAAAGAAAGACTTCCTGAAAACTCTGTGATGAAAAGAGATGGCCATATCAGCTTCAAGGCTCCAACTACGATGATCAAGTCTCAGCACCACCCCCCCCATAAGATTGCCAACACCCCTATTGAGCAGGAAGTACCAATGGAAAGCTATGTCTAAATTCCCAAAATAATGTTTATAAATGTTGGTCTTCATTATAAATGATTAGTGGTCATAATCAATCTCTTTCTAAGGAAAAAGAGAGAACATGATACAGAAATGATTTTAAAAGATAGAATATTGAATCTACTTTAAATCGAAAACTGGCTGTTAATCTCAAAATATTTTACATTTGTATGGATTTTGGCTTATTGATACAAGTTTTAGGTCATTTTTGTTGTACTGTATGTATATTTCTACTCTTGTTTAAGATATTATGTTTATGCAATTCTTTTAAAATTGTAATGTATAATTAAGAAATACAGATGAATAGTAACCTATGACAACGAAACTTATAGTCATGTTAGTTAGGTTTTTTTAGACATACAAAGATATATTTCATTTTAATAGGTAATCTTCAAAAAGTTCAAGGATCTACAGAATATGACATTTAAAATATTTCAAGAGCTTAAACTTTTCTGGACAGTGACACAGGTCTGCTCCTGGCAGCAAAAATCTACTTCAAGAGAATGATGGGCATCAAAGAAACTCCATGTGGATTCTACTTTCTTTGTGTCAAAAGTAAGTTATTGGACAAGAAATTTTTCTTGCATTGACTGCCTGACATTATGCTGCATAATCTGGGCATGCAGGACCCATGGGAAATTGATCTCTGAACTTTGGCTTCTCTTCTCAAGAAGAGATAGTTTTTCAGGTTCCTGTTTCACAGAGAAAATTGCCAGACATTCAACAAGACACAGGGAGAAGTGACTGATGAATTACACCAGAATGGGAAGAGAAGTCCTTCAACTTTCCTGCTTCATTGAAAAGTCTGCCAGAGACTCTAGGCCTGTAGGTAGAAGATGGATGCCCCAAAGTTACAAAGGAACTTTGTATAACTGTCCAGGAAGCCAGATGTCATCTCTGTCATTTCTAGATTTTGGAAATTGCTTCCACTTCCTGTTTACGTAGGTAATATATCCCTCTATGGTCTTTGATGTAGTTAGAGATTAGATAGTTATAAATATAGTTTTCTTTAGTTATAATAAAAGGCATATTAGATGTGAAACTTTAGAGTCACAAGGATAAGGTAGATGATAGAATATTTTCTTTAATTTTGTTAAATACAAATAGACTAGATATTGTAACTGTAATTCTTGTTTGATAGCTGTTTTCTTATATATGTAATTTTGCTATGTTGAAATTGAAACCTTCTTTTTTTATTAGACAGAAAAGGGGAAGCTATGTGGGAATGTCTTTCTGTATGCTGTGAATATCACTCATTAATTAAGGGACTGTTTGGACCTATAAATAGTTAATAAAATGACTCCTAACAATATTCTGCTATACTCATAGTTTAGTGCTTTATTCGGTCATCATCAGAGAAGTTCCACTTGCAGCAGAAGGGAACAAACATAGAGAGCTACAATCAGATAATATGGAGAGAGAGAGAGAGAGAGAGAGAGAGAGAGAGAGAGAGAGAGAGAGAGAGCCCTCGCAATTGACAGCTCTAAGTTGGATGTCTCCATCAAGTCCATCCCCTCAGAGCTCAGGAAACTCCACAGAAGAGGGGGTGAAAAGAATGCAAGAGACAGGAGATGGAGGACACCAGAAGAACAAGGAGCTGTGAATCAACAGGAAAAAAAAAAAACACTCCTATGAACTCACAGAGACTGAAGCAGCAAGAGCAGGACCTACATGGATGTACACCAAGTCCTCTCTATATATAGTATAGCTTTCAGCACAGTATTTTTATGAGACTCCTGAGTGTGTGAATAGTTGGGTCTCTGATTTTTGTGTCTGATCATGCTACTCTGTCATTTTGTTGGTTTGCTTTGTCCAGTTTTTATGTGTTTGTTTTAAATGTAATATAGTATAATGTAATATAATGAATATGATGTTATGTAATAAATGAATAAATGGGACCTCCTGAAACTAAGAAGCTTCTGTAAGGCAAAAGACACAGTCAATAAGATAAAATGACAGCCTGCAGAATGTGAAAAGATTTTCACCAACCCTACATGTGACAGAGGACCAATCTCTAAAATAGATACAGAACTCAAGATACTAAAGGCCAAAACACCAAATAATCCAATTTAAAAATGGAGTACAAAGCTGAATAGAGAGTTCTCAATAGAAGAATCTCAAATGGCTGAAAGACACTTAACGAATTGCTCAACATCCTTAGATCTGATGAAATGCAACATCTGAGAAATGCAAATCAAAACAACTCTGAGATACCATCATGCACTCATGCACATGTCAGAATGGTTAAAATCAAAAACACAGATGGCAACCTATGCTAGAGGGGATGCGGAGCAAGGTGAACACTTCTTCATTGCTTGTGGGAATGTAAACTTGTATAGCCACTTTGAAAATGAGTATGACAGTTCCTCAGACTGGGAATCAATCTACCCAGTGCTTCAGCAATATCAACTATTGGGCATATACCCAAAGGAAGCTCATTCTTACCCCAAGGGCATTAGTTTAACTATGTTCATAGCAGCATT
This sequence comes from Phyllotis vaccarum, assembly GCA_033318265.1. Lineage (NCBI taxonomy): Eukaryota > Metazoa > Chordata > Mammalia > Rodentia > Cricetidae > Phyllotis > Phyllotis vaccarum. The sequence continues at coordinate 147,083,814 of JARWLC010000003.1, read as the reverse complement.
GTTTGTAATATCCATAACCTGGAAACAACTTAGATGCCCCTCAATTGAAGAATGAATTAAAAATTGTGGTACATTTACACAATGGAGTACTACTCAATAATACAAAAAAAATGATATCTTAAAATTTACAGGCAAATGGATGGATCTGGAGAGTATCCTCCTGAGTGAAGTAACACACAACCATAAAGATAGACATGGTATGTACTCACTGATAAGTGAATTTTAGATGTAAAGCAAAGGATAACCAGGTTCCAATCCACAACCCACCAAGCAACTAAGTAGCAGGAGGGACTTAGGAGAGACATTCATGGATCCCCCTGGGAAGAGAAAATAGAAAAGATCTTCTGTGTAAATTTGGATCATACAGGGGGAGGGGAACAAGGGAAGGTAGAAAGAGAACATGAGAGGATGGGATGGTTGAGTGGGGGAGCAACAAAGAGGGAGAAAAAAAGAGATGGATATCTTGATAGAGGGGCCACTGTGGGGTTAGAAAGAAACCTGAACCTAGGGAAACACCTAAGAACCCACAAGATGACCCCAGGGAAGAGTCCAAGCAATGGTGGAGAGGGTGTCCCAACTGGCCTCTCCCTACAACCAAACGAATGACCACCTTAACTGCCATTACATAACCTTCATCTAGCAACTGATGGAAGCAGATACAGAGATTCATAGCTAAGCACCAAATCGAGCTCCCAGTCCAGCTGAAGACAGGGAGGAGAGAGTATATGAGCAAAGGGATCAGGATCATGAGGAGGAGACCCACAGAGATGGCTGACCTGAGCTATTGGGAGCTCACTGACTCTGAAGCAACAGCTGAGGAACCTTCATGGAACAGAACTAAACCCTCTGAACATAGATGACAGTCAAAAGGTCCACACCTTTTGTTTTTATATTTGTTTGTGGAGCCTCTTGCAGTCAGACTATTCCTTGTGCATAAACTGGCTTCTAGGAGCCCGTTCCCTACAGAGAAACACCTAAACTCAGCCTTGATACTGGGGAAGGGACTAAGTCCTACTTTAACTGGATATGCCAGACGGAATGGACTCACCTTTGGAGTCCTTGCCCTCCCTGGGAATAGGTGGGGAATGGGGTGGGAAGAGGCTGGGGAAGGACTGGGAGGAGTGGAAGGAGGGTGAGCAGTGGTGAGTATGGGAAAAAATTTAATTAAAAAAAAAAAACCTCAATAACCACGTATGCAGAAGACTCTGGGAGCTCCTCCCATGTTGTGATCGTCTGATTTGCAGATTTTATAGATCTAAGAGATTTGCTAATGAGCACTTTTCCCAACCCTACTCTATCTCTTCCAAAGACAGGCAATAGCCAACTCAGACCACTCCTTTCAGGAAGGCTTCCCAGTCATTTGTGGAAAATGAAAACCTCAAGGTAAGTGCTCCCTGTGGACTGACATGCTGCTAACAAGTTACTAGAAAGAATGGCTCACCAGGTCCTGCTTCTCCCTACAGCTTGATAGGCAGTCATTCATTGCTAGGGAAAATGGGGAGGGCTCACAAGTCCGCACTGCTGTGGATTGATAAGCAGTCAATGGTTGTTAGAGGGAGTTTCCGTGAGAACCCGCCCACCCTTGAGGGTGTATAGGCAGTTTGTGGTTCCTGGGAGGAGGGGTTTGTGTGGCCCCACCTCTCTGAGGATTGATAAGTAGACATGGCTGTTGGGGGGGAGGGTTCACGTGGTCCCATCCACCTCTGAGGATTGATAGGCTGTTAATATTGGAGGGGGGTCTTCAGTTGTGTACTCACTGGCAAATTGTTTCTGTAAACAAATCCTATAAGCAATCCCAGTTAAACTCACTGGGTCACCCCCCCCCAAAAAAAAAGGAAAGAGAAAGAGAATTAGGTGGTAAAGAGAGAGAGGACCAACAGGAGTGGGTGGGGCAAGAGGGTGGTGAAGAATACAATCAAAATACCTTATATACCTGAAGAGAAATGTCATAACATAACCCATTATTATGTTTAAATATATGCGGACAATAAAGCTTTTCAAGAAAAAAAAAAAAATCCCCAACGGCAAAGGTAGGAGAGAAAGCGCTGGGATTTCACTAACATCCAGAAGAGCAGTGGCAGACCCTGACTGGGATGAGTTGAGGTCGCTGAGAACTAGCCCAGCTTCCACATGTAATGTAGGAATGCTCTTGACACCTGATGACCCTGCTATCCAGGACCATCCAGAGCTCAGCCACAGAAACAGAAGAGACTAATCTTAAGCCCCCACTAGCTCTCTACACTATTGTAGTTAGGGCCATACAACTCAGAATCCAATTTTTAAAAAAAAAAATCTTTTCTTGAATGAGAAACTGGAGACAGTGTGCCGTCTGGCATTCAAGAGAGAACCTTATACTGAATGGTTATTCCTTCTGGTCCTCAAGGTCAGCAATAAGCTGGGAGAAAGGAAAGGCAATTAAGATACACAAGTACACACAAATAAATACACACGAACACACACACACACAAATTGCTAACCTGTTCCAGCAGTCTGGGACCCTAATCCAAAACACAAAGAAGTCATCTCAGCAGAGTACATCTGATCCCTAACCAGGTAGTAAGCAGTAAGCAAAGCCCCAAGATGACCTCTAAGAATCAGGATTCAAACACCCTAAGACATTATTTTCTCTGGTGGTATACTTCATATTTACTTCTAAGCTAGACACAGAAGGAAGGCCAACGATCGTAAGTGACTTGGGAAGGAGACAATGAATTGTAAGTAAATGAGAGGGAATAAGTAGAAGAACAAATGAGCGGGAATTTGTGATTAAATGTATAAAACAAAAGGAGGATGATAGATGAGAAATAAAAGGAGTGAAGATGTGGATGGGTAGTGGGTTGATGGATAGGTAAATTGAAGGATGAATGCGTCAATGGATAGATGGATGAATGATGAGTAAATAGATTGGCAGGCAGGTGAAAAGATGCATTAATGAATAGAATTATGGATGAGAGGTTTATAAAAACAAAAATTAATGAATGGATCAATCGATAAATTGATGGAAGAATAAATGGATGGCCAAATGGCTAGGAAGAAGGATGGGTTGTTGAAGGCTGGATGAAATGATAAAGGATGAATGGATTAGCAAATAGAAAATGATAGATAGATAGATAGATAGATAGATAGATAGATAGATAGATAGATAGATAGATAGATAGACAGACAGATAGTAGGTAGACAGACTCTTAGGGATTCTATTGTTGTTATAAAACACCATAGCCATAAACACTGTTTCTTTAAAATCTTTATTACCATCATATATTTAAACATATGAATGAATAAAAGACAGATTATAGATAGATGGATGGATGGATAGATAGATAGATAGATAGATAGATAGATAGATAGATAGATAGACAGATAGATAAATTTAGAAATTCTATTGCTGTGATAAATAGCCATAAACAAGTTGAGGAGGAGAGGGTTGGTTTCAGCTTACAATCCTCAGGTTATGCTCCATTACTAAGGGAAGTCAGGGCAGGAATTCTAACAAGGAATAAATCTAGAAGCAGGAGCTGATGCAGAGGCCATGTAGGAGTGCTGCTAGCTGAGTTGCTTGCTCCTCGTGGTTTGATCAGCCTGCTTTTTTATATCATGCAGGACCACCTTTCCGGGCAGCATTACATACAGTGAGCTGGGCTCTCCCACCTTAGTCCTTAAGAAAAGAAACCACAGACTTGCTCATAGGCCAATCTGGTGGAGACATTTTCTCAGTTGAGATTTCCTTTTCCAATATGACTCTGGCTTATTTCAAGTTGACAAAAAAAAAATAGCCATCACAGACAGACAGGAGGTCAGGCAGACAGGCAGGCAAATGAAAGAGAGAAATGAATAGGTTGTTAAGCTGGATGAAAAGATGAAGGTTGTGAGGATGAGAGCTTAGAAGGATAAATGGGTGCATGGGCAGAGGGGTGGGTAGATGTATGGATGAAAAATATCAATAAGTGAGTAAATGAGTAAGAAGAGCAGGTAGATTGAAGGATGATAGAAAGACATAGGTGGGGGAATGGAAACAGATACGTATAAAAAAATGAGTAAACAAATTGGCATATGGGTGGAAAGATAAACTGGCTGGTGTAAATATGAAAGATAAACGGATAGCTAGATGGATGGCAACAATCATTGGATGGACTGATAGGTGACGGGGTGAGGATGAAGAGATGAAGCAACTCAGAGTTCAGACTTTATAGCAAAGTAAAAATTATGTCCTAATTACACATTGGACTTCATCCTCGCTTCACCTAGAGCCCTACTTAGTCTTGGCTCCAGGGGGTGGACCCTTCCAGTAAGGACAACTTCCTGAAGGCCCTGTACAGTCTTAGTCAAAATCAAGCATCTCATACCTTATAGAAGCCCATGCAGGTCTGGGATGGCCAGAGGCAGCTCTCAGAGGCTATCCTGGCCAACCTCCCAACCTCAACATAAGCTTCTTGAGGCTTGGGATTTGATGCGCAGTTTGTGGGGCAGGGAAGTCTGAGCCAGACCTTCAGACCTATCACCTGGGACAGAGCAGGTCATACCAGGTGAAAACTCCATGGAACTCTCAGAGGATGACAGTGATATATCTGAGGACCCTGGGGCATGGGAGCCAGTGGACACAGGTGACCACAGCCCACAACAAGAACTGAACTCTGTTCTGGGTCTCACATGCCCATCTAAGAAATGACAACCAAGAATAGCAGCTGGAAAGGTGGCGTGAAAGGTGCTGTCAACTATCCTGGGGGTCAAGGGCTCTAATTCCTGCAAGAACCCAGGGGATGCAGCTAAGCCAGCCCACCCTTGAGTCACCAGGCAGCCTGAACAACCTGGAATCCCAGAATCCATGGCATATGGTTTGAACAGGGAGCCGTGGGCACTAGGCAAAGATAAGAATGAGTCAGCCTTTGAATAGGAGTCCCCAGTCCAGGAAGACTTGCATAGCAAGGCCTGCAAGGGCAACGTCCTAGGGCTACACACAGAAGGCAAAAGGCCAAATTGAAATTTGAGTGCTTGCAGCTCGGCCTTTAGTATAGCATTCTCCTCCAGCAGCATGGTCAGCCTTCCTTCAATAGCCACATCATTGAGACGTCGTTTTTTCCCGGGACCGCTTAGCTGCCTCATTGTTCTTTCTCCGTTTCTCCCAGTAAATCGTGTCTTTCTTCTCTTCCGGCATAAACTCTCTCTGTCGGCGCATGGTTGGACCCCTGCGAGAGCCCCAGAGTGCTTTTCTGGGACCCTGAGATATGTTGGGCAGGCTCAAGGGATCCACATTCATAGTTGCCTCAGCTCCTGGGGAAGAGAAAAGAGGTCTAATTGACTCTCGTCCGGCTAATTGGTTCTATGTCTACCAACTCCACCAGAGCATCAGATGGAGCAAAGATTGGGCTGGGGACAGATCCATACAGGGATGTAATGAGAAAGGAGCTGGGGAGAGGGTACCCAATGAGGCTGTCTGGATATGTTTTAAGAACACTCTAGTCATTACAGAGATCTCTTTGAGAGCTGTCCCTTCAGAGGACACAAGTTCTTTCCAAAACGTTTTCCTTACCCCTGAGAAGATCAGCCTACGGAAGAGCTGTGTAGTAATCTCAGGTTCAGAGGAAGACAGGAGGAAAGATGTACCTAGAAAGAGAGAATATGTGAACACAGACTTCCAGTGGTCAAGTTGTGACTCAGAAAATCAGCTGGTAAGGGCTGGGGAGCTAGTAATGTGGTTAAAGAGTTTGTCATGCAAGCATGAGGACCTCAGTTTGAATCCCCAGAACCCATGTACACAAAACATAGCAACATGTGTGCATAATCCCAGTACTCCTATAGTGATATGGCAGGAGGCAGAAATAGGAGAATCCCTGAACCTCCCAGGCCAGATATCCTGACATACAGGACCAGGACAACAAAAACAAGCAAACAAACAATAACAAGAAAAATCATGCCTCAAGCAAAATGAAAGGTGAGGACCAACACCCAAGCCTGACTTCTTACCTACAGAAGTAAACCATCACACACACACACACACACACCACACACACACACACACACACACACACACACACACGTAGAGGTGTGCACACACATAATCATCATACACAAAAAAAAACATTCATAATAATAAAAATACTAATAAAAACAAAAATAATAGTAACAACTGAAAAGTAGCTAAGATTCGTGTGAATTATGCCCAGATTGTAACTCAAAATCCATGGCCAGAATTTCACCTCTGTCTGTCTACCAATTCAGCCACCCATCTATACACCAGGTCCTCCCACCCATCTGTTCCTCACCCACCAATTCATCACCTCACTTGTCACTCATCCTCCCTCCAACTCCCATCCATGATTTTACAGCCATTCATTGCGTTTGCTCTTTCCTCTATTCACACATCCTATACATCTGTTGTGGTCTGAAGGCACCCTTAAAGTTTCTTATTTAGAATTTGTGTGTGTCCGTGTTTGTGTTCGTGTACATGCGCATATGCACATGTTAGACATGGGTATTTGTGGAGGCTAGAAGTCAACCTGGGGTGCTATTCCTCAGTTGTCCATATTGGTTTATTAGGTATTTTTATCCTTTAAAAAAAGATTTATTTTTGTTTAATTTTGTGTAAGTATTGTGTGTACATGTATGGATATGGATGAGTGTAAGTGTCAGTTGAGTCCAGAGGCCTCAGATTTCCCTGGATTAGGAATAACGGGCAAATGTGAGTCTCTGGATGTGAGTGGTGAGAACCAAAGTTGGGTCCTTTGCAAGAACAATACATGATCTCAACTGCTGAGTTGTCATTTTAAAAATGTATTTCTACTGTTTATTTACATGTGTACATCCATGTGGGTCTAATGACTATATGTACCTACCTGTGCATGCATATGGAGGCCACGTGTCCTCTTCCATCACTCACCAACTACTCCTCTGAGATTCGATCTCTCTCTGAACTTGGGGCCAGGAACCCTAGAGCCTATATGGAAGGAGATGAACCAACTCCTACCAGTTGTCCTCTGACCTCTGTGTGTGAAAATGTGGCATGTGCACACATGCATACATGCACACACACACACACATACATGTACACACACATACACATATGCACATACACATGCACACACACGCACAGACATACATACATTCACACACACATACACACACATACACATGCATGCACACATGCACACACATACACACATGCACACATATGCACATACATATATTCACACACACATACACACACATGTACACACACACAAACATGTAATAGAAAAGGGGAAGGCAAGAAGACAAGACAGGAATAAAGGAGGAAAAGAGAGATCATTATCTTGCTGTATGCCTATATCCCAGCTTCTTGAGAGGCTATGGTGGGAAAATGCTTTCAGCCCTGGAATTTGAATCCAGCCTGAGCATCACAACCAAAACAACATCTCAAAAAAAAAAAAAAAAAAACCTATCTGAGTGTTGTGTCATACAAGACGACTGTAATTCCCCACGATTGGGAAGAAGGCTGAGGTAGGTGGATGATGAGCTTGAGGATAGCCTGAGTAACATAGTGAGATCTTACTTCAAATAATACTAGTAGAACAGAGTGAGAGGTGATGCAAAAGTAAAGAGAGGAGAAAAATCAGGAAGAGCAGGGAGGGAGGGAAGGAAAGACAGGGAAAGGTAGAAGAAAGAGGAGGGAAGGAAATGGGAAGTTTCAACATGTAAAAAGCCGCCAAAGCCAGCACATGCCCCTGGAAGAAGCTAAGCATGAGAAGCTGGTCAGACAGGAAGCAAGAAGGTCAGGCTGAGCCGTGAGGAACTCGCATTCAAGCCGATGAGGCAGGCCTGGTCTCCATCTCACTGCTGTGCTCCCTGCCTGAGTCGTTCCTGGCTGGGGCTCGGTCTGAGCCCAGCCCACGGGCCCCTCCACCACCACAAGAGTCCAGATGCAGGCAGCAGATAGCTAGACTCCTGTGCCTATTTAAAGAAGATGCAGTGTGGGCTGGGCCTTCCTGTTGCCATAGCAGAAGAATTGACAGAGAGGGGAATGAATTCCTAGGCACTTCAAAGGAAACAGGAAAGGAGTCTATCCGAGGCAGCATACAACTCCACTCTGGTCTCTGCATCTTCCCTAGGTGGCAAGCAAACAAAGCTCTGCTTGTTTTCCAAAGTAACAGGAATCTTCCTCCCTTCAGAGGCAGACTCTGTCAGGCCAGGCATATTCCCAGCGTACAGAATATTTCCCATGCTAAGACCACCTTCCCTAGCAGACTTGTATTTCAGTGATAAAATGCTTCCCAGGAAGGAAGATGAATGAAAAGCCGACAGCTATAATCCCAAGCGTTAGGAGGCGGCGACTGAGGCCAGCCTCCACTACACAGCAAGTTTAAGGACATCGTGTCAGAAAGAGAGAGAGAGAGAGAGAGAGAGAGAGAGAGAGAGAGAGAGAGAGAGAGGAAAGGAAGGAAGGAAAGAAGGAAGGAAGGAAGGAAGGGAGAGAGAGAGAGAGAGAAAGAAAGAGAGAAAGAAAGAAAGAAAGAAAGAAAGAAAGAAAGAAAGAAAGAAAGAAAGAAAGAAAGAAAGAAAGAAAGAAAGAAAGAAAGAAAGAAAGAAAGAAGAAGGAAGGAAGGAAGGAAGGAAGGAAGGAAGGAAGGAAGGAAGGAAAGAAAGAAAGAAAGAAAGAAAGAAAGAAAGAAAGAAAGAAAGAAAGAAAGAAAAAAGAAAGAGGGAGGGAGGGAGGGAGGGAGGGAGGGAGGGAGGGAAGGAAGGAAGGAAGGAAGGAAGGAAGGAAGGAAGGAAGGAAGGAAGGAAGGAAGGGAATAGAATGATGTCCACCAGAGCATAAGAAGAGGAGGGAATGGAGAATTTAGGATTAATTAGCTAAGAAATGTTATATGACTTTCAATGAGCTTTACAATAATGGCATTAAATGACTCAAAAAGACAAAGGGGATGATAACAGCCCTTCAACAAGAGTAGATGAATATGAAACAAAAATAAGTAGGTATAAAAAGAACCAGTGAGAACTCTGATATTAAATGGATAGATATAGATGATTGATAGATAAAGACAGGCTGGCAGGATGACTCAGAAGGTGAAGACTCTTGCCACCGTGTCGGATGACCTGAGTTCAATCTCCAAGACGCGAATGATGGAGAGAACTGACTTCCACAAGTGACACACACACACTGTGGTACACGTGCATACATTCAAGTACACACACATGCATACATTAAATAAGTGTTTTTAAATATTTTAAGCAGACTAAAATAAAGTTCTAGCTTAATGATCTACCTAATAATAGAATAATGCTGAGAACAACTGAATTGGTAGTAAGTATGAATAAGTGAATACTCTTAGTGGCATTTGGTTAACAGCTAGTAGAAAGGATTTTAAATGTTCACAAAATAAAGAATGAATATAGACCAGACTTTGTGGCTAAGAGTGAGAACCTGAGTTCAGATACCAGAACAGGTAGGTGGTAGCAGCAAATACACGTGGAACTCAAGCACAGAATGAAGACAAGAGGATGGCCAGGCCTTGCAGGCTGTTAGCCTTGTTCTAGGTTCAGTTATCAACCCTGTCTCAAAGGAGGAAGAATGTAACCTCCAGCCACACCACATACATATGAGATGGTACACACATGCCCACACCCACACACATGCACCTACTACACAGGGCTGTGATAATATCCCTGAATAAATTATTACTCAATAGTAAAGGCACTTACTGTCAAGCCTGATGACCTGAATTCAATCCCTGAGGCCCACATGGTAAAAAGAGAAGCAACTCCCACAAGTTGCCCTCTGACTTGAATACGCATCCTGTGTCATACTTGTGCACAAGCACACACACACACACACACACACACACACTAAGTAGATATAGTCTGTAAAAGTACAGTGTACTCCATAGTGTGTGTAATTAGTATTAATTAATTTTAATTTTCTATTTAAATGTTTTATTATCATTTTATTTTATATGCATGGCTGTTTTGTCTACATGCAAGTCTAGTTACCCCGTGCTTCCCTGGTGCACATGAAGGTCAGAAGAGGACATCAGATCCCCTGGAACTGGAATTACAGATGGTTATGAACTGCTTGTGGGTTCTGGGAATCCAATTAGATTGTCTAGAAGAGCAGCCATTGTTCTTAACCCCTGAGTCATCTCTCCAGCCTCTCAATTTAAATTTTTCAGTCTAAAAGAAAAGCACCTGATTTAAGTGGATTCCTATTCTCTTAGCTGGGTGTTCTAACCTTAAATGAAAAACAGGGGCAATAGCAGTACCTAAGTCACTGGTTGTATTCAGTGAAGAGAAAAAGAAATATGTATGTTTTAAAAAGTCAAGGGTAGGTGCTCACTTTAGGGGAGAACAGGATACTGTTGTTTTAATAAAAGATCATGTTAGGAAACTCTCTTCTAAGTATTTGTGCTTATGCACATAGATTAGTGTTGCTCTTGGCCTTGGCAATGAAGCTTCTTTTTGCAAGTTAATTCAGAGTCTCATAACTGATGAAAGAGATGAGACTATGTGACCCGTGAGTGTTCAGCCCTAAATAAGAAATCTGTGTGATCCATACACCCACCACCACCTCCAAGGCTCAGGTAACATTACCAAAGAAAGCCACAAGGATGTAAGTGCCAGAGAAGGGGTAGGAGTCCTGAGAAATCCTGTCTTCTGGATGTGACAGGGCGGTTACACTCATGAGTTCACAGGAGCTGCACATGATCCAGACAGTCAGCATACCAGGATGGTTAGGGGAAAGGTTCCTGAGGCCTGTCCCTTTCTGAGGAACTACAGGCAGTTACTGATGACTACGAGAGGAAAGACGTAGCCATTGGTGAGTTGCCATGGCTCAGTAATAATGTAACATCCATGTTGATGCAAACAACCCTAATAAAACTCATTGAGTCATTTAAAAAACAAAGAAAGAGAGAAAGGAAGGAAGGAGGAAGGAAGGAAGAAGGGAGGGAGGGAGGGGGAAGGGAGGTAGGGAGGGAGGGAGGGAGGAAGGAAGGAAGGAAGGAAGGAAGGAAGGAAGGAAGGAAGGAAGGAAGGAAGGAAGGAAGGAAGATAGCAGCTCAGTAGGTAAAAACACTGCCTTAAAAAGGCTAATAATGACTTCAGTTCAATCCAACTTCACAAAGTTGGCCTCTACTCATGAACTATGTTACACATGTACACACATACACAAAACAACAATAAATAAATTTTGTAAGATGACAAATTATAAGGACTTGAGTGAGGGGATATTTTCAAGTATAATAAAATTGGAGATATCAGAGGACAGAGCCAACTCTTCCAGTCTTTGTTTGCTTGGGTTTTTTTGTTTGTTTGTTTGTTTTTTTTTTTTTTTTTTGAGACAGAGTTTTCTGTGTAATAGTCCTGGCTACCCTAGAACTTGCTTTGAAGACCAGGCTGGCTTTGAACTCACAAGAGAATCTCTTGTCTCTGCTTCCCAAGTGTTGGGACTAACAGTCTGAGCCATACCTTCTTCTGCCTCTCTGTCTTTCTATGTCTGCCTTAAATACTTTCTTCCCTCAGTTAAGGTGTGGCACCACCCACCACTGCCTGTCTGGGAGCCAGGAACTCCTTTACAAACTAAGATGACTTCACACTCAGATCGGATTAAGGGCATAGGTCACCACTCCCAGAATATTCCCTGTGCTGGGATTAAAGATGTGAGCTACCACTGTCTGATCCTCCTAGACTGACTGTGGGTAGATCCCTCTGATATCTCAGACTGTTTTTATTATATTTGAAAATATTCACACAGTTGCGAGTAGGAAGACTCTTTAAAACTTGAGGGAATAAATACAGTGATAGAAGTATGAAATGACTAAGTGCATTACACACATTTATGGATGTTAAACAACAAAAACAGTGTGCAGCGATAGTAAACAACTCACAGAGCTGTTTGTGACAGATACTATTGAGTGAAACAACCCTTTTCTAAATTTCTTCTGTTATCTGTATTGAAAATGACTGTATCCTTAGCATTAGCCCAACACAACTGTAGCCATTCACAAGAGATAGGACTTCTGTTCAGGATGGCAGACCAAATACACACTGAAACTCTCCATTTTCCAAATGCTGAAAAATCCTTAGAAAAAGCTATTTTGAACTGAAGCCCAGAAAAGGGCTGATGAGTAAAGTTAAACCCTTTCTTCCCCCATTCCTGAAGGAAATGTGAAGTACTCTAAAATGAGAAACAGGAAGGACACAAACTTAGAAGACACTGATTAGGAAGAAATGGCCTGGAGAAGATGACAAATTCATGGCCACACCTTGAAGTTTCCACACACTCCCCAGCTGGAAGAATTTACATCCGAAGAAATAGAGACTATCACTCAGCCCTCGGTGAACTTTACAATGCATCTACTGAGTGACTCAGAAAGACGAAGAAGAAGAAAGGAACGGTGACATGGCTGAAAGGGTAATGGTGTTTACTATGCAAGCCTGGTGACCCCAGTCCATTCCCTGGTACCCTCATAAAGATGGAAAGAGGAGGAGTCTGGCCTCCACATGTGTGCTGTGGCAAGTCCAAAAACAAATATTTCTAAAGGCAACGGAGAAGCCAGAGAGATAGCTCAGCAGTTAAGAGCGCTTGCTGCTTTTGTGGAGGACCTCAATTCAGCTTCCAGTACCTATGTTGTGTGGCTCACAACTGCCTAGAACTTTAACTCTTGGCTATCAGACACCCTCTACTGGCTTCCTTGGGCACCTACATACATGTGCACATAAATCTTAAAATAAAGTTAAAATTGCTTAAAGAATATGACAGAAAACAAACACAAAGCAAGAACTGATGGCTGCAAAACAAGAACAGGAGAATGACAAAAGGAAACCATCAGAGTCCAAACAGCAAACCAAAAGTACAGTCAGTAGACAATACAGAGACAGACTGATTAGCAAAGAGAAAATTGAGGCCCAGAACCACAAAAGGACTTTCCAAAGTTAAAAAGGAATTTTAATGGTAAAGAAGGCACTAAAATCTAGAACCCAAAGGCTGGTGGTCAGGATTCCAAAGCTGGTTCAGGAGCTGAGCCCTGGAGTCATTCATTGCACTCTGAGATGTTTTTAACATTTATTTTATTTATTTTATGTGTGTACACACGCACGTGTATGTGTGTGCATTTGTGTGCATGTGCATGTGTGCACGTGTGTGCGTGTGTGTGTACATGTGTGTGTGCATGTGCACGTGTGTGTTGTGTGTGTGCGTGCATGCGTGCATGTGTGCGTGCGTGCGTGCGTGCGTGCGTGCGCGCGTGTGTGTATGTGTGTGTGTGTGTGTGTGTGTGTGTGTGTGTGTGTGTGTGTGTGTGTGTGTGTGTGTCTCTACTGGCATATGTGTGTATGCCATAGTGCTGGTGTGCAGGTCAGAGAACAAGCTACTGAAATCATTTCTCCCCTCCCACCTGGGGAGCAAACTCAGGTCATCATACTTAGCAAGGGCATTTACCTCCTGAGCCATCTCACCAGCCTCTAAGATTTTTTAAAATGTAGTTCTGACTCCCTCTTTTCTGCTTCCTTTTCTTTCCCAGTACTACCAGGTTGGTGTTGAGCTGGACTCTGCATTTCCTTCCAATGGGGAAAAATTCCATCACTGCCCAGGCAAGATGAGACAACAGGAAGACAGAGGAATCGGGCATTGTCCCTGCCAAAAGTTAAAGCTGAAATAGCACCGATCATCAGAAGTGGATTTAACTGGGTGAAACTAAAACAAAAAGACAATTGGCTGTGGGATGTCAGATCCATGTCTCAGCCTCAGCTTTGCTTTGCATTTGTAAAATAACCTATTTTGGTAAGTGAATTTATGTTAAGTGAAATAATCCCTGTACAGAAAGACAAATACCACTGTCTTTCTTTCACAAATAGGAGATAAAAATAAAACTTAATCTCCTAAATTTATTGTAGAAGAGCAACAGCAGTGCAAAGGGGAGAGGAGATAAGAGGAAGGTTGACTAGGGGATAAAAATCCAGCAAAATAAACTAGGAGCTAAGGCCGAAGCACAGTTGGTAGACCCCTTACCTAACATGTACAAAGCCTTGGGTTCAGTTCCCAACACTGCAGGAATGAGATGTGGCAGTGCATGCCTAGGACTCAGTGGGGTGGAGGCTGGAAGATCAGGAGTTCCAAAGAAGATATATCCTTAATTTAGCAAGTTAGAAGCAAGACTGAGCTGCAGAAACCCTGTCTTAAATAATGAAAGAAATAATCTCATGTTCTACAGCACAAAAACATGTTGATTATTTTTCAAAAGAGCTAGAAAGGATGTTTTGCGTTGGTATTTTTTTTATATTTTGTTAACAACACACTGTAACAACAGATGGATTTGAGGTACTAAGTAGAATAACTACCATAGTTGGATCACTGTACACACATGATTAGTAACACAAGTTATTTATGCTACCCTTGCCTAGCTGCCATGGAGGAGAACATAAATTCAATCTCACACTACCAGAAGAAACAAAGAATTGTTGGCTTGAAGTTGTCTTTATAAATATCACATTTAATAACTGTCCATGAGTGGGCACAGTTATTATATACCAATAAAAGTACTGTGAGTTACTTTAAGGGGTAGTGACTGACTCAGAAGTTAAGAGCACTCGTTGCTCTTGCAAAGGACCTGAGTTTTATTCCAAGCAACTCTGTGGCCTTCACAACCATCTGTAACTCCAGCTCTAGGGGTTCTGATACCCTCTTCTGACAGCTAAGGGCACCATGCACACATATAACACATAAAACATACATGCAGGCAAAACATTCATGACACAGAATAAAATAAAAACAAAGAAATAAAATGGACTCACTATGGTTACCTGTACAAGACCTATACAAGATCAAGCTAGCCAAAATCCTGACTTAGACAGGGGACATACTTAGTACTCTGGGAGAGAGAGAATTTTTTTTAACATATTGCCACTGGTAAATTTCCCGTGCTCAAATTTACTGGCCTCACACCTATGCACATACAGGCAGCACTACATGAAGCTAATTATTTAATTTTTTTAAAAAAAAGCAAAAAAAAAAAAAAAAGACAATGAACTAGGGAGGGGCTATTTTGGAGGTATTTTAGTAGAGTTTAAGAGGGAAATGGGGTGGATGTGATCATATTTATTGTATACACACATAAAAATCTCAAAAATAAAAAACAGTATTAAAATAGGTTCCAACACAGGTGTTTTAAGAATTTCATGATGCACCCAGCATATGAAGGTGGTCTCCCATGGAACACCTTCCTAGGACCTCCCAATGTTGTGGGATAATCTTTTTGTACACTATGAAGATATGTCTTTGCCAAGACACCTTCTAATTAGTTTAATAAAGAGCTGAGTGACCAATCGGTATGCAGAAGAAAATAGGTGGGATCTCCAGGGAAAGAGAGGGAAAGGAGATGAATCTAGGCACACTGAGACACCAATGAGATGCAGACCAAGTCAGACATACAGAATGGTGGAGAGCTTAAAAGCAAATGAGTTTAAGTTATAAGAGTTAGTTGAGAGTAAGTCTAAGCTAAAGGCATATCTTTCATAATTAATAAGTCTCCATATCATTATATGTGGACTGGCAGTCCTGATCAGGAAGTACTACTACATCCCAACCATTTTTTAGACAAGATCTCACATATCTTAAGCTAGCCTTAAAGACTGTGTAGCTAAGGCTGGCCTTGAACTCCTGATCCTCCTGTCTCCACCTTCCCAGCATTAGGCCTACAAGTGTTTGCCTCCACACCTAATTCAAATGGTTTGAGGACTGGAACCCAGAACGTTGTGCATGCTGGGTGAGCTCTCTGCCCACAGAGGTATAGCCCGTATCCTCAAACTCTTAGTCCAAAGACGGAAAGGCAAGGGTGAAACTAGACATTCTTAGAAACCAAGTGGCCAGCAGAAGAGAGATTTAAAGCTTTACATGGACAAAAAAAAAAAAAAACTGAGAAAAAAAAAAAGTAGATGAATCAAATCACAGGAAGTAGGCTACCTCACAAATTCCCCACCCACGTGGTCAAATAACAGCCACAGATGTTTTCTGTGTTAAGTCAGGGAGGGGTAGAAATGACCACAAACTCCTGTGGGTGGAGGACTTCTGAACACAAGAAAGAGGGATGTTTGCAAAGCCAAAGCATATGTTCACAGTGGTGTACACCTCTCATCCCAGCAATGGAAGATGGAGGCAACCAGCATCAGAGTTCAAGTTTATCCATAACGCACAGCAAGAATCAAGCCACCCTGGGCTACATAAGACCCTGAATAGAAGAGGTGTGAGGGGAAGCCCAATCAATCACATAGGAGGCTGGTTCACCCTTGTCACAAACAAAAGAAATATTCGTTGGCACCATAAGATAACAAGTTTTCCCACTGAAATTGGCACAGATTTAAAAACTCGATAAAACTCAATGCTACGGAGGATGCGGTGAGACAGGTACTTCAGGAACTTAGAGGCTGGCGATATAAATCAGTTACTGGCAAAGCAATCAAAAAAATATGAAACACAGCTGGGGAGAGTGTTTGCTGTTTAAGCATGAGCACCTTGTAATCATGGGTTCGATCCCCAGCACCCACTTAAAATCTCAGCTTGGCAGTGTGTGTCCATAACCCCAGCACTGGGGAGGTGAACACTCAAGGATGCCCTGGAATCCACTGGCCAGTCAGCCTAGCCGAACTGTCAGGTTCCAGGTCAGTGAGAGACCCTATCTCAAAATCAATGCTGGGGGTTGGTAAAATGGCTCGGTAGGTAAAGGCATTTGTGATTAAGGCTGATAACTTGAATTCAATCCCTGAGACCCACATGGTACAAGGAAAGAACAGAGCTGGCAGATTCTCTTCTGATCTTCACACAAGCATTGCTGTACATTTGCCATGGCATTCATACATACACACCCGTAAAATATATAAATTTTTTGCATAGGAAATGTACCTCTTGGGGCAGGTACATTTGATCTCAGGGCAGACACCTGAGATAAAACTCCAGCAACATACACACATACACACATACACAACACACACACATTCACAAGCGCATTCCCAAAACAGCTTCCACACACATGCATGTACACAAGTGTACACACATACACATATAATCAACCAGTCTATCATTTTTTAAATTAATCTCAGCTTAAATATCTACTACAGATAACATACAAGACTGACTGGGGTGCCCATGTACCTATTCCAGGCTCCAATAGTGTAGTGGACTCAGATGGTCCCTCAGCCTCACCCTGAGTCTGTCCTCCATCGCCATAGATCTATAGGGCAGACACTGAAATAAATACCGGAGACAAGAGATTTTTGGAGAATGGAGGGCATTCTGAGTGGTTGCTGGGTGGGTATCCATGCAGATGAATATTTCAGGGTCTCCAGACTTTCCCAGCTCCACTCACTAAAGCTGTCTTTACAGCAGAGGTACCAGGAGGGGTTGGAGCATTCCTGCCACATTCAGGGAAACAGGGAGGGAAAGGCCATCCTTTCCCTGACCTGCTGTTCTGTGTGGATCTTTTCTGACTCAGATAGTGGCTGAAGATAAGGGAGCCGCAGGAGCTGTTCTCACCCATTAAAAACCCAACCCATTCCCTGGAAAAGCCTCAGAGCCCCACAAAGATTGCACTCTCACGGAGTTCAGGGAGCCTTGAAAGAAGCATAGAGCCCTGCACTCTCGCAATGAGTGAACCCCTGGCTTCACAAAAGCCCTCATCAAAGCCCCATCTCTAAAACCGAGAGCCTTTGGTGGGAAGTTAGATTTCAAGAGGAAAATGCGAGACCTGGACCAGCTCACCCCTCGGCTTCTCCCTTACCTGCCCTTCACCCCACCACCACTCAGAGGCCGGAAGTTGGCACCGCCTATGCCCAACCCACAAACCCAGCTGGAGTCCTGAGTGCCAGGAACAGACTCACGAGAAGGAAGTGGGGGTGGGCATGGGTGTCTGGAACCTGTCAAACTTGCATTCCAATCCCTGTTTTGTCAGTGAGACTCCTTGGAGCCTCAGCTACTACACCTGTTAAATGGGCATAGGGTTGGTCCTGAAGCCAGGCAGTGTTCAGCCCACCACCACAGTGGAATCCAGTTTCGTATTTGTTGCAGCCTGGGATTTAAACTCCTGACCTGCACGTTTAGGCAAGCACTCTAGTACTCGACTATCTCCCTAAATGCTGTTTCTGTAGCTTATTTTTCTTTCTTATTTTAAAGTGTGTGTGAGAGAGAATGCTGTGGTGTGTGAATAGTTATACACGTGTGTGAAGATGCATGCCTGGGCCTTCCTCTGTCACTTCCCACAGGATTTCCTTAAGATAGAGTCTATCACAGAACATGGGATACATCATTTTTCTGCTTGGCAGGCAAACAATAAGCTTCAGCAATCCTCCTGTCTCCACCTAACCACAGCACTGGGGTTATAGGCACAAACACTTTCTGCCTCCTCAATGCAAAGGTTTGGTTTGCTTTGGTTTGGTTTAGTGAGGGAGAGGGTACTTTATTTTCTGAGATAATTTCTCACTCTGGCTGGCCTGAAACTAGCTGTGTAGATTGGGTTGGTTTTGAACTCACAAAGATTCACCTGTCTCTGCTTCCAGAGTGCTGGGATTAAAGGTGTGCACCACAACACTCGGCAATAAATATACTTAATTAATTTGGAGAAAAGAGGAAAAGTTGTTTATAAGATACAGATGCAACTAGACATTCTCAAGTTAAGAGAAATAAGCAGACTCAGAAGAGATGGCTCAGTGGGCAAGTGTGCTTGGTAGGAGAGCACCGGGTCATGAGTCTGAATCCCCTGCACCCACATGAAAGGTTAGGCCCAACTTCACACATGCTCACAGCTCTGTCACTGTAGGATAGAGACAAGAATGTCTTGGGGGCTTTGGCTGCCAACACAGCTCCAGGTTCAGTAAGAGACCCTGTCTACTGCATAAAGCAGAGAGTGAACAGCCAAGGTCATCCTCCAGCCCCCATGCATCACACACCCCCACACTGAAACACAGAAGGAGAGAATTAAGCCAGACTCATATATGAACTCGAAAGTTGAATGTATACGTGATAAAAAAGGGGGGGGGGCTGAGAGGACCCAGGACAAGGGGGGTGTAAGTATATCCCAGGATTGCTGATATACAGGTGTCATGATGAAACCCATTGATTTGTTTCCTTTTGAGTTTTCTTCTAATTTTTTATTATGTGTAGAGCAGGAGAGGGGAGCTTATTATGCATGCAGAGGTCAGAGGACAATTTTGTGGATTTGGGTCTGTCTTTCCACCTACTGGTAAGCTTTGAGGATCAAACTCAGGTTGCATTAGGCCTGTACTTGGGAAACACCTTCACCCACTGAGCCTTCTTTCTTGCTTTTGTTTTGCTTCGCTTTGGTTTGGTTTGACAGAGATAGCCCAGGCTAGCCCCAAACTCACTATACATCTGAGGATGACCTTGATTTCCTGATACTCCTGTTTCTACCTCCTGGGTGCTTGTGCAACAGACTTGTACCACCACATGTGATTTTTGGAACCCATTACTTTTTACAGTGAATACACTCATATAAGAAAGTTTAGTGTATCTACACAGATATTATATCCTTAAACAGAGGTTTAAGTCTTGTCTTTACCAAAGTGTGACTGAATTACTGACAGACTTATTTAATGCAGCTCTTTGCCATCAGAACTCTAGAGTTCGAGGGAAGACTGGTTCCCCTCTGTCCTCAATGTGGCTGGCACATAGAAGGTACCAAAAACTATTAAATGAATAAGTGAGAGAGTGAGTGGAGCAGAAATATTGTTTGGCCCTCAGAGCATACCTAGGACACTTGAGAGTCCTTTAATCAAAGAAGAAAGAGGTTACAGAGGTCCATTGGCTCACATTTCAGGGTCACACAGCTAGTTGTAGCTGGATTTGGAACACCAGCAGCTCAAACTCTCTCACACCTAAAGTTAGACCAGATCCAGAAGCAACTCCCCCAGAGTATTTTCAAGACCAGAACACAGTTCCCCTGGAACTTCCTATAGGGATAAAAATTGGCCATATTGGTTAAAATTCAGTGCCCATAGAGCTCTGTAATCTCAATTTATCTACTATGAAATGGGTTCGGGGACTAGAGAGTCCCTTAGCATAGACTCTAGTCCCAGAAACCATGTTTTTCCTTCTCCATCTTCAAAGAATGATGCTCAAAACGAGAATGTCTTCCTTTCTCAGGCCTCACTGTAAGCCTGGGGGCAAAAAAAAAAATCATAATTCCTGCAGAAAAGACTCACTGTGCCCCAGGAATCTCAGAGAACAGAACCTGAACTCTGTGGTCATCTCCTACCTCCAAAATGTCCACTGACATCATCCGAGTCTTTCCTGAGTGCTTGACACCACCTGTACTCAGCATTTTGCATGCCTCTATCTGCCAGAGGGATCTTGCACATGCAATCAGATTGTGTCACTTTCCTGCTTAAAACCCTCAGCACATCAAAAATGTATTCATTCTCCCCACACAGGGGCCCCAGGAATCAGATGGAGATAATTCTGGCCATGCTCCACCCATCCGGCTCCCTGAAACCTGCCTCAGTATTACATAGGGCCTTTACCTGGCAATGGTGGCCCACGCCTTTAATCCCAGCTTCCAGAGGCAGAGGCAGGCGGATCTCCAAATTTACACTCATCTTGGTCCACAGACTGTGCTCCCGGACAGCCGGGACTCCTCAGAGAAACCCTGTCTCCAAAAACAACTACAAGCCTTTGCACATGCTGCCACTTCCTCCTTCCCTTCGTCTCTATCCCAGTTCTGATCATAATTTTGCTGAGAAACTCTCCCTAACACTTCAGGATCGATCAAGTGCCTCTAATAGTTGCCTCTGATGAATTCCAATTATCTCTGGTTTTTTATGCCATTTTATTGAGGAGAGGAGGGAGCATGCAAGCTCCGAGGACAATTTGCAGGAGTCATTCCCTCCTTCTAGCATCTGGGTCCCAGGAGTCAAAGTCAGATCACCAGACTTGGCATCAAGTCCCCTTACCCACTGAGCCATCTCACTGGACTTCTGCTTCTTACATTCAGTACCACAGTCATTTTGTATATGTTTGTATAAGTATTTTATGAACACCGATGCCTTCCCCTTGCCATATCAGCATTGACGTATCTGGTACACAGTAGATTTGCAGTAATACTTGTCGAGTATAAATTAATAAGTCAGGACTCAGTGCCCATAAGCCCTGGAACTTCAGCCTCCCTTCTGTGAAGTAGACTCAGGAAGCCTGAGTGAGGACATGCTCCAGGCCTTGCAGCCATGCCACTCTGTCATTGGCTTCATGTCATTCAGGTTCCCAATCTACAAATAGAAGACACTGAGACTTGCTTACCTGAGATGACCCAGGTATCTAGACTCAACACCCTGAAAATCCTGTCCCAGACTCCCCAAGCAGCCTCCCATCTGCCCTCCATATTTCAATGACTCTAATCCTCGGGACATTTGACAGTGTCTAGAGATCTATCTGGTTAGTGCAGCTTGAGCCATAACAGCAGCCTGGTGACTAGAGACCAAGGCCGCCACTAAAGGTCATATAACCCACAGCACATCCCCCAAGATGAACTATTATTTAGTCAGATACCAACAATGTGCAGAAGAGAGGTCCTTCTTTAGCAAAAAGGACCCATAAACTAGACCAACACCCCAGGGATGCCTGCCTGGAACCCAGGGCAGATTGGTCAGAAGTAATGGGTGTAAAGTACTTTCCCAGAATACATGAAGTTCTAGCTTCATTAAGAGGAAGGAAGAGGAAACAGGGGGAAGAGAGGAAAAAGGAGGAGGTGAGGAGAAGGAGGAAGAAAAGGAAGAGGAGGTGGAGGAAGATGTTGTAACGTGGAGCTCCAGTGTTTTTCCCTTGCTCCCTCTTTTCCAACCACATACCACGCGGGATAGTGACTGTTCTTCCAGCATGCTAGGCACCGTTCTGTCTCAGGGCCTTGGTATTGACTATTCCCTGGGGGGGATGCCCTCTGCTTTGACACCAAGTTGGCTGGTCCCCTTTGCCAGTATGTGTAACATTCTCTAATCTCAAAAACACACAAAACAAAAAACCTCCTTATACTTACATAGACTCACCCACTGCACTCCTCAGTCAGCCTTGAAGTCTAGGGAGCAAGCCCAGGCCACATGTTTATATAAAATAACCAGCTTTTTTGCTCCACCCAAGCCAATGACTCCCATTTAGGCACCAAATATGAGCAATGAAGGGGGAAGGTTCTCACCTCTTCTGCCCATTGGCACAGGGCCCTGGAGACTGCTACAGCCAAATGTTGGGCACATCACGCTTTGTTAGTAAATGTGTGGGGTGGTGGTATTGAAATTTTAATTGTGTTTGACACAGACTCTTACTATGGATCCCAGTATTGCCTGGATCTTTCTATCCTTCATTTCTATTGGTATTTTTGATAATTTCGGGCATGAGTGCAGCACTTACATCATTTCCACTCAACCCTCTCTCCCATTTAATTCTTCCATGTCCCTCAACTCTCTCTCAAACTCATGACCTCTTGTTTAATTGTTATTGGTGTGTGTGTGTGTGTGTGTGTGTGTGTGTGTGTGTGTGTGTGTGTGTGTAAATACATCTTCCTAAGTCCATCTAGTGTTACTAGGCACAGATGTGGTGAACAGACATACATATAAAATAAAATAAATCTAAAAACAATATTTTCTGGGTGCAGGTCCCTGTCAGATACAGAAGACTCTCTCTCTCTCTCTCTCTCTCTCTCTCTCTCTCTCTCTCTCTCTCTCTCTCTCTCTCTCTCTCTCTCTCTCTCACACACACACACACACACACACACACACACACACACACACACACACAAGTTCTGGGACCACAGGCATGCACCAACACACCAGCTTCAATAAATACTCCAGTTAAAATGCAGTGTGATGCTGGGGAGATGGCTCAGTGAGTGAAAGCACTTGTTGCCCAAGCCTGAGAGCCTGGTTTGAATCCCCAGCACCCATATAAAAGCCAATTTATAGCAAAGGAATCTGTAATTGCAATGTTCGTATAAGGAGGTGAGATGTAGGTAAAGAAGAAACCCAGCAACCCACAGGCAAACTAACTGGTATGTGTGGGTGTGGGGTGCTGTCTCAAACAAGGTGGAAGACAAGAATGTACACCAGAGACCAGAGCCTGACCTCTGCCTTCCATTTATGCATTTGCCGTGGTGCACAAACACACTGCACTTTCCCAAACATGAGTGTGCACATACATATCACACACACACACACACACTACACAAAATGAGAACAAGGAAGTTTAGCATGGAAGTACAAAGAGAAAAACCACACAGAGATAAAGCAAAAAGGGCAAAAAGGCAAGAAAAGAATTGGGAGAGGAGAAAAGAAGGGGAGAAAAGTGAGTCCCGTTCCTGGGCCCCACACGATGAGAGGAGAGAGATGACCCGTAACCTGTCACCTGACCTCCTCCTGTGTGCTACGCTATGGTGCACACACATACCCTCTACACATGAAATAATACTTTAAAAATTAAACTGGACATGGTGACACCACAATCTGCAATCCCAGTCTACAGACGGTGCAAGCATGAGAGAGTCAGGAGCGTGAAGTCATCAGGCTCTGTGACCTACTGAGCTGGAAGCCACAGAAACCCTGTCTTAGAGAAAAGAGAGAAGAATCAAAGGTGTGAAACATGACTGAGGAAGGCAGCCTGCCCTGGCCTCTGGCCACCACACCGTGCAACTCCGTTATCTACAAAACTATTCTAAAATCTGTTTAGTCTGACCTTTGGGATATATGGACACAGAAATTAAGTTTTGACACTTAGACTAGAATTCTACCCCCAATACAGACAATTCATTATGTTCGTGCAAATACTCCCGAGTCTGGGAGGTTGGAAATCTTCTGGTCCCAAGAATTGGGATGAGTTATATAGAACTCGGGTCTCATCTTTGTGACAACTGGATTTCCACAGAGAGTCTGCAGGTTCTAGGACAGAACTGGACTCTACAACAGTTCCTCCAGCAGATTCCCAAGAATAACTTTCTGGAACCTCACAGCCACCAGACACCCTGGGTTCCTCACAAATCATCTCAGAGTCCTCCCGTGCCCTATTCCCTCTCCTATCCCAGGATGAAGCACATAGATGGAGTCATAGTCCAACGGACCAGGGCCTCAGGGGTGTTTCCAGCGTTGCCTAGCACCTGTGCCTGCTCAGTTTCTTAGTGTTACTGAAGCTGCTGCTGGTGAGCCAGAGGCGACTGCAGCCTCACTGTGTAGAGGGTTAGGTGTGGGAGGTATGCCCATGGCAGGAGTAAAGACACAACATGAGAAGTCGGATCTCCTCTAAGGAAAGGCATTGGTGAGCAATGAGAAGGTGAAGACTGGAGAGAGAAAGCGGGCTGTGGGGAGAAACTGGCTGGAGGAGAACGGGCTGGAGAAGATGGACTTGGGGGGAAAGGTAGGCTTTCTGGAAGATAAGCTGGAAAAACTGAACTACAGGGAGAAGGTGGCTTGTGAAGAGAATGTTGGCTGAGGGGAAGGAGGGGTGAGGGGAGAAGATGGGCTGAGAGGAAGGTGGGCTGAAAGGAGAAGGTGGGCTGAGAGGAAGGTAGGCTGAGGGAAGAAGGGTTGAGAAATAGATGGACAGGGGAGAAGGTGGGCTGAGGGGAGAAGGTGGGCTGAGGGGAGAAGGTGGGCTGAAGGGAGAAGACGAGATGAGGGGAAGGTGGGCTGAAGGGAAGATAGGTTGAGAAGGAGTGAGGGGAGAAGGTGGGCTGAGGGGAAGGTGGGGTGAGGGGAGAAGGTGGGCTGAGGGGAAGGTGGGCTGAGGGGAAGGTGGGGTGAGGGGAAGGTGGGGTGAGGGGAAGGTGGGGTGAGGGGAGAAGACGAGATGAGGGGAAGGTAGGCTAAGGGGAGAAGGTGAACTGAAGGGAAGATAGGTTGAGAAGAAGGAGTGAGGAGAGAAGGTGGGCTGAGGGGAAGGTGGGCTGAGGGGAGAAGGTGGGCTGAGGGGAAGGTGGGCTTAGGGGAGAAGGAGGGGTGAGGGGAGAAGGTGGGCTGAGGGGAGAAGGTAGGCTGAAGAGAAAGTGTCAGGAGATGGCTTAAGGAGAAGTTGGGCTGTGGGCTGCATTTCTCGGGGGACTGAGGTGTCAAAGCAACACAGCCTAAGAAGACAATGGTTGATCGTATGCGCCACTAAATATCAGAACCAAAGGTTTTTCTGGAACCTCAAAGACACTGGCCGACAGGAGCAGAGAATAGGGAGAGACAGAGAGACAAACTAGATAGGGTCATACACTAAAAAACCCAGAAAAAGATAGAGACAGAGTCAGCTAGATCAACAGATCCACAAACCTCTAAAGCCTAGAGAGAGAGGGGGAGATGAAGGCAGGGAGAGAGAGACTTTAAAAGACTAAGAAAGATATAAAAGAGGGGAAATCCTAAGAGCCAAAAGTCCCAGATCCTGCGAGCATAGGAGAAAGAAGCACAGAGAACTGAAGGAATGGGAGCCCAAAGTGGGGTGGGGATTGAATCTGACAGAGATGAAGCCAAGGAAAGGGATGAGGAGTGCATGTGAGTTCCCCCAAGTCCCCCTCTGCTGCTGAAACTAACCACTCAGGCTGGACGTTAGCTGCTCGTGACTCACCTCAGCCTGGTCACCGTTTCTCCTGTGAGTCTTGTAAGAGCCACATCAGCCATGCAAAGACCTTCAAATTCTGTGGTAGACTCACTGGTTACGTCAAAGGTAACACCCCGGGGCCCCAGCCCAAAGCTGGTGGCTTCCCTGCCAGGGCTGAGCCCTACCTGTGGGAGGATCCTGGAAGCAAACAGCCCCTTGAGGTGGACACATGAAGAAGCAAAGATGCTGTTCTAACCTTTCAGGGTGGCCTAAAGCTAAAGACTCTACTCTGAACCACCTAGTACTCTTTTAGAAGGATCCAGAAGGAAAAAGACAGTCTTTTTTGTCCCCAACTTAAACACTATCACTCTAGTGCCTTTCAAAATTTTGGGTTTGTTTATTTGATTGTTTCCCCATGGATAATAGACCGCCATGCCTGATGTGTTTCTTGCTGGGGATCAAACCCAGGACTTCATCCATGTGAGGCAAGCGCTCTACCAAATAACCCCAACCTTTCAGAATTTCTAATTGCTAGCCTTGAACTTGCCCTGCATAGACCTTCAATGCCCAACCTATCCAAGAGAGAGAACTGAGGCACAAAGCAAGAAAGTAAAGTGTCATCCCAAGGTAAACTGAGTCCTTGCCATGAAGTGCAATATCAGCTTTCCCTGTGGTCAACAGGAAATGGAAAGAAAGTCTAACAGCCAACAGGGAGGGGTAGGAAGGTGGCTCAGTGGATGAATCACTTGCCACAACATGTATGAACCTAAATTGGAATCCTCAGAGCCTATATAAATACAAGCATGATGGTCCAGGTGTCTACAATCCCAAAACTCCTATGCAGACATGAGAGATGGAGACCGAATTTTCCACCTAGCCTGACATAAAAAGAAAAGTAAAGTCCATGTTTTAAAATACCTGACCAGCCAACACATATAACTTCCAGGCAGGAATGTCATAATTCACAGGCAAGTGTGTGTGTGTGTGTGTGTGTGTGTGTGTGTGTGTGTGTGTGTGTGCCTGAGAGTAAATGCACACCACGTACATCATACATAAACATAACTGTATCCAAGCATTAGTGGTACACACACCTTCAATTCCTGCACTCAGGAGGCAGAGGTAGCAAACCTCTGAGAGTTCAAGGCCAGCCAGGAATACATAGTGAGACTCTGCCTCAAAAACAATAATTTTATTATCTAATAGTGAACGGAGAGATATCTGAGAACCTGATAGGTGTTAGAACAGTGGTTCTCAAACTGTGGGTCTCAACCCCTTAGAGATTGAACAACCCTTTCACTAGGTCTGCATGTTAGATAGATATTTACATTATGAATCACAACAGTAGCAAAATTACAGTTATGAAGTAACAACAAAATAATTTTATGGTTGGGGTCATCACAACATGAGGAACTGTATTAAAGGTTGAGAACCACATGATCTGAGGGGTTTCGAAGTAAATCCTCAATATGGCTCAGCATGTAAACACACTGAAAGCCAAGGATACGATGCTAGAGCAGCAGAAAGAGCAGGACCCAGGCCTGAATGTGACCCCAGGCAGGGATTTGAACATTCACCAGCTTGATTTATGAACAGCTACTCCTGGTGGTAAATGAATAGAACTGCACTCTTCACTAATGAACCCATTCATTCTCTCCTCCACCCTCTACCCACTCCACATGCAGGCAAAATAGTCAGAGACAGCCCCTACTTCCACTGTTGGGGTCCCAAAAGAACACCTGTCTTGTCTACTTAGCAGTAACATATGTAGAAGATCTAGGTCAGACCCCTGCAGGATCCCTGATCTCAGCAAGTCCCATGAGTTCTAGTCAGTTGATTCTATGGGCCATGTTCTTGTGGTATCCCTGTCCCTCTGATTTCTCCAGTCCTTTCTACCTTCCCTCAGCAGGACTCACAGAGCTCTGCCTAA
Organism: Phyllotis vaccarum; assembly: GCA_033318265.1. Taxonomy (NCBI): domain Eukaryota; kingdom Metazoa; phylum Chordata; class Mammalia; order Rodentia; family Cricetidae; genus Phyllotis; species Phyllotis vaccarum. Next base: position 147,056,368 of record JARWLC010000003.1, on the reverse strand, counting down.
TGCTTGTAGATTTCCGCCTCTCTCCGATCAGTTGCTTCATGAAGTCTCTCTGGTCTCTTTGATGACGATTCTGTTTCCAGAACACTCTGCAGGCAGGACAAATTGTAGGTCAAAAGTTTTGTAGCAGGTTAATAACCCAATCCACTTGAGGCCTTGCCTGGTTACAGAAGGTGGCCGGTTCAAGCTCCATGTCTCTCGTTAGTAGGAACTTTCCCTGAGGTCACTCTCATGTATTCCATGGACTTTCCATTGTTCTAGGTTCCATCCTCCTCCCCAAATGACCCCAATTCCAGTCATTTCTCCCAGTATTTTCTCCCTCCATATTGGCACAAAAACAGGTGGAATAATGGATTTGAATTGAAGACATAAAGCCACATATCTATGGATGCCTGACTTTTTTTTTTAAAGAAGCCCAAATATACAATAGAAAAAAAAAAAAAAAGAAAGCATCTTCTCTCCTGGGTAGACTGGGAGGGGTGTAGAGAGGGTAAGATGAGGGTGGAAACACAAAAGATCAAGAAGACCGAGTTGGAGGCGAGACAGAGAGGTGATCAATGAAAGAGATATCATGAGAGAGTGAGCCAGTATGGACTTAAGAAGAAACCTGATGCTAGAGAAATCCACAGGAACCCCCAAGGAGATCCCAGCTAAGACTGCTAACAATGCTGGAGAGGGGCCTGAACTAGCCTCCCCCTGTAGGCAGACTGGTGATGACCCTAACAGCCATAATAGAACCTACACCCAATGACTGATGGAAGCAGATGCAGACATCCACAGCCAAGCACTTGGCCAAACTCCTTGAGTTCAGTTGAAGAGAAGAAGGAACAACTAGAGGAGCAAGTGAAGGGTCAAGAGCACAGTGGAGAAGACCACAGGGACAGCTGACTGGAGCTAATGGGAGCTCATGACTCTGGACTGACAGCTGGAGAGCCTGCATGGGACCAAATGAGGCCTCCTGAGTGAGGGTGACAGTTGCTCTAACCAAGCTGTTAGTAGGCCCCCTGGCTATGAGACCAGGAATTATCCCAATTACATGAACAGACTTTTTAGAGCACACTCTCTGGGGTAGGATGCCTTGCTCAGCCTTAATACAGGGAGAAAGAGAAGGGTCCTGCCTCAACTTGGTATGTTAACCTGTGTTGACTACTCAAGTGAAGCCTTGCCTGCTTTGAGTAGTAGACGGGGAGTGAGATGGGGGAGGGGGAAACAGTGGAGAATATGTAAAAGAAAATTTATTAATAATTAAAAATATATTTTAAAAAAACTGTCTTCAACAAATGGTGTTGGCCTAGCTGGATGTCTGCATGTAGAAGAATGCAAATCAATCCATATCTTTCACCCTGCACAAAACTGAAGTCCTAGTAGATCAAATATTTCAACATAAGATACATTGTACCTGATAGAAAAAAAAGGTAGGGAATGGCCTTGAACACATTGGCATATGAGACAACTTCCTAAATAAAATACCAATACTGCAGGCACTAAGATCAATAATTAATAAATAACACCTCATGGAACTAAAAGGCTTCTGAAAGGCAAAGTACACCATCAATAGGACAAACTGGCCTACAGGATGGGAATAGATTTTTCACCAACTCTACATCTGATAGAGGGATAACATCCAAATATATAAAGAACTCAACAAACTAGATGCCAACAAACTAAAAATTAAATTTAAAAATGAGGTACATATCTAAACAGAGAATTCTCAACAAAGGAAACCAGAATGACTGAGAAACTGTAGTCAGAAGATTCTCTGTCCTATCTTGCTGGTCCCACAGCCACTTAGTCCTAAATAATCACACAAAGGCTTATATTAATTATAAACCGATTGGCCTATAGCTCAGGCTTGCTTGGTACCTTTTCTCACTTAGCATTCTCATCTTGCTTCTTCTGTGTCTGTTGGAAATTTGCACTGCTCTTCCTCTTCTACAAATTATCCTTGTCTGATCCCCCCACCTATACTTCCTGTCTCCTGGCCAATCAACATTTAATTAAACCAATGTTTATTATGACAAATATTTATAGTGTGCAAAAGCATAGTCCCACAGCAAGAAATACTTAAGGAGATATTCAACATCCTAGCTATAAGGGAAATGCAAATTAAAATGATTCTGAGTGTCTATCTTATACCTGTCATAATGACTAAGATCAAAAACAGAAGTGACAGCCTATGCTGGAGAGGATGTAGAGCAAGGGAAACACTCCTCCAATGTTGGTACTACAATGTTGGTTGTACAGTCACTTTGGAAGTCAGTGTGGCAGTTTCTCAGAAAACAGCTACACTGTTCTCAAGAGTATATATCTAAGGAATATTCAATCATTCCACAAGGACATTTACTCAACTACATGCATAGCTGTTTTCCTCCTAATAGCCAAAAGCTGAAAACAACTCAGATGTCCTTCAACTGAAGAATGGATAATGAAAGTGTGGTATATTTACAAAATGGAGTATTACTCAGCTGTTAAAAGCATAACATCATGGAATTGGTAGGTAAATGGATAGAACTTGAAAAAAAAATCATCCTGAATGGGGTAATTGAAACCCAAAAAGATAAATATGGTATGTACTCATTCATAAGTGGATATTAGCTGTAAAGTAAAGAATAACCATGCTACAATCCACAGACCCAGAAAGGCTAGGTAACAAGACGGGATTAAGGGGGAATGCAAATCAAGGATCTCCATAGAAAAGGAAAATAAAAACAGATCTCTAGGGTGGACTGGGGTGGGTATGGTTGAGAACAAGAGGAATTAAGGGGGGGGGGGTGAATTCATATTTTTTAATAGCCAATACTCCATTGTGTAAATGTGTTGTCAGGTCCAAAGTAAACTCCACTCCCCCAAATTCTCACACCTGTTTCCCTTTCTCGAAGGCGCCTTTTCCTTATTGGCAGAAGGAACAAACAGGTTATCTGTGGTTCCTCTTAGCATACCAAAGCACATGCTAGTCTCCAGGCTCAGCAGCTGAGGCTCCTCTCACCCTTCTCCAGCTTCTCACTCCTATATAGTGCTGCCATTTGGGCCATGTGCCCTCTTGGTTCTCTCTTTTGTCTTCTGCTCTGGCCCCCTCTCCCGGTCTCTTTATACTCCTCTCTCATGACCTGCTCAGTTTGCTAAAAATAAAAATGGCCCAATCTGCTGGCCACTTTCAGTGTCCCACTTCTTCCCCTGCTCCGGACTCTTCCAGATGCCTCTGGCCGCATGCTTCCTCATACCGCAATAAAAAAACCTTCCCTTTAACCATACCTTGGAGGAGTTATGTCATCAATTTATACATACACATTTGCTTTATCCATTCTCCTGTTGGGGGACCTCTCGGCTGTTTCCAGTTTCTGTCTGTTCTGAATAGAGCAGCAAAGAACATGGTTGAATAAGTGGTTCTACAGCAGGATGAAGCATCATTTGGGTACGTGACCAAGAGTAGTATAGCTGGATCTTGAGATAAATTGATTCCCACCTTCCTGAGGAACAGCCATACTAATTTCCATACTGGCTGTACTACAAGTTTGCCCTCCCATCAACAATGAATGAGTTTTATCCCTTATTCTATATACTTGCCAGCATGTGTCATCACTTGTTTTATTGATCTTAGTGATCCTGGTTTTTGTTTGTGTGTGTGAGTGCATAAATACTTATGTAGCTTTTTAAAAAATATTCACCAAAACTAAAGTCATGAATGAATGCACATGTTGTTAAGATTTCATCATTGTGAACAGCCTAAAGGAAACATACACACATTCAAACCAATACAAGGGGCTGGAAAGATGGTTAAATAGTGAAGAGTCTACTATGCAATCATGAAAACCTGAGTCCATATCCCTATACACATATGAAAAGCCAAATGTAGTTTGACAAGACATGACCACTGGTTATGGGAGTAGTCGACCACTTCCTGATTGAATTTTCCCATGAGATGGAATGTAGTAGAGGTTTCTGACCCAGTCTAACCCCGAGATCCATACCAGCAGTCCCAAAGAATCACACAAAGTCTTATATTAAGTATAAGCTATTCAGCCTATAGCTCAGGCTTATTACTAGCTATTAACTCAACGCATTTCCATTCATCTGTCTTGCCACATGGCCCATATCTTCTTGCTTCTTGGGTGGCTGGATAGTCTCTCCTGACTCCACACTCCTTCCCCTTTATCTATGCTCGGATTTCCCACCTGCTTCTAAGGTGCCCTGCCATACTGCAAACCACAACCCTGAACAGCTAGGTAACTTAAGATTGACATCCAGAGATCCCCCTGGGAAGGAAAATAGAGAAGAGCTCCTGAGTAAATTGGGATCATAACAGGGAGTGAGCAAGGGGAACAAATCATGAGAGAAGGAGATGGTTGAGTGAGAGAAGCAACAGAGAGGGAGAAAAAATTAATAGATGTCTTGATAGAGGGAGGCATTGTGGGGTAAAAAAAAAAAAAATCCCTGACTAGGGCTCCAAGCAATAGTAGAGAGGGTGCCTAAACAGGACTTCCCCTATAATGAAATGAATGACCGCTCTAATTGTCATTGTAGAACCTTCATCTAGCAATGGATAGAGGCTGAAGTGGAGACCCATAGCTAAGTGCCAGGTTGAGCTCCCAGTCCAGCTGAAGAGAGGGAGGAAGGATTATATGAGCAAAGGGATCAGGATCATGAGGAGGAGACCCACAGAGATGGCTGACCAGCAGGATCATGAGGAGGAGACCCACAGAGATGGCAGGCCAGAGCTATTGGAGCTCACTGACTCTGAAATAATCACTGAGGAACCTTCATGGAAAGGAACTAAAGCCTCCAAAGGTGGGTGACTGTCAAATGGCATGGGCAGTTTGTGGAGCTTGTAGTAGGATCAGAGTACGCTCCTGGTGTATGAACTGACATCTCAGAGCCCACATCCTACAGAGGAACACCTAAGTCAATCTTAATACTGGGATGAGAGATTCGTACCTACCTCAAGTAGATTTACCAGACTGAACTCACTCCCCTTGGGACTCCTTACCCTCCTTGGGGAATATATGGACGGATGGAGTGGGGGGAGACTGAGGGGAAGACTGGGACGGACTTGGAGGAGAGAAGGAAAGGGAAGCAGTGGTAAATATGGGAGGAAAACTTTTTAAGTAAATTAAAATAAAAAAAATTTTAAAAAAAAAAAAAAAGATGCTCTGCTCTTACAATGAGGTTTCCTGGCCCCAGGAGGCCAGAGGTCCAGACCCACAGACCTGCCGCCCCAGATCCCCTGCTTAGTTCCCCAAAAGTAGCTCAGATGCTTATATTAACTTCATGCTGTATGGCCTATGGCTCAGGCACATTGTTAGCTAGCTCTTACATCTTAATTCAACTCATTCTCATTAATCTGTCTGCCACATGGCCCGTGGCTCACCTGTGTTCCTTACATGCTTCTTCTTGGGCAGCTTGCTCGATCTGTCTCTGACTCCGCCCTTCCTTTCCTACTTATTCTAATTCCCACCTACTTCTTCTATGGTGCCTGTCATGAGCCAAAACAGCTCCTTTATTTAAACATTGATATTCACAACACACAGAAAAACATTCCCATATCACTCTGCCATAAGCCAAAACAGTCCTTTTATTAATCAGTGAAATTCACAGCATACAGAAAGACATTTCCACATAACCTCCCCTTTTGTGTCTAATAAAAAAGGAAGATTTCAATTTCAACATAGCAAAATTACATATAACAAATCAGTTATCTAGCAAGAATTACAGTTACAATATCTAGTCTATTTGTATTCAGCAAAATTCAAGAAAATATTCCATCATCTATCTTATCCTTGTGAGTCCAAAGTTTCATATCTAATTTACCTTTATTGTAACTAAGGAAAGCTATAAATATAAACTATCTAATCTTCAACTACATTAAAAAAAAAAACCACAGAAGGATATAATATTACCCAAGTAAACAGGAAATGCAAGCAACTTCCAAACTCTAGATATGACAGAAATGACATCTGGCTGCCTGGATAGTCACCCAAGTTCCTTTGTAATGTTGGGACATCCATCTTCCTTTCATATAGGCCTAGAGTCTCTGGCAGACCTTTTTTGGAGCAGTAAATTTGAAGGACTATTACATTCATTTTAGTATAATTCATCAGTTGCTTCTCCCTGTGTCCTGCAGAATGTCTGGAAGTTTTCTCTGCGAAACAGGAACCCAGAGGGCCATGTCGGCTTGTTCTGCCAAAGTTCAGAGGTCACTTTCCAATGGATCCTGCATGTCCGGTTTACACAGCATTCTGTCAGGCAATTGAGGCAAGAGCAGTTTCTTGTCTAATGGCTCCCTTTTGCTGCAAAGAAAGTAAATGCCACATTTCTTAGATGTCCATCATCTTCTTGAAGTAGATTCCTGCTGCTGCCAGAAGCAGACCTGTCTCACTGTCCAGAAAAGTCTAAGTTCTTAAAATATTTTAAGTGCCATATTCTGTAGGTCTTAGAAGCATTTGAAGATTACCTACCTAAATTAAATATATCGTTGTAAACCTTAAAAACCTAACATGACTATAACTTGTTATCATAGATGATGATTAACTATTAGACTATATTTCTTAATTATACAATTATAAATGAGTCACATAAACATAAGATCTTAAATAAGGGTAGAAATACACATACAGTATAACAAAACTGACCTTAAAATTGTATCAATAAACCAAAATCCATACCAATGTAAAATATTTTAGGATTAGATTTAATAATCTTTTTTAATCATTTCTGTATCATACCTCCCTTTTTTTCTTAGAAAGAGATTAACTATGACCATTAACCATCTATAATGAAAACAAACATTTATAAACATTAATTTGGGAACTGGGGCATAGCTTTCCATTACTATTTTCTTCTGATTAAGGGGCATTGGCAATGTTATGGGGTCCTGAGGTTGGATCATCTTAGGTGGCAGTCTTGAAACTGATGTGGACATCTCTTCCCATCAGAGATTCTTTTTTCAGGGGGTCTCCTTTGATCAAACCATATTAGCCTGGAAGCAATTCACAGGTTTTCATCTTCTGAAGAAAGAAAAGCAGAACCTCTTTTCCAAAGCACCATATTCTTAAACACAAATTTCAAAGTCAAGATACCTCTAAAATATGTTTGTTTAACTTAACAGCCTTTGTAATCAAATGTCTTTCTGAAGTTGGCTCATTAACAGTTTAAAAACTAAAAGGAAACACAATAACAAACATAATTGAGACTCTGTGTATTTTCCATATTTATGTGGATTATTGTTTATTACTTTATTTCTCTTTTTTAAGAACTTTCTCTAGCCTATCTTTTTTCTCTTCCAGTCTATGTATTTTTTTTTCAAACCATTTAGAGGTTTTCTTCATCCGAATCTGTTTTACTGTGTATTCTTAATCATTTTCTAACCAGAAGAGCTTTTAACTCTGTCCTGGCTTTTCAACATGGTAGAGGGACCAAAGCCACACTTATCTTTCCATCTGGAAAGCAGTATTAAATATTGTGAAGCTATTTACATCCCAACTCTGGGGGATCTTAGGGTCCACACTACCACCGAGTTCCTCTGCTTCCCACTGCTCATGAACTCCACTTAAGTATTTGGCAGCAGGGCCTCTTAAAGGGCCACAGTTTTTGGCACTAAGACTGAGTCAGGAAGCCTCACTTAAAGAAGCTGTGTGTCTGCTCACTGCCAGCAAAAAGAGCTGACACAAGAAAATGCTATTACGAAGAAGCTGTCTTTGACTCTGCCCCCATTTTGTCTGTAAGAGCAGTAACCTTAAATGTGTCATAAGCATCTCATGCTTGTACCAATGCTCTTGTGAGACTTCAGGAACCAGCCTTGTTGCAGTTTAAAATGTACTCCAAAAATCCAGCATTTTGTAGCTTAAGCTAGCACGCCACACCAGGGCATCTCAGTGCCATGGCCCAGTTGAGAGACATAACTCAGAAGCTGCTTTTTGCTCTGTTTCTGTGCTCTAGAACCTTTTTAAGCTTTCTCAGACTTTATATAGCACCATTTGTAGAAGAGGTCTCTGGCCCAGCCTAGCCCTGAGATCCAGACCACCAGTCCCAAATAATCACACAAAGTTTTATATTAAGTATATGCTCTTTAGCCTATGGCACAGGCACATTGCTAGATAGCTATCTCATCTAATTCAACCCATTTCCATTCATCTGTCCTGCCATGTGGCCTGTGGCTTACCTATTTTTTACATCTTGCTTCTTGAGTGGCTGGATCTCATCTCCCCTGACTCCGCCCTCCTTCCCCTTTATCTAAGCTCAGATTTCCCATCTGCTTCTAAGATGCTATAGACCAAAACAGTGATATTCACAGCATACAGAAAGACAACCCTCACTAATGTAATCCATGCCTAGCACTGTTAATGAAGCCAAGAACCTGAGGCTAGATAAATCATGGGTCATAATATTATTATTCTACAACATGGACACGTTTGTCACTCTAGTTGGCAACATGAACTTGGAAGAGTGGGGCCTAAAAGTTAGGTGGTCTAAAATCTCATGCAACAGTCAACTTTATTCAGATTATCAGGCAATTTACACTCTGAGGGTTAAGAAAAATCACGTGAGTAAAGTGTTCAATCAGAAGTAAATCACATGACAAAAGCATGGTTCCTCATCGAGGAGTATGAATAATCACAGCAGAAGTAAAATCAATCCTATCTACTACACCTGCGATGAGCATGAAACACATTCTAAGAACAATTCTATGTTTAGAAAAAAACTGACGTCACAAGACTCTTGTCTTGTTTTCTTGGTGTTTTCTCACAAGCACTCAGAAATCTCTCCACACAGTGAGGTGGAGGTGACACTCGCCCTTAGTCCCAGCACTTGACAGAGGACAGCCAGGAGCTACACAGAGAAACCCTGCCTCAAAAGAGGAAGAGAGGGAGGGAGGGAAAGGAGGAGGAAAGAAGAAAGGGAGGGGGAGGGAGGGAGGGAGGGAGGGAGGGAGGGAGGGAGGGAGGGAGGGAGGGAGGGAGGAAGGAAGGAAGGAAGGAAGGAAGGAAGGAAGGAAGGAAGGAAGGAAGGAAGGAAGGAAGGAAGGAAGGAAGGAAGGAAGGAAGGAAGGAAGGAAGGAAAAGGTGTGTTATTCCCAAAAATAACCACTAGGTGGCAAGAGTTCTTCACTTCAGACTCATTCGCTCTACACTGCTACAGGCTGAAGAATTAATTTATAGCTCCAATTTTTCAAAAACAGGAACTACTCTGTAGAATAATCTGGATTCAGTTCCTAGCAGGCAAAAACCAAGGGAACCCAAAGAATTCGACAGCCTGCTCAGACGGTGCACAGACATATATTAAAGCAAAAGCAAAACACTCATAAATGCAGTGGCATATACCCACAGTTACATGTACTACAATGCTGAGGCAGGAGGATAATTTGAGCCCAAGAGTTCAAGACCAGTCTGGAAAATACAAAGGGAGATTAATTCTACATGGTTTACCTTAATTCGCATGAAATTCCCACAGAGCAGTCACTGTAGAAGAGGCTCTTGGGTCTGACAGGACCTTTCACAGCCCAGCAGTTCTTAACTTCAAGTTCTAAGGAGCTGGGCACTCAAGCAATCACCAAAGTTCAGCCGGAGATTGCACCTCAAGTCTGTCTCTCCTTGTGAAGCCTAAAGATGCAGACTCTGTTGGGAGCCTACAAGGCAGATGCAAGTTTTATTAAGAATTATCAAGTGGTATAGTGATGTGCCCCTATAACCCCAGCACTCTATAGAGGCAGAGGCAGACAGGTATGTATGAGTTTAAGGCCAGCATGATCTACATAGCAAGTTACAGGTCAGCCAGAAGTGTGTGTGTGTGTGTGTGTGTGTGTGTGTGAGAGAGAGAGAGAGAGAGAGAGAGAGAGAGAGAGAGAGAGAGAGAGAGAGAAACCATTGAACTTCCTTGCCTTGGTTTTTACAGGTTGGTAGTAGAGCAGGCAACAGCTAACTGCTGTGAGATTGGTAAGTTCTCTCAGCTGAGACAATGCATGGTCCACTTGCTCTGTGCACCAACCAAGGAGATAACTGTCTGCTGTCAGTGTGCTGCCCACTCAGTTAGGGCTGGCTAAAGGCCCCTCTGTTAGCTACTGGGTGTGACTCTGTGAGCTGTTAGCCACTGGCTGGAGTGACTACCTACATGCTTGCACGTGTCTCTAATGCTCTCTTTGCTCTCTCACATTTACACGATGCCCCTGTCAGTTTCCCTCGGCAGAGTAGTTCCCTGTCACAGCCACCAAGATGTAGCAGCTGTCTTCCTGGTTGTCCCTACTTAGCTCCTTAAAATAGTCTCTTAAAACAGGGATAGGCTTTCTGTAAAAAGCTGTCTATACTTAATCCGTTATAAGCGCTGCATTTTAAGCCAGGATATGCCTTACCTTTTTGGAGGAGTGGATGAGGAGTAGGTGGTGGGGAGGCGAGGAGGGTACTGCGGTTCATGTGTAAAATGAATAAAAAAGAAAAAGAAGAAGAAATCAGGTTATGTTATGTGAGAGAACACGAATGCTTTCTATGTCTCTCAAGGACTTCGGAGGCTTAGAGGAAGCCAGCCTGTCATCACTGGCCCAGAGCCCACCCCCACCTCTTATCTGTTTGCTTATCTCCCAAGAGCTACTAGCCCTCTCCCTAGGTGTTCTAGACTCTGGTGCTTTAACTTTTAACTGTCCTTTTAACCCCAACTTCTATCCTCACTGCAATATATATAGCAATTCTCAGTTTTCATCTCTTCACCGGCCCTCTGCTTACTACTCACGGAGAACTAATTACGCCACAATATTACTATCTCCATTTCACAGATGAGGAAATGGGGCACAAGAACTCTACATTCTTCATAAATTTGCACATCCAATTCTGACTGAAGAGCCATGTTGGACTGACACCAGTGTTGTCACTGGTTGAGAGACCCTGAGCAAGGCTTTAAGCATCTGTGTCTCTTTCCTCACTTGTATATTATAAGAAGCTAACTAAACCAGAAGTTCTTAACTCAAGGACACGCAAAGGCTCAGCAGGTAGAGCACCTACCTAAAATCCTCCAAGAAGGGTCTGGAGCTGTGCTTTGATGGTGAAGTGCCTGCCTAGAGTCCACAGCAAGCATCTCTCTGGGGGTATGATTGAGTAGTGAGCACTTGTCTAGCATGTGTAAAGTGCTGGGTTCTACCCCAGAATTATTGTGGGTGTGGGACCCCTTAAGTGGGAATAAGTTTCATGGATGAGGCCAAGGAATGACCATGATACCATTTTCTTGTCTGTAAAAACTTTCAAATGAATTGTAAATATATTTGGAGAGCTTGGAAATTAGATTTGGATGGATTCCAACATGAGAGTTGAGCTGAAACATCAAAGAAATGCTAAAAATGGGGTGGGGATAAGGCTGAGGCAGAGGATTTGCCTAGTGCATGCCAAACCTCCGGCTCTAGTCCAATGCACAAACACCTAAAAAACCGCCAATTTGATACGTCTACCAAACACAGGGCAGGATGAAAGGAAAGGACAGAGGGAGGGAGGGAAAGAGAAAGGGAGGGAGGGAGGGAGGGAGGGAGGGAGGGAGGGAGGGAGGGAGGGAGGGAGGGAGGGAAAGAGAAAGGGAGGGAGGGAGGGAGGGAGGGAGGGAGGGAGGAAGGAAGGAAGGAAGGAAGGAAGGAAGGAAGGAAGGAAGGAAGGAAGGAAGGAAGGAAGGAAGGAAGGACAGAAGACAGGCCAGTCAAGATGCTCTCAAACAGCCCTTGCATATGCCAAGCTTCCAATCAAGCTCATAACAAATGCTATCACACACTGTGCCGGGAGCAAGCAAGCCTTTCCATGAAGCAGGCTTAGGCTCATATTACTGAGAGGAGGTCACATTCATCAAAAAACCAGCTTTCTTGCAGACTTGAATATGAAACATTAGAGAACACATCCCATACCCTCATCCTTGAACTAGACCAATACGGAGCTTGTCTAGCTCATCCTGACCAAGCCAGGGATACTTCCATCTCATGCAAGTTCACGTTTTTGTTACTTCAGCCTGTGATCCCCCATGGGCCACACCCTGAGAAGCCAGTCTGTGATGACAAGAACCAGATAAATGCTGTCGCCCCTGTATAATTTTCTAAATGTCTTGCTTGACATGATTGTCACTGTGAGGCAGAATAGAAAGACAAGAGATATAGTTAACAATTAAGAATGCCACTGCTCTTCCAAAGGACCCAGGCTTAGTTCCTAGTTTCCACATGGAGGCTCATAGCCGTCTGAAACCCCAGTCCCAGAGCATCCCAGGGCACCAGGCTATAATATTATATTTCTGGCCTGTCTGGACTGTGATCCAGACCCACAGACCCGCAAACCTGCAGACCCACAGAAACACACGGACATTTTATGCTGATTAGCCTATGGCTCTGGCATAGCTAGAGCTTGCTCTTAAACTAACCCATGATTCTTATCCTGTTCAGCCATGTGGCTCGGTACTTTTTCTCAGAGCAGCATAGTTGCCCCTGTACCTGCTGGCTTCTCTGGCATCTCTGCTCTGCTCTTCCTGTTCCCAGAGTTTTCTTAGTCTGGTAGCCCCAACCATACTTCCTGTCTGCCTTCAGCCAATCAGCGTTTTTATTAAACCAGTAGGCAGGAAATTATTTACAATGTAACATAATCCCCCTACACCAGGCACACATACATATGGACACAACACTCATACATATAAAATAAAAAGACATGGAAATTATGAGGATGTGAGAAGGCAAAGGAATCGAAACCCTCACTCCAGTTGAGAAACAAGAATTAAAGCACAATAAATATTTAGCAAAGGGTTGATGACACTGAGTTAACATTGCTTTTATACTTAGAGATGTAGTGTTAAAATGACAATGAGCCAGGCTTAATCTTTAAACATACATGAGCTTAAGTAGGGTCCCATTAACAAAACAAAACAAACAAAAAGAAAACTGTTAATTCTGCATGCAGTAAAAAAATCTCTGTGAGCCAGACTTTAATCTTATCAGTTATAATCTGTCAGATGCTTTCCAGGGACCACCCAACTACAGTACAGCTTCCGCAGCAAACCTTTAAAGATAGTGCCCTCAAATTCAGTGGCTAGGTATGTTAGTGCACACCTTTAATCTCAGTGCCAGAGGCAGAGACAGGTGGATCTCTGTGAGTTCCAGGCCAAAGGGAGCTAGTGAGATTCTGTCTCAAAGACAAAACAAAGCAATGATTTGCTAAGACTTCAGATGAGGAGTAAGACCCCTTGGTGGATCTTACTGTTGTGACTCTTTTCTGAATAGCCACAACCATACTCTCAGACGTGTCTTCCGGTCTTCTGGATGTCTCTCTTCCTCTTAAGCCTCCCGTGTAAGCCTATACTAAGGCATCTTGGAATATCTCCGTGGGTAAAGGGGCTTGCAACCAAGCCTGACATCCTGAGTTGAATCCCTGGAATCCACCTAGTAGGAGGCAACTGTCTCCTGAAAGTTGTTCTCTGGCCTCCACACGCATGCTATATACAATGAGTCATTGACACACACACACACAAAATAAATTTTAAAATAAATAAAATCTTTGTACACATACATCCTTATTTGTTATTTTTACAGTGTGTGTGTGTGAGAGAGAGAGAGAGAGGAGAGAGGGTTACACATATAGAGGTCAGAAAACAGCTTTGTAGAGTTAGTTCTTGTCTTCTACTTCTGTGTGGGTCCCAGGAATTCAACTCAGGAAGTCAGACTTGACTACGAGCACCTTTACCAACTGAGCCAGCTCACCAGCCCATATATGTACACACACACACACACACACACACACACACACACACACACACACACACACACACACACAATCCTAACTTTGTTTTATAAACTGGCTTGTCCTGAAATTCTTTTCTGCTTTGCAGCCACAATCCCAATTTGGCCCGAGTGGAGGACACTGAAGTCTATGAGAACTCTGTGGTCTGCTAAGGCTAACAAATAGAGAGAGTTGTGCCTTCTCCCTCTGTCCCCCAAAACACTGATGATTGTTCCTTTGATATGGGCCTGGGATTAACAGCTCCCCTCATCCCCCTAGGTCACTGCCTCAGACTGACAGCCAGTGTTCCAGCTCCTGTGCCGGCAGACTGGACTCCCAGCCTCAGTCTTACCCCAGCTTGCCAAGGAAAATGCCTGCCCAGCGTCCTCACACAGCCATTGACCTTGGGTGTCCTCAGTGAGATTTCCCCTTCTCTCAACAGCCTGTTTAGCTCTAAGCCAGTCATAACACTCTTGGCTGTGTTATGCAAGAACTGTGAAAGTTTTTCCTGCCAGCACTGGAATTCTTTGTCAGGCATGATCTTACTGGAGAAAGCTAAACAATGTCAGAACCCTTGGAATGGTGGGATCCCAGGGAGGGCACTGTGTTTTGGAGGCATTATGGACTTGCACACAATTTGATGCATAAACTAGGCTGGTCTGGGGGAAGAATGAATACACAGGGCTGGTTTCTCTCCCAAAAGGGATGGTCCCCAGGAGGGGACAGCAGGCATGAACTCAAGCCAAGATTCAACCATGAGAACAGAGGCCCTGGGAATTTACAGACATCTCAGGGAGGGCACTGGGCTCCCGGCAGGAGGCCGTGGGAGAGAGGCAGGCGCCAAATCTCCTATTGACCCTGACTTGACATCTGGGTAACATCTGTTATACAAAAAAGCTGTCCCTGGCTAGAAAGCCACAACCTCAGCATATCTTTCAAACACCCAGCAGGGAGGGTGGGGGTTAAATAGTGCTAAATTCTTTCCTGGAGTCCTGGGCTCAGCTACACAACAGACACATCCCAAAATACATAAGTCTACCACACATAATAATATCCTAATATTTAATACATGCTCAGTATATGCCAGTGAACCATCATTTTTTACACCTTTTATGTGGTGTGTGTGTGCACATGCACATAACATGCCACAGTTATATGGAGGTCAAAGGACACTGCAGGGACGTTGGTTCTCTCCTTCCACCTTCTGAGTTCCAAGGATCAAACTCAGGTCATTAGGTTGGACATTGGTCTTATTCACTGATGTCTAGCTCACCTTACACATGTATTAATTTATACTGCCTATGTAGCAACTCTGTATAAAAGTTATTCACAGAGCAGCTTAAGGGGTTAAGAACTTGGATCCTGGGCCTGTGAGATGGGGTCCAACAGGTAAAGATGCTTGCCACCAAGAGAGACAGAGTTCCATAGCAATCCATACTGCAGAAGGGTAAAAATTGTCTTTGAGTATTCATCTCTTGTGGTGAGATTCAGGTGTCAGCTGATAAGGTCCGAAGTCGCTTATCCAGGCCCGGGCTCCTGAAGGGGGAGGGGCCAACCCCATTCAAAAGGGGCTGCTGGGATCTTGAAACAAAAACCTCTCTCTCTCTCTCTCTCTCTCTCTCTCTCTCTCTCTCTCTCTCTCTCTCTCTCTCTCTCTCTCTCTCTCTCCCACCCCTCCATG
Source organism: Phyllotis vaccarum (assembly GCA_033318265.1). Classification (NCBI taxonomy): domain Eukaryota; kingdom Metazoa; phylum Chordata; class Mammalia; order Rodentia; family Cricetidae; genus Phyllotis; species Phyllotis vaccarum. Next base: position 147,040,978 of record JARWLC010000003.1, on the reverse strand, counting down.
CATGTGTGTCTGTCTGTTTGTATCTCTTTGCCTGTCCTTCTCACTGAGATTCTCTCCATGTCTCTGTTTTACTTGGAGGCGTTGCTCTCTGTTTCTTTGAGTCTCTCTGTCTGTATGTCTATGTCTTTCTATGTGTTTCTATATCTCTGTCTACCTGTCTGTATGTATGTCTGTGTGCACATGCTCTAGCAGTATCAGATCATTTGGAGTCACCCAATGGGATGCTGGGAACCAGATGACAAGAAAAGTTTGTGATCTTCACTACTGAGCCATCTCTCCAGCCCCGTTCCTCAAGAAAGTCAAGCCCGGTCCTAATGCCACTTCCTGCTGTTGCTAATTCAGATGTAGAACTCTCAGCTGCTTCTCCAGCATCAAGTCTGCCATCGTGCTGCCATGCTCCCTCCATGGTAACAATGAACTAAATCTCTGAAGCTATGAGCAAGCCCCAATCAAATACTTTCTTTTATAAGAGTTACCATGGTCATGTTGTCTCTTGGTCGAAATGGAAGAGTGACAAGGGACTCACCCAGCCCATTTTTTCCCTCTTTTAATACACAATAAAGTGGTTTGTTTTCTTTTCTCTTCTCTTTTGTTTTTCTTTCAGATACTCGGCAGAGCTGAAACATCCATTTTCTGGTACTTTAGGCTGCTTAGTCTTACTCTGAAGCTCTGTTCCCCACAACCTGACGACCTGAGCGTGATCCCTAGGATCCCCATGGCGGAAGGAGAGAACTGCCTCCCTCTAGTTGCCCTCTGACCTCCACATACACGCTGTAGTGTATATGCATGCACACACAAAATAAATAAAAATAAAGGTAACATTTTTAAAAATATCTTACTTACTATTGGGCAGCTACACACACCAAGGCCCATGTGCTGATGTCAGAGGATTATTTGGGGGTATTGTCGTTCCATTAAGTGAGTCCCCTGAATTGAATTGAATCAGACTCTACCAGCAGGTGCCTTTACTCTCTCAGTTATCTCTGAGCAATACCGCACACAATTTTTTTAGTTAGAAAAAAAAAGATAGCAATCAAAGAAAGACACAATATTGACTCATGTTCATGTGTGTTCACAGCTGCCACCTAGGTAGACAGACAGCCTGAGTCTGATCTCCAGGGTCCACATAGTGAACCAGAACTGAATCCTAAACATGGTCCTATGGCTTCCATATGCACACATCATGGCACGTGCACACACCTCCACAAAATAAATAAATGTAAATGTAATTTTAAAACTAATGTGGAGAGTTTGAAAGAAAGTTTAAATAGAATTTAAAAATAAGGAGGACACTGACATCACTGTCTGGCCTCCATATGTGCGCGCGAGCACACACACACACACTAATTGCCCTAAGTTGATCATTACAGCATATAATATATACATGTATCAAATCATTACACTGCAACACATAAACATGTACAATTATTGACATGTCAATTAAGTATTAAAAACAATTGCAAGGGGTGTTCAGTGGTTAGAGCACTTCCTTAGCACATGAAAGGCTCTGAGATCCACCCTCGTGGCTGCTAATAAAACAAATGAATAGACAAAAAGGATTTTTTTTACAGATTAAAAAGCAGAGCTGGGGAGATGACTCTGACAGCAAAGTGTCTTCAACACAACCATGCAGACCCACTAGGATCCAGAGCCCTTGTGTAAAAACTGGGCACAATGTCTGGAACCCCAGTACCAGACAGGTGGGCACAGGAGAATCCTTGGCCTCTAGACAATCAGTGTGGTCCAGATTCAGTGAATGACCCTGTCTTTAAAAAATAAGGTGGAACAGGTTCAGAGATGGCTCTGGAGTTAAAGGAACTTACTGCTTTTTCAGAGGACCTAGTTTTAGTTGCTAGCATCTACATAATGACTGACACACAACCACCCACAATGCCTGTTCCAGGGGATCTGATGGCCTTGTCTGACCACCACTGGCACTGCATGCACATAGCACATAGACATACACTCAGCACCCACATAAAAAACAAATATTAAATATATATGGTTGTGAGCCAAGCTTTTAACGGCTAAGCTATCCCTCCATCCCAAATATTAAATACATATACATATATATGATAGAGAGCAGGAGAGATGGCTCAATAATTAAAGACTAGACTCACAACCAATAATAATAATATTGAGGGTGATTTAAGGGGGCACATGAAGTAGACCTCTGGACACTACATGTGTGCACACAAGTGTACAGATAGTCTTTGATCAGGAAACTATTGATATGATAAAACACCATGACCATAAGCAACAGGACACACTTCATCTTACAAGTCTCAAGTAACACTCCATCACCAAGGGAAGTCAGGGCAGGACTGAAGCAGGGGGCCATGGAGGAGTGCTGCTTACTGGTTTACTCCTCATGGATTTCTCACCCCACCTTCTTATACAGCCCAGGGTCAGGTGACCCCTCCCACATCAATCATCAACCAAGAAAATGCTCCGCAGACTAGCAGACAGGCCATCTGATGGAGGCATTTTCTCATTTTATGTTCCTCTTCCAAGATAACGCTAGCTGGAATCAAGTGGACTAAAACCAACTAGGATACCTACATGCACATACACACACACACACACACACACACACACACACACACACACACACACACACACACACACACACACAATAGTAAATAGATAGTGCAAGTTTGACCCAAGACAAAGAGTTAAAGCCGGAGTAAGGAAACTAATCTTTAGAGCAGGAAGTTGAGGCAGGATACCAGTTTTAGTATCATCAGAGGACACTGTTCCATGTGGCTGTGGGAACATTTCAGAAGGCATGAAATTAAGGGGACATGGGAAGAGAAAGGAGTCCCTCACCCTGCAGTCTTTCCAGCTAAATTGTAAACATAGTCAAAAACCCATGACTGAGGGGGTCGGGGACCCTAGGCGGAACGTATTACTATTGTTTAGCTAAACTGGCATAGTGCCAAATTGGCCCATAAATATTTATATCTCCAGATAAATGCTACTCTCAATGGCAATCAAAGAAGCTTCTCCCTGCAAGGAAAGGCTATGAGTGTAGAGATGCATAGTTGCTCAAGGTACTGAGAATAAATGAGTGTAGAGATGCATAGTTGCTCAAGGTACTGAGAATAAATGAGGGTTTAAATAAATAAAAATATTCTTAAAAAGTGACATTATATCATTCCCTATAGAGCTCAGGGAATGTCCTGGTTGGGCTTTTGTCAACTTGACACACGAGGGGAGATGTTCTTGGGGTGTATAAGAATGCGAGCCAAGCAAGCAAGTAAGCAGTGTTCCTCTATGCCCTCTGCTTTAGTTCCTGCCTTGACTTCCCTCAGTGATCGGAAATTTGTAAGCTGAAATAAATCCTTTCCTCCCCAGGATGATTTAGTCATGGAGTTTTCTCACACAGCAGACACCCTGACCAAGATAACGTCAAGGAAGAGGAAGTGGAAAGTATGTAATATTTGGAAGGTGGCAAAGCAGGGAGGGAGGGAGGGAGGGAGGGAGGGAGGGAGGGAGGGAGGGAGGGAGGGAGGAAACAATATTGGTGTTGGATAGATGCTTCAGAATAATTACTGCTCTTAAGAGGACTCAGATTTGGTTCTAAGTATCCATATGACAGCTTACAACTATCTGCAGTTCTAGTTCCAGGGGACCTAACACCCTCTTCTGGCCTTTCAGGGTACCAAGCTCACTACATACATGCATCATGCCACATGTTAAGGACACAAAGTCCTGCATCCCTCTCAGTATCCCTGTGTCTGTCTAGAATGTCCTTTGTATTCACAGAAGTGAAGCCAGGACCAATCAATCCTCAAGGCCCCCTCCCATCTTTCTCCACACCAAAGATGCTGCAAGTATCCAGAGGTGGGTTGACTGATAGAGGTTGAGACAGTGAGGCTCAAGGCAGGGGGCAGGGGCTGAGCAAATTGCTGGCCAGCTGGTATGGATGGAAGGAAGCCAGGAAGAATTGGCACTGTGTTTACTTTCAAAAGAGTGGAGCTATCTGCAGTCTCCCACTGTGACCCCAAACTAGAGAACAAGAGAGGAGCAAAAAAAGAAATCAAATATTTCTATGCTGAGCAAACCCCTGGGCTTTATCCCAGGAGACTCCACAGCTTACCCAGAGACAAGTTTGCCTTGGGACACCCCACCCCCAACCCAGATCAAAGGAGCTGAAGCAGAACTCCAGTTCAGGATCTTCCTCCCTGTCTCCATCAGCCCCTTCTCCCTCAGCCCAGAATCCATCCAGCTTGGCCTAATCCTGCAGTCTTCCCTTGAGTTCCTAATTTGGCCTCTCGAAAGCTTGCAACCCCACTGGGCCACCCCAGAGAGAGCTACAGGACACTAGCCTTGTTCTCTGTGCCCAGGTCCTCAGAGGAGAATAACCAAGAAGAAAAGAAACCTTTGATGCTTGGCCAGAAGTGTCTGCCTGCCTGAAATTCCAAATTCAATCTTCCCCTTTGGGTTGAGACATTGTTTCCAGGATTACTTGGGGGAAAAACCCAAACTAAACAAAACAAAAAAACCATAGTGCCCTTAAAAGATGATTCCAAAGGATTTGGGGTGGTATCAAGGTACAAACTGGAAAGCTATGATGTTACCTATAATTACCCATAATATAAAGTATATTACATTTATATAATCCGTAATATAAAGTATATTAGAGATTCTGACAAGGTCTGCATGGGATAACTCTAGCTTCTCATTTGAACACCGTTCCATGGAACAACACCTGACAAACCGTGGCCCAGTAAATTGCATGTGGATCCATAGGGGAGATGTGGACAATCAGACTCAGACACACAGGCATCTGATCAAATCATCTCCTGCCTCTTATCCATCTTTGTCTCTATCATTGGCCTAGGTATCTGGCCTAGGTTCCAGCTTATCCACAAAGGCATCTGCCAACACATTCTGGCCAGACATGCAAATTTCACATCCATATACTCATATAGACTCTGCAGAGGTTGCGAGATCCATAATGTTATTGCTTAGTTCAGTATTAAACTTGTTTATTGGTTTTCTTTTTGAGGTGATGAGTTTGTTATTGCTTCAGATTTTCTTTTTATTTATTTTTGCTTTTAAGTGTGTGTGTGTGTGTCTGTGTGTGTGTGTGTGTGTGTGTGTGTGTGTGTGTGTGTGTGTGTGTGTGTGAATGCAGCTGCCCATAGAGGCCAGAAGAGGGTGCTGGATCCTCTGGTGACAGTTGCAAGCAGTTGTGAGCCACTGTGGTATACAGCCATACCAAGCTATTAGGTCTATTTTCCATATGAGAAACTACAGAGAAATTAAATAACAGGAAAGGTGGATTTCAAGCCCACAGCCTTCAGTCTCATATACTGTGACAAAATATATGGCAGAAGCAAATTAAGGAAGAGAAGTTTGTTTTGACTGAGTTTCTATAGATACAGTCCATCATGGCAGCAGGAACATTCACTTACATTGGAAGACCAGAATCAGAAGTAGGTAACTCCCTCAAGGCCCACTCACTTCTACAAACTAAGCTCTGGTCCCAAAGATTAGATAACCTCTTGAAACAGTACCACCAGCCAGTAACCAAGTGTCCACGTTCATGAGACTATGAAGTGACTCTTCACGTTCAATCTGTAAAGCAAGTGAGATCATCGAACATTTATCTTATATTTAAGATAAGGTCTCAGAGCCAGGGGAAGGCAGCGATGGGTGGATCTCTGAATCCGGGACCAGCCTGATATACAAAGTGAGTTCCAGGACAGCCAAGGCTCTTACACAAAGAAATCTTTTTCTCAAAGAGAGAGAGAGAATAAGATCTTAGGTATCCCAGGATGACCTTGAACTTATGTAAACAGCACTCAGTGAGTACTAGGCAAACACTCTACATACTAAACTACAGCCTCAGCCTGGAGAACAGAATCTTGTTGCAGAAATAATGGAAACTCAGGGCCAAATCTCTGGGAAATGCAGAGATATCAGAGAAGAAACACCACAGCCAGATCTCCATCAGCTGTTTTCCAGCTTCCTCAGTCTGGCTCCTCCTGACTTCTGCTTCCTCTGTCTTTCTATGGCCACCTTAAATACTTTCTTCGCTCAGTTAAGATGTGGCCCCACCACTGCCTGCCTGAGAGCCTGGGACTCCTTCTGTAAACTAAAATGACCTCAAACTCAGATTGGATTAAGGGCATAGGTCACCACTCTGGATATTCCCTGTGCTGGGATTAAAGGTGTGAGTTACCACTGTCTGATCCTCCAAGACTGACTGTGGGTAGATCCCTCTGACATCTCTGGCTGTTTTTATTATATTTGAAAATATGCCCACTTATCCCCTTTTGTGGCAAGTTTTTAAAAAGGAGGTTATAGCTAACATAAGAAAAATAATATACAATAGGTACAATAATTATATGAAATATATGCAAACAATAAATGAGTAATGTCCAGTCCGTTAATTATTGACAATTCAAATAAAATATTTCATTAATTATCCTATTTTGATGAGTCAATCCAAAAGATTATACTTAATTCACTTTCTTTCTAACTTGAATTACTAACTAAAAACTATTATTTTGATGTCTCTTAAATTTATACACTTTAACTTCAAAGTTTCTTTTCTAAAACTGTCACTAGAAAACTATAACTATTTCATCTTCAACTACCTAGGAGACCCAAGAAGGAAATAGTATTTACCCAAGTAAACAGGAAGTGCAAGCAACTTCCAAAATCTAGAAATGACAGAGATGACACCTATCTGCCTGGACAGTCACCCAAAGTTCCTTTATAAAGTTGGAGCATCCATCTTCAGCCTACTGGCCCAGTGTCTCTTTTCATTTCAGTGAAGCAGGAAATCTGCTCTGCCCATTCTGGTATAGTTCATCAGTCGCTTCTCCTTGTATCCTGAAGAATATCTGACAGTTTTCTCTGAAAAACAGGAACCTGAAGGACCATCTCAGCTTGTTCTGCCAAAGTTCAGAGGTCACTTTCCAAGGGAACCTGCATGTCCAGTTTAAACAGCATACTGTCAAGCAGTCAATACAAGAACAGGTTCTTGTTCAGTGGCTAACCATTGCCACAAAGCAAGCAGACTCCATATGGAGTTCCTTCAATGCCCTTCTTTCTCTTGAAGTAGATTGGTGCTGTCAGGAGCAGACCTGTCTCATTCTCCAGAAAAGTCTAAGTTCTTAAAATATTTTAAATGCCATATTCTATAGATCTCTGAAGTGTTTGAAGAAGACCTGTTCATCTAAAATGTATTTGTTTGATCTTGAAAACATACTAAATATGACTATGTTTGAATGTAATGTCTGACTACTAACTTGCATTACTTTATATTGTAATTAGTTGGTAATAAAAACTTTCATGGACTAGCAACTTGTGCTACATTGTTAGATGAACTGAATAAGTATAATACCTTAAACAAGCATAGAGATATTTGTACAGTGACACAATTAATCTCAATATATACAATTTGTATACAATATACAATGTAAAATATTGAAGCTAGTAAATCCTTTTAAAAGAAGATTCAATATTTCCTTATGTCCTATATATCTGTATCCCCTATTTCTTTCTATTTTTTTAAACACAATTCTTGAATCTAATTGCTCTTGTTTAACTTTTTTCTAACCATAACCATTAACAATTTTTAACCAATTAACCTAAACAATGACAATCATCCATAACCCACTGAACAACCAAAAACCACCCACCCCACTTCTTCAGAATGTGGACACCATGTTCTTAAATGTACTTCCTGCTGTCTGGGGGCAACGGTATCTTTAGGGGATCCTAAATAGAAAAGTTTTGTTAATTGTCAAGTCTAGAAATAAGTAGCTGTATCATTTGTTGGCCAGTCTATGTATAACAGAAAGGTGCATGGCTTGTCTCAAGTCCTGGCCATAGTAGTCTGTGAAGCTGGTTCATCTCAGCGAGCTGCCTCGAAATTGTCCTGAGTAGTTTGTAGTTCAAATCTGATCTTTGCTTGGTGTGTGTCAGCCTAGTGGCTTTGTCAGACAGAGTCCATGTGAAATTATCATTGTGGGGCCCCATCTTCCTTTTGGATACTTCAAGTTCACAATTAGGCATTATCATGGATCACTGCAGAAAACTGATAAGAGACTAAAATCCAACACAATGTACAAGAAGCTAAATATATAACTATTTATTCAGCATAGGATTAGTAGCAATAGAATAGTCCCTTATTTTTAGTTATTCTTCTGTCCCATATTAGGTGGTTCTTCTGATATGATACAGAGATTTTGTATTTTCCTTTAACAAGTATGCTTGAGTTTAGAGAAGGAGAGAGCCACACTCCAACTCTAAATCCAGCTTTAAATTATAATTAAACTGGGACTTCAACTTACAAAAAAAAAAAAATAGAGGTTAAGCAATGAAATTTTACCCTAAAGAATATACTGGTACCAATAGTTCCGATATTCTTTTGCTTGTAAATTTTTCTGGATAGTCTCTTTTTTGCGTTAGACATCTGGATGTCCACGAGCTTTTAACTTCTTGAAGATGGGTATTTCCAGTTTTCTGTAAAGACAAAAACAAAAACCTGCCCTCCCCCGTTTTTTCTTACAACTAAAAGAATTGTAATATGGGTGGATGAGCTATCAATTCTTATTTTCATGAAGTGTCTCTGGTTCATATCGAATCTTTATTAATTTTGATGATATCTATAACTTCTCTTCACCTGTAGAAACAAAAGCAAAACTCCTTCCCCAACATAGCACATACCCTGGCTTCCATTCAGAGATTAGTACATCTTTGAAGTAAACAGGCTGATTTAGCTCAGCTATTTTTTCTAGAGTCCAATGCCTTTCAGCAGCTGTTGTTCCTTTCTCATTAGCACTGAGAAAATTCAAAGTTAATAAAGCATTATATAGTCTATCACTAGGGGTCTTTTGTTATTCTTTTCTGTTTACTTATCCTTTAGAGTTCGATTTGATTTATCTATGACTACTTGCCCTGTAGGATTGTGTGGTATTCCTGTAATATGCTTTATATTATAAAAAGCAAAAAATTGTTTCATTTTACTAGAGGCATATGCCAGGGCATTGTCAGTCTTAATTTGTACAGGTTTTCCCATGATGGCCATAACTTTTAGCAAATGTGTGATTACAGAATCAGCCTTTTCTGAACTCGAAGCAGTTGCCCATTGAAATCCTAAAAATGTATCAATTGTATGATGGACATATCTTAATTTCCCAAATTCTGTAAAATGAAATACATCCATCTGTCAGATTTCATTTCTATGTATACCTTTAGGATTAGTTCCTGCTGGCAATGGAGTTTGGTTATAGAAAGAACAGGTGGGACACCTTTTTACAATTTCTTTGGCTTGTTGCCAAGTCATAGAGAAATCTTTTTTAATCCTTTGCTATTGACATGATGCTTTTCCTGAAATTCTGAGACCTCTACTACATTTCCTATTAATAATTTATCAGTTTCATCATGACCTTGTGCTAAAGGACCTGGCAGACCTGTATGGGATTGAATGTGTGTTATATAGAAGGGATGGTTTCTAGTCTTGATTATTTCTTGTAACTGAATAAATAATGAAGTTAATTCTGACTCATCATTAATAAAATCAGCTGTTTCAATGTGTAAAACAACTCTTTTTGCATACTGAGAGTCAGTGACTATGTTAAGAGGTTCAGTATAATCCATTAATACCATCACAATAGCATATAATTCTGACTTTTAAACAGAATTATAAGGGCTTTGAGCCATTTTACTTATATGTTCTGATTTGTAACCTGCCTTTCCTGATTTGTTTGCATCAGTATAAAACGTAGGCACTCTAGAAATTGGTTTATCTCGTACAATACAAGGAAGAATCCAATTAGTTTTCTTTATAAATTCAATTCTTTTGCTTTGAGGATATTTGTTGTTAATATCTCCCAAAAAATTACTGCAGGCTCTTTGCAAAAGTTCACTTTCTACCCATAATTGGTCAATTTCTTCGTTAGTTAAAGGTACAACAATTTCTGCTGGGTCCATTCCTGTCAATTGACGAAGTCTTAATTTTCCTTTAAAAATAAGTTCAGAAATCTTTTTCTACATATGTCTTTAATTTCATACTCAGTTTATGTGGAAGAAATATCCATTCCAATATAACATTTTCCCTTTGCATTAAAAACCTGTAGGAGAATGCTTAAAGGGCAAGATAACTAGAATGCAATTAAGGTCTGGATCCACACAATCCACATGTGCATCATGTAATTTCTTTTCTACCAAAGCCAATTTGTTCTCAGCTTCAGGTAACAATTCTCTCGGACTACTTAAGTCCTTGTCACCAATTAAGGTTTTTGAACAAATTATCCAGTTCATCATTTTTAATTCCAATAGTGGGTCATAAATTGGTAATATCTCCTAGTAGTCTTTGAAAATCATGAAGTGTCTTCAATCTATCTCTCCTGATTTTTACCTTTTGGGGTCTAATTTTTTTGTGGCCTATTTTATAGCCTAAATAATTAATTTGTAATCCCCAACCAGGCAAAATTCTTTTTACTTCTTCAAAAAAATTTTTCTAAGATATCAATATTTGAATCAGCCAACAAGATGTCATCCATGTAATGATAAATTATAGATTGTGGAAATTTGTTACATATTTGTTTTACTGGCTTTTATACAAAATACTGGCACAGAGTGGGGCTATTCAGCATTCCTTGAGGGAGGACCCTCCACTGGTATCTCTTTACAGGCTGAGAATTATAAGTGGGCACTCTAAAGGCAAATTTTTCTTTGTCTTGTTCTTGTAAAGGTATTGTAAAGAAACAGTCTTTTAAATAAATAGCTTATAATAGGCCATTTTTAGGTAACAGAAAAGGCAAAGGAATCCCAGACTGTAGAGAGCCCATTGGCTGGATCACCTTGTTTATCACCCTTAAGTCTGTTACCATTCTCCCCTTTCCAGATTTCTTTTTAATAGAAAATACAGGAGAATTCCAAGGGCTGGTTGATTCTTCTATATGCTGAGCACTTAACTGCTCCTGTACCAGCTGCTTTAAGACCTGAAATTTCTCTTATGTTAGAGGCCATTGATGAACCCATATAGGCTTCTCTGTTAGCCATTTTAGAGGTAGTGCTGCGGGTGTTTTTGAAAGATCAGCAGCTGTTTTGCCTTGTTTCTCTATAACCTGAATAGTGTCTGACTGTTTCTCATAATACATTCTAATATTTTATCCATTATCATGTGCTAGTTTATGGCTTATTTCTGTGTTTGAAGGAATATTGATCTGTGTTTTTCATTGTTACAGTAAATCTCATCCCCATAAATTTATAGCAATGTTAGTCACACATGGCTTTAATATTCCTCTCTGTCCTTCTGGTCCTATACACTCAAGCCATTTTCACTCTGTTTTACCTGGGATATCAACCCAATACCCAAAATCTGAACATTTACCACCTGAAGGGGCCAACTTGGATGCCATGGCTCTGGTGAAATTATTGATACATCTGCCCCTGAGTCCAATAAGCCTTCAATAATAACATCAATTATTTGTGCTTTTAATTTTGGCCTTTGTTTATTGATAGAAGCTTGCCAAAATATTCGCTTTATAATTTTTCCCGAATTTTTCTTTTTATATAGATTTTCTATCATTCTGTGTAGTATGTGTTTTTAAAATAGGTTTTAATTTTTTAAATTGTTCTGCGAAGGTATTTCCTGGACAATGGCAGGGTAAGATTGGATTAGATTTGATATGGGGGCTTTTGAAAGCCCCCTTGGAGCGTGTTCCAAGGGCAGAAAGTTCCCATGTCTATCCCTTGTTAATCTGCACTCATTAGTCCAATGTCTTCCTTTTCCACACCTTCTGCATACTCCAGAGGGGAAGGGCATTCTCTTGGGATTATTCCTAACAAAAGTACTGTTTCTGGGAACACCTTATTCACAATCACTTCTTATGCGACCTTGCCTTCCACAATTGTAACATTTAACACTTTGACTTTTTCTTATACCTCTAGAAATAAGCTCTCCTACCCAGTTATCATCACTGTCATAAGACTCTAGATTAATTGTCTCACAAATCCAATCCTCCAAGGGTACTGACTTTGCTTTGAACGGTCTAAGTATTTTTCTACATTGTGCATTAGCATTCTCAAAAGCCAGTGATTCAATTATTATTTGCCTGGCTTCTAAGTCCGGTAGCATTCTGTTTACTGCTGCAGTTAATCTGTGCAAAAAGTCTGTAAGAGTATTTTGGGCTTTGAGTTACTTTTAAGAATGATTCAGTTTTCTTTCCTATTTCTTCAATCTGGTCTCAGGCATTTAAAGCTGCCATGCAACATAAATCCAGAGTATGTTCATTGTATAAAGACTGCCTTTCAATATCAGCATAATCTCCCTCCCCAAGAAGTTGGTCTTGGGAGACTTCTATGCCTCTGGCCCTGCTTCTTTGTTCTATTATTTTAGCCTCCTCCCTCTACCATGATTTCCATTGTATAAGTGGCTTTGCCTCTAATACAGCTGTAACCATATCTAACCAATCTTTAGGGGTGACCTGGTTACAGCCTGACCAACTGTTCAACATTTGTTTTACAAATTGTGAATGCATCCCGTATGTTACAATGGCTTCTTTTACTCTCTGTAATTCTAGAATTTTTACTGGAGCCCAATTAGCTTCTGTACCATCTTTACCATTCTTCATTTTTTTCAAAGGTTACTGGGTATATTAATGTTGCCTGTTTTTGTCTAATTTTAGATGACCTTGCTGAAATTGTTTCTTCATATTCCTCTGTTTGAATGTGAACATCTTTGTGTTCTCTCTTGATGGGCTTTTAAAAGATCTTTTTCTTTGCATTTATACTAATTGGCTTTTTAAGTGACAAAATAAATCAAACAAAAAATATTCATAATAAACAGTATGATAGACATTATGATAGTCCCATCTACCTTATTTATCTTTTCCTTCACTGATCATAACACCAAGTTGTCTAGCGAAAGATCACAGAAGGACCAAGCACCCTCCATTGCTTTAAACAAATTCCCTCTTTTAAAAAAGTTGATTTACACACCGATTTGTTGTCTGTTGATATTCAATTGATTATGAAGTGGGGCAGCTACCTAGTGTGAGAGCAGCCGAAGGAGGGGGGTCCAAAAAGAAAAAAAGAAACAACCCACCAGGAGAAAGAGGCCATTGTCTGAAAAACTTACCCAGATAAGAGTAAAACAGAAACGTGTGTGGCCGGTCTGCCTAAGGCTGGAGGTTAACTCAGAACAGAAAGCCTGGCCAGCTAGTACTACTCCACCGGCCACGTGCTGCTCTGGCTAGTAAGTGCCGATTTTTGGGTAGGGAGGGAAGGAAGTCGTGCTCCAAAGTTGGACTCCAAGTGTTGCACGGATAAAGGAAACTCAGGGCCAGATCTCTGGGAAAGGCAGAGATATCAGAGAGAGTAAACACCACAGTCAGATCTCCCCCAGCTGTCTTCCAGCTTCCACAGCCTGGCTCCTCCTGGCTTCTTCTGCCTGCTCTGTCTTTCTATGCCTACCTTAAATACTTTCTTCACTCAGTTAAGATGTGGCACCACCACTGCTTCCCTGGAAGCCTGGGACTCCTTCTGTAAACTAAGATGACCTCAAACTCAGATTGGATTAAGGGCTTAGATCACCACTCCTGGGATATTCCCTGTGCTGGGACTGAAGGTGTGAGTTACCACTGTCTGATCCTCCTAGACTGTGGGTAGATCCCTCTGACATTTCTGGCTGTTTTTATTATATTTGAAAATATCCCCACAAAATCTTCATTGGGAAATATCAGCCACTTGACAGCCATTACAGGGGCTAGACCAAAGGAAAGGCAAGAGGGCAGGGGCGAGATGTGAAGAGAGGTGCACATGTGCATGCGTTAGATGTCACATATCTTCTACTAACACTCTCCACTTTATCTCTTACTTTTTAGTCTGTGTGTGTGTGTGTGTGTGTGTGTGTGTACCAAATGTATGAAGGTGCCCTCAGAGGCCAGAAGAGGACACTGGATCCCCTGAAACTGGTGGATTACGGGTGGTTATGGGCTGCTCTTTGAGGGTGCTGGGAATCAAATTTGGGTTCCCTACAAGAGTAACAAGCACTCTTTAACTGCTGAGCTATCACCACAGCCCTACCTTATCTTTAGAGACAGAATCTTCATTGAAGACTAACCTTACCAATTGGCTAAAGTAGTTTGCAAGTGAATTCCCAGATCCCTTATCTCTGCCCCCTTATGCTTGGGCTACAGACATGTGCAACCATGTCCCAGCTTTTATGTGGATGAGTGCTAGAGATTCCAATCCTACCCCTCCTACTTGCACAGCTAATGCCTTACCAATTCTGTAGTTTCCTTGGCCCATAGAGTTCTTTTCAGAGACCATTACTCAAGGGAAGGTTGAATCTGTCTTCTTGTAGCAGAAAAGAATTTTGGGGGACAGGTGTAATGGCACATGACTGTACACCTAGCACTTGGAGAGGTAGAAGCAAACAGATCTCTGAGTTCAAGGCCAAGTTATAGGTAGGACAGCCAGGAGTACACAGTGAAATGATGTCTCAAAAACCAAAAAACAAAAACAAAAAGTATTCAAGACAAGCCAGTATGAACCACAAAGTCAAAGGCTTAAAGCAAGTTTAAGAATAGGCTGTTCAGCAAAAGGATGAGATACACATATTGTGGGTGTAGACTTCTCAAGGAAGAGTCAGTCATTAGCCATATACACAGTTTCAGTAACTCAAAAGCTGCATCTCAATTGTATAGTTCAAGTTATAAAACTTCTTCCCCTTCCCACAACTATTTTGATAAATGAAATTATAGAGTGGTGCCAAGGTGCCTAGGATAGGATTTTAATCTGGTAAAATGAAAACCTGGGTTAGGCTGAAGGGATGGCTCAGAGGTTAAAAGCACTGACAGCTCTTCCAGAGGACCTGGGTTCAATTCCCAACACACCACATAGCAGTTCACAGTTGTCTATAACTACAGTTCCAGGGGATCACATAAATATACATGTAGACAAAAAAACCAATGTGTTTTATAAGGTTTCTGGCCTGGACTTTCCAGCCTAGCCTCAAGGTTTGGATTGACAGACCCAACAGAGCTGCAGACCCACAGACCCATAGTCAAACAGTCCCACAGAGACACATATATGCTTACATTAATTTTATGCTGATTGGCCTAAGGCCCAGGCATATATATCTTGCTAACTCTTTACCCTTAAAGTAGCCCATGACTCTTATCCTGTTCAGCCATGCTTCTCAGTAACTTTTTTCATAGCAGTATAGTTGTCCTCTGCATCGTCTGGCTTTTCTGGCAACTCTGGAGCCTCTGTGGCATTTCTGCTCTGTACTTCCTATTCCCAGAGTTTTGTTAGTCTGGTAGCCCTGCCCACACTTCCTGTCTGCCTTTGGCCAATCAGTGTTTTTATTTAACTAGTAGGCAGGATAATTATTTACAATGTAACATAATCCCCCTACACCAACACACATAAAAATAAATATTTTTTTATAAAAAAGAAAGAAATCTTGGGACACAGGATTGCACAAAGGGCCTAATATTTGTCCTTTTCTGTATATGGGAGTGTTTGTGAGATTTCTAGAAAACCAAAGGCTAACAGACAGCCTGAGGAACAGAAAAGACCAGATCCATTTGGGCCTTAAGCATGGTGTAGTGGTCTGAGTAAAAATGGCCCTCAAAGGCCCAAAGGGAGAGGCACTGTTAGGAGATGTGCTCTTGTTGGAGGAAGTGTGTCTCACTGGGGGTGGGTTTCGAGGTCTCAGATGCTTAAGCCACAACCTGTGTGGCATTTACTTCCTGCTGCCTGCCTATCCAGACATAGAACTTAGCTCCTTCTCCAGCACCATGTCTGCTTGCGTGTCTCTATACTTTCCAACATGACAATAACGGATAACTCAACCTCTGAACTTTAAGCCACCCAATTAAGTGATTTTTTTTTTTATTATAGATAAGGTGTCTCAGCAATAAAGCCCAAAGACACATGGCTCACAGCTAATCCTGACATTCTTCTCTAGAACTTTCCTATACAAAAGGAATATCTATGTAAGCAGACTTCACAGCAAATGATATTAAGTTGGAATTCTTCTGTTTGTGGGAGCATGTATATTCGGGCCAGAGGTCAACATCAAATATCTCCTTTAAACACTCACTACAATTTTATTTATTTGTCTGTTTGTTTGTTTTTGAGGCAGGGTTTCTCTACATAGGCACCACTATCCTGGAGTAGAACTTTGTAGACCAGGCCTGCCTTGAACTCACAGAGAGCCACCTGCCTCTGCATCCCAAATGCAAAGATTAAAGACATGCATCATTACACATAGCCTTCTAATTTTTTTTTAAAAAGACATGTCTTTTTTATGTGTATAAGTGTTTTTCCTACATATCTACATGTTCACCACGTGCATGCCTGGAGTCCACAGAAGCCATAATGAATATCAAATCCCCTAGAACTGGAGTTACAGATGGTTGTGAGCCACCATTTTGGTGCTTGGAATCAAGCATGGGTTCTCTGCAAAAGCAGTGAGTGTTCTTACATTTTTATTTTTTGAGTCTCATGTATCCCAGACATCCCTCAAACTCATTATATAGCTGATGACCTTGACTGAACTTTTTAAATCATCTTACATTTATGTATGTATTTGTTTGGTGTGTGTGTGTGTGTGTGTGTATGCAAGCATGTGGTGGTCAGAGGACAACTTTTAGGAATTGGTTCTCTCCTTCCCCGATGTGAGTTCTGGGGCTTGAATTGAAGTTATCCGGCTTAGTAGCACGTCTCTTTGTAAACTGAGCCATCTCACAGGCTCATGATCTTGAATGGCTAACCCTACCTCCATCTACCAAGGATGGAGTAGATGGAACACAGCTTCAAGCAGCCATGCCCAGTTTTACGCACTGCTGGATCAAATCCAGAGACTCATTCATGCCAAGGAAAGCACTCTCCCAACAGAACTCCTACATTACTTTGTAAGACAGAGAGTCAAAGAATCCTCCTGTCCTGTCTCCCCAGTGTGGGGATCAGATCTTACATGCACATCACTGCACTTGGCTTTTGTACATTACGTGCTGGAGCCAAACTCAAGTCAGATAAATCTTTCCATATATATGCATACCATCATTCTGTTCCTCTTAAGAGACTAATACAAGACCTCTTGCCCACATTGTGTGAATACTTCTGTCTTCCTAGAATGTTCTCTTTTTTTAAAAAAAAAAATAATTTACTTGGTCCATTAGCAGATACAATTTGTCTCAAGATTTAAGAGGCCTCTAAAGCCATCTGGAGAAAACAACTGGCAAATGGTGTGGGAGGACATGGAGCATTAGCATTGGTCATTAGAAAGGGGTCACTCATGAGCAATTCATTTCTAAAGGTCTCTGGGACCCCCTCCTCT
Source organism: Phyllotis vaccarum (assembly GCA_033318265.1). Lineage (NCBI taxonomy): Eukaryota > Metazoa > Chordata > Mammalia > Rodentia > Cricetidae > Phyllotis > Phyllotis vaccarum. The sequence goes on along the minus strand of JARWLC010000003.1, from coordinate 147,023,655 downwards.
CCTAAGCACCCTTATCAAAGCACCTTCCTCCCTTCTGGTGACCAGTCAATGGCTTTTAGTTGGTTCTTTTCTGGTTGTTCACCATTCTAGAAATGTGTGACTACAATCATATTCAACTTCTTTGTGTGTTTCTTTATGTGGGAAATGGGTAGTGTCTACAATGGTAGTGCGTGTGAAGTTAAAAAGGATCTCAAGGCTGCGAGATGGCTACATAAGCTTGGGAGCCTACAGTTGAGAATCAGCACACATGCAAAGAGTCAGGAATGGTTCTACACATTTGTAATCCAGGTACTGGGAAGCAGAGACTGAAGATTTCCTTGGTGCCCACTGGCCAGTCTAGCCTAACCAGTGAGCATCAAGTCCCAGTGATGGGGACCCTGCTTCAAAACAAAGGTGAGGGCTAAGGCTCAGCTCACTGGGTGAAGCACATGCATGAAACCCTAGGTTGGATCCCCAGCACAGCTATGGTGACATATGTCTGTCATGGCAGCACTTGGGAAGTAGAGGCTGGAGAAGCAAGATTCTAAAGTTGCCAGCTTCACAGGGAGTGGAAGGCCAGCCTGGGATACATAAACCCTTTTTTAAAAAAACAAAACAAAACAAAACAAAACAAAATAAAATAAAATAAAATAAAATATCAGGTGCTAGTGACACACACCTTTAATCCCAGCACTTGAGAGGCAGAGGCAGGCAAATCTCTGAGTTCAAGGCCACCCTGGTTTATAGAACAAGTTCCAGGACAGCCAAAGCTATATAGAAAAACTTGTCTCCAAGAACCAGAAACGGGCTGATGTTGTACAATATTAGCTGAAGATGTGTTACATTTGTTTGTGCTGTGGAACATTTTTAATGATGCAAAGATGTGTTGCATTTTTGATGTTGCATTTGTTTAACTCTGTGAAGCTGTGTTACTTTGCCTGCCTAAAACACCTGATTGGTCTAATAAACATCTGAAACAACCAATAGCAAGGCAGGAGAAAGGATAGGCAGGGCTGGCAGGCAGAGAGAGTAAGTAGAAGGAGGCATCAGAAAAGGGTAGATTGAGGAGCAAGAGGAAGAAGACAGAGAGGATGACTGGGCAGCCACCCAGCTACATAGCATGGATAGAAACAAGCCAAGCTAAGGCCCGGCATTCATAAGTAAGAATCGTGTGTGTGTGTGTGTGTGTGTGTGTGTGTGTGTGTGTGTGTGTGTGTGTGTGTGTGTGTGTGATTACTTGGAAGCTGAGTGGCAGGCTCCTCCATAAAGCTAAGAGTAAAAAGCAACCATCAACTGGTTGCTAAAGAGATGCCTCAGTGGTTTAAAAAAATGCTCATTTCCCAGGCTTACAGCCACCTGTAACTTCAGCTCCAAGGAGAGCCAACACCCTCTTCTGACCTCTAAGGGCACCTACCTGCACTCAGGTGAATATACATTCTCGCCCTCACATGCATACATATAATTTAACGCAAAATAAATCTTTTTTTTTTTTTAATGACAATTTAAAAAGTGGAGAGGAGGGTCTGGAGAAATGGCTCAGCTGTTAAGAGCACTGGCTGCTCTTTCAGAGGTCAATTCCCTGTCACTGTGAAGGCATAGGTTTACTGTTACAAAACTTTATTTCAGGGAAAGACCATTTAGTGCCTAAAGGCAGGGCCCAGATCTCAGAAGAATCTAGGAAAAATTTCAGGAATGTACCTAACAGCCAATAGATTCAAAACTTGGGTTCACATCAAAAGTTTAACCAATGGTTTTCAAGAATTACTTTACCCCATACCCCTTTACCCAATCCTGAAATGCCAGGATGAGTAACACCCCACTCATGTATTCTTTTCTTTAAAAAAATAAGTCTTTCACCCCTGATCTTGGGGCCAAATTCCTTTGCTTTGGCCCAGGTTCGAACCTGTCCAAAAGAATAAACTGAACCTCCTGTGTTTGCATCGGAATTCAGCTTTTTGGTGGTTTTTTTTTGGGGGGGGGTCCCTTGACATGGGTATAACATTTGATGCACTGGCCAGGAACCCCCACGGCCCCATGGACTCTGGACTGGAAGATCTGACTAGCTGGTAAGTGTCTCTGAGTGGTGTCTGTCTGTCCTTGTTTAGTATCGTATCTGGGGTGCACTCAAATGGATGATTGTGACCAAACCCAGTTAAGAGTGGATACACTAAAAAACTGTGATCACGAGGGGCTGGAAAACATTTTAGACCCCAATGGCAGAGACAGAGCACCCCATATCTGTTTGACGACAAAAAGCCTCAGATCTGTACAGGGATGGAGTGCCCCATATCTGTGATGAACACCTTGGGACAGATGATTTCTTCTCTAGACTTACTCTTAATCCATTACCGATATGTTAACGCACATTCTCATAATCTTTCAGTCATGATTAAAAAGTCTAAATTTGTCACCAAGTGCCTTACATAATGCTCTGGAGAGACTTAGCAAAGGATCCCCATTCTTGGATTAAACCATTTTTACCTGACAGGTAAGGTTCTGGCAGCTACCGAGAGGGGCTCACCCTCCAAGACCTCTTTGGCTGCTAGGCCAGAGGTCCTTTGGGGAGGCAGCACAGAAGATGAAATCCCCCCTCCTTAGACACCCCAATTCTGGTGCAGCCTCTTCTATGTGGGATGACTGTGCACAACTTTTGCAGGTCCTCTTCATGACAGAGAATAAATATCGGATACAGGCTGGAAATCTGGTTTGGGGCCCCATGGGAGAGCCAACAGCTGACCATGCTCTCATAGATGTGGCCTTCTCCGTAATTCATCCAGTGTGGGACTGTAATGTGGCTGAAGGTAAGGTGATCTTCTTGGTCTATTGTCAGATTCTATTTGTGGGTCTTAAGGTGGCAGCAAGATGGCCTGCAAAGCTGAGTAAGATCTGTGGTGTAGGGCAGGGAGTAGATGAAGGCCCAGTGGCATTCCTGGAATGCCTCCAGCAGGCCTCCAGGAGGTATATACCCTATGATCCTTGGGGCCCAGGAAAATGCCACTGCAATGACCTTGTCTTTCATTGACCAGTCAGCTCCTGGTATCAGGAGAGAACTACAGAGGCTAGAATGCCCAAGAGAAAAGAGTATTGGAGTTTTAAGAAAGGTGGCTGAGAAAGTATGTAATGGAAGGTGCAGAGGAAAAAGAAATTAGAGAGGAGCATGGGAATCAGTACCTCGCTAGCGTGCTTCTGGCCCCTGCTGCAAATACCTGGCCCTGGCAGCGGGAGAGGAGGGTGAAAAACCAAGAGATGCCTTTGGATTCAAAAATCCCCCACCATCTTCGATGAAGCTCTGCATGAGGACCTGGGTGAGTACTGTACACAGTCTGTATATTGATGTCCTGCTGATTGCGGTTACGGACCCAGAGATCTGCCTAGCTGTGATAGAGCAGCTATTGTGGACCCTGGGGGACCTAGGGTATTGCACTTCAGCCAAGAAGGCCCAAATCTGCCAAGTGGCAGATAACATACCTGGGGTACATCCTGAAGGAAGGGGAGCAGTATCTTTTGGACACAAGGAAGGAGACAGTGTTTGGGATTCCCATACCCACTACTACCAGGCAGGCAAGAGTTCAGATGGCTACCTTGCCTCCAAATAATAGCAGCTTTGGCCCAACTCGTTAAGGATGCTGACAAGTTGACCTTGGGAAAGACTCTCCCCATAAACACCCCCTAACCCTATGCACTTGAAAGAGTTCTCAAGTAGCCCCCTGATCAGTGGTGGAGCAATGCCAGAGTGACTCATTATCAGACTCTGTTGGTTAACCCTGCCAGAATAACTTTCCAGTGCCCTCAGCTCTGAATCTGGCTACTCTACTGCTTGTGCCGGACCTGGAAGCACCACAGCATGACTGCTCTGGGATCCTGGCCCAGGTGCACAGCATTAGGCCTGACTTGGGGAGACATCCCATTGCCCAACGCAAAAGTTACCTGGTATATTGATGGCAACAGTTTCATGCAATACAATCAAAGGCATACAGGAGCAGCGGTTGCCACTGCAGAGGTGATGCCACCTTAGATGTCTGCCCAACGGGTGGAGCTAGAGTCCTAACTAAGGCATTAGAACTGGGGCAAGGGTGGAAGGCTGACATCTACACCGACAGCTGGTGTGCTTTCGCCATGGCACGTGTACATGGGGCAATATACAAAGAAAGGGGACAGCAGACTGCAGTAGAAAAGGAGTATCAAAAATAAATATGAGATCCTGGCCCTCCTTAAAGCTCTATGGTTACCCAAAAAACTGGCCATAGTCCATTGCCCAGGGTACCATAGAGGGGATGGACCTGTCTCCAGGGACAATAGTCTGGCGGATGGAACTACCTGGTAGGTGGCACTCCAGACTGATGTAGTTTTTGTACATGTGTTGGTGGACCCCGGCGCACCAGAGAATCCTGGGTATACTAAAGAAGATCTTTCCTAGATTGGGACCCTCCTCATGACCCAGTACATGGGTGGGTGCATGGTGGAGAGCTGTAGACAATGAAATCATTTTGCCTGAGCATCTGGAAAAGATACTGCTTGCCAGGATCCATCAATCCTTTCATATGGAAACACGGAGAATGCAGGACTTGTTTAGACAGTAAATAATAAAAATCAAAGATGTAGAACAAAAAATTGCAAGCATTGTCACCAATTGCAAAGCCTGTCAGCTCACCAATGCTCTTACCCACCCTAAAAACCCTGGGTCTTGACTCAGGGGGAAGAAGCTTAGACCTATTGGGAAGTGGGCTTCACTGAGCTGAAACCTGGCAAGTATGGTTACAGTTATCTGCTAGTCTTTTTAGATACTTTTTCAAGATGGACAGAGGCATTTCCCACCAAATATGAAATGGTGCGGGTGGTGGCAAAGAAGTTACTTGAAGACATCCAACCATGATAGGGTCAGACAATGGGCCAGCTTTTGTGTCCCATGTAAGTCAGAGTTTAATTATTCCTTTCTGGGGAATGAATGGAAGTTGCATTGTGCATGAGACCCTAGAGTTCAGAGCAATTAGAAAGGATGAATTGTATTCTAAAAGAGACCCTAATTAAATTTACCTTGGAGACTGGTTCAGACTGGGCGGCTCCCTTTGCTTTATATAGTACCAAGAACTCCTCTTTTATCAGATGAGGCTAACTCCATTTAAAATTATGTTTGGCATCTCCTCCCCCACCATCCCAGGCCAATTTTCTGGCAGAACTAGATCAGATTTCTTGATGGGGTCCAAGTGGGTCCGTAAGGAAGTATGGCCCAAGCTCAGGGTCCTCTATGAATCTGGTGTTCCCTCCCACCAGGGGCCCATATGTTTCACCCAGGGGACTGGGTCTATGTTAAAAGACACCACTTAGGGTCATTGGAACCTAGGTACAAAGGACTCTACGTCATTCTGACCATATCCACAGCTATCAAGGTTGCTGGCAGCCACCTGGATCCACCATTCCTATACCAGGCCAGCAGACCCCTTCACACTCAAGGAAGATTTTTGGAGTGAAGGATAGGGAGCTTTGAAAGATCCAGATAACCCCCTCAAAGTAGTAGCATGGCTTCTACTGATGATTTTACCTGCTGAGACTGGGGCTTTGGGAAATCCACATGCACCTTAGAATCAGATCTGGATAGAACTAGAGGACAAGAGAGTCCCATGATTGGAACTCTCCGGGATCAGTCAGAGGGGGAAATGTGAAGCCATAGATTTACCATTACAAAAGTTTATTTCAGAAAAAGACCATTTAGTGTCTGAGGGCAGGGCCCAGGTCTAAGAAGCACCTACGAAAAATCTCAGCAAAGTGTTAACAGTCAATAGATTCAAAACTTGGTTTCATACTGGAAGTTTAACCAATGGTTTCCAAGAATCACTCTACCCCATACCTCTCTACCCAATTCTGAAATGGCAGGACGTGTAACAACGTGTTTATGTATTCTTTTCTTTAAAAACCCTCTCACCCCTGAGCTCTGGGCTGAATTCCTCTGCTTTGTCGGAAAATAGGATTTCGGCCCAGGTTTGAACCTGCTGGGGTTCAAATCTGTCCAAAAGAAATAAACGGACCCTTGTGCGTTTGCATTAAAATCTAGCTTCCTGGTGGTCTTTGGGGGTCTCACGACATGGGTATAATACAACCACATAGTGGCTCACAACCATCTGTTACACGAGCTACTGCCCTTTTCTGGCCTGCAGGCATGCATGCAAGCAGAACACTGTAATATAAATATACTATATAAATATTTTTAAAGTGTGGAAAAGAAGGAGACCAAAGGTTGCTCTCTGACCTCCACCTGTACCCACACACACATGGGCATGTACACACACACACACACACACTCTCTCTCTCACACACACACACACAACTAAAAGATAAGGCCTGGGATTTCATTGCATCCCCAGTACCAGCCCTGCAGTGCAATCCCTTAGGATTCTAAACATTCACTGTAAATTACATCCTTCCCCAAAGGAGTTTTTAAAAGTCAGTCCAAGCTGGCTTAAAACACTGTTGGTCACATGTGCTTTGCCCTTACTGAGGCCTTGTCCTAGAACAAATTCTTAACATTCAAACTGCACCAGCAGGACATAGTGGACCAGGGTGTCCTTCCAACACTTGGAAGGGAAAGAGAGGAGGATCCAGAGTTCAAGGTCATCTTCAACTAAACAACAAGTTCAAGGCCAACTTGGGACACTGTCTCAAAAAACAAAATCAAACAAAAGCACCATGTCAGCACTCTGCCTTTTATCACCTCGTTCTTTCCATTCAGTGTGAGACCCTAGGAGATATTCCTGTCGACCACAGAGATGAAAAAAGAACCATCCCTTCCATAAATAAGGGTAGTTGTTGCCCCTCATCAAGGAAACTTCTCTTTGCAACAGACAGAGACCATTCCAGAAAAAGGATCGAAATGTAGAGTTGTGCAGCACAGCCCCAGTGCTGCACCTACACCGACAGCTGAGGGAGTAGTTTGGAAGAAGGGGGCAGAAAGATAGTAAAGGAGCAGCAGGGAGCTTGCTCTAAAGTTGGATCTCCTTGTAATGTAAGAAGCTACACCTATAAAATCTCATCAGCACAGCTGCCTACACATGACCTGAACAAGGATGAACATGAAAAGGGGAAATCTCATGGGCCTCAACCCAAGTCACTGGCAACTAAGGAATGCTGAGAATGTGAGGTCTTCCACAGGGAAGAGCACAGCAATTGGTTACCTAATGCCAAATGGTCAGATCTGAAAACGTACATAACGCTATATGGACTGAGCAGGTTGAATTATTAATTAACACACACACACACACACACACACACACACAAAGAGGCCACGAATTTGAGAGAACATGGTAGGAAGTACATGGGAGATGTTGGAAGAAAGGGAAGGGGGAAAATAATATGATTTTATTATAATCCCCCAAAAGTAAAATATATATTTGAAAATAAATAAATGGAAGAGACAGGCATCTTTCCCTCATGACACTGGTCTTTTTGTGGATGAGCTGGCATATCAATAAAAACAAAGAAGCATTCTCTAAAGCATATTCAATAGTGACTTCTGGCAAGAGTAAAATAAACCAGGAAATAGGAAAGGGGATGTGGGAGGGTGTGACATTGAAGTGTGAGGTCAGGACAGGCTTGCTGAGGGATGATGTTTAGGTTGAGACTAGAAAGACAAAATGACTGAATACTCCTATTGGAAGAAGAATAGAGCAGGAAGTGGGAAGAGCAAGTTCAAAGACCCTGAGGAAGAATACGCCTCCCATGGAATGCACACTGTCTCCTGACCTTGTCTTCACAGTTCTAGGGTGGACACTTGGCACAAACTAGTGACCCAAAAAGGTGAATGTATAAAAAGCCCAGCTGTGAGTTTTCGGATCAGCCTGCTCAGAGCTCAAAAAAAGGGGGGGGGGGGCTGATGGCACTGTCTCTCTTACCTGTTACTTTCTGGCTTGCAAGAAGCCTCCTTATCTCCTTATCCCTGCTGACTACACTGCCAACACCCCTGTCTTAAATCCCTGCTCCATTCAGGCTCTATGATGTGCAACCTTAAGAACTTAGGTTCACTGAGAGAACTGCCTGAGTAAATAAATCGGAGAGCAATTGAGACAGACATCCATCGATCTGTCAACTACATGCACATGACACATGCACAGACATATAAATACACAGAAATACAATTAAGTTAAAAATACGTAAAAGTAAAAGTCCCAGAATTCCCTGCAAAAGTCCCACTGAGGATAAGATATCACGTCCTCCACCACCCTCCAGTCGCTGAAGCCACATGTCCCACCCTGACGAGGAAAGGAGGCCCCAAGAAAACTCTGGGGCTGTAGTAGAAAGGAAGGAGGGTGGGGAGGAAGGGGAAGTTAAGGTTTTACGTATTAATTGAGGGATGGGGGGGGGGGTTTCAAAGCTGATAAGTAGGGTCACCTAGGTAGAAGCTACCCAGTTCTAAATAGTCCTAGTGTGTGTCTAGAAGCCATCCCCAGACTGGGGTCAGGTGGCTGGAGCGTACAACCTGAGAAAACGAAAGTAGCGGCCTTCTCTACAGAGCAAGAGGGCTAGGGAAGGCAGGCCAGGAAAGGGGCCCAGGGGGCAGTGCGTTAGCATGGTTAGCTAGGCCACGGATGGGTGGGAGTTTTAGTAACTGCAGTATTTTTAAGTTAGTTGCCCCACATGAGCCCTAACATATCATTTCCAAGTTCAGGTTTGAGCTGAGGTTCAGGTTAGAGACGGAGCACTACCTGCATCCCTAGCTGAACCCAGCACAGAGTGGATGTTTGTGGTTGAAACTGTCCTGCTCTCTTCCACAACCATCCTTCTTCCTTCCCTCCTCCCTACAAAGGCTGTCATTACCCCATGCTAAGGATAAGTAAACCTAGAATCAGAGATGGTTAAGGCCAAGGCCAAAGCTCTCTCTAGGGGCCAGGCCTAGGATTCTGAGACCATGGGTAACGTTTTAACACTCCCACAATCAGGCCAGGGATGAAGTTGGCTGGAATCCCAGCCCTGCTCCATCGTACTGGTCATCTCTTTCATGTACTGATTCCCCTTGGATTAAGCAATGTGCTCCAGTGATAGCCACGACACCCCCTTGCTGGCCTTAGTTTTCACATCTGTAAAATGGGACTGGCCAGGTCCATTCCAAAGTAGTGAATTTAAGGGCAGCGCCAAGACAGATTAAAGCCCCTAGACGGGAGCTTTGTGAAGGCCGGGACCCAACTTAAATTTATTCACTCACCCTCGGGCACCGTGCCTGGCACACGGGGAGGCGCCCAATAAATGTTTGCTTGAGCAAGGACCAGCCCTCAATAAATAACAGCTGTTGTTGACGCAGCTAATGGAGGCGAGACAGTGAGCTCTCCCCTGGTCCCATCCCCCTCGCCACCCCTCAACTCAATTTTGCCCCCTCCTCCATGCCCCCACCTCCTCCACCTCTTTCTATTCAAGCTCTCCTCCCCCAACCATCTCCCGCCTAACCTCCATCCACGCTATTCGGTCTCCTCGCCCATCCCCCTTCTGTGTGCGTCCTCTCCTCCCCCACTCTCCATCCCGTTCCCCTCACTCCCACCCCCGCCTTCTATCCCCGCCCCTGGCTTCCTCACCCCCCTTCCCCAACTCCCCATCCCAACCCCCACCCCAAGTTCCTTCTCAGCATCTCCACCGGTGCTTGGCGCCCTTCTCAGGGCGGGGTAACCCAGGCTCCGGGGTCCTTGGCTCGGGTCCAGCCTGAGGCCCTGGGCGGCGGCGGCCTCGGCAGCAGCGGCGGGCGGGGTTCGGGGGATTTTTATAACCCTGGCAGGCTGCTCAGGAAGTGAGTGCCTTCCCGCGCCCCCTCCCCCGGCCACGCCGCCGCGCGCTCGCTCCCTCCCTTCCTGCGCGCTGGGCGGCGAGACTGTGCGGCCACGGTGGACCAGAGGCCCCGGGCACGCAGGTACCGACGATCGGGGCCCCGTTTGGGCGGCGCGGTCCCCGGAGGGCAGTGACTATGAGTGACTGAGTAACTTTGTATGTGTCGGGGACAAGGTGCGCTGCCTGGATCCCGTTGTGCGTGTGTTGTGTTGGTGAGGGATGTCCCCAAGGGTGCAGATACAGGACGCCTGTTTGGGTTGGCTCAGATTTGGGGGGCGCGCAGGAGGGTATCGGGGTCAGCCGCGTATCCGAAGGGTTGTGCTTCTGCGGATTGTGCGTCCTTGTGGCTGTCAGCATCCGGGAGCGATTCTGAGCAGATTGTTGAAATGGGTTGAGTGTTTGCTTTAGTGAGGATAAACTGGTGTTTGCACTCGGCAAAGTAAGTGCCTGTCGTGTGTGTGTGTGTGTGTGTGTGTGTGTGTGTAAATGCCAAATATGTCTGTTTAAATATTTGCATTTCTTTTAAGTGTGATTTGTGATTAGTGGAAATGCCTGTGTATGCGTCTTAAGTTTGTAGGATTTCCGTTTGTCTCTTCTGTAAAGGTGTAAACTTGTGTGGTGCTTGTGTGTGTGTGTGTGTGTGTGTGTGTGTGTGTGTGTGTGTGTGTGTGTCTGTGTCTGTGTCTGTGTCTGTGTCGGTGTGCGCGCGCGCGTGTTTGTAGGCCCCCGGGTTTGTGAATTGTCTTGGCTTGTGTAACTGTGCACATAGGCCTCTGATGTACATGTTTGTCTGGGCTTGTGGGTTGTCTGGGTGTCACTGTGAAATATGTTTTTCTGTATATATAGGGTTGGGAGTATGTAGTTGTGTATGTTTGGGTTTAGTGAACCGGGCCTTCCTGCTGTACAGGTGTGGTTGCCCTATAGAAAGCGAGTGTGTGTTTGTTTCTGGCTGGGACTGCCTTCTCCTCACTTCATTTCCCCTCAGTTGGTCATCTAGGTCACAGTACTCTTATGCGGGGTGTCTCCCTATTAGGGGGGAGACACACTTTAATTAGCAGCTGGTTGGTAGTAATGGGGATGGTGGCCAGCACAGCCCCCTCCCCCTCGGTCCTCTCTGGCTGGGCCTTTGTCTGTCTGCTCACAGCAGCCAGGCCAGATGTGCCCTGCCCGAGGAAGCCTACTGCTCCAGGCTGAAGGCTGCTTATGCCTAACCAAAGAGATTCTGCCCTCCACTGGGAAGCCGCTGTGGCAGTTTCCCCAACAGCCTGGCCTACAAAGGTCTTGGTCTGGAGTGCTGGTCCCTGCAGGATCCCAGGGATGGGATGGAGCCATAGTTTCTGGGAGGCATTTCCTCCTCCAGCCCCCTTCCCTCAGGCTGGTGGCTTCCCTCCATCTTATTAGAGGAGGGGTTTGGGGAAAAGGGGCCAAGCCTAGGTACACACACACACACACACACACACACACACACACAGAGAGAGAGAGAGAGAGAGAGAGAGAGAGAGAGAGAGAGAGAGAGAGAGAGAGAGAGAGTTAGTTAGTTAGTTATATAAGCACATGAACACACTCTGATCTTGGGCCAAGCCAAGCCAATCAGGGGACCCCTCTCAATTGGAGCTCATCCTCAGATAGACCTTATCTCCTCAGACCTGGTGGCTTATCTGTGTTCTCTCCCACAGCCCCATCTTGGGATCTGGGAGCTATGTCACTTGCAGATCCCTCAAGTTACCTGTAGTCATCACCCTGTGGTCAGGTGACCCCCCCCCCCCCATCAGTCAGTCACTTACCCAGTGGAGTCCTACTCTGCCTCTGATCTCCACCTGAGCCAGAAACACTAGATAGCCTGTGCAGTTATTGGGAGGGGTGGAGGCTCAGTTTGGTTCTTACCCCCCCCAGGACTAGATGGGAAAGGGGCGGAGGTTGGGAAGCTGGGCCCCCTGCCTCACTTGTATTGAGACTTGACTGCTGCTCCTTTGAGAAGAAGGGGGATAGGTAAGGCCGGAGGGGATCATCACCAGTCTTTTTAAAATTAAGTATGTTCAAAATATATATTTACTTATAAATGTGTACATGTATGCTTTGGCATGAGTTTATGTATACCATATTTATGTAGGTGCCCATGGAGGCCAGAAGAGGGCATCAGATTCCTGGGAACTGGAGTTATAAGTGGTTGTAATCTGCCTAATGTGGGTGCTGGGAGGGAACTAAACTCATGTCCCCTGTAAGAGCATTAAGCATCCTTAACTACTAAGCTATCTCTCATGCTGCTTGAGTTGGTTTCAGATTTAGTTGAGGACTCCACAGATGGAGTCGTAGAAAAGAGGCAAGAAGGAAGGAGGCCTTTGGGGACTGGGAGGTGTTACTAAGAAAGATAAAGACCAAGAGGATTTTTACCAGGCCCAAGGAAGGGATCAGAAGGCTCAGCAAACTCTGAACTCCAAAACCTCATGTCAAGGAACCTGGGAATATAGCTCAGTTAGTAGAGTGCTTAAGGCCTGAGTTGGATTCCCAGCACTGCACAGACTGGATATGGTGGCGTCCCAGCACATGGAAGGTGGAAGCAAGGGACTCAGAAATTCAAGTTCTTGGCTATATAAAAAGTCTAAGGTGAACCTGGGATATGGGAGATCCCGTCTCAAACAAACAGATCACCTGCGTCTGTCTTTCCTTTTGTTATCCCTTCAGGAGGTCCTCCTCTCCCATCCTGTGGGGACAGATGATCAATCTCAGGTCATCAGGCTTGGCAGCAAGCTCCCTTACCCACAAAGTCATCTTGCTTCAACATTACACTGACTAGTGAGCCCACCCCCCAGCAATGAGGCAAAAGGAACCCACCACCTGACCCAAGGATACATACTAGCCTGGCTGAACAAAATTTCAGAGTCTCAAAATCTGTGAGAGAGCCTCCTATTGTTACTAGAAGGACCCTAGCAAAAGTAGGGAATGTATGTGGCTTTCTCTGCTAGCGTCTTGGAGAAATTCCGGCTTCTCTCTCTGCTGCCAAACTGCCCTGTTTGGGGATCAACTCTCAGACTTGGCTGGAATGCAAAGAAAACAGGACAGTGTGGGATTTGGGGGAGGGGGGGGCACGCTTGGATTTGTACAGAAGAGGAGGTGGAGGGTGGAAACCAGAGGGCAGGGAAGGGGCTTGGCACAGAGTAGTTAGCCCAAAGAAATGTCTGCAACAGACTAGCCTGGGGCAAATGCCTTGGAAACAGGCCTTCAAATCTGAGAGTAACCGCAGAATAGAGACCAAGGCTAGAGGGCAAGCAAGATGACTGACTCAGTGGGTAAAGGAGCTTGCTGCCAAGCCTGATGACCCGAGATCGATCCTCTGGCCCCGCAGGGTGGAAGGAGAGAACCATACACACAAAATAAAGGAGTGTAAATTAAAAAAAAAAAAATTGAAGAGCAGGGTTAGGAATGTAGGGTGACAGTAAAGCCTCTGGGATTATGTGACCACAATGTTAGACATTAACAACCTTCCCTATAAGCCAGGCATATTTGATCCCAACACTGGGGAGGCAGAGGCCTTGTTCAAAGCAAGCCTGATAGAAAGAGTAGCAGGTTAGCCAGGCCTATATAGAGAGAACTTGTCTGGAAAAACAGGGGAGGGTAACCACACTACCTGTAGCCAGGGGTCCAAAGCCAGATCCCAAGATGATAGGAAACTTGAAGAAAACCTAGAAGACCCTAGTGCCTGCCCTAATTTTAATTATGGGCTGGAAATTCTCCCTGACCATCACCTGAGTTTTTTGTTTGGTTTCAGGGTTTGGTTTGCTCGCTTTGTTTATTTAGTTGCATTTATTTATTCTATTTGGTGAGTGTGTCTGTGTGTCTGTCTCTTGGGACATCAGGCTTGTTGAGCCAAGATAGGTTTTTCGAGATCTTAATGGTTTTTCTTCGGGTTTTACTATTGATGTATGCGGATGTGGGTGCATGTGTGCCACCCTGTGCCTGTGGAGGTCAATGTATATTTATTGATTAGTATGTGGACGTCAGAGGACAAGCCTCAGACAGTTCTCTTTCACCGGGGAAACACTGGGGGGAACAAGCCCAGGTCAGGCAAGCTTCCATTGCAAATGCTTCTGTAGCAAATCTGCTGAGCCATTTCCCTGCCCACCCTCCCCTAGACTTCTGATTTTGCAGTTCCCTGACTGATGCACGAATCCTTTGCTCCCCATGATTAGCTGTTATGGTCCTTTGAACCTCTGCTTCACAGTGTCTATCTGGTCTCACTAGAGAACATGTCACAATCTGAGACATCCTCCTTTCTCCACATTGAAGTGCCTGTCACTCCCAGGAGCAAAGCTTCAGGAGGATGGAGAACACCTACTGTCATGTGGGGAGCCGTGAGATGGTCTTCTTTACCCCTAAGCTCAACCCAGCCATTAGCTGTTGAATGAGTCTGATTTCAACCTCATTCTGTGAGGTGACCCTGTCCATCTTCATCACCTCCTAATCTATACAAGATGGGGAGTTACTACTCTGAAAGCAAAATTCACCACTGGTGTTTGTTAGGTTGTTTTTTTTCTTGTTGCTAAGACAAAATACCCGACAACAGTAATTTAAGGCATAAAGGGCTTATTTAGGCTCACGGTTCAGGTACAGTCCATTATGTCTCAAAAGTCAAGTAGCCAGGACCTTGTAGCATCTGGACCATCATATCCACAATCCGGAGGCAGAGATCCAACCTCAGCCCCCTCCCTCTCTTCAGTAATTACGCCGCAGACACAGCTGTGGAAATTAGACGGACTCTTGCAAGAGTCAGTCAGCTTGCCCTGTTCACTACGTAGATTTGGGGGGTTGGACTGAGTTTGTCAGGTTCGGTGGCAAACATCCTTACCCCCAACCCATCTTGCTGGCACTAGCTCATTTTCTCATACAGTTCAGGAGCCCTTGCCCCGGGGATTGGTCCCACCTACTTTTAGGTTCCATCTTCCCACCTCAGTGACCCCAGTTAATGTTATCCCTGACAGGCATGTTTAGAAACCCACCTGCCAGGTGATTCTAGACTATCTACTTGAGAAGGTGGCTTTTTGTCCTGGTCTCTGTCCCCTCTGTGTGGATGTCATGGGAAGGGGGTGGGAGATGGGAACAAATACTAAAATTATTCAGGACTCTTCTGATAGAAGTGCTTTGGTCATGGAGAGGCTGCAGGATGCCCCTTTCAGTCTGGCAAGGGGCCTTGGCACTGGCTATGCTGGCCAATGGGACCAAGGCCCCTTCTGACTCAGTCTTTTTTCCCAGGAGACCGGTGATGCTGCCCAGACTGTGAACCAGGGAAGGCAGCACTGTAGGGGCTGCCAGCAGCCGGGGCCGGGGAGAGACATGTGGACACGTAGCCCCTATGGCTTCTGCCTGCCAGATCCTTCGATGGGCCCTTGCCCTGGGCCTGGGCCTCACCTTCAAGGTCACACATGCCTTCAGATCTCAAGGTAGGAAACATCCAATGGTGGCAATTTGAAGGTAACAAGAAACTTAGGAAGCCAGTTGGTCCTGAGAAAAAGAGAAGTAAGTGGGCTAGGGTTGGGAGATTTATCAGTCCTGGGTGTATATAGGCTAAATCGTTGGTGACTGGAATTAGGGATGGGTGAGGCCGGCATCACTGGCTTTGGCAGGGACCCAACCTAGTCTTCTGATCCCTTTATCTATAGATGAGCTCCTGTCCAGTCTGGAGAGCTATGAGATTGCTTTCCCAACTCGTGTGGACCACAACGGGGCAATGCTGGCCTTCTCTCCACCTGCCCTTCGGAGGCAGCGTCGTGGTACTGGGGCCACAGTCGAGTCCCGCCTATTCTACAAGGTGGCCGCACCCAGCACTCACTTTCTGCTGAATCTGACCCGCAGCCCCCGTCTACTGGCAGGGCACGTCTCCGTGGAATACTGGACACGGGAGGGCCTGGCCTGGCAGAGGGCTGCTCGAGCCCACTGCCTCTACGCTGGCCACCTGCAAGGTCAAGCTGGTAGCTCCCATGTGGCCATCAGCACCTGTGGGGGCCTGGTGAGCTGAGGATTCTGGGAATCAGGGGAAATGCTCGGTTCCTTCAGGAAGTTAAAAAAAAAATACATGGTCAACAGAATGGAACAATCACAGTAGGATGTTTTAAAAGTATTTTGAGTTGATCAGTCCTTTGAGATGCAACTTAACATGTACGTCAAAGGAAATGGATAGTCTTATATAAGATTGAAAGTAAAGGGACATCTTCCTTGAGAAAGCAGACAAATAGTGTAGTACAATAACATCAGTAACAGCAGGGTCAGTAAGGTGGCACAATGAATAAAGGCACTTGCTGCCAAACCTTAAGACTGGAGTTTAGTCCTCAGGATCTACATCGTGGAAATAGAGAGTAACTTCCTCAAGCTGTCCTGATCTCCATATATGTGCTGTGACAGTTACACACCACACACAAATAAATGTAAAAACACTTTCTAAGGAATTAAAAGGTTTATTGGGGGGGGGGGAGAGGAAAGGTGAGAAGTAATGAAATCGTATTTTAATTTTTTAAGTGTTTTTTTTCTTTCTTTCTTTTAAGGGGAGGACAAAGGAGGTGTCTGAATTAGTTAATACATAAGGAATTGAGTTCAGATCCCCAACCTGTGCACTAGAACTTCAGTTCTGGGTGGTAGGCAGAGACGGGCAGATTTTGGAGGGCTTCATAACTCTCAGCAGAAAACAGCAGGCTCCAGATCCAGTGAGAGACCCTATCTGGGGGGGGGGGGGGAGTTGATAAAGCAGGGAGTGACCGGGAGACCGTCTCCTTATCTGGCCTGTTCCCAAGTGCTCAGGTTGGGTACCTCTGTACAGTGTATACGTACACACACACAAAGACAAAATACAGACCAGATGTGTGGTGACATAAGCCCACAATCCCAAAGTTCTGAGACATTCTCAACTATATAGGGAGTTTCAGACCAGCCTGGGCTAGAGTGAGTTCCAAGACAGCTTGGGCTACATAAGAAAAACAAAACCAAACAGAAGGGGAGCTGGGGATATAGTGCAGTGGTAGAGTGCTTGCCTGACATGCACAAGGTCCTAGATTTGATTCCTAGTACTGAAAATGTGGAAGGAAGGGATGAAATCATAGAGAGAGGGTCCAGGATACCAGAGCCTGACCTGAGCTATCTGTTCCTACCCAGCATGGTCTGATTGTGGCAGGCGAGGAAGAGTATCTGATTGAGCCCCTGCAAGGTGGGCCCAAAGGTCGCCGTGGCCCAGAAGAGAGTGGCCCCCATGTAGTATACAAGCGTTCCTCTCTACGTCACCCTCATCTGGACACAGCCTGTGGAGTGAGAGGTACTCCTATGTCATTGGGGATAGGCACGGAGGTTATATGCCATTACTCCTTTGAGGGGAAGATAGGCAGCAGAATCTTTCCACCACAAAGGGTCCTATATAATGAGGAAAGACTTGTGAAAGAGCAGTGATTGAATTCTAAAGCTCCATTCGTCTGCAGGCAAGGAGCCAGAAAAGATGTCGATTCTGAGTGGTTAATGCTCTAAGGCAGTGGACTGACCTGTCATTGCTGCAGCCAGCTGTCTGTGATAGGTGTTCAGTAAGGGAAAACGTCCCTTACCAAGCATTATTGCCAGATCACACAGTTCAGCTTCAGAGTGGTCATAGCAGACACTTTCTATGCAGCCAAAATGCCCACAAGAGCTAGGAGTGAATTCAGTGGTAAAATGCTAACTGAGTTGTACAAGGCCCTACAAAATACACTCACAGAAACCAGGTGAGTAAAGCCTTCTCCATGTAGCTATGAGGACCAGAGTTCATATCCCCAGCACCCAGGCAGGTATGGCAGGCTACCGAAAACTTCAGAGCCAGGGAGACAGAGGCAGGGATTCCTGGAGCAGCTGTTACTAGACTAGATGAATCAGCTCTGGGCTCTAGTAAGAGACCTGCTCAGTGTCAACCCCTGGCCTCCATATGCACACTCAGACAATCAGCTGAAGGGCATGAGCACTGTTCATACACAAACCTGTCATCACAGGACTGGGAAGGTGGAGAGGGGGCTCGAGTTCAAGAACAAACATTGTCTACTGAGGCTATTAGGCAGAAGAGTGGCAGATAGCCTACCGTTCTGTATAACACTCACCAGCAATAGGTGCTCAGGAGCTCTACTTTGTCTCCCAGATGAGAAACCATGGAAGGGTCGTCCATGGTGGTTGCGTACCCTGAAGCCACCACCTGCCAGGCCCCTAGGGAATGAAACAGAGCGAGGCCAGCCGGGCCTGAAGCGATCAGTCAGCAGGGAGCGCTATGTGGAGACCCTGGTGGTAGCCGACAAGATGATGGTGGCCTACCATGGGAGGAGAGATGTGGAGCAGTATGTGCTGGCCATCATGAACATTGTAAGTGCCTTCCCCTTCCTGGGCCTGGAGTCCTGGGGACCTGCAGCTGGCCTCTAGGTGTCACACCCTCACCACTGACCTACAACCAGGGGCCAAAACAATCAAGTGAAGAGATGGAAGAATAAGAAGAGATCTGTGGAGAGTGGTGGGTAGGAGCGTCGTACCGAAGGTGTAGGCCGTACTCTAGTGGACATGGCCTACCTGGGCTTAAGTGCACCTCCGCCCCTTACGTCAGTGGTTCTCAGCCTTTCAAATGCTGCGATCCTTTAATACAGTTCCTCGTGTTGTGGTGACCCTCATCCATAAAATTATGTCACTGCTACTTCAGAACTGTAATTTTGCCTCAGCCATGAATCATAATGTAAATATGTGATGTGCAGGACCTACAGGTTGAAAACTGCTACCTTAAGTAAGCAAGGTACTTCGCCTCTCTGTCTGTATTAGACCCGGTGAACAAATTTTAGACATTTAGAACAGTGCGTGGCATGCCTAATATACACAAGACTCTGGGATCCCCCCCCCCCCCCCCCCCCCCGCTCCCAGTATCCCAGCCCTTGGAGGCCGAGGAAGAGGATTGTAAGTCAAAGATGAAGCTGATCTTATCTTTGATATCAAAAAACGAAAGATCACAGGATAGCAGGGGCCATGGGAAGGCAGAGAGATGCCTCAGTGGTAAAAGCACTTACCACAGAGGACCCAAGTTCAGTGCCCAGCACCCCCATAATGGCAACTGACAAGCCACCAAAACTCTAGTTCCAGGAGATCCTACACCATCTCCTGGCCAACTCTCTCCTCACATATACATACTCACATGCAGACACACATACATACACGTAATTTAAAAATAAAATATATTTTGAAAAGGGAAAAAAGATGGTGCATAGCCCATGGTAGGTGCTACATAAGTATTTGCTTTGTATAAAAATAAACTTGCAGAGACTGAGGAGATGGCATCATCTGTAAAGTGCTTTGTTGTGCATAAAGACCCGTATCTTAGTAAAAAATAAAAAGCAAGCAGTCTAGCAAAACGGCTCAGCACATAAAGGTGCCGGCTACCAAGCATAGATCTGAGTTAATTGATTCATAGGACTCACATTAATAGGGGAAAAGTGACTTCTGAAAGTTGTCCTGTGACCTTACCATGCATGCTATGGCATATGTGCATGAGCAACAGCCACACCCACACACTAAATAAATAAAGTGCTGGGCATGGCAGTATATACTTGTAATCCCAACACCTGGGAGAAGGAGACTGGCAGACCCTTCGGGCTTGCCAGGTGTCAGCCTTACCCAATCAGAAGGTTCCAGGTTCAGTGAGAGACCTTATCTCAGAAAAACATGGTAGAGAGCCACTGAAGAAGGTACTGGCAGTCACCTCTGGCCACTTCACACATCCACACACACAAGAATACACATGTACACAAACACACAGCTTGCAGGTACACATTAAGGTTAGCAATACACTTACAGGTACGCATCGATGCATGTACTATTGGCTGGGTGTGGTCGTATAAACCTTTAATCCCAGTCCTTGAAAGGCAGAGGCAGGAGATCTCTCTGAATTTGAGGCTATCCTGGTGAACACAGTCATTTCCAGGACAGCCAGGACTACATAGTGAGGCTGTTTCAGACAAAACAAAATAAATAAATAACAGCCTTGTTGCTCCATATTCAGATCTTCAACCACCCTTTTGTGCCTAGCAGCAGTTGGTTCCAAGACCCTTATAAGTGCCAAAGCTTCAGGGTGTTTATCTCACATACTAGCCTATGGAGAATTTCATATAACATATACACATCCCTCCAAAGACTGTAAACTAGTTTAGTCAGTATTGTTTAGAGAATAATTGGGGAAAGTCTGTATGTGCTTAGTACACATGTGATTTTGTGTGTGTGTGGCATCTAGATGCATATATATGTGTGTGTGTGTGTGCAGGTGTGTGTACATGTATGTGGAGGCCAGCAGTTGACCCTGGTGTCTTCATCAGTCACTCTTCATCTTAATTTTTTTTCAATTATTTATTGTTTTGTACGTATGGGTGTTTTGCCTAAATGTCTGTGCACCATGTATGCATGTAAGGGTCCTTGGAGACCAGAAGTGGACACTGGATCTAGAAATGGAGTTACAGGCAGTTAGAGCTGCCTAATGGGTTCCAAGGATCGACCCCAAGTACTTTAGAACAGTCAGTGCTCTTAATTCCTGAACTATCCCTACTGCCCCTCCATTTTATATTTGAGCTCTCTCCCTTAACCTGGAGCTCACCAACTGGCTAAGCTGCTGGCCCGATGGTGAACGGTGAACTATGGGAATCTGTCCCTGCTCCCTTAGGACTGCCGTTATAGATATGGGTGCTGGGAAATCCAAACTTAGATTTTCATGTCTATACAGCAAGCACTTTATCCATTAAGCTATCTGCCTAGCATGCAAATTTTGGAGAGGTATTTTCTTTCTTTTTCTACTCTACCATCTCCTTCTCCTTCATGTCCTTCAGCAGGGTCTCATATAGTCCAGACTCAATTCTTTATGTAACTGAGACTGGCCTTGAACCTGAGATCATCCTGCCTCTACCTCCCAAGTGCAGAGATTAATAGTATACCAGGCCACACCCATTGTCCATATATTTAATACATGTTTGGCTGAATCCATGGGTGACAAATCCAGGGATACATAGTGCCATCTGTATTCAGTTCCTGCACTAGAACTAGATGAAGTCCTTTGCCTCCCTGGTCCACTCCCTCCTGCTAGCAGGGTCTATAATAACTACAGAGGAAGATGGTTAGTGATAGAACACACAGCTTATAGCAAGGTTTGATGAATGGGTTCTTGTTTCATTGAAGCAAAAGAAAGAGACAAAGACCAGCAAGATGGCTCAGCAGGTAAAGGTGCTTGCACCAGGCTTGACAACCAGAGTTCTGTCTTCCTTCCTATGGTAGAAGGAGAAAACTGACTCCAGACTCCAGTTGTCTGACATCCACACATTCAAAAGTGTGCAAGTGTGTACGCACACGCGCGCGCACACAAAACATAATTTAAAAATTTTAAAGACAGAGTTTAGCAGAGTAATATATGACACATAATGTTGGCATAACATTGTCTTTGTGTTCTGTCCGAGTCCTGAATCTTTTGCTTGCCAGGCTTCCTGGGGATTTCCAGTAAGACAAGGATAGCCTAGGACTCTCAAGAATCCTGCTTTTCCTGATCTCAACCATTTGGGTACACTTACCCCTTAGGCCTTACGGATTCTCCATCATCTCTTGCTTTCTCCCTTCCACTTTCTGTATTGATGTTTACATTGGTACCTTCAGACTGCAGGGGGTAAGGGCATACGAACATCCTTCATGCAACTGCTGGGCATATAGGAAGGGAACGGGAAATGGAGGGCAAGTAGAGAGAAACTGAAGTGGTTCAGTCAGAGACGGGCTGTAAAGGCAGACTGGAGCTCACCTATGGCATTACCAGCCGTATGCCGTGCCTTCCCTCTGTACATCAGCACCCTCGTCTTTGAGGGGGAGATGAAAATAATACCTGCTCGTGAAATGATACAGGCAGCACGCTTTACCTAGTACCCAGCACACAGTAGGTACTCAAAGCAAACTGTCACTGCTTTTCATTTTCAGGGCAGAGAGGCATGTGTGTACAGGGGTAAAGGCCAAAGGCGTCTTCCTCAGTGGTTTTCTATCTTTTTATAGGTACACTTTTTTTAAATTTGAACCTTTAGAAGTTCTCTATGTGTATACAATGTGTTTTGATCATATCCACCCTCTACTCTCCTCCCCTACAACCTCTCTTCCCGTACTTCCTCAGCCATGTCTCCCTCCCAATTTTATCCCCCCCCCCCCCATCCCTAGCTGTCCTGGAACTTTCTCTGCTCCTGAGTGCCGAGATTTAAAGCGTGCCACTACAAACCATCAACTTACAATAGCTCCTCAGCAAGGGAGTGGATCTTTTGTTCTTTCCTAATTTTTTGAGATAAGATATCTCACTGAACCTGGAACTTGTACATTTAGCTGGCTAGGCTGACCACAGGATTCCACCTGTCTTGTTTGTCTTAATGTGGGTTTGGGGAATTGAACTCAGGTTCTCATAGCTTGTGTAGCGAGTGCTCTACCAACTGAGCCATCACTACAGTTTTGTCTTTTACTGTTCTGGGCTCCTCTTAAGACTCGGTCTCTCTTGTTTCTTGGAGGTCAGGTTGCCAAACTTTTCCAGGACTCGAGTCTGGGAAACATCGTCAACATCCTTGTCACTCGCCTTATCCTGCTCACAGAGGACCAGGTGCGGGATCTGGGATATGTTTCACCCTTTCTCTGTCCACACCATTGCTGCCTGATGTCCCTAGAGTGGTGGAGCACTCATACACCTCAGTCTTCCCATTCCCAGCCCACCCTGGAGATCACCCACCATGCTGGGAAGTCACTGGACAGCTTCTGTAAGTGGCAGAAATCCATCGTGAGCCATAGTGGCCATGGCAACGCCATCCCAGAAAACGGTATGGCCAACCATGACACAGCTGTACTCATCACACGGTAAGGAAAAGGGAGAACTCTACCTGAGCCCAATGGAGCAGGTGGAAAGGGGATCATCAGAGCCTAAGGAAGGGGGACAGCTGCTTGTGGAGGATGGAGGGAAGGGAGTAGGAACCAAGGAGAAAGGATGCTGAGAACCTGAAAACGGAAGGCTGACATTTTAAGCCCTAGCCACGCACTCCATTCAGTGACTTAGTAAGTCAGTCATTTATTGTCAGCATTCCCCAAATCAGCTGGTTGGTTCTACTGGGGACACAGCATGAGGCTTAGGCAAGATGTATCCCCCAGAGGCAGTCATGGCATTGTCAATCCAACACTGGAGGAGGTAGGAGAATCAGAGGTTTCAGCCTGGGCTATTAGAGTCCTTGTTTGGGGCAGGAGCTAGGTTTGGATGTAGTTCTGCTAATAGAGTCATTGAGTAGCATTCATGAAGCCCTGGGTTTAGTCTCCAGTACCATAGAAAACTACGTATATTAGTACACACTTAAAATACCAGCACTTGGGAGGTAGAGGTGGGAAGATCAGTAGCTCAGGGTCATTCTAGGCTATATGGAGAGTTCAAGTTCATCAAGGGCCCCAAAGGACCTTGCAGCTCACACTCACACATGTATACACACACAACCTCACCCCTGCTCCCCAGAACTGAGGACTCTGGCATCACTCACCCATCCCTCTCACTGCCATCTGTTTCCACAGCTATGACATCTGCATCTACAAGAACAAACCTTGCGGCACTCTAGGTATTGACCACCCACCGTGAAGGGCGGCCTTGATCCTGGGGTGAGACCTCCCATGGTGGATAGAACATAGCCAGCACAGCCTTTGGTCCCTTGACCCACCCCACATTCCCATTTCCCAGGCCTGGCTCCTGTGGGTGGGATGTGTGAGCGGGAGAGGAGCTGCAGTATCAATGAAGATATCGGCCTGGCCACGGCATTCACCATTGCCCACGAGATCGGGCACACGTGAGGCCAGGGGACATGGGGTAGGGGAGAGTGAGAAGTGCTGGGTGGGTTCCCTCAGTGCCTAGCAGAGCTGACATCCCTCTCCTCAGATTCGGCATGAATCACGATGGTGTAGGGAATGGTTGCGGGGCCCGTGGTCAGGACCCAGCAAAGCTCATGGCTGCCCACATTACCATGAAGACTAATCCATTCGTGTGGTCATCGTGCAGTCGAGACTACATCACCAGCTTTCTGGAGTGAGGATGGGCCACATCACCCACTCAGAGGGGGCACAGTCATGTTGGGGGAGCTGACTTCCCCTCCCTCCCTAGCTGGATATAACCCTATGGCCTTATAGATGTTTTCTTATCACAGCTCAGGCCTGGGCCTTTGCCTGAATAACCGACCTCCCAGACAGGACTTCGTGTACCCGACGGTGGCTCCTGGCCAGGCTTATGATGCTGATGAGCAATGCCGATTCCAGCATGGAGTCAAATCGCGTCAGTGTAAATACGGGGTAGAGAGAGCCTTCCTGCTTTCCTTCCTGGGAAGGGGAGGTGACCACGGGGTGGGAAGCTTCTCCCGAACAGCCTCCTGGGAGAGCAAAGAGAAAGGAGTGAAATGAACCCCCTACTCCCTGTAGGGACCTAGGAAGACCAGAGTGCATGGGGTATCCAGATGCCAAGCAGACCAACAGACATTGAGAAGAATGATTCTGGGCTTGGGGGAGGGAGGCATTTGGGAAAGCGTTTGCTTTGCAAGCCTGAGGTCCTGAGTTTCATCAGCAAAACCGTAT
Organism: Phyllotis vaccarum; assembly: GCA_033318265.1. Lineage (NCBI taxonomy): Eukaryota > Metazoa > Chordata > Mammalia > Rodentia > Cricetidae > Phyllotis > Phyllotis vaccarum. The sequence continues at coordinate 146,999,259 of JARWLC010000003.1, read as the reverse complement.
ATAAGCTGGTGCATGTTTATAAATCCAGCATTGGAGAGTCAGGAACCAGCGGAGCCCTCGTGCTCACTGTCCAGCCGGCCCACTTGACAAATTTCAGATTCAGTGGGAAATCTTGTTTTAAAGAAGAAGATGGACAGTCCCTGAGGAACAATAATAGCCAAGGTTGACCTCTGGCCTCAACATGCATGTGGGCCACTGGCTCATGCAAGTACACACACACACACACCACACACACACACACACACACACACACACACACACACACCACACACACACACACACACACACACACACACACACACACACACACACACACACACACACACACACACCACACACACACACACACACACCACACACACACACACACACACACACACACACACACACACCACACACACACACACACACACACACACACACAGGCACATACAGGAGATGGGATGGCTTACATTTTTAGACAGCTAATTTGAGGGCTGAGCTAAAGGAAAGCCTTTTTCTATTTCACACAGAAGGCCACTTGGGGGCTTCAGCAACACCTAGTTCTGAGAAACATATCCAGACTTTTTGGTGGAAATAGTTTCCCTAGAGATGAGGCTGTCTACCTGGTAATGAACTGGAAAGAGCCTTCCAGGGACTCTGGCGAACTTCCCTATCTTCCCTGAGGTTCAGACTTTCAAAGTTTCATTTTAGCAGTCATAAGTAAGCTGGGACAGGAGTGAGGGTGTGTGGCTCACACCTTTAATCGCAGAAGGCAGAGGCTGGTGGATCTCTGTGAGTAAGAATGCTTGCTGCATAAACAGTGTCTGAGTTCAAAATGCCAGCAGTCGTGTACTGTAGCCATGTATCTATCCCTAATACCCCCAGTGCTGAGGAGATAGGGGGACAGGAAGATTACTGGGTCTTGCTAGCACTCGTTCCGTGAAAGACCCTGTCTCAAAGGAATAGGAAGGAAAAAAGTGAACTGGGGTGCAGGGGACCCCACTCCCAGCTTCCCCTCCCAACTCCTGAAAGCTGGAGATCTGCTGACTTCCTACTTTGGTGACAGTTGGGCCAGTTTGTCTCTGCTCTGCTCCATCATTTCCTTAATCCCACTCCGACCCCTTCAGCCTTGGCCCTAGTGACCCCAGCCCAGCATCATACTCTTCACATGAAGCCTCTACACTCACATATCTGTGCCCAAGATGGATACAAAAGAGCAGGTGACTATCAACCGCTCCTCACTTTCTCTCACTGTAAGACCAAGAAATGTATCCTGAAGCACGTTTTTTGTTAATTTGTTTTGGTTTTTAAGATAGTCTCACTACATAGCCCTGGTTGGCCTGGAGCTTGCTGTGAACACCAGGCTGGTCTCACACTCACACAGACCCACTTGCTGCTGGGATCAAAGGCCACTGTGCACTGCCATACTTTTTTTTACTCTCGCCCTACCCTAACACTGGTTTGGCTGGTCACCACAGCACCTTCTAAGTAATTCTGAACCCACCTCTGAATGTCTTTTGTGTCCTGGAACTTAAGATGATAGTAGTTGATGCTTACCAGACACTTGCTGTGTGCTAAGCATGTGCAATGCATCATCTCATTTAAACTCCCAATAATACACTATTACCCCGAGCAACAGATGAAGAGTCAGCTGTGGGAGAGTCGTGTGTCTGACTACAGTTGTAAGAATATGAGCAGCTGTACTCTGAACATGTACTTTGAACTCTCTTAAGTCAATATTTTACTTCATTTTTTAAAAATTTTTATTTATGTATTTTGTAAAAGGCACACATGCATGTGGAAGCCTTAGATAGTCAGATCCCCTACCTTAGGCTCCAAGAATCCAACCCCCAGGGTGGTTTTACCCACTGAGACATGGAGACAGCATAGATATCTGTCTCTATCTCAATGCCTTTCTTTTAGGTTATTTATGTGTCTTCATGCATGTGTGTGCATGTACAAATGACTGGAGGACAGAGGATGGGCATCAGATCTCTTGGATGTTAGTTACTGGCGTTTGTGAGCTGGGATCCTGACACTGTCCTCAAAATAAGCATTGAGTGCTGTTAACTGCTGACCCGTGTCTGCCCCAACACCTGACTCCCTCATCCTCAGACTGCGCTTTGACTGTATCTTACAAAAGGACATTGTGGGGAGAAACAGTCAGAATAACAAGCTTGAGCTGGGAGCAGCAATATGTCAAAATTGAACCATTTATTTATTTGCCTCCTTGCTTTTTGAAACGCATCTTTCACTGGCCTGGAACTCACCTGTTAGGCTAGCCTAGCTGGCCCCTGAGCCCCAAAGATCCACCTGTCTCTGACTCTTCACTGCTGAGTGTAAATAAGCACTAGACACCTGGCTTGTTTGTTTAACGGCATTTAAATTTTTATGCATGTGAGTGTTTTTCCTGTGTGTTTGCATGTGGTCTCTGCTGAGGTCAGAAGACAATGTTGAAGACACTGTATGGGTGTTGGGACCTAAACCCAGTTCATCTGCAAGAAGTAACAAGTGTTCTTTCATTGCTAGGCCATCTCCACCTCTCCTACCTGGCTTTTATACTGAGTTCTGGGATTGAACTTGGGTCCTGATGCTTATATGGCAAAAGCTGTCAACTTATCTGTATATGCACCACGTGCATGCCCCAGACCTTGAACCTTTTATTTGGGGGGGGGGGGGGGACCAGCTTCCTGGCAGATGCCTAGCATATATCTGAAGCCTGGGTTCCATCACAGCTTTTGGGAGGTGAAACGTCTGAAGTTCATGGTCATCCTATGCTACATATCAGATGGAGGCCACCTGGGCTACAGAAGATCCTTTCTCAATAAGAATAATTGATTTATATATGTGAAGAACTTAACCCCTGGTCTTGGGTTATCTGTGTCCATTGTTATCCAATCAGAGGATATTTATATAAGCAATCTCATTGATAATTGTTAGAAAGCAGCCTGGTCATTTTGTAGATGTAATATAGAAGCAGGTTGAGATAAAGTAGTGAAATGCAAGTCCGTTTAAAATTGAAACCTGGAGTGGCCTAGGAGTTACCACACATACAACAGTTTCTCCTTGTGGAGCGGAGGCCAAAAGCAGGGCTGGGATAAGTACACCTTAAGGAGGGTTAGAAGTGGGGTTGAAGCTGGAATGGCTTGGTATTTTTAGAAGTGGCTGTGAAAATCCTAGGCAGGTTGAAACTGGGAGAGCTGGCATATTCCTGGGAGTGGTAGAAGTCACTCTGCAGATGTTGAAGGGGTGTTTTGAGGGGTGTGGGCTGACACTAGAAAGCTACCTTTTTACAACCATTATTTAGTTCAAATCCAAGTCTTTAATTGGCCTGGAACTCAAGGATTGGCTTGGAAGGGATCTGTTTAAGGAGGATTTCAGGTGAATCCTTGGCTGGAGAGAGTCTGAGAGGAGTCGTGAGATATAGCCATACCTGAACCTGGTGGGGCTTCTCTCCAGAGACACTAAGCTTGACCTAAAACAGTGGTTCCTAGCCTTCCTTTAATACAGTTTCTCATCTTGTGATGACCTCCCCCCGTTATAGAATTATTCTTATTGCTACTTCATAACTAATTTTGCTACTGTTATGAGTTGTATTCTAAATATCAAGTGTGCAGGATATCTGATGTGTGATCTTTGTGAAAGGGTGGGGTCGCGACCCACAGGTTGAGAACTGACCTAAAGGTTCATCCCAGCTTTCTAGGATTGCTTAGGTTTTGTGCAACAAAAACAGTCTGAGCCAGCCCAGGCAGGATTTGGAGGAAGTAATGGAATGACCCACAGACTCAGTCTGAGCCACACAATCACTCATCCCTGAAAACAGTTGACAAATGAAACTTGTCCTGGGCCAGTCCTGACTTTTCAGATTGTTTTCTGTTGTTTTACTGGTCCAAAGAAGGAAGTGATTTTGGAAGGACCTCAAATCAGTAAAATACAACACCTCTTTCAAAGATCTGAGTTAAGACTAGGCTGTCCCGAAGAAGTGGGACATAGTATCCAGTAGCCATATTTTCTTTTCTATAAATTTGCACTTAACTTATTTTGAGTGTGTTTATTCCATAGCATGTCTGTGGTCAGAGGACATCTTTCAGGTGCTATTCCCTGCTTCCACCATGTGGATCCTGGGGATCAAACTCAGGTCTTCAGGCTTGGCAGCAAGTGCCTTTACCTAATGAGCCATCTTCATGGCCTATATATTGGTTTTTTTCTTACATTGAAATAGGGGTCACGGTGCCCAAAGAAGATTTTATGCAAAGTATAAGTGTTCCATACATTTTAACAAAAGACAAATGTTAGGCCATGATCCTAAAGGGGATCATTAAGACCCAGAAGTGTGCTGGGTCCCCCAAGGCATGCCTGTGGGGGATGACAGGCCTGAAAGGTCTCCTCCATTCTGCAGGAGGTCTGCAGTGAACTGTGGTGTCTGAGCAAGAGCAATCGGTGCATCACCAATAGCATCCCAGCTGCTGAGGGAACACTATGCCAAACACACACCATCGACAAAGGGGTGAGCACCAGCCAAGAGCCTTCCCCTGGCTTTAGGTCACAGTCTCTGGCATCTCAGGCCATGTTCTCACATTTGTTTAATAGATCCTGGTACTGTTTCTACTTAAATTGTCTGTTAACTGAACAGGGTTACCCCTTTATCATGCTTCTGGATTCAAGCTGTGGCCCAGTGTGTTGGACTCCCTGCCTTTAGATCCAGCATTTCCTCATGTCACACGCAATTCTTGGAGGAACTGTGCTCATCATTTGTGGGATGATATACAGAAAAGAGTAATTGAACCCAGAGCTCTGCAAAGTCACACTTACTCCTTTTCTCTCCTCCCCCCACTTTTTATCCAGTGGTGCTACAAACGAGTCTGTGTCCCCTTTGGGTCTCGGCCAGAGGGTGTAGATGGGGCCTGGGGCCCATGGACTCCCTGGGGTGACTGCAGCAGATCATGTGGTGGTGGTGTGTCATCTTCTAGTCGTCACTGCGACAGCCCCAGGTCAGCCCTTGGGACTCTCCTCCAATGGTGAGGCAACCCTCAATGTCTAACACCCCTTGCCTCATCCCTCTCCATTGTCCCCTGCTTTTTCCAGGCCAACCATTGGTGGCAAGTACTGTCTGGGTGAGAGAAGGAGACACCGATCCTGCAACACTGACGTGAGTTCTCCATAGTTCTGCCCCAACCACCCCTCCTTGCCCCTCCATCCTACCTATCGCCCTCCCTCCAACCCAATACCTCCCCTGTCATCTAGTCCTCAAACTGTTTTCACTATAGAAGTCTGCTCCCTCAAAATAATTGCCCTCAACCCCCTGACCCCACTCCAAATACAGTTTAGTATTTTCATCCTTTATATCTCAGATAGCTCCAGAGTTCAGGCCCTTCTTACTGTCATCCATCAAAGCCTGATGGAGTATCCTCTCACGAAACCAGCATCCTTCTGAAGCCCATCATGAGTTTATCCCCTCATCAAGTTGCCCTCTCCCTCTGGAGCTTCCTGGTGGTTTCTCCTTAAATGTTGGGGTTCCCTCTGGAAGAAGATGTTTAGGTGTGTAGGCCACCAAGCCAGAGGAAGGGATGCTTAGAAGTCAGGAAAAGCTTTGAGAATGAGTAGTGGCCTTTTGGTTCACTGTGTAGGGATTACCACAGTATCTATACCCCTTGCGTTCAAAAATAATTCTGTCCTCTTCCATAAACCAGCTTCATTCTGTACCTCCTATCTCAAAAAGTTCAAGTTCAGAACCTAGTTATCTACCCCCAGCTCAGCCTTATCTTAGACACCCAGGTCCCATCTCACAAGCCAGGTACAGTGGTATACACCTATGATCCTGGCACTTGGCTGAGGCAGGAGGACTATAGTTCAAAGCCAACCTAGCCTATTTATAGCAAGAGCCTGTCTCAAAAATAAGTACACAGGGATTAGGAAGATGGTGTACTTAGTAAAGTGCTTTCAGTGCAAATATGAGGACCAAAATTCAGATGCCCAGCACCCAGACATGAACACAAACACAAATATTCACACACACACATAAACCATCTTGTGTACCTTCATGGCTAGCATGGAGCATCCCTTCTCACCTGGAAGCCTGCCTTAGCCTCACTCATCCAACTGACACCATTCGGAATAACACTTCTGTACCTTAACTTCTTCCTTACATCTGCACCAGGACTGTCCCCCTGGTTCACAGGACTTCAGAGAAATGCAGTGCTCTGAATTTGACAGTGTTCCATTCCGTGGAAAGTTCTACACATGGAAGACATATCGAGGAGGTGAGTGAGCCTCCCAGAGGCCGAGGGACCATTGAGGAGACCTTATCATTTGCCGAAGGAAACAAGTGTCCTTGATATAACTTAGTCCATGGTACATTATACTCAAAAAAACATCCCTGTTCCCTCTGACCCTGGTGTCAAGTCCAGAGTCTGTTGCTCTTGTCCTTACCTCCCCTCAGGCAGGGAGTTCCAGGGTGTCCTGGCTCCAGGTCTGATGGGGCCATGCCCCCCAGGGGGCGTGAAGGCCTGTTCACTGACTTGCCTAGCAGAAGGCTTCAACTTTTACACGGAGAGAGCAGCAGCTGTGGTGGATGGCACACCCTGCCGCCCTGATACTGTGGACATTTGCGTCAGCGGCGAGTGCAAGGTAAACTCCAAGGAAGGGAAAACAGAGGTTAGGGAGAAGTTTAGAGGGGAGAAAGGTTTCCATGACACCATCAACACCACTGTTGTCTTTCTATGCAGCATGTGGGCTGTGACCGGGTCCTAGGTTCTGATCTCCGAGAAGACAAATGCAGAGTGTGTGGGGGTGATGGCAGTGCCTGTGAGACCATCGAGGGGGTTTTCAGCCCAGCTTTGCCAGGAAGTGGTAATAATCTTTGCCTCTTATTTTCCTCCTGTGGCTGGGATCTGGGTTATCCTTATAATAGCCAAGACCAATAATTCCTTAGACCTTGGATCCTGTGGAATCTGGAATAGGGAAGGCATTGGGAACCCCAGAAGACCTGGGAGAACAGAATTGCCCTTAATTTTCTTAGCTGTGTTCCATTACGTCTTGCTCCTCCAGCAGCTGGCAGAATATAATCTGACCCTGCCTTTCTTCTTCCTCTATCTCTTGGATTTCCCACCTAGCTGTAAGCTGTCTTACCATAGACCAAAAAGCCTTATTAATCAATGGAGGAACACATATTCACAGTATACAGAAAGACATCCCACATCACTTCCCCTTTTCTATCTAATCAAAAGGAAGGTTTCAATTTTAACATAGTAAAATTACATATAACAAAAAGTTATCAAGCAGTAATTAGTTACAATATTAAGTCTATTTTTGCATAGGAAAATTAAAGAAAATACTCTGTCATCTATTTTTGTGAGTCTAAAGTTACATATCTTATTTACCTTTTATCATGACTAAGGAAAACTATAATTTTAACTATCTAGTCTTCAACTCCATTGAAGATCACAGAAGGATTTATTGTCTAAGTAAACAGGAAGTGCATTGTAAGCAGCTTCCAAGGTTCTAGAAATGACAAAGACATCTAGCTGCCTGGACAGTCACCTGAAGTTTCTCTACAACATTGGGATATCTTCAGCCTACTGGTCTAGAGTCTCTGACATACCTTTCAGTGAAGCAGGAAATCAGATGGACTGTTCCATCCATCCTGGCAAAGTTCATTAGTCACTTTGAATGTCTGGCAGTTTGTTCTGTGAAGCAGGAACCTCAAGGACCATCTTACCTTGATTTGGCAAAGTTCAGTGGTCATTTTCTTATGGGTCCTGCATGTTCAATTTAAACAGTATTCTGTCAAGCAGGCAAGCCAAGAGCAGTTTCTTGCTTGGTGGCTAACTTTTGCCATGAAGAAAGTAAATTCCATATGGAGTTTCTTTAATGCCCATTATCTATCCTCTTGAAGTAAATTGGTGATGCCAGGAGCAGACATGTCTCACTGTTCAGAAAAGTATAAGTTCTTAAAATATTTTAAATGCCATATTCTGTGAGTCTTTGAAGTGTTTGAAGATTACCTACCTGAAATATATCTTTGTATACCTAAAAAACCTAACTAACATGATTGTAAATTTGGTTATTATAAATGATTAACTACTAGTCTGTATTGTATTAATTACAATTTTAAATGAGATGCAAAACATAATACCTTAAACAAGACTAGAAATATAACAAAATTAACCTTAAATTTGTATTAATAAAACAAAATCCATACCAATATATTTTGAGATTAACAGTTTTGTTTTGTTTTTTGATTAAAGTAGATTCAATAATCTACCCTTTTTTATCATTTCTATATCATACCTTTTTTTTTTTCTTTTTAGAGATTGGCTATGACCATTAACCATTTATAATGAAAACAAACATTTATAAACAATACTTTGGGAATTTGGGCATGGCTGCCCATACTACTTCCTGCTACTTGGGGCATGCTGGCAATCGTATGAGGATTTTTTTTTTTTTAACAATAAATAGGAAACACATATTCACAGCATACAGAAAGACATCCCACATCACAGAGGTAGGCAGGTCACCATGTACTACAGAGTGAATTCCAGGACAGCAAGGACTACACAGAGAAATCCTGTCTTGAAAACAATAACAAAAGATTAAAACATCTGGCCTGGGGAGATGCTAAATCAGTAAACTGTTGTGCAGGTGTGAAGACCTAAGTTTGATCCCAGAACCCACATAAAATAAAAAAATAAATAAAAATCTGGGCATGAGGCAGATAGCTGAATGGGTAAAAGCACTTACGCACAAGCCTAACAATTTCCAGGTGAAAGGAAAGAACAGCTGCCAGTATTGTGTTGTCCATACACACACAGACATGCACACATACACACTCACATACACACAGACGCGCACACACACAGCCTAGATCCAATTTGGAGAGTGAGAGTACAAAAGGTGGGAAAGAAGTCGAGCATAGTGCTACCCACCTGTAAACCCGATTGATGGCGGGGGTGAGGGAGGAGCAGACAATGAAGTGAGAAAAGAACTGGGGGGATGACTCGGTCAGTGATGTGCTTGACACAGGAGAATGAAGACATGAATTTGATCTCCATTATTCATACAAAAACCCAGACTTGGTAGCATGTACTTGTAATCACAGCAGGCAGAGACAGAAAGATCCCTGAGAGTTGCTGGCCAGTCAGTCTGGCTTAATGCAAAAGTACTAGGTCTCAGTGAAGAATGCTGCCTCAAAAGCCAAGGTTGGAACTGGACAGGTGGCTCAGCAGCTAAGAGCGGGTAGTGTTCTTACAGAGGATCGAGCGTACCCAACACCCACATCAGTTGGCTCACAGCCACCCCAGCGCCAGAAGTTCTGGGGCCATCTCTTGCCTACACACACATGTGCGTGCACACACACTTAAAAATATACTTTTATAATAGGGTCTCACTGTGTAGCTCTGGCTGTCCTTGGAATTCATGTAAACCTGTCTCAAACTCATGAAGACCCACCTACCTCTGTCTCTGGAGTGCTGAGATTAAAGGCATGTGCCACTACCATCCCCCCACCAAATATAAGAATTAAGTCCAGAGTTTCTACTTTTTTCATAATTAACAACTAATTTTTAAATTTTAAGCTTGAAAGAGAAAGTATATGGCTCCTGAGGAACAGCTCCTGAGGCCAACCTCTGACTTCCACATGTACACATACATATACCTGAAAACCCATGAACACATACATACAAAGTACAGGAAAAAAAGATAAAAGAGAGTTATTAGAAGTTAGATGATAAGTGCAGTAGTAAGTTTCTGGCCCAGCTAGCCTCAAGATCCAGACCAGCAGTCCCAAATAATCACACAAAGTCTTATTTTAATTGCATGCTGCTCAACCGATTGCTCAGGCTTATTGCTAGCCAGCTGTTTCATCTTAACCCATTTCTCTTAATCTATGTCTTGCCACGTGGCTGGTGGCTGACCTGAATTCCTGTGCATCTTCCTCTCATGGTGTCCCTGTGTGACTAAGCCCTTCTTCCCCTTTATCTATGCTTGGATTTCCTGACTGCCTATAAATTGAGCTGCCATAGGCAGTCCCTTTATTAACCAATGATATTCACAGCATACAGAAAGGCATCCCACATCAGATAGGGCATCTGCTATTTATGGTTCTGGGCTGTGCAGTAGGGAATGGTGAGAGGAAAATCCTTGTAGGCAGCCAGGTGACCTGGAACAGGAAACAAACTGTCTTTAAAGAGAATTGCTGAGAGAAATAAATTGGTCATTGGGTTGAGAGACGGGATGAAGATCTCATAGAATGAGGAAAGAGATGGAGACCTGAGGGGTTCTTAGGCCTAAGAACACCCGATCCCAAGCCCTGGAGTGTTCACAGCACCAAGTACTACTGGGGCAGTGATGGCTCACACCTTTAATCCCAGCACTTGGGAGGCAGAGGAGGGCAGACATCTTGAGTTTGAGGCCAGCCTGGTCTACAGAGTAATTTCTAGGACAGCCAAGGCTGTTACATGGAGAAACCCTGTCTTGGGAAAAAAAAAAACCAAAAGACCCAAACTAGATTAGAAAACAAAATTAGAGCCCAAGGGGAAGGTGATTGCAGGATCCAACACAGAGAGAAAATGTGGAGATCCAGGCATAGGAGCTAAGAATCTTGGGAACATGAGCAAAGATATAGGGGTCACAGCTAGGCAGTCAGTGGTGGTGTCTCATGGAAGACCGGCTCTGATGCTGAAATCTCATTGTCACCTATATGGATTTTGACTTCCATGATACCCTATTCCCTCTGCCTCAGCTCAACCTTGATGCTCAGTGAGACATGAGGGATTTCACCCATTCTGAGGCAGGCAAGTTTGGGTTCAGATCTCAGCCAGCCACTTCCTACCTAGAAACCCTTGGTGGGCTGCATAGCTTCCCTGAGCCTAGGTTTTATAATCTGTAAAATGAACATAATAGGAGAGGTAGATAGTTCATTCAGTAAAGTGACTGAATTTAGAGCTTAAATTTGATCCCCAGGACCCACATCTGGAAGGAGAAAACAGACAACAGACTCCTTAAAATTGCCCTCTGATCTGCACACACCATGGTCTGTCTGTTTGTCTGTCTGTCTGTCTCTCTCTCTCTCTCTCTCTCTCTCTCTCTCTCTCTCTCTCTCTCTCACACACACACACACACACACACAGCAGGGGGGAATAACATGGTTCACATACTTCATGAGGTCCAAATGCGTTTGTTTACTGTGATATATCCTATAAGCCTGTAGCATGCAATGGCTAGCTGTGGCCATTAGGTGTAAAGGATGAGAGAAAGGGACACGGGTGTGGAGACAGGCTAAATGGGTGATGGGTGACAGCTGAATTCCATCACTAGGGTATGAGGACGTCGTCTGGATCCCCAAAGGCTCCGTCCATATTTTCATCCAAGATCTGAACCTGTCCTTTAGTCACCTGGGTAAGCAGAGACAAGGATGAGGAATGTGATTCAGTGGGAGTTGGAGGGCAGGCAAAAGTGACTTCAGTTCTGACCCTTGTGCTCTACCTCAGCCCTAAAGGGGGACCAGGAGTCTCTGCTGCTGGAGGGGCTACCTGGGACTCCCCAACCTCACCGCCTTCCCCTGGCTGGGACCACCTTTCATCTACAACAGGGCCCAGATCAGGCCCAAAGCCTAGAAGCCCTGGGGCCCATTAATGCATCTCTCATCGTCATGGTAACAATGAAGCTGGGGGCAAAGTACAGGAGGGTCTGATTATCCTATAGGGATGGGGATTCCATGACTACTCCAAATGACTGTTACCTGTACCTCCAGGTGCTGGCCCAGGCAGAGCTGCCTCCTCTACGCTACCGCTTCAATGCACCCATTGCCCGGGATGCACTGCCTCCCTACTCCTGGCACTATGCCCCCTGGACCAAATGCTCAGCCCAGTGTGCAGGCGGTGAGGCAAGGTTGTGGGCCAGGGACCAGCACTGCAGCTAACCTGAGCTTTCTGGACTGGCCAGGGCTGAGAGGGCTTTTCCCTTCCCCCAGGCAGCCAGGTTCAAGTGGTGGAGTGCCGAAATCAGCTGGACAGCTCAGCAGTGGCCCCGCACTATTGCAGTGCCCACAGCAAATTGCCCAAGAGGCAACGTGCCTGCAACACAGAACCATGCCCACCAGAGTAAGTGTCCTCCTTGGGGCAAGGGAGCTCTGGACTAGGTGGGAAGGTTCTCAGCACTCAGGGACAGTCCTCATAGGAGAGTGAAGAGTGACTGGGTCACTGCAGGACTGGGGTGATAATATGATTAGTACTGGAGTTATGGAGTTCGTGGGGTCAAGGTGTCAAGGGCAGCAGGATGAGGGTCAATGCCAGATTGTCAGCTGAATGTAGTAGTTCATACCTGTAATCCCAGATTTTGGGAGGCTAAAACGGGGTTAACCAGGATTACCTAGTGAATTAGAGGCCACTCTGAGCTATATAATACCTTGTCTCAAAAACCAATGAGCAAGAATTTTAGAGATCACTCAGTAATTAAAGAGCACTTGCTTCTTAATTATGAGAAATTCTAACTTCAGTGTCTATGTCAGATGGATCACAAATGCCTGTTACTCCAGTTCCAAGGGATCCAGTATCCTCTACTGCCCCCTCCACAGGCACCCACATACATGTGTGCACACACTCAACATAGACATGCACACAGATAAATAAAAACAAGTCTTTTAAAAATTTAAATCATGCGGGACTGGGAAAATGGCTCAGTTAATGTGTCACAAGTGCCTGCGTCACAAGTACGATATCCAAGCAGAACATGGGCACAGTGGCCTACTTACTTAACTCTAGTTTAGGAGGAAAGGGTGGAGACAGAGCCCTGAAGCTGGAATGGAAGCCAGACCAGCCAGTCAGTGAACTCTGTTCAGTGAAAAACAGTCTTTAGAAAAAGGGGAGGGGATTAGTGATGATATAAGAACACACTCGAGGTCATCTCTGGCACCATAAGTATACACATGTTCATGCACACAAATGCACAAACATACATACACCAAAAACAAACACCAACTAAAATGTTGAATTGTTCTATACCCTGAGTTGCCATGCACTGTAGTCAAGCTAGTAGCCCAAGAAATGGGTTCTTTTTACAGCCTTCCTTCTATCAGAACTCTCGAGATAGGGTAGCAGTGATCTCAGGAGGGGAGCTGCCCAGCACCAGTTTATGGGAAGACTGGGATAAGCAAATCCAGAAGCTCACTGATTGAGCTGCCCTGCCCTGTGCAATACTCAGACCCGTTCCTCCACCCCCACAGTTGGGTTGTAGGAAATTGGTCACGATGCAGCCGTAGCTGTGATGCTGGTGTGCGAAGCCGCTCAGTGGTGTGCCAACGCCGGGTGTCTGCTGTAGAGGAAAAAGCCCTAGACGACAGTGCCTGCCCACAGCCACGCCCACCCGTGCTGGAGGCCTGCCAGGGCCCAATGTGCCCTCCCGAGTGGGCAGCCCTGGACTGGTCTGAGGTCAGCTTCCACCTTTATTCCCACCCATACCTTTTCAGTGCACAAACTGTACAGGAACCCGGTCACCTGAATGCAAAAACTGTTGAAGTAATGTTACCCCATGCCCCACTGACCAAGAGAGGTGTATTATGGGTCCCAAGGCTTCTGAACTTTGGGCTTGGTCTGGCCCATTGCACATGAAAGGTGATTCCAGCCTGGGGCACGTGGTAAGGCTTTCAGATGACACAGTAACAGAGACGGGTGGAGGATAGCACAGTGACCACCACCTACCTGTCCATTCCTTGAGTCACAGTTGCCTAGCACCCACCCATCTACTAAATATAAAACACGCCTTCCAACTGCAGTGCACCCCGAGCTGTGGGCCGGGCCTCCGCCACCGAGTAGTCCTCTGTAAGAGTGCAGATCAACGATCCACTCTGCCCCCCGGGCACTGCCCTCCCTCAGCCAAGCCACCAGCCACTATGCGATGCAACCTGCGCCGCTGCCCTCCTGCCCGCTGGGTGGCCAGCGAGTGGAGTGAGGTAGGTGGGCTCTGCCCTGTGGGATAAGGGTGAGAACTATGGTCTTGGATGACTCAATGTCTCCTCTTTTAAGTGCTCCTCACAGTGTGGCCTCGGCCAGCAACAGCGCACGGTGCGCTGCACCAGCCACACTGGCCAGCCATCTCGAGAGTGCACCGAGGCCCTGCGCCCATCCACCATGCAGCAGTGTGAGGCCAAATGTGACAGTGTGGTGCCCCCTGGGGATGGCCCAGAAGGTATGTAGACCATAGGGAAAAGGCACCAGGCTTTGATAAGCCACAAGTGAGCATGCGCCAAGTTTCCTGATTATTAGTCCTTTAGATTCAAATATGTTATTTACTGTTTTTGCATAATTCAGGGTGAGATGGGGATTCGCCTGCCTTGGGGCTCCTGTGGAGGTCAGAGGGCAACCTGCAAGCAGTTGATTCTGTCCCTTCCATCTTGTGGGTCTCAAATTCAAACTCAGATCTCATGTAGCCCAGGTTGACTTCCAGCTCAACATACAGCCAAGGGTGACCTTGAACTTCTGAGCCTCTGCCTTCCAAGTGCTAAGGTTACAGTACTTCACCACCATACCCAGCTTTTGCAGTGCCAGGAAGGTAGCCTGGGCTTGTATGCAGGGGTGCTACTGCTCCGCCTCAGCTCAACTTAGGCACTGTCGATGTTTTGGGCTACATAAATCTGCCCTGTGATTGGTGAGGTGTTTACAACATTTCTGGCCTCTACTCACAATGGTAGTCCCTACCACACTCAGGGCTTATATAAACCTCTCCATATCTCCAGATACCATGTACCTAGTTTGAGAGGATGGAAAAATTCAGTGTTGACACACCATTGCTTGTACACTATACCTAATTTTTTAACCTAACTACTTTTTCCTTTTTTTTTTTTTTTTAAATTTTCATCTACTTGCTTGTTTGTTGGGGGAAGTTGTTGCTTGTTTTTAATTTGGGCATTTCAAGACAAGCTTTCTCTGGGTAGCCATGCTGTCCTGGAACTCCTCAATCTGTAGTCCAGGCTGCCTTCTGCCTAAATCTACAGAGATCCACCTGTGCCTTTCTTCCGAGCACAGGAGTTAAAGGAGTGTGCCACCACTGCCCAGCTATTTTGGTTTGGTTTATCACTATGAGACAAGCTCTCATAGACCCCAGTCTGGCTTGACCTTGTTATATAGCCAAGCATGACGTTGAACTTCTTGTCCCAAATGTTGAACTACACACAACTGGTTCTTTTATTAAATCAGGCTTTGGTACCTCAAACTCGATGCTAGGACTACAGGCATATGAGCCATTGCACCCAGCTGTAATTTTTTTTTTAATATAGATTTATTTTTGATATAGGGAAAAGAGAAATTTATTCCAAACTCTAAAATTTAAGTGACAATTGCTCACCTTCCAACACTGTGTCAGTGACCTCATCTGTGGAGACTGCACCTGATACATTCATTTGAAAAAAGTGCTCCATGAAGGATATGGAGACTATTAGAAACCACACACCACTGCTAAGTGGAAACTTGTCTCCATGGTCCCCAACAGAGGCTGGGAAATGTCATGGCTTTATGGGTGCTAGGTGAATGCCCTCCTGGCCTTTAAATATACAAATTCTTTGAGCTAAGCTCAAGATCTTTGGTTTATGAAAAACCAAAGGAACCTAGTGTGTTGGTGGTCTCAAACAGGTTCTCAGAATCAGAAGGATAACAGGTCTGTCCTCTTAATTTATTGCTATGGCCAGGGCAGGAGGATTGGACGTTCAAGACCAGCCTGTATACTACAGAGCAAGACCTGTCTAAGTAATTTATCCAAACACTTAAATAAAACATCTAAGGAAGGGTAGGGAATACAACTCAAATTGCCTAGCATACTCAAAGCCCTAGGTTCAATTTGCAGCAGAGGCAAAAAGGGGGGTAATCATAGAATAAAAAATGTTTTTCCTATTAATAATGTGGCTTAGGCAGCTCCAGATGCTATATCCCCAAAACAATAGCCAGGAGACAAAGGGGCCAGTGTAATTGGCTCAGTGAGTAAAGATGCTTGTAGTATAACTTCCTGAGTTCAATCCCCAGAACCCACGTAACGGTGGAAGGAGAGAACCAACTCCACTGTTGTCTTTTGGCTCCCACATGTGTTAAGACATACACACGTGTATATACATACATACACAGAATAATAATAAATACATAGATCCTCAAAAATAGGCTAGTGATGCAAGCATGATTATGAACCCTCTGTGACTGTGAGGAAACTGGTGTAAAGGAAAGCAAAGTGGCTAGCTAGATCTTACAGCTGAGAGAAGTGCTGGACTCTGATCTCTCTCTTCCTCTCCCCCTCTTCTCCTCCTCCTCTTCCCTTCCTTCCTCCCTCCCCCTCTCCCTCCACTACAGAATGCAAGGATGTGAACAAGGTGGCCTACTGCCCCCTGGTGCTCAAATTTCAGTTCTGTAGCCGAGCCTACTTCCGCCAGATGTGCTGCAAAACCTGCCAAGGCCGCTAGGGGGTGTGCAGCACCAGGAGCCACCCTGGAGCACAGACTGGGGAGAAACCCCACTGAAGAGGGCCTGAGGGAGGGGGGCTGGGATTGAATGGTGAGATGAAGTTGAAAGTTATTTATTGGGTAACCCCTCTAGGATTCCTGGCTGGGGATGGAGGAGAGCTGGCTACCCCAGGGACCCTCTTGCTCAGTTCCCAACACTACCCCCCACCCTTTGATCGGAATATGTACTGTGAAGAGTGGGGGTTGGGAGGGGGTATGCTGGTGCCCTGCCCCCCAGCACTGTTCTATCCCTCCACCCTGAGCTGGGGGGGATTTATATCTGCTATGGGGGAGTGGGGTTAATACCACCTCCCTATGACCCTCCCCCAGATTGACCAGGGGGAAGATCTACCCCAACCTCTGCCCTGCCTGCCCCAGGGGGAGCCCAACATCCAGGCTACCCCCATCATGGTGCTACAAGCCCTGCCCTGGGGCCCACACACGCCTCACCAAGAAGCATTACATCAATAAAGTTCTGTCTTGTGTAGATTTCTGCTCATGAATGAGTCTCTGTCTCTGTATAGACGACACAGCTAAGGGTTGGCAAGATGTCCCGGTATGTAAAGGCACTGGCTACCAAGCCTAACAACCTAAATTGAATCTCTGGGACTCACATGGTGAAAGGAGAGAACCAACTCCTATAAATTGTACTCAGCCCTCCACAAGCTTTCAGTGGCCCATGTGCCCACATACGTGAATGAATAAATAAAATAAAAGCTCTTTTAAAAGTGGGGCAGGTTCTCATACTTCCTAATCGGCCGTCCTTAGCAGACAGGACCTTGGCCACTACAAATAAAAACCTATTTGCCAGGTTGGGGGGGGGCAGGGCAAAGGCTTTTAATCCTAGCACTTGGAAGGTAGAGGCAGGCAGATCTCTGACTTCAAGGCCAGCCTGGTTGGCTATAAACAGAGCAAGTTTCAAGATAGCCAGGGATACACGGAGAAACTCTGCCTTAAAAAACAAACAAAAACCTATCATTTTAAGACCAAAGTACAGTTTTTAACAGAGGTTTTCAAAGGTCTCCATGTACACCCAACCAAATCTGATCCTTCTGCCCCTTTCTACATATTAAGTTGTGCTATTGACCCTGGATATTGGAGACACAGCTTCTCAGCTATGGCCAGGAGGGGACACGCCTCATCAAGAGAACACAAGACACAGGCATCCCAGTCCTCGGACATGGACCAAAGATGGATCTAAACACAGGTCTGCTAGACTCTTCAAAGGTCTTGATTGGTCTTAGCCACATCCTCGGTAGATGGCAGGAGAAAATGACAACCTCTTTGTTTTGTTTCTCTGTAACCTTGTGGCTCTCCTGGAATTCCCTCTGTAGACCAGGCTGACCTCAAACTCACAGAGATCCTCCTGCCTCTGCCTCCCTCTCTTCAATGCTGGGATTAAAGATCTGGGCCACCACTGCCTGGCTAGGTGACAACTTCTCGGAAGTGTCCTCAGATGACAACAGAAGATTCATATGAGATCTGGTCGTCCAAAGATCAAGGACTGGGCTAAGGTATAATGAGTCCTGTGTGCTCTCCGTGCTGCTGATAGAGCCAAATCTTAAAAACAACAAAGCTGTAGGTGTGATCGGGCCAGGAATTGAGCATACCTTTGGTCCTAGCACTCCGGAGGCAGAGGCAGGATGCTCTCTGTGAATTTGAGACCAGCCGACTTTGCATGGCAAATTCCAGACCAGTCAGAATTACATCTCACAAAAAGAAACAAACAAAAAACCCTACAACAACTAAATGCAGATTTGTGGCAAGGAAGGGTAGGTAGAGGTGCTGGGTAGATGGATGGCTCAGCTGCTGTGAGCACTTCCTGCTGTCCTAGATAACTTGAGTTCAATTCACTCACATCAGGTGGTTCACAGCTTCCTGTATATCCAGGTTCAGGAAATCCAGTGCCTCTGGCTTACACACACAGACACACACACGAGTACAATTATTTAAAGTAATTTTTTTAAAATAAGGCCAGATCAGGGGCTAGACAGATGGCTCACTTTTCATAAAAGCATCAGGACTTGAGTTTGATCCCCAGAGTCCCCATAAAGCCAGATAATGGTGGGAAATATCTGCAACCCCACTGTGCAGATGGGAGGTGGAGGCAGGAGTCCCAGAAGCCTGCAAGCCAGCTAGCCTGGCTTCCACAGTGGAAAAACAACAAAGACAACCGCCTCAACACAAACATGCACCCATACTCAAGCACACAAACACAAAGATGGATTTTTAAAAAGAGATGAATCCAGATCTGACATATAAAATCAGAAACCTACGTGAGCATAAGGCTTATGGTGCGTTCCAGTTCCACTCTCTCCGTCGCTACTAACACACGGAGCTTTGGAGGAACATTCTCTAGAGAGGGTCTTAAGGGGTTTACAGAACATCCGGATCAGACACATCTGAAACGGCACTTCCCTTTCTTGACTCTGAAGAGAGACCTCAACTAGGTGACCGGTCCTGCAATCAGCTGACCTGGATGCTTTCTGCTGTAGCCTGCTTCCTTGAAGAGGCAGATGGAGAAGGGACTTTCTCCAGTCTGGCAGCCATCTTTAACCTATCCCTTCAGGCTCCAAACTTCAACCAGCTTCAGCTGGATCATTGCTGCTAGGGCTCAGAGCATTGTCCCCGCCCTCAGCTTCCCTCCCCTGTGGCCATGGCCCCTCCCGTCAAAGGAAGTGGGAGAGGGGCTGTTGCAAGAGGAACTGGGGCCAGTAGTCTGAAGAAGGAGTAGGTGAAGAAGCAGGGCCATGTCTGAGCCGCCCCCAAGGACCCCGTGATCTTGCACCTCTGTCACTTTCCACAGGAACCCAGACACCAGACCTCACCATGGTAAGTTCTTCTAGGGTTGGCTCTGGAAGTAATGGCCTGTGGCAGTGTCCTAAGCACCCTCAGAAATTAGGGTAATGATTAGGAGAGTTGCAGAGCCTTGGGGGAGGGAATCCCACAGGGCAGCACAGGGCACTCCCATGTCCTCCACCGGGAATGAGGTTCTAATCTGAAGGTGCCAGATTGCCTGTGGGGACCAGGACTGCAGAGTAACGGGAAGGGAGAAGGTGTCCCTGAGGATTACACAGTTTGCAGTGAAGGGACATGTCCCTTTCCAGGGACTTTCTAGGGTCAGAATCCTCTCAGACCCTAATCTCCCTGTGGTTTGAAATAAGTACTTCCCTCTGTCTTGGCCTCCGTTCCCAGAGCTCATATTTGGAAGGTGGTGTCCAAACAGGAGTGTTTGAGGAGCACAAGGCTCATGTTGGAAACATTCATTGTGGGGGGCTGTGTCTCGCATGAGGGCTGTGGAGTGTGATAGAAGGTACAAGTGATGATAGGTGGTTTGACTGTAAAGTCTCAGGCAGATGGTAGTAACAAGAAGAGAAGATAGGGAGGGGGGGTAGAAAGGAGGAGGAGACAGGACTAGGTGACAAAGGATGGGGGGTACAAAGGACATGAGACAAAGGGTTGTGTTCTGGCTACTACAAGGATGGCAGGAGAGATACTGGGATGCTGTGGCCAGGGATGTCATAGATTCAAGGCCTGCTGATGGTGACAAGGCTAGGGGATGATGAACATCTAGACATGCTATCTAGACCCAGTAGTATCATGGCATGTAATAAACGCCAGGAGTGGTCACACAACTCCAACCCATGGCTCCACAAACTCACGGTCCCACTTCAACTTTCAGTTTTTGTCATTGTGTTGGTGAGAATGAGGGTATGTTCCTAGGAGAGGGGTGGTTACAGAATACACGGCTGGAGTGGAGGCGGGGAAGCAGGATGAGACAGAACATCTTTTTGAAAGTCGGTGAGGGCTGAGGCTGTGCTCCGTAGGTACATCACTTACAGGCATGCATACAGCCTTGGGTTTCATACTGAGCATCACTTAAAGTGGGCATGGTGCTGCACACCTGTTGTCCCAGCACTTGAGAGGTAGAGGCAGGAGTTCAGTCATCCTTAACTATATAGCAGGTGAAAGGCCAGCCTGGGCTACATGAGAGCCTGTCTTTACAAAAGAAAAGAAAAGGAAAAAGAAAGAAAGAAAAACAGGAAGAGATTTGCTGTTTGAAAGGAAGGGAAACCCCTCCTGGGCTGCTAGCACTGTGAAATGCTTAGTCAACAGACTGTTTAAAAGAGATCTTTGACGAAAATGAGTCAAAGTGTACAGTGATAAAACCTGGAGCCACGTACGGCGGCACACAGCTGGAGGCTGAGGCAGAGGCATGATTATGAATTAGAGGCCAGCCTGGACTACCTCGCAAGAATTTGTCTCAATAAAATGAAAGTAGTACCAAAGCTGAAGCTCAGGTCCATCCCAGCACTGCATAGATCAAGTCTGTCAGTGTAGAACTTTGGAAGTTCGTGCAGATGGAAGAATCAGTAGTTCAAGGTCATCCTCTGCTACCTCATGAGTTTGAGTTCAGCCTGGGCTATAAGAGACAGGTAGACAGGCAGGCAAAAGGGAAAGAAAAGAAAGCCAGAACTGACACTATGAGGACCAAGAACATGCATGCTAAGTACAGTAGCTGTTGGCTCCTGGGAAGCTCATGCATTCATTCCTGGATTCAGTGATAGAGACGGGTGCAGGTCGCTCCTTGGCTGCTGCGAACAAGACACTGGACGTTTCTTGTTAAGTTGGTACTGTTGTGGTTGTAATGGTGAGGGTTGCTGTTGGCTGGTGGAGATCGGTGCTAGCAATGATTCTCATGAGTGGGTTAGAGGTGGTGGTCATCTATGATGACAGCCGGTGTTTAGTTTTGTTATTTTTAAGACATATTTATATTTTTGTTTATGTGTACACATCAGTAAAATGGTATGCCATGTGCATGCAAGTGCCTGTGGAGCCCAGAGGAGGGTATGAGATACCATCGAGTTGGATTTACTGTTGGTTGTGAGCATCACGTGGGTGCTGGGAAGTCAACTTTCATCCTCTCAAAAAATATCAAGTGCTTTTAACCACTGAGCCATCCCCCCAGCCCCTGCCAGTGTTTGGTGCTTTAAGTCAGGGTCTCATGTATCCCCAGGCTGGTCTCAAATCCACAATATAGACAAGGATGATCTCGGAAACCTGATTCTCCTGCCTCACCATGCTCTTCTGTACAGAGTGTTGGAGATGGAACCCAAGGTTTCATGTATGCTAGGCAAGCTCTCCACCAGCTGAGCTACTTCCCCAGTCCATGGTTTTTTGAGACAGAATTCCATATGCTGTAAATCACCCTTGAACTCACTATGTAGATGGCCTTAAACTTCTGATCCTCCTGTGTTTACCTACCTTAGTGCTGGAGTTACAAGTATGTGCCACCATGCTGGAGTAGCTGGTGTTCAATATTAGTCGTTAGTTGTTGGTTGCTTTCAGCAGGAAGCTGACTATGCTGGTTATTTGGAGCTTGAATGGTTAATGCTCATTGGGTGTTGGTTGCTCATTGCAAGCTTCTAGTAATGGTGATCTAGCATTCACTATTAGATTTTGGATGAGATATGGTTACCTATGGTTGTCATTACCTGTGTGTTGGGTGTGTATGCAGTATTTGTATAAGGTGTATGTGCTGATTGGCCACATGTGAAGACCAGAGGAGAACATCAGATGTCCTGCTCTGTTGCTCTCTTGCTACCTTATTCTCTTGAATCGGATCTCTCGTTGAATCTGGAGTTAGGCTGGCAGCTAGTAAAAAGCCACAGATGCCTTTGTCTCCATTTCCATAGCATTGGGGTTCTAGGTGAATTTGTGACCATGGCTGGCTTTTTATATGGATGCTGAAAATTCAAACTCAGGTCCTTATGCTTGTATAGCAAGCATCCGTACTTCACCATCTACCTGCCCCTTCCGTGTGAGTTTGTTCTCACATTGACTTACTTTGGGATGGGGGCATATGGAAAGGTCAGAGAACCGGTTACAGAGTTGGATTCTTCCCTTCCACCATTTGGATACTGGAAGTTGAACTTGCTCAATCAGATTTGACAGCAAGCACCCCTGACTTCTGGCCTGGAGTTTTTGATGGTGGTTACTGTTTTTATGATTGTTTGCTGTTGTCATTGGACACTTTTCATTTATTTATTTTTGCTCAGTGTACTCTCAAACTCACAACCCTCTGCCTCAGCCTCCAAAATGTTGGGGTTGCTGACAAACATTACCACTTGTGTCTGTTTGCTGCTGCTGCTGCTGGTGGTGGTTAGTTGATTCTGGCTGGTGGTGAGGGTGGCAAGGGTGGTAAGTTATAAGCAATGTTAATGGTGAAATTGTTCACTGTTTCTGTTTGATGTATTGACTGGGAAGATCATATCAGTTTCTATTTGACTTTGTGGGGTGTCAGGGAATGGATCAGCTTTTGTTTGGTAATAGTGGTGACTTGAATGTAAAGGTGGTTGCTTTGAAGGTTGAGGCACAAAGTGAAGGAGACAGAGCTGGAGATATGGTTCGGTGGCAGAGCATTTGCCTAGCAAGCTCAGGGCCTAGGTTCCATTCCTAATACCAGAAAACAAAGAGCAGAAATAAGGGGAGACTTGGGGGTCAGTGGTTAAGTGGTGCTCTTGGACTGGATCAGTGTTCAGTTCCCAGCACCCACATCAGGTGCCTTAGGACTGTCTCTAACTCCAGTTGTAGGGATCCAACTAGCCTCCACGGGTGCGTGCACACACCCACAGCACAAACACACACAGACACATGAGTAAATATGAAATAAGTCTTTCATAAAAAGCAAGGAGGAACAAGAAGGCCAGAGGAATGAACCAAAAAGGGGGTAGTTACAAAAGAGACAAACCCAGAGCTGTGGAGGATGGGCTTGTAGCTCAGTTGGTGAGGTGCTTGCTCTATGTCAATGAAGCCCTGTGTTCCATCTCAACACTATCTATATAAGTCAGCATGGCAGTATATGCCTCTCATCCCAGCCCTTGGGAGGTTGAAGCAAGAGGCTCAAAAATTTAAGGTCATCCTCTGCTATAGCAACTTTGAGGCCAGCCTGGGCTAAATGAGATCGGTCACAAATAAACTAAAGCAACATTAATTTTTAAAATAACATTTAATTATTGTGAGGAGCGTGAACATGCTTGTGGTCCATGGCATACTTGTGGAGGTCAGAGGGCAACTTAGAAAAGATTGTTGCCTCCTTTCATCATGTAGATCAGTGGGATTGAACTTGGTTAGAAGACTTGGTAGCAAGCCTCCTTACCCATTAAGCCATCTCATTGGCACAAGATTTTTTTTAAGTACCCATAACTGAGCTGAGAGTGGTATATAGGACACCAGTAATTTTTCAGAATTTGGGAGATGGAGCCAGGAATTGGGAGGTTAAGAGTAGTCTGTATGTTGAAACACAGTCTCAAAGAAAGAAAGAGAGAGAGAGAGAAAGAGAGAGAGAGAGAGAGAGAGAGAGAGAAAGAGAGAGAGAGAGAGGAAAGAAAGAAAGAAAGAAAATAAAGGAAGGAAGGAAGGAAGTAAGAAAGGAAGGAAGGAAGGAAGGAAGGAAGGAAGGAAGGAAGGAAGGAAGGAAGAAAGAAAGAAAGAAAGAAAGAAAGAAAGAAAGAAAGAAAGAAAGAAAGAAAGAAAGAAAGAGAGAGAGACAGGGCTATTGAGATTGCTGAGAGGGTAAAGGTGTCTGCTGCCAGGTGGGATGATTTAAGTTCCATCCTGAGACTCATTTCTTCAAGTTGTCCTCTGGCTGAGGTGTGCTGTATCACACAACCACACGCCCCTAACACAAAAATAAATAAATGTAATTTTAATTTCTAAAAAAGCATACAGAGGTAACAAACTATACTAAATATGTCAGGCCTCATCTACATGGTTTTTATTACAGAAAGCAGTATGGTATTTTTTTTTTAATAATATACAATAAAAGGACTGACAACTGATAAGACCAGTAAGATAGGAGGGAACAGGTGGGCATCTGCTTTGGGCATGGGAGCCACTAGGCTCCTGTCTAGTGACCAAAGGGCTGAGATCTGAGTTCCTTCAACTCCAGCCTCTGTGTGGAGAATTTGAGGAGGTGCAATATACCCTAGCTATCTCCAGAAAGACAAAGGTCCCTACCTGTAAGGTGGCCTCCAGCTAAGCCAAAAGGAACTAAACCCACTGATCCTAACCGACACATATCCCCAACCCCAGCCTTGTAGAGAGAGAGTGAGACACTAGAGCTCTGGAAGGTAGGAATGTTGTTTGCACAGTTCAAAGATGCAGCTGGGTGTAGTCCAAAACCCCCTGGCTGGGGGAAGGCAGGTCAAGAATTCTAGGGCCAAGGGTGGGGCATACATGTTACAGTTGGATCCAGAGCAGCTACAGCATCAGGTTCACATCTCCACAGCTTGCAAGATCCTAGTGAGGAAGGAAGTGGCTATTTCTCTCTAGTCTGAAGCTTTTGCTCATCACCACCCAACTCAGAGAGCTTTGTTACCAGACTTAGGGTCACAGCCTGTGCTTCCACAGGCCAGGTCCAGCCATTAGTACTCCATAAACCAATTAGAACAGCCAGATTAAGAGGGGAAAACAGAAAAAGGAGATTCACTCCGTGTGACCATGTTGGGAAGAGGGATAAATATACACAGTGACACCACCTGAAGGGACTCTTTCTGGCCAGCTTGAGCATGGCGGACCTGGCTATGGGAGGTCTTCTCCTCCATTCATTCCCTCTGCCTTGCTAAAAACTGTTAGATTGCATTCCTAAAGCTAGACACCAAGGTCTATTTCTTTTTTTGACCATTTCATCCTCATGAGGCTGACTAACCAAGGTGCTATGAAAGTGTTGAAGTCCAGTAATCAAAAGTCCCCTTGGTTCACCTAGTTAACAGGTCCATTTAAAACAAAACAGGGCTTCTCCTTTTACCTTTATAAGCCGCCATTTTCCTATGGGCCATGTCTGTCTCCTTTGTATCCAGAGGCAGTAATTGTTCTCCTCAATACAAATACCTCAGGCCCCTTCTCTTCTCACTCATCCTCGACCCTCTGGGGACAAATAAACTTCCTTTGGGCTAAGAACTTGGTCTTTGGTGTCCTGAGCCAGTACTGATCTCTTATATGCCCCCCCAACTCCATCTTCAGGGCCCTGAAATGAGGTTCGGTTTAATTAGAGGCCAGTTATGCTTATCCGTGTAGTTCCTAGTGAAGGTGTGGTCCTGCTCACCACTGACCCATTCATGACTTTGCTGAAAGGTGATCTAACAAGTCAGGCTCCTCTGACTGGCCCTGCCTTTAAGCTTTCTCCTTTCTGCGTGATATTTCTGAGAGAAATTTTTGTTTCTTTGGGTCCATTGTTTCAATAATTTGATAGCCAAAGTGAGGCATGCAAGTGTCTTTGTAGAATATACTCACCCAGTCAAGCTGGTTGCAATGGACACATCTAGGGTGTATTCTAAAGCTCCATTGCTCAGCTTTTCTTCCCGCCATGAGCCCACTGGGCTGACACCCACAGTGATGATGGAGAATGTTAGTATTATGTGACAGTCTTTGCCTTGTTGAATCTGTGCAACTGCCCCATGAAGTCTACTGCCTTTGGAGTTCTTGTTTTCAAAATGAGGAAACAGAGGCAAAGAGGCCTCACAAAACTACTGGATAAACAAAAAGTGGAAGATGATTTCAGCTTGGTCCCTTTAAAAGGCCAGTTCTCTCAGTAATCACTTTGACTTTGGAGTCCCTGTCTTTTCCTAGAAAATGAGAGCTCACATAGAGCTTGCCCTGAGCAGCCCATTGCTGTTAAACAGTTTCTGAGCATCTACCTTATTGCCTTATTTGAAGCTGGGCTCTCCACTCAAAGAAGGTAGGATCCTGGAGTTTCACACCCACCACACATGTGTGTCCAAGTCCTTTTTGCCCCTTGAGGTCAAGTTGCAAGTTTAGCTTTGGGTGCTCTATCCACCTAGCCTTTGCATCCTCTGGCATGGCCTCTCCTGGCGGACTAACTTCATCAACTTACAGCACCACTCAAGTGCTTCTAGAGCAGGGACCTAGGCCAGGTCTGCACCTACTCCAAGTGCTGATAGAAATCAGGAAGTATGTTCACTACACTGCAGGGCTACAAGAGCCACCACCTTGACCACAAACAGCCCCTCCCTTCAACAGCACCAAGATGTCTGTCATATCATCTCCTCAACCCCACACCCCCACCTTCCCTGTAGGCAGCGCTGACTGAAGATCTAGAGGAAGAATCTGCCTTCCACTTCTCACCATAACCATCTCCAGCCCTTCAGTATCTTTCACAAGAGACAGCAGATTGAGTCATATTTAGCTTGTGGTCAGCTGGGGCCACAAACCTATTTGTTGCAACTCCCCCCACCCACAGCGCAAGGAAGGAACTTAAGAACACACGGTTTCAACTTGAACCAGGGAGACAAAGGAGGTTTTGAGGGGCCACACAAAAACGACCTTATCCCCAGGTAGTTTATTTATTCATTATTTGATTGTTTAGTCGGGTTTGGGTTGGGATTTATTTTTAAATTTATTAATTTTTATTGTATATGTGTTTTGTCTGTGTACCACGTACATGCAGTGCCCTAGGAGGCCAAAAGAGGGCGTCAGATCCCTCAGAAATGGAGTTACAATCAGTTGTGAGCCTCCATATGGGCGCTGCAAACCAAATCCTCTGAAAGAGTAGCCAGTGCTAACTACAAGCCCTTTCTCCAGCACCGCCATACCCCATAGCCAATTTGAAATAAGGTCTCAAGTAGTCCAAGCTAGCATCCAGTTCACTATGTAGCTAAGGGTGTTTTGTGAACTCCTGATCCTTCTGCCTCCACTCCATGAATAATGGAGTCCAGGGTGTACACCACCACACCCAGTTTGTGTTGTACTGGAGATGGAAGCTAGAGAAAGATTGCCAACTGAGCAATATCCCCCAAACCCCTGCCTCCGGCTCATGAGTAGCCAGGAGTACACGCATAGTGGAGTCATAGTAATTGGAGGAGCTTGGATATTGGAGGAAGGCAGGACACATAGAGGGTGAATGGTATAAGCTTCAAGAGACAGAAGACACTGAGTAGCGCAGAGAGAGGGGTGGAGAACAGAAAGAGGAACCCAGCTTGAAAGGCTAGAGGGCGGCCTCTGACTTTGAGGCACCAAAGTTTTCTCTTCTGAAAAATAGACCTAATAATAGTACCATCCTCTGTGTGTTGAAGGAAAAAGTTGAAGTAATCTACTTAGAAATTTCTGTCACAGAATTGGAGAGCAATGGGTCAGCAGTGAACAGAAGCACAGATGCACCATCATAAGAATGGAAGTTAAGAGGCCAGCATCCACATCTCTCAAATGTCTATTAGCTTCAGGTCTAAAGACCCAACTAGCATCCTCTTATGGCTTCTGTATACACACAGGTATCAGCACTTACACCTCACACAGACATACACTGTACACACACATTGACATATACATATGTACACACATTCACACATATAGATGAATTTTTTTAGGCTTAGTCATGAGTTAGTCATGGGGATGTAGGCCAGTTGGTAGAGGGCTTGCCTCTTATGCACAAAGTCCTGTGTTTGATCCCTAGCACTTCACAAACACCAGTTAATGGGTACAGTGAAGCACATATGTTTTCTCACTACTTGGGAGGTAGAGGCAATAGATCAGAATCTCAAAGTCAAAGTCATCTTTGACTGCATAACATAACAGGTGCAGGGTTGGCCTAGACTACATGACCTTACCTTGCCTCTCTCTCTCTCTCTCTCTCTCTCTCTCTCTCTCTCTCTCTCTCTCTCTCTCTCTCTCTCTCTATATATATATATATATATATATATATATATATATGTATGTATGTATATGTGTGTGTATGCATGTATATGTATATATATATAAAATATATGTATATATATATATAATATAATGACAATATCTCTCTACATAGCCTTGGATGTTATAGAACTCAGTATGTAGAGCAGGCTGGCCTCAAACTAATAGAGATCCATCCGTTTCTGCCTCTGAGTACATGAGATCAAGGGCATGATAGCACCCTTAATTTAAAAAAAAATAAAAGCAAGCAAGTTGTCTTAGTGGGTAAAGCACTTACTGAACAACCCTAATTCCTGAGTTCAGTCCTCAGAACCCATAAAGGTGGCTGGACAGAACTGAGTCCACAGCGTTGTCCTCTGCCTTACACACACACATCTACTCACATCATTCACATACGTATAGAAAAGTAATAAAAAATTAAAAAACAAAAAGAAAAAACCAAGAAGCTTAGTAAGGACTAAAAATGAAACTTAATGGTAGAACACATAGTAAGTCTTGGGATTCCATTCCTGGCACTCAAAAGACAGTCAAACAGGATGATACTCAGGATGTTGAAGCAGAAGGATCAGTAATTCAAGACCAGCCTGAGTGACATAGAAATCCCAGGCCATTCTGAGGCAGGCCCTGTGCCCCACCCAACAAGAAGCCTTACCTAAGCAGAAATAAGTGCCAAGAAGCTAACCATGGCTGCCCTTATTATATTCTGTAATCAGCAAACAATAACCCTTCGCTGGAATTCTGCAGAGCTAGGATCCACTCCCTGTCCTATCAGCCACTTGTCCATACCATACTCTTCTCAACAAAGCTCAGAGAATGACAAATTTGCCTTTCCGTGTTATGCCAAACCCATGAACGACTCCACCCCTAATTTTCATGGCCTGTCCTCACCAACACCTCTCCTGTCCCCATCTCGCAAACAGGAAGCACTGGCTGCTGTGACCCGACATTTCTCCCAGCCTCTGTCCTTCCTCTTCTCTGCCAGACTGACTGATGGTGGGTCCTCACCGTCCTTCTACACCTCCACAATGACTCTCCCTGGGGCCATTCTCAGATGCAGCCAGTTTTCAGTAGCTCGGATCACATTCTAACATAGCCTCACCCCCACCTGGGCCACCACTTGTCCCGGATAGCTATGACCTCCCAGGCAGCTCTTTCTTGGCCTCTCCGGGTATGTGGCACCTTTAACAGCTGCACCCTGTTACATTCTACAAGCCCATCATCCTCTTGCTTTATCTTATTCATGTCAAAATCTTATATAATATCCAACACTCTTTTTTTTTTTTCAGTGCCAAGAAAGAACTCAGGATCCTATGCTTCTAAAAAAAAAAAAAGCATAAAACCCATCAAGGAGGGCCTTGGGGCAAGGCTCATAATACTACAATCCTCTACTCTAGTAAAGGGTGATGTGGCTCAGGGAAAAAGCCCTACCTAGACTTCCCCAGTGAGGGGTCCAGGGGTAGAATGCCTTCTTAGCATCCGTGAAGCCCTGGGTTTTATGCCCTGTTTCAGCAAAACAGAACAAAGGGGAAATCAAAGAATGAAGGAAGGAAAAGATGATCCTCTGTGATGAAGAGGAAGAGTATGGATACTAAAAAAAAAAAAAAAATGTGTGTGCAAATCTGGAAGTACTCACACTAGTGGACCCAAAAATGCAGTAATGCCACCAGATATGTGCACCTGCAAAAGGTCTCCAGTGCAGACTCAAAAGGGATACTAAAACAGACCATTAGGGACCAAGGTGTTTATTAAAAGTTATTAACATAGCCAGATGGTGGTGACACACAACTTTAATCCCAGCACTCAAGAGGCAGAGGCAGGTAGATATCTGTGAGTTTGAGGCCAGCCTGGTCTACAGAGCTTAAGTTCCAGAACAGCCAGGACTGTTACACAAAGAAACTCTGTCTTGCAAAACAAAACCAAAACAGTTATTAATGCCATGGAGAGACAGGCTGAGTTGCAGAAGTGTAGGTCAGGCTCTGAGAAGAGTTCAGGCCCCAGTACCAGAGATGGACAGTATGGCAGGGCTTCTAGAGAGAAAACCAAGGTCCTACAGCACAAGGGAAGGTCTCCATCATTCCCTTCTGAGGATGGAGGCGATCTCACAGCCCAAGCCTACAGCCACATTCTCTGATTTTCAGGCAGGAGGCAGCGGGGGAAGGCGTGGGGCACGGATATGGCTTTGAAGTATTTCCTAGATGAGAACGCCTAGTGCCTGATATTCTGCTGTCTCAAGTGTCTCAGGAGGGTGCCTGTTGGCATCTGTGAGAGTGGAAAGTCTGCTTGAAAGGGACTGTGGCCTAAGTAGCAGCTAGATCCTAACATTACATTCTTTATAATTTTTTAAATTATTTACATTTTAAAGGTGTACTGTTTTGCCTGCATGTATGTCTATGCGTAGTGTGGGTGTCTGGCACCCAAGAAAGCCAGAAGAGGGCATGGAATTTGGAGTTATAAACCACTATGTGGATGCTGGGAACTGTAATTAGATCCTATGCAAGAGCAGCAAATGTTCTTAATTACTTAGCCATTACTCCAACACCCTGAAACTTATCTTTTTAGTTGGTTTGGGTTTGGGTTTTGTTATATCATATGAGCTGGCCTGGAACTCACTGTCTACTTGCCTCAGCTACAGAGTTCTGGAATTACAGGCATGTATGTGCTCAAACTTGACTGTCAACAAAATACACAGATGGAAAACTCCACACCTGATCCCAGGTGGCGGCTCTAGAAAAACTCAGGTGCACTAAATAGGATGTATAAAATGACTTTTAGGGCTTTGCCAAATAGCCCATGACTGAGCCCTCCTGTACAAACTGCCATGAGCAGTAAAAGCAGCGCCCGGTGGGACTAGAGGGAGATGGCACTGCTGATAGACACAGGGTGCGTTTGGACTCAGCCTCTGCACCGAGGCTGTCTTTGACCTACCAGCTCCTAAATAATAACATGGGGACTTTCATTAGTTATGAAAGCTTGACCTTAGCTTAGGCTTGTTTCAAACTAATTTAACCCATTTCTATTAATCCATGTGTATCACATGGCTGGGGACTTTTAGCTTTCCTTCTGCATGTCCTCTTTCTTCTGTGTCTGGCTGGTGACTACCCCTTTTTTATTCCCAGAACTCTCTCTGTCTGGAAGTCCTGCCTGTATATACCTCCTAGCTATTGATTGTTTAGCTTTTTATTAAACCAATCACGGTGACAAATCTTTACACGGTATAATCAAATATTTCACAATAAGCCTCTGCTCTCCAGGTGTCTTGTATGTACAGCTATGAATAAATACCCAGTCCAAGCATGAAGCAATACGTACCTAAAATGACCTTTGGGCTATGTATAGTTGTAAAGGAAACCAATGATTTCCTGTTGAGACTTGGGTCCCAAAATATCTCATATGTGTGAAAATATTCCAAAATTGAGTATTTTTTTTTTGAGACAGGGTGCCCTGTATCCCAGGCAAACCCCAACTAAATATATTAAAGCTGAGAATGGATTTGAATTTATTCCCCAGCCTCTACCTCCCAAGTGCTGGAATGAGAGATATATAGCAAGAATGTCAGCTGTATGCAGTGCTGGGCTTCTAGCCTAGAGCTCTGTGCATGCTGGGCAGCTGCTTTACCAAATGAATCACATTTCGTGTGTTGGGGGGTTAAAGATGTATGTATTTGTTGTGCTTGTAGAAGTATGTGCAGGTGTGTGCACACACAGAAGCCTGTAGATGCTTGCACTAGGAGAGCGGGAGAAAGTGGAGAGGGTGGCAGGATCCTCTTTTGTCACTCACCACCTGTTCTCCTGAGCCAGCATCTCTTGCTTGGCTGAAGCACAGAAACTCCAACAATCCTTCTGCTTTTGCACACCACACCCAGAGCTGGGGTTACAGGCATTTTTGAGGGGTACCCAGATTATTACACAGTAAAAATAAACTTCAGTCCTCATGATTTAGGAGCAAGTGCTCTTAACTGCCAACCCACCTCTTCAGCTTTTTAAAAAAAATACATTTGGGTTTGTTTGTTTGTTTTGTTTTTTGTTTTGTTTTGCTTTGTTTTGCTTTGTTTTGGTTTGGTTTTTTTTTTTCTTTTTTTTTTTTTAAGACAGGGTCTCACTCTGTACCCAGGCTGGACTCAAACCATGGCAGTCTTGCCTTGGCCTCCCAAGTGCTTGGAGCCACCATGCTTGGATTCCAGAATGGGTTTGCTGTTTGTTTCATGCCTTTTGGGTGGTGTTGCTTGGTTTGTTTGTTTTGGTTTTGGTTGGTTGGTTGCTGGCTTGCTCGGTTGTTTAAAAGATGAAAATATGAAGCACTTCAGATTCCTGACATTTTGATTAAAGATACTCAACTGGTATTGATTTTCTCTTTATACATAAAATATTTTTGTTGAGCCAGGATTGGTGACAGTGCTATTAATTCTAACTTCACTCAGACATAGAGCCAAGAGATCGCTATGAGCTGGAAGGAGCCTGGTCTGCATAGTGAGTTTCAGGACACCCACGGCTACATAGTGAGTCAGTCTTCCCTTCGCTCATCTCTAATTAATTGTGTGAAAGCATCCACCCACTAAATGCCAACCATGTCCTCATCTCTAAGACAACCAAAAATAGTCACACAGGCTGGAGGTGTAGTTCAGTAGTAGGCCAGTTACTTAATGTGCACAAGACTCTGCTCCATCCCCAGCAAAGATAAAAACAAAACACATCTATTCCGAAGTCCCACACATACAGCGAGGACACCAGGCTCTGGTTCAGAGCTCTTGAATGTGTTAATTCCTATTTACCTATATAGCCCAGTATTTTTTGGATTCCTGGATAAAACAGTCCCCCATTGTACACAGAGACTTCCATAGATCCATACTTAAAAGTCTGAGTAAGAATAGCCCCATGGGATCATATGTTTTAATACTCAGTCTCAAGCTGATTGCATGGTTTGGACAGTTTGGGAGGTGTAGCCTTGTTAGAGGAGTGTGCCACTGAGGGCGGGCTTTAAGATTTCAGAACACCCACCATCCCAGCGAGTTCCCAGCTGTTCCTGCCACAATGCCTTTGCTTTGCCATCATGAACTCTCACCCTTTGGAACTATAAGCTGATTTAAATGCTTTCTTTTATAAATTGACTTGGTCACAGTGTTTTGTCACAGCATTAGAAAAATAACTTAGCCAGCTTTCTGCTTCCAGAGGAGTAAGAGCCCATCACCATCAGAATGGGGGAATTGTAGGAACAGGAAGGTGACTGGATTTGGAATCTGAGAACTTACATCTCAACCATAAGCAGGAAGCAGAGAGACACGCTTCTTCCAGCAAGGCCACACTTCCAAGCTGCCCAAACAGTGCCACCACCAGCAGACTGGTGACCAAGTATTCAAATACCCAACACTGTGGAGGGGAATCTCATTTAAACCACCACACTTTCTTCAGCCTCCTCCCCTCTATGTCCTTGTTTCATTAACCTTTTCTTCCCTGTGGCATTATACCTGACACAGACACTTCATAGGAGAAGGACTGATTCATGGTTTCAGTGGTATCCCTTGCTTTGGACCTGAGGAAGATCATCATATCATAGCGTTGGGAGCTTGTGGTGAGGGCTGCTCATATTGTGACGGTCAGAAGGGAAAGAAAATGAGACAAAGGAGCTGGGAGCCCTGTTGGGAAGGTGCTTGCTGAGTATGCACAAAACCCTGGGTTGCATCCCCAGCACTGCATACACCATTCGTGGTTGTATACTCTTGTTATCTCAATATTTGAGGTAGAGGCATGAAGCCTGGTCTACAGGTGTGAGGGCTCATTCAATGAAGGAAAGAAAATAAGAGAAAGTGGGTGAATAAATAGAGGTGGTTTTAGCCAGGACTGCATCCTATAGGGCTGAATGTCAAAGCAAAGGATGCAGCCCTCACTGTTCAGGCTATGAATGTGAGACATGGCCATAGCTGATGATCTGTACTACAGATATATATCTCTCTGTGCGAATATATATATATATATATATATATATATATATATATATATAACAAGCATCCAAATAAAATGTTAATTACATTGATTGATTGATTGATTGAGAGAGTATGCACATGCTATAGTACATATGTGGTCCCTCCCCTTCCACCATGTAGGTTCAAGGGCTTGAAAACAGGTTATCAGGCTCAGTAGCAAGCATCTTTACCCACTGAGCAATACTGAGAGCCTGTTTTAGAAACAGGGTCTTGATATGTATCTTCAGATGGCCTGAAACTCGTGGAAGTCCTCACAATTCTGTCTTCCAAGTACTGGGATTTCCAGCCTACCGCCATGCCTCTCTTATACTATGCTTGAGAAAGAACCCTCAGGGAGCTGAGGATGTAACTCAGCTATAAGAATTCTTGCCTTAAGGCCTAAAGTCCTGAATTGGACCTCCAGCACTTCATAAATTAGACTTGGTGACAGACACACTGAGGGAGTCTCCGTAAGTGTCAGGTTAATAAGCAAACCTGGAAGAGATGAGATTGAAAACTTAGTTCAGACTGAATTCATCAACTTGGATCAAGACTTCTAAAGAGACTGATAATGGGCCATTTATCAGCAGCATATTTAAAAGACAATACAATTTGGAAAAAGTTTCCTGGTATAATACAATTTCCTTTGCACAAGGAAGTGTAATTACTTTGAAACTCAACTCAGGGTACATATCATTTCTTCTAACAGGATGATGGGTCCTAGAGATAGGCTACTTATGCTAACTTGAGGACCTAATGAAGACTCTGGCCTGGTCTCAGTCATACAAATAGCACAGAGGCTGTTTGGACTATTAGTCACCTCTGATCCTAGTTCTGGGACCTTGAGGAAGCTAAGCTTCATTTAGGGTCATTTAGATTACTAGGTACTCGGTCCTGGTTGGAGCAGTTTGATGAGGCCCTGGCCCAACACAACCAGGCTATTAATCCCTTCCAATTTCCAGCTTTCTAGATGGAAGAGCAGGTATTTCACCTTTTCCTTTGGAAAGACAATCATGTATGTTTACTAGTTCTGGTCTCCTTGGAGATCTGTGGGCATAAGAACCTTCGTGCTATGCTACCAATAGCACACACCTATTGATTAAGCATTCAAGAAACCATATCATATCCACAGTCAAAAGCAGAGGTGGAAAATCATACTACATCATGAGTTCAAGGCCAGTGTGATGTACATAAATCTTTGTCTCTAAGCAAACCAGTTATTTTTAGACTTAAGGAACAGGAAGCCATGGGCATGTTCTCTAACACAGAGACATGGGACCAAATCTGTCACATGTGTGAGCTGCCATCACAGCACTGTGACATACCCACCTAAGCAAAAACAGTGTTAACAGGTCTTACAATTTGTATTGGTTGGTTTTGTAACACAGCTTCAGGTGATTTCATGGTGAGGAAGGCTTGGCAATGGGATAGCTCCATTCTCTGTGGCAGGAAGATAAAAGAAGGGAGTGTGTATGAAAAAGAGACCAAAAGAGAAGACCCAGGAATACGTGCTGTTTTGGACAGGGAGCCTCAAGTGGCTTTGTCTACCTCCTGGGTGTTCCCACGGGGTGAGAAAGAAATAAGACTATCATCTATCTTTTCTTTCTTTGTTTCTGTAATCAAACATCCTGACAAAAGCAACTTAATGAACAAAGAGTTTATTGGCTCAAATTTCCAGGCTACATTTTGTCATTGTGGGGAGTCAAAGCAAAAAATGGAAGCAGCTAGTTAGATCACATCCACAGTCAAGAGCAGAAAGAGCCAGATGTGGTGACACACGCCTTTAATCTCAGCACTGGGGAGGCAGAAGCAGGGTTATCTCCATGAGTTAAAGGCTAGTGCTTGGTTTACTTAGTGAGTTCTAGGCTAGCCAGGGCCACATAGTGAGACCACGGGGACACACACACACACACACACACACACACACACACACAC
Organism: Phyllotis vaccarum; assembly: GCA_033318265.1. Taxonomy (NCBI): domain Eukaryota; kingdom Metazoa; phylum Chordata; class Mammalia; order Rodentia; family Cricetidae; genus Phyllotis; species Phyllotis vaccarum. The sequence continues at coordinate 146,963,200 of JARWLC010000003.1, read as the reverse complement.
ACACACTACTTGTACCCTAACCTCGACCTATAAGAACTGGTAGAATACTACCCTAGAATCCCCCAGTGAAGAGCTGGGTTGTGAACAGGTCTTCCAATTTTTATTAGTATAATCAGGATAATCTCCCACAGACATGCCACAGTCCAAACTGATCTAGACAGTCTAGACAGTCCCTCATTGAGACTCTTAACAAGTGATTCTAAATTGTGTCAAGCTGACAATCCTTTCTGGCAGATCCAGGACAACCTGGTCTACAGAATGAGTGCCAGGACAGCTAGCGCTACAAAGAGATATGCTGTCTCAAAAAAATAAAAACAAACAACCCCCCCCCAAAAAAACCCTAGCCATTGCTGGGGTAGCTGAAGAAGGGTGATTCAGAAGCTGTGGTGGAGGTAAGCTAGATGCCCTGACCATGCTCCCCTGAAAGGGCTCACCCTCCATTCCTCCACCCCCGTCCACAGGGCAGCAAGGAGCGTTTTCACTGGCAGAGTCACAATGTGAAGCAGAGTGGTGTGGACGACATGGTGCTGCTGCCCCAGATTACTGAGGACGCCATTGTGAGCAACCTCCGCAAGCGCTTCATGGATGACTACATCTTCGTATCCCAAGCAGTGCAAGGACATGGGAGGATGAGTTGGCAAAGAAGTTAGGATGGTGTACTGGGGCAGGCAAGGATATCAAAGGGATGACAGTGCAGAGGGACCTATCAAAACCCAGACCATGGTTTGGGGGGGGGGATGAATGGACGCAGAATGGGCAGACTGGAGAATAGGTCAAGTAACAATAGTGTTGTGGTTTGAGATGCTGTGCTACCACTGTACCTCTCTCCTTTGGAGTTGCTAAACTACTGTACCACTGAGTCCCCTCTTTCTGAATATAGCCTGCTTTTTCTAAGAGACTCAAGATACATTCAAGCATCTCACTCCTCTCTCCAAGAAAAGTGGTTCTGGGAAGTCTTGTCAGGATAGAATAGGGGGTAAGAAGTATTCAAAAGGCAAAGCATGACACTGCATGGTTCTTAACTATCTCTTAAGACATACATTGGCTCGGTGCTTATCTCTGTAAACCCCTTTAAGCAGATGCCCTACTTCACTGACCGAGAAATTGACCTCTACCAGGGTGCGGTAAGTTCAGGGTTGTATGGGTAGAAGTATGACCACACCTACCCTCTGAGGCCTTGAGCTCTGGAATGATACTTGACCTCCCCACCAGGCCCAGTATGAGAATCCTCCACACATCTACGCCCTCACTGACAACATGTACCGGAATATGCTGATCGACTGTGAAAACCAGTGTGTCATTATCAGGTATAGTAGGGTGAGGGATTCTGGAATATTCTATCCAACCATGTCCTCAAACACCACCACCAAGCGTAGTTTATCATGAACTTATAAATCATGCTGTGATGTTCCTTTATCTCTATTGCTCTCTTCTACTTCCTGTATATCCATTGGCTCCTGATATGGCTCCCATACAGCGTATCTATTCATTTTAGTATTGTCCATTGGCACAACTGAGGAGATAGCTCACTGGATAAGAGTGTTTGCTGCTCAAGGATGAGACCCTACGGTCAAATTCTCAGAACTTCCATAAAAAGCCAAATTTGGACATACACACCTATAACTCCAGGATTGAGAGAGACTGAAACAGTCAGGCTTTATTAATTACTGGTTTGCAAGCCACAAGCCCAGCTCCAGATTCAGCCCTGTCTCAAGAGAATAATACAGAGAAATGATGGAGCAAGATACTAGATGTCCTCCAGCCTGTGCATATAAGCACATGAATACGTAAACTCATGCACATATACCAAAACACAAATAGCATGCTCAAAACAAGTACACACACATAAAATAAATGTATGAATTTTTAAATTACATTTTATTCATTATTTTGTGTATATGTGTGTGGGTGTGTGCGTGTCAAGGTATGCATGTAGAAGTCAGAAGAAAATTTCAAAGAGCCAATTCTGTCTTTCCACCATCTGAGGGATTGAACTCAGGTTTTCAGGCTTAGCAACAGGTGCTGAGCCGCCTTAACAGCCCAAAGAATTTTTATATTATATCTACTTACTTATTTATATATGTGAAGACCAGAGGAGAATTTCAGGAATCAGGTCCCTTAATAAAACTCGGCCTGGCAGCACCTCTACCCACTGAGCCATCTCACCAGTCTCTCCTTTGTTATTTTTAAAAAATTACTACTTTTATGTTAAGTGCTTGGGTGTTCTGCCTGCATGCATATCTGTACACCACATACATGCCTGTTGCTCTCAGAGGCCAGAAGAGAGTGCTAAATTACTTGGGACTGGAGTTATAGGTGATTATTACCACCATGTAGGTGCTGGAAAGCAAAGCCATGTCCTCTCAAAGAGCAATAAATGCTCTTAGCCACTAAGCCATCTTTCCAGCCCCAGAGGCAGAGATATTTCTTAATCTTTCTTGTTCACTATTGAATTCAGGTTCTCTAGAACCTAAAGTAGGGTCTGGCACACCATGAGTGCTCAGTAAAAGGATGAACATAAGAATAAATTAATAAACAACTAAAACACAAATTCTAAGAGCCAGAAACTGGGGAAAAGCTGGAATATCAGAGAGAGGAAACAGACCACAGTCAATTATCACCCAGCCAACTTCTCAGAATAAAAGCTGTCTTCCAGATTCCTCAGCCTGACTGGTCACGTCTACAGAACACCACACAGTCTGTCTATGCCTCCTTAAATATCTTCTTTGCCCAGTTGTCTCACTTTCGGTTTAACTCTGCATCATAATCCTAGAGTTAGGTTTAAAGGTGTGAGCTACTGCTGTTTGGCTGTTAGGCCTTGAACTCACAGAAACACAGAAAGATCTCTATCTCCTGAGTGATGGGATTAAAGGCGTAGGTCACCTCTCAGGTCTTTTCCCTTGCTGAGATCAAAGCGAGAGTTATCACTCCCGGACCTCCTGGCTTGACTGTGGGTGGATCTGTTCTCTGATATTCCAGGTTGATTTTATTAGATATAAGATATATAAGCACAAACAACTAGGCATTAGAAAAGTTCCTTTCTACTATCCCGGCCCGCTAACCATCTCTTCCTCCCACCACCTCCAGTGGGGAGAGTGGAGCTGGGAAGACAGTGGCTGCTAAGTACATCATGGGCTACATCTCCAAGGTGTCTGGTGGAGGTGACAAGGTCCAGGTAAGACAAGAACAGAAGGACAGGTCTGTCTCCCTCAGTTACACTCATCTGGTTCAGACTGATCGTTGTCTATGTGGTTCTACCCCCTAGCACGTCAAAGACATAATCCTACAGTCAAACCCACTGCTTGAGGCCTTCGGCAATGCTAAGACGGTTCGAAACAACAATTCCAGCCGCTTTGTGAGTCACTATAACCTTGCTTGAGCTCTCACTCTGTCTATGTACACAAGTGCACACACATGTATATTCACACACATGCATGCAAACAATGCATATACTCATGTACCCGCATACATGTGCACACACATAGACACACACTTGTGTGGCAAATACTTTACTAATTGAGCCATCTCCTTAGGCCCCATGTTTCTTTTTGTGTTGGGGCACATGTATGTGTAGGTGCACATGTAGTATGTACACATGCACATTTGAGCGCATGCATGCGAATGCCAGAGGTTGATGTTGGGTGTCTGTCGTAGGAAGTTTCTGGGCTGGCCTAGACCTGGTCCATAGTCTGGACCTACGGTCTCAAAGACATCCCACATCAGGTATCTTCCTCAATATCTCACCAACTTACTACTATTTATTTTTATTTTTTAAGTATTTATTTTATATGTATGGGTGTTTTGAGTGCATGTCTGTGCACCATGTGATTGTGTGGTGCCCTTAGAGGCCAGAAGAGGGCATTGAAACCCTGGAAATAGAGTAATAAACAGTTGTGAGCAAATGTATGGGTGCTGAGCATAGAACCCAGATCCTCGGGGCTAGAGAGATGGTTCAGCAGTTAAGAGCATTGGCTGCTCTTCCTAAGGACCAAGTTTCAATTCCCAGCACCCACACGGCAGCTCACAACTGTCTGTAACTTCTGACACCTTCACACATGCAGGCAAAAAACACCAATGTACATCAAAATAAAGAAAACATTTTAAAAAAGAACCCAGGTCTTCTGAAAGAGAAATTAATGTTCTCAATGTTTGAACTATAGTTACAGTCCTCTGTCTGTCTTATTTTTTGAGACAAGGTCTCTCATTGGACATGGAATCACCCAATCAAGATCTGAGTTTAATCCACAGCACCATGCAAAAGCTTCGTATGCTAGCACACACCTGTAATTCCCACACGAGGAGGCAGATGGGAGGATCCAGAGGCACACTGGCCATCTGGTCTAGCCAAATCAGTGAGCGCTATATTCAATGAGAGACCTTGTATCAAGAAAAAGTGTAGAAGGGCTGGAGTCATGGTATTTAAGAGTGTAAGGACCAGCATTCAGATCCCCAGCACATGAATAGTGGAGGCAGAGGATTCCTGGAGCAAAAAGGTTAGCTAAAACTAGTCAAATGAACAAGCTCTGGGTTCAAGAGTTCTTCCCTCAATGTGTAAGATGGCAGCAGTCAAGAAAGACATCCCATGTTAACCTCTGGCCTTCACGTACACAATCATGTACCCACCGATGTATGCACACACCCACGTATTCATACACAAAAGAGACACAAAAACCTCTGAAATGTGGTGGGGAGATATGAGTTGAGCACAGAGCTGAGTGCAATTATCAGGGGTTTAGAGCACCATGGGAGATGGATGAGTTAGGGAAGCCCACACAGTCTGAGCAGTCTGGAGGAAAGATACAGGTATAAAGAGCAAGCTTAGTCAACAAGTGAGTGGTAGTGAGCAAAATGGCTCAGCAGATGCTTGCCACCAGGCCCGAGGACCTAAATCAATCCTCAGGACCTACATGGTCAAGAACGAACTCCCACAAATTGTCCTCAGACCACCATGTGTCCATCATGGCAACACACACACACACACACACACACACACACACACACACACACACACACACAATAAGTGAGCGAAGACAAGTAAAGTGCAAGCTCAGGAGAAAGAAGGGAAGAGGCCAAGCTCATGAGATGGTAGCCCTTGCTTCCTCTGTACTCCTGGGACTCTGGGATGGGCTAATGTTGTTCTCTGGAATTCAGGGCAAGTACTTTGAGATCCAGTTCAGCCGAGGCGGGGAACCAGATGGAGGCAAGATCTCCAACTTCCTGCTGGAGAAGTCTCGTGTAGTCATGCAGAATGAGAATGAGAGGAATTTCCACATCTACTACCAGGTGCAGGGGGGGCTGTGGGGCTGGAAGCAGACCGGGACCCCTCTGGATCCCAGGCGTGCAGGAAAGAGAATGTGGGAAGGGCGGTATGGGGGAGGGTGGGGCAATCACAATGGCTGCACCAGGCCAGCTCGAGATGCATGACCTTCTAACATCCTCCAGCTTCTGGAAGGTGCCTCCCATGAGCAGCAGCAGAATTTAGGACTCATGACGCCAGACTACTATTACTATCTCAACCAATCAGACACCTACAAGGTGGAAGGCACTGACGACCGGAGTGACTTCACTGAGACACTGGTGAGCACCAACCACCACTCTGGGTGCCCCGGAGAATCTTTTCATGTTACTAATAGGGAGTCTTAGAAAGACGTAGGCATTTAACCAAGGTTATACAGCAACTGTATAAAAAGGACAGATCATGGAGCCAAGGAGATGACCTAGTGGGTAAAGTGCTTGCTGTACAAGCATAAGAACCTGAGTTTAATCCTCAGAACCCACATAAAAAGGTGGTATGGAAGCACATGCTTTCATCACAGCACTGAGGCTGCAGAAGCAGGCAGGAGCCCAGGATTTGCTGGCTATCTGGTCTGGTCAAATCAGTGAGCTTCAAGACTAGTAAGAAACTCTTTCTCAAAACAATGGTGGAGATCTGGTGAGAAAGTTCAGAAGGTAAGAGCACTCGGAAGGCAAGCCCAAAGAGCTGAGTTTGGATTCATTAACCCACATCAAAGCTGGATTACAAGGATGTGTAATCTCAGTGCTTCCATGGAGAATGGGAGGGTGAGATGGGAAAATGTCCAGCAACTCGAGCCAGCTAGCCTAGCTTATGCAGCAGCATTGAGAGTCGTCTCGAACTGGCAATGGGGAAATGAGGACAGACAACTGCAGATTGTCCTCAGACCTCCAGACATGCTGTGGCACCAACATAAATTTACACACACATACACACACACACACACACACACACACACACACACACACACACAGCAAATCTGGTGGTTGGGGAGATGTTTCAGTCAGTAAAGAACTTGCCATGCAAGTTCAGTCCCCAATACTCATTAAGAAAATTAAAATAGCAGGCATGATGGTACTAGCTTGTAACCCCAGTGTTGTCAAGGCAAAGACAAGATTACTGGGGCTCGCCAGCCAGCTTCACCTTATTGTCAAGTTCCAGTCCAATGAGAAAAACAGGGTAGATGGTACCAGAGGAATGACACACAAGGTTGGCCTTTGGCCTCCAAACACGTACATGAACACATGTGCTGAGCACATACACAAAGCAAAATCTGGGCATCCAAATGGCTTGTCACCCTCAGTTCATGCTGTGAGCCCAGGAGTCTAATTCTGAGGTCAGGGTGGAAACCAACATTGGTGGAATAAGCTGTCCCTGTTGTGCCAACAGAATGCCATGCAAGTCATTGGGATCCCGACCAGTGTGCAGCAACTTGTCTTGCAGCTTGTGGCAGGGATCTTGCACCTGGGGAACATCAGCTTCTGTGAAGAAGGGAACTATGCCCGTGTGGAGAGCGCAGACCGTGAGTATGGGTACTCTGGAGAGTTGCATGTCAGGCTCATGCATCAGGACTGCTTCTTCCCACTTCCAATCCCAAGGAACCATGTTAGCGTCACTGGGGAAGTGCCTACGTCCTGAGTGCCTGACTGGCTGCTTTCTTTTGCTCTGTCCTGGCAGTCTTGGCCTTCCCAGCTTACCTGCTGAGCATAGACAGTGGGCGGCTCCAAGAGAAGCTGACCAGCCGTAAGATGGACAGCAAATGGGGTGGACGAAGTGAGTCCATTAATGTGACCCTCAATGTGGAACAGGCAGCATACACTCGTGATGCACTAGCCAAGGGACTCTATGCCCGCCTCTTCGACTTCCTGGTGGAGGTGAGTGGAACCAGTGTTGGAAAGTCTGTTTGATGCCTAGTGCCTAACAAGCTCATGGCATTTGGATAGACAAGTGGGAAGTCAGACCTGACTTGTTCATCTCCATCTCACCAATTCCTAAGGAGATGCAGTGCAACTTTCAGCTTGGACAACCTGCAAACGGAGGGACTATTGAATCCCTCCAAGTCCCATCACAATGATGGTGAAAGAGAGAAGTGGATACATTGAGAGCTAAGATGGTTGTCAAGGAAACAAAAGGATAGGTATGGGGTTGAGTGAGGTGGACGGAAGGGACAGTGATGCTCAGTTATATAGTAATCACAGATATAACATTAGTGAAGTCAGATATGATTATACACATTTGTAATCCCAGCACTCGGAAGCAGGAAGATTATGAATGAGTTCAAGGCCAGTTTGGGATGCATAGAATGACCCTATGAGTTTTTTTTTCCATTTATTTATTTACTTATTTAGAGACAGGATCTCACTATGTAGGCCAGCATGAAACTCTTTATGGAGACTAGGCTGGCCACAAACTCAAAGATCTCCTGAGTGCTGGGATTAAAGGTGTGCACCAATACGCTTGACATTTTTTTAAAAGTGGGGGCTGGGGAGAGATCTCTGTTGATGAAATGCTTGATTTGCAAACATGAGGACATGGATTCCATCACCAGAATCCACATTTCAATTGATTACATGTATTTATTTGTGTGCATATGTGTATGCACGCTGCAACGTGTGTGGGTGTTAGAGGTCAGTTTGAGGGATTTGGTTCTCTCCTTCTGCCATGTGGGTTCCTGGGATCACACTCATATCATCTGGCTTGCCATCAAGCATCCTTACCCACTGCGCCATCTTGCCAGCCCAGCACTTACATTTTTAAAAAAAGCCAGGTGTGAAACTGGTGAGATGGCTCAGTGGATAAAGGAGTGTCTCACCAAGGCTGAGTTCCTGAGTTTGAATCCCAGAACCCACATGATAAACAAAGGGAAGACTCCCTGAAATTGTCTTTTGACTTCCTCGCGCACACTATGGAACACTATGGTGTTCTCTCTCTCTCTCTCTCTCTCTCTCTCTCTCTCTCTCTCTCTCTCTCTCTCTCTCTCTCTCTCTCTCTCTCTCTCGTTGTATGAAGTTTCTTGCCCAGACTTTCAGACCCACAGTCCCATAGTCCCGCTGATACACACAGACGCTTGTATTAATTGTACACTGATAGACCTGGGGCCCAGGCATATAACTTGCTAGCTCTTGCTCTTAAACTAACCCATGACTCTTATCTTGTTTAGCCGTGAGGCTCGGCACCTTTTCTCAGAGCAGCATTTCAGTTTCTTTCCTCTGCATCTGCTGCACCTCTCGTGGTGTCTCCATGACTTCTCTGTGGCATTTCTGCTGCTATTCCTGTTCCCAGAGTTTTCTTAGTCTGGTAGCCCCGCCCATACTTCCTGTCTACCTTTGGCCAATTAGCATTTTTATTAAACTTGTAGGCAGGACAATTATTTACAGTGTAACAATATAATCTTCTCTCTCTCTCTCTCTCTCTCTCTCTCTCTCTCTCTCTCTCTCTCTCTCTCTCTCTCTCTCATAAATAAATTTCAAAAACTGTTAAGCCAAGCATAGTGTACTTATAATCCTAGAGCTGGGGAAGCAGGGAGATGAAGATCCCCTGTTAGCCAGCCTCACCTTCTTGGAGAATACCAGATTTCAAAGAGAGCCCATATCAAATGAAACACCAAAAACAAAACCAAGATAAACAATACCTGAGGCACAGCACCCAAGGCTGTTCTCTGGCCTCCAAATGCACACAAATGAAGATATACTACACCTGAACACACATACACATGTCTATGCACAAATGCAAACTCACACACTAAATTATATTCCAAGACTCCTTCCCCATATTTTATGTATGTAAAATGACTTTTTAAAATGTATATTTTAAAATTTTTCCATAAAAATGGAAGATGTTGTTCAGTGATAAAATTCATGAGGTCTTGGGTTCTATCTCCAACATGACAAATGTACACATATGCCCCTCTACACACACACACACACACACACACACACACACACACACACACACATACACACACACACACGAAAGGAGGGGGCAAATTCATAGAAGGTATAGATTGAATATCACTAATTTGAAAATCCCAAATGTAAAATACTTCAAAGTCCCAAACTTCTGAACACCAACATGAAACTACAGTTGGAAAATTCCATCTTAGACTCCACACATGGCTCAAGCTAAAACCCGGCTGTAGGGGCTCGGCAGTTAAGAGAGGGTACTGCACTTGTAGAGGCCAGGTTCAATAACCAGCATCCAAGTGGTGGCTCATCCATAACTCCGGTTCCAGGGAATCATCTGCCCTCTTCTGGCCTCTTCTTGAACTGCATGCACTTTGTTCACATTCAAACACCAATACACATAAGAATAAATCCTAAAACAAAAAAAAAGTACTAAAAGTAGTGCATAAACTATATATTAGGTGTAAGTAAATTTGATGTTTAAACTTGGTTCTTGTTGAGCATAGTGGAACATGCCTTTAATACCATCATGCAGGAGCAGAAGCAGGCAAATCTCTACGAAGGCAGCCTGGTCTACATGGTGAATTCCTAGTCAACCAGAACAACATAGAGTGACCTTATCGCAAATAAATAAAGAAAGAAACTCTTATCTCATGCTCAGGATATTGCATGTTTCTCAGAACTGAAACACCAAACACTTCTTTATCTAAACATTTCCCATTCCAGATAATCAAGCTACAGTGCTTTTTAATTAATTAATTCTGTGGTAGTGAAAATGAAATCCAGGAATTAATGTATACTATACAAAGTGCCCTACCACAGAGCCACATGCCCAGCCCCTAGTATTTGCTGTTACAAGTCTGTCTGTTTGAGATAGGATCACCAGTGACTGAATGTGTGACATATATGTGCAGGTGCCCACATGATACATCAGATTCTCTGGAACTGTCATGTCAATTGATTGTGAGCATATGGGTACTGCATGTGGAACTTGTATCCTCTAGAAGAGAGCAGGAGACACTCAGCACCACTGAGTCATCTTTCCAGCCCATCAGTCATTTAATTTTAGGACAAGATCCTGCTATGTATCTCAGACTGTCCTAGAACTCATGCTTGTAGCTCAGGCTGGCAGAAATCTCACAAGATTCCTACCTCAGCTTCCTGAGGGCTAGACTACAGGCGATGGCCACGATGTTCAGCTGTCCGTCTGTTTTAGAGATAATAAAAATTGAGGTATAGTGGGAAGATCTGGCTCTGGAGCAAGACCGTGACACTTCAGCACTTGAGTTGTCAGATGAATGTGAAAAGACTAGAGAAAATCAGTCACGAGGGAACAGAGCCACAAACAGAGCTAGAACACATCAAGGGGGTTGACAAGATGGCTAAGTAAAGTCATTTGCCATCAAGCCTGAGTTCTATCCCCATAATCCACATGACAGAAGTAGACAATGGACACCTGAAGTTGTTGTCTGGCCTCCACACACATGCCCTGGTGCACACACACACACACACACATTTATGAGAAACTGAGTTCAGAACCCAGCATTCATATAAGAAGCTAAGCATGTGCTCACCCATCCACAACCCCAGTACTATGAGGGAGTAGAGACAGGAGGATTGCTGAGATTGCTGGCACCCAGTACTCCTCTGGTGTCCAGATACATGTGTGCACAAATGCACACTATGTACACAGACACACACACAAATTAGGAAAAAGACAGTTTTCAAAACATAGCAAGAAGGTGGTGACCAGTGGCATGGATTTGGCCACATGTCCACTGGCTTTGTTTCCATCTGCTCATAGGCTATCAACCGTGCTATGCAGAAACCTCAGGAAGAGTACAGTATTGGTGTCCTTGACATCTACGGCTTTGAGATCTTCCAGGTTTGACACGGGACCTCCCCCATACACCTCCACCCTCAGCCCAACCCTATACTGCCTGTCATCCTGGGCTCACCCAGTATTTGCCAAAGACTCCAGCATAGTCCACTAACAAAAGGGCCCTTTTCTTTCCCCTGCAGAAAAATGGCTTTGAGCAGTTCTGCATCAACTTCGTCAATGAAAAACTGCAACAGATCTTTATTGAGCTCACCCTGAAAGCAGAGCAGGTAGGCGAAGCAGCCAAGTGGCAGAAGACAGGATTTCAAGTACAAGAGTCACTAAGCCACTTGGGAACACCCCCCCCCCCCCCCCCGCACAGAAATCCATTCCCATCTCTCCCTGCTCCCTGTATTAGAGTCAGCTTCCTGTTACTATAACAAAATACCAGATGTAATCAATTTATAAAGAGAAAAGTTCTCTCAGCTGGTAGAGAACTTGCCTAGGTTGCATGAAGCCACCCTTAGCTGGATAAGCTGGGTATGGTGGTGTATTCCTGTTGTTCCAGCACTCAGGAGGTTGATGCAGGAGTGTCCAGTAAGACCTCATCTTGAAAAATAGAGCTGGGTATGGTAGTAAACACCATTAATCCCAACACTCACAAGGCAGAGGGACTGGATCTCTGATCTACACTGAGAGTTCTAAGACAGGGAGGGAGGGAGGAAGGGAGGCAGAGAGAGAGAGAAAGCAGTAACTGCTTTGTACTAGGTAGTTTGGCACATGGGTAGAGAAATCTCTGCAAGGACTCTTGAGTGTATATATCAGTAGTAGAGCAGCCTGGCTTGCTGGGTTCCAACCCCACACACATGAAATGAAAACAAATCTGTTTTGATTTTGCCTCTTTCTTAAGTGCAGAGCCTGAAGCAAGGGTTCAGGAGCAAAAGAAAGGGTAATGAAAAGTGATTTAAAATAAATATTTAGGAGAGTCCAGGCTTGGGATGTAGCTCAGTGGGTAGAATGACTTGCTTCCTACATACCAAACCCTGGGTTCCAGGTGTGATGGTGCACAGCTGTCATCCCAACTTGGAGGTGGAGGCAAGAGAAGTCCAAGGTCATCCTTAACTAAATATTGAGTTCAGGGGAAGCCTGGGCTACATAAGACCCATCTCAAAAGAAAGAAAGAAAAAAAAAAAGAAGAGCCCGAGTCCAAACAGGGTCTTTCTGAGCAGGTTATGTTTGCAACTGATCCCGATTCTGCTGAGTCCCAGAGGAGGTGTCACAAAACACCACAGAAATGATCTAGGGAAAAAATGAGGGCGCTGGGGTATTTATTTACAATTCCCCCGCTGGCTGCAGATCGGTAGGGACCAGAGGCAGGGATATTCTCTCGAGGATTAGTGATGAGATTTGGGGGGAGGAGGGCAGGCACCACACTGCCTTATTCCCCCACCCCACCCCAGGAGGAGTACGTGCAGGAGGGCATCCGCTGGACCCCCATCGAATACTTCAACAACAAAGTCGTGTGTGACCTGATCGAAAACAAGCTGGTGAGGACAGAGCTAACTTTGGGAAGGGGAATCTCACTGGGCTTCCGAGCTGAATCAATGTCTGGAAAGGGTTTATGATATCCTAGGGGGCCCATACCTAAAATACTTTGTAGCCCACCTGTTCACTTTCTTTTATTCACTCAGCAAACACTCCCATATGTATTTTCAGAGTCACGGAGATCCCTCCAAGTGATACCCAGTGTAGGGAAGGGGGGCATGGATTCCCTGCACTCCGGGGAGGAGAGGGGATAGGACAGAAACGACGGGAAAAGCAGAAGGAAGGGAAGGAAGAAGAGGAGAGAGAGATCACAATTTGAGCTTGTGTTTAGGCGTCCCCTACAAGCCCCTCAGCTCACTCAGGTCTGCTCCCCTCAGAACCCCCCAGGCATCATGAGCGTGCTAGACGACGTGTGCGCCACGATGCACGCCACCGGTGGCGGCGCCGACCAGACGCTGCTGCAAAAGCTGCAAGCTGCCGTGGGCACCCACGAGCACTTCAACAGCTGGAGCGCGGGCTTCGTCATCCATCACTACGCAGGCAAAGTGCGTGGAACCCCCTTCCGGGTGGGCACCCCCTCACAAATCCCAGGGATTCCAGGTTGCAAATCCTACTTCTCTGACCAAGTTCCTCCTCCAGAGCGCCCTCTGCTGACCAGAACCAGGCACTTTCCCCTGTCTTGTCTCCCCCTCGGCCAGGGCTGCAGACGCACCCTGGCCTCCAATTAGTTTACCCAATTAACAAGGCAGCTCCTGACAAGACAGATGGAACCCACTGGGACAACAGATCACCACGGTTCTTGTATGCTGGCACACACACCCCAGCGCTAAATATAATCCTCTGATGGAAACACAACCCCCAGTTCCCCTGACCCGTTACAAACAAAGAGAATGGACTGGAGCCTGTCTGCCTCACCCCTACCTGAGACTACAGGAATTCCTTAGTTTCTGACCCAAGCTACAGGCACCTTCCCAAGAGTTTCCCGGCTGTTCCCACAACCTTAGCAGGAGTAGCAAAATTTTCCAGATTCCTCAGAGGTATTGTTCGTGTTCCTTAGCCAGGGCTGCAAAACCAAGAGTAAGACCACTAAAAGATCTCACTTCAAACAGCAACTCCAAATTCCGGACTGAAGTGCCTTTCCCCAAAAATTCACTGCCCAAACTCCAAATAACCCCCTGGCCTCAAGATGGCCCCACACATATCTATAATGCCAGCACTTGGAAAGTAGAAGCAGAAAGAGCAGAGGTTTGGGGCCATCTTGACTATATAGGGAGTTTGAAGCCGGCCTGGGCTACCTGAGACCCTGTCTCAAAAAGAGGGGGGGAGAGAGAACCCCAAAATAAACATACATATATTCCAGAATTCCAGAGACAGAGGCAGACAGATCTCTGTGAATTCAAGGCCAGCCTGGGCTACACAGTGAGGCCCTGTTTCAAAAACAAACAAAAACCAAAAATATTCTGGAAGCTAAGAAGATATATCAGCAAAGTGCAATCATGAGGACCTGAGTCCAGATGCACAGCACCTACATAAAAACCAAACACAGTGGATTGCTCCAGCACTGGCAGCCTGAAGACATGGAATTCCTGGGACTTGTTGGTCAGCCAGTTTAGCTAATGAGCAAGTTCTAGATTTAGTGAGAGACCCTGTCTCAAAAAACAAGAAAGAAGGAAAGAAAGAAAGAAAGAAAGAAAGAAAGAAAGAAAGAAAGAAAGAAAGAAAGAAAGAAAGAAAGAAAGAAAGAAAGAAAGAAAGAAAGAAAGAAAGAAAGAAAGAAAGAAAGAAAGAAAAGAGAAGGAAGGAAGGAAAGAAAGAAAGAAAGAAAGAAAGAAAGAAAGAAAGAAAGAAAGAAAGAAAGAAAGAAAGAAAGAAAGAAAGAAAGAAGGAGAGGGGGAGGGAGAGAGAGAGGAGAGGAGAGTCATTGAGAAGACAGCCAACATCCACTTCAGGACTCCCACATGCTGGAAAAGATATGCAGCCTAATCTCACCAGCAGCACCCAGGGACCTGTCCTAGCTTCTGACCCCTACCCTCGGGTTTGGCCTACAACTTCCCACCTTTCCCCTGCTACTAATCAACACTTCAGCTCTGACCCTCAACCTGGGCATCTTCCCATACCTCCAACTCCTCCAGCCTACATATTCTAGCTTCAGTTGAACATCAGACTTTTGGGGAGCCAGGCCCAATAACTTACCATTTGGAGGCACAGATTTCTTCTACCTGCAAGTAATCCCTGCCCTCTCCGTCCTGGGCAGGCTACCTGCCCTGAGATCCACGCATGAAACTTCTTGCTCCTCACCCTTAACACTGTCTCACTTCAGGTCTCCTATGATGTCAGTGGCTTCTGTGAGAGGAATCGAGACGTACTGTTCTCCGACCTTATAGAACTTATGCAGTCCAGTGAGCAGTAAGTATTCCAGTGTGGCCTCTGGGCAGAGAGGGGTGGAGGCCTGGGAACTACTGTGTCTCCTCTGGGACCTGGTTGTGCTATGGCCTTTGTGACCATGGTTACATGGCCAAGACACAGCTCTGATCAAAAACTGTGAAGGCTGAGGGTGTAACTCAGTGATGAGTGCCCCCCCCTAGAGTGTGGGGGCTTAGATTCCAGTTCTAAGACAGAAAAAGGAAGGAAGGAAGGAAGGAAGGAAGGAAGGAAGGAAGGAAGGAAGGAAGGAAGGAAGAGCAGCTCCCAAACTCTGACCCTCCCCAGGCGAAGCCCCTGAGTTCAGTTCTCTTCATGTCTTCTCCGTAGTGCCTCCCTGCAATTACAATAGTCCCAGTGACTAGATAGTTACCCTTTAAGCAAAGCACATTAAGTGAGACACATTACATTTAAGTGAAAACACATTACAGGGCTGGGGACACAGCTCAGCTGGTATGCTAGGCAGGTCCTGGGTTCTCTTCCCAGTACTATATACACTAGACACAGTTGTAGACTCAGGAGGTGGAGGTGGGAGGTGAGTTCAGGGCTCCACGAGACCCTGCCTCCAAAGGAGAGGGCCTTGGAGTGTAGTTCAGTTGGTAGATTTCTTGCCTAGAATACAGGAAGTCCTTGATTCTATACCCAGTACTACAGAAAAACCAGATATAACAGCATACACCCGTCATCCCAGCACTTGAAGCTGGGAAGCACAAAGTCTCAGCTATAGAGTCCGGGCTTGAGTACACGGCATATAAACAAGACAAGGGAGATAGCTCAGAAGGCAAAGCACCTGTTGCACTAGCCTGATGGATGGTTCATCCCTGAGTTTGGATCCCCAGATCCTACATAAACTGAACATACTGGCATAAGCAAGTACCTGTAGGCAAATAGACCTATGGAGAAATGGTGAAGACCCCAGAATTTCCTGACTCTCTGCCTGGCTTAGGCTGAAACTACCTTAACTTGAAAAGGTTGTCCTTGGATCTCCACCCAAGTGTACCTGCACTCACACAAAAACTTTGTGTAAATAAATCAACAGGCAAAAAGAGAGGCATGCAGGTAAGGTTCTTGAATCAGCATGCACTAGTCTTTAAAAACAAAACAAGAAATGGGTTCTGGGGCTTGAACTCAGGTTTTCATGTTTACATGACAGACACTTTACAAACTCACCCAGCTCCCCAGCCTCTGTGCACATTTCATTTTTTTGGATGGGGAGGTGGTTTTATGTTATGTTTTGTTTTGTTGAGACAAGGTCTTGCTGGCCTGGAACTTGCAACATACACCAGGTTGTTCTCAAACTCATAGAGATCCATCTGCCAAGAAAGATTGAGATTAATGCACCACTACCCCTGGCTGCTGCACACATTTTTTTTTGCACACATCATAGGCAAATGTGTACCTTAGGATGGCTGCTTGAAGGCGACATGCCTCTGTTGCCCAAGATACTTTTCCAATTGATATATTTTTCTATTTGTTTATTTATTTAGGTTGGGTTGTGGTCTTTAGATAGAGTCTGGGTATCCTAGGCTGACCTCCAGCTCACTATGTAATCAAGAATGACCTTGAACTTCTGATCGTTCAGCCTCAGTACTCAGACTACTGGCAAGCATCCCTGTGCTTGGTATATATGGTCCTAAAGAGAGACCCCAAGGCTGTGTCCTTGCATGGAAACCACCCACCAACTAAGTCCTTTGTTTTTGTTCCCTCTCAAGATTGCATGGTGGTGCATGCTTTTAACTCCAGCAGTCAAGATCAATGGCAAGCAGATCTCATGAGTTTGAGGCCAGTCTGGTCTTTACAGTGAGTTCCAAAACAGAGGAGAGCCAGGGCTCTATAGAAAGACCCTTTCACAAGAAAGAAAAGTCTCATATAGCCCAGGCTGGCCTTGAACCCACTATGTAGCTAAAAATGGACTTGAACTTCTCTTACCTCTACTTCTTAAGTGCTAGGGTGACAGGTGTGCACTCCCCAGCTTTGCACATGTTTCTGCTGTATTTAACATATTGTGCAACTTACTATTATAATGGAGTGAGACTAAAACGTGTAGATAAATCCAGAGATCTGAGAGACAGTGCCAACCTCACAGCCCCTGCCCACATTCAGGGGGAACCCTATTGCATCTTGGCACTGAGGCAGTTTTTATGTGGATGTAGTTACCAAATGTTTGGGCGCCATTTGTAGGTGGAAGTTTCTGTCTCACCAGCAGCTCGCAAATAAGCACACTGAAGCTTATATTAATTATAAATGATCAGCTGATAGCTCAGGCTTATTACTAACTAGCTCTTACAACCTAAATTAACCTATTTTTGTTAATCTATGTGCTTTCCCCAAGGCTCATGGTATTTACCTCTCCCAGCTGCCTTGCTTACTTTCTAGCTAGCTGGTGACTCCTCCTTCCTCCTCCCAGCATTCTCTCTGTGCCAGGCTGCCTCACCCAATCTCTTCCTGTCCAGTTATTGTCCAATTAGCCTTTTATTAGCAATGAGAGCAATACGTATTTATAGTGTACAAAGATTGTTCGATAGCACCTATAACTCTAAAGCAATAAGGAGGATGCCCCAGGGATTCTGTCTACAGCCCCATCCATTTTTTTCCTGCCTAGGGCCTTCCTACGGATGCTCTTTCCTGAGAAGCTGGATGTAGACAAGAAGGGCCGCCCCAGTACTGCTGGCTCCAAAATCAAGGTGAGCCTGGTGCAGGAAGGGGACAGGAGAAACAAGTTCCGCCTGCCCAGACTCCTTTTCTCCTTGGTCCAATGTCTGTCTGTCCCCTACTGCTTGGGTTTTCAATGTCTGTGGCACCCTTTGGTCTGCATGTTCTTCTTCAGGAAGGGAGGCCAAAGTGTGGTCCAGCTGTCTTTCCTTCCTTCTCTCCCTTCATTTCCCTCTCACCCTTTCCCTCCTCTTCCTCTTTCCTTCACGTCCCATTTCCTCCCCTTCTCCTGTCTTCGCCTGCTCCCTCTCCCCATCCCTCCCTCTCACCTTCTTTCTACCTTTCCCTCCCCACCCTTGTCTGACTCTCTTTCCTCCCTCCTTTTCCTCTTTCTACCACCTCATCTTACCTCCCTCTCTCCCTTTCTGTGCTTGGAGATGGAACCCAAGGTCTTACACATGCTAAGCATGCATGTTATCCTTGGGCTACACTTCCCAGATCACTTCCTTAAAAAGGTGTAAATACACACACACACACACACACACACACACACACACACACACACACACACACTCATAATAGAATGGCTATATTAACAATTTTAAGTGTTCATTTCAGTGACATTGGCTATGTTCACAGCCATCCCCATCAGCCATCTCCAAAATTTCTCAACTTTTCAAATTCAAACTCTGTCCCCATTCACAACTAACTCCCCAGCCCCTGGGTCCTATCATCCTAGTTTCTGTTCATAAAGATCTGGTGGTTCTAAGGATCTCTTGTGAGTGGCATCACACAGAACATGTCTAACATGGCTAATATCACTCATATAATGTCCTCAGGGCCAATCTGTGGTATATATTGTATATCTAATGAAAATTATCTAAAATATCAGAGGATAAAGCCACTCACCGAGTCAAGCCATGAAGGTCAAGGAGTGGTGACCCACACCTTTAATCCCATCACTTGGGAGACAGAGATCCTCCAGAAAGGATCTCCATGAGTTCAAGGCCAAACACAGCCAGGTGGTGGTGGCACCTACTTTTAATCCTAGTTATAGGAAAGCTGATGGAGGAATTTAAATGGTTGGTGGGGAAAGAAAGATAAGGCAGGAGAAGGCAGAAGCTCTCTCCTCTTCTTGAGTGCCCAGTCAGTCTGACTCATGGGCATAGGACCTACCTTGTTTGGCCTGAGGAGTTGGCTGGATAAGAACTGGCTGTGGTTTGTTCCCTGTCTCTCTGATATTTCAGCTTTCCCCCAATATTTGTCTCTGGGTTTTATTGTATACTAAATAGAATTCATGCAATACCCAACCGTGCTGGAGTTTATATCAGAAAGTCCTTTCTTCTTAAGGCTGAATAATAATAATAATACCCCACTGTGTGGATGTACCATGTTACATTCATTTTTTTCATTCATTGTGCAGAAGGACTGGGTCCACCTTCTGCTGAGGGTGAATAATGCTGCAGTAAGTCTGGGGTCCCATCCTAAGCCCACATTCACCACCATTGTTGAGGACTTTGTGATGGTAGCAGATGCAGGATCCTCACACATACAAGAAATTAGTTCCATCCCACTTGGCAGATGGAGATGCCACAGATCAGAAAGGGGCAGCCATAGGTCCCACAGCAAAATTTGAACCTGAATATCTCATGTCACTTTCCCCAAAGACTAAAATGCATTACCCAAAAACCCAAGGCTGACCCCCACACCTATGAACAAGTTCCTTATTTCCAAAGTCAATGTTCTTTTAAAGACAGGCAAGAACTCTGGTTTTCTATTAGTCAGAAAATGCCTGATAAGTACATACTATGTGTTAAGCTATGTGATAAGTGTGGCAGACATGACGGTTTAAGAGCTGCGTAGATGCACAATATCAGCCCTCACGGTGGGAGCTTAGATGCATACCTGTGGCCCACCTGGTCAGCCTTCCCCTATCTTAGGTGAGGCTGTTTCTTCAATGGGGAGATCTGGGGGGCCCATCTTCAAGCTTTCTTCATTTCTGCCTTTCCCTCTGACTCAGAAACAAGCCAATGACCTGGTGTCCACGCTAAAGAAGTGCACACCCCACTACATCCGCTGCATCAAACCCAATGAGACCAAGCGACCTCGGGATTGGGAGGAGAGCAGGTGAGCTGACCAACCCTTTACATCCTGAACCAGATCTCATTCAGGCCCTTGGACCGGCCACTTAGATTTGACCCACAGACAAAGCACCAACTTTAGGAACACTCCAGAATAGACTCTAAGACCACTTTAAAATCCTCTAGGGGGTCAGTGAAACAACCCAGCAGGTAAAGACATTTGCTGCCAAACCTAATGATCTGGGTTCAATCCTGGGCTCTACACAGTGGAAGAAATGAGCCAACACCTGCAAGTTGTCCTCTGACCAACAGGCGCATACAGTGACACACACAAACACACTCACTCACACACACACACACATACAAAGTTATAGATAAAACTATATTGGGCACCCTCCCAAACCCCATGTAACCCCAGACTGACTGAGAGAATCTCAACCCAATTTCTCAAACCTAAATTCCAAAACTGATCCTAGAACCAGTCTCCAGGATGAGCCCAGATCTACCGCTCAGATCTCAGTCCAAGATTTGGTTCTCAGACTGAGCTGAGAAACCTTTCAGTCCTCAAAACTTACCTTATAAATCACACTCGAACTAGGCATGGTGGCTCACATGTTTATTCTCAGCCTTGGGAGGTAGAGGCTGGAGGATCACATATCCAAGGGGAACCTGGGCTACAAAAGGGACACTGGTCATAGACAGACATGTAGATGATAGATAGATCATAGATAGATAGATAGATAGATCATAGATAGATAGATAGATAGATAGATAGATAGATAGATAGATAGATAAACTGACCAATCCATTAAATGCCCCTACCACAAATCCAAACCTAGGTCCCATGCCCCTAGTCTGTTCTGGGCAGCTCCCACTCTCTGGGACTTAGGCTACCTCACTCCCATAGGGTGAAGCACCAAGTGGAGTATCTGGGCCTGAGGGAGAACATCCGGGTGCGAAGGGCAGGCTTTGCCTACCGTCGACAGTTTTCTAAGTTCCTGCAGAGGTGAGGCATCCATCTTCCCTGCCTTGACTGCCTTGCCTATTGAAATGGCCAACCAGGAGGCATGCTTCAAATCTTCTGCTCACTCATGCCCTCTGCCTAGGTATGCCATTCTGACCCCTGAGACATGGCCATGGTGGCATGGAGATGAACGCCAGGGTGTCCAGCACCTGCTTCGTTCTGTCAACATGGAGCCAGACCAGTACCAGATGGGGAGTACCAAGGTCTTTGTTAAGAACCCAGAGTCAGTGAGTATGCATGAGAGGAAAAGAGTCTGAGGTCAATCCCCAGAACTCACATAAAGATGGACAGACAAAACAAACTGTGCAAGTGTGTTCTCTAACTTCCACATATGCACCATGGGAGTCCTGCACCACACTGTCTCTCACACACACAGACACATTCATACACAGACACACACACTCACATACACACATACATCTTAAATAAAGGGTGAAATATAAACATATAAGAAAATAAAGAGGGAGCCAGGCCACAGTAGCACACACCTTTAATCCCAGCACTAAGGAGGCAGAGGCAGGATGATCTCCAAGTTTGAGGCCAGCCTTGTCTAGAGAGTGAGTTCCAGGCCAGCCAGGGCTACACAGAGAAACCCTGTCTCAAAAAAAAGATGGGGGGGGGGCAAGTTGAAGCTGATGTTGATGTTGGGAATACAACATCAGTGGCAGAATACTTGTCTAACATGTAGGAAGCCCAGAACCACAAAGGGGGAGAGAGAAGGAGAGAGCATTGCTGGGTGTGATAGTGCACAACACATGTAATACCAGCCTTCCAGAGGCTGAGGTAAGAGGCTACAAATTCAAAGCTATCCTAAGCAAGACCCTGACAGGGTGGATGGGAAACTCTGGACACACCCCATGTGACCGACTACTACCATGTGACTTTGGCCAGGCTTTGTCACCTCTTCAAGCCTCAGTTTCCCCATATGGAGAAGGAACAAAGTAAGAGTCACCCTCCAGGACTGGAATTAGGATTAGACAAAGTAGAAAGTCACCTGCCCGGTGCCTGGGACATAAGCAAGTACTCAGAAAAGGCTGCATTTTCTGGCCAGTTCTTGGAGAACGGGTCACAGGAAGGAAGAATACATGGTATAGTGTGGTGGCGTCCCTTTGGTGGGACACTATCCAGAGATCTGTGTGTGTGTGTGTGTGTGTGTGCATATATACAGATTTACACATAGATAGAATATTAGATATATTATGAGAGAGAGAGATCTGAATGTCTCAGCAGTTAGAATTCTTGCCTAAAATCTGCTAGTACAGGTCTGAGAAGGTGAGTTTGTGGTAGAACACCTGCCTAGAATTCTTCAGTGAGGGGCTGAGATCTTTGCTCAGTGATGGAGCCCTTGCTTAGCCTGAAAAAGCCTAGGTTCCATTCCCTAGCACCATAAAAAGAAAATAAAAGTACAAAGTTCATTGGTAGAAACTGTTAGGACACAACCTGGTGCAGCAGCTTACATTTGCAATCCCAACACTAGGGGGTTGAAGCAGGAGGGTCCCTGTGAGCTCCAAACCAGGCTATATTACAAAGTAAGACTTTGGAAAGGAAGGAAGAGAGGGAGGGAGAAGGGTCACGAGGAAGAGAAGAGGGGACGGGAAGGATTACCACAGAATGAAGTTGCAAATGTGTAAAAGTATATTTAGGAATTAAGTTGTAACAAAGTAGACAGGAGGCAGGAAAGGGGACAAAGAGAGGAAGAAAGAAAAGGAGGGAGGGAGGGGGAGGAGAATGAAGAATTCCTTCTTCCTTATTTTCAGGCAAAGTTTCTAGAAGAAACTGATCCTCCAAAAATTGATATGCAGTAGAAAAGAATCTATAAAACAAAACCAGCTTGGCCAAAGTTTTTTCTTAAGACAGGGTCCTATGACACCATGGCTGGCCTCCACCTGACTGTGATCAGTTCCTCCTACCACCTCACACCTGGAGCTAAGCAAGTGCACCACCACAGCCAAGGTGGTTTAGGTTTGGGTTTTGAATGTGGTGCTGGGGATGGAACCCAGAGCTTTGTGAGTACTAGGCAAACACTCAGCCAGCTAAGCTACATCCCAGCCCATCTCCAAGGCTCCATAAGAAACATTGGAGTCTGAAGTGGGGTCTAGTAGCTTGTGACTACAGTGCCAACACTCAGAGTGAGGCCGTGGGGATAGAAATTCCATGTCAGCTTAATGTCCCAAAGAGATTGAACTCTGACAAAATTTTTGGTGTAGAGATTTTGATTTTACCATTTGACTAGGTGACAACAATTAATAGATGATGAGTCAGTGGTCAGTTTTTTATAAGAATGGGTTTGAAAAGAGACTGAATTATTTGTTGAGGTTTTTTTTTTTTTTTAATGAGGTCTCATTATGTGGTCTTGGCTGGCCTAAAACTTGCTATATTATATAGCCTTTGTTGGCCTGGAACTTGCTACATACACCAGGATGGCCTTAAACACACAGAGATCCACCTGTATGCTGAAATTAAAGGTGTGTACTGGGTGTCGTGTGGAATACCACCACTCAGGAGACCAGCCTGGTCTATATTATGAGTTCCAGAACACCCAGGGTCATGTAGAAAGACTCTGTCTCAAGAGATAGATAGATAGATAGATAGATAGATAGATAGATAGATAGATAGATAGATAGATAGATAGATAGATAGATAGATAGATTTTTAAAGATTTTTCTTATATATGTGTTTTTGCTTGCCTATATGTGTACCATATGCATGCAGTGCCTGTGGATGCCAGAAGAGGGCGTCAGATCCCTCAGAACTGGAGGTACAGACAGTGGTTGAGTCACCATGTCACTATCAGAAAACAAATCCCAGTGCTCTGGAAAAGCAGCTGGTGCTCTTAACCACTCAACGTCTGCCTCTCCAGCTCCAAACACTATATTTTTTAGGGGGGAGGTGGTGGGAGAGGTGTTGACTGACTTGTTTGAAAAGAACTGTATTAAAATGAAAGCAGAAAAATGAAGGTAAATAGGCTGGGAAGATGGCTCAGCAGTTAAGAGCACTTGTTACCCTGGATTTTATTCCCAGCACCCACAACCATGCATACCTCTCCTGGCCTCCTTGGACACTGCATGCATGTGGTGCACAGATATTTATGTGGGCAAAACACCCATACACATAAAATTAAAAATAAATCTTTTAATTTAAAAATAGATAAACCAGTGGGGCAGTGGTGGTATACGCCTTTAATCCTAGCACTTGGGAGGCAGAGGCAGGTGGATCCCTGTTAGTTCCAGGCCAGCCTGTTCTACAGAGTGAGTTCCAGGACAGCCAGGGCAATACTGAGGAACCCTATCTTGCAAAAACAAAACAAACGAAATATTTTTTAAAAGAAAAGAAAACCAAACAAAAGCAGAGAAAAAATGCTCTAAGAAAAGGCTGGGCTGCTGAGATGTCTCAGAGCATAAAGATTCTTGCCAAGCTTGACATTGGAATTTGATTTCTGGTCCCCACATGGTGTAAAGAGAAAACTGACAGAAGTCCATCCCAGCAACACACACACATACACACGTGCACACACACACATACACACAGACGCACACATGCACACACACACATACACATACCACACACACACACACACACTCCCCGGGGGGGGGGGGAGAGAAGCAAACCAATAGCTGAGCTGGGATTTGAGGCTAATAAGTTCTAATTTAATTTCATTAACTTGTGTGTGTGAGAGAGAGAAAGACAAAGACAGAGACACAGAGAGAGACAGAGAAAGAATACTATGATGTACAGATGTTCACAGAGGTTGGAAGAGGATGTTGGATCCCATGCAGCTGGAGTTGCAGGTGGTTGTGAGCTGCCTGACATGGGATGGGTGCTAGGAACTGATGGGTGCTAGTACTCTTAACTGCTGTGCCATATTTCTAGCACACCCTCCCGTTCTAATTTAAGGCAGAGGGGTGTGAGCCTGAAAATGGAAAGGACTTCTAGGTACAGTCATGAAAAGGAAGTGAAACCATTTTGGATGGAGAGAATGTGACTGAGTTAATAGAGTGCTTTCCTAGTGTGCACAAAGCCCCAGTCCATCGCCAGCAACCAGATGTGATGGTACATGCCTGTCCCAGCACTTCTGAGGTAGAGGCAGGAGGACCAGGAGTGCCAGGTTGTTCTCTGTAGGTGGAGTAGCTGCATAGCAAGTGTGAGGATCCATGGGAAATCAAGGGCTTGGGAGATGTAAGGACCCAACACCCCTCCCTCCTGTCCAGCTTTTCCTTCTGGAAGAGATGCGAGAGAGGAAGTTTGATGGCTTTGCCCGCACCATCCAGAAAGCCTGGCGGCGCCACATAGCAGTTCGAAAGTATGAGGAGATGCGGGAAGAAGGTGAGGAGCCTCCATTAGGAGGCTCAGTCTGGGGGAAGGAGGATTAAGGAGAGGGCATGCCTTTCAACCACATACATGTCCTCACAGCTTCCAACATCCTACTGAACAAGAAGGAACGCAGAAGAAACAGCATCAACCGGAACTTCGTCGGGGACTATTTGGGGCTGGAGGAGAGGCCTGAGTTGCGCCAGTTCCTGGCCAAAAGGGAAAGAGTGGACTTTGCCGACGCAGTCACCAAGTATGACCGCCGCTTCAAGGTGAGACCTGAGTGGGTGTTCCCATCTGAGCCTGTGCCTCTGCCTAGCATCCACCCCAGAGACCCAGGTGCACCTGTCCACAAAAGTATATTTACTTAGCCTCCAGACATCTCTTCTCACAGACATGCTCCTATCAGACTCAGACGCATCTATCCACAAGTAAATCTTTCACTGTGGTAGGCACTGCTGTCCGTCAAACATGACTTCATGGGGCTGGCAGGGTACTTACTTAGCGTGAACCCTGGGTTCCACCCCCAGCACCACACAAACCAGGCACAGCAGCAAATGTCTATAATCCCAGCTCTTAGAAGGTTCCAGGCCAGCCTGAGCTACCCCAGTGGGAGGGAAGACACTTCATGTAACAGTGTAACCCATCCACACTTATCCATCAGCTGCACCCTTGTTTTTTCCAATACATTTGCCTACTGCAACCCATCCATCTTGCCCAGAAGCTCATCCCACAGAGGCACTCTCCTCACCTGGCTTAGACACACCTGTCCATTAGATGCACTTTCACTTAATTCCGATGCCCCTGTCTATATAAACACTCTCACTAGGCCAAGGAAGCCTTGTTCACAGGTGCATATCTGACTGTCCTAGAAACCATGATCAGATTAATTATCATGGCCAATAAGCTAATCTGGAAAATCCCTTATAGACATGCAATGCACAGCTGTATATGGCATGTAGCCCCAGACCCATACAGGACCACCAAGGACACTTTCATCTCTGGATCCAGATGACCCACTTCCATTAGACACACTCTGATCTGTTGTCTTAGTTAGGATTCCTATTGCTAATGAGAGACACCATGACCACGGAAATTCTTATAAGGAAAACATAGTTTCACAGGCTCAGTCCATTATCCTCATGGCAGGTCAACAGGAAGTGGTCAGTGACACTGGAGGAGTTTGAGCATAGGAGACCTCAAAGCCCACCCCCACAGCGACACACTTCCTCCAACCAGACCACACCTACTCCAACAAGGCCACACCTACTCCAACGAGGGCATGCCTCCTAATAGTGCCACTCCCTTTGGGGGCCATTTTCTTTCAAACAACCACATCCATTGTCTTAGTTTTGTTACTCAATAAAATACTCTGATAAAAGCAACTTATGGAAGAAAGGATTTATTTAGCTCACAACTGCAGACTACAGTCCATCAGGGTGGGGGAGTCGAGGCACACTTAAGCAACTAGTTATACTCATAGCAAGAGCAGATATCTATGAATTGAAGCATGTCTGTATGTAGCTGGCTTGATCCTTTTTATTCAGCCTGAGGCACAGTCCATGAAATAGTCTTCCCAACTTATTAATGTAATCAAGATAATTTCCTACAGACATGCCCACACACCAACCTATTCCAAAAAATCCCTTCCTGGGTGATTCTAGATTGTGCCAAATTGACTACTAAAACCAGAGACCAATGAGACAGCACAGTAGATAAAGGTACTTGCTGCCAATCCTGAGACCTGAGTTCAATACCTAGAACAAAGTTGGTAGAGACAGAGAACTGTCTCTCACAGGTTGTCCTCTGACCTCCATGCCATGTCATGCACATGCCCACACATACACAGACATACAAAATACAGAACTGTTAAAATATAACTAACCATCACTGTTGAATTTGGAGCCGACCTGTGCTGGACCTGGGATCCGGGGACCTGAAAGAATGGGGTAGACAACAGTCTAGTGCTGTAGACATCTGACTTCAGTTTCAGAGTACTTTTATACAAGAATTTAACAAAGGAAGTAATGATCCAAGGAAGGTTATTTCCATTCAGAAAAGCACGATCATACAAATATTGTAAGCACATAGTAAATATTAACAAAGCAACCCTTTCCCGGAACTTTCCCGGGGCAGACCATCTTAACAATTGCCTGGAATGTGTAACATTATAACTGGGAAAGCACAGGAGCAAGACAGAGTACACTGATCAGATTGGGTTCTAGAGCTATATTCTGACATCCAACAAGAGTAAACATGACTTATACATTAATGTAAATGCTTGTCACAGGAGGTATGAAATCACATCCAGGAACAATCCAGGGAACAAAATGCCGCTGAGGTAAAAGACCTCTGCATTTTTTGCTGAAGCCTCTCTCCCAGTTTCCCAAAGCATTGTTTATCATGCATCATTCCTTTGGCCATGTTCTGACACACCCGTGTCATAGACTTGTGTGGTTCATATACATACACGTCCCTTACTTTTGATCATAGGCTGGCCTAGAACTTACAATCCTCCTGTCCTAGCCTCCTGAGCATCAGGATTACAAGTGTGTCCCGCCACGATCAGATGGCTTAGGCTGTCTCTGTAACTTGTATACATTCATCCAGACAGTCCATAGTTTTACATAAGCTAGGGTGAGGGCTCGTGGTTCAGTGACAGAGTGTGTGTGCTTAGCACGCAAGAAGGATTCCATTCCCAGCACAAATTCATACACATGCATACAGCTCCGTGACCTTTTTCTAGAGAGGCTAACAGGGTCTATTTACTTCAAATAGGAAATCAACAACAGACTAAAGAAATGATTCCATCAAAGTGTAGCTTGGTGACACAAGTTTAATTCAGGTTATTTCCAGGAGCATGGCTGAAGGATTGGTTACTTACAGAAGCATGGGAAACTTAGAATTGGCTACACGACCATATCAATGTCTCTCATTCTCCCTCACAAGCCATTAACTGCCTAGAGATCTTCAAGGAGGTGTGGGGGCTGCATGAGTCCCTCCTAGCAACCATTAACTACAAATCCGCAGGACCCTGGCCTCATGAGCACCTCACTCACCATCAAAAGTTAATGGGCCCAATCTTGTGCAAGTCTCCTGAGGGTATACACAGCTTCAGAGAGGGCAACAGTCATATTATACCCAGAGGATAGCATTCTACAACACACACACAGGGACCACATTCATCACATGTTTCTTATATTTTGTACCTGTCAACTGACCTAGACATCCCTAACCAATAGACCCTCACTTTTATTCTGTTTCTTACATGATTTAGCAGCTCACACACCTTCACTCAGAAGGATTTCCTAGTCACCTTCCCTACAAGCCCACCCTTGTCTACAGTTGATCCTCTGGTGCCAGACTGCCTAGGCCCTAGGGTCCAGCCATCAGCCTCTGGCCTTGCTTCCCTGCAGCCCATCAAACGGGACTTGATACTGACCCCCAAGAGTGTGTATGTGATTGGGAGAGAGAAGGTGAAAAAGGGACCAGAGAAGGGTCTGGTTCGTGAGGTCCTGAAGAAGAAATTGGAGATCCAGTCCCTTCGAGGGGTGTCCCTCAGGTAAGGCCAAATCCCTGTAGCTCTCTTGCCTCTTCCAGCCAAATTCACTTGCCCCTACTTCCATGATCTTCAAAAAACTATTTAATTACATTTTTACTTGGGCGGAAGGAGACACAGCATAACACATTGAGTGGAGGTCAATGGAAAGTCATCCCACCATGTGGGCCTCGGGGAATGCCACTCAGATCCGGTCCTGCTTTTGTGATCTTTGTGTGAAGACCATTTCTGTCCCTCTTCCCACCTGACCTCTGCTGGCTCTTCCCAATTACCACCTTCCGGGGTTCTCCCTTCTCCCTTCCCCCAGTTTGATCCTCACAGATTGAACCCTACAAGTTTTCCTGCACCCTCACTTGGCGCCTTCTTGGCTTTTTCCCAGCACCAGACAAGATGATTTCTTCATCCTCCAAGAAGAGGCTGCCGATAGCTTCTTGGAAAGTATCTTCAAGACGGAATTCGTCAGCCTTCTGTGCAAGCGCTTTGAAGAGGCAACGCACAAGCCCCTGCCCCTCACCTTCAGCGACACGTATGCTCCTCAACCCACAGCCAATTGGAGCACCACTCTCGGCCCGACCTATGCCCAGTGCCCCCTACCTACCGCAGGGACCCCGGCACGGGTTGGGTATGGAAGAGGGTCCCCAACTGGGGCCCTCAAGCTTCTTTCTCTCCCCTAGACTACAGTTTCGGGTGAAGAAGGAAGGCTGGGGCGGAGGGAGTACCCGCAGTGTCACCTTTTCCAGCGGGACAAGTGACTTGGCTGTGCTCAAAGCTGGGGGACGAGCTCTCACGGTCAGCATCCGGGACGGACTGCCTAAGAGCTCCAGTGAGTCCGCGGGAACCAGCGGTGGACAGCCAGGGGGAGAGGCCTGTTGGGGCGTGGTTAATGAAGACCAATAACTTAGCTAGGCTAGTCTAGAGAAGCCAGAGCCCCAAGGGTGAAGTTGGAGGAAGAAATCCGGCCGGACCAATGAGAGGGAGGAGCTGAAGGGGCGTGGCCATAGAGGCAACCCTAAACTGACAGATGGTGGGGTGTGTCCTGGAGCGGGAGAGCTCAAAGGGTAGGAAGGGTGAAATCCTCATCTGCAATAACATGGGAGAACCAGTGAACTTGAGCAGAGATGTGGTTCAAAGCGGAACCAGTATGAAAGGCCTAGTCCATCGACCTGGTGTGGCCTGGCCACTACTGAAATCTCTCCCTGCTTTCTTTCTTTTTTCAGAGCCTACACGGAAGGGGTTAGCCAAGGGAAGGCCTCGAAGGTCACCGCAGGGCCCCACTCGAGCAGCCCCTGGACCCCCCCGAGGTGAGGAGATAACTCTTAGAGACTTTCTGCTGCCTGTTGTGGACTTCAGAATCTAACAACAGTGGCTCAACTCACTATAGATCCCCCATCTACCACAAGATGCAGAAGCTGACCTCACTCACCATCTGGCACAATCCTAGACTGCAAACTACGTTTCATTTAGCCAACTCATCAAATTCATTCTTGCCGCTAGACCTTTGCTTAGACTTAGCATCCAAATTCCCACACCACTTATACTCCAGTGGTAGAATGCTTGCTTAGTGTGCAGAAAGCTATATAAATCTGGGTCTGTCAACTGCACAGAAAGTTTGAGGCCAAACTGGCCTATAAAATACCTTGTCTCAAACGAGGCAGGGTGGGGGATTTGGCCTGGCACTCACAGAAATCCACCGGCCTCTGCCTCCCCAAGTGCTGGGGTTATCACCATGGTTTTGTATTTGAGACAAGATCACTCTGTATGGTCCTGTCTGGCAGGACGTCTAGAGTTTACAGAGATCCACCTGTCTCTTCCTCTCAGGTACTGGAGGACACTATCACCAGTCCTGGCCCTCAGACACAGTTCTCACCACACTGAGTTGAGAGTGGCTGCATCTTCTGTCTGGCTCAGAACTTAGAGCCAACTCTTGAAATGTTCACAGACACGAATGACAGATATTTCTATCTTTGCTTCCAGGCATGAATCGAAATGGGGTACCACCCTCTTCCCAAGCAGGACCCCTACCCCTGGAGATCACATCTGGAAGGAGTTCTCAGAGGCCTCCCCGGGGCCCCCCATCCTCAACCCTAGGAGCCAGCAGACGTCCCCGGGCCCGGCCACCTTCAGAACACAACACAGAATTCCTCAATGTGCCTGACCAGGGTGTGGCAGGGTAGGTTGGGAGGGGTGGAGGGAACAGCCCCAGGAGGTGGTCAGGGGATAGAGACATCTCTATCTAGGGCTGTGATGAGACCCACACTGTCCCCCTACAGAATGCAAAGGAAACGAAGCATAGGACAGAGACCTGTGCCAGGTGTGGGTCGACCCAAGCCCCAACCACGGATCCATGTCCCGAGGTGCCGGGCACTGTACCAATACATAGGC
Organism: Phyllotis vaccarum; assembly: GCA_033318265.1. Classification (NCBI taxonomy): domain Eukaryota; kingdom Metazoa; phylum Chordata; class Mammalia; order Rodentia; family Cricetidae; genus Phyllotis; species Phyllotis vaccarum. The sequence continues at coordinate 146,932,214 of JARWLC010000003.1, read as the reverse complement.
CAAGATGTGGATGAGTTGAGCTTCAATGTGAATGAAGTAATTGAGATCCTCTTGGAAGGTTTGTATTCCGGGGCAGAGGTTGAGAGTAGAGAGTGTCCAGACCCCTGACACAGTGAGGTAGCTTAATCTTCCCATCCATGCAAAAACCAGGGGCAAGGGCCAATGAGATGATCCAGTGGGTAAAAGTCATTGCCACCAAACCTAATGACCTGAATTCCATCCCCAGGACTCTCATGGTACAAGGAGAAAATAGACTCTGACCTACACACCCACACACCTACCCACACGTCTGTTACAATAAGGTTTCCTGGTCCTGGGCGGCCAGAGGTCCAGACCCACAGACCTGCAGTGCCAGACCCCTTAGCTGCCCACAGCTGCTTAGGCTCCCAGAAATGACTCAAACCCTTATATTAGCTGCATGCTGTTTGGCCTATGGCTTAGGCACATTGCTAACTAGCTCCGTCATCTTACCTCAACCCATTTCCATTAAACTGTCTGCTGCGTGGCCCATGGCTCACCTGTGTTCCTACATGTTTCTTCTTGGGCAGCTGGCTCGGTCTGTCTCTGACTCCGCCCTTCTCCTACCTATGCTTTGATTTCCCCTCCTACTTTTTCTAAGGTGCCTGTCATGAGCCAAAACAGCTCCTTTATTTAAAGATTGATATTCACAGCATACAGAAAGACATTCCCAAATCATACATCCATACGCGCCCCCCCCCACACACATACACACAAGATTGGGGAAATGGATTTGTGATTAAAGCTTTTGCCTTGAAAACATGAGGACTAGAGTTCTGATTTCCAGACACCTGTAAATTCTGGGTGGGTGTGTCAATCTATCTGTAATTTCAGTCTCTAAAGACAGAGGCAGGACAGAGGAGACAAGCCTATCTCCATCATTGGGCTCTGGTTCTGACAAAGAGATTCTGCCTCAGTGAGCAAGGTGGATGAGCAGAGGGTCTCCACACGCACTCACATACATGAGCACCCACACAAACACACGAGGAAAAAATGTAACTTAAAAAACTTAAAGCTGAGTGTAGTGGTGCACACTCATAAAAATAAATAAATGAGTGGATGAGATATCCAGCTCACAGACTCACAAGAGCTACGTAGTCAGCATAACCTAGTCTATGAACATAGACTCCTAAAGCATCCTTGTATTGCACCTCACGCCTAGCCTCTTTATTATTTTGAGACAAGGTCATGCTATGTTGCCTTTGAACTAAGGATAGCTTCCCTCGGCCTCCTGTTTGCTGAGATAACAGGAAAGCACCACCATGCCACGCTGTAACCTTATTTTTGTCAGGCACCTGACTTTACAAATCCTTGTGAGTAGAAAGGAAGCTGAGTCTGGATGGCCCTGCCCAATTCCTACTTTCCTCTGAAATGACCCTAGAAGGACTGTAGACTCGTCACACACTCCAGAAATGGATATCAGGGCCTCCTGGGTGTCATGGCTATTCCTGACTATACCTGGGGGTTGAAGGAAGGTGTCCATAGAAGGGGGTTGGTTGGATAGAAGAATGCAAGCAAATTGTCTGGAGAATGTTAGAGACTGTGAGTGCAGATCAGTAGTACAGCACTTGTCTCACATGCATGAGGTTCTGGGTTCCATTCTCGATGTAAGGGAGAGATGAGGGAGAGGATGGAAGAGAGAAGCCAGTGTGCTGGAGATATGGCTCAGTCAGTAAGCTGCTCAGCAACAGAACACTTGCCTAGCATGTACAAGGCCCTGAATTGAATCCCCAGCGCCCTGCAGCCAGATCTAAATTCTGATAGCCATGTATAATGGCTATACATATAGTCCTAGAACTTTGGAGACTGGGGAAGGAGGATGGAGAGTATAAAGCCAAACCGGGCTACTCAGGGAGACAGAACCCGTCTCCAAACAAAGCAAAAGTGAGTGTGATTGCTCATGCCTATAATCACAGTCCTCAGGAAACAGAGGCAAGAAGATAAAGAGTCCAAAGATAACCTCAGCAACATAGCACACACATGTACACCTGCTTTTGTGTGTATATGTCTGTATGTGTGCACAGGTATCATGGTGTTTGAGTAGAGGTCAGAGGTAACTTAGGGTGTCAGTCCTTATTGTCCACCTTGTTTGAGACAGCATCTTTTGTTGATTACTACCATATATGCCAGGCTAGATGACCAAGAATTTCCTGTTTCACCATAGAGTGTCATATACTACTGCACCCAGCTTTCACGGGTTCTGAGGAAACCAACTCAGGTCCTCACACATGCATGACAAGTACTTTCTCCACTAAGCCATTTATTTCCCCAGCTCCATGTGTTTGAAGAGAGCCAGAGCCACACAATACTATGTTTCCAAAGCAAACAAAATGTCCAAGATGAATATAAGATAGAGTAAGCATGCATGCTTTCTCCAGTGTAGACTGAGCACCTCGAGTTCTTCTCTCCCACAGATTCATCTGGTTGGTGGAAGGGTCGGCTGCATGGCCAGGAAGGTCTCTTCCCAGGAAACTATGTGGAGAAGATCTGATTGTCCATCCACCAGCCTGCCTGCTTGCCTAACAGGGAGCCAAGCCCTGCAACTGAGAGCTTTGATTACCCTGGGTGCACTGGCCAGAATGCTCAGACCTATGGTCTCCAGCTCTGTGAGGGCCCTGTGTGTGGAGGATCACCACGGTCACACCCCATGCCTGCTGCTGGCCTCCCATTGGGTTGAATTTCTGTCTAAGTCTCCATTTCATTGTGTGTCTGATAGAATTTCTTGCAGAATCTACCTCCCAGATGCCTTGTACATATGAAATGAATCATGTCCTACCCTGTGAGCAAAGTGCTCAGTTCAGGGTTAGGGGACTTTGACATTTGGGTCTTTCCACCTTTTTCTCATCACTGAGACAATAAATGTGTTAGGTAAAAGCAAGGAGTAAATTACTGAGTTCCAGGGCTGGAGATGCAGCTTAGTTGGTAGAGTGCATGCTTCTCGGGCATGAGGCCCTGGGTTTCATTAGGACCACAGTGGTACATGACTGTGATGTCAGTATTCAACAGATGGGGACAGGGAGATCAGTCATTCAATATCAGCTTTGACTATACATCTGATTTTTTAAAACTTTTAAAATATTCATGTGTGAGTGTGTGTGTGTGTGTGTGTGTGTGTGTGTGTGTGTGTGTGTGTGTGTGTGTGTGTGTGTGTGTGTGTGTCTGAGGACAACTATGTAAAGTTAGTTCTCTCCTTCCACCATGCAGATTCCAGGAATCAACTCAGGTCATCAAGCTTGATGGTGATGACCTGAGCCATCTCACAGCCCCAACATCACTGATTTTGAGAATGTCCTGGGCTATATACCTTCCCTTTGGGAGGTGAGGGGAAGGCTGCACAAAAAAAGCCCATCTAGTCCTTTTCCTTCTGCATTTGCCTCAGGAAACCAAGGTTGATTGTAAAAACAAGCACAAGGATGCAGCTGGGCCTCAGCAGGCCTTTTGTTGGCCAGTCATTGTGCAAAAACATTTAACCATCCTTGAACGTGGAGAGAGAGACCAGGTTAACCTTAACTTCTACAGTGCTGTCTGTCTTTACCTTCCAAGTGCTAGAATTAATGCTTGGTTAAAAAAAAAAAAATTTAACAATTAAGATTTATTTATTTAAAATAATTTTTGAGATTATCAAATAATTACACCACTTTCCCCTTTCTAAATATATAGATACAACCTGCTTAGTCTATAGTGTCGTTTGCATGTGTCTATTTTTCAGGAGTTAGCATCTGGTATTGGATCACCAATTGGTGGAATCCTTCCTGGGGAAGACTGTTTCTCCTGCTCTCCATGTCCCTTAATTGTCGGTAATTCTTTGTCTAGGATTGAGGCCTCATGACTTTCCCTCCCCACTACTGCCCCTGAAATGGCTTTGAGGGAAGAAGAAGAAGGGCAGTGAGATGGCTAGCAGGCCAATGCACTTGGTGTTCACTGCCGGCAACCCAAGTTCCAACCCCAGAAGGCAGAAGGAGAGAACTGACCTCAAAGCTTTGCTCTTTTGAGTGCCCCCTCCTGCTAATAACAAATTGTAGGCTGGAGAGATGACTCAGTGGTTAAGAGCACTGACTGGTCTTGTAGAGGGCCAGGGTTTGATTTCCAGTGCCCTCAAGGTGGCTCATAACCATCCATAACTCTAGTCTTCGGGCATCTAGGCACACAGGTGCTACAATACATGTAAGCAAAGCACTTAGATACATAAATAAAAATGAATATTTAAAATAGTAATGATAGGACGTAAATTATTTAAGGGCCCAATGAGATGATTCAGCAAGTAGACATGCTTCCTACCAAGATTACGATGTGGGTCCCATGACGAGGACCCACACGATGAAAGAAGAGAACTAATTCCTGCTAGCTGTTCTCTGAACTCCCCATAGGGGCAACATGGTGTATGTTTGCCCACACACATACCAAAAAAAAAAAAAAAAGCAAACAAACAAAAAAACTGAATTGAATTGAAATTTCCAAGTAAATAAATTTTCATTACCGAAAATAAAATACAATAAAAATAAAGGAAAGGTTTGGGGATATAGCTCAACTGGTAGTGTTTGCTTAGCATGCATGAAGGCCTGGGCTCTAACTCGGCACTGAAATGGAAGGAGGAAGAGACACAAAGAGGAAGGAAAGGAAGAGAAGAACGGGGTTGAGGGATAAGTGCTTTCTTAGTATGTAGAAAGCCCTAGGTTTCATCCCAGCACTGCACAAACCAAGCACTGGTGGTGCACACCCCATCATTCCAGCACCCAGAGGGTGAAAGCAGAGGAATCAGGAGTGTAAAGTCATACTTGGCTACAAAGCAACTTCCAGGCCAACCTGACCTGCACAAAAGAAAGAAATATGAGGAGGAGGGGGAGGAGGAGGGGAAGGAGGAGGGGGAGGAGGGGGAGGAGGGGGAGGAGGGGGAGGAGGAGGGGAATAGGTAGAGGGGATGTCCATTCTTTACCTTCAAACTCACCATGCAGCTTGCTTTCCCCTCCTAGCACTTTGTGATTATAGTCCCCTGGTTCCACTGGCATGGAGGATAACACACCACCCCCCCACCCCCCTCCACCCCCCCCACCCCCCCCACCCCCCACCCCACCACCACCCCCCCCCACCCCCCCCACCCCCCCACCCCCCCCCACCCCCCACCCCCCCCCCCCCCCCCCCCCCGCTTACAGGAAGTAAGACTCCCAAGCAGGGTGGATGCTTAAGTATTGGTCCGGATGTTGGGATTGGAGAAATAAAAGTGGGGATTGATATATTCTAAAGGTCAGCTTTGAATATTTAGGTTAGGGACAGCTCCAGACTGTGAACTGCTGTCACCTCAAACCTACCCGCTCTTCAAATCCCACATCTTGTGGGCTCTTTCACAAAATTTCTTACATCTGGCCCCTCCTCCCCTCATGAGGCCCCATTCTTTTCTGGGCCTCATCCCATACTTCCTTTCCCAGAACAAACACACCTCTCCACCTTGCAACAAAAAGAGGCCGAGGCTCTAGGCCAGCTGGTCAAGTAATGGCTAAATACACTAAGCCCCAGGTTGGGTTCCCAGTATGGCATCCAGCAAATGTTGTGGCATATATGCCTACAATCTGAGCACCCTGGATGTAGAGGCAGGAGAATGAAAAATTCAAAGTTATTTTTTGCTACATAGTTGAGACTTTCACACAACATATTTTGAACATACACCATCCTCCCTGCTTCTCTCATAACCACCCTCTCTTCACCCTCCCATCCATTCCAAATAAACCTTAAGATTCTTTTTGCCTTTTTGTTTTTTGTTTGTTTTTAATATCTCCATCGAATCTAGTTTGTGTTGCCCCTTTATTCTTGGAAATGGGGCCTGCCTTGGTGTATGGTCAACCTACCAGGGGTCACTATTTTCTTGATGTTATCTTTCATCTCTGAGTCTCAAACTTTTTTTAAAAAAATTTTGTACACACACAAAGAGGGCACCAGATCTCATTACAGATGGTTGTGAGCCACCTTGTGGTTGCTGGGAATTGGGAATTGAACTCAGGACCACACTGGAAGAACATATAATGCTTTTAACCTCTGAACCATCTCTTCAGCCTCATGATTCTCAAACCTTCTGATACTTCTTCTGAGAAGATGACCCCTGGAGGGAGAAGTGTGATATATAGGTGCTATTTAGAGCTGAGCATTCAATGGTCTCTTATTCTCTGCATGTTGACCAAGTATTGAGACCCTGTCTGGTTAGTATTGGTTTTTTTGTTTTGTTTTTTTAAAAAAAACAAAACTAAGTATATTTATTTGATTTTAGGTATAAGAGTGTTTTACTTGTGTGTTGAGCCATCACTTCAGTCCCCAGATCCTCTTTTTAAAAAGATCTTGCTAGGCACACATGGTGACATATCTGTGATTCCAATACCAAAGGATCTGAAGAAGGCTTTTAATCTCTGCACCTTGGGCCTCCTCTTTAATTTGTTGTTATTGTTGGGGAGATGTTGTGCGGGAATTTCTTGTTTGCTTGTTTGTTGGTGAGACACAGTCTCATTATGTAGCCCTGGCTAACCTGGAACTTTAATGTAAAGCAGGCTGGCCTTTTCACAGAGATTAGACTGCTTCTATTCTCCCAAATATTGGGATTAAAAATTAAACATTCCTGGCTTGTTTTAGTTTTCTGAGGCAAGGTCTCACGTGGTACAGGCTAGTATTGAATTCTAATATGGCTCAAGATGACCTTGAACACCTAACCTTCCTGCCTCCATCTTCCAGTGCTGGGGTGACAAATACACTATCACATATGCTTTATGTGGTTCTAGGGATCAGAACTATAGCTTTGTGATGCTAGGTGAGTAGTCTACTACATGACATCCGCAGAACTTCTTTATCAGTCTTAATTGGATTTTTAAAAAAGATTTATTAATTATTTATTTATGTGTATGTGTGTATTTGTGAGTTTAAGTGTCCATAGAAGACAACATTCAGTTCCCAGGAACTGGAAACATATATATTTGTGAACAGCCATATGAACTCTGGTCCTGTGCAAGAGTTAAACCTCTGAGCCATCTCTCCATCCCCCATTTTTCTCAGTTTCTAAATGTCTCCCAACCATCTTATTTGTCTATAGTAGAACATAAAAACTCTTAGTTTACCTAAAAATACGCTGCATACAAAGTCTACAGTTGCTTATAACTCAATAAATATCTCTTTAATGGTTGAGTATATAAAGACCTGAGATCTAAGTTCTACTTTACCATCTATCCTAAAGCCCATCCTCCAAATAATTACCAGAAAGAGATGCTGTACTTTCCCCAGTTTAACTAGCCGTTCCATTCTGCAGGGAAGTTCCTTAAGCCAGAAGGCCAACAATCTAAAGTAGCTTCAGGAAGTCCCTGAAACTGACCAAATTCTCTAGGCCACTCCCTAGGCTGCTGAGAGTCACTTTCAGAAAAGCCAATCTGCAAATAAGATTCAGATCTGCCCAGCTGCCTGGAAGAGGTTTAGACCAACTAAGTCACTTGGAAAGGATATTCTTCAGCTTGTTGAGTTGCCTGCAGGCTGTGTAGTGTGCTCCAAGTTCCCAGATTTTGTGAGCTGTTATTAATTAAGGGGTGGGCTTTGCTGATGCAGCTGTCTTTGAGTCATTTCTGCTTCTGAAAGTGACCCTTCACCCATATTCCTATATATAATTAACCCCAATAAAACTCCTGGTTCACCAAGGCAGCCTCTCTATCTAAGGTGAGTAAACATGTTTGTGTCTCCCTAGAAAAAGTATTGTCACACAGCGGCACCTGCTACAGAAGCATGAGGCCCTAAGTTCAGACCCCCAGATTCTAGGTAAATGCCAGGTAGGCACTGTGGCCCTCCTGTAATTTGAGCCTCAGATGGTGGAGACAGAGGATCCCAAGACCAGAACTAGCAATATTGGTGAGATCTGGGTTTTATCAAAAGGTTCTGTCTCATTGAATAAGGACAAAGAGCTATGGAGGATTATTTCCCACATCAACCTCCAGCCTTCCCATGCACAAACAACCAGGTACACATGCACCCACACACATGTACACATGTATCCACATGAAAATCCTCCATAAACAATTATGCACATATCTATATGCACCATAGAAATGAAAATTAAAAAATATTCATCAGTGATGACATCAGAAACCATGTTTTCTCTCATTCCCATCTTTTACATGGTCTACAAGATCCACACACACTCTCTTTCTGACCTCCACACCAAGTTTTCATTCTGTTTCCATAAGGCAGAGGTCTCCTCACGGTTGCTCTCTGCAAAGGGGAACTTGTTCCTTGCCAGTTCAGGATATCTGTGCCAGCTTCCCAGAGTGCTCTGCTTCCCCGGGCATCAAGGCACAGCTCAAGTCATCCCCTCAGACAAATTTCCCTGACTCATTATTTCCACATCACTTTTTACATTTTAAAAAATTTATTCTGTATACAGTGTTCTATACCAGTGTATGCCTGCAGGCCAGAAGATCTCACTTGTGAGCTACCATGTGAGTGTTGGGAATTGAACTCAGGACCTCTGCAAGAATAACCAGTGCTCTTAACCGCTGAGCCATCTCTCCATCTCCTTCACAGTACTCTTTCCTTTTGTTTTCTTATCTCACAGGATAGATTCAAGGTCATTTCTCTGCTGTTGTTGACTTATTATCTCTCATTTCCAGTGATTGACTCCAGTCTCCTAAGAGTACTAAGTCCCTTATTGGTGCAGAGTATACACTTAGGGGAAGTAGGATGGGCAGGAAACCTCACCGTACTGCACCAAAGCACATGGGATTCATGTTCACACCTTGTTACTTGTGGGATTTACCTGTTCACTAAACCTGAAGATCTACACTTGGCTACTACAACAGATTCATTCTTTTTCCCCCCTTTTAATCTTTGTGTTTTACGTACATTAGTGTTTTGCCCACATGTATATCTGTGTGAGGGTGTCTAATCCTCTGGAACAGGAGTTACAGACAGTTACGAGCTCCCATATGGGTGACGGGAACTGAACCAGGGTCCTCTGGGTGAGCAGCAGTGCTCTTAACCTCAGAGCCATCTCTCTAGCCCCAACAGATTCATTCTTACTGCACAAAAGATGCCCTGAAAAATATGGAGCTTGCCAGGAAAACAGCTCTGTGCAGAGAAGAGGGATCAGGGTTCAAACCCATAGCACTTGTAAAGGAGGAAGACTTGGGTACTCCCTGGGTGGGTAGCATCCTCCTGTAATTAGGGCACTTGGGAGGTGGACACAGAGAATCTTCTGCCAAGTTAGACTAGTGGGAATTGGTGAGCTCCAGTTTCAGTGAGACGTACTGCCTCAGTAAATGAAGTGGAGAGCAACTGAAGAAGACAAGTGTTTATCTCGGACCTCCACGTTCACCTGCTCACATCTGCGTGCACATACATTCACTTCCATATATATATACACGTAGGTTAGTTTGTAGAGTGTTTGCCTAGCATACATGAAAACTCTGGGTTGGATACCTACCACCGCCCAAAACCTGGTATGGTAGCATCCAAGCTCAACAAGATCAACCTCTGTGTAAGAATAGTGAAGACAAAAACAGGGTGGGGGGGGGCACCGCTGTCAATTTCCACCTAAAAGTAAGCCTAAACAAAAGCAGAGTGTCTGTCATCCCAGTACTCTGCAAGCTGAGGTGGGAAGACTTAGTTTGAGGTTAACTTAACCTCCTATAGAAAAAGCATAGTACTGCGTTTTGCCTTTCCAAGCTGGTTATGGGACATACAGGGAAAGGATAGAGATGCCCATTTTGCAGAAGAGAACGCTAAGGCCTGGCGAGATTTCTCATGTAGGATCTTTGACTTGAGCTTCTGCAGTTCCCAATACAAACTCTCACCGGCCTAAGAACAGCAGGCGAGCCCGCAGCAGTCTCCTCCTCCTAGGGTAGCGCCGAGGATTAGGCCACGCCCCAGATCTCGCGAGATCTGATGAGCAGAAAAATATGGCGCCGACGTGACCGGGAGCTCGTGTCGCCGAGGAAGTCGCCGCTGCTGGAGCTGAAGCCACCGAAGGCACGGGAACCAGAGGTCGAACTGAGTGGAGGATGGTGAGCGCGGCACCCGGCACGCGGGCGCTGAGCAGCAGCGGGGATTGACAGGGAACGGTCCTGCCGCGCGCACCCCCTCCAACCGGCCCCGCCCCCACATCCGGGTTTCTGCCCGCCACTGCCTGTCACTTAGCGAGCGTCTGCCCTTTCATTTGAGCTTGGGCCACGCCCACTCTGCTCGAGTTCAGCCCCTAAACTTCACACATCCTGGCCCCTAGCATCTCAGGGATCGTCTGCACAGCTCTGGCTCGGTCCGCGTTCTCCATCATCACACAACCCACTTTAGGCCCTGCAGCACTTTCCAACTTGTTCCCCGGCCAAACCCTCCCCCCACTCCCCTAGGACACGCCTTCGCCCATTGTGCCCCTCTTCCTGCTAAAATTGGAGATGAAGGGATGTTGCTGATGATGCTCTTCTGTGCGTTATTCCTGATATATACTTCATTCTGTAATTGGAATTAGGAGACGGTAGCTCTTTTGCCCTTATCTCCCTTAATTCATCTTGCTGGTGGCTCAGAAAGTGGAATGGCTGGGTAATATCTGGCGGGAGTGGGAGGGAGTTAAAACTCTTCAGTCGTGTGGACCTTTGGAGTGGAAAGACTTCCCTCTGTCCTAAGAAAACTGATCACAGCCTTATTCTAGCCACTTCTTGCTCCAGGAGTTGCACCAGGAGGAACCGTCTAAGCCCAGCCCGGACAAGCTAGCCACTGCAGAGTTGAGCTCCAGTGAGCCTGACAAGGAGGTGGCACCTCCAGATTTGGCAGCTACAACCACACTCTCCTCCTCTGTGGAGGACCCAGGCCCTAACCCGACAGCCATACCATCGGTGTGGGACTGTGGAGGACCTCCTCAGCTGATTGCCTCCACTGCCCCTGACAGCTGCCAGCCTGGCTCAGTCAGCACAGGTGTGGGGATCAATGAGGACCTGAGGTTGCCCAGACGACGTCTACCACCAGGTGATCTGTGATGTTGCTTTTATAGGTCCTTAAATAGGGTCTGAGATGGTGCAGGATATGGAATCACTTTGTCTCCCTTCTAGGAGGACTCTTCACCATCTATTGAGTATCAAGTTTATGTCAGGTGTAGCAATCAAGCTTATCCAGATTTTTCAGGCAATTTATTCGGGGTTGGGGGTGCTTTGAGAATCGGGGAGGAGAGGTCCATAAGGAAAAATTGATAATACTCCTTTATCCTGCAGGGAAACAGATACCCTGCTCTAGCCTTGGCTGCTGCCTCAGTTTCCCCAGCATTCGTGATCTGGCACAGCATCTCCGTACCCATTGCCCACCCACACAGTCATTGGAAGGTAGGATAAGGGTTGGTGTTAGTGAGGCATGTTAGGGTGGAAGACAAAAGTGAACCCCCCAGGGTCAGCCTTAACCACCCCACTCCACACCTGTCCTTCATCCCTACCAGGCAAACTCTTCCGATGCTCAGCCCTGAGCTGCACTGAAAGTTTCCCCAGCATGCAGGAGCTGGTAGCCCACGGCAAGCTGCATTACAAGCCCAATCGTTACTTCAAGTGAGACCCTGACCTTCCTCCTCGGTTGATTCCAGAACTTTAGTCCTTCCTAGTGTGTTTGGAGGAGGGGCGAGTTGGGAATATGAGCATGGCCTGGGAAACCAGCCCTAGCAGTGCATGGAAGACCCATGTGACTAGGAGTAAGTCACTCTGGCTGAAGGTTCAGGTGGAGTGGCAAGGTAGATATTTTGTAGTTCTGTCCAGTTCCACACCACTTGTTATATGGAAACTGGCTGCCCAGGTAAAATCAAGCCTTAAGGCTCTGAGCTGGAGAGGTCTGGAAGGATCAAGACTTCATTAAGGGTGGGCATGTAGAACATGCTTTTTCACTTGGGCGCAGAGTCACAGATTTCAACCTAGAAACCCTTCCCACATCCTGGTCCCTGGGTAGCAAAGGATAGGCCCCTTCCTGTTGCCCAGGAGACAGTCCAGCCCTGTGCCTACCCTCAGGTGTGAGAATTGCCTCCTGCGCTTCCGCACTCACCGCTCACTCTTCAAGCATCTGCATGTTTGTGCAGAGCATGCTCAGAGCCCAGCCCCGCCACCACCCCCGGCCCTGGACAAAGAGCCACCTGTGTCTGAGCGCCCCCCAGAGTCCGACCCTTCATCTACCCTGAACCTGCCATTCCCACTACTCGAGCCTTTCACCTCTGCCCCCACTGGGCCCTTTCTTCCCTACTTGAACCCTGCGCCCTTTGGGCTGAGTCCTCCACGACTGCGCCCATTCCTGGCTGCTGCTCCAGGACCACTAGCCTCTAGCACTGCCGTCTGGAAAAAGAGTCAAGGTGAGTATGAGAGCCAGTTGCCTGCAAAGCTGGTTGGACTGTCCTCTATTCTGAACTTGACCTACTTTCCTACAGGTGCTGCTGGAAGTCCCAGAAGACCTCAGGGGGGCTCCGATGCGCCCTCAGGTGTGTGCAGGTGACCATCAGGGTAGGGTGGAGGGCCTTTCATTCCTGTGCCCTGCGTGGGCCCTGTGAATGCACAAAAGCAGCAGTGCCTGTCCTTTAAAATACATGATTTTTACCTTTAAAAATGACTGGCACCTATGCCTTTATCTGCGCCTGTGTTCCTGTGTAAAAACTTGCGCCTTATTCATATCTAAGTGGTCCTCTCCTGCGGAGGTTCAGGGATGGGAGCTAAACTTGGTGCCTTCAGTGATGGACAGTCAAGTCCAGGAGAAAGGATCCAATCTTCCTGGACCCTGGAAGCTGAGGGGGATAGCCATATATGGCTAATCTGCCCTGGCCTACATCTACGGTCCCTGGTGGAAAGGTCTCCTGGGGTGAAACCCAGGATTAATGGTAGCCTGCCTGCCTGCCTGCCTGCAGGGTACTCAGCCCCCAGCCGCATTGTGTGGGAACACACGCGTGGCCGTTATTCCTGCATGCAGTGTGACTTCTCCACGGCCTCACGGCCCGCCATGACACTACACCTCCAGGACCACCGCCCTGGCGCCCCCGCAGCCCTGGTGCCTGGGTCCCTTCGTGCTGACACCCGGGTGGGTAAGGCTGAGAAATGCCGTGGCATGGAGCTAGAGGCAAGGGGTGAGGCCCAGGCTCAGCCTCCCCCTCCTCAACTTCATATAGACTCTACCCCATTTGTTCCTGGGGTGTCAGAACTGTCAGAGGGGGAATGTCCCATTTTATCACAGCTTTGAACTAGCTGTGTTGGGGTGGGTGGGAGGGCCTGCAGAGATTTTTGTAATGGGGGGGGACAATAAAGGAGGCAAGATGAGCCAGCCTGTGCTGTGTCTTGGGTCCCTTGACCCTCAGATAATATTTTATGTTTTTATTTTAGAGTGTGTGTGCATGTGTGTACATGAGTGCATTACCCATGGAAGTCAGAAAAGGGTATGAGATCCTCAGGCAATAGGGAGATGCCAGCATGGATGCTGGGAACCAAATGAGTCTCTTGCAAGAGCAGAATGAGGGTGACCTCTTAACCACTGAGGCCGTTAATGCCCTCCCCTAAGTAGTAAGCTGCCACCTACTGGGCCTAGGGTGCTCACACACCATGGAAGCGTGACTTAGAATTGGCTTCACAGAACCTGACCCTGTCTTCCCCCAACCCCAGCACTCCTGTCATGTCTACCTAGCACCTCATCCCTAGAATCCAGGTCTCTAGCTCAGTGCCACTCTTGCCAGATGCAGGTAGGAGCAGCCAGTGCATACCATTCTGCTCCACAACTTCCAGAAACCAGATGGAATTACAACTTTCAGCTGTTTTCCTTTATTTAAAACAAACAAAAAATTAAAAAACCAAATGGGCAGAAGCAGGCAGTTCTTTGTGAGTTCAAGGCCAGCCTGGTCCACAGATTTAGTTCCATGATAGCTAGGGCTACACAGAGAAACTCTGTCTTGAAAAATAAAAAGAAACTTTTTTTTTTTTTGAGATGTTCTTGCTATGTAGCCCAGGTTGGCCTTTAAAAAAAAGTTATTCATCTCTGCTTCCCAAGTGCTTGAATGTGCCTCTATGCCTTGGGGCTCCCCCCTACACACACATACACAGTGTTTTACTGTGTAGCCTGACTGGAACTTGCCACTTAGATTAAGCCTCAAACTTAGAGGGATCCATTTACCTGCGACTGCCAAGTGTTGGGATTAAAGGTGTACCACCACCCTGAGGACAACTTGAGAGAGCTGATTTTCTGCCCCATCCCACAGTGGGTTCTGACATCAAACTGAGGTCATCAGGGTTTCATGGGCAAGCACTTAACATAATGAGCCATCTTAATGGTCCAGTAATAACAGCACACATGTTATTACTAAGTATCAAGAATTAGGACGGCAGTGTGGGAGGCTAGATCTGAGTAAGTGCACTGTCATGGAATAGAGCCCCGATTCTGAGGCCAAGAGGTTCACAGGGGAATAAATATTTGGTGGCTGTGGTTGAGGGGGTGGACAGGACAGGATATAGAATTGAACTTGATTCTCATCTTTTCGGTCTGCAGACCATCTTCTGCTGCTGGCTTGTGCCCCAGCCTCAGCTCTAGAGTTTGGGATTTCTGATGAAAATGTCTCAATAGGGATGTAGCTCAGTACTGTGCTTGCCTAACATACACAAAATCCTGGGTTCTGTCCCACCCAGCACCACATAAAACAGGTGCTGAGGCATTTCCAGAACTGAGTGGGGAAGGGGAATAGAGTCTAGAGGACTAGAAATTCAGGGTCATCCCAGCTACATGTACAATATATAATGCACTCACACACAGAGAAAATGTGATGCCTTCCTTCTGTTCCGGTCCAGAGCCAGAAAGGCCATGCCTCCTACCTCAGTCGGAGCACCCAGGGAAGCAATCTTCCACCTGTGCTCCTCAGTGGCCCCTCTGGAAAAAGACCTCTGTTCCTGGGCCCGGAGAGGTATTAAACTAGGTACAAGCAAGATCTGAAACTGGGCATGGTGGCATGCGTCTAACCCAGCACTTGAGGGGGCGGGCAGAGACAGCCAGGCCCTGGAGCCTTAGTGGCCAGCCAGTCTCTCTGAAGCAGTGAGTTAACAGTTCCGTTAAAGACCTTATTTCAAATGAAAGTGAAGTAACTGAGAAAGGCATCTTGTGTTAACTTGTCTGATCTCTAAGCACAGCTTGGTTAGTTATGTGTACCCCACATGCAAAATACACATGAACACAGATCTTGTTCTAATAGTCCTCTGGGCTTCTCAAACCTCCTCATCTTCTATGGCCAGCTCTTCATAGCTGCTGCTTCTGGGAAACAAGAATCTGGAAAAGAAAAACCCAAAGACCTCTTTGGTCCCATCCCACCTTATCCTACTCACCACTTCCTTGTATCCTAACTCTGAATAAGAATTACCCTTTATTACCTCTTTGTCCTGGTATCTGTAGCTAAGACACCAGTCACCAGCTAAGCTGTGTCCTTCAAGGCCCTACAGCCCTCTTCTTGTTATCCAATTTCACTGTTTGTAGGATCTAGAGAATGAAGTACAACAGCCATACTTTTGATTTTGAATGAGTGAGTTTATTAAGTCAAAGTAAAAAAGTAAACAGCATGCGATTAGTGGGAAGTGGATGAGGGTTAAGAAACAGGAGACATGGGAATGCCTGGCCAGCCAGGCTAGCCAAGAGGGAGCTTCAGGTTCTATGCGAGAACTAACTTGGAGAATAGAGAAACCTTATTAAATAAATGGCAACTTTTGGCCATTGCAGTCAAGCACATATTCATACACCCACACAGATCCATACAAAATGGATGTCATAAAGCTTATATTTTGGGGAGACTAAAGGATTTGGGAAATGTCTGCTCAGTGATTCCCATCCTAGGAACTGACTATTGGGAATCAAATACCAGGAAACTACAGATCTTCCACCACAGCCCAAACCACCTGCCTGCCCCCCACCCCCAGTTGCTCGGACTCAGAGGTTGACTTGAACAGATTGAGCAACTCCAGGAGACTTGTCTGCAGAGCAAGGTGTCTGGCCATTACTAGGCAATTATCCACCAACAGTTTTGTCACCTGGGAGATACCAGTTTGCTTATTACCCTACCTAAAAGAGATGGAAAGTGGCTGTGGTCCCAGATTCCAGCTTGCACATCTCAGCAACTTGGACCGCAACCCCTTAAAAAACAACAAAAAACCAACCAAACAAACCAACCCCACTCAACTGCCCCAGGCACACCACAATCATTTCTTTGGTCCTCGATCATTTCAGGGTTCTGGCTCCATATTCAATTAGAGCCACCTGGTGATGGTCATGTGGGCCACATACAGAGTGGGGAAGCCTGTGGCAGCCATGCTGGGAACTTATCGACTACCTTGCATAGGCCCTGGCTCAGTCTCCCAGGCTCTAGAGTGGTCAGCCTTTAGCTTGTGCTGGCCTTGATTGCCTACAGTGTGCTTCTCAGCCAATATGTTTGTTGTGTGCATGTGCAGAGGACAACTGGGAAGCTGGTTCTTTCCTTCCATCTTTCTTGGGTTCCAGGAATCAAACCTGGGTCATCCAGCTCTTATATAGCAAGTGTTTTTACCATCACCGCCCTAGCCATCTATCTCACTGGCCCATTGTTGTGAAACTGGATCTTCACTAAATTACCAAACCTGAATTGAACTTGTGATCCACTTGCCTCACCCTCCCCAGTAGCTGGAATTATGGCTTCTTTCATATCTCTACCTGATTTCACTCACCATGATTCTGGAAACTCAAAAACCCTGGCTTGGTTGTCACTGCCCACCTGTACTCCTGTAAAAGCAGATCTCTGGAAACTATAATCCAATATGGAAATACAGAGGCATCAGAATCTTGATGTGGTGTACTAAATAAAGGAGGCTTCTCTCCTTGCCTGAGCTTTCTGTTTAAGCTCATGAAACCTCACTTGGTTCATTCCCAAGAGATATACATGTTCTTGTTACACCATCAGTCTTATACCACCTAATAGCAGACTTGTCACTTAAGCCAAAACATGCATTTATCTGCTTATTTATTTGGTTTTGTTTTGAAGACTGGGTTTCACTCTGTCTCTTGCTGGATTGGTACTCACTATGGAAACTAAGATGGCCTCAAAGGATGGGATTTTCTGATCCTCCTGTCTTTACCTTCTAAATGCTGGTTTTGTTTTTTTTTTGTTTTTGTTTTGTTTTTCAGAAGAGTCTATGTGGCCCCAGCTGTCCTGGAACTCTGTAGACCAGGCTGACCTCGAACTCATAGAGAGCCACCTGCCTCTGCCTCTCAAGTGCTGGGATTAAAGGCATGTGCCACCCAAGTGCTATTTTATGTGGTTCTGGAAGTCAAACCCAAAGCTCTGTCCATGCTATAAAAGTACTTTACCAACAGAGATAAAACTTTAAATTTATTTTATGATATTTTGTTTTAACAAGGCCTCAAACTTGTTTTTTTGAGACAAGAGTCTCACTGTGTAACCCCGGCTGGCCTTGGACTCAGAGATCTGTCTGCCTCTGCCCCCCCCCCCCCCCCCAGTGCTGAGATAAAGGTCACTGTGCCTTGATGATGCTGTCCATACACTTAAGATCCTCTTTCCCTCCCTCAGTCTCCAGAGTACTGCGATTACAGATTTGTGCCATCATACCTGGCTAAAACATGCATTTTAGGGGGTAAGTTTCTTTAATTTTCTGAATCACTATATGCTTTGGGTGGGCCTGGAAATCCCTGGGTAGGCTAGGCTAGCCTTAGAATTGTACTGAACCCCCGACCTCTGCTGGGATTACAAGTATGCACCACTACTTCAGAGGCTTAGAAGATGTGTTTTGAGTATCAGGACAACTACAAGGATAGCAACACACTTATACTTACCTGTGCACTGGAACCACGCTGCAAGGGTCTAAATGATTCTCCTGTTCAGACCACACCCCAAACCAGAGAAGTCAGAATCTCTGGAAGATCCTTCTGTTAACAGCTCAAATTGAAAATCTTATCTGAGTCTGCTAAGTGTTTTATTCTTGTGGACTGAATCCTGCCATTAGGGCTTTCCTTTACTCTTATCTTGGTCTGTAGAGCCTTCAAGGCCATTTCCATTTTCCTGCAACCTAGTCTTCTGGTTTCTCCCCTCTACTTCCTTTAACCCCTAGGAACTTGAAGTGTACTTAAAATCCTCTGTCTCCCCAGGGGCAGTGATATTCTCTAGACTCAGTGGCAAGTCTCTAATACCACCCATCCCCAAATCTGCTCTCTCATTTGAGCCTTACACTTTTATGCTTTGGGTGCCCAGTCCTGGCTTGTGGGGCATTTGTAACCTTAACAGGAAAGTCCATGCAAACTACACATGTTGAAACAAGGAAGCTAGATGAAGCAACACAGGAGGACAGATCTGTTCTCACTATTGCACCAGCCATATCCTAGTTCTAACTCTACAGAGAGTTTCTAAGCTCCTGATCAAAGCCTAACATCCCCACTCAGGTGCTCTGTCCCTGTGGCTGTCCTGAGTTTGGGCTTGGCCTGCTTCTTTGGAGACAAAGCCACTCAAGACCCCAGAGGACAATAGGGAACCGAGAGGCTAGTGACAGCTAGTACCTGCATTAGAGATGTGCTTAGGTCTGTTGACCTGAGCTTGGGGACAAGAGTAGGCAGGCAGGAACTCAAGGAGGGGACAAACAGGACATCTCCGCCTCCTTCCTCCTCTGCCCTCCCCGGCCCCTACTTGACGCAGTGGAGAAGAAACCACAAATACTTCCTCAAAGCAGCAGCCTAAGCTCAGAGTCCACTCACCCTGAGGTCCATCACCCCCCGAAGCTATGGTGAGTCGGTCCCCAAGCCTCCAGAAGTTTGTTCTAGCCAGGAAACAAGGGGCGCAAGCGAAAACTGGGGAACTGGTATGCCCCCATGAGTAGCTTAGCAGAATAGAGCTGGGAATGAAATGGTCAGGCAAAGACAGAGAACAGCCAGGGCATAGCTTGAGATCTTGTGGACCAGGTTTGGACCTGTGACTGCAAGAGGGGCAGGTTGGGTTTTCCTGGAATGATATTCCCTCTCCCCAGGTTAACATCTGGGATGAGACCAGAGGCTTCCTCTGGAGAGACTAAGTGGGTTATGCATCTGCTGTCCCAGCTCCCCAACCCCAGCTAGTCATTAAGCTATGCACTACTAACCCTTAACTATCCCTGTGGTCATCTGGAGCTGTTGTCTCAACTCACTGACTGGAACTTCACCAAAGGCATGTCTGTCTGTGGGTCAAGAATTGCTTCCTTCCCAGAGGTGCTTCTGAATCCTTCCATCTCAGATAGACTCACAATGTTCAGCCCTCTGTGTCCTTTAGTCTTCTTGATCCTAGGTAAAGACAGGCTGAGAGGCCACTCAGAGAAGGCCTTTCCTTGTGCATCTACCTGTGCCTGTAACCAATGGCAAATAGCCAGCTTTGAGAGCACTGTGGATGTTCTGAACATGTCATACAGTACATGTGCTCATGTGGAGAGCCTGCCTCCTGGTCCTCATGGGTGTGTGTTGTGGGCCTCCCTGAATATACCCACATCTTAGATCAAATGTATGCCCATTTCTGTAGTCCTGCATATACTTACTATGGTAATTATATATATATATACACATATATATATATATATATATATACTTATTCTGTAAATATTCACTGAGTACCTACGATGTACTAGGAAGTCACTGATGATCTCAAGGGCTTAAGTAGACAGCCCTATGTATGTACATGTATGTGAAAGTTGGGTCTTCCTCGACGGCTTTCTACCTCCTTTTTTGAGACAGGGTCTCTAACTGCACCCGGAGCTTGTCTTAGCTAGCCTGGCTGGCCAGCAAGCCCTAGAGGGCCTTCTCTCTAGGCCTTTTCAGAAGCAGGATTACAAGTTCTGCTCCTGGACTTTTTAATGTATGGGTACTGAGGACAGAACTCAGGTACTCAGGCTTTCATGGTTAAGTACTTTGCCTACTGAACAATCTCTTATAGCTCCCCAAATAAAATTTTAACAGTTTAGTCAAACTAGGTGTGATGGCACATACTTGTAATCCCAGAATATGGGAGGTAGAGGCAGGAATGTTGCTGAGTTATTTAGGGGCTGTTTGCTTTCCCTGAAGAGATGAAAACTTACTGAGAGAGATTTAGCAGGCCTAGGGCAGCAGACCCAAGAGGAGCTCGTTACAGTATTCTGGGCTATGGGGACAGTTCCTCCATCTGGGGCAACAGCGAGGAGAAGTGGTTAGATTCCGGATGTATTTTGAAATTAGAACAAAAAGGACTGAGAACCTGGAGGTCAGACAGGGGGCAAAGAGGAAAGCTCAAAGGTTGAAGATGCTAGAAAGGTCTCACTAACTGGGAGTACCGCGTGGGGTCATGGACTAGTAGAGACATCAGGAGCTAGGTCCTGTTAGACACAGCTATGTGGACAGTCAGGAGGATGTGGCTTCCAGGAACTCGAGGTCAGGAATAGTCCTTACTCAAAAAAAGAGAAGCGGCTGAGGTAGAGCTGAGGTTGGGGAGGAAACAATGGTAGAATGGGAGCCTAAGGGAAGGGGAGGGTGATGGGTTTGTAGGTCTATGACTAACTCTCTTTGTAGATAGTTAGCTATTTCTCCATCTGCCTTCTTGTATGAGACTCTTCCTGAATGATCTCGTTTTCCTAGGGAAGCAATCAGGACTTCCGAAATCTCCAAGCTAAGTTCCAGGCCTCTCAGCAAGAGCCTGGAGAACCATTCAGAAAAACCCCAAAGCCTGAATTCAACAAACTCCTAAAGAAGTTTCCACAGTCTGAGTTAAGTGAGCAGCCCAAGAAGGCCTCACAGTCTGAGCTCAATACAGTGTCCTTGAAACCCCTGCAGCTGCCATTTGCAGACGTTCCCAAGACCTCACAGTCAGAGGTTCTCAGAAAGTCACCACAGCCCGAGTTCACTGATCTCAAGAAGCCCCTACAGCAGGAGCTCAAAGATCTCCCAAGAAAGCCTCTACATCCAGAGTTCACTGGTCTCAAGAAGCCTTCACAGCTCCAGTTTGCCAGCCTCCCCAAGCCCCCACAGCCTGAGTTCACTAATCTCCCCAAGAAGCTTCCCAAACCTGAGTTTGGCCAGCTCACCAAGAAGTCTTCACAGCTTGAGGCACCCCAGGAGCCTAGTGTACCTGCCCAGAAGCTCAGCAGTTCGGCCAGGCCCCCAGTAGAGCTCAAGCCTATCACATTCCCCAAGCAGTCTGAGTCCAGTGAGGCCTCTCTGAACCCCTTGCCATCTGTGTCTAGTACTTTCCCCAGGAAGCCACTGCAGCCTCAGGCTGCTGGTTTCTCTAGAAAGCCCCTGACACAGCCCAACCAAGTTTCTCAGACATCTCTCTCTAAGTCTGGGTCCACTGAGCTTTACCCCCACTCCACACAGCCTGACATCAGTACCTATCCCAAGAATTCCCTGCAGTCTGAGTTCAATGAGAACTTCAAGAAGCCTCCACATCCTCAGGCCATTGGATGTCCAAAGTCTCCACAGCAGCTCATGGCCTGTGAGGTCCCCCAGACACCTCCCTGGAATCCTGAGTCATGTGACCCCCCATCCCACTCTCCACAGCCAGACTTCCATGTATTTCCCAAGAAGCACCCACAGCTCCAGCTAAGTGACCTTATCAGGACATCCTCAGAGCCCGAAGTCCGAAAAGTTCCCAAGAAGCCCCAGCAGCCAGATGTCCACGTGCTTTCTAAGAAGCCCTCAAAGCCGGAATTGGGTAATCTCCCTAGAACAACCTCAGAGCCTGAGTTCAGCTCACTCCCCAGGAAGTTTCTGCAGCCTCAACACGGCAAGTTCTTCCAGCCTGACTTTCCCAAGGGTCTGCCCAGAAAGCCCAAACTTCCTGGTTCAGTATCCGAGTGTTCTCTGCCATCTGTCTTTGGGAGCTCCAGCCCCCAGTTTCCCCTCAGCCCTGGGTATGGAGTCCCTGGGACACCCCGCTGGAGATCAGAACACTTCCAAATCCAGCACCTGCCCCGGCGAAGGCCTCTGCCTTCAGCCAGCAGCCTGGGATCTCCCCCAGTCAAGCCCCCATTACCACCTGTCCCTATCAATATACAAAGCTTTCGGAGAGCCTCAGCAACAGCCACAGGTGAGTTAGGGTAGGTGGTTCAGGCAGAGGAAGGGGTAAAGTATCTGGGGAGAGCCACTTCCTCCATGCTCTCTTCCACAGCTGTACCGAAGACCAGCTCTTCTGGGACCCACTTCCCAGCCCAACAACCTCAATATATCTCAAAGTGAGTATGGGGAGAAAGGGGCCAGGCACAGGTTGTGAAGCTAAAGGAAGCCCTCATCTCCGGTATCCATCCATGCAGGAATCAGGACGAGATCTATGAGATGTATGATGCTGTGGAGACCACAGGTGACTCTACTGTCAGCCCCAGAGGCAGAGGTTTGTAGAGGTTGGCTCGGGCATCCATGAAACATTAGTTGGCAAAAGCATTCTCTCATGATCCAGGTTTAAGACCCACAAAAGTGATCCAGACCAGACTGGATGTTGGTGGGCCAGATGGTGAGGATGAGGAAGTCAAGAGGCACTCAAGCAGCCAGGCTTGCTGTAGTAGGGAAGCATGATTGAGTGAGGTGACAAGAGGCTGGGACAGCAATGAACTGCAGAAATCAAAATTGGCAAATCAGACTAGGCAGTGTATAAGGCAGGGAATTAGTCAGATCATGGCATATTCCCTTCATACAGCCTAACACT
This sequence comes from Phyllotis vaccarum, assembly GCA_033318265.1. NCBI lineage: Eukaryota > Metazoa > Chordata > Mammalia > Rodentia > Cricetidae > Phyllotis > Phyllotis vaccarum. Next base: position 146,909,545 of record JARWLC010000003.1, on the reverse strand, counting down.
CATGTGCAGGATCATGGACAAGGTACCAGGTTCCAAAGCTGGACAAGGTTAATTACAATGCACACCTGTAACTCTATCATTTAGAAGGCAGGATGATCATCAGCCTTGGCTAATCAACACTCAAGACCAGCCTGGACTAGATGAGATCCTGCAAATAAAACCAAAACAAATCCCACCCACTAGGTTCCTTGCAGTGCATCCCAAGAGTATGTTCCAGCAAGATGTATGCCCTGAATCAGGAGAAAAGTAAAGGGGGGGGGAGCAGCATGGCAGGTTCTTCTTTCTTCTAAGTTAATTTCTTGAGAGGTTCCAGGATTGGTGACTTCATGGCAACAACATGGGCTTCTATGAAAGAGTTTTGATGATTCTGCAGCCACAGCTAAGACTTCAAGGATCTGAGGCTAGGGCCGACCAGTTGATTCCAACTGAGCTACCCCCACCCCACTATTCTGTCTTACTGGGGCTCCTAAGAGAAACTTTTGGTCTTTTGGATATGCTTGATTCTACTTCTTCCAGGCAGAGGTCCTGGTACAGAGCCAGACGCCTTCCAATTCTCCAGCCCTTGCTTCTTTCTGGGCCCCTCCCTTTTATTTGTTTCTTCTGGTCCATCCAGAGGACCCTTAGTACTTCTGTTGCAGAGATTTCTAAGGTTTGGGGGGAGAGGTCAGCTTTGCTGAGAGGTTGGTCAGAGCCCTTGCCAGTTTCCAGGGTTAGAGCGTTTAGAACCTAATAGACCACTCCACTGCTTCAGTAACCTCCTCCCATTCAAGATCATGATCTAATATCGGACCCTTCTGAGTGTCTCCTTTCAGTGAGCCTTCCTATGAGCACAGAACCTCTCAAAGGCTGCTTTTAAGCATTTCAGAGTGATCTAACACTAGAGTAGCTTGGGATCACCACCAGCTCCCCCCCCTCCAACTCTTGGGTCCCTTTGAAACATGGCAGCCCTATGTCTTTTGTCAGCCGGACGGACAGGGTCCAGCCTTTCCAGGATTATGTGTCGATCAACAGGAAAGGAAGATTATCAGTTGCCTGCTCAGAACAAGCTGTAGGATGACCCAGAACCATAGGACCCAGTATTGTTACAAATTTGCTTCTAGCTGTTGAGACCATTCAAGATTGAGGCAGATCACCAGAAAAGCAGGTGCAGCACAGGTTCTGGGTAGACACAAATCTCTATTAGAGAGCAGAGATTAAGCTCAGCACTGACTTGTTATGACACAGATGCTCCTCTGTGGACTGGCTCATCAGAAGGGACAGTTGGTCCAAAGTGACATTTACATCACTAACAAAATAGGGCTTCTGATTCAAGCCCTCACTAACCCCAATCTTTAAGAGACTGTCACCCAAGCCTTCAGCCAACAGACTGGCTATGGAAGTCTGGCCTACTGATGGGAAGTGGTATAGATTAGCCCTCTGGGAAACCCTATCATTCAGTCTCGGCAGCAGAAGGTTCAGGCTAGAACCCCACCCCAGCCAGCTGGTGGTTCATGTCTTTAATCACACAAAGAAACCCTGTCTTCAAAAAAAACCTAACCAAACAAACAAACAAAAAGAGAACCTCACCCTGGTTGCTCCTCCTTACAGGCAAGCTGTGGATGTTATGAGAATGCTTGTTTTTAGCTCTGAATCCAAAACCTTAGTACAACTCCCACCATATTCTGGGACGCAGAAGAAAAAATAGCTCCCAAAGTTTACAACTTGTGGGCTGGCCCATGGTGGCTACAGCCTTAATTCCAACAATCAGAGTCAGAGGCAGATAGATCTGAGTTCCAGGTCAGCTTGGTCTACACAGTGAAAACAAAAAACAAAACCAAAGACCTACAAATCCATCCCATCTCCACAATTTTACTAGCTGGGTAGCCTTAGACAGTTGGCCAACTAACTTCTCAGCCTTTATTTTCACTCACCAAAGTGAACCTTACCCACAAGAACTGATGAACCCTGAGAAAAAGGTACAGGAGAAAACTGGTCAAAATTCAGGGGAACCCTGAGGACACACAAAGCAGATTCATCCATCAAGTCATAGGGTAGAGACAGAGCTGGGGTCCTTTGTTCTGACTGTTCAATGCCCTCAGATGAAGTGCAATCTACCCAGCAAGCCACCAGATGGCCTCAGCAGGACACAGAGCTCAGGTACATGGGGCAAATGGTGTTATCAGGCTGGGCTGAGCTCTGGGACTCCATAGAGAATACTTCTCACTCATAAATACCCTCAATGTCTGGGTCTTCCAGGAAGAATACCACTCACCCACAACAGCTGCCACCCACAGATCCAAAGCTGCTGAAACAGATCAGGAAGGCAGAAAAGGCTGAGAGAGAGTTTAGAAAGAAGTTCAAGGTGAGAACATGGAGGAAAGAATGAATCCTGGGAGGACTCTACCCCAAGGCCCAGGACTTCTATCCTGAGGAAGGAAACCAAGGTAACAGAAGAAAGCCTTAACATGATATTCCCCAAGTTTGAAGGTGAGATCGTGATTCACACAAAGATGATGATTGACCCCAATGCAAAGACCCGACGTGGGGGTGGCAAGCACCTCGGTATCCGGCGTGGAGAAATCCTGGAGGTGATCGAGTTTACTAACAAGGATGAGATGCTGTGCCGGGACCCCAAGGGGAAATGTAAGTGTGTTTAGCCCACACCCAGGGAAAGGAATAGTGGGTGCTAGGGTTGAGAATCCACTATCTGCTCTCTTCTGCAGATGGCTATGTACCCAGAATTGCACTGTTGCCCCTGTAAGTGTTGGTCTTGCCTAGGTGGAATGGGGAACAACAAGGATTGGCCCCTACTGACTATACTGTGCTCTTTACCAGGGAAACCGAAGTATATGATGATGTCAGCTTCTAGGGTATGTATAGTGACTCCCATAGGGAGGGATGATTGTTATCATGCCTCTGAGGCATAGGATCACTTAATTTCATCCTTCTTTGCAGACCCCTTGGATACCCAACTGTTTCCTCAGGGACAATAAAGCAGAGAGGCAGGTGGGTTCCAGGACCACCAAGCCCAGCCCAGCCACTGCTCACTCAAGAGCTCTGGATCCCAGAATGGCAAACAGATGCTTACATGCACATGCCCGCATACACCCCCTCTTTAAAACATCCTTGCTTCTTGCCTTTTCCTCTCATTCCTGAATGGTACATTTACTGTAAAAGGGACATACTAGGCACAAAGGTGAAAAGAAAAAAAATCAGTTGCCCATCCAATAGGAAAGGAGCTGCTGAGGATGCACCCCGAAATATACAAGATGACCAGTAGCTGTATCCTCAAACTCCTTGTAGGCTGCAAGCATCTGTGTTGCAAAGTGAGTCTATGATGGCCCTTCACTGGTGGGACTCCTGCCTAGCAGGACATCATCAGTTATTAAGTGTGTCCCAAACAGTGACATTCTCTGTGGGCTTTAATAAAGAAAAGTCAAAATGAAGTTAGCTTCAGTGTCTGGGACTCACAGAATAAAGCCACAGGGTGACTTTTAGGATTGATATTATTACTCCTGGGAAAATAACGGCCTTCTAGGATTTGAACTATAGTGTTCCTACTATAATCAGGGTCTACTCTCCAAACACTGGGGCCCGTAGACAAGCAACAATGGGGTAAATTCTCTGGAGGTCACAAAAAGAAGTGTAAGCCACCCCAGGTCCGCAGACCTCTGATGGCTACCTCTACAACATCCACTTTACACAAAGAGAGCAAGCCACTTTCAGGAACTGGTATTTATTATCAAAGTCATATTCGATGTCAACAAGATGCCACAACTACAAAAAAAAAATTGTGCACATTGCAATCTTAATGCAAACAGTCAAATGGAACCCCAATCATTAAAATATTAATTCAGATTACCCCAAAAAGCAACTGAATTTTTTAAACATCTTTATACATCCAGCCAACAAATTAAAATGGTTAACAAGAAAAAATACAAATTCAGAGGTCTGGTATTGATGTTTAAAAAAGGCAACTGCTTAAGCATTTCTATCGATTCGAACATCTATCTCTCGGCCACTCAGCTTCATGCCATTCATCATCCGGCAGGCTCTCTCAGCCACCTCTGGAGACTCAAACTTAACCACACCGCACCCCTTGGACTTTCCGTTCTCCATCTTGATGTCGGCGTACAGCACGTGGCCTGGCACAGGGAGGGAAGAAGAGACCACACGCATCAGGCAAACCCAGAGCTCAGCCTCAGTCTGGGCTCCACTCAGTCCAGATCACCTGTTGGATTTCGGTGACAGAGTCAAAAAGGAGAGAGGCCCTTGCTCATGAAGCGAATGCTCAGAACACCACATATGGCGCCAGCAACTACAGCCTCTTCCACTATATTGCCATTGTTCTCCAAGCAAGACAACAGCCTAACCTGCCAAGCAGCTTCAAATGTTTGCCTTTATGCTCCAGCAAATTACAGAGAAGGGACTATGTGGAGCTAACTTTAGATTAGGATTCTAGAGGCTTGCGTGTTGAAAACCAGCATTTGGTCACAAGGCCACTCACTGCCAATGGTACTTCTATACTGCCCCAATGTAAACCAGGTATACTCAGTGAGGAGCTTACATGTATTCATTCATAGATCTATTTAGCACTCAGGTTATTAAGCACCTAGGTATGTGTCAAGTACAAAAGAAATGGGTCTATAATAGAGTAAGAGCCAAAGACACAGTGTTTTTAGGGCCCATAATTCTTATACTATTAAGAGCTTGGGGGGAGATGACACTCCAGTGGCTTTTCATGATAAAGTTCTGAAAGATATTCAGTGGTAATTCAGAATAAAACATTCCTGCCAGAGCAGGATACCTTGGTATAGACCTGCAACCCAGCACTTGGGAGGCTAATGCAATTGAGTTCTAGGCCAGACTGAAGCTACATGGCAAGACCCAGGTTCAAAATAAGGAAACAACAAGTGGCTCACCTGCAGTCCCAGCCCTTAGGAGGAGTTCAAGGTCACTGAGGGTGTTGCTCAGTGGATACAGTGCACAAAACTTAACATGCAAACCCTGGGTTTGAGGCCGAGCACTTATACAAACCAGGCATGGTGGCACACCCCTGTAATCCTAGCACTCCAGAGTTAGAAGCAGGACTAAAAGATCAAGAAAGTTTAAGGGCCAGTCTGAATTCTAAGAGAGCCAATCTCAAAAAAATAAGTAAATAAATAAATCTAAGACTTCAAGATCATCTTTGGCTACTTTGCAGCCAACTTGGGACAGTTGGATGCGGCCTCAAAAAAGAAAAAGGGGAACGAAAAAAGAGAAGGTAATCTTCTGGCAGGAAAGCAGAGAATGTCACAAGTTCAAGGGCAGCAGGAAGATGGAACCAAGTTTTTAAAAGCTTTTGAGTTTGCATTTTCTCAGAGGTAAAGAAAGGGGTATGTTCCAATGTGAATTTCTGGAATATCTAGTTATAATGACTGATGTGAAATTTGCAATGCAGAGAATCAAAGAACCAGGCAAGAAGGTGGGCTTTGACTCTGCAGCTTACTCTCAAGACCCAGGAGAAAGCACCAAGAACACTGAAATGTGAGCCATTTCTGAACGAGGAAACAAGAATCAAAGGTGTTTTGGTCAAGCAGCACCCAGACCTTGGTTTAGCTGAGAAGATGCAATGGCATCAAGGAAAGACTGCATGTTGGTCACCAAGGAAGCTTCCAGAAAGGTTGCCTAGTGTGCCTATGAATCCACAATCAGAGACTTTCAACCCCATACCAGTTGCCCTACAACTACTATTCTGGGGAACCACACCCACTATGGGATTGTGGGTGGAAGGGGGGGGGGAGAGAAAGCAACTTGTCTTGGATTTATTTCATTTTTGCTTTTACAAGTCTGTGACCCGAGGAAGGGGCTTTGTGAACTCTTATGTAAGAAGATGGCAATTTTGCCTGTAGTTTCAGAACATGGAAGGCAGAGATAAAAGAGTCCTAAACTCAAATCCAGCTTAGGTTATAACAGAGACAAAGACTATCTCAAATAACTAACTAGAAAAGAACAGCAAGGATGAATAGCATGACACATACCAGGATACTCAACATCTGCCTGAGTATTTGCATAGGAAGAACAATGGCAAGGCCCATTGTTGCTCTAGAGCACATGGACCGTGGTTAAGGCAGGAAGGAAGCTTCACTGCTCCAACTCAACAGCATCACCAACAAGCCACAACACAGGAATGAATGCACATAGAGAGCCTTTCTCAAATAGATACTTACCACATTCGTTGAATTTATCCTTTAGCATCTTCCATGTAAAATCAAATGGAAGCTGAGGAAAAAAGAGGCAGACTCATCTGTGATGCAACCAAATCTCAATGTACAGACATCACAATTACTGCTAGAAGATTTCTTTGGGCTGGGTATGTGGCTCAGGTGGTAGAGTGATTTGTCTAGTATGTGTACAATCCTAGATTTAATCTCCAATAGTCCCCCAAATTCAAAAATACTTCTCATAAGAGAGGCAGGCTGACATTTATGGCAATCAGCAGGGAACAAAATAAGTCTCTAGCATATGGGAATGAATAGGTAACTCACAATTCAGAGATGAAATGTAATTCCATCACAACCACCATTCTCTGAATCACTGTGCCAAGACTCAAGTGTTCCTCAAGCCAAGGGAATCATAAACCACAGACCATTAAAGCTCAGTATACTCTACTGTCCCACACATCACAGGCAAACGCCAAATACTGTATTTTTTTTCTTTGTATTATGGAGACAGGATCTCACTTGGTAGCTCTTGATAGCCTGGATCTCACAGAGAACCAACTAACCTTTACCACCAGAGTACAGGAATTAAGGTAATGGGTGAGTCACTATGCTTGGTCCTGGGACTTTCTCTTCCTGTAAACCCTCAACCACCAGCCCAGTTTGTGGTAAATTATAATTCCCATGCTGCCCAGCTCTCCCTTCAGCAGACTTCCCTCTGGTTCACATCACTCAGCCACTGACCTCCCCACCACTTCATTCACAACAACACTGAAGGCCCTGAAGCACCACTTACATTTCTCACAAATATCTGGCAGGCTTTCCTGGCTACTCCAGGTGCATGGCCTCCAGCTCCGCCAAAGGAACCTGCGAAGCTTCCTCCAAAGTTGCCCCGTTCCATTTCAATGGCTCGGTCAAAGCTAGCTCCTCCGGCGCCACCCATGGCCAGGCCCATTCGCTCAATGCCAGCTCCCAATGCTGGGCCCATGGCAGGGCCCATGCGCTCCAGACTGTTGGCTCCCATTCGCTCCAGGCCCATGCGCTCCAGACTGTTGGCTCCCATGCGCTCCAGGCCCATGCGCTCCAGGTTGTTGGCGCCCATGCGCTCCAGGCCGGTGGCCATACGATCCATCACAGGGCCCATGCGCTCCAGGCCGGCCCCCATGCCTGTGGGCACCATGCGATCCATACTCAAGCCCATTCGCTCAATGGCAGGGCCCATGCGCTCTACACCAGAGCCCATGCGCTCAATGGTTTGGCCCACTCGGTCAATGGGCGCGGCCATGCGCTCCAGGCCAAAGCCCATGCCGGCACCCATGCGCTCCACGCCAGAACCAATGCGCTCCATGGTCTGGCCCATGCGCTCAATACTGGAGGCCATATGGTCAAGACCTAGTGGGCCCATGCGCTCAATGCCAGAGCCCATACGCTCAACTGAGCCCATGCGGTCCATGACCAGGCCCATACGCTCAATCTCAGAGCCCACTCGATCCATGCCATGGCCTAGGCCTGCACCCATGCGCTCCATGCCAGCACCGCCAATGCGGTCAATGCCAGGGCCCATCCTCTCGATCCCAGGAACACTCCCTCCAGCTCCACCTGAAACATGAATAAAAAGCACAAGTGGAAGTCAAGGGACTTGTATAGGTATTTATATACCTGCCTGGGCACTTCATATCCCAAGTTCAACCACAAATCAGGAAGTCGTGCTCAAAGTAATTTATTATTAAGAAAACTCAAATGTTAGCAACAAGAAGGTCTCCATAATAATCCTCCCTACTCTATATAACACAGGTAAAAATTTCACAATAAAACTTAAGGAATAAAAATTCACTGGTGGTGGTGGTACACGTCTGTAACAACAGCATTTGGGAGGCAGAGGCAGTTGGATCTCTTGAGTTTGAGGCCAGCCTGGTCTGCAGAGTGAGTTCCAGGACAGTCAGGGACACACTACAGAGAAAACAGTCCCCCCCCCCCCCAAAAAAAACAAAAAAAAACCAAAAAAACCCAAAAAACAAAACAAACAAACCCCAAAATTCCACCTTCATGATGCTGCCTACAACAAACCCATGAGTTATATACATCAATTGCTAAAAACTTCGTAGTTTTCTCATCAGTAGACACTGAGAAATGCTCTCAAGGAAGCATGGAACACATCATACTTGGGAACTTAGGATACCTTATTACATGGAGACAATTCAAAGTCATTTACAACTTTTATCCTCTCTCAACTTGCCCCTCTTAAGAGGCCCTGCTGAGGCCCTGCTAGTCTGGCTGCAATTCCTTAGCAATTCCACAATACAAAGTGATTAAACACCATGTAAACAGAAGGTAAAAAGTCCATACAGATCCTCAGTATACACATGCATACAAACTGGCCATTTCCTAGAACCTTTCCTTCTATGAGGGAAATTGACAGCTTGAGTGTATTTATTTCATTGGCTTTGGAAGAAAGATGCTGACAGCATGGGAGAGTCCATTCTTAAAGAGGCCAAGGGTCAGTGACCAGTGTACAATGATCCTCATTTGTGGTGTTTGCAACCCTGGACAAGGAAGGTCTGGCTCCACCACCAAGGCCACGACCCACCACTTCACCAGAGTTCAAAACTGAAGTTTCATAGTTACCCTCTCTCAACACAGCAGTATAGCCCATGGCTAGCCTGTTACTGACTCACGGTGCAAATTCAATAAGAGAACAATCAGCAGTTTTTATAATAGTATGTAACTTGCCCAGGTTATGTGACCTGGTACAAGTCAATTCACCTCTCTGTGTGCACTTCTGTGGCTGAAATACAGCACACTGGTTGACAAAAAACAGGCACAAGTTAAACAATGTTTTAAACTTTCAAAACGCAAATAGCTCAGAAATTAACTTTTTCACATTTGCAAGAGGAAAGAGGTTCTGGCTCAATATACAGGTAGTAATAACACTGGCAGTCCCATGTGGACAACAGCAGAACAGCAAAGAGCTTAACAAAGCCCTCACAAAAATGCCTGGCAAATGGGTTACCAGAGGAAGGGCAACTTAAAGGCTGAAGGAAAAATATTGGGCTTAAAAAGTTAGGGCTGGAGAACTGGTTCAGAGTTCATTCAGTTCCCAGCATCCACAACATGTAGCTCACAACCAGTTCCAGCTCCCAGGAGATGCCTCTAGTGTCTACTTGCAGCTATACTCATGTACACACTCGTACATGCAAACACCCCTTAAAAAGAACAGTACATTTAATTCAAAGTGCGTAAAATTATCATGAAAGAACATATACCAAACTGTTTGCAGTACTCAACAAAGGACACCAGGCCTTAAGACTTTCTAATAAACAAATGTGCATGTTTTAATAATCATTTTTCATGTATTAGGTGGTGCACTTTTCAGTTTTAAGAGTTTTTTTTACATCTACTGGCTCTTCTACAACCTTCTGAGGTGGTACCTATTATTCATTCGCACCATTTTATAGGTGAGTACTACAAACATAGGTATAGTCACTTACAAGCTATACAGCAATTGTTCCCACCCTGGGTAGCCTGTGTCAGATCCCATGTTTGTCACACTACTGAGTCCTCATTAAATGCCTGTTTTAACAAAAATAACAAAACACAGAACATCAAGCTGATTCCTACCTCCTCCCTGCTTTGCAATGATCTCTCCTCTCTTCAGCGCATTACTTAGGATTTCTAAGGAAAAGAGGAAAAAAAAAAATTAGCCAAGTATCTCTGTAACGGAAACCTGCTCATTATGTTCTAGAAGCATAAAAGGTTTGATGTTTAAGAAAAAAGAAGGCACCTGAGAAATGTACATATAAACAAAATCATTTTACAGAAAACAGGAAGGCCACAATACTAGGACTCAGGCCCAGTTTGCAGAGGTACATGCAAATTCATTCAGCAGAGAGGAATAGTGCATATTAAGAGCTAAACTCAAAGATAGAAGAAGAGGGCCCTCAACCCTTGTTCAATAGCAGTTTCCTAAGGGTGTTCTGGACACTTAGTATTGAAGCTTCTCCAGTGGGCAGGAAACCAAGGCCTTCCCATGTCTCCCACTCAGAAGCCTGAAGCCTGTGCAGACTCACTCTTCTATGCACCACAAAATAAATTGAAGCTGTAGCTGTACAAAATTTAATTTTATTAAATTTTGGGGTATCAGAGTCAACCACAGAGCCAAGCCACGAAAGCCAGGCAGTGGCAGCACACACTGTTATTCCCAGAACTGGGGAGGCAGAGGAACGAGGATAACTGTGAGTTCGAGGCCAACCTGGTTTACAAAGCAAGTTCCAGGACAGCCAGGACTGTTACACAAAAACCTTGACTTGAAAATAACAAAAACAAAAAAGGACTGGAAAGATGGCTCTGTCCTCTGATATTCCAGACTAATTTTATTAAATATACCACACCACAGGAAGTGAGGACCATATGAGCAAGCAAGACATGATGTTGACAAAGATGGGAGAATTAACTCTCTGCCCCAATGTCCCATTGAAAAAACACCATTGCTTGCTGGCCAACGAAAGTTTGCTACTGCTATCATTGATATCCTTCTTACAAATGAGAAGTTTTAGCTTCTATCACACGAGAACACACTTACGAACAGAAAATAGGTCATTAACCATTATGAAATTCCCAGCTGTCAGAACTGTTTGCAAATGAGACACAGAGAAATCTTTATGGAATGACATATAGAAGCAGATGTGTTTTCTGCAGCCATCTTTTAGGATCACATACCAATGACAGGGCATGTGGCCAATAGAAGTCTTAAGAACATCCTTTCCAATGGCAGGCACTTGAGGGTTCAGAAGCACCCATGTAACCTCTGCCACTCCTGAAGACCACTGTCATTAAAGACTGCCATCTCCTTTTAGTTTGGGAACACCTGCCACTGTGCGGTATTTATGAGAGTAGAGAATGGAGAAGTCACCATGGTCATTTTTGCAGGATGCATGAGAGAATGAAGCAGAGACTTGCCTACCAGAAAAGGCAGGAAGGCATCCCCAAGAAAGCTAAGCACTTCTGTGTCAACATCATGGCCCAAAACTTCATCTTCAAAAATGAAGTCAAGATCCTGCCATGGCTCCTGTGTTCTAGATACTCTGTGTCTCCCAGATGGAGATTGTTATAAGCCTTTGCCATGAATAATCTGTATTACATTGGATATTTAAATATTACTGTTAGACATGGTTATTTCCACTACAACTGGAAACCAGCACTACCTCTTGGGCCCCAAAATGCACAGGAAATGGAAGATCTTTACTGAGGGTCAATATTTATCTAGAAAAGCTCAACCCTGATACATGGAAACGTGAGACTCACTTCAGGACATGTTTGGGGTTCATAGCAAAATACTGAAGCTTACTAAGAATGCCTACAACAGGACTATCTCATCAATGAAATTTTGCTCACTATCCTATGTGCACTTAAGATCACCCAGCCATAAGGAAATTTAGGAATGGTCAGACCCATGGAGCTACTGATATAAAACTGGCCACCATTATAATTATGACTATTATTGCGCCACCAAAGTGTGACAAGAACTGATGGAATTTCCTGGAAACTACAGCTTATTGACAATTTTTGTTTAAACAGGAGAGATTTGTTGACTTAGAAACTGGTATGTGACCAGGCAGTGATGGCACACGCCTTTGGTCCCACTGGGAAGGCAGATGAACTTCTGTAAGTTCAAGACCAATCTGGTCTACAGAGCAAAGTCTAAGACAGCCAAGGTTTCTTTAAATAAAGAAACCCTGCCTCAAAAAAAATTTTTTTTTAAATTAAAATATTGCCAGAAGACTAAATATTTATAAAGCCTAAATAAAACATTTATAAAGCTTAGTCTTTAGGATTGGTCCTTGCATTCCATAGTTGTGTTTTATTATTTTGTAAAATAGCCATTTTAACAGTTGATAAAGCATATCTATGAAAACAGGTAAGTAGAAAAGTACTTTGTTATCCTTTCTATGTTTTATGTATTTATATGTCATATAATAAGAGAAAATCTTTGGAAAAAAATCCCCCCAGTTTTTTGCAACGTGGGAAAATGTACTTAACTTCTCTGGTCCTCAGATATACAAGCCTCAAAGCACATCTTGTACTATTATCTCCATAACCACAAATGAAAGAGAGGCTAGTCCACAGCTGTTTCTTGTGTTCTAAACACCTGGAAGGAAGGCTACAAAGTACAGGGAGAGACAAAGTTCTTCCTGTCTGCTGGCAAGTAAGTAACCAGTTCATTTTTCCATGACACCCAAAATCCGGATATATCAGCCTATTCCCTATGAGAGCTTTGCATCACTAAACCACATATTTAAAAAGTTGAAATAGCCAAACTTTCTACAGATATTCACAGACCTCCCTAAAGAAGTACCCCACAAACTCTGCTCCTTATGCCTTCTCTCTTTCTTCACCCGATCTCCCTACATTGCTGCCTTGAGCACAGCTTATCTATTGGCTACCTACAACAATCCTTTCTAGGTCTCATACTTCATGTGCTGCTGAATAGCTGCTAGGAGCCTGGAAACAATATTCTCACACACCTGCTCATTAAACTATTCTCTTGGCCACTTATAATTATCCCTTCAAGTGCATTCTATCCCCAAGGTTAAGGACCACTTGAAGAACCAAGTATAGCTTGCTTGCACAGGGAAGTGCAAAGCTCTCCTTACTGCTATGAGAAGGGACTCTGTGTAGGAGGTAAAAGAGATAAAACAAACAAGAACAACAAGTAAAAAACAAAAGAACAAACCACAAACCAATCAAGGCCATTTCTCTGAAAATCCAACGTAACTATTTTATTTGGTGTAGATTATTCTACCCCTTTGTAAGAGAGGGCTGGCTCAGTAGTGGCAGGGTATTCAAGGACTAAATAGCATTAATCAGAAAGAAGGTGCCACAGTAACAAAGGGTAACAGGGGCAGCAATGCCTGCAGTTAATGTTTCCATCTAGGTCAGGACAGGACAAACTTCCTGCTATCACATGAAGTAACCTCATAGACTACCTGAGGACAGGAAAGGTTGATACTTTGTCTCATAGGTGAGAGAGGGTCTCAGAATGGCAATGACAGAAGGTTCTGAGCATAACATCATGTTATTTTTACACGACACGACACCAAGGCAGTACTTTAAAACATACCTTTAATATAGGACTATTCTAGACATAGAAACAAATCTAGTTGTGGCAATATGAAATGCAATCATCCTAGTAAAATACAGTTATGAACTCACTCCTCCAACTTTTAAAGCTTGAAGAATTTGAAACATCAGATAATCAGAGCAACCAAGTTCAGAAAAGGTAACACTGTTTCTACTTTTCCAGATGTAGATGTCTTTATTAGTACTAATTTTATTCTTTATTAACAAGTTCCATCAGGTACTTCCTTATATCATTTTTGTACCTACTAGGTCTTGCTTGACCTCTCCCTCCCTTTCACTTTCATGTATCATACATACTGCCCTCCCTTAAAGCCTCTTTATTCTGCTCTCTGTAGTCCCCCATGCCCATGTAGAGTCACATATATAAAAATCAAAGTTAACATGTGCATCTTCACTAGCAATCAGGCTAGGTTAAATTTATGGGATGAAGAGATGGCTGGCTCAATAATTAAGATCACTGGCTGTTTTTCCAGAGGACCACAGGTTCAATTTCCAACACCCATAAGGTATCTCATACTCTGTAACTCCATTTCCAAGAGATCTGACACCCCCCTCAGGCCTCCTCAGGGCAGGGAATGAAAGTAGTGCTTAGACCAAACACATTCTGGCAAACACTTATACACATAAACTAAAATTACAAGAAAAACCATTTGCTTTGTGATCATGCCTTGAAGAAATAGGAAGTTTCCATCCACCAACAGCTACCAAATACTGGGGAGAAGTTTTAGTAATTCCTGAGTTTCTGAAAAGACACAGTCTGCAAGAAGACTAAAGGCAACCTGTGTTTAGCTAAATAATGCATTTGAAGACAATCTTATCAGGGCCTTTAAACATTCTAAGAACACAGCTAATATCAACTGGACACAAAAATGGGCAGAGTTCGTCCTGGAAAAGAATCCATGGTTGGGATGAACTGAGCCTCTACAACCTGTAACTCCAAAAGTGGTTACACTCCTACATGGAGCCTATGGGACCTTCTTACCCACTCCTCTCTCTTAAGGGGCTCTCCAAAGCTCCAAGAAAGTCTCATTTCTAGCAAATTCTTTTTCAAACCCCCTACATGTGCCATGTTCCATTTCTGTAGGAAAAAAAATCTTACTCTAGACTTTCTAGGTATGCTTTAAACATTAAAACAAGAGCTATAGACAGACAAGCTACCAAAAGTCAACGACCAAAACTCTTCTATTGGAAACTACCACTTACCTTTATTCCTTAAAGGAAGAGAGAAGGCACTGTACATACCTACCTTAGTCTGAGGACTAATCTACAACTTCTGGCACAGGTACATAGTGGGTACACTGCACTCATCATCACACTACAAAGCCAAAGGCAGGCCACAGAGAAGTCTCTTAAATAGAGCATAACGTACTGACTAGTAGGCACTAACATATACCTGATCAAAAGCTGTTAACTCACCAAATACTCACAACCACTGCCCCCTCTTCATAAAGAAATCCAGGTTCAAATCCCTTAGTAACTTTGCCTGGCAAGTACAAGGCAATGGCTGTCCAAACTGAATGGAGAAATGTGTCTCAGTACAAACTTCTCCCATTTGTCTTTTACAGCACTATTAATACTGTTGAGTTATTTGTCATCCTAAACATGGTGAAGTTCTGTGGTTGGCAAAGACCAACCACAGTGGATACTTTCATGGGGCTGGAGAGACGCTTCGGTAGAGGAGCTGGGGTTTGGTTCCTAGCAACATATACTCACAAATGTCCCAGTTTCAGGGGATCCAACACCCTCTGTCCTCCAAAGGCACCAGGCACACATACAATGCACATACATACATACACAGATACCCATACTCATAAACTTAAAAAAAAAAAACAAAACAACTTTACATGGCTCCTACAACTCCTCGCTTTCCCCCTATATATCCATTCATCTCTCTCATGCAAGACTCAAACTTGTTATCACTTTGCTTTCCTCCTTTACTGAGAAGTTCTTGGAACATCTAGTCATACTGGATAGGAGAGTATGAATCCATGATATATGGTTGTCTGGCATACATGAGGCACTGGGTTCTAAGCCCAGCACGAGGCAGAATAAAAACAGTATTGTTTTACTCCTTGGGAACATCAAGCAAATTAGTACTGTGTAGTAGGTACTTTTTAGTGTATAGCTATAAAAGAGCTTATCCTATCAAAGAAGTAAACAATTAAGAGATGTGACGGCTAGCATTTTCACACTTATTTAGACTGTGTATGAATGCACGAGCCAAATTATCATAGGACAACTTGTGAAAGTCAGTTAAATTCTTCAATCACGTGGACTCTGAGAATGAAAACTCAAGTTTATTAGGCTTAGCAGCAAATGCCTTTACCTGCTGAAGCATCTAGCCAAATTATTAGCATTTAATAAGGACTCTGGGCAAAGGTAGAACTACAGCTTGAACCAAACACATTTTTCAAATGTGTCCAATGTGTGTCTGAATATGGAAGGCAGGAATCAAGTCTAATGCAGGCTTTAATACATAGCTAAAGGTCTTCATCATCCCATGTGTTAACAGGATCTTAAGAGTCCAATTTATTATTTATATGTGTGTGTATAAATTTATTATAAAATGTTCTGCTATTTCACAAACATCATCATCACAACTTTATCTATACAAACTGATTCACTGGCCAGAGAATCTGTATGTCAATAATCAGCGCATGGGACCATAAGGGCTGAGTTAGAATTATCAATTACATCAAAATGCCCATATTATCTTTAAGGTTTTTCTTTCCTTTTTAAAACATTTTATTCATTCATTCATTTATTTATTTACTTAAAACTCAAGGGCTCCAGAGCTTGGTTTGTTAAAATCTCAGAAACTAGATGAAGTCTGTGGAAGCCTCTGTTCTTTTTTGAATGGACAAAAAGGGAGATTAGATATATCAATGATCTGCATCTAAGAACACAGATACCACTTTTCCAACACCATGAGTTTTAATTGCTGGACTACACCTCCTAGTTTACCAAAGTCTTTATTACCACCTCAGCAGGGCTTCAAGGCCCACCCCATCCATTTTCATCTATTCTGAACGTAAAACACACCCCAGTTAGAACAACAATCACATTTCCTTCCTAATGACTTATCTGAGCCAACATTTTATCAAGCCAGACTTCTCTTTACTTTTATAAAACACCCAGGAGCACAGGTGCAGGAGACATGCCTAAAAGCACACTGAAGCATAAACCTCTGTCTCTGCATCATTGACTGTGTAGCCTTCCTCTATCTCTTCACCATCATCTATCTATCTTAGGTACCAAACAAAAGCCACATGTAACTGCATAGTCTGAAAGATGGGTTAGTACATGCACTCCACAAAAAGAACAAACAAACAAACAAAAAAAACCCCTAGAAGACGCTAGTCTGTCCCATACTATTTAGAAACGTTACTACAGACCAAAGAAACATTTAAGTACAAACCCTTAATGACTCTCATTCCAAAAAAGCTTTATGAATAATAGCAGCAGCTTCCCAGCATTGCAGTAGAAGCCAAACTTCCACTGGCATACAGAAGATATGCAAAGAAGAAAAGCAAAAACATCCAGTTTCTCAATACAGGGACTGCTACTGTGCCGGAGGCAATTCTAAAAGGCAGGATGGAGGCTCGAGGAATAGGCTAGAGATAAGCTGAATTCACAACATACTATCACTATTTACTGGCCATATGACTTCAGGTAAGTTACTCACTGGGCCCTAGGATAATAATACCCACTCATCTGATTCTTAGAAAGACTGAACATAGCAACATTGGTTGTTCTTTGTTTGTTTTTAAAATATGTGCATTGGTTAATATGTAAGTGTGGTGAGGATATTGGTTGTTTTTTGGACCATCACACTGGCACTAAGACTTTTCAATATCTTACATATCTTAGCTTATGTGCTCAAGCCATCTAAATCAGACATGTTCTGGTTGTCTTAGCAATTAAGTCAGTTGCTTTAAATCTTTCTGAGGATACTAGAATGAATCACTTCTCCAAATATAAGCAGTTGTTGCAAGATTTGAAAACACCATTTGTAGAATATTATTTTAAGGTATATGACTTTTGTTTATGTTTCATTTGTTTAATTCTGTGAAGTTGTGTTACTGTGCTTGTCTAAAACACCCAATGGTCTAATAAAGAAATGAAGAATAGCAAGGCAGTAGGATAAAGGATAGGTGGAACTGGGAGGCAGAGAGAACAGAAGGAGAATCTGAGAGGAAAAAAAAGAAAAAGGAGCCAGAGAAGGAGGAAAGCACCAGGGAGCAGCCACACAGCCAGGGGCTGAGTAAGAGTGATAGTAAGATTATAGAAGAAAGAAAAGGAAAAAGCCAAGAGGCAAAAGGTAGACAGAATAATTAAAGTTAAGAAAAGCTAGCTAGAATCAAGGCAAGCTAGGTCCACGGCATTTATAATTAAAAATAAGCCTCTGTGTGTGATTTATTTGGGAGCTGGGTGGCGGGCTTCCCAAAAGAGTTAAAAAACAAACACCTGTAGTGAGATTTCTCCTACTAATGGATGCCTTGTGATTCTATCATACTCAGAAAATTGGCCTAATACATTCTGGACAAACTCTGTCTTCTCAAATAATGGGATCTCAGTAACTAATCCAAGTAGAGCCAAGGATCCATTCCTACACTGTTCAAGCCAAATTTTATAGTAGGTCATTAGTTATCTGAGGTCTTGTTGCAACTAATCTGAGTTCATCAAGTAACTGTTGGATGACTCAAAATCCCACTGATTAGGGAGAGCAACAAGATTCTACCAAAGACATGCCAGTCCTGCATTATGATTCAGCAATAGGTCAGCACTATCTTTATAAAGCTAAGTAAAACAAGGCTAGCAAATTGATGTGGTCAACATGTGGGCTTGATGCTCAAAAGTTACCTGATGTTTCCAAACCTCTTGGTACTTAAGAACCTGGATCGTATTGACTAAGCAAACAATAACCTCCAAGAGCAGATCAAAGCTGTGTCTCAGGATGAATGATGCCTCCCCAATGAGGTAAAGCTAGTGCATTCTCTTGTAATTAGTGTTATCAAAAGATTAAATTCTCCCCAACAACAATCAATCAAGTGTGATTCCTGAGTACACCAACTGAGAGGAGCTTGTTATGTCCAGAGAAACATTTTAAGAGTGCACTAGCAGTTACAGGAAAGTCCTGCAAGGGCCAGGTCAAGCATGCATGTAGCCACTCCTGCTATGTCTTCTGTTTCTGACTTACGGATCATTTGGATGTAGGGAATATTGTGACCCATCTTGAAAGAATGAACCTGGGGAGAGGCCCATGGTTGGATTCATGTTTACATAAAGTCAGTAAACCAAAATAAGGCTAGCAAGATGATGTCAACATACTGTTGATATTTTAATACTTAACTCATTTTCATTAAAAGGTTGTTAGGGTATATTAAAATCTGTTACACAACTGGATTTTATAAATGAGTCTTTCCACAACTTGGGAGTCATCAGCAACAAAGACCAAGAGAGAACGCCAGTCTAGCATTCCATGTCAAAGGCATTTTGAAAAGCTTTCTTTAAAAAATTATCACCGGTAGGTAGAGATGGCTCAGTGGTTAAGAGCTGTTCTTCCAGAGGTCTCAAGTTCAATTTCCAGCAACTACATTGTAGCTCACACCATCTATAATGGGATCTGATGCCCTCCCGGGGCATAAAGTCCTACATGTAGATAGAAACTCATCACAAGTATTGGTGTGTGTGTGTGTACACCAACACTTAGAACCTAAGTTGCTCAACAGAAGGTATCAGATTCTCTGGAACTGGAATTAACACACAGTTGTGAGTCATCATGTAGGTGCAAAGAATTGAAGCTGGGTCTACTGTAAGACCTGTGTGTACTCTTAACAGCTGAACTACCTCTCCAGTCCCTGAAAAACATTTCTGAGTGTTCAAAGCATAACCACTGATGCCTATGTGTTTCAGTGCTATAGGCAGTAAGAAACTGAAATTCTATTACTCAAGTAGTTGGCTACATTTAAGGTAACCAGGTCTAGCTAAGTCTACTATTTTTAGCAGTTCAGGACACAGGCACAGTAGGTTTGCAGTCTAAAGAACAAAAAGAGGCCCTTAGCTACAAAGGACAGACAAGACACAAGCTGGAGGAAATGCTATTCTTACCATTTATTCGGCCCATGTTCATCCCAGATCCAAATCGCCCCATGTTTTCCATACCACCACCAAAGGGTCCTTCCATGCCTGTAAGAAGTTATCTATTTTAATGCCATCCCAGCAAGCCTACTCACACTGATCAGGAAAAAAAAATTATATGCTTCAATTTTGGCTTTTAGGTCAAGAATTTACCAAGCTTTAGAGCTTTTGGATGAAGGAGGGGAAAAAAAATTGGCTTCCCTTTTTAAAAGCTGGCTTAATCCAACCCTCTCAATGAATAAGCAAAAGTGCCCAGAGAGAACCATTTGCCCAAGGTCACAGAGCTAGCTAGTTAAAAAGCCAAGAGCCAAAGCCAACACCCATTTCAATGAATGATGGACAAATAAAATAACTATTAAAATCAAATTTCTAAAGACAGAGGAACAATTTGCCATACAGGGCTTCAAAGACAGGAAAATGAGAGGAAAACACTTAAAAAGGATAACAAGTGTACTTCATTTTAAATCTTACCTCCAATTTTATTTAATCCAAATCCTATGCCTTCCATTCCCATTCCTTAAGAAGAAGAAAAAAAGTCAATGCAAACAAAATTTATGCCTTTCATTCCCATTCCTTAAAATAAAATTTATGTCAAAACAGTAATTTAAAAGCACAAAATTCCAAACCAATATATGAGTACAAAACTCTCTGATGTCATTATATTTCACTAAAGTGGGGTGGCCATCATTTCATCTGTCAAAAGATCATATTTCAAGCAAAAACTTTAAACCATCCAAGTTTAAACGTGGCTAAAATTAGAGCCATGTTATTAAGTAACCAATTCAGACACCATCAAATATAAAATGATCAGACACAAAATATGTAATCACTCACTTTTTAGAATGTTATATAACAGAAAGACGTTTAATAAACCTCTATTAAAAGCAAAATTTAAATAATAATAAAAGTAGCTTCTAAAACACAAAAGTCCTCTCCCACATTCCTACTCAGAAACCATGCTAAAAATGGTAGAGTCACGAGACCAGGGACATGGCAAAAACTAACAGTGGTGAGTGAGGCAGGAACATCCATATCACAATTTCAAATGATTCCATGAAAGGTCCAAGTCTAGATTCAAAAGAATCAAATATGCCTTAAATAGCACAGAAATATATGTATGACATACAAACTTAAAAATAAACACAACTAAGCTTCCGTTCATTAGGCTTTCTTTGTCTTCCTGAACAAAAAACGCTGTACATTTTTACCCTGTGACTCATGAGTTTTGTCATGAATAAAAGCTTTTCAAACTACTTTTCTTTCTATCAATGTCCACAACTCCAGGAAAAAGTCATTGTTGACCTCAGGTGCAAAATGGGTCTTCTTGACAAACTTAGGGAGCCAGTGGCAGAACTGTGGTCCTGCACTCAGCAGCCTGCACTGTTATTTAGTGTGACCTTAGATGAGACCAACTCTCTACTTTGCTCCCTTTTACTGAATTGCCTATCTCTGTCCAAAAATTATCATGAGGCTAAGATGGAGAGGCACAGTGCCTCCAAAAATACTGCTTTTGTGAACATGAGGCTGAGATGAAGTGGGGCTTTTATCTCAATTGCACTTATCCTATTTGAATTTCCCTAGTTATCCCCATTATAATTCTTACCCGCTGGCCCTAGGTTTCCCATTCCAATGCCTTTGTTCAAGTGGTTGGCATCAATAGGCTGCCCTCCAGGACCTAACCCCATGCCAATGCCACCAAGTCCATCTGGAAGAAGCAGAAAAGGTCAGGAGTATGGATTCCCTTTCTCAAAACATGATGACCCCCCCACCCCACAGAGGCAAGACAACTGTTATGTTCTAGCTGCAATGCTTTATACCTAGATCAAGCAAACCCAGGGTCTAACTTGACTTCAATACCTATACACCCTCTTTATGAAGGTACGTACACCTTTTTACATACAATCAGACTGGAGTATGTAATATGTACTTAAACAATAAGGGAAGTTAACAAGCCATTTCACATCTTGTCAAGATGGCTGAGAGTTAAAGGCACTTACTCGCAAGCCGGACAACTTGAGTTCTATCTCTAGAACCTATGTGAAGGAGAGAGCTGGTGCCTACAAGTTGTCCTCTGACCTACAAGCCTGCACACACATATAAACAGAGAAAACAACTAAGTGCACTAAATAAATAAAATTATAGGACCACTATGTAGCTCTGGCTGGCTTCAAACTCACAAAGATCCACAGCCTCTGCCTTCCAAATATGTACAATGCCTGACCCATTTTTTTCTCCTAAAGAAATCTAATCATTCTCCCTCACCCCCTTAGTCCCCTTCTTTTAGATACAAGATCTCACTATGCAGTGGCCCAAGACTAGCCTCCAACTTGAGATATCCTGCCTTTTTACCCTGAGTCCTAGTATCACAGATTTGTGCCACTTCCTCAAGAATCATTAAATTGATACTCAGTGTATCAACACTGCTATGTTCTACAAACTTAGACTAAAAACAGCCACTGAAGCCTATCACTTACATCAAGGTAACAAACAAAATCCATGACAGGCTCTAGATACTTAATCTGGCTAATAACGGGTAACAGTTTTAATTGCTTGGTAACAGCTCCAAGGAATTACTACTCCAAAGCACTCAAAGCTCTGAGGTAAACACTTTAAACCATGTGCCAAGAGACCAAGAAGCAGGATAATGGGCTCCCTGGGGCCCAGTGCTCCCCTACCCCTAGAACAAGCATCAGTAAGAATCATAACACATCGCTAAGTGACCACCTGCTTGAAAAAGAGTAGTAAGAAAATATGGTGCATTCAACAGACAAGCCATCTCCTATCTTCCTGATCCCCTTTGGGTGCTGGGTGATTTGAACCCCTAGCCAAGTGCCCAACCATTGAAAATGATACCTGAAGTTCTGATCTATTCTTAAAGCCACAGGCCTCTTTCAAGCTAGCAATCACCCAATCATCACAATTTCATTAACTTGCCACTCCAAAAAACTTCACTCGATAGCAGTCACTCTTCAGCAACCACTGAGCTACCTAATGGATCATTTCTAATACTGGCCCCCAACTCTTAAGACAGGATCTACCTGTTTATCTATGCTTGCTTTGAACTCATTATTCACCTGCTTCAGACTCTGAGTGCCTTAACAGGTCTGTACCACCAAGCCTGGCCTCTTCCTCCACCATGTGGGTCCCAGAGATTGAATTCAGTCATCAGGTTTTGCATCAATGCCTTTACTCTCAGACCCAGTGCTAGTATCTAAAACTCAGAATACCTCTACTCATTTCTTACTCTGAAAAAAACTATGGAAAAGACTGGTCAAAACGTATGGCAGTGCACACCATTAATCCCAACACGTAGAAAGCAGAGGCAAAAAGATCTCTGGTTACAACCCTGTGTAAGATGGGAATGGAGAGGTGAAAAGACAAACCAACTGTTCAAGAGAATCCCCAGGCTAACATTCCACAAGTGTAACTGTAACTGTAACAGTTTTTCTGTTTAGTATAATTCAAATACTTACGAGGAAGTTGCTGTGGTCGTTCAGGAGGGAAAAAATCTCCCTTTGGTAAGGCCCTCTCATCCTGGGGAAGAAAAAGGAAAAAGATCTCAACACCAGCACAAGCAAAAGATAAAAGCAATTACCACCAAAAAAGTCAGAAACCAGTTGCTGTGCTGCACATCTGTAATCCTAGCACTTGAGCAGCTAAAGTAGAAGAATCAGGAATTTAAGGCCAGACTTGTATATACAGGAAGTTCCTAGCCAGTCTAAGTTAAATGAAATTGTCACAAAAATAACTAAAGACAATAATAAGTCAGGCTTGGCGATGTAGCCCAGGGGTATAGCATAATGTGCAAGGCCCTGTGTCAACCCCTGGCACTAGGGAGAATGCAAAAAATGTAACTAAGCAAACCACAAACCAGTTAGACATAAATATGACACAGAATAAGAATATCAAACATGAAGTATACAGGAATATGTTTTTTTAAATCTGTGCTAACAGGAAAGATAAAAATACATTTGTATTATTGAATAGGTGGGGCAAGATCTAAGCACTAATGAGGCTCTATTTTCATGACTTTTTTGGTTCCTTTGAGGCCTATGAATCCATTAGCTATTCGAAGAACCAAACTGTTTGAAATAACAAAAATTTATATATTTTTTTTATCTTATTCTTGTACCTGAATCCTAACTAGATTTCCCTCAACAAGTTCCAGTACTTTAGTTACTATCTTTGGCAATGCTATAGCAAAGCTATTATTAAAACTGAACTCTAGTAGACCTTTAAAAGTTGTTTGGATCAAATGCTTGTTTACCACAGATGTAATACTAACCAAATATTATAAATAATACTTTGAAAACTGATCACTTGTTCAAGCAGGATACTCAACAGTCTTCCTGAATATATAGCAGTAACAGTTGACCAAACAGAAATCCAAGCAAGAAGTGCATAAACAAAGGTGGTCATCATCTACAGCCTACTAAACAATGACATGTAGGTTTAGTTTAAGGGCTAGATGTATAGTTCTAGTAATTCTACATTTTTGCTGACTTATTTAAACATATCACAAAGAAAGTGATCCTAATAACTCACCATTTTGACGTGCATTGGTCTATCAAACAGCAGCTGGCCATTAAACATAGCTGGTGTTACAATTAAGGCTATTTCTAACAACTACTAAAGCATGCAAGATAAAATGATAAAAAGGGAATAACTCCACAGGCATCAGTCTTCTCTGAATTTATGAACAATTTCAACTCTTGAGGTATGAAGATCTTTTACTACAAGATTAGTAGTTAGTGGTTAGTAGTTAGAGAAATTTTCTGTGTGTTCAACAGGCCAAGAGTCCTACCATTTCTGAAGTGTCATGTGCACGCTTAGGACAAGGAGGGGGGGTACCTCCTCAAACCATGTCTACTCACAAGAGACAGAGGGTCCATACGGGTTATTATAAAATAAAAGCTCCAGTTCTCATACTGACCTATTTCCTAAACTCTTCTGAAAAGAAAACACCAGAAAAGACCAGTTATAGCATATGCCCATGATGCACGACACATCTATCCATCTGTCCTCCACTCCAGAAAATTTCAGATTCTGCAGTAATTTATTCACTCTAATCAGAGAATATAGTTATTTCTATCTTATAATATTAATATACTTAGGACTATTAATGCCTGACAATGCTTTGGCCACTGTTTGCCATGAGTGTAACTCCCACAAAAGGATACATATAGCTTGCACAGCTTCAATGGATTGTTCAAAAGTTACAGTGCCTATTCCACGACTTTTCCCATCTTTATCTTCCAGAATGTCTGCTCGAACCACCACACCAGCCATACTAAATACTTCCTTCAGTTTCTTCCAGCCAACTTTATAATCCAGCTAGGTAAAGGAAAAAAGTAGAAACCTCAAGGTAAATCTCTTGGGGGAAAAAAGACATTTTTACTATATTAACAAGACTTGCTCTGGCTGACTTCCTAAGAAAATCAACTTTAGTAGAATATTTCAAGTATGAATGCAGAGCCTGGCCTTAACTCTATTTACTGTCTTTCTTAAATGGAACAGCTTAAGTGTCTTCACATTTACTGAATTAACACACCCACCCCATACTAAAAAAGGTCAGTCAGGTGGTGGGTGCCACACACTTTTAATCCCAGCATTCGTGAGGCAGAAGCAGGTACTATCCTGGTCTACAGGGTGAGTTCCAGGACAGCCAGTTCTACCCATAGAAACTCTGTCTCTAAAAACTGAAAATTAATAAAAAGAAAAAAAATCACCCCTTGTTAGTCTTAGCAACACTCCTGAACCCACTTTTTTCTCAAAGTTATCTGTCCTTGCAGAAGATATCATTCACTCCAGACACAACAAACAACTGTGAATGTACTGTCTTGTCCTGTACCAAAACTACAGTAAATAAAACCCAATAAGGATGCAAGCCTAGCTACCACTTTTGTAAACATCTGAAAACCTCAATAAACAAGACCCCAGTAGGACTGAGGTCAACTCTAAAACTACAAATGGTCAGAAGAGAACAAAGCCCAGCCCAAAGGCTTACTTTAAAATATCTTAAACCTATTTAAGATTATTTAACAGTGAAAAGATTAGTCTAAAAAGTTTTGTCTATTTTTCTAATTTCAATTTTTCCCCAATATGCATGCTGTTTTCACATTATTTCCATCCCTCCCTGTTTTTCTATTTTAGAGAATGTTCCCATTTACTTACATTTGCTACAAATACTGTGCTTCCAAGTCTTCCAGCCTGTAATGCATGGATAATCTCATTTGGGATGTTAGGATTATTTAGGATACTGGGTGGGATATTAATCATTCCTGGGCCACCTGGTCCCATACCCATCCCACCAGTCGTAGCCATCACCTTTTGCATTGCTCTCCTTGCATGTTCACCATCAGGATCCTGAAAGAAGCACAAAGTGTTACAGCCAGAAGTAGGTTAGAAGTAGGCTTGCAGAGAGTAGTGGAACGTGGCCTTTACCACTGAAGAGGCTCTCTTCTGCTGGGGTGTAGCTCAGCTACAAACATAGTATTCAAGGGTACAATTCCCAGCATCAATAATAAAAAATAAATAAATAAATAAATAAATAAATAAATAAATAAATAAATAAATAAATAAATAAAGGCTCTCAATAAAGCATGGTAGCAGTGGTAGTATAGTAACCTCAATACTCAGGATTGCTAAGGAAGTTCAAGGCCTGCTTTGAGCTACAGATCCAATTCAAAGCCACCCAAGGTAGTTAAGAGAATCCTTGTCTCAAAATATAAAGGTAAAATACTTCCAGTGGCACTCTGTTACAGTCCAGTCTGATGCCCCTGGCAGTACACTCAGTAAGTCTGAGGATACAAATTACTAGTGACAGAGCTTATCAAGCAGCACAGTATGTATCAGGCACTCTCATTTCCAACACTGAATAAAAAAACAAGCAAACAAAAAACCTATTGAGACCAAACTGTCTGAAAGGTGTTTCTCAAGTTATTAAGAAGATGAAATAAACCACAGCAAGTAGAAGAGTTCTAGGCAAAGCAACAGTTCAGAACAAAAAATATAAAAATCAAAAACTAAAAACAACCTTCAGTTTAACTAAAAGGAGGATTGGCTGACGACCCAAGTGGAAAAAACTAGATTGAAACAAACCTTCAGGCATGGTATGGCTGAGTCTTACTAATCAGCATAATTTGTATAAAACTGATTAATAATTTTTCAGAAAGTTTGAAATCACAGTCCTGTAACTCCAGGTTTCAAAATATCAACAATGAAAAACCCTCAAGGGCACCAGCTGCTTGCACACAATTATAGTCAATGTTCAGGTGCAGTATATGGGCACCTGAACAAATTATGGAAATTTTAAAAATTATGCGGGCATGATTATATTTTTTATTTATCCTGTTCTTATTTATGTCTATGTATCCTTATAGGAGTATGTGTGTGGACATGCCAAGGAAGGCCAGAAGAATTATCAGATCCCTTGGTGCTGGAAATCAAACAGAGACCCTCTTGAAAAGCAGTAAGTAATCCTAATCACTGAACCATCTTTCCAGCCCAGCATAATTCTTGAACCTTGCCTCATCAATTTACCAGCAACACATAACAAATGACTTATACCCCACCATGCTTTCCTTTAAGTCCCAAATAAGTTGTCTCCCTTCCAAAAAGAGAAAGTCAAAAAAGATGGCACGCACCTTTAATCTCAGCACTCAAGCAGGTAAGGCAGATGATCCTGAGCTATAAGCTAACCTGGCTACACAGCAAAGAAAAATTCTCAGACACCTAACACTATTGGCCATAGTATTAACAAAACAACATTCTCCTAGAGAATAAAAGAAGTACCAGGAGGTAAGGAACACGGCTTAGTGACAGAATGTAAACCTAGCATGTAAAAAGCCCTGGGTCCCAATCTTTGGCACCACAAAACAAACAAACAACAAAAGAAACTTGGTTTGGATTTGATAAAGATGAGTAATAAATTCATTTTACAAAATTCAGGATGGAATAGGGAAATTGTTCAGTGGGCAAAGTGGGCAAGCCTTAGTACCCAAGTAATCAGATCCTAAGCCATCCACATAAAAGCTGGGGCTGTGGGGCATGCTTGTAATAGCAGTGCTGAAGGGAATGAGAAACAGGAAGATCTCTGAGTCCAATCGTCTTCCAGTCTAGCATCAGTGAGACTACTTATCTCAAGAACTAAGATGGAGAGCTATAGGGGAAGGCACCCAACACTCACCACTAGTATGAACACCTGTGCATAACCATATACACATGGGTATATGGCACATACACAAAAATAAAGAGGCAGACATACTGTGACACATCACTGCAATCATAGCACTTAGGCCACTGAAACAGAAGGATCCCAAGTTTGAGACTAACTAAAGCTCCACAGCAAGATTCTGTCTTAAAAAGAAACAAAATAAAAACAAAAGATGGGCCAAGAATAGCATTCAGACTGGTGGCTATAAAAGACTCACACAATTCTAATCCTAAAAACCAGAGGCTCAGATTATGTAGTCCTGAGACAAGGGTTACTTAGTATCTGTTCGACCACTATAACAAAGTTCCTGCAGAAGTGGCTGTTATCCCAACAGTTAGGAAACAAAGGCAGGAGAAAAATCAAGAGTTCAAGGCCAGTCTTGTCTATAGGGCCTGTCTTAAAAGAACCAAATAAACCAAAATAATAGGTTGGTCTATTCGATACATTTTAGTCAATGACCACTGTTATCTCCCCCAAACAATTCTACCTTACTTTTGAGCTGGGAATGTAATTCAGTGGCAGATTGTTTTCTTAGTATGTATAAGGCCCTGGGTTCCATCACCAACATCAAGGGGAGGAGGGAAAAAAAAAAAAAAAAGCTCACTTCTTTGACTTTCAGTGGTCTTCCACTCAGACTATGCTTGTTTAAAACTTCAGCAGCTTTTTTCATGCTCTCTTCCATCTTGAATTCAACAACACTAGAAAAAAGTCAAAAGCAAATAAATAAAGCAGAACTACAATTTAGAAAACTCAAATGCCAGTAAGTATAAGTAGGTGATACTTACGCACATCCCTTTGAAAGGCCACAGACCAGTCAGAAGAGCAAGGAGGAAAAAGGAAAAAAAACAAAAACAAAACAGTAAATATCAATGACAGTTATGAACAAATTAAAGATATGATTTATGTTAACAAAAGTCAGGATTTTAAAAATTAATCCTTCTAAGGGGAAGCTAACAGAAGTGCATGACCTAGCCTTCCTTATAAAAAGCTGGGGGCTCCTTAATCTCCTTTTTGTACACATTACCAGCACTACACTAGCTCTACGTTATGAGCAGACCTAAATCAGGTTCTCCAAGAAATCACACAAACTTTTGATCTGCTTCCCTCTGAACTCAATCAATCCTTACCATACTCCTACTAAATCCATCCATGAACTAAGCTCATCCTTTTGATTATTCTAAGCCATTCTATTGCACAACAGAAAGTAGTTTGTAGTCTCATTAAACTAGGCCAATTTTGAACATTCAGGTTTGTTATGTGTAGTTTACAAGTTACTGGCACAAAGGCTACTTTACAGAATCTTTGGTTCACACAACTTTCAAATCAGCAAACAACCAAGAATAACATTTTCTAGACAAGAACACACTTTTACTTTGATTATACCACCACTAAAATTCCATGCATAATTCACACACAGCCAATTCCTGTTAAACAAAGAGACAATGCTACTATTGGTCCCCAGCTATCCAAATTGGGCATCCAAACAGAATACCAGAAAGCTCTTTGGCCAGCCATTTGGAAAAGCGGGACTCCCATATGCAAGCCCCCTCCCACCCTACTGGAATGTTGGCAAAAATCAAACATGGCTACAGTAACATGAGCACTCACTGCCTTCCTGATTTCATTCGAGTCCACGCCACCATACAGTTACATTTGTCATGTAGTAAATCCACAGAAGAAATTCTCTCAGACACTTACCCTTGACTTTCCTTCAGCGTCCATTAAGAGCTCCACGTATGTTACCTCACCAACTACAAATCAGTTTCCAGACGACACATAAACCAAGGGAGAAAAGCCAAGAAAACAATGGGAATTTAGAACAATCATCAGCAACCTTGTATGGAGCCTCTGCCTTATAAGAAAGCCCAGAAACACTCCATATTCTCTAAACCACCAAACTAGGCATTACAGGTGTGCAGTAAAATAGGTGAACTCATTAACAATATGTCCTTGATTTTCCTCCCACCACAAACAAGCTACTTCCACAGATTTCCATTATCAATTCCCCTATCTATAACGTTCACTCATGACTAGAGGCAATCCAAATCTACAGGAAAGAATTCTGCAAGGCTTACTTTCAGGAAAAGAAAAAAGTATTTTTACAGATATATTCTTTCTGGTAAATTCAGATAAACAGCACGTACATTTCAACACCACCGAACTGACCTCACATGCCACAAATACAAAAATGTGCCTATACATAATCCAAAAGGCACAACCTCAGGGCCAGCTTTATGTATGAAAACTGTGCAACAAAGCCCCATGTTTGTTTAGGTTTTTAGAGCCATACTGAAATTTCTAATATGTTAACAAGAGGACAGTTGTTTTGTACAGGGCCTCACAAATTCTATAACTGAATTCTGCACACAGTCCAAAACACCAGTTTGAAAGAATATTGACTATATATAGTCGTTAAATCAGAATAGCACCAGGCCTTTTTCTTAACATTTTCTAAAATCCCCATAAGAATGTACAAATTCAAGTTTGGGGCTCAGTTGGCAACAAGACAGTTAAACAGAGTACAATGCGTCTAAGATACATGCAAAGGGAAAAATAGCAAAGATTTCCAAAGTTTCTGCAGATTTTCCCCAAGGTTTGGATTGCCAATTCATGACCACCATAACCAGATGTTATAATCCATCTAGACAACCACCAAAATGGCTGCTGAACTTGAAGATGGCTAAAAGCATTAACTTGCAGAAAACAACCTGTAAATCTCATTTCCAAAGTTTAAAAAAAGGTAGGGAGGATTTCTTAGGAATCAATCACTCTTTACTTAGAAGAATGATTAGGATATTAAAGTCTTCAACTCACTTAGGTTTAGCAGTGCAAGGGTAAAAAATAACCCATTAATGGCACTGACAGGTCCTCCCTACTCGCAACTCCTTTGTTTAAAGTAATTACAATTTTTTGAATCAATACAGAAAGTAGAGGTTCAAATGGAAAAAATTCAGACACAATGAACATTTTAAGGGCATATTTATTAATGGAGTTGCACAGTGGTTAAAGGCCAACGTTCAAAGTTTACTTTATAGCCTCACCCTTCTTTGTCCTTTCCTGAAATGTTACAGAACTGGTACTTTGCACAAAACAAGGAGAATTAGTGCAAAGAAAGAAAACGGGAGGGACCATTACAGTTGATTTGGAATGCGTATTTTGTGCAGGCAAATAACAACAAAAAAACCTGACCAAGGCCAAGGGATAGTTGTACGGGTTGGCTTTATTTTACCCTTATAACAGTTAAAGCAGTTCCAAAACTCCATGACCACTTCTGAAGCCATGTTAAAAGCCATTTATTTCAACAGCAGCAGCCATTCAAGGACCAACAGCTCTTATCTCCACTGATGAAAAATGCCTAGTGTCAACCAGTGAAGAAACCCCAAGTTTACCTCCTACCAGCTGTGACTACTGTTCAATATCCTTAAATAAAAGAATCACAATATCAACCTCAAGACAACTTTTAAGTTTGTCAGAACTCAAGGACTGTTGCATTTGAACAGCTTGTGTCCAAAAGAGACTTAAATTAAAACAATGTTACTTAAACCTAGAAAACAAAGTCCAAAACAAACTTTTTCCACAGTCATAAACATTTAACAAAATACCAAGTTAAGAATGCCTTTTGCCCTCGACATTCTAGCGATGACACACACCTAGCTTCAACCCTATGCACTAAAGTTTGATAAGAATAGTCTCCCTCTTAGAAATGTTTTCTCTGTGGGTCAGAAACAAGTATTTCTAACCTGAGCACCATCAGCAATAACTATGTTCTCACAAATTTGTAATATTCCAATCTTGATACCACGAGACTTCACGTGGTTACTCCTGTTTGTAATTCTTACTTCTCTGGAGGAAGGTAATCATGAAAGCTTTAAAAAGACAATAACCTCTTGGTTCTAGTATGTTAAAGATTTGTTTGGGGTAGTCAGTTTAGCTTATCCACAAGATTTTAAAGCAAAATTTATTAGATAAATAGTCAGGAGGTAAGTTAGAGGCCAGCAGCAGTCTCACAAATGGAACTTGAAGTTACTGAAAAATGCTACAGCTCCTTGATCACCAACCTGGACAGAATCCACAAAATCTCAAGAGTAGATTGCTAAGACAAATCTACTGCGGCTTTAAATGTCAAAGTATATGAATAAAAAAAAACTGAAAAACAAATAAGAATATTTAGAATACAGAAACCAAAGCTTTACTGAAGAAAATACATGGGTGTATGGCTTGTATTCTAGAAACTGAACCTAGGACCTTTCATCTTAGAATCTTTTTATGTGTTTGTATACACACACTAGTGTGAGTTGGGGCATACGTGTTCCATGGCACCTTTGTGGAGGTCAGAGGACCTTAGGTATGCCAATCCTTGCTCCTATCTTGATTAAGGTACAGTCTCATTTTTTTGCCTCTGTAAACACCAGTGTAGCTAGTTTATGAGCTTCTATAAGAATTCTGCCATCTCCTAGAAGGACCAAGTAGGATTATTGTACTTTAGTGGTGGGGATTCTAGGGAAGATCTTTAAATATGCTTGTACAGCAGGTGCACTTTTACCTACAGAGACAGTCCTTATTTTTGTTTTCTGAGGCAGGTCTCACGCAGCCCAGGCTTGCCTATGAATTCTCAATCCTTCACTTCCCAAATGCTGTGATTGTGGGGGTGAGCCACCATACCTGGATCCTTTTTTTCAGCGGGCAGCCTGTGTTAGCCCTTGGAGGAAAATGGATCTCAAGGCCAGTCTGTTCTAACATAGTAAAACCCTGTCTCAAAAGGGAGGGGGGGGCAAACTTGAAATATGGAGAAACATTCTACACAATGAGTTGACTGGGTTAATTACATTATGATAAGCACAAACTCTCTACTACCTACAGCAATGACCACAGAGGAAAGCCCCACAGGGGATCAACAGTAGTACTCAAACATCTGAGTACTAACTACTTCTGTATAGCAGGCTTTGCAAAATAGCAGCTCAATTTCCAACAGGAAAATATGAAGGAGTACTGGGAAGGAACTTCATTGAAACTGAAAGCAATCCACAATGCAAATTATCACAGAGAACCAGGAGAGGCTTTTTATTGAACTACACTTGCCTTCTGGGCCTCAGTTTTCTGTCAGCAGCAATCTGAAATTTACTCAAAAGTGATGCTCATTAAATAATAACAGATGGATTAAAAGGCTTAAAGAAATCTTTGCTTATACAAATTAAATTGACTGCTGCTAAACTAGGATTTGAGAGTAAACTGTATTATTGACTTTCCTTTCTTCCTCAAACTGGGTACAGTGTTTATTCACCGGTACAGCTGAGACCAGCCTGGGTGGCAACTGCCCCACCTCCACATTGCTAGCTTCTTAGGCAGACCAGGAAACAAGAAGCCCAACAACCAGCTTTCTTCATTCTGAGAATTTTAAAGGCTCCAATTAATGTAAAACATTATTATTATTATTATTATTTTGTGTTTTCAAGAAAGGGTTTCTCTGTGTAACTCTAGCTGTCCTGTAACTTGATCTGTAGACAAGGCAGGCCTCAAACTCAAAGTGCTGGAATTAAAGATGGGCACCACCACTGCAGACATTATTTTAAGATGAAAAAAAGCAAAAACCAAAAACTACCTTCTGTTTAAAAGAAATCTTCATTCTGGTACCCAATCCTTATAGTCAAACACTTTTTTTTTCTTCAGCCGAACACTTTAAGACAGTATCCCATTTTCTAAGTAGCTAGACAATGAAATTTACTTTCAAACATAGTTCTGCAAGCTCTAATTTAATATCATGTAAAAATGGCTTCCAATTGTTTTTTCAATCCAGGAACTCTCTAGTGTTACTTGTAACAACTCTCTTATTATCACTTGCAATGTTTGCATTAAAAAAGGATGCTCAAGTTATGGAAGTCACCTGTATTCCCAGCATTTGTCTGAAGCAACCTGAGATATATGAGAAACCCTGTCTCAAAAAAGAAGTCAAATAAAATAAGCCTTCACTTTAGAGCAAGAATCAGGTATTCAGGCAAAGATCAAGGTCCAAACACCAATATCTTATTCCAGGACCTTCACTGACAGGAGTTGAGCAAATTAGCAACATGGCTCAGAGGAAAAAACAAAACAAAAAGATACTCTCCATGCATCTCATCTTAAAAATGGGCAATACTGATTTCACCATAGTACCACCAAACAAACTTTGTGTCATTTTTCAAGGAAAAGTGCACGTGACCAGGTTTTTATCAGATCATTAACAGACTATATTAAAATGCTGCTAACAGTTAAAATTAAACACAAAATATACACTTGGTATCAAAGAGGAAAAGATCAGAAAAAATGGTACATGAGATACTATTACTAGCGGCTGCCTTTTTTAAGCTCCTGTCTTGTTCTGAGAGGCTGCAAGACACTTGCAATGGCAGAGACTGGAGGTGAAGACAACTAATTATTCCTCTTATTCCAGGAGGACAGTTTTCTCAAGGTAGACTGCAGATTGGAAAACTGTTTTGATTACACCAACCCAATCTCTGTGATCTGTTCAGCTATGGTTGTTACTATGAAACAAATCCTTTTAGGATTTAAGTACTTCTATCTGCCCCCTAAACTTTCCAAAAGCCTAGGGCTTTCTGACAACACATTAACTTAACGCCTTTAATGTCAGCACTCTGGAGACAGAGGCATTTGGATCTATGGTCTCCACAGAGGCTACTCTGGTCCACACAAAGATTTCCAGGACATTTAGTTACATAGTAGTGAGACCATGGGGGTGGGGTGGGAGGGGCAGAGGACCTAGTAACACTTAAAAAAGAAATTTAAACAACCTGGAGTGACCACCTTGGGACTTCTTGCCTTTTGGAGGTAGGGGGTGAGGCTGACTTGGAAGGATTGGGAGAAGGGAAGGGAGGGGGAGCAGGGGATACATGGATAAAAAAGACATTTTTTAAAAATAAAAAAATAAAATGAAAAAAATTTTTTAAATCAAATCTCATAGTGAAAACAAGAACATTTAAGAAGCCACACATATGTAAATAAAGTAAATGTTTTTAAACTTCACACACTGAATCTAAGCATTACCATAGAAAAATCCTTTCTCTTAAGAATCACTATATTCCCAATCAATACTATCACTTATTTAGACAGCAGAGTAATTAGTTTAACCAGTACTGGGGAGTGCTAAACAAGAACATTTTAACATTCAATAAAAACAAGATTTACTGCACACCTGTAATTCTGAGTTACACCACCAAAAGTACACTAAGAGGGAGTATGCCAGGGGAATATGAGAACCAGTTTGGAAGGATCCAAGTAAACCACCAAGGCTGGCTCCACACTTAGTACAGGACAAAATAATAAATTGAGGTGAACTGCTTCTACATCCAGAAACGTCATGCCTGTTGCTGCTACCAGCTTCATGGCTTCCAAAACTGAATTACTGAATGATAAAGCAGTAAAAATGTCACCTACTTTATCCATCATGTCCCAAAACTGGTTCACACACTCCTAAAAAAAAAAAAGTACTTTGGCCTGCAATCTCTTACAAAACTCTAACAATTGCATTTTCAAAGCCACATTCCTGGTTCTTGGAACTACTATACCTTATTATCATAGAGATAGCAATTCAGTGGTTCAACCAAATCACAAGAACACAAATTTGGGGTTTATCCCGAAAACTAATTCAAATGAGATCCAACTGTACTGTACAGAAATTCTAAGCTTGTATTATAAAGCAGCAGTCCCAAAGAACCAAGAACACGTATCTGGGATGTCACATGACACTCCCTTCAGACAAAGGAAACTACACTCTTGCACTAGGAGGATTGGTAGGAAGGATTTGGCAGATCAAGGCAGAAAACAAATCTCACACCCAAACATTTTTTCATCTGTTTATCTGAGAAATACCACCTGGGAGCAGCACATATGACTGTGAAGGTTCACAGTGCCTAGTGCTTCTTGCATGTCATAGTCAAGTAAGTAATGGGATAATAGCAGTGGCCACTCAGTTTCAAAGCTCAATGCTGAGGCACCAGTACACACACCAAAGGGCCATCCAAGTGGCGTCTTTGTCACTAGAATTAATCATTCGACAAATCAAGCTCAAATCTCTCTTCATTATGAATGCTCCAGAAAACCAATACCTTTCAGTCCTTCAAAGAGACGCCATTAAGGGCGATTTGATCCTAGGTTCACTTGTGGGAGAAGAGGAGCTCATGGCACCCTACCTTATCCAAACCAGGACCTAGCAATCTCTTCAGTCCTGAAAGCCACCATCAGGGCTAAGAATCATGAAAGAAAGGAGGACAAGAGCAGAGTGCAGGAGAGGGCGACGCACCAATGTGCAGAGGCAAGGTTGTCCCCTTGGACCTTCAGGTGGCAAAGCCCCTTAGTCATTTGATTTAAGATTCCTGGGCAGGGAAACCACACACCCACATGGCACCACATGCACAGATGATCTGAGCTGTATGCCACTGCCCATCTCTGACTTCAGAGGAGGAGAGCTCACAGTTAAAACAGAAGATACCGTTGCAGAATTTAGAATCTGAGCAACAGACATTCCAGGCACCAAATTTTGATTTCAGGACACCCACAAAATTTAAAACTATCTCTTAACCAGACTTTAAATAAACTTAACAGAATTAGAACACACACACAAACACACACACACAAAACAACAAACAAAATGTGAAGAATTTGATAAATTTCCTTAGCATAAAAACACTCTCTTCACACCTAACCAAAGTCCCAATAACCATATTAAGCCAGTAAAATCATTTGTAGGTCAAGGGACCATATAAATCACCCTATTTAACACACATGGGCATGAACATAAAAAAGGGTGAGGGGTGATCTAGGGGTAGCTCTAAGCCTGAACAGGACACATGCTCTTCCTAGCAGCTTCCACTGACAAAAAAAAAAAAAAAAAAAAAAAACAAAAAAACCAAAACAAAACAAAAAAAAAACAAACAAAAAAAAACCCAAAAAACCAACCAAACAAACAAACAAACAAAAAACCCAAAAAACAAAACAAAAAAACAGATTATCCACAGAGAAGATGACACATCAACCTTCTTACCCTACGCCACCACCAGTACCATTACCTTTTTCTTTAACCAGGTCTTTAAGTGACTGCCACTTCACATCAAAAGGTATGTTGGTAATGAAGGCTCTGTATCTTTTAGTTGGATTGGAATATGGCTCAAAACGATTGCCTCCTCTTTTTATGTTTTTCTCTTTCCTCTTCTCATTCTGAGTAGGTCGTTCTCCTTCACTGAATTCAAGAGAAAGTTTCTATGTTAGCAACAGAAATCTGTAGTACCAGGTTTATAATCCCACACAGTTATGAATGGCATGAGGCCAATGCTGGTTTTGATTTGGATAATTACAAATAAAGGTCTTCAAGAGAGATATTTGCAATTAATTCATTAATAATAACTTAAGCACCCCCCCATAGTGGCACATGCCTGTAATCCCAACACTTAGAAAAAGAAGGCAGGGTCAGCTTCAGTTACATAAGAACAAACCCACCTACCTTTCAAGAACCCATGCCCAGTGCTATTGGAGGCTTAGACATATTTCTTAATGCTACATACAGGATGAAGGACTAAGGCCAACTCCCCAAGCAAGTGGAGGGATATGAATCTATCACCTAACTTTGCCAAGCACAACACTATCTGCCAACGCATCTCTAAATATTTCTTGGCAATAAATAAATAAATAAATAAATAAATAAATAAATAAATAAATCTTAAATTATACATCAATCTACCTGTTATCTACCAGAAGATCTATGGATAGAACTGTATTTAAATCTAACTTTAAAAAAAAAAATCCTAAATATTTAAAGGCTCACATTAAAAAACATCAGTAAGTGATGTGTGGTGGTGACATATACCTTTAATCCCAGCACCCAGGAGGCAGAGTCAGTTGATTCTCTGAGTTCAAGACCAGCCTAATCTACAGAGTAAGTTCCAAAACAGCAGCTACAAAGAGAAATATATCTCAAATATTTAAAAAAAAAAAAAAAGTAACAGAGTAATACTTCCAATCTGTTTTCACAGACTGCTCACCTCACCTGTTAATAATAAATTACATAATAAGTAGAGCACAGCAGGTAGTAAAGTATCTAGCCCATATTCTCCTGAGCTATGTACAGTTAAAAGTAAATTACACCAACCAAAGAAGCTGGGTGTTTGGTATGGGGTTAAATCCCCATCAAATGACTCACCATTGAGAAGTAGCTCACTGAGTTTTACTACTCAAAGGGTAGACACAGCACCACTGCAAACAAATCCTGTTCTGGCCAATCTCTTACTAAGAAGTTTCTTCATATGTAAATACTATCTGATCTACCTCCTGTTTTCAGCCTTATTTGCAGAGTCAGAGAAAACTCCTCAAAGAGTTTTTACTCAGGCATAATCCAGTACTATTTTTATTTGCCATTAAGACCCAATGAGGATTTTCTCCCCAAATCCTTATAGTAACTTTGTCTTTTAAAAAATATCTTCTTCTATGCATGTTGAATGTTTTACTTGCATATATAGTTGTACTATGTGCTTGTCTAGTGTCCAAGGAGGTCGGAAGAAGGTGTCAAATCCCCTGAACTAGATAGAATTCCTGACAGTGTGAGCTGCCAAGTAGATGCAGGGAATTAAACTCAGGTCCTCTTAACCACGGAGTCATCTCATCTCTCCAGATTCCTAACATTTAATACTGAAACCACCTGATATGGATGTCTATATCCTTTGGATAAAGGACTGTTTTGGCCATAGCAGGCACCGTAGAAAAGCAGGCAGGAAATCAGAGCATAGGTAGGAGGAGGGCAGAGTTAGACAGAGATCGATGTAGCAGCCCAAGGAGCAACATGTAAGGAACACAGGTGAGCCATGGGCCATGTGGCAGACAGATTAATGAAAATGTGTTGAATTAAGATGAAACGGCTTGCTAGCAATGTGCCTGAACCATAGGCCAAACAGCATGAAGTTAATATAAGCAGCTGTGTGTTTCTTTGGGACTTTGGGATTGGTGGTCCAGATAAGCGGCAGTGGGCAGATCCGGACCTTGGGACTAGTTGGGCAGGAAACTTCAGTTACAAAGCCACCACACACACACCTTAAGCAGATAATACAAAGTTAAAAGAAAGAGAGAGAGAGAGAGAGAGAGAGAGAGAGAGAGAGAGAGAGAGAGAGAGAGGGGGGGGGGGTCTCACTATGTAGCCTTGATTTTTTGTTTTGTCCTTTTTTTTTTTTTTTTTGAGTATACGGCGGCATGGAATGCTTGTAGTGATCAAGAGACAACTATTGGGAGTCAGTTTTCAACTTTCACCATGTTTGTCTTGCACCTTTAACCATCAAGTCTGAGTCATCTTGCTGGCCCTTTGTAGATAAATACACCAAATCTAGAAGATATTGAAAATGAGATTGATAAAGTACCTACAGCAAAAAAAAATCTGTAATTTTAAAGTGACAATTCAAGAATATCTGTTATCTATTGCATAACCTGTGTTGACTATTATTTAAGGGGCTAAAGATAACTCAGAAATTAAGAGCACTGGCTGCTCTTGCAGAGGACCTGAGTTCAATTCCCAGCAACCACATGGCGGCTCAACCTTCTATAGTAAGATCTGGTGCCCTCTTCTGGAGTGCAGGCATACATGTAAGCAGAATACTATATATGTAATAAATAAGTAAGTCTTAAAAACAAAACAACAACAAAAACTTAAAAATCCAGCCAG
Organism: Phyllotis vaccarum; assembly: GCA_033318265.1. NCBI lineage: Eukaryota > Metazoa > Chordata > Mammalia > Rodentia > Cricetidae > Phyllotis > Phyllotis vaccarum. Next base: position 146,870,181 of record JARWLC010000003.1, on the reverse strand, counting down.
GCTGTGGTGGCACACACTTTCATTCCCAGAGAAGTAGGTGGACTTGCTTAGAGGCTAATCTGTCTACAGAATGAGTTCTAGGGCAGCCAGGGCTACACAGAAACCTTGCCTCAAAACAAAACAAAGAAAAAAACAACAAAAGAAATTAGTTTACAAGCTTCACATAAAAGTTTCATCTCTAAACTATCTCTGTATCATATACAAAATTAATGTATAATAGTTGTCTATTTAAAAAAGCAAAATTGATAAAACAGCCTTCAAAATTAAAAGTTAGCCAGGCCTGGTTGCACATGCACATACTTTTAATCCCAGAATGAAGAAGGCAAGGGGATGTGATCTCTGTGAGTTGAGGCCAGCCTGGACTACAGAGCAAGTTCCAGAACAGTCACAGTTATAGAGAAATTCTGTCTTGAAAAACCAAAAAACAAACAAAACAAAACAAAGACAGCAGAACAAGAAGCAGTTTGGGGCTTTTGAGAGTATGCTTTTTCCCAGCTCACTAGTCTACTTCCACTCTCAGTAATGTTTCCCATTATTAATAGTTCTCTGCCCAGCACAGCAGAGAACATTTTGAATTCCAGCACTGGGTAGGCAGATGAGAGTGGATCTTTGAGTTTGAAGCCAACATGACCTACAGTGACAACCTGTCTCAACAACAAAAGCAAGCAAACTGTCTACTGTCTCTATCTCTACATTATTAAAAAAAAAAAAAAAAAAAAAAGACTAAGACCAAAAACAAATTAGTACATGTTAAGTACAAAATGTGTAAAATCAAAGTACGACAGACAGGTAACTAAAAGCTAGGTCATATACTGAAGTCTGAATAATGCTCTTTATATGTGGAAGTTTACCCACTTACAGGTATTTAAAAGAGAACACGGCACACCAATAATAATTTTAAGAGGTGTAAAAAGGGAGACCTACTTGTTCCTAGCCTTTTAGCACTGCACCCACTTGGGAGGGTTTTAAAACATCACAGAAAAAAACCCTATGCATTGATCCTACTATAAACTACCAAAAAGATAATTCAGCTATAACTCGAAAACTGCAAAACAGAGTAATGAGAGCCCATTTGGGAAACGGAAACCCTTAAGGAGGGGGGAAAAGGGTAAAAGCAAGCTTATCTTTGTAGGCTGGCATCTGTTTTCCTAGTCATGTGGAAAAAAAAAAAATCAAAGGGCAAAGTAACAGCAAAGCTCTGACAGCACACTCAAATAATAGAGCCTCCTATTCTAATCTTGAGCTAACAATCTAATGTGCCTCAAAATCCTTTTCACCAAGTATACAATCACCTTTAAAGTACAGCAAACAAAGCAGGGCATGATGGTATACATCTATAATCACAGCACTCAGGAGACGGAAGCAGCAGGATTCAAGGCCAGCCTGACCTAGTGAAATGCTGTCTCAAAAACACAATGGTTCAGTGGTTAAGAGCACCCCCATAGCTCCCAATTTCCTTTAACTCTAGCTCCAGGTGATCTCACACCCTCTTCCTGCTTCCAAGCATTGGCACTCACATACAAACAATACTTAAAAAGTTAAAGGTTTTTCATTAGGTATGTAGCTCATTGGTAGAGTGCTTGCCTAACATGCAGGATGCCACTGAAGGGCTCTACAATCAAAAACTTAATAAATGGACTGAAGAGATGGATGGCTCGGTGGTTAAGAATACTAGGTGTTCTTCCAGAGGACCTGGGTTCAAGTCCCAGCACCCCACAGGACAGCTAACAATTGCTAATAACTAGTTCCAGGAGATCTGATGCCCTCTTCTGGCACTTGGTGTATAAACAAACATGCAAGCAAACCATTCATTCATGTTAATATATTTTTCTTTTCTTTCTTTGGTGTTTTGAAACAGGGTTTCCCCGTGGACTGCTCTGCAGCTCACATTGTAGACCAGGTTGGCCTTGAACTCATCAAGCTCCACTTGCCTTTACTTCCTGAGTACTGGGATTAAAGGAGTGTGCCACCTTGCTGACATGTCTTTAATAAAAAAAATAAAAATTAAAAACCTGCTGGTCATAAGTTTCAGTAGGCAATGTGCTTTCCTTAAAAGCATGAAGACCTGGGTTGGATTCCTAGTCAAAAGAGGGTTAGGTAGACCTTCTCCATTCTTTTAAAAGTTTTGCCTCAAAATTTTGTAACACACATAAAAAACTGTTTTCCACTTGCACTACAAAACACTCAATTGCTGCCAGTCTCAGATCACTCAGGTTCTTTCTAACAAAAGCTATTTCATCTCTGAACCTTCCTACACACATATTGTCAAACCACTCAGTCACAAGGTATCTATTTGAAAACGGACACTGGAAAATTTGAAAACTGTATCACTATGCTGTGTTCTATAACAAACTCAACCTTTCAACTTAGAAAGGTTCTAACAGCACTTCATCCCATAACTTTCCAGAAAGTCCCTCAGAAATCCTACAAGGTGAGCCAGAAGTGGAGGTGCATACTTGATTTCAGCAACTGGGTGGTAGAAGCAGGGGCATTGTTCCAAATTCAAGGCCACCAACTTCTACACTGTAGACTTTACAAGCTAGCTAGGTAACTCAAAAACTGGGGTAACAACAAAGCCTGGAGGAGAAAGGGAATCAGATCCTACAAGGCTCCTCTAAAACAAAGGCTGAAAAGTGAACATGAGACTGACTAGAGGTGTAGCTCACAGGAAAGTGCTTATCTAGCATCCTCAAGACTCTAAGTTTCAAGGTGGGTGGACAAGGAAGTAAAAATGAGCACACTTAAAAGTTGAGACTTCTCACTTTCTTTAGTGTTGGGAATAACTAAAGAAAGCCCTCCCCTCCTTTTTTTGGTGCTGTAGGGAGGGGCATTGTGAATCCTGGACAAATACTCCTAATGGGCTATAATATCTGCACATTCACATGTTTTTTGGTTTGTTTTTAGATGGACACTCATGTAGCCTGGGCAAAAACCTTGAACTTGTTATGTAGCCCAAACTGGAAATTCAGCTTCCCAAATGCTGAAATCACAGACATGTGCCAGTTAACTAATGGTGTTTTCACTGTAAGATAAAAGATGTGGTATTTCCTTCAGCAACAAAGTAGCTAGTACTTAAATGCTTTATCAACAAGTGTTTAAATACTTTCAGTCTCCAGAATCCTAAAGCTTCAGGCCTTACAAATCTGATGGCAGATGAAAACCCAGAAATAAAAGCTACTGGTCTTAGAACCAAAATGTTTCTCCACATCTTTCTCATGTAATGGTAAATCAATGTGAATCAAGTTCCTCAGGGGGAATCGAACTTGAAGAAAACCTTTTCTTTAGCCCAGGGAGTGTCAGCTCACCACCCTTACTTTACTATGTTCATGTATCTTTTGAGGTTGAGACACGGTCTCGCCATTTCCCACTGATTGAATGGCAGCCTCGATTAAACTCACTTTGTATAGCCTGGCCACACTTTGCACTTTGGATCCTTTCAGCGTCAACCTCCTCCCCAAAAGCTGGGACTTATGAAGCCGAGCTAGGAAAGTTACAAAACAAACCAAGGACTCTGGACAGACCCTCCCGCTTTCTGAAACCCCGAAAAGGTGCCTTCATCCTCACCCTTTATGCCTCTCGCTAAGGATGAACACTGAGCAAACAGGGATCTTTTCTCCCCACTTGTTACCAACTGCGCACTTGAGGGAGAAGCACAGGAAGAGGCGGAAGGACCGTAGCGCAGGAACCCGAGTCTATTCTGATGGAATTGAGCACCAAGGGTCTCGGAAGCCTGCAAGGGATGCCGACATCTTCCCTGTCCCGCCGCCGTTTGCAGCCCGTACACGTGACGTCCCGCGCGCATACCCCTCCCGCCCCTAACTTGGCGGATCTGAGAAACTGAGACAAGAACCCCCACACACACACACACCACCACGGGTTGTAATGTTGAGGGGTTGAAACCCCACAGCTTTAGTGGCTCAACTCTCGCGACCCCAGCCCGAGAGGGAGGTCCGGCGGGCCTCGGGCGGGAGCCTGCGCGCCATCACTGGTCCCGGAGTAAAAGACCAGGCCACGGGCCTGAGGCCTCGATGAGGTACCCGGCCCGCTGAGGCTGAGGCAGCGGAGGCAGGGGCTGTCGACAAGGGGTCGAGCCGTGAGGCTCTGCTCGCTCGGTCGTCGTCACAGCCTCCGCCGCCCCCCGACTCTCGGCAGGGAAAGGCCTGCGCAGACGCCGCGCCGCCGCGGGGAAGAGAAAGCGGCCAACACACCTAACGGAGCTGCGAAGAAGCACGGCCGCGGTTAGAGAAGGGCCGATTGCGGTTAGAGCACTCACCCCTTCGGGCCCGGGGCTCCGTTGCCGCTCGGCACGCAGGGAGCGCCGCTCTCTTCCTCCATCTTAGGCTCTGTCGCCGCCACTTCGGCCGCCGCTTCGACCCCTGCCGCCATTTTCTCCGCGTCTGGGCTTTGTGTGAGGGAGCGAGCCGTGCCGAGCTGCGCCTGCGTACTCACGTGACCCCGCACGACCAGTAACGACTACGTGAGCTGCGACCGGCTCCCGCTTCCTCCTGGCCTCGGGCCACGCCCCCTTAGTTTAAGACCACGCCTCTCGGCGCCCTTAGGTACTGTTGGTGTGGAGGAGTTCAGTATCAGCTTTGGCACTTTTGATTTGCGTGCACATACTGACCTAGTCACTCCAGCTCACTTTCTTACCCTCGCCTGTGTTTTATTAATTTTCTTTCTTTTTTGAAAGGAATCCATAGTGATACGTATCCCTGGCTGACCTGGAAGATCCTCCAGCCCTGACCTACCAATGCAGGGATTAAAGCCGTGCACCGACACATGTGGCTTTTGTATATCATTTGTTTTGAGTTTGTTTTGGGATGGGGGTGGGGGGTTGAGACAGGGTTTCTCTGTGTAGTCCTGGCTGTCCTGGAACTTACTCTGTAGACTAAGCTGGCGTCCAACTCAAAGATCCACCTTGCCTCTGCCTCCCAAGTGCTAAGATGAAAAGCCTGTGTCACCAGTGCCCCGCAGGAAATTGTTTTCTTTTTCGTTTTTCGAGATAGGTTTTCTAGCCAACGCTGGCCTTAAATATTTGAGCCACCCACTTCCACTTCCTGAGCGCCAGAGATTAGAGGAACCATGCTCAATTGGTTCAGTGCTAGAATGGAACCCAGGGGCTTGAACATGCTAGGCAGACCCTCTACTGGATTCAGTCCTTGCCCCTTTATACTGTAGTTTTATCATATTCCCCTCCAGTTACTGTCCTGTCCCCTCCCACTCCCACAGAACCTTCTCACCAACAAATTCTCCACTTACTTCCATATCAGTGTTTTGTGACCTGAGTTAGGATCACTTACTTGAGCAGACATCGATGTGGGGTTTATTTACCTGAGCATGGGCAACTAAATTGGCTACGCCACTTAAGAAAATGATACCTACAGCAACTACCATCAATAGGTTCTCAGGGAGGAGAGCTGCCTCCCAAACCCCTACTCCAACTATGAGGGACTACTAATGGTTCTCTCTTGTGCAAGTAACCACCCCGACTATAATTTCATGGGGCCATGTCAAGGAGACACCAGCTTTCTCTAAATGGAGTTAGGGCGGAAAGAAAATGAAAATTCTCTTGGCAGGATTTTTTTTTTTAATTGTGGTGTATGTGTTTATGTGTTTATGACTGAATACAGTCTTTGAGCATGCCATGGCTTGCAAATTGGAGTTATTTTCTCTTTCCACCAGGTGGTTTCCTGGAATAAAATGCAGGTTATCAGGCTCGGTAGCAAGCATCTTTAGCCACTGAGCCTCAGAGCCAGTCCTGTATGCAGAATTCTGACAGGCTAACATCAAACTAAAACGTTCCATGCAATTCAAAATGTTAGAAGAGACACACAACAGAAACCTTCCTGTCCTTTCCCCTGCCTCCCCTTTCCCTCTTCTTCCTTCCTTCCTTCCTTCCTTCCTTCCTTCCTTCCTTCCTTCCTTCCTTCCTTCCTTCCTTCCTTCCTTCCTTCTCTCTCTCTCTCCTTGATGGCACCTCCTGGGACACCCTTAACCATCTCCAGAGGCCCTACACTCTAAAGTTAGGATAAGGAGAAGTAGTTGCCAAGCAAGGTAGGCCAGGAAAGCAAATGTGCCTGTGTGTAATTATGTAAGTTTTTATAGGAATCAGTTCGTCTGTCACCTATTGCCTGATCATCTTAGCTCTGTTCCTTAATCATAGTGTTCCAGTCATAAAGTCTCCCTGTCTGCTCTTGCTACAAGCCAAACATATTTCAGCATTCAAGTTTAGTCTTATGCAAAACAGGCTACCCTAGCCTTTCTGGTCCAGGCAGCAACACACTATTTTTATGTACCGTCGTACCCACCCCCACCCTGTGGATGAGCTGATGTACTAGGCAAGGGATGATATATTGCCAGCAAGGTCTCACTGCATGTCTCAAGAAGATAAAATTATATATATATTGCCAGGCATGGTGTTGCATGCCTTTAGTAATCCCAACACTCAGAAGACAGAGGCAAGAGGATCTCTTTGAGTTCCAGGCCAGTCAGAACTACCTGGAGACCCTGTCTTAAAGTGTGTGTTACTAAAAATATACTAAAAACTGTATTTATCTAATGATCCTGGGACTCAAACCCAGAACTTTGTTAGTCAAGTACTCAATCCTTGAACTACATCACCAGCTAAAATATTTTTTAAATTATTTAAAAAATAAATACCAGTTTAAAAAATTATTTATTGGGGTGGGAGCGATGGCTCAGTAGTTCGAACACTTCTGCTCTTGGAGAAAACAGGTTGTTTCTAGCACCCACATGTTAGCTCACAACCATCTGTAACTCCATCCAGTTCCTGGCAATCTCTTGCCCTCTTCTGGCTTCCTTGGGCATTGCCTGCACATGGTGTACTCATATATGCAGGGAAAACACTCACACACATAAATAATACATTAAAACATATTTTAAAGATTACTCATCATACACTCTGCACAGGCCAGTGTGGTGGTTCAATGGTGAGAACTTGTGCAAACCTGAAAATCTGTTTGTTCCCTGGAGCCATATAAAGGTGGAAGGAGACCCGGCTCTCCTAACAAAGTTTCTTCTGATCTTCCCCAGCAATAATAATAATTTTAAAAGGAATAAACTATTGCCTTTTGCTGTTGTTTGTTTATGTATCCTGTATGTGCATGTGCATGCAGAGACCACAGGTATGTTAGTGTCTTCACTGATGATTTCCATATTCATCAAGGCAAGGTCTCTCAACTGAACTCAGAGCTTTGCCCATATGGCTAGGTTAGCTAGTCAGCTTGCCTGGGATCTCCATAATACTACGCTAGCATCACTGGAGACACAGATGGACACACACACACCCCAAATATATATAGGTTATAGAAATGGGAAGACTGGTCTTCATGATCATGTATCGAGTGCTTTAACCTCGGAGTCATCTCTCCAAGCCTTACATCTTGCTCTTTATTCAAAATTCGAACTTTACTTCTTCCTTAGGCTTCCGTGATGGTGATGGTTAGCTTAACTGTCACTTTATCGTCTTGATTCTACTGATTGACGTACAAAGACTCATTTTAACTGCCTTGACTTCCTCACCTCGAGGGACTGTACCTGGATCTGTGAGCTAAGATAAGTGCTTTCTCCCTTAAGTTGCCTTTAAAAAATATTTTATGTGTATATGTATTTGGCCTGCAAGCATGTATGTGTACCATATGTGAGCAATGTCCAGAGACCTAGAAGAAGTCACCTGGAGTTAGGGACAATCGCAAGCTGCTATATGAGTGCCGGGAATCAAAAACAGTCTCTTTCAAGAATGGCCAGTGTTCTTATCTCAACCACTGAGCCATCTCTGTAACCCCACTTAAGTTGCTTTTATTTGAGTGGTCTATCATAGAAATAAGAAAAGAAACTGAGACCGCTTCGTAACAGATCAAAACAAGCCCAGCATTTTATACCCCCCTCCTTAAAATCACTCACTTGGAGAAGTTTAGAAATGTAACTGACAAGTCCATTTTAGCCAGCAAGGGCTCCTTTTATTCACTGGGGGTGTGTTTTTGAAATGCAGTGCAACTTTATAAAGTCAGGAGTGCCAGTAAAGCAAGCCGGCCAGGTGCAGAGTAGCGCAAGAAGCTTGCTGGAACCTTCTAGCCCAAAGGGCGCCCTTGACCCAAGCAGTCAAAGCTGCTGGCCAAGGAGGTGTCAAACAGATCTCAGAATGAGATAAGGGTGCCTGTTCCATCCACAGCTCAGGATTGTCCATCTGTTCTGGTCATGTACAACAATGTGTAAAACAAAACCCTTGAAAATATGTTCACACAGGAGCACAGAGCAGGCTCTGTTTGCTGTGGCTCTTGGCCTGAGAAGCATTGTGGCTGTGCATGAAAGGTCAGGCAGCTTCCATTCTTCCAAACACCAAGACATTGCCATCTGATCTCTCCACTACCTCAGGGTCCTGATAGCCAGGTCTTCACACAGGGGTCTCCTCTGCCACCTTTTTAAAGAGTCCAGCAGCCAGCAAGGAGTGGTGGGGGTCCTCAGAGCCATCTGCTTCCCGAATCTTCAGGCGGACTTTCTGATTGGTCTTCCTCCATTCTGAATACAGCTGGCAATGGTATCGGAAAGAGACCTGCGGGGGTAGTCCTGCAGTGGGTGGGAAGGTATAAACAGGCCTCCACCTAGAGGGAGGAAACAGGGCCCTGGCATTTGCCATAGGCCAAATCTAGAAGCAGCACCACACCTGACTATTTCTTGTAGACTGTGCATACACTCACCCATTTGGTCCTCTGAGGATACTCTGACAAGCTTTGAGTCCTGGAAATGTAAGGAGCAAGGCTCTTCCCTTCTACAGCTGATAAGAATGGAGTTCTCCAGTCTCTTGGGATTATTTAACCCTAAGCAGTCACACAATTGCCTAACCTGGAAGCAACCTGTCCCTTCATGGGTAAGAGGATAAAATGATGGTGCATTTAAGGGACTGGGAAGATTGCTCAGTGGATAAGAGTACTTGCTATGCAAGTTTAAGGACCTGAGTTCAAATCCCCAGCGTCAATATAAAAAGCTGAGCATGATCCTGTGTCCTTCCTGGAACCCAAAAAAACTGTAAAGAGGAAGGAGTTAGAGACAAGAAGATCATTAGAGCTCACTGGCTGGTACACACACACACACACACATCCATGCTTACACACACACACACATGCACAAAGACACATTCAGACACACATACTCATACACATACACTCACACACAGACTAAATGAAGTGAGAGCTGAAGCTACAGCCCATTGGTAAAGTGCTTGTCCAAATACCATTTAATAGAGTACAGCTGGTAGTACATTTAATAGAGTACAGCTGGTAGTGCAGGAATGTGACCCCAGTTGCTCAGAAGACTAAGACAGGACAATCACAAGTCTACAGGACTACAGAGTGAGTTCAAGATCTGTCTGGGCAACTCAGTGAGACATTGTCTCAAAATAACATTTAAGAAAAAAAAAAAAAAAACAGCTGGGGATGTAGCTCAGTAGAGGCAGGCTTACTTAGCATGTGAGAGCACTGGATTCGGTCCTCAATATGGAACAACAAAATGAGCCATCAAGCCATGATGCAGCACAAAGCAAACTTAAATTCAAACGGCCAAGTAAAAGAGGCCACTTTGAAGCAGCTACATGCTGTATGACTCCACGTACATGATATTCCAGAGGAGGAAAAACTATGGAGACAATAAAAAAAAAATGTGTGGTTACCAGGGGTGTTGGAGTAGGGGGGGACAAACAGGCGGAGAACAGAAGAGCAATTGAGGATTTGGTATAGTTGGGAAAGTATTAGCCTAGCACCACATAAAGCAGATGTGGTGGTACACACATGATATCACAGCAGTTACAAAGTAGAATGAGGGTCAAGGTCGTCCGGGCCACATGAGATCCTGACTGGGAAAATGGCTCACTAGATAAAGGGTCTGCTGTGCAAGTGTGAGGATTTGAGTTCAGACCCCCAATGGCTGAAAAAAAAAAAAAAAAAAAAAAAAAAAAAAAAAAAAAAAAAAAGCTGAACATCATGGGATGTATATGCAACACCAGTACTAGGATAAGAGAGGGGTAGATTTCTAAAGGTTCCTGGCTAGCTAGTCTAGGCAAACCATTGAGTTCCAGGTACAGTGAGAAACTTTCTCAAATGAAAGGTGGAGTCTGACCAGATGGCTCAGTGAGTAAAGGCCACTGTGATGGTTTGAAAGAAAATGGCCCCCAAAGGGAATGGCACTATTAGGAGGTATGGCCTTGTTGGAGTAGGTATGGCCTATGAAGTGTTTCACTGAGGTGGGCTTTGAAGACTCATATATGTTCAAAATACCACTCAGTGTCTCAGATCACTTGCTTTTGCCTGTGAGTCAAGATGTAAGAACTCTCAGCTCCTTCTCCAGAACCAGGTCTGTCTATATGCTGCCTTGCTTCCCACCATGAAGATAACTAAACTTCTGAACTGTAAGCCACCCAATTAAATGTTTTCCTTTCTAAGAGCTGCTGTGGTCGTGGTGTCTCTTCACAGCAATAGAAACCCTAACTATGACAGGCCATCAAGCCTGACAACCTGAGTTTGACAACCAGGACCTATATGTTATGGAAGGGGAGCACCAACTTTTATAAGTTGTCATCTAACCAGCTATCTCTCTCTCTCTAAATATAATTTAAAAATCATCTTTGAAACATGGGCATCATGCCGGACAGTGGTGGCTATGCCTTTAATCCCAGCACTTGGGAGGTAGAGGTAGGTAGATCTCTGTGAGTTCCATGACACCTTGGTCTAAAATATCAGGTTTCTGGCCTGCAAAGGGCCACATCTCAAAAAAAAAAAAAAAAAAAAGTGGATGGGCTGGAGAGATGGCTCAAAGGATAAGGGTTCTTGTCCCACTTGATGACCAAAGTTCAACCCCAGAACCCTTATCGTAGAAGGAAAGAACAGATTCCGTCAAGCTGACCTCTAACCTCCATACAGGCCATGGCACACATCCTCTCACACGCACATACAAACACAATAAATGAATGTAATAATAAAATATAAAAATAAGGTCGACAGGGATTAAGAAAGAAACCAATATTGGCCTCCACATCTATCTGCAGCCATATACTTACGAACACATAAAACACTCTGTGCTAGGGACTAACTCCATGTTAAAGCACTTGGTTAGAATACTTAAGCCTCTGGGTTCCATCTCCAGCACCACAGATAGGAAAGAGAAAATAGAAAGGGTGGGAGTGAGGAAAAAAGGAAAGAAGGAAAAGGAGAAAGAAGTTCATTGGTAGTGGCCCGAAGTAACAGGGGAACCCCCTCCAACATTGCCAAAGTCTCAGAGTAAGTCAAAGGGTTCATCAAATGAATATGGTACACTCACACAGTGAGTGGGTGTTCTGGGTAGCTGCCCCCTTTTCTTCTTAAAGGACACTATCAAAAGATAAAACAAGCAGGTATAAAACAGTATATGTTTTCATGCTATATATAATATATATATATGCTATATATATATATATATACATATATATATATATATATATATATATATAATGTATGTCTCTTATGAGAGGAATGCATCTTGAGAACTGCATCACATCTTTGCTGTGCAAGCACTGGCAGGGCCAAGATGCCTTTAACACCACTACACAGTGTTGAGCATGGTAGCTCATGCCTGTAATCCCAACACTTGGGATGCTATCATGATTATTACAAAGAGTTCAAGACTAGTCTGGGCTGAGATCCTATCTCATAAAAAAGCAGATCATGGATGGGGATGAGGCTCAGTTGTGACAGCATTTGCTTAAATGTGTCATGTTGCACACCTGTCCCCCATGCACTTGGAAGGTGGGAGAATTAGGAAGGTCAGACGTTCAAAGCCATCCACTGTGTAATGAGTTCAGAGCCAGTATAAGCTACTTGAGGCCCTCTTTAAAAAGTCTCTCTCTCTCTCTCTGTATGTGTGTGTTGCTAGCTTGAAATCAAGGATCCCTCCTATGCTAAATATGAACTCTACGACCGATTTGGAAACGACTTCTTGAGATGAGGAGGAATGGCTCAAAGCTGGACAATTGGAGAGTAAAAGGACTTCCTCTCTGATCAAAGATGTCACTGTTTGCTTCAGTGACACCCCTACTTTATCTTTATCCCTACGTTCTGTCTCAGTGTTCTCTAAGTGCTGTAGTAGGAGGTTTCTGGCCTGGACTTTCAGGCCTAGCCTCAAGGTTTGGACCCACAGACCCACAGAGACACACAGATGCTCACAATAGTTTTAGGCTGATCGTCCTAAGGCCCAGGCATATAACTGGCTAACTTTTCACCCTTAATCTAACCCATGACTCTTATCCTGTTCAGCCATGGGGCTCAGTACCTTTTCTCAGAGCAGCATAGTTGTCCTCTACATCTGCTGGCTTGTCTGGCAACTCTGGAGTCTCTGTGGCATCTCTGCTCTGTTCTTCCTGTTCCCAGAGTTTTCTTAGTCTGATAGCCCTGCCCACACTTCCTGTCTGCCTTTGGCCAATCAGCACTTTTTATTAAACTCATAGTGGGACAATTATTTACTAACATCATAAAAACCACTACAATGTGCCTGTCCCCTTTCCATTCTCTTCTATTCTTCCTTCTAACTACTTTTTAAACGTATTCTTCTTATATATCATTGTGTGCACGCACGCATGCGCATGCACTTGTGCACATATCTGGACATCAAAGGATAACTTGCAGGAATCAGCTCTTCCGCAGGACTTCATGTGGGTCCTGGGGGTTGAACTCAGTTTGTTGGTCTGAAGGTAATTTCTTTCACTCACCAAACCACCAACCCACAACTATTTCTTTTAGTTTAATTTTTTTTCACTGACACATAGAAACCAGTACATTTTATAGGGTACCCCTTCTACACTCATTTTCTGTTTATTTCCTGTGCTAGGGATAGAACCTAGAAGCTGATACATTCCAGAAAAGTACTCTACCATGGGGCCACACCCCCAACCCCTCAATTTTCAGTCAATACATCTCATAAATCTTTCCTGGCTTATTTTTCTTAAAGCTTTTTTAAAAAATTATTTATTATTTTTGTTAGAGGGCTTCACATGAAAGCTAGAGGACAACTTTGCAAAGTCAGTTTTCTCCTTCTATCTATGAGGTTGCCAGGCTTGCCCAGCAAGCACTTACCCACTGAGCCACCTTGCCAGTTTTGTTTTGGTTTTTTTGAGACAGGGTTTCATGTAGTCCAGGTTGGCGTCCAACTCTGCTTCTCCTGTCTCCACCTCAAGTGTCACCTAGTGTGTGCAGTGGTAGGGACTACAACCCAAAGCCTCATACATTTTAGATAAGCACTATACCAACTGAGCTAACTCTGCCCTGTATTTTGGCTTCAATCCCTCATTCTCTACTCAGTTCCCTTAGATGGGACTATCCTGTTTCCCAGACTGGCCCTGAGCTCCTGGAGGACTCAAGCCCCATCACTGTCAGCTCCCAGTTAAATTCTTAATATATCTCCATTTTCTTTTTTCTTCTTGAGTGGGGGTCTCTCTAGTCTGGAACTCCGAATGTGGACCACACTGACATTGAGCCCATAGAAATCTACCAGTCTCTGTCTCCTGAATGCTGGGATTAAAGGTGTGCCTATCCTTATTTATTTGTCTATTTGTTTATTTATTTTTAGATGGAATTTCACTGTATAGCCCAAACTGGCCTGAAATCTGTTAGCCATCCTTCTGCCTCAGACTCCTGAGGACAGAGATTAAAGGCAGTATGGATCACCACAGCTGGCTTTTGTCTTATTGGTTTGTTTGTGGTTCTAGGGATTTAACCTAGGGCCTGGCCACTGAGGAATCTCTCTGGCCCTGGTTTAATTTCTTCTCCATTTTTCATCTATTTATTGTGTGGGGATAGAGAGAGGTGCACATGTGGAAGCCAGAGGACAACTTGTGGAAGTCTGTTCTCTCCTCATGTGGGTTCCAGGGGTCAAAACAGGTGAGCAGGCTTGACAGCAAGTGTTTATATCTGCTGTGCCATCTCAGGCCCTCACTTTTTCTCTCCTCCCTCCCTCCCTTTCTCCCTCCCTCTTTCCCTTCTTCCTCTCTCTCCCTCTCTGTTTCTTCTTCCTCCCTCACTCCTCATGTATCCTAGGTTAGCCATGATCTCACTATGTAGCAAAGGATAACCTTGAGCATCTAATCCTCCTCACTTGACCTTCCCAAAGCTGGAAACCAGAGTGAATGGCACTGGATTCAAAAGTGGGTAATCACTCCACCAACGGAGCTACATCCTGCCCAGAGCCCCTCCCTCCTTCCCTTCTTAACTTTTTTATTAACTAATTTTTTCCTTCAGTTTTGTATGTGTCTATAGTGCATTCTGATTATTCTCATATCCCTCTCATCTCCCCCACACCTGTCAGACCTTCCTCCCTACAAAGCCTTTCCCCACATTCACATCTTTTTGTTTTGCTCTCTGACGCACTGAGTGTGGCCCTGGCTGTGGGTACACACTGAAGACAATCTCTCCCCCTTCTCCAGAGGCTCTCAGTAGCTAACAATTCAGCAGGGAGAGGTAAACTCATATTTTTTGAAGGTTTTTAATCTATTTTTTGTTATACTTATTTAATGCGGTAGCATATGCCATGCCACCCTATGTTAGGACAGAGAACAATCTGGAGTCAGTCCTCACCTTCCACCACACAGGTCCAGGGAGTAAAATTTGGGGCCAGCTCCTTTACTGCTGAGATGTCTCGCCAGCCCTCCGTTCTTTAATATGTATCTGTTCCACCTCACTCTCTCCCAATCTCTTCCTTGCCTCAGCATTTTGCTGTTCTGTCCCCCTTCTCACCTGACCCACTGTGATTAAATACCCTTGTACCCTTGGACCGAAAGGCTCCCTGTTGGCTAGGAGTATACCTAGAACTGTGTTATACTGCCAACCTGGAGCAACTACAAATGAACTGAGGAGTCTGCTTCCAGCAGAAGCAACACAGCCCAGGGATCCCAGCTGAGTCTCCCCACCTGGGCTGTATCCACTCACCAGTGTCCAGAGCACATAGATAGTGAAGAGGGCGATGGTGAGGGCAATGAGCCCCACAGCCTCCAGCCGGCTATGCAGACGGAGGTGGTCCTGGGCCCCTCGAAGGCACAGCCAGCCTGATATGGCGGCCAGTGGTGTGATAAACACAAAACACACCATGTCACAGCACAATGTCCGCTTCTCAGTGCGAGGCCCTGGGTCTTTCAGCCACTGCAGGGGAGCAAATGAGACAGGGGTTATGTAGAAGGGTGCTGCAGAAGGGACAGGATGGGAGCAGGCTGTAGGCCTGGATCTCCATATTTTTAAAAAAATAATAATATTTCAATATTATTATTATTTAGTTAATAATTTAATAATACTAAGTCTTTTGAATGCTTGCTTCCATTTTACTGATGGGCAAATCGAGGTGACAGAAGAGTTAGCACATTCATGCAAATTCACATAACCAGAGCAGACTGACTATCCTAGTCTGGAAATCTATAATACAAAGCGTTCTAAAATCTGAAATTTCTAAAACACCCACATGATGGGTGAGTAGAGGAGAGCAATCGAGAGCAGGGCTGGAAGTTAAGTGTACTTGCTACTCTCCAAAGGACCAGAGTTCCATTCCCACTATCCACATCATAGGCTTACAACCAACCACCTCTAATGCTAACTTCACAGGAATGCCAGGCCCTCTACTGGCCCCTTGTGTGCACACAAGTGAACACAGATATATACACATATACCTAAATAAAAAATAAAAATAAATGCCCCTTTTCTTTGTTTATTTGTTTGCTTTTTGAGACAGTGTATCTCTATGTAGTCCTGGCTGTCCTGGAACTTGCAACATAGACCAAGTTGGCCTCAAACTTCCAAAAGTCTCTTGCCTCTGCCTCTCCAGTGCTAGGAATAAAGGTCTGCATCAATATGTTCAGCTTAAAAACAAATCTCTAAAGTGACATCATAGTACCACAAATGGAAATTTCCACACCACAAACTTGTTTTATATATACAACATCACCATTACCACCAGCAGCATTAGCACCAGCACCATGATGAGATGTTATTGCTTTCTGAGGCAGGCTCTCATGTAACCCACATGGGCCTTGAACTTCTGACTCTTCTGCTACCAAGTGTTAACAATGTGCCACAATGTCCAGCTCAAAATTATTTAAAATATTGTATCTAGGGATATAATTTAATGGTACAGCACTTGCCTGGCCTAAGTGAGGTCCTACTTTTAATGACTAACATATCACCCTACAAAGAAACAGAGGGGTGGATATGTAGTAGCACACACCTGTAATCTCAACACTTGAGGGATGTAGCAAAAGAAAGATCATGAGTTAAAGGTCAATCTCTGCAAGTTTGAGGTCCTCCAAGGCAGGACCCTTCCCTGACAGACAGATAGACAGACATATAGAGTGATGGTATGAATAAACATGGCTCATGTATGCTCATATATTTGAATATTTGGTCACCAGTTCGTGGAACTATTAGGGAATTAGGAGGACTGGCCTAGTTGGAGGAGATGTGTCACTGGGGGCAGGCTTTCAAAAGCCCACATTATTCTTAGTTAATCCAACTGTCTCCAACTTGCAGGTAAAATGTAAGCTCTTAGATACTGAACCATCTATCTGCCAGCTGCCATGCTCTCTGCCATGATCACGGACTCATTCTCTGAAACTCTCCCTTCCTTGGTCATGATATCTTACCACAGCAATAGGAAAGGAACTAAGATGGATAGATATGCTGGCTGTGGTAGCACAGGCCTTTAATCCCAACACTCAGGAGGCAGAGGCAGGTGAATCTCTGAGTTTGAGGCCAGCCTGCTCTACACAGTGAGTTCCAGGACAGCCAGAGATACAGAGAAAAACCTTGTCTTAAAAAAAACCAAAAACAAACAAAAAAAACAAAGAAAAAGAAAAGAAACAAAAGATTAACATTTACTCTTTGAGATGTATATGCACATGTGTGTGTATGAAATATGAATGGATTTCCTCCCAATTTGGATCCCCAATACCTTATATTACCAATAAAAACACTCCATTGTCTAACACCCTCAAAACTAAAACCACTTTAGTTTCAAGCTTTTTTTTTTTTCAAGACAGGGTCTCATGTATAGTAGGCTGGACAAACTCAATGATATATAGAACAGGCTGGTCTTGAACTACTGATCCCTGTGCCACTACCTCCCCGGTGCTAGGATTATAGGTGTGTGGAACCATGCAGGGTTTTATGAAGTGCTGAGGATCAGACCAGGGCTTATATATGTTAGGTTACCTACCAGATGAACTATAGACCCCAGGTTTGAGTGTTATCCAGGCTGGCTTGTCTCTGTGATTCTTCTGTCTCCAACTCTTTGGCATATCTACCTGTGTGTGCCATCACAACCAGCCCAAGCATTCTGGATGAGGATTATTCCTCCTGCAGCCTGCAAAGCCTGTCAGGGCTAGAACCTAGCTAATTCTGCTTGAGTGCCCAAGCACCCCTTGTCACTATATCGTACAGCCTCCCAAAGATGGTGGGCCAAGAGAAACAAGTATGGCTCAGTGAAAAAAAAAATCTAGGGAAGGCAGCAGGAAGTGTCTCTCTTCTCCTGTGCTAGTGAGGGACATATGAAACAGGGAAAGTTGGGGGACAGCAAGATGGTTTGGTGGGAAAAGCACTTGCCACACAAGGTTAGTGACCTGTGTTCAAACCCCAGAATAAAGGTAGGAAAGAGTCAATTCCCTGCAAGTCATCCTCCACACGTGTACCGTGCCATACTACTATGCATGCCCCCCCCCCCCCAGACAGAGTAAGGTAATTTTTAAAAATGGAGAAGATGGCCAGGGAGCTAAAGGCCTTGCAGAATGTACAGAAGGGGTAGGAAAGGAGACAAGACTACAGAATACATGAGCATACAAAAGCCCTATGGTAGGCCCTTTTAAACTGGCACATTGAACTGTGTATAGAGGCTGGCCCCTCACTGTCTCCTTGGTGCCCAGCTCCCAGGTGGGCTGGAGGCTTTGCTTAGGTCTCCCAAATGATCTATAGTGGGCTTGATTGATCTGGGCAGTACTTCCTGGTCTCAGGACTGAACATGCTCCTCAAATTTAGCCCAGTGATATCTACTCTGGGGTTCTTGGTCATTGTATGCAAGGGTGGCATCAATAAAATAGCAAGCACTTGGGGACATCCAATCACAATCCCAAAGTCAGGCCAAAGTCCAGTGTCTATGTGATGCACAAAGCCAGGTGTTACCATTGCAACCTCTCTTGAAGCCACTCTTTTCCTAATTCTTTTTCCTTTTGTGTGTATATATACATGTGTGTGCATGTGTGCACACATATTGGGGTGTAATGTGTCTATGTGGGAGTGTGTGCACGGGTGTGTGGGCACATGTGGAAATTGATATCAAGAATTATCTTCCTCAATCTGTCACCCACCTTATTCACTGAGGCAGGCTCTCTCAATCAAGCTCAGAGCTCATGGATTTAGCCTGTCTTGCTAGTTAGCTTACTCTGAGATCCATGTCTGCCTCCAGAGGCTGTAATTACAAGCAGTTGCCACACCCACCTGACACTTACTTGCATTCTAGAGGGTCTGAACTCCTGATTCCCATGCTTACATGGCAAGCACTTTAACTACTGAGCCTTCTTGGGTTTTTTGTTGTTGTTGTTGCTCAAACGAAACATCTCTGATGTTTGTTCACATATCCTCAAGAACTGTGTTACACAAAGTCTCATGTAGCCCAGGTTAGCTTCAAACTCCCTATGTAGTCAAGGATGGCCTTCCATTTCTAACCCCCTTGCCTCTACCTATCTCTCAAGTGCTGGAATTCCTATTGGATTCTACAGATTGAACTCGGGGCCTCATGTATGTGGAGTAAGGGCTACACCATGAGCTATATCCCATCCCTTCTCTTGGCTTGACCTACTCCTCCTGACCCCAGGGCCTTTGCACTTGTGTTCTCTGCCAGGACTTTCTTCTCCCGATACTCTCTAAATTCCTGTTTTCAACCCTCAGGTCTCAGTTTGGGGATTGACCCCCATCCATGGCCTCTCCCTTACCCACACACTCTCAATCTTTGTGTATGTGTGTGTGTGTGTGTGTGTGTGTGTGTGTGTGTGTGTGTGTATGAGTACAGAAATGCACGTTTGAGACACAGTCTCCCTGATGTTTCCTCTTGTGTGAACCAGGCTGGCTGGCCACTGAGTTCCCAGGGATTCTGTCTCCACCGCCCAACTTGCCTTAGGAACACTGGGATTACGGAATCGAGCTACTACACCCGGCTTTCTGTGGGTTCTGGAGATTTAAACTCAGGCCTGCATACTTGTATGGCACACTTTATACACTGGGCTTTCTTTTAGCTCCACTCTTGACCTCCAGGTGTTATGCACCTCCCCACTCCTTCAACATTTCTCTCTGTGATGTTTGGTGTTAATGGTCAACTTGACAGAATTTGGAATCCTGAGGTGGGGGTCTCAAAGACTGTCCAAGTCAGGGTGGCTGTGGACCTGCCTGAGTATGTTCTTAATTGTGTGAACTGAGGTGAGAAGCCTCTCACTGTGAGTCCGGGTAGTACCACCTCACAGGCTGGTCTGGACAGTGAATGGAGAGCCATGAGCACTGGTGCTGCTTGGTTTTCACTTCTGGACTATGATACCATGTCACCAGCTAACTTGTTTGAGATAGACAGTCCTAACACTAGACTTTACTGCAGTGATGGGGTCATAAAAAAGCCCTTCCTACTTAAGCTGCTTTTGTCAAAGAAACAGGACAGGAACTAAGACACCCTATAACTATTCCTCCCACCTGACCTGTTTGGAGATCATGTGGACATTGTCAACTATGGGTTGGTGACTGGGCATGCCCAGCACCTGACAAAACACTGTGTACACTAGAGGTGTTCAAAGAAATACTTTGTGGTCTGAGCTTAGTGGCACATGCCTGTAACCCCAAACCCAGAGGAGGCTGAGACAAGAGGATGCGAAGCTTTGTGCTGGCTGGGACTATAATAGGTAGATAGGTGGGTAGGTATATGGTTGAAAGAAACAAGCCTGACAAATCGAGTTCTATCCCGCAAAGTAATATTAAAAGGGGGACCTGGCTGGGGCTGGAGTTTAGCTCAGTTGGTAGAGGGCTAGCCTAGCATGCATGAAGCCCTGGATTCCATTACTGCCTGCCTGTAATTCCAGCATTTGGGAAGTAGAGGCTGGATAACCAGGACTTGGCAAGTTGTCCTAGGACACCTGAGATCCTGCTTCAACAACAAAACAAAACAACAATCCGAGAGGACAGGAAGGGAGAGAGAGCATGGCAGGCAGAGGTCTGTAGACCTGCAGCTTCGGGTCAGTCAGGTTCCCACACATCAGCACTGCCAGGGACATCAGCTTCTCCCCAAACTGCCCTTCCTCCCTTCTGTATGTCCGTCCAGTCTTCCCCTGAAACAATATACCTCTGTGAGAGGGCGGGGCCGCTTCTCAACTGCAAACTCAGTGTGGCACAGCTCACAGTAGCTGGTATTGGAGGAAGACAGCCATTTCTCCAGGCAGCTCTTGTGCACAGCTCCCAGGGTGCCGGTGCAGCCACACGGGGACAGCAAGTTCTCCCCATTCGCTCCCTCATGACAGATCCGGCAGAAGGGACAGTCACTGGAAGGATACAAAGGTAAGACCTGTGAATGATGGATGGTAGGCAGATCTCAGCTCCTGAAGTTCCTTCCTTAGGTAGCTTTTTCAAATTTCATTGGCAGGCCCATGTGTTCCCTTCCCAGAGCTACTGTGGGCTTTTACCCTAGCGTGAGCATCCTGTCAACACGCTTGCCTAGTGCTCTCTTCTGACGAAACACTATCGGGATACTCCTAAGTAACTGTCAACTCTTGATGGTCCTTCTGATGGTTTATATCGTCAACTTGACACGATGCAGAAGAGTCACACTGAGACAAATCTCAGGGCACGTCTGTGACAGATTTTCTAAATTAGGTTAAAGGAAGTAGGAAGACCCGTCCCAAACATGGATGACACCATTCCATGGGCTGGGGTCCTGGGCTGAATAAAGGAGGAAGCAGGGACACAAGATGGCTCAATGGATAAAGGTGCCTGCTGATCAGTCCCTGGGACACACGTCAGAGGAGAGAGTGGACTCCTACAGGCTGTCCTTAACTCCTATGTCATGGGACACACAGGAGTACACACCCACACATACACACTACACACAGGAGTACACACACCCACACATACACACTACACACAGGAGTACACACACCCACACATACACACTACACACAGGAGTACACACACCCACACATACACACTACAGACAGGATACACACACCCACACATACACACTACACACAGGATACACACACCCACACATACACACTACACACAGGAGTACATTCACCCACACATACACATTACACACAGGATACACACACCCACACATACACACTACACACAGGAGTACACACACCCACACATACACACTACACACAGGAGTACACACACCCACACATACACACTACACACAGGAGTACACTCACCCACACATACACATTACACACAGGATACACACACCCACACATACACACTACACACAGGAGTACACTCACCCACACATATACACTACACACAGGAGTACACACACCCACACATACACACTACACACAGGATACACACACCCACACATACACACTACACACAGGAGTACACTCACCCACACATACACACTACACACAGGATACACACACCCACACATACACACTACACACAGGAGTACACTCACCCACACATACACACTACACACAGGAGTACACACACCCACACATACACACTACACACAGGAGTACACTCACCCACACATACACACTACACACAGGATACACACACCCACACATACACACTACACACAGGAGTACACACACCCACACATACACACTACACACAGGATACACACACCCACACATACACACTACACACAGGAGTACACACACCCACACATACACACTACACACACCCACACATACACACTACACACAGGAGTACACACACCCACACATACACACTACACACAGGATACACACACCCACACATACACACTACACACAGGATACACACACCCACACATACACACTACACACAGGAGTACACACACCCACACATACACACTACACACAGGAGTACACACACCCACACATACACACTACACACAGGCGTACACACACCCACACATACACACTACACACAGGACTACACTCACCCACACATATACACTACACACAGGAGTACACTCACCCACACATACACACTACACACAGGAGTACACACACCCACACATACACACTACACACAGGAGTACACTCACCCACACATACACACTACACACAGGAGTACACTCACCCACACATACACACTACACACAGGAGTACACACACCCACACATACACACTACACACAGGAGTACACACACCCACACATACACACTACACACAGGAGTACACACACCCACACATACACACTACACACAGGATACACACACCCACACATACACACTACACACAGGAATACACTCACCCACACATACACACTACACACAGGAGTACACTCACCCACACATACACACTACACACAGGAGTACACACACCCACACATACACACTACACACAGGAGTACACTCACCCACACATACACACTACACACAGGAGTACACTCACCCACACATACACACTACACACAGGAGTACACACACCCACACATACACACTACACACAGGAGTACACACACCCACACATACACACTACACACAGGAGTACACACACCCACACATACACACTACACACAGGAGTACACTCACCCACACATACACACTACACACAGGAGTACACACACCCACACATACACATTACACACAGGAGTACAAACACCCACACATACACACTACACACAGGAGTACACTCACCCACACATACACACTACACACAGGAATACACACACCCACACATACACACTACACACAGGAGTACACACACCCACACATACACACTACACACAGGAGTACACACACCCACACATACACACTACACACAGGAGTACACTCACCCACACATACACACTACACACAGGAGTACAAACACCCACACATACACACTACACACAGGAATACACACACCCACACATACACACTACACACAGGAATACACACACCCACACATACACACTACACACAGGAGTACACTCACCCACACATACACACTACACACAGGAGTACAAACACCCACACATACACACTACACACAGGAATACACACACCCACACATACACACTACACACAGGAATACACACACCCACACATACACACTACACACAGGAGTACACTCACCCACACATACACACTACACACAGGAGTACACACACCCACACATACACACTACACACAGGAGTACACACACCCACACATACACACTACACACAGGAGTACACTCACCCACACATACACACTACACACAGGAGTACACACACCCACACATACACACTACACACAGGAGTACACTCACCCACACATACACACTACACACAGGAGTACACTCACCCACACATACACACTACACACAGGAGTACACACACCCACACATACACACTACACACAGGAGTACACACACCCACACATACACACTACACACAGGAGTACACACACCCACACATACACACTACACACAGGAGTACACACACCCACACATACACACTACACACAGGAGTACACACACCCACACATACACACTACACACAGGAGTACACTCATCCACACATACACATTAACACAGGATACACACACCCACACATACACACTACACACAGGAGTACACTCACCCACACATACACACTACACACAGGAGTACACACACCCACACATACACACTACACACAGGCGTACACACACCCACACATACACACTACACACAGGATACACACACCCACACATACACACTACACACAGGAGTACACTCACCCACACATACACACTACACACAGGAGTACACTCACCCACACATACACACTACACACAGGAGTACACACACCCACACATACACACTACACACAGGAGTACACTCACCCACACATACACATTACACACAGGATACACACACCCACACATACACACTACACACAGGAGTACACTCACCCACACATACACACTACACACAGGAGTACACTCACCCACACATACACACTACACACAGGAGTACACACACCCACACATACACACTACACACAGGAGTACACACACCCACACATACACACTACACACAGGAGTACACACACCCACACATACACACTACACACAGGAGTACACTCACCCACACATACACACTACACACAGGAGTACAAACACCCACACATACACACTACACACAGGAGTACACACACCCACACATACACACTACACACAGGATACACACACCCACACATACACACTACACACAGGAGTACACTCACCCACACATACACACTACACACAGGAGTACACACACCCACACATACACACTACACACACCCACACATACACACTACACACAGGAGTACACACACCCACACATACACACTACACACAGGATACACACACCCACACATACACACTACACACAGGATACACACACCCACACATACACACTACACACAGGAGTACACACACCCACACATACACACTATACACAGGAGTACACTCACCCACACATACACACTACACACAGGAGTACACTCACCCACACATACACACTACACACAGGCGTACACACACCCACACATACACACTACAGACAGGATACACACACCCACACATACACACTACAGACAGGATACACACACCCACACATACACACTACACACAGGAGTACACACACCCACACATACACACTATACACAGGAGTACACTCACCCACACATACACACTACACACAGGAGTACACTCACCCACACATACACACTACACACAGGAGTACACACACCCACACATACACACTACACACATGATACACACACCCACACATACACACTACACACAGGAGTACACTCACCCACACATACACACTACACACAGGAGTACACACACCCACACATACACACTACACACAGGAGTACACACACCCACACATACACACTACACACAGGATACACACACCCACACATACACACTACAGACAGGATACACACACCCACACATACACACTACACACAGGAGTACACTCACCCACACATACACACTACACACAGGAGTACACTCATCCACACATACACACTACACACAGGAGTACACACACCCACACATACACACTACACACAGGAGTACACACACCCACACATACACACTACACACAGGATACACACACCCACACATACACACTACAGACAGGATACACACACCCACACATACACACTACACACAGGAGTACACTCACCCACACATACACACTACACACAGGAGTACACTCATCCACACATACACACTACACACAGGAGTACACACACCCACACATACACACTACACACAGGAGTACACACACCCACACATACACACTACACACATGATACACACACCCACACATACACACTACACACAGGAGTACACTCACCCACACATACACACTACACACAGGAGTACACACACCCACACATACACACTACACACAGGAGTACACACACCCACACATACACACTACACACAGGATACACACACCCACACATACACACTACACACAGGATACACACACCCACACATACACACTACACACAGGAGTACACACACTCACACATACACACTATACACAGGAGTACACACACCCACACATACACACTACACACAGGAGTACACACACCCACACATACACACTACACACAGGATACACACACCCACACATACACACTACACACAGGAGTACACTCACCCACACATATACACTACACACAGGAGTACACTCACCCACACATACACACTACACACAGGAGTACACACACCCACACATACACACTACACACAGGAGTACACACACCCACACATACACACTACACACAGGAGTACACTCACCCACACATACACACTACACACAGGATACACACACCCACACATACACACTACACACAGGAGTACAAACACCCATACATACACACTACACACAGGAGTACACACACCCACACATACACACTACACACAGGAATACACACACCCACACATACACACTACACACAGGATACACACACCCACACATACACACTACACACACCCACACATACACACTACACACACCCACACATACACACTACACACAGGAGTACACACACCCACACATACACACTACACACAGGATACACACACCCACACATACACACTACACACAGGAGTACACTCACCCACACATACACACTACACACAGGAGTACACACACCCACACATACACACTACACACAGGATACACACACCCACACATACACACTACACACAGGAGTACACACACCCACACATACACACTACACACAGGAATACACACACCCACACATACACACTACACACAGGATACACACACCCACACATACACACTACACACACCCACACATACACACTACACACAGGATACACACACCCACACATACACACTACACACAGGAGTACACTCACCCACACATACACACTACACACAGGAGTACACACACCCACACATACACACTACACACAGGAGTACACACACCCACACATACACACTACAGACAGGATACACACACCCACACATACACACTACACACAGGAGTACACTCACCCACACATACACACTACACACAGGAGTACACTCATCCACACATACACACTACACACAGGAGTATACACACCCACACATACACACTACACACAGGAGTACACACACCCACACATACACACTACACACATGATACACACACCCACACATACACACTACACACAGGAGTACACTCACCCACACATACACACTACACACAGGAGTACACACACCCATACATACACACTACACACAGGAGTACACTCACCCACACATACACACTACACACAGGAGTACACACACCCACACATACACACTACACACAGGAGTACACACACCCACACATACACACTACACACAGGAGTACACACACCCACACATACACACTACACACAGGAATACACACACCCACACATACACACTACACACAGGATACACACACCCACACATACACACTACACACACCCACACATACACACTACACACACCCACACATACACACTACACACAGGAGTACACACACCCACACATACACACTACACACAGGAGTACAAACACCCACACATACACACTACACACAGGAGTACACACACCCACACATACACATTACACACAGGAGTACACTCACCCACACATTCACACTACACACAGGAGTACACTCACCCACACATACACACTACACACAGGAATACACTCACCCACACATACACACTACACACAGGAGTACACTCACCCACACATACACATTACACACAGGAGTACACACACACCCACACATACACACTACACACAGGAGTACACACACACCCACACATACACACTACACACAGGAGTACACACACCCACACATACACACTACACACAGGAGTACACACACCCACACATACACACTACACACAGGAGTACACACACCCACACATACACACTGATATATTTAAAGAAAAAGCAAACTATACAAACTGTACAATGTGAACAACCACCTCAGAGCCTGTGCCATCTCCACAGTAACTGGAAATTAAGATTTAAAACTAATCTTTCCTGCCTTAAAGTGCATTGTCAGCTGCTTTGTCACAGCAGTAAGACAAATAACCAATACAGGTCTCAAGGACTACAGCACATGCACACACACACACACCACACATGATTCCACACGTATATACTAACACACACCACACACAATTACACACACATACACTAAAACACACCACACATGATTACACACACACACACAGTAACACACTACACATGAATACACACATATACACTAACACACACCACATGATTACACACATATATACTAACACACACCACACACGATTACATATACATACACTAACACACCACACATGATTACACACATATACACTAACACACACCACATATGATTACACACATATATACTAACACACACCACACATGATTACATACACTAACACACACCACACATGATTACACACGTATATACTAACACACACCATACACATTCCACACATATATACTAACACCCACCACACATGATTACACACACATACACTATCACACACCACACACATAATTATACACATAAACATGAACACAACCACACGATTATACATGTATACACTAACACACACCACACACATGATTATACACATAGACACTAACACACACCACACATGATTACACACAAATACACTAACACACACCACATACACTAATAGACATCACACACTTGATTACATATATATACACACTAATATATGTCACATACACATACAATTACAGACAGACTACAACACACTTGATGACACACATATACATCATGCACACGATTACAGACACACCAATACACACCACACACAAATCTTTTTAAAAAGACATTATCAAAACTCCTGACTCCATCCATACCTAAAGGTCACTGAAACATGTGCACATGAGAAAATCACTTATTTGTTTTTCTGTTCATGACTAAGGAACACAAGGTCGGATGGGCAAACGGGCCTAGAAACCAACCATTATAGCTGCTGTGGGGAGTCTCTAATCACAGCTCAGTCTCTGGGGAAGTTAAGTTCTTCCTGGAGCAGCTCTCGGGGAGGCAGGAGGTATGGCTTTACTGGACCCATGGACTATCATTGTTTTCTAAACGTTTCTAATCAGAAAGCATATTGTCAGGAACACACACACACACACACACACACACACACACACACAGAGAGAGAGAGAGAGAGAGAGAGAGAGAGAGAGAGAGAGAGAGAGAGAGAGAGAGAGAGACCCTTTTCTCTATAGATTTCTGGTTATGTGGTAGAAGCCTGGCCACTTTGAAATGAGCCCAACAGAGGGCTGGGGCAGTATCTCATTCAGTAGTGTTTGCTTAGTAGTTAGGAGGCCCTTGGTTCCATCTTCACCACCAGAATGGCATAAAACAGGCAAGTATGTCTGTGAACCCATCACTTTGGAGGTAGAGACAGGAGAATCAGAAGTTCAAGGCTGGAAATCAGCCTGGGATACATGATACAACACCCTGTCTCAAAACAAATAAATGCCAAACAGCCCAGATCCCAAAAGATAGGACTCGCCAGTCTCTGAGATGCTATTTTCTTTTTGCAGTACCAAAGAGCCACTGGTGAGACCGAGAAGATGCTCATTGGGAACGAGCTTGCTGTGCAAACATAAGACTGGAGTTTGTATCCTCAGTGCCCACACAAATACCAGCTGGGTGTGGTGGCCCATGTGTAATCCTGGCACCGAGAAGATGGAGATGGTGTCGTCATAACAAGCTGGGTATCTACTCTAGCAGAATCATCCAGCTCTAGGTTCAAGTCAGAGACCCTGCCTCAACAGTGTAATGTGTGCATGTGTGCCTGTGTATTGGAACGAGGTCAAGAAAGATCTGATGTCAGGCTCTCACCGCTACAAACACACAAGCACATATGTACACATAACTGCACATATGTGTACCCACACACATGCAAACTAATTCTCTCTCTCTCTCTCTCTCTCTCTCTCTCTCTCTCTCACTCACACACACACACACACACACACACACACACACACACACACAAACACAACACTCGCACAAACACAAAAGTTCACAGGAAAGGAGTCCCCATTCCGGAAACCAACTCACGGAAGGAAGCAGAGAGACTATTAAGAGTCACGTCAGCTCAGTTTCTTCTGGGAAGCCCTGGAAACTCTGGGACAGCAATTCTTACAAAGGCAGAGAGGATACAAGCTGTGGTTTACTGAGCACTCCCCACATATGAGGCACTTCTGGGAGCACTTTGTTTTGTTGTTAAATATTTTATCATATATGAGTGTGTGTGTGTGATGACACATGGGTGGAGGTCAGGGGACAACCTCTATGTTATTTGAGGCATGGTAGTGCTTGCATGTGCTGTATCAGGTTTGCTCTGGGCTTCACCTGTCTCCACTTCTACCTCTCTGTAGGAGTAAAGGTTTGTAGGCCTGAGGACCATACCTGGACTTCTACATGAATTCTGGGGATTTGAACACAAGTTCTTATGCTTCTATAGCAGGCCTTTTACCCACTGAATCATCTTTCCAGACCTGTTTCTATCTATTTTAAGACATGGTTTCCAGGGCTACACAGAGAAACCCTGTCTTGACAAATTAAAACCAAAGCAAACAAACAGAAAAAGACATGGTTACATTACATAGCCCTGACTGTCCTGGAACTCAATATGCAGATCAAGCTAGCCTCAAACTCATAGAGATCTGCGTGCCTCTGACTCTCAGGTGCTATAATTAAAGATATATGCCACTGCACTACACTTCAGCCTGAGTTTTGTTTCTAGACAGGGTCTCATGTAGCCCACACTGGCCTCTAACTTGCCACCATAGTTGAGGATAACCATAAATTCCTGGTCCTCCTATGTCTCCCTCTCAAGGATGACCAGCATGTGCCACTATGCCTAACTTTACTTTATATTTATTTAGAGACAGTCTCACTATGTAACTCTGGCTGGGTTGGAACTGTAATATAGACCAAGATAGCCTCTAACTCACAAAAATCCACCTGTCTCTGCTTCCCGAGTGTGTGCCACCATGCTGTTGTTTTGCTTTTTGAAACGGGGTCTCACTGGCACTCACTCACTGCATAACCAGGCTGGACTTGGGTTCCAAAGCCAGTCTCACACTGATGTTCCCCTCCACTTGGCTCCCCTTGGTTCCAGAACTGTGGTAGAGGCTAGAAAGTGCAAACACTGGGCTTCATTTATCTGATTTTCACAATGCGCCCCACAGGAAAGCGCTCACTTGCCCCACTTTACAGATGTCGAAAAGTCCAAGGAAGCTAGGAGATGTGGCACACACCTGTGCTCCCAATGCTAGAAGGCAGAGGTAGGAGAGACCAGGAGTTCAAGGCCAGCCAAGCTACACCACAAGCTTGGGGTCAGAATCGGTTACCTGGAACCCTGTCCTGAGGAAAGAAAAGGGAGGAAGGAGGAAAGAGAGGGAGAGAGGACGTCACAGAGGCCCAGAAGAGCTCTAACACCCCTCCGAGTGTGTGTGTGAGAGAGAGATGTGAGTTATAGGTGCCTGTGCACATGCATGTGCAAGCCAGAGCTCTGTGTCACGTGTCTCCTCTACACCATCTCTCCCTGAACTAGAGGTCTGCGTTTTCCGCTAGGCTGGCACGCTTACCAACAAGCTCTCAGTGTCAGCCTGTCTCTCCCTCCCAAGTTGCTGTGGTGGATGTCTCTTCCCACCTATGTGTGTTCCAAGGGTTGAACTCAGGTTGTCAGGCACACGTGGCCAGGTTTTTACACACTGAGCTATCTTGCCAGCCCAGCATTTTTGGCTTATGATTCTTTCAGTTACAGTGGGCTCCTTAGAACATCCCTTCACCATGGACAGAGGCAGCAAAACTCACATTCTGAGGACCATAACACCATACTCTCAGAATAATCTGACCAGAAAGGTGTTGCTATTTTAGAGATCTGGTCTAATTTGTTCTAGGTCACTTCGGAAGAGGAAGGTATCCACAGGAGTTTCAGCCCAGCGTGGTTCTCCACACGCCTCACTCCCTGCATTGCTTCTCCAGAGCCCAAGGTCACGGGTGCTGCAGAGCCGTATCCTCTGGGCATGAGAGCTTTCATCATCTTCATCAGAGTAGACGGAACTATTTGCAGACAATCTTCAAAATTCAGACTGTTGAATGCTGGCTTTCCCTCTTACAAGGAGGAGGTAGGAAGGTCATTGGACCCTCCCCTGAGCCTCCAGATGTCACCTTCTGTACCACTCCCTGCTAACTATATTCCATTAATTTCCCAGTTCCTCATGATCTTGTGATCTAAGAGGTGCTAGACTATAAAGCACATGGAAGATTTATGAAAGGGGACCCTACCTATGTTGCTATGGGGAAGTCATCATCTATGCTGGCTGAGACTTTCTGGTGATGCAGCTATTCTGGGGTACCTATGCTCCTCTAAGTAACCACCTACCCATGCTCTCTGTAACCCCAGTAAACTCATTGGTCCCCACAGCTAGAATTTGGTAAAACTATACTTTAGTTTGTCATTGGTGTCCTCTCTCTGGGGATATCAAGGGAGGAAGCATCTGTTGATATCTCCCCAGGAAAAAGTTCATGAAACTACTTTTTAACACATCATCTTTAGATTTCCATGATCATTTGGAATTTAGTGCAAAAGAGAAAGAATACACGGCTTTGCTCATACTCAGTGACACTGAGCCACATCCTCAGCTCCACTATTCATTTATTAGTAGTTTTGAGAAATGATACAGCTATGTAGATGATGGGTCTCAAACCCTCTGTAGCCTTGGTTTGCCTTGAACTTTAGTTCTCCTGCCTCAGTGGTCAAGTACTGGAATTTATAACATGTTCCTTGGTGTATGCTGGTGAGCATGCATGTGTGTACATACGCTTTTGGCAGCCTTGTCATTTCTCAGGAACCACCCACCTTGGTTATTAGACAGGGTCTCCCTGTCATAGGAACATCAACCTTGTTTTCTAACTTACATTTTATTCATTTATTTTGTGTGTGTGTGTGAGTAGATAGGTGGGTACGCATCGCCATGCACACACGTGAAGGCCAGAGGATAACGTTCAGGAGTTGATTCTCTCCTTCCATCATATGCATCTAACACACTTTTACCCACTAAGCCATCTCCCTGATTGCCATCTTGTTTTTTGAGCCAAGATCTCTCACTGGCTGGATTAGCTGGCCAGCAAGTCCCAGTGATCTGCCTCTCTCTGCCTCTACAGTTCTGAGATTTTAAGTATGTGTCTCCACACTCTCAAGGTTTGTGTGTGCATTTGTGTGTGTTCCTGTTGTGGAATATTTAACTATGTAAAAGATGTGTTACATTCGTTTCACCTTGCCTGCCTAAGGCACCTGATTGGTCTAATAAAAAGCTGAATGGCCAACAGCTAGACAGCAGAGGGATAGGTGGGGCTGGCAGGCAGAGAGAATAAGCAGGAGGAGAGAGCTAAGTAAGGGAGAGGAGAAAAGGAAGAGAGAATGAGGGGGAAAGAGAGGGGCATGCCCGGGGCCAGAAGCCAGGCAGCCACCAGCCAGATAGATATGAGAAGCAGGGAAAGCAGGATATACAGAAGGAAGGAAAGGTTAAAAGCCTGGAGGCATAATGTAGATGAAGAGAATCAGGTTAATTTAAGCTATAAGAGTGAGTGGGACAAGCATAATATAGGCCAAGCATAGAAGACGACTCCATGTTATAATTTTTCAGCTCGCTGGAAACCCAAAAGAAAAAGCCTGGTACATGTTTCTATGTGCATGTGTGTATGTGTGTATAAGGCCAGAGGTCAACATCAGACCCTGATTTTCAGGGGACATCCACCTTGTTTTTTTAAATCATAGTCTCTAGCTGGCTTAGCACTCACCAATTAAGGAGGGCTGGCTGAGAGAGCTCCAGAGATCTGCTTGTCTCTGCCTAGGATTATAACACAGGCTACCATGCTCAGCTTTTTACAGATTCCAGGAATGAACCTCAGGTCTTCAAGTTTGCATAGAGAGCACTTTATTGACTGGCACATCTCTCAAGCCTTATTTACAGACATCACCACACCTAGCTCTTTAGTTTCTTTAAATATATATATATATATATATATATATATATATATATATATATATATATATATATATATTTAGTATTTGTTTGTATCTCTGGGGAGGGAGTTTCCAAGGAAGCTAGAATAGGGTGTTGGATCTCCTGGAACTGGAGTTGCAGACAGTTATGAACTGTCCGTTGTTGGTGCTGAAACTGAATTCTGGTCCTCTACATGAGCAGCAAATGTTCTTTAACCACTGAGCCATCTCACCAACCTCAGTATGTGGCTTCTTTTCTCTGGCATGTTCACCCCTTTGCCTCTCTCGGTGACTGGAGCTGGTCTCAGACTAGGAGAAAATCACTCAACCCAGAGAGAAATGGACAAAAGCCAGGATACTAATGGTCAATACTCACCTCGGTGTGTCCAAAGCCCTGATGACAGTTGAGAGCAATCGACCATCTCTTGAAGTCACCTGTGCCACATACTGGGGTGGCCCAAGGCCTGTGGCCTCCACAACCTTGGAGAAAGCAGGGCTGCCAGAGCAGTCGCATAGGGAGCCAGGGAGGTGGCAGCAGTCACCTGTCGTCATGGCCACAAGAGAACCTCCTGTCCTCAGGGCCTTAGGCCCATGGTCCCCGGAGCCTGAGGGGAAGCCAGCAGAGAGATCAAAGGCAAAATTAGTGAGTCACAATAACAGTTGGGTTCCCTCTTTTTTTGTGGGGGGAGGTTGTATATGCATGTGTATACATGTGATCACAAATGTATGTGTGTGAGTGCAAGTGACTGTGTACCAAGGCACATGCGTAGAGGTCAGAGATCTAAGAACACCCATGGCTGCTGCCTGCTTTGAGAGTTTTTTGTTTTCTACTATGTCCACTAGGCCAGCTGACTCCTCCAACTTCCAGAGATTCTCCTGTCCCCACCTCCCATTTCACAGTATGAGGACTGGGATTACATTAAAGCTTATTTTACCTGGCTTTACATGGGATCTGGGGATGTAGACACACACACACTCACACACATACTCACACACACACACACACACACACACACTCACTCACAAACGGGTGGTGGGGAGGATAAAGAGAGAACTAGAAACTTAATGTTTTGCACTGCAGCAGAATGGTGAGTCACTCAGGCCCCTTGTGACTCTGTCGGACTGTGTACTCTTGGAGACATCAATTCATCAAGGAAATGACACATGTTTGTGTCCCAGAAGACCAGTTGCTCTGTCCTCAGTTCCCAAGGAGAGGCTACAGGAAATAGTGAATACCTCAGGTAGTCATTGTGAAGTCTGATCTGTATGACTTTGGAGGAATTCTGCCCTCTGCCTCAGGGTATAATCAGCAAAAAAGGACCTGTACACAGCCATGTCCTCTTCTCCAGAATTGCAAGAAGGGGATTCCAGCTCTCCAAATCTGTGTAAATTTCCTCTAAGAATGTTTTTCCTTTCTAGGAGCAGGATATGAACTTAGAGACTGGCTTTACCAGGCAATCACCCTGCCACTAAGCTATACTCCCAGCTTCCCCTGCCCCACATACTTTAAAACTTTTTCTTTTTGATTTTAAAATTTTTTTATTAATTTTATATCACATTTATTTGTGGAGGAGAAAGCAGATGTGCCACGGGGTGCATGTGAAGGTGAGAGGGAAACCGGGAGGAGTCAGTTCTCACCTACCAGTGGGTTTGGGGCTCTCAAAAACAGGTCATCAGGCTAGTGCTTACTCTGTAAGGTATCTCACTGTCCTGTAATGTTTTAATTTTAGACTGACTATCTCAGAGCTACCCAGGCTGACCTTACCTGAAGCTTCCTCTATAGCCTAGGCAGACCTTGAACTTAAGACTCTCCTGCCTCAGCTCTTAAGTAGCTGCATAGGACTGTGCCATCATGCCTGACTATTCTGAGAAATCCCTGAAAGTAACAGAAGGTTCCTTAAACATTAATCCAGAACCAAAGATCACTGGTTTCAATTTGTCCAACACTCAGGATTCTTTTCTCTAAGAATTAAATACAGAGCCCACAGCAACCCTATAATATTTTTAAATTCCAACCAATAGGGCCAGCCCAGCCCCAAGTCAACTCTTACCAGCCCTACTGTGAAAACCGAGACCCAAAGACATGGGACATAAATTATTAACTGACTTCTTGCACCCAAGCAGTCAGCTGACAGATCAGTTCTTCCCTGAAGAGCTCAGCTAAAAATCCAGCATGACCTCCTAGGCCTCCACAGCTGAGCCACTGTAGGTCAGATAAGCAAGTATCAACCAAAGTCAGACACAGCCAGGAGGAAGGCTGAGAACGGAAGATAACAACCATAGGGCATCAGCCAGGCCTGCCTTGTGGACACGGATGTTCTGTCAACAGAATGTACAGCTAAGAGGTCAGTGATGAAGTGCTGGGCCCTCTGAGAGATGTATGAAAAAAAGCCACCTCAACCTTTGATGATTTGTTTTTATTTTTTTCTCTTTCCTTCCCTTCTTTTATTTCTTCCTTCCTTCCTTTCTTTCTTGAGGCAGGATTTCTAGGCAAGAAGAAGGCATTCGACCTTCTGGAACCAGAACTAGAGATGGTTGTGAACTACAATGTAGATGATGGGAATTGAAACCAGGTTCTCTAGAAAAGCATCCAGTGGTCTTAACCCTGAGCCATTTCTACAGCCCTGACCTTGAACTCTTGATCTTCATGCCTTCACCTTCCAAATGCTGCCATTTCAGGTACACCAAGTTTGGTGTGTGTAGTTCTAGGGATGGAACCCAGGGCTTTGTGCATGCTAGGCAAACACTCTACCAACTGAGCTACATCTCCAGTGCTTGCCTTCTCTCTCTCTCTCACCTTTATTTTTCATTTTGATTTGTCAGACAGGGTTGCTCCATGTAGTTTTGGAGCCTGTCTGTAGACCAGACTGGCCTTGAACTCAGAGATCCACCTGCCTCTGCCTCCCAAATGCTGGGACTAAAGGTGTGCACCACTTTCTCTTTTCTTGATGATAGAGTTTCACTATACAGCTTGGGCTACAACTCCTGATACTCCTGCCTCCATCTTCCAAATGTTAGACAGCAGATCTTAGAATTTATACCAACAATTGTGCATTACAAGAATCATCACAGTTCCTTACTTTACCTACTATAGGGGAAAATCACCAACAGTAGTAAATCTGCTCATACCAGTCCATGATTGCTAAAATAGTTACAGCAATGCTAGGCACGGTAGCCTATGACTGCAGCACTCTAGACACCGAGGCAGGATGATCAAGAGTTCACACTTCTTTTGGTTACAGAATGAGCTGGAGATCAGGTGGGGCTACAAAAGACCTCCATTCAGAAAACAAAACACAGGTCAGCAGGTAACGGCACTGAGGACCTGAGGTCTGTTCCCAGAACCTGTATGGAAGAAAACACACACACACACACACACACACACACACACACGTAATAAATAAAAAAGTAACATCAGCAAAAATGTATTAAACGACAGATACTAAGGCTAGGTTTGTGGATCAGTTGGTAGCATGTTTATCTAGCACAGAGCACTGAGTTTGCTCCCCATGACCTTTTAAATTTGAGTATGAGGGCACATACTTGTAATCCCAGTACTCAGGACATGCAAACAGGAGTCAGAAGTTCAAGGTCATCCTCAGATATACATATATATATATATATATATATATATATATATACACACATATAAAATCTGAGTTTTTATTCATATACATATATATAATTATATATAAATATATATACATATATAATTATATATAAATATATATACATACATATATACATATATACATATATATATATATAAAGTTTGAGGCCAGCCTGGGCTACAGGAAACCCTGTCTCAAAAATAAACAATACACACAAAATATTAGATTGCCAAGCTATCTATCTTATGTTCAAATTTCAAAAAATTGTTGTTAAGTGTCTCTTTCAAAGGTCACCTGCCTAGAGTAGCTCTCTCAGACCACTCTGGCTAAAGTGACACCTCATGGCACGGGATTCTCTCTGAAATGCTGTTTGTTAATGTCTTTAGTGAACTCTGGAAAGGAGGGACCTTGTCAGACATTCTTCCTACTGTCCCCAGCCCTAGATCTAGCACAGTGATTGCATGTTGTATTGTTGCATCCATTTTTCACTCTCTGCTCTGTAACAGATTGGGAGAATCAGTTAGGTGAGCCTTAGAGAGTAGCCTGTCAATCTCTATGATGGGAAACAGTTCTAAGACTGTTATCTAGGATTGAAATCTAAATGGATTTCATCAGGTCTTCACAACAAAACTACAAGCCTAGTAATTAGCGTCATTGGCTGAAAAATAGACCAAAGTTTAGAAGGGATGCTTATTCACTCAAGGTCACACAGCTAGCAAAGGACAGAGCCAGGATTTGAACTTAAACTGTACAGTGAGTTGTCTGGTCTTCAAGAGATACTAGTTCTTTTTGTTAACTTGTTTAATTTTACTTATTAATTGTATTAATTTTATTTTATATATGTATTAGTTTTTGCCTGCCTGCATGTAACTACACTATGTGTGTCCAGTGAGTGCTTAAAGAGACCAGAAGAGGTAGGCTAGATTTCCTAGAACTGGAGTTAGCAGGCGGCTGTAAGCCACTATGAAGGTTCTGAGAACTGATTCCAGGTCCTCTGCAAGGAATTTTTTTTTTTCATTTTTAGTTTTTTGAGTCAGGGTTTCTCTGTTAACAGTCCTGGAACTCCCCCTCTGTAGACCAGGCTAGCCTACAATGATCAGCCTGCCTCTGGCTCATGAGCAATAGCTGGGATTAAGGTCTGAGTCTCCACTGCCCAGCTCAGCAAGTATTCTTAATCAAGCTTTTGTTCCTTGGTTTACTTTGCTTTTGAGAACGCATTCCATTACATAAACCAATAAAAGGCCCTGACGTCTCAGTGATTTTCCTGCCTCAGCCCACTGTGGAATGGGATTACAGACATGTAGCACCACACTCAGATTCTGTGCATACTTTTTTTTTTTTTTTTTTTTTTTTGAAGAAGTGAAACAACAAGGAGCATGGGTAAAGGTTTACTTCAGGAGTCTGGGCACCTTACAAGTGACCAAATCATTAAAGAGAATGTCTCTCCCCCTCCCAGCAACTATAAACCACCTACAGTTTCTCAGGAAAAGGTAGTATGTTTCAAGAGTATCCCCCTTTCCCCTCCCCACTCTGTGTGTATGTGTGTGTGTGTGTGTGTGTGTGTGTGTACATATATATATATATATATATATATATATATAGAGAGAGAGAGAGAGAGAGAGAGAGAGAGAGAGAGAGAGAGAGAGAGAAATTCGATGTAGACCTGATCCTGGGGCCACTGGCTCCTGTCTAGGTGACCAGAAGGGTATTGGCATGCTCAGCTCTGGGATGGGTTTTCTTGTTCTAGGTGGGAGTCCAGCCCCCTGCTGTTTTGAGAGTGGGGAAACCTTTAGTTTAGGCTGCTATGGGCCAGTACCTAAGTCACACAGGGATCTGGGATTTGAACCTTTATCTACAGTGAAGTCTCCAGGCAGACAGAAATTTTCTCGATAAAGTATGGAGGCACAGGTCTCTGGGGTGCTTCCTCACAGAGGCAGAGAATGTGAGAAACTGAAAGGGATGGGCTGGGAAGTGAGGCTTGTGTGCCCAGCCACGCCTTTGAGCTTCATCCTGGAAGCCTTGGGTAAACTGCTGCATCATTCCATGTAGACTGCATCGGATTTGCATCTGGGAGAGCAGGATGGATTTGGATTTGGGACTTGAGAGAAAAATGGTTGATGAGGCACCTGCTGCCAGCCTTTACATAATAAGCATGAATTCATACAGGCACATACACATGAATTAAAACAAATCCAGGCACAGTGTCACACACATTTGGTTCCAGCACTTGGGAGGCAGAGGCAGGGGGATCTCTACGAATATAAAGCTAGCCTCGTTTCTATATGGTGTTCAGGACAGACAAGGCTATATAGTAAAACCTTGTCTCAAAAATAATATTAAATAAAAATTTTAAAGTAAGTTAAATTTTTTTCAAAAAGCATTAAACAAAACCAGGGTTATACTAAGTAACCAAGTCAGGCTTTGAATTCTTTCTGCCTCAGCCTCTAGAATAGCTGAGATAACAAACATGTGCCACCGTGGTCCATGACCTATATGCTTTATCTGGATCTGCCACTGATGTTGTATGTCCTGGTTCAAGTTAATTTGTCATTCTGGGCCCCATCTGTCTCTTTTGTATTTTGGTGTGTGTGTGTGTGTGTGTGTGTGTGTGTGTGTGTGTGTGTGTGTGTGTTGTGTGTGTGCTTGGCAGCACTGGTGTGTGTGTGTGTGTGTGTGTGTGTGTGTGTGTGTGTGTGTGTGTTGTTGTGTGTGTGCTTGGCAGCACTGGAGATTGAACCCAGGGTCTAGTGCATCCTAAGCAAGTACTAAAATGAACTACATCCCCGGTCCACAAACTAAGTTCTAATTCCAGAAGCTCTGCTTACTGTTTACTGTATGGCCCGGAGCAACAGCCTTTAACTTCACTGAGCCTCAATTTTCTCATTTGAATGAGAGAATTTATTTTTAGTATTTCCATTTAGTATGTTTCCCACTACAGTCTTTTAACCTGTTTTCAATTTCGTTTATTTTGTGTGTGTTTGTGCATATTCATGTGGGTGTACTCATGCAAGCATGTGCCTATGGAGTTTCAAAAAACAACTTTCTGGAGTCAGTTTTTTCTTTTACCATTTGAGACCTCGAGACAGAACTCAGGCAAGCACCTTGACCAACTAGGCCATCTTGGCAGTCCCCGACTAGCGTTTGAAAAACAACATTTTCAGTACATGGCACTCTGAGTAGCTTTTAGTAAAGCGCCCAACTCTTTTTAGTGTTAATTATCCAGACAGAACCCTTATGAAGAGGGTTACAGAGTGACATTTGTCACTTATTGACTACCTACTGTATGCCAGGCGTTTTCTCATCAGCCATCTCCTAAATCAGATTGGCTCCGGATGACCCACTTTTCACTGATGGGGAAACCGAGGCTCACGGAGGTTCTTACTGCGTGCCGAGGCACCGAGACCCCTCACCAACCTCGAAATGAAAACTGAGGTGCCTGCGTCCTGAGCAGTGTTGAGGCCAAGAGTGCAGATCAAGATGTCCCGTCCGAGTATTGAGCTGGGGCCTCGAACCCAGGACCCGGTTGGACACGCCTGTATACTCGGGCCTGACCCACTGTTCCGTGCCTACCTGATTTGCGGCCGGGCCGGGCGCCCGCGCAGGCCCCTCGGTTCTCCCTGGCCCGGGTCCCGGCCCGGCCCGGCCCGTCAGCAGCAGCTTGCTCCGCTCCGGCCGGCACCTGCGTCCGGGCACCGCCCGCTGAGCGGACAGCACAGTGAACCAATGGAGACTGCCTCTCAACCACGTTTACCAATCAGCGTGCACGTCCCGCCCCAGGAGGTGGGGCCTGTAGCTACGGGGACGTCCTGGGCGGTCCAGGCCCCTCGGCGCCGCAGCCTTTGGCTCCGCCCCTGCCGTGTTCTGGCTCCTCCCCTATTGTGGGCTCCGCCTCATCCCGGCTCCTACCCATCAAGCTTCGACTTGCCAGCCGCTGCTGAACAAAGGCGCGCTTTAAGTAAACAACGCCGAGACAGAACTGAACTTGACAGTAGCCAAGTGACTTTTTTTACGCTTCTCCCCCCCACGTCTTTAATTATGTAACTCAGCCTATAACTCACTTTGTAGCGGAGGATGACCTTGAACCTCTGATCCTCTGTCCTCCAACTTCCTAGTGCTCTGGAGTGCTAGAAAAGAATCAAGGGCTTTCTGTGTGCTGGGCATTCGTCCTTATCACACTTAGCAATCCTAGGGTAAGGAGAAACTGTATGATCACAAAACCATATCAGATTAGAATGCTGAAGCCAGCATCTTTTATACATCACTCATTCATGCAAGAGATACATTTTAAAAAAAAAAAAAAAAAGCACCCGGGAGACAGATGCAGGAGTTCTCTGTGAGTTTAAGCCCAGCCTGGTCTAAGAGAGCAAGTCGTAGGATTGCCAGGGTGATTACACAGGGAAACCCTGTCTCAAAAGCAAACAAAAAGGAGAGGAGAAAATGGAGCCAAGAGATGGTAGGAAGAACAGTGTGAGAGATTCAGTGGGCAAGAGTTCTTGCCTGGCAAACATGAAGATCTGAGTTAAAGTTCCCAGGACCCATATAAAAAAGCTGAACGAGGCCTCAAACTCCTGGAACCCGGTGCTGTGGATAGCGTAGACAGGAGAGTGGCTGGTACTGTCGATCTAGCCCTAGTTTCACTAAGAGACCCTGCCTTAAGAGAATAAAGAGATACTCATGCCTGTGAACTTTTTTGATATAGGCTCTCAAGAAGCCCAACCTAACTTTGAACTGGCTATGAAGCCAAGGATGAGCTTGAACTCCTGCTTCAAAGTGTGGGCATGGATGTCATGAGTCACTGTGCCTGCTCTAGCAACTTTTTTTGAGTATGAACCTCAGGAACAATGTGTAGTGACTTTTGTCCAGTTCCAACAGCAATAGTAAAAAGACGTTTAAAAGGCTGGGTGTGTGTGGCCGGACAGGCCTTTAATCCCAGCCTTCAACAGCAAAGTAGGCAAATCTCCATGAGTTCCTTCGAGGTCAGCCTACCCTACACAGCCATAGTGTCATCAAAAACAAGCAATAGAAAAAAAAAACAAAGCAAAACAGAAACTGTTAGAGGCTATTTTACTCACCCATGCCTCATAACAACCACAACAAAAGTGATTACAAAGCACATTGGAACTTTACAAAAATGTTTATGCAAAGATATCTGCTGGACAAAACTTGCACTGTCTCAGACTGACGTCACCCTGGTTATTGATCACCAAGGATAACTGATTCAAAACAACTTATGTAATCCTCGTTTGCCTTTATAGTCTTCCCCTCGCATCTACCTCTCTGGATATACTTGGTCTAAAATAACACACACATTGCCACATGGGGCTATATGTTATCATCTGTTTTATTCTTGTTTTCTTCTGAGACAGGATCTCATGTACCCTAGGCAGGCTGACCTCTATTTTTCTGAGTAGCCAAAGGGTGTGCAGCTCTCGCCTCTACCTCTTGAGGGCGGGAATGGCAGGGCCTGCATCATATCACCGATCTGATATCTGATGCTGGAAATGGAACAAGCAAGCATTCCACCTACTGAGCTACAGCCCAGCCCTGATTTTCAGTTTCTGATATAGGATCCTACTATATGTAACCTAGGCTGTTCTTGAGTCATGGTCCTCTTGTTTCAGTCTCCTACATACTAGGACTGCTGTTGGGTGCTATCATGCTCAGCCATTTCCTAAATATGAGCACACTTTTCCATATAATCAGCAAACCTTCAAGATCAGAAAATTAACATTAATACTGTATTACTATATAATTATCAAAGCCCTTTCAAAGTTTGAATAATATCTTTTAAAGGTAGGGTTAGGAGATAAAGTTCAGGGTGTAGAATCCCTCAGTAAGGGGCTAAGGGCCTGGCTCAATGGTAGAGACCCTCCCTAGCATGAGCAAGATGCTGGATTTATCCCCAGCACTCAAGAGTGGGGCTGGGAGCAGTTCCTCAATCATGCTGTGTCTTAATGACCTTGACACTTTTTAAAATGACAGGATAGATATTTTGTAGACTACCCCTTCATTTGAAAACATCTACATTTCTTCCTCATGATGTTTTTGTGCAGAACGTACAGAAGCAACATTGTGTCTTCAAGATGTACACAGTTTTGATATCCTCCACTCCTGATTATGCTAAGTTGAAATGATGCCTGCCTGTTTGTCCAGCGTTAGTGCGCCATATTTTAGTAGTGCTTTATAGGAAAGTATTTTAAAATGAATTAAATATTGTCAACAAATATTTGCTAGCACTGTGATATCCACTGATGATTATTGTCTGATTTGATAGTTACTATTGTTCTTGGGCATGTAGGTCAATAAACCCACTACCTCAGTCTCCAGTTTTACAAAAAAATTTAGGAAACAGAAATTAGGATAGGAATATACTTATAATTTGAGGCTGAGGAT
Source organism: Phyllotis vaccarum (assembly GCA_033318265.1). NCBI lineage: Eukaryota > Metazoa > Chordata > Mammalia > Rodentia > Cricetidae > Phyllotis > Phyllotis vaccarum. The sequence goes on along the minus strand of JARWLC010000003.1, from coordinate 146,826,400 downwards.
ACAGCTTAGTTGGTAGCATGCTTGCCTAGCATTTCAGGCTCTCCCTGGGTTCCACCACACAACAGGGCATGGTATCCCATGTCTAGATCCCATTACTTGGAAAATGGAAACAGAAAATCAGGAATTCAAAGTCATCATTGCCTATGTATCAAGTTAAAATTTAGCTTAGACTATAGACTCTGTCTTTAAAAATATTTTTTTTACACTTTGTCCAAATTTGAGGAGAGGGCTATGTTCTCTCCATTATTAGCATAGCTTATATGCCGTTATGGAAAGCCAGATGTAAATTTAGCTATGACATGGGTTTAGGGGTCTTTTTCTGGGACATAGATCTGGGTCAAAGGTAAGATGCATTGCTTCATGTCTTTGCTCCATGACAAAGGCAATTTTAATTTTTTAAAGATTATTTTAATTTTATGTTTATGAATGTTTTGCCTTCGTGTATGCATGTACACCATGTACATGCAGTTTGTGTGGAATTCAGAAAGCATTAGATTATAGATTCCCTGGACCTGAAGTTACAAATGGTTGTGAGCTACCCTTTGGGTTCTGGGAATCTAACTTGAGTCTTTTTACAAGAGCAGACAATGTTCTTAACTCCAGCCCCACAGAGAAAAATTTTTTATTCAGGGCTAGACATGAACTTAGAGACTCAATCTCTTTCTTTAAGAAAGTACACTTATTTATCAATTGTGTGTTGTGCCTGCCATGATGCCCATTTGGAAGTTATAAGACAATGTGAAGGATTCTGCTCTCTCCTACTATGTGGCATGCTTGAGATTAAACTCAAGTTGTAAGTACTGGCTGAGGACTGCTGTGCGGGCCCAACCACACCCATTTTATATTATTTTTATTCCATACTGCCCTTCAACTAGCTATGTAATTGTGGATGACCTTGATATCCTGATCCTCCTGTTCTCACCTCAAGAGTTCGGAGACGACAGGCCTGTACCACCACTCATCATTTTTGTGGTGCTGAGAAAATCCAGGTGTGGATGCTAGGTGAGCACTCTACCAACTGAACTACATTCCCATTTTGTTTATCTATTATCATTATTATTGCTGTGTGAGCGTGTGTGTGTGTGTGTGTGTGTGTGTGTGTGTGTGTGAGAGAGAGAGAGAGAGAGAGAGAGAGAGAGAGAGAGAGAGAGAGAGAGAGAGAGAGAGAGAATGGATATTTTTTTACCCCTTTTTTTGAAAGTGCAAATAGGCAAATAGGTTTGGGTTTTTCATTTTATTGTATTGACTATAAGATCTTCACCCATTTCCATGTCCAGCCCCATAGATCTTTAACCCTAGGTCATTCCTTTGATAAATGGACAGCTTTTTGTATATTTATATAACGGCAGCTTTTTATATCTTTTTTAAAGGTAAGCTTCAAGTTCCCATTCCCTCATGCTTATTAAACATATTCATTTTGGGGCCAGGTGTGGTGGTGCATGCTCTTAAACCCACTACTGGGGAGGCAGAGGCAGACAACTTTCTATAAATTAAGACCAGAACAATGTACAGAGAGCACCAGGTCAGCTAGGGCTATATAAAGAAACCCTAACTCAAATGAAATAAAATAAAATAAAATTAAATTAAAATGGAAAAAAGATACAAACGAAACAAACCATACTAATTTTGCAAACAGAGAACTGTGAGGGAATGAGGATGAGGCTCAGTTGGTAAGTGCTCGCCTAGCACACACGAAGCCTTGGAGTCTATCTTTTGCACTATATAACACTGGGCATCATGGTGCACACAGGTATTCTTAGCATTTGGAAGGTAGATGCAGGAAGATCAAACCTTCAAAGTCATCGCTGGCTATACAATAAGGGCCAGCCTGGGCTGTATGAGACCCTATCTCAAACAAAGGGAAAAAGGGGGGGGGGTGAGGGATAGCCTGGTGTTCATCTGTAACACCATAAACTGGATGTGGCAGTACATGCCTGTCACAAAGCACCCCAGAAATAGAGGGGGGAGGAGTGTGCACTCAAGGCAATCCTGGCTTACTGAGCTGAAGGAAAAGGCACCTTACCTCTCTGTAAATCTTTTTCCCTCTTGTCAAGGCTGTATAGTGAATAATCACAGTCCTGCCATGATGGCTGCTAGAAGATGGTTCTGATTCCGTCTTGCTGACTTACTGGCCCAGCAAGATATTTCAGGATGATTAATATCCTTTGCCTCTGGCCTGGATCTGGCAAGTGCTATTTAGAAATCAAAATGGGTAGGCAGTTAAGAGTACTGGCTGCTCTTCCAGAGTATTCAAGCTGGATTCCTTCCCATTACCCACATAGCAGCTCATCACAATATAAATATAATTCTAGTGTCAGGGTACTTGATATCTTATTCTGGTCTTGTGGGCACCAGGCATACATGTGGTTGCACAGACATACATGCCAGCAAAACATTCATACACATAAAAAAATAAATTAAAAGAATTTGAAGTCTGCGATTAAGAAATGGCTCAGTGGGTAAGAACACTTGCTGCACAGGCATGAGAACGTGAGTTCAAATCCTCAGCACCCATGTAAATACATAGACAGAAGGATCTTGTTCGCTGTCAGCCTTCTTCCAGGTTCAGTGAGAGACCCTGCCTCTGGGATAAGGAGAGTGATAGAGCAGGATAACCCACATTGTTCTCTAGTGTCCTCAAGTGAGGACCTGAGGAGGGCACATCAGCACACAAAAAAAGGCACAAAAACTACACACACACATATACACACACACACACACACACACACACACACACACACACACACACACCTGTTGCTCACTTCAGCAACACGTACTAAAATTAGAACAAGGCAGAGATTAGCATGGCCTCTGCAAGCAAGGATGATCTGAAAATTTATTAAGTGTTCCATATTTTAAAGGAAAAATCATATAACTTGAGAAATGGCCTCTCCAAAGTACAGTTGAGGAGAAAGATTTTATTATAGATATGAGGAAGAGTACAGCTAGAGGCACTGGGAAGAAGCCAGAACAGGGTGAGAAAGCAGTAGATTGAATATGGTTTTGACACTAGGATTGGCCACAGGAGAGGGGTGAGAAGTGAGAAGAAAGGCTGGGCAAAGGAGATCAAGAGAGAGAGGCAAGAGAGGCAGCCAACAGTAAAGGGGACCAAGGAGTGTGTGCTGGAATGGTGTGGCTATAAAGGAATGAGAAGCTGTGGGAGTGAAGCCCACAGCTGAAGAACCCTAAGCTGAAGAAGTTTAGGGTAAAAAGCAGGATGATGATAGCTGAGAAAGCCAGGATGCCAGCATGGACACTGTAACAGGTTATCTGTGATGTTGAGAGAGCCTGGAGGCCAGCATGCACTTGGGTATGCTCATAGGCACCACCAACCATTTATCCAGTTTCTTTTGAATCTGTCAAAAATGTGAAACCAGGCCGGTAGAGCACACCTGGAATCTAAGCACTCTGGAAGGTGGAACAAGAGGATCTCTATCTTTTCCAGTCTGAGTTACTGTGTGAGACCCTCCCCTTCCACTTTTCCTAAAAAAAAAAAAACAAAACAAAGGACTGTTAAGATGGATCAGTGGGTACAGCATTTGATGAATAAGCCTGATGATCTGAGTTAATCCCCAGAATCCACAACAGATTAAAAAAAATGACTATCGAAAGTTGTCCTCTGGCCTCCATATGTGCACCATGTCACAGACGTGGCCATATCCACACATATATAATAATAATGATAATTGTTTTTTAACATAATTTCTTTATTGATTTTTTTGGAATTTCACATCATGTACCCAAAATTTTGCTCATTTCCTAGTCTCCCATATCTGCCCTTCACCCTTGCAGTATCCACCCCAAATTAAAAATTAAAACCAAAACACAAATAAACAAAATCTTCTTTGCTCCTCTCTCCCACCTCTCCAACACCTTTTCATTTGCCTTGGGAGCATTGGTATTGGGAGCTATGCTGTGTCATACAGTATACCCTCTTGTCCAATCAGTTTTACTTGCATGTTTATTGCAATGAGCCACTGGTCTGTGTAGTAGGACGTTTCTGGCCCTGACTTTCGGGCCTAGCCTCAATGTTTAGGCCCAAAGACCCACAGACCCACAGTCCCACAGAGACTGAGACACACAGATGTATAAGATAGTTTTAGGCTGATCAGCCTTAGGCCCAGGCATATAGCTTGCTAGCTCTCTACCCTTAAGCTATCCCATGTCTCTTGTTCAGCCATGTGGCTCGGTACCTTTCTTTAGAGCTGCATGGTTGTCCTCTGCATCCTGCAGCTTCTCTCTGGTCCTCTTCTGGCATTCTGCTCTGAGACTTTTCCTAGTCTGGTAGCCCCGCCCATTCTTCCTGCCTGCCTTTGGCCAATCAGCTCTTTTTATTAAACCAGTGGGTGGCACAATTATTTACCATGAAACAGCACAATTCCCTACAGGTCTGGTTCAAGGCCTCTGGTTTCTGGTATGTCATCATCACTGTACCTTCACCAAAACTCCTGTTGGATATCCCAAGGCCACCCTGTCATGGAGATCCTATTGTTCCACAGAACCAGTCCCTTCACGTCCTCTGGCTGGTCATAGATGGGGTAGATGTTAGAGTGGACCAACTATAGGCCCTGAATGTGGGTCTCCATGGTAGCTGAGCTGGTCAGTCCACTGGGGCTGTCTCCCTCAGGTGAGAGGCAGAGCCAGCTCTCTTAAGCCCATGCCATCAAGACCAGTTCTCCCTCACCTGTGGTGAGGGGTGAAGCAGTCTGGGGTTGGGGATTGGCAGCTCTCTTGTGAGGGCTAGGGCCAACTCTCTTGCTGCAGCGTCCATCGAGGTGTAGGACCAGCTTTCCCATGGCCATCAAAGGACTGGGCCAGCTCAGTATGACCTTCTGATTTCATCATGCACGGTTCCTTTGGCCCCGTGTTGTGGAATAATTAGTTTAAGATATGTTACATACACTTCTGCTGTGGAATATTTGTCTAATGTTGCAAAGATGTCTTGTGTTCTTTTATGTTGCATTTATTTGACTATGTAAGGCTGTGTAACGTTGCCTGCCTAAAACACCTGATTGGTCTAATAAAGAGCTGAACAGCCAATAGCTAGACAGGAGAGAGAAAAAGGTGGGGCTGCCAGGCAGAGAGAATAAATAGGAGAAAAAGAGAAGGGCTTGGCAAGAGAAAAGGAGGAGAGGAGGATGCCAGGGGCCAGCTACCCAGCCACATGTGGAATAAGAGGGGAAAAAAGTCAACAGAATAAAGGTAAAGAGTCCAGAGGCAAAACATAGAAGAAAAGAAACAGGATAATTAAGTTAGAAAAGCTGGCCAGAAACAAGCCAAGCTAAGGCCAGGCATTCGTAAGTAAGACTGTATTTATTTGGGAGTTGAGGTGACACCTTGGCTCCAGATGGCAGCATAGGACACTCAGATCAGCATGGCTCTGGTGGCAGCATAGCCCTTGGTCACCAACAAGGCCTGAGGTTGTGGCCCAGACCCCTGGCTTCCATATGGCCCTTGGTGGCAACACAGGCCTAAAACTTCAACATAGACCCCAGCACATTACAGTACAATAACAAACCCAACAGACATGGTCCTTGGCAGCAGTCAGGCCTGGATGTCATTATTACCCCAGGTAGCAGTGCAAGCCACTCAGATTGGCATGACCCCAGAAGTAGCATAGCACCTTGAACACCAAATGGCACCAGGTGGCATCTTAGACCTCGAGCATCTATATGGCCTTCAACAGCAACAGGAACCACTGGCATCAACTCAGACCCTGGCTTCCATAGGGCCATGGACTCAGACGTGGGCCCCACTGAAATTCTTTTAGATGTTAGATGTCACCATAGCACCAGGTGACAGAGCAGGCCCTTGGTGGTATCGACCCTGTGGTGACACGGCCCTTGGACACCTACATGGCCATATGTCCAGGCACTACATTGTCTACCTCTCCAGTGTAAGAATGATTTACATCGTGGAACTACTCCAAATGCTGAGGCATCCATTCTCAAGGACCAAGCAACTACCAGGTTCCAAGCCTCACAAGTATGGCCAGCTGTTACTATTTTCTTGGCTGCACTGATCCTTTTCCAGTTTGACATCAAACACCAGCTGGCTTATTATAATAATCAGAAGAGTAAGCTATTAAGATCACAGAGACCCAGGCTTGAGTTCAGTGCTATCCAGAATTCCTGGACTTCAGTGGCACACAGTGTGAACTCAGCACCCTCAGCAAAAGGGAAGGTACCAGCTCAAATGTCCTGAGGCACCCTGCCATATAATACATGAACACACACACACACAGGAGAAGGGGAGGGAGGGAGGGAGGGAGGGAGGGAGGAAAGAAAATGGAGAAGAGAGGAGAGGAGACAGAGAGAGAGAGAGAGAGAGAGAGAGAGAGAGAGAGAGAGAGAGAGAGAGAGAGAGAGAGAGAGATTGAATGACAGTGGTGCCCATGGGTTTATATATTTGAATACTTGATCCTCAGTTGGTGGAACTGTTTGGGAAGAATTGGAAGGCGTGGCCTTATTTGAGGAGGTCTATCACTAGTAGCAGGCTTTGAGGCTCAAAAGGCCATATCCACACCCCAGTGTGGTCTTTGCTCTGTTTGTGGATCAGGACATGAGCTCTCAGCTGCTGCTCCAGTACCACACCTGCCTGCCTGCCTGTTGCCATGTTTTCCGGAATCCACAAGAAACTCTGTAAGTTGTTTTGGCTATGGTTTATCACAGCAACATAAAAGTAACTAATACACCTGACTACCCAAATCTCATCGATGGCAGCCATGTATAGTGATTTAAATGAAAAATCTCCCCCATAGGCTCTGATATTGACACTGGGTTTCCTGTTGGTGACTTTGGGGGAGGGTGTTATGTGGTACAGTGTCACTGGGGTAGGCTTGGAGAGTTGAAAGCTGCATACCACTTACCTCTTTGGATGATGTGACCTCTTGGCTTCTCGCTGCCAAGTTTCCCTGCCACGATAGTCCCTTATAACCCTGGGACTGGGAGCCCAAATGCATTCTTTTCCTGACAGCTGCCTTGGTCATGGTGTTTTGTTACAACAGGAAAATAACTAATACTCCATGTGGAGGTGGAAAATGAGAAGTGACTCCACAAAGCTGAACCATGTCGTGTGCATGCACACAAACATCATCATATGCATGCACAATAACAGTAACCACAGTAATGGTGATAAAACAGTTTAAATGACAAAATAAAAGTAAGCGAATTAGTACCGCCAATTCAGCTAGATGTGGTGGTTCTTTCCTTTAATCCTACACTTGGGAGGTAAGCCAGGAGTGCTATCGCAAGTGTGAGGCCAGGGTGTGCTAAAAACTAAGACCCTGTCTCATAAGAAAAAGAAAAAGACAAATATCCCAGCACTAGGGAGGCAGAAGCAGGTGATCTCTGAGTTTGAGATCAGCCAGGGATACACAAAAAGACCCTGTCCAAACAATCAAAAAACCCTTTTTCTTAGGATTTCAATTGCTTTAATGAAACACTAAGACCAAGAAGCAAGTGGGGAAGGAAGGGTTTATTTGGCTTATATATAGTCCACTTGGGGGTCCATCACTGAAAGAAGTCAACATGGGAACTGAACAGGGCAGGAACCTGGAGGCAGGAACTCATGCAGAGATCATGGAGCAGCAGTGCTATTTACTGGTTTGCTTCACATGGTTTGCTCAGCCTGCTTTCTTATGGAACTCAGGACCACCAGTCCAGGGATGGCACCACTCATAGTGGGCTCAGCCTATCCCAATTGATCATTAATTAAGAAAATGTCTTATAGCTGGACCTCATAGAGGCATTTTCTCAATTGGGGTTCCTCTCTTTCAGATGACTCTAGCTTAAGTCAAATTGACATCAAACTAGCCAGGATGGCCTTCTAACAATAACCAAGCATCAGAACTTACCTCAGAATCTTCCTTTCTGACTGCAGAAAACCTGGCTCCCTGTCTCAGAATAAGTTATTCATATGACCAACAGGCTCTCTCAGCTCACAAACTCCTGGCCACATTGGCTATCTAAGATCATTTTATTTTGCTGTACAAAAACCGTGGGAACAGGATACTGGAAAGAATATGGTTCAGTCTCTAAGGGTACCTGCCACCAAGCTGTGTAACCTTAGTTTAATCCTGGAAGCCATACTGTGAAGGAGAAGTGTCCTTACTTCCACTCCAATAAATAAATATGATAATAAACAATAGAGGCTCATTTAACACACTGTCCTGGTGTGTGAGGTCTAAGAACAAGGTGCAACATATGGTGAAGGATTTCCTACATCTTTGTGACATGGCAGATAGAATGCAAGGTGTGAGACACACTTAAGTGTGCCAAGCTGGCTGTCTCTTTATCTTATGAAGCTGCCATGCCTTCATCGAAGCCCTAGTTTGATGACCTCATCTGTCTAGTTAACTCATAAAGGCCATACTTCCCAATATAACTAACATACTGTTTCAGGTGTAGATCAGAGTCTGAAGCACCCTTTGATATTTTCAGGACCTACTGTCCAGGCAAAAGAATTGCACTTAGAACACATGGTAAGAGAGAGAGACAGTCTGGGGCTGTAATGATAGCTTAGTGGTTAAAAGCACATGGTGTATAAGCATGATCAGAATTTGGATCCCATCATCCAAGTAACAAACCCAGTTCTCATCCTACATGTAAGAATTCCTGGCACATAGAAGCTAGTAAATGTGCTAGTCCAGTAACCCAACATGGCCCCAGCAGAACATGCTGCGTATAGAGGACACATCCCTAGGTGTGGCTATGCAAATCTGTGCCCACCTGCTCTCTCATAAGAAGACAATATGAGAAAGGTTGGTCTCTTCCGCTTCTCTGCCCTTGTACTCACCTGGCAACTTTTCTGAATAACCTCTAGAATGGCGCCTGGTAGTGCACGTCTGTTCTCATATGCAAAACCAACCCTACACACTCCTATAATTCTAGCACTGAAAGTTATGGGAGAGGGAGATTGCTTGGGCTTGCTGACTACCAGCCTAGTAAAGAAAAAAAAAGTGCAAGCTCCAAGTTCAGGGAGAGATCCTTCTTGAACAAATCAAGCAATGTATGATAGAGGACACCTGCTGCCTGCCTCTGGTACCCCCCCACAGGTATCTGCATCTACACACACACACACACACACACACACACACACACACACACACACACACACACACACACACACACACTACAAACAACATATACACATATAAGGGGACAAAAAATAAAGGGGCTGGAGAGATGGCTCATTGGATAAGAGCACTGGCAGCTCTTCCAGAGGTCCTGGGTTCAATTCCCAGCAACCCATAGTGGCTCACAGCCATCTATAATGGGATCTGATGCCCTCTTCTGGCATGTAGGTGTATATACAGATAGAGCACCACATACATAAAACAGAGAGAAAGTTTATAAAGAAATAGAAAGCTGCAGACCAGATGGCTAAATGGTTAAGGAGTGCTAGCTACTCTACCGGAGGCCCCAGGTTCAAGTTCCAGAACTCACATAAGCAGCTTAAAAACCATCTGTAATTCCAGTTCCAGAGGAATCTGATGCCCTCTTCTGGCTTCTGTGTGGCCTGCATGCATGTGTTGCATATGTATGTCTATACATGCTGGCAAAACATACACATAATAAAGAAATGTTCAAAAAAGAAAAAGCACACCTGAGGATAGGAGTAGGCTGGTGAGCAAGAAGGGGGGGTGCTCAGAAGTGCTGTGCTCCAAGGTTCATTATTTCTGAAATGTTCTGACCTGTCTGGGCCTACAGTCCAGAGAAATCTCTCCAACCCAGTCCTGCAGCTGCTTATAAAATAATTTAATCAGAGGCTTATATTAATTACAAACTGTTTGGCCTATGGCGCAGGCTCATTACCAACTAGCTCTTATAACTTAATTCAATCCATTTCCAGTCTATTGTATTGCCACATATTCCATGGCTTTACCATTACATCTTGCTTTTTTGGTGGCAGCTTGTAGCTTCTCTTTGACTCCGCACTTCTCTTTCTCTCTGCTTGGATTTCCTGCCTGCTTCTAAACTGCCTTGCCACAGACAAAAACAGCCTCTTTATTAACAAATGGTAATATATTCAGTGCACAGAAAGACATCCCACAGCAATCACTACACCTGATTCCCCATATTTTTATATTGTGGGCTTTTTCCTTCATCCTTTTTCTTTCTATGTAGTCCTGGAACTTGCTATGTAGACTAGGCTGGCCTCATATTCAGAGATCCTCCAGCCTTTGCCTCCCAAGTTCATGGGCTTTCTTGAGCATGTGTTTGTTGTATGTGGGCAAGGGTTTCCAACAGTTTTCGTCTTTCATGTGTTGATCTTGGTACTACACTTTCTAGTCTCTTGCTGCAGTATGACATAGTGGGCTATGTTTCAACTAATTTTATGTGTTATTTGTGTGTGAGAGAGAAAGGCAGAACATGCAGGTGTGTAAAAATGCAGATGTGTCCATCCTACAAGAGCTTATATCTCCGGGGGGGGGGGGGGGGGGATGCAGGTGTGTAAGAATACAGGCATGTGCATCCTATTAGAGCTCACAACATGCCCACTGTGTTTTGACCAGGCTTACAGTATTAAATGTGGATCCTCTTCTGCAGAATGGGCTTTAGATTTAATCAGTGTGACTGCTACCCATAAAAGCCATGCTACACTTTTGCACCAGCAGGCATACCTTGCCTAACATTTTAGTACTGTAGCATACAAGGTCCATAGGCAGGGCTACTGACAGTTCTTTCCCTAACAGCCTACATAGCTTCTGGCACAAGGAAAGCTGGGCAGGAAGCTTCCAGACTAGTTATAGATTGATCTCTCCACTTCCTGCAACCAACACAAATGGTGTATGCACATGTATATATACTGCATGTCCACACATTTATGTGTCTGTGTGTGCACTGCAGGTGGGTGCATGTTTGTGTGCAAATATAGAAACCCTCCTAAGGGTTGAGGTCAGAGGACTTTTGGAGGCAGTCCTCGCCTTCCGCATGCTTTGAGACAGGACGTCTTTGTTTTATCTCTGTAGAGCTGTCCCATGAACTTCTGAATATCCTGTCTCTGCTTCTCTGAAGGGCTTCTGGGATTACAGATGTTTACATTAATGACTCCAGCTTTAAGTGGCTTCTGGGATCTACTGGGTGCTACTTGTGTAGCACTTTTACCCCAAGCCCATCTATACAGCCCAATAACTAATTTTGACTCTTTTTTTTTTTTTTTTTTTTTTTTTTTTTTTTTGGTAAAAATGTTTGTTATATGTCATGTAGAGACCAAAGGACTTGTAGAAGTTGGTTCTTTTACTGAGTGGGTTCCAGGGACCAAACTCGGGTCATCAGGATTGGTGGCAAGCACCTTTAGCAGAGCAATCTCTCCAGCTTATGGCCTTTTTAACTGCTGGAACTCTTTCAGTGTCTGTTGCTTTACCTTGGCCCCCATCCATCATACCTAACCTGTTCTGCCACGGGCAAACCTAGGGTAAGTCAACCCCATTGCCAGTCATTAGGAGCAGCGCCTTAGGCCTGTGCTACCTTCTGCTTGTGTCTGCTGGACTCTCCACCACACATCAGCTTTGGCCTAGGCTGACTTCTTACATGTGATATGCCCTGGGGATCCACCCCAACTTCCTTGAGCTGTTTGGTTTTTCCTTTCTTTTCTTGGATAGGATCTCATGTAGTTGAGAGTGGCCTTGAACAGGATAATCTGCTACTACCTCCAAATGTGTGATTCCAGGTGTGAGTCACTGTAACAGCTTGGATCAGAGACATGTGTCTGGGATCTCCCCCCTACCCCTGCCCCTAGGAGGCTACATTCTTTCTAGAATCAGGAAGGAAGGAGCCCCCAGGTTCTCTTTTTCCAGGGACTAGGACTTCTAGAACATTGGGCTGTACTCAAATTGTAAGGTTCCCTTCAGGGGTGGAGAAGGACACATCTTGTTACTATGTAGAATTGGGGATGGGGACAAGGGGAATAGGTCCTGGGAAGAGGCAGTGAAAATCTACAGCCACTCACACTGCAAGTCACTGGTGCCCCCATTTGGCCCCATCAAGTGTCAATCTTGTATAAAGAGAGCCATGTGGGTAGGGGCTGACATCACCCACTGTTACCAGGCAAGCCTTCCTTATTAGGACCCCAGATGAGGCCTTTGTTGGCAGCAGGTGGAAATGGCAAGCCGTGGGCATGCTCATGCCTCCTATTCACACCAGGGGGCGCCCTCAGGTCTGGCAATCCTAGATACAAACTAGCTGCCGGAGGCAGGTGCTTGTCCATAAACTATTCTAAGCTAAGACTGCCACTTCAGGTCACCAGTGTTTCCTTTCTCCCTACTACAGGAGCCACTTGCACAGGGCTCACCCTCCCCTCCCTGGGGCCCAGGATCCTCATCTTATAGCCTAATATGTAAGTTCAACAGGCCTACCCATTGCCTCAGCAGGTAGGGACCATCACCTGGTGGAGAGAAAGAAGACAGAGGCTGAGTGGCAGGTTTCTGTACAGAAGTTGGCTTATACATTTTAGTAACGGGCAACAGTGCAGGAGCTACAAGGAGAATAAGAGTTCGAGAGCTGGGGTTTGGCGTAAATTTTACAAAGTGTATAAAGAATCTGTGTTTCTCTACAATAACAAAAACCAAAGGCTACAAGAGCAGTTGTATATACAAAACACGGAGATATTGCTTCACTTGCAGACAGGTTCCTGACCAGACAGGGAGATGAGACAGAGAAGGGGGGGTGGGCGGGGGAGAACGCTGCGTGCAGAGGAGGGTGGAGAGGGGCAAAGGGGGTCTTCTCCCAGCATAAATCTACAGGCAGGAGCAGGAGTACGCAGGCCTGGGAATGCTGGAGGCCGTGCTGGCGCTGGCTATGGTGGTATAGGCAGGAGGCAGAGCCCAGAGTGTCCACCTGCCCAGCCCCTGATGCCTGGCTCTTCAGGAATCAGCTCAGAGAGGATTTGGGATGGGGATGCAAGGTTAGCTGGGTCAACTGGCCAGAGAGGGAAGGAGGTGATTGCTCCCTGGAGTCGGCCACAGAAAACAGGAGAAGCCGGTTCCTTCCACTCATCTTCTTCACCTCTGGCAGGCCCTGTCCATCCTACCAACCTCCCCATCCTGTCAAGATACTCACAATACCCAAGAGCAGGTACATAATAAGCAAGGGGCTTCTAGTTTCTTTCAAGTGGACAGAACATGAGAGGCCACTTGACTCCTGCTCTTCCTGGGCCAGTGGGCTGGCAAAAGGAGCTCACTTGGAGGGTGGGAGCAGCCTGCCCTAGGGGACAAGGGAGGGGCCGGGAGGACATTGGAGGGGCTGGCCAAGGACCGAGGACGTGCACGCACGCTGGGTGGAGGCGCAGGGTGGTCACAGGTTCTGGCAGCACTGCAGCTTATTGGGTTTCTGTCCATCCGTGGTGGGTGGCACACTGATGTCTACCACGTTGTTGCCAGGGGACTCATCATGGGCCGCACGGTCAGCAATTTGCTTCTGTGACACAATGCGGTAGATCTCTGCAACAGGGAGGATGTAATGAGCAAGCTGTGTGTCTGCCCAAGGCAATTTACCTCTCTGCAGGACACAGGCTGGACGTTTCCTAACCCTCAATTTGACAGAACCTAGAATCACCTGGGAGAAGGGCTTCTGTGTGTGTGTTGGGGGGTGGGGGGTTCCTGGTGACTTAATTAACACAGGTAGGCCCATTCTCTGCAAAGGATGCTGCACTGTGTACAATGAAGAAAGTCGGCTGGCTAAGCAGCAGCTTGCCCAGTCTCCTGATTGTGATGACATGACCAGCTGTTTCAAGTACCTTGAGCTGTCAGTCAAAATAAACCCTTAAGTTGCCTTATGTAAGAGTATTTTATCACAGCAACAGGAAAACAAAGACAATTCCCACTGCTGTGAGGGGCCCCACCATATCATGGGAAAACAGCATTGGAGGCTGGAGTCCTGGAAATTCCTAGGCATAGCCAAGCAGGCAGAGGCAGGGTACAGAACTGGTCCTAGCTGCTCCTTCCTTCCCCTGCAGTGAAGGGCCCATCACAGGGACTTGGGTGTTGACCTCTGTGTTCATGTGTCAGCAAGGGATATGTCCTGACTCTGTGGGACATGGAAAGTCTGGCCTGGGTTTGCAGTGCACATGCACCCTGGGCACCATCCTTATACCCACCCAGACTCTTGGCCCACCTGTGAGGATGTTCTTGAATGCTTCCTCTACATTGGTGGAATCCAAGGCTGAGGTCTCAATGAAGGACAAGTTGTTCTTTTCTGGAAAAGAGAAAAGTCTCTCTTGGGTCTGATTCCCATACTCCTCTCCAGGACTATGCCTGCTCACCTGCCTAACCTAGTATCAGGGACAAAAGGCTGAACACAGGCACTATGACCATGAACCTTGACTCTGGAGGAGGTTGGTGCCTGACTTCTAGACAATTTTCTGAATAAGTCAGTCCAATTATGAGCACAGTCCCACCATTTACTGGCATGTCTACCACAAGCTCACCTGCAAAGGCACGGGCCTCATCAGTGGGCACAGCCCGAAGGTGGCGCAGATCACTCTTGTTGCCCACCAGCATGATGACGATGTTACTGTCTGCGTGATCCCGCAGCTCTTTCAGCCAGCGCTCCACATTCTCATAAGTCAAGTGCTTGGCAATGTCATACACAAGCAGTGCACCCACTGCACCACGGTAGTACCTGCAGAGTAGGTACAGGCATGAACCTCGGACTGGAAGGCAGCAGCAACCTCATGAAAACCCCAGGGGACAGTAGTAGTTTTTTGGTCAAAGCACAGAGCCCAGACAAGAGGCAGCCATCATATCTTTGAAGGAGGCCCTTCACAAATGGGAGAGACTGCCTGGGTGGAGTTGGGTCAGAATGGAGTCCACCCAATAATAACCTCAGTGCCCAGTTATGTCCAAGGCTGTGGGTCCCGTAGCTCTCAGGGTACCCTTCTGACTCTCCAGTCCAACCTGACATGCCCTTACAAGCTCCTGTGTCATATGCCCACACACCCTACTATGGTCAGGTCTGAACTCTCGCTAAACTCACGCAGAGGTGATGGCACGGTAGCGCTCTTGGCCGGCAGTATCCCAGATCTGAGCCTTGATGGTCTTGCCGTCCACCTGAATGCTGCGAGTGGCGAACTCCACGCCAATGGTGCTCTTGCTCTCTAGGTTGAACTCGTTTCTGGTGAATCGTGACAGCAGGTTGCTCTTGCCCACACCTGAGTCCCCGATGAGCACCACTTACAAGCAGGGAGAGGAGGGAGCAGAGGTGAGGATCGGGTAGCATCCAATGTTTCCCACATCCACCCACCAAACCTGCATGATGGCTTCCTGGTTTCTGCCATCCACAGACACCCTGTTAATACACAGACAAATGGAAGCTTCAGAAACAGAACAGATAGATACCTTTGCTTGTCTCTTCTCCTCAGAGGAAGACTGTCCCAGCTAGAACATGGTGACATCCCAGGCCATGCTGTAGACAGGATGGCTTGAGACTTAACAGCAGAGCCTGATGGCTGAGTAGTCAAGAATGGTGATAGAAAGCTCTGGATCTGAGTGACACTGAGCAAGTCACTTAACCTCTCTAGCCCACCTACTCTACATGGGTGAATAGGAAGGTGGAAATGAGAGCACACTGAGTCAGGACCTGGCCAGCATGCAGTACAAAGGAGAACATTTGTCATCATTACTGCAGCTTTGTTCAGGACACAAGATGGGTCAACATTCAGCAGGGTTAACACCTATTACAGTTGTGTCTGGTATTTTAAGTGAGAGGAAGCAATACTCTTCCCCCATCCACACTTTTTCTTCTCCAGTTGCTTTAGACAAACAAACCCTCATTCACCTGTAGCACTGGCAGTTCCATGAGCAGCAAAAACGTGTTCTGGCTGCAGCCTAAACAGAACTGGTCATCATTCCTGCCTGGGGTGAGGATTACTCTACTCAGTGCTCAGAGGGTCCCATCACTGTCACATCTTTATAAGGTTCACATATAAGTGTGTATGATTTCCTTCAGCCTAAAAGGTGGCCTTGTAATGGTGACAGGGAGAAAAGGTCTCTAGCCCCATGCATGCCTTCTTGAAGCTGGAGCCAATCATTAAGATGCAAACTAGGGTAGTGCTGCAGCTCAGATGATAGAGGATCTGCCTACTGTGAGTCAAGCCCTGAGTTCAATCTCCATCATTGCATAAACTGGGCATGATGATATATATGCCTGTATTAATAGAACTGTAATTCCAGCACTCAGATCAGAGATCCAAGATCATGACAGCACATGCCTTTAATCCCAACATTCAGGAAGCCAGCACTGCCTACATAACATATTGCAGACCATTCAAGGCTACAGAGTGAGACCCTGTCTCAAAAAGCCATGCTTAAACACACACAACAAGAAATTCATAGTTATCCTTGTCTACTTAATAAACTTGAGGCAAGCCTGGGCTATATGAGACATTGTCTCAAAACAGCAACAAAAGGAAATCTATTCCAGAATGGCTATAAGGACAACATGGGTAGGAGAGATTAAGTATTATAGGTTAAAGCTCCCCAGGACATAGGGCATGACACTAGTAGACATAGACTTTGCAAGGTAACTGACTGGTGCCAGGCTGCAAAGTGAGTCCTAACCTGGCTTGGAAAATGCTGCCTCCTGGGGACTTGGCACCCTAGCTCTTTGGTGGGGCTTGGACCTGGGCAGGCTATCCTTAGACCCAGTATTCACCATGCACTTGTTCACATCTGCTCAAATATCCATGTGAGCACATTTCTGTACACATGTGTGCATGTGTTTATATGTATACAATGCATATGTAATAGGCAATAGGCATCTAATCTGATACCTTAGCCAGAAATCTTGTGGTCCCTGAGGGCAGAGGTGTGGGACTCTGTTCCTGAAGGTGGGCCTACCAGTGGAGAGCCATGGGAGCTGCAGGCTTGGTCATCCAGGGCCTGAGGAAAAGGAAGAGTATTCGCCTAGGATCTCACCCAAGGAGAGAAAGGCATGGCTGTGCCACAGACTTGAGCCTGAGTTCACTGGCCACACTGAGTATCTAAGATACGAATACTGGGGAGAGAGAGCTCTCAGGAGGAACCCAGGCCCCACCTGGGAATTTTGATGCCTGGAGGACCCAGGACTGAACAGGTAGGTAGCATCCTTCCCCTTTCTATAGCCACACTGAGCTGCTTGGCTTAAGTGCTCTGATTTATCTCTCTTGAAAAGAATACATTTTTGTGGGGGCAGGGGAAGGTAAGAGGTCAGGGAGACAGAGTCTCATGATGCAGCCCTTCTTACCTCAAACTTGTGACCTTCCTGCCCCAGCCTATGTGTGGGGATTACAGGAGTGTACCAAGAGGTCAGGCCAAGAATACACTCTCTTGCTGCCTTACCACTCTAGCTATCATTGCCCTGATTTTCTTTCTGCACACCTAACCCCTAGAAAGTGCTATCTAACTTCTGTCTCTGCCTCTAGTTCTCCAGGACCCTCTAGGCCCCAGACTGAGCATAGTTATTCAGGGTCTGGGGAGTTGGAGGGGTATTCACCTTGGGACAAGGACTCCAAAATGTGGGTAGAGATGATACAGGCAGCTATAGACTTGAGGCTGAGCTCACTGGCCCTGCTGAACACTCAATGAAAAGAACCCTGAGGAGGTATTTGTTCCTCACCCCCATGAACATATACCAACCTACAGAGCTCCCAGTGGCTACAGGGAAGACGTTAAGTCTCGGTGCCTTGTTCCTATGCAGCAGCTCAGAGAGCCCTCCTTCTCCTACACTGTTTCTTCCTGTGCTTCAGTGATCCCACACTGCCTCCCCATCTTAGAGCTTTGTACAATATCCTTCTACTTGAAAATATAAGGGACCTACAGGACTCGATCCCCAGGTGACCCTATCCAGGCATGTGACTGCAAATACAGCCTATAGACTGGTGAGTTCTACATGAACCTCCTTGATGCAAGCCCAGACTCGTTCGCCCTCTGCCTTTATATCCCTAAACAGAGATGCAGCACTTCAAGTCAGCACAACAGAACAGTGTCCTGGTCACCTCACTGAATGACCACCCCTGCGTTCCTTAGCTTAGTCAGTAACTCAATTAAAATCATCTTCAGTCCTCTCACTCTAGGGTCAATCCTGCACTCCCTTTGTACCTGAAGGGACATGGGGGACAGCATTTCTGGGGGTCAGGAATGTTCTGTTTCCACGTGGATTTCATCAGGTGGCTTCAGATAGTGAAGCTATACTGGGTTACATACTTATATGTACACTTTCCTTCTGAGATAAGAGTGTCCTGCAGCCCAGGTTGACCTCCAATTCCTTACGTAGATGAGGAATAACTAGAATTATTGATCGTCCTACCCATTCCTCTCAAGTGTGGGACTACAGGCATTAATTACTATGCCTACCTGCTGCATGTCATATTGGGGATGAAACCCAGGTCTTATGAATTCTAGGTAAATGCTCTGCCAATTGAGCTATTGACCTATATCCTCAGCCCTGTATATGCACTTGTCTATATGAATTCTATTGCTGGACAAAGGGTGTGCGTGTGTGTGTGCGTGTGTGTGTGTCTGTGTGTGTGTGCGCATGTGCGTGTGTGTGTGTCTGTGTGTGTGTGTGTGTGTGTCTGTGTATTCCTGCTCCTTACAACCTTCAAACACCAGGTCACCACCTCACAGTATCAGCCTTTTTTTGAAGTCCCAGACAAAAGATATCTGTGAGCACTAGAACTACTGTCTGCCCTGGGTAGAGACTTAGGAACAAAGCCCACAAAGCACAGCACTACATGCCCTAAAGCCTCTTTCCTCCCCTTTCTCAATCTCCCATACACTCCAGCCAGCTACATGGGCTCCTTGCTCTGCCCCAACACATCAGGCACAGTCCTGCCGCAGGGCCTTTACACAGACTACTCTTCCCTGACCATCCTTTCTCTGGCTCCCAACTCACCTCTTTGTGAGCCCCTTGGAGGTCAAGAAGACCCATCCCACAATCCTATTATACTCTTACTCCCCATTCTCTATTCTAGCTTTTCTTCCATAGCTTGTGCAAACCTCCCCACGTGTCTGGTTTCCCTCTTTCCTTCTTTTGTGGATAGCCTGCCCCATAAGCATGAATCTTGGAGTCTTGTTCCCTGCTGTATCCTTAGGTCTGGCACATAGTGCCAACAAATATCTGTGGAACGAATCAACACACCCCAAAGCAGTGGGAAGAGCCTCCCTGCTTATCTGACCCTAGACACACCTAGATCACCCTGGGAATCTCTCTCTCTCTCTCTCTCTCTCTCTCTCTCTCTCTCTCTCTCTCTCTCTCTTACACACACACACACACACACACACACACACACACACACACACACACACACACACACACACACACACCACCCCACCCCAGGGCACAGGTTCAGATGGGCAAAAACAAAGAGCCCAGCCCATTTCACCCTCTGGGCTGGTTGCTTTAGAGCCAAGAATACTTAGTTAAGATCGATGCAGGCAGAATGGTACATGCCTATAATTCCAGGATTCAAGAGGCTGCAGCATGAAACCAATAGCTTAAGGGCAGCCTGGGCTACATTTTGAACCCCTCTTTCAAAGGACAAAGAGCACTGGTGATAATTCTCAGTTGGTAGAGTACCTGTCTAAATATGCATGAAGCCCTGAGTTTGATCCCCAGCACTGCATTAAACTGGGTATGGTGGGCATAAGGCCAAGCCTAGTATACCCTGGAGATGAAGGCAGAAGTTCAGGATCATCCTTAACTACATAGTGATTATGAGGCAGGCCTAAGTTTCATGTGACTCCCAAAAACAAAAATAAGCCTGGTGTGGTGGCTCAGGAAACAGACCCTGACCAGCTAGGGCTACATAGTTAGACGCTCTTTCAAAATCAAACAAAAAATCTCCACAAAACCAAACTAAAACTCCAACAAACAACTCCCAAACAAAACACTACAGATCTATAAAAGGGGGAACAAGAAAAAGTTGCAGAGATGGCTCCTCATTCTCTCGCCCACAGACATGACATGGAAAACTTGCCCTCCAAGGAGGTCTCTCACGTCCTGTCTTCTCACCTTTGTCTCTGTTGCACAGCCGTCTGGACCTCTGGCCACAGCAGCTGCACTGTGACTACGACTAGACCTTGGGTCAAGTATGTGCTCAAATGCCTCACAGGCCTAAGCTTAGCAAATTCTCAGAGCTACCCTAAGGATAGACACAATGTCAATAATCCCACTGCAGTTAGGGATAACTCAACCCAGAGGTTAATTCCCAGTCCAAGGTTACCCACGGAGAATAGTAGTGCACAGACCAAGCTGAGGAATAGCAGGATGGCTAGGCTGCTTCTGCATGTAGGATGGGTGTGAAAACGGCATTGTCAAGAAAACAAGTGATCAGCTGTCTTGGGAAAATAATAAGATCTTGAGGACACGGCCCCCAGCATTTCCAAAGAAGTCTGTGGCTTTTCTGGCTGGGAAATGGTCCCCCTGGATATGCCATTTGGCGTGCTAAGCAGGCAAGCCCAGTTGGCAAAAACAAAGATCTGGCACCTCTCAGGAGCCCTGGATGCTCTAATGACAGGATAGAACCCTGGAGCCTTTGATGTTCAGGCTGACTGAGCAGCCATTCAGTGTAGGGAAGATGTATGTCCTCTAGGAAGCGGGCCCTAACCATTCCAGGTCCCAAGGACTGGCACAGGGGAACATTTCTACCTCAATTATTCTTTGGGGCTAGTGGGAGTCACTAGCACAGCAGGCCTGGTAGGCATGCTGCCTAGCCTGATGTACTTGGCAGAGGGATGTAAGTTCTGGGGCTAGCCCTGTCCCTGGGGGTCGAGTCATTTCTATGTCCTTGGGCATGAGTGGATTCAATGAAAAGAACAAGGTCTCTATGCTTCTCAGATAATCTGTATCTGAAAACTGAATGAGCACTAAAAGGCTGGGAACTCTGGGAAGAGTCTGAGGATGGGGCCTAGGTGGTCCCAGTGTGGCACCTCTAGCTTAATGTTCCCCAGAGAAGTCAGGGGTATCCCTGGGAATCTACCAATAAGTTGGGAAAATGGCCAGTGGCTGACAGGAGAAAATGTTCGGAGAATAATCATGATGATCTATAATTAGGTACAAATAAACAATCTTACTCCTGGGGCAGAGGAGACTATTTACGGAGTAAAACTACTGGCATGTGGCCGCCCACTCTTGGGACTTTTTGGCCTTCACCTTAAGGTCAAGGGAGCCAGTGTATGACATGGCTGCCAAAAACGTGTGTGTGTGTGTGAGCAGCCACTGTCTCAAGCAGAGACTTGTGGCTCTCCATGTCAAGGAAAGGTGACCAAAGCCTAGGATAAGGGGGTGACAGGCAAGGCTAGTTTATCATGGTGAATTGGGGGTGGGGTGAGGCTCTAGACTCTATCCTTCCCAGGTTTCTAGGAGCAGTGGAGAACCACATAGTGACAAGATTAGTTCTTGTCAACACTTCCAGTGCAACTGTAGATTTTGTTTTTCTTGAAACAGGGTCTCACTATGTAGCCTAGGCTGGCCTTGAGCTCCTTTTCATGCCACCGAATATGAGATGCGTCTCCAAGAATGAACAGGCCGCCACCCTAGTCATGATGGTTGGCTGATCCTAAGCCTGAGCTTCTGAAGGCTGTGGGTCTCAGAAGGCACTGGCAGTGTGCAGTGTATTCACATTCTGGGGGATCTGCAAATGCAGGCAAGTGATGTATGTGACTGATGATAGAAGTTTGTTTGCTGCTAACTCTATTTCCTTTTATTTCCCTAGTACTCCCTTTCCCAATTTAATAGCTTCAAATTTTGAATGAGACAGACAAATGTTAAAGGATCCTGAGATGAGATGTAAAGGATGGAGAAGAGACCTAGGGTGAGCACTGCTGGGATGCACCTGCCAGACCAGGAAAGGAAGCCAGTTGGGGAGGGCAGCAGGGCAGGCAGGTACTTCTTCTTTCCTGCAGAAGTTGATTGTGTTTCAACGAAGTGAGCTCTGGAGACAAGTACCAGGAATGGCAATGGCGCTCCATTGCCCCTGACCTAGTAACTGCACTTCTGGGAATGCACATCAAGGAAACAGCCCACAGGGCAAAGAGAGAACTTGGGCACACATTCAATGCCAGGCTATTTATAACAGCAAAAAGGTCAAAAACAAGCAGGGATAACCACAGATGCTGAATGTGTTGACTTGAAGGGAAAAGATGGCCTGTCCTGTCTGAAGCTTCCTCAGGCTGGGCTGAGTGGGTACCTGAGTCTGTTCCACCTGTCACCAGAGAGCCCTTCAAATCTCTGATCTCCAAAATCCTTCCAAATTGTCCTCTGCTTCTGGAAGGATACCTAGAGCCTAACACCTGCCAATCAGTCTCACATCTGGACACAGCCTACTATCAGCCCATGGTGCTATGTGGTAACTTTAAAAAAAAAAAATCTTAATGGTATATTGTTTATTTATTTATTTAACCTCTGTGTATTGGCATCAGAGACCCTAGAACTAGAGTTACAGACAGTTGTGAGCTGCCATGTGGGTGCTGAGAATTGAACTTTGGTCCTCTGGAAGAACACTGGCTGCTCTTAACTGCTGAGCCATCTCTCCAGACCCTGTAGTAACCTTGTATCTTTGCAGAAGTCTGTCTCTGCTTAGAAGCCTCTTGCTTCTGCCTAGAAGCCACATGTATTCCAGCACCTCAGCAATCCCAAAATGCCAAGGCTGCCTTTGAGCATCAGGATACACTCCCAGAAGGGCAATGGTGTGTCCTTTGAGTACCCAAGAGTTAGTCTCAAAACTAGCCTTCAGGAGGGGAATCTAGCATGAATAGTATAAGATCAAAAAAAAAAAAAAAAAAAAAAAAAGCCCAACTTGGCATAGAAAATGTCACAATGCCAGAGATCCCTAGATATGCTCACCAGAGAGATGAGGGACCCCAGTGACATGAGGAGAGGCTCACCAGGTAGGAAAACTCTTCCTTACACATGTGTATGTGATGAGGGGAAGTATGACACTTGTTTGTTCCAGATCTAAGCTGCAAATCTCTGTCCAAAGCTCATACCCCACGTGGCAAAAATCCATAAACTGTCCTGAGCTCAATCCTGCTCCACCCTTAGGAATTTATCTCTCTGAACTTGTTTCCCTTTTGTTTTGGGGACAGGCTATGGCTATGTAATCTAGGTTAGTTTAATTTTATTTTAATTTGTTTTTAGATACAGTATCACTTGCCACGTCCCCCGCCCCTCCCCCACTTCCTAGAACTCTCTATGTAGACCAGGCTTGCTTGCTATTAACTCACAGAGCTCTGCTTCAGCTTCCTCCTGAGTGTCGTTGGACTTCAAGGTGTGAGTCATCACATCTGGCCAAATTACATTATTTATTATATGTACCTTTATGTGTTTGGGCTCATGTGACAAGGAGTACATGTGGAGGGCAGAGGACAACTTGCTGACTCTTCCACCATGCAGGCCCCAAGTTATCAGGCTTGGCAGCAAACATTCAAACCTGCTGAGTTACCTCACCAGCCCCAGGTTGGCATTGAAATAGAAAAAGATTCGGGATTCCAGGTGTGCAACACTACAGGTCTGTTTCCTGGGTAATATGGACTGTATAAACTCATAAAGAGGACTAGAAGGGATTATTAAAGTCTCAGAATAGTGTACATACTGGCTCAATGTCATCCGCGTGTTTTTTATTGAGAAATCAAGGCTGCCTCTGCACTTTTGATCTTCCTACCTACCTCTGCCCCCCAAGTGCAGGCCTGCGAAGGTCTGTACCACCATACAAGGTTTATGCGGTGCTGGCAATAAATCCCAGGGTTTTGTGCATGTTACTACTAGGCAAGCTCTCTACCAATTGAACTACTTCTCCATCACCACATCCCAGAGTTTGAACTAACGCAGCACACACAGGTACCATCCCACAATTCCAAGGCACCACAATTTAGGGCTCCCGCACCACATGACTCAGACCCCATCAAAAGGTAGGCCCCGCCCCTACTAGTCCAGGCTCAGCCCTAGAAGGCTCACACCAATCAGGCATCGTGGGCACGCCCATAATGTTCTCCAACTGCCCTAACCCCATCTATAACCCTGCTTTCAACGCAGCCCTCCCGCCAAACCCAGAGAAGCCCCGCCTCCCGGGAGCCCCGCCCCAACCGCCTCGCCTACAACTCCGGGCCCCACCCCCTGCAGGCCCCGGCCCCGCCCCGACGCATCCGGGGCCCAAAGGCCTCTCTGAGCCTCCCTCTTCTCACCGCTGCGCACCAGGGCTTGAAGCCTAGCGAGATCGCCTTGCCGTGGCTTCCTCCGACTCCCTACCCGGGAAAGGCTCCGCTGAAACCCCGGGCTCCACCCTGAGCCCACTCGTCCCGTAGCGCGGCCTCGACCCCTCTCTTCGTTACCGCGCCCCTGCCCATCTCTACTCCACCGGGCACACCTTTGAATAGGTAGTCGTATTCGTCGTCCCGGGTCCCCATTGTCCTGGCGCTTCCGGCGGGATCGGCGACTCCGCAGCCCCACCACAAACACCCAACGGGGGCGGAACCGGCGCCGCGCAGAGCGGCGGCCCGACGACCAGTCAACGGTGAAAGCGGAAGTGACAGACACCCGGGCAAGCCAATCAGACTTAGGAGCCGAGCTCAGGGGGGTGGGAACCTCCTGGGATCCACCCTTCTAGTCCTCGGTCTCCTGGAGAAAGGCGGAAGGAATGCGGACCTTTTCAAAGTGGCAGATTCAGCAGCCTATCAAAAGCAGACGGAGAAAGGCGGGGCGGAAGACATGAACAATGAAGTGGATTGACGGAATGAGTAACCAATTAGAGACTGGATTCAGACTCTGCTTTCCAGGGGACCTGTCTGGGAAGGGAAATTGAGCTACCTCTAGGTGATGTTAAGGCACTTTAACGTCTTGATGACATCATAGGTCAGAGTGTCTGCTCTGGTGTCTTACTCTAGCCCCATAAATGACCATTTCCGGATGTATGTGTGTCAATTGGGCGAGCCTTCTCTCAGTTCTTTGTTTAAACCTAGTTTATGTCAGTACCTCTAAAGTAAATGGGGACCCTAGACTTCTTTGTCCTCAATAAATTAAGTCTCTTGTTTTCTGCTTTTCACCATTACTCATGTTTTGTTCTTTTATTCTAAGATATGTTTTTACTATATAATCCTGGCTGGAGTTAGTGGTGTCGATCAGACCACACCTATCTGGCTTTCTTTTTTTGAGACAAGGCCCAGTGTTACTCTGGCTGCCTTCAAATTTACTATATATTTATGGATTTCTTTGACCCCCCCCCCCCTTTTTGGAGCACAGGGTCTCACTGTGTTGCTCCAGCTTGCATGGAACTTGCTGTGTAGAACTCTTGAGATCCACCTACCTCTGCCCACAGTCTCTCTCCCCCCCCCCCAAAGTTAAAAGATTTTCCACCACACCCTGGGAAGCTTTGAACTTCTGATCCACTTGTACACTGGTACTTAGAAGTTACCTCTCTGACCTCTTTTTCTTTCTCTGCTTTGTGGAGTGTTTCCTTACCCCCACCTCACACACAACTAACAGTTCACTTTGTGCCATAAAGTCTTCAGTAGATACTCGGAGGATGGGAAGAGTAATAAGAAAAGGAACGCAGCTTAATTGTATTTATTTTATGTATGTGTGTTTTGTTTGCATGTTGTGCACTATATGCATGCAATGCCTGTAGAGGTCAGGGATGATATTGAGTCCCCTGAGACTGAATTACAGATAGTTGTGTCCCAACACGTGGGTGTTGGGACTCAAACCTGGATCCTGTGTAAGAGAAGCCGATACTCTTAACCACTGAGACATCAAAACCATGCATAGGCTCGGTTTTGATCTCAAGCACTGAAGGGGGAAACTTTTTTTTTTTTTTTTTTTTTTAGAACAATTTACTGGCTTGGTGGCATGCAGTAGGAATGTATAGAGATGCATAGAGATACAGGATGACTTCACAAAGAAGTGAGCTAAGATGAAGCATGTCCATTGCATCTCTGAAAATCAACCCAGGACCAAGAATGATTTTAATAAAGAGAGAGATATAAAGGTCTCAGAAGTTCACACTGATACCAAAGACAGCTGAGGGTCTGTGGCCTTCTTACACCCTAAGTCTAGTTAAGATAGCCAGGTTAGAGCTCTTCACTGTTCATAGAAAAATCCTAAGATATTATATATATATATATGTATGTATGTATGTATGTATGTATGTATATATGACCCAGACTCGATGAAGGGTTCTACATTGACATCTCAACCACCAGGATCTGATAGCTCAAGCTGTCAAACAAGCTAGTAGGTTCTGCACAATCTAGTGGCCATCCTGCTGTCTTATCCCGAATACCTTGCTAATAAAGACTTAGAAAATTTAAAGCAGACATATATACATTCTTGCTCCTGTAGGAAGCAAGCAGTGAGACAGCACCATTCAGTCACTATTTGTAAATGAACAACAAAAATGTTTTCAGATGGCCCAATCAATGTGGCTTAATTTTTTTATATTCTTTTTTTATTTAAAAAGTTTATTTTCTATATCTATCCACTGCTCTTCCTCCCACCCTACTAATCCTCCTTCAGCCTCCCCCCCCCATCCTCCCATTCCTTCCCAAAGGAGGGCAAGGAATCCCAAGGTGAGTCAGTACAGTCTAGCATATCCAGTTGAGGTAGAGCTGAGTGTCGTCGTGGTCCCCCCCCCCCCAAGTTTCAAGGCTGAATTAGGTGTTCCTCTGTAGGGAATGTGCTGAGATGTCAGTTCATGCACCAGGAACATACTCTGACTCTGCCACAAGAGGCTCCACAAACTGCCCTTTGACAATCTACCTTTGGTTCCTCAGCAATTGTTTCTGAGTCAGTGAGCTCCCAAAAGCTACTATCTCCTCTTCATGATCCTGATGCCTTTTCTCATATACCTTCCCACCTCTCTCTGCAGCTGGACTGGAAGCTCTACCTGGTGCTTAGCTATGGATCTCTGCCTCTGCCTCCAACCATTACTGGATGAAGGTTCTACAATGACACTTAGGGTGGTCATTCATTTGATTATAGGGGAAACCCTGTTTAGGCATCCTCTCTATTATTGCTTGGAGTCCTAGCCAGGGACATCTTGTGGATTCTTGGATGTTTCCTTAGCACCAGGTTTCTCTCTAACCCCACAGTGGCTCTCTCTGTCAAGATACCCATTACTTTGTTCTCCCTCTCTGTTGCTCCTCCCACTCAACCATCTCCTTTCATGATTTGTTCCCACCTCCCCTTGCTCATCCCTATTAAGATCCCAATTTACCCAGGAGATCTTCTCTATTTCCTTTTCCCAGGGGTATCCCTAGATATCTCTCTGAAGTTCCTCCTGTTACCTAGCTGTTTGGGGATTATGGTTTGAAGCTTGTTTATTCTTGGCTTTATAAAATCCTCTTGTGAGTGAGTATCTTTCTTGGGTCTGGGTTACCTCACCCAGGATGATACTCTCCAAATTCATCCATTTGCCTACAAAATTTAGGGTATATATATGTGTGTGTGTGTGTGTGTGTGTGTGTGTGTGTGTGTGTGTGTGTGTGTATGTATACGTGTGTGTGTGTGTGTGTGTGTGTGTGTGTGTGTGTATACTTGTTTCCAGGTTCTGGCTATTATGAATAATGCTGCTATGAACATAGTTGAGCTAATGTCCTTGGGGTAAGAATGTGTGTCCTTTGTGTATATGCCCAGGAGTGGTATTGCTGGATCCTTGGGTAGATTGATTCCCAGTTTTCTGAGAAACCACCATATTGCTTTACAAAGTGGCTGTACGCGTTTACACTCCCACCAGGAATGGAGGAGTGTTGTGGGGAAACAGTTATTAGTGGCACTGTAACAGATGCTTAGAAGCTGCTTTGGAACCAAAAATGCTCAAACAATGGAGTGCTTTGCTTGTCTAGTATACACAAAGCTCTGAGTTTGATCTTTGGAACCTCATAATTTGGGTGTGGTGGCATATACCACTAGAACTGGTGAGCTGGAGGCAGAAGAGTTGGGAGTTCAAGGTCATTCTCTGCCATATAGGTAGTTTATTTTCTATATCTATCCACTGCTCTTCCTCCCACCCTACTAATCCTCCTTCAGCCTCCCCCCCCCATCCTCCCATTCCTTCCCAAAGGAGGGCAAGGAATCCCAAGGTGAGTCAGTACAGTCTAGCATATCCAGTTGAGGTAGAGCTGAGTGTCGTCGTGGTCCCCCCTAAAACTAAAAAAAAATTTAGTTTTAATTACTAAAAACAAATTAAAAATACAAACAAACAAACAAAAAAAAAAAACAGAACCAGGGCCTAGAGCCATGTGTAGTGGAAGTTTCTGTGTCCCTCTCTGATGGTCCTGAAGCCATCCAGTCCCAAATAAACATACAGAGACTTATATAATTACAAGCTGATTGGTCTACAGCTCAGGCTTATTACTTGCTAACTCTTATTCTTAAACTGTGATTCTTATCTTGTTTACCCAAGCGGCTTGGTACCTTTTCTCAGAGTGACATTCTCAGCTTCTTTCCTCTGAATCTCCTGGAGTCTCTCTGTTTTCTTCCTCTTGCTAGAGTTTTCTCAGTCTGGCAGCCCTGTCCATACTTCTTCTCTGCCTTCTGGCCAATCATTTTGTTAAACCAATATGAGTGACAAATGTTTACAATGTGCAAAAGGATAATCCTACAGCAGACATGACTTATTCATTAAGATCACTTTGTGCTCTTATAGAGGACTCAGATTTGATTCTCAGCACCAACATATCAGTTTACAACCATCTATAATTCCAGTTCCAGGGGATCTGATACCCTCTTCTGTCTGCCTTGAAGTCCAGTATTCCTGTAGTACACATAATCTCCCAAGTACAGACACATTCACATTATATAGTTGCACACATCTTTAAATTTTTAATTTATATTTCCTTTTATGTGCATTGGTATTTTGCTGTAGGTGTTGGGTCCCCTGGAACTAGATTCACAGACAGCTGTGAGCTGCCATGTTGGTGCTGGGAATTGAACCCAGTTCCTCTGGAATAGCAGTCATTGCTCTTAACTGCTGAGCCATCTTTCGAGCCCTCGGCACACACCTTTAATCCCAGCACTTGGGAGGAAGACTAGGCAGGCAGATCTCTGTGAGTTCTAAGCCAACCTATATATATATTCTACACATACACAACACTCCTCCACAGAGCAAGTTCTAGCACGGCTAGGGCTGTTACAGAGAAACTCTGTCTAGAAAAAAATAGGAAGAAAGGAAGAAAGAAAGGAAGGAAGGAAGGAAGGAAGGAAGGAAGAAAGAGAGAGAAGAAATTAAATGACTTATAAGAGAAAAAGGAAGAAAAGTAGGGGAAGGGGGGAACCCTAGCAAACAAAACCCTTTTGTTAAGAAGTACTAACTCCTTACTTAGTTAGGATAGTAAGGGGAAAGATGAAGGCCTGATATCTCTATTTTCATTTTGTGTCTGCCTCCTTTGCTTTGAATAAAGACTTCTCCTTGCAGCAAAGGCATGTTAATCACTCAAGAGTGCCTTGTCTACCTTTCTTATGATTCTGGATGCACAAAGTAAAGTCTAATCACCTGGATTCTAAGAAAAGCAAAGCCTTGAATTACTTCCAACCTCTAGATAAGGGCAAGTATCTGTGATGCAAGCAAGGCTGCACCTCAAAGAAAAAGTGATGTCTTAGGAAGTTGACCAATCTCCTTCAGTAAGATGATGATAACTTCTTGGACCACCCTGAAGAACAAGGGCAGAGATAATGATCAGTGAGACCTCTATTGGACTTTGGCTGCTTAATCATAAATACAGCTTGACTTCTTCTTGTGTGTATGTGGTATATGTATGTGCGTGTTCATATATGGAGGTGGTTTGTGTGTGTGTGTGTGTGTGTGTGTGTGTCTGTGTGCATGCGCACACAGTGTGGTGTGGTGTCCAGATGTGCATGCAGAAGGAGGAGAATGTGTGGTCCGGTAAGGTCTCTCACAGACCATTTTAAGTATCTACTCTCAGGAAAGCTTTGTACATTGTATATTTATTGCTGTATTTCTCAATGTTACTAATCAAAAAAAAAAAATCCATCACTTTCTTGAACCATTTATGTTACAATGTGGTTTTTCGGTCCCGGGCAGCCAGAGGTCCAGACCCACAGACCTGCAGCGCCAGACCCCTTAGCCACCTATTGCTGCTCAGGCTCCCAGAAATGATTTAGACTCTTATATTAAGTTCATGTTGTTTGGCTTATGGCTCACGCACATTGCTAGCTAGCTCTTACATTTTAAATCAACCCATTTTTATTAATCTGTCTGCCACATGGTTCGTGGCATGTGTTCCTTATATGTTGTTTCTTTGGGCTTCTGGCTCCTTCTGTCTGACTCCACCCTGCTCCTTCTACCTATTCTGATTCTTCCTCCTACTTTTTCTATGGTTCCTGTCATGGGCCAAAACAGCTCCTTTATTTAAAGATTGCTATTCACAGCATACAGAAAGGCATTCCCACACATTTAGTTTTTTTGTTTTGTTTCTTTTTCTAGTGATGAGGACTAAACCTAGGATCTAAGGGCAAGTGCTTGGCCACTCAGCCACACGTCACCATCAGCTCTCACTTAAATTTCTGTAGTATCAACAGAATATCAGTCCCAAGAGGGCAGGAATTGTGTACACATCATTGCTGCGCCCTTGTGCTGAACATCTGTTGAGTGAAGAATAACATAACTGCAGAGCCCATGTGGTACTTACATAACACTTGTTCTGTTGCTCTATTCTTGTTTCTGGGGACCTGACTCTGCAGTCACTGTACCAACTGAGCCATCTCCCCAGCCCCTGCTTATGTTTGTGCTTGCTTGTTTGGTGGGAGTGCCTTTACCCCCCTTTTTTAGGGGGACTGTTAGAATACTTTAAGTTTATTATTTGACAATTCCATCCATGTATCTAATGTATGTTGACCACATCCACTTTCAATTTCCTCTTTCTATGCTCTTTGAACACCTTCCAACATGCCCCTGTTCCATATTCTTACCATTTTCAATCATTCATGCTTTTCTTTCAGTGATCCATTGAGTCTTACTTGTTTTTGATACACGGTCTTATATATCCCAGGCTTGCCTAAAACTCTCATATGGCCAAGGATGACCTTGGCTACTGATTCTCCAGCTTCCACATTCTCAGTGTTGAGTCACAGGTATGTGTCTCTATACCCAGTTTTATACAGTGCTGTAGATCAAACTCCACATTTGCTTCATCCCAGGCAAGCTGTAGCACTTGAACCATCCCAGCCCTATTGTAGCAATTGCTTTTTATATTATTATTTTCATTTCATTTATTCCATGACTGTTTCAGAATTTCATCCATAAATTATATCCTCCCAACACTGTCACCCCTCCGATTCCTCTTTTATTTTTATTCAGTTGTATATGGTGGGTACATGATATGTGCAGAGGCCAAAGGAGGGCATCATATTCCCTAGAGCTGGAGTTACAGATGATTGTGAGCTGCCACAAGTGGTTCTCTTCACCACTGAACCATCTCTCCAGCCCCTACTAGAGCAATTCTTATTGAATCTTGGGTGTCATCCTTGAGGCGTCTATCAAGAATTCCAAACACAAATATGGGCTCTTTGTTCATATCCATCCTTCCTACACCCTGTCAGTGACAGAGGTCAAGGACTTCTCTGTCTACATCCATTCCTTTCCACTTGTCACCCTTATTTTGCCTTATTCTGTCTCTCATCCTCTTTCACTCCTCAGGTAATCTTCATTATTAACTTTATATAACCGAGAAGACTGAGCTACAGTTAAGGAATTGTCACTTCCAGGCCAGACTATGTGTCTATAGACATGATCTTGATTTCTAAATGAAATAAGAGGGCCTAGCCTGCTTCAGTTAGTACTACCCCTAAGCAGGTGGACCTTGACTGTAGACTCTACATGTATGTGCAAGTGTATACCTACCCCCTACACACATGCACACACATGCACACATACAAACACATACTATTCACATATTACTACATTTTGAAAACCTCCCCAATCAATCAGTTTTAGGAGACCGGAACCAAGTGCTATCTTATGCGTGTCAGGTAGGTGCTGTGCTATCCTACTAGGATATAGCCCCCAACCTATAATTTTGGTGGTTTGTTGCTGTTTTTATTTGGTGTTGGCTCTTGAGAGAAGGTCCCACCGTATCTCAGCCCGGCCAGGAATTCACCTGTGATTCTGCTTCTTCCACCTCCCACATAGCAGCTTACAGTCATGTGTGCTCAGGCCTGGTGTGGCAGTGCAAACCTTTAATTCTTCCAATGGACAGGCAAAGGCAAGTGGGTCTCTGTGAATTCAGTGTCAGCCAGAGCCACAGAGGAAAACCTTGTCTCAAAAGACAAAGACAAAAACCAAACCCAAAAAACCAACGAACCAACCAAAAAAACAAACAAAGAGAAAACCCAAATAACAGACCAGCTAGTCCTACACTGTGGGACCCTGCTTCAAAAAAAAAAAAAAAAAAAAAAAAAAGAAAAAAGAAAAACTCCAACAAGACAAGAACAAAAACAGCCCAAAGCAAGCAAGCAATAGCCAATGCTGGTGAGAGTGAAGAGGAAAGGAACCCGTATACAGGGCTAGGGGGAATGCAAGCCTGTCTAACCACTATGGAAGTCACTGTGGAGACTTCTCAAAAATACTAAAAATAGGGCTGGAGAAATAGCTCTGCAATTGATTCACAGCACCCATGTTGGGCAGCACTTTTCCCCAGTGAGCCATTTCACCAGACCCAAATGTGTTTGTATGATACAGAACAAAGCTTCAGGTATGACCAAAAATGTCAAGCATGTACCAAACAATCTTGTGTTTATGTTACCAACATGCTATCCAATATGGCAGCCACTGGCCCATGGCTCACATGTATTAAGTCAGTGTGGCATGGTTGGTCCAAACTGAGAAGTGCCACATCCATGCAACAGTCTAATGACTTAGAAGAAATTAAAGTACAGGATAAGCTGGGAATGGTAGATCTAGCTTTTCTGAGAAGCACCCAGGAAGTGGAGGCAGAGGATCAAGGCGAGCCTGAGCTAAATACTGAGTTGGAGCCAGCTTAGGCTATTGGAGACTATCTCAAAATGCAAAAACTCTCTATAAAATATCTATCACATATTGAAATAGTAATATTTGCATATAATGGGTTTAATGAAAAGTGTGTGTGTGTGTGTGTTGTTAGTGAACTAGACTCATAGCCTCATATAGGTGAGGAATACACTGTACCACTGAGCCATAAGTTCAACTTTAAGTAAGAAATGGTTTTGTGGCACAGGCAAGATAACTGCACCAAGACTTGCTACCAAGTCTGAAGATTCCTGAGACACACATGGCTATTTCTTATAAGTTGTCCTCTGAACTTCATCTAGGCATCATGGCAGAAACTTGCCCTCACGTATTAATGAGTAAATTAAAATGTAAAAACAAAAAACAAAAACAGTTTTGTTTTTCTGAGACAGGATCTTACTGTATAGCCCAAGTTGGGCTCAAATTCATGGTGATTCTGATCCCCTGGCCTCAGCTCCCTAAGTGCTGAAATCGCAAGTGTGGGTTAGGACCTCAGGTTTAAAGATTTCTAAAATTTTCTTCTCTTCCTTTTCTTTCTCGTATCCTAATGTCTTAGTTAAGGTTTCTGTTGGCGCGATGAAATACCCTGACCAAAAAGCAAGTTGGAGAGGAAAGGGTTTATTTAGCTTACACATCCACATTGCTGTTCATCATTAAAGGAAGTCAGGATAGGAACTCAAACAGGACAGGAGCCTGGAGGCAGGAGCTGATGCCGAGGCTGTGGAGGGGTGCTGCTTACCTACTTGATTAGCCTGTTTTCTTATAGAACCCAGGACCGCCAGCTGAGGATGGCACCATCCACAATGGGCTGAGCCCTACCACACTGATCACTAACTAGGAAAATGCCTTACAGCTGGATCCCATGGAGGCATTTCCTTAGCTGAGGCTCGTCTCTCTGATGGCTCTAGCTTGTGTCAAGTTGACAGACAAAAGCAGCCAGCACACCTAGGTTATCTTACAGTTCTAATCCTCCTGCCTCCACCTCCCAAATACTGGCATTGCAGGTTACCTACCACTATGCCCTATTTATGCAGTGGTGCTGGGGGTGGAACCCAGGACCTGTGCACTACAAGTATGACCAATTAAGCTACATTCCAAGCATCCTCCCCTTTGTGATCCTGAGTCTTATTTTGTTGCTTAGCATGGCTTGCTCCTGTCTCCACACGCTGGGGATATGTGTGTACTTCTTCTGGTGCTATCAGAACAGGGTTTTAACTTTCTCCATTACTGGTTTCCCTCATGATTGAACTGCGAAACGTTTATGATTTTTAATTTTTAAAAATTAAAAAACTGCATTATTATTGTGAGTATGAAGTCTGTGTGCCAGCTCATGTGCCATGCTTGCATGTAGTAGACAATGGATAACTTTGTGAAGCCTATTCTGTCCCTTCCACCTTTAAGTTTGGGGGATTCAACTCAGTCAACAGACCTGAACAACTGTTTTGACCCACTAAGCTGTCTCCCAGCTCTGATTTTTTAAAAAAATTTTTAAAAATGTGTATGCATGTGTATCACATATGTGCAGGAGTCTGGGAAGGTCAGAAGAGGCTTGAATCCCTAGAACTGGAGTTACAGATAGTTACTAGCTGCCATTGGGTTGCAGGAATCAAATCCAGGTTCTTTGCAAAAACAAGTGTTCTTAATCACTGAGCCATCTCCCTGGCCCCATTTTGAGATTCTGAAATAAAAACATGAAATAAAAACATCATAAAGTGCTAAAAGAAGGAAGCTGAAATCACTTGCTAGAGGTGAAAAAAAAAAAAAAACCAGTCCTGTCTGTAAGAGACCTGGGAATACAGTCTCCACCCAAGAAACATGTTT
Organism: Phyllotis vaccarum; assembly: GCA_033318265.1. Lineage (NCBI taxonomy): Eukaryota > Metazoa > Chordata > Mammalia > Rodentia > Cricetidae > Phyllotis > Phyllotis vaccarum. The sequence continues at coordinate 146,791,606 of JARWLC010000003.1, read as the reverse complement.
AGGCCAAGTTTGAAACTGCTCGCTTTTAAAAATCAAATGAAACAACAGAGAACAAAGTGTTCTGAGGTTGTTTTTATTCCAAGAATGCTGTGAGCTGTGCCTGGTAACCACAGTTGGCACCAGTTCATCTACAGCACCCACAGCAGCACCATGAGTGTATCCAGGACTCCTGGGAACCCTGTCTCCCAGCCAGTCAATATGACTGAGTCTGCCATTAAGGGCCCAGCTGGTTGGACCCAAGTGGTCCCTGTGCATTCCCGACTTCTCTGGCAGGCAAGAAGTGAGACTCAGTGCCCCTCGAGCCCATACTTCCTGAGTCTGAGCCATTTGCTTCTTGTTACTCTGACTATTACAGAGAACAATGCCTGTGACCCCCAACACAGAAAAGGGGTCCTCCAGGCCCCCCAGTCATGGGCTTCTTCTCTGTCCATGAGACTCCAGATAGCCCCACTTGGAGCTTCTGTCTCCAGCAGAGAGTGGCCATATCTTAGGGCCACAACCAAAGTCACTGTTCCCATAGGCCTGAGACCAGGCTCCTGTGAGGAGGCTAGGAGGCTGCTGTAGCCTCCATGGGCTGGATCAGTAGGGTGGTAGCCTGAAGTGGGTAGTATCGTCCCTTCCATGTTTTCCAGAAGATTCCCTTTTTGCGTTGCTGCCGTTGCTGTGGGATGGAGTGAAAGTACTGTCCATTGAGATTGGAATGGCTGCAGGTGCCAAACCACCAGCCACCTGCAGGTTTAAAGAACAGAAGATGTGGTCAAGGTCCTGTGTTTCCATACTGAGAGAGGACACAGTTGGAGACGAGATGAACTTTGGATTTTACACCTTTAGAACTTATTACATTTATTTATTTTGTGGGCATGTGTGTGTGTGATTAAACCTAAGTCATCAGGCTTGGAGGCAAACACTTTACTTAGCCGCTGTGTGCCACTATGCCTGGTTTATATGGTACATAACTGTTCCATCGGAGATGGAACCTAGGCTTTCATTCAGGTTAGATATGCTCTTTTCCAACTGGGCTACACTGTGGAGCAGGGCTTGCTGGTACAACATTGTAATCACAACACTCAGGAGGCTGAGGCAGGATGATAGGAAGTTTGAGGTCATCCTGCTCTACATAGTTTACAAATGAAACACAAGGAGGGCTGGCCATGTACCTCAGTTGTTATAATGCTTGCCTAACATGCCTGAAATTGTGGGATTCATCTCCAGCACCACAGGAAGGAGCATGCAGGCACATGCCTGCGACCCTGGCACTCAGGAGGTAGAGGCTGACCCTTTAAGGTCATCTTTGGCTATATAACAAGTTCAAAGCCAGCCAGAGCAGTATGGGACTTTGTGTCAAACAGATAACTAAAATAAAAACACCAAGGGTAGGGTACAACTCACTGGCATAATTCTTAGCTAACATGCACAAGACTCTCCACCTTAGATTTCAAAGAGAACAAGACAAAAAATGCCACCTATACCCCTGCAAATGTCCTTATTGAATTTTTAAAATAATCTTGTAAAGTGGGTACCATGATTATGATCCCTTTAAAGACAGAAGAAAACTGAGAACAGGAAAGATTAACTCAATGACTGGACCAAGGGCATAGAGCAGGCAAGGAGAAAAGGACCAGAGCATGGATGCACTTCGAGGTGGAATGTAGGCTACCATGGGAGTAAAACCTGCTTACCAGAGAGGCTCTTGGCACAGTTGAGGTCCCCTCGGAGGTCATGGTCTTGGTCCCAGGTAGAGAAGGGCAAGGAAAGGCCATTGGGGGAGACGTTAGTGGCACCCAGCTCACTGGCCGTGGGCTCTGTGAGCTGCAAGCTGTAGGCTGTGTCCTCACCCCCCAGGTGGATGGGAAACTGGAGCAATTTGGCATTGCCATCCCAATCCTGGAGCTGCACAGCCATCTGGCTGCCTCGGTCTCCTGTGATGCTGTGCATCTTTTCCAAGCCCAGCCAGAATTCACCTGCATCAAGAGAAATCATCCCATAAGGTGGGCTCAGCCCCTCTGCCCCTTCCTCCTTCTATGACTCTGGCCTTTGGAGAAACACTGACCTTGGGGATCACCGAAGCCATCCTTGTAGGCTTCCCAGGGCTGATTGAAGTCCACAGAGCCATTTAGGCGTCTCTGAATCACTGTCCAGCCTCCATCTGCCCAGGAAGACAAAACGTCAACAGAAGTCCCTACTCACAGGGAAGCTGACAGTCCTACCTAGTTTGTAAGCCTGATACCATGTTCCCACACAACACCAGGAAGAGCAACACACTTATCATTCCTCTTTCGGAGCGTGAGATAAGAATAGACTCCTGTCCCAAGAACTTGCAGGAGCCAGTTGCAGATGTATTTTGATAATTTTTGAAATAGTCTTTACCTTAGACTGGCCCAGTGTTTTTGCAGTCAAGGGTGACCTTTAACTTGTCCTATAGCCCAAGCTGTCCTTTAATTCACTATATAACTATGGATGACCTCAAACTTCTGACTCTCCTGCTTTCACCTCCCCAGGACTGGAACGGCAGACTAGCACTACCACATCTGGTTCTGCAGTGTTGGAGATGGAACCCAGGGCTTCAAGCATTCTAGAGAAGCACTTTACCAGTTGAACTATATAGTTCAGCCTGTGTTTATTTAATTGAGACAAGGCTGTCTTTTCAGCAATCCTCCTGCCTCAACCTCCCAAGTACTGGAATTATAATACAGACACATAAAACCATATCCAGCTGTAGTTTGAGGGCTGAATTTAGGGTCTTGTATATCCTAATCAAGCACTCTCCCATTGAGCTATGCCCCAGCTCATTTATATTTATTTAATTATTTTGTGACAGAGTTACACTAAGTTACCTGGCCTGGCCTTGAGCTCACTCTGTAGACTACTAGGCCTGGACAGCTGCAGACCTTAACCACAAAAAACCCATCACTGAGCTTGAGATGCATGTCAGTGGGGAAGGAATATACAGGCTACATTTAGTGTGTGTGTGTGTGTGTGTGTGTGTGTGTGTGTGTGTGTTTGCTGTGAAAGGAACCTAGGACCTTATGCAGGCTAGGTGAGTCGTGAGGTGCTTTATCAATACACATGGCTGGATGTTATGACACAAAGGCTGTGCATGGCAAGTGTGCTCTCACCTGAAGCCATCTCACAGTTGACCAAAAATGGTGGGGATCCCTGAGGCTGGATCTGGAAAAGTCCACTATGCCGCTCCCCTTCTTGGAAGAGTTCCTGGCAATCCCGGGGAGGCCCTGAAAGTAGACAAAGGAGAGAAACCCCCAGAGATTTCAGAAAAGAGGTGTGCATGAGGGCCGGGTGGTAGGCATGAGCCTCAGGGCCATCTGTCTAAACACATTCCTGGCTCCTTGACGCTTTCTCCAGTATGCTCTACATGACACACTAAGGACCAACCCCTTGGCCAGTCCTCCCTCTTCCCACACTGCTTGTCCACCCTCTCTGGTCATAATACCTTTCTTCTTTGTATCACACTTTCCTGCCATAGGAATTTGATACATGGTCCTAATGCCAGGGATTCCCTTTTCCCATTCCTTCCTCTGGGTCTGAGTTCCTAAAAGGATACCTTTCCACTTTATTAAATCTACTTAGACTCCCCAAAGTGAACACAGAGGTCTTCCCACTGGGGAGAAGTCATCTGGTGGTGTGTTCCTCCCCCTCCCACTGAGTGGGGGCTTCCCAAGGCCAGAAACAGGGAGGAACTTTGTTCACAGTAGGGACCTGAATCCACCTACAGCCTGCTCCACGGCCAGTGTTTCAATAAAGACTTAAAATAAGTGATGGGGATGGATTTCTGGTAAGGCAAGAACAGAGCTGACGGAGTAAAAGGGAATTCTGGTTTAGTTAGTAGGAGATGCTAACAGTGCCTCGATGGGATAGGGAGAGACTGAGTCTGGGAGGGTGGGGTGGTATGTGGCTGTCTCTGCTTTCAGAAAAAGGGGGAGGGAATCAAGAAAGAAAAAGAAAAGAGAGAAGGAACTTGGCCTTTCCACGGCCTCTAAACTCAGGAAGAACTGCCCCCAGCCCAGCCAGGGAAAGTAGGAGAAAGGTCACTGGGGGGAGGGGCATGCTGGAACTCTCTGCCAGTCAGCCCAGTCCACACTGCCAGGAGTGGGGGCAGGCCTACAAAGATGGGAAGAACATTTTCCAATCCCTTGGGTAGCTCCCTTTCCCCTACTTTCTTCTCATCCAATCGGGACAGGCACACTGCCAAGCCATGCATGTGGTCTCCATTAAGGCCAGCTGTTTGTCTCTCCGGCTCTGAACTTTCCCCTACTTGGCTAAGCCGAGTCTAGGAGTTCCAAACCCAGAAAATCACCCCTTCTGCCCTTCTCTTCCCACCACATTGCCTAGCTAGAACCTGTGCCTGCAGACCTGGTTAAGCTCCCACATGACCCTCACTATGCCCAGATATAGGCCTGGGTAAAAGCCATGGAGAGAACAAGTGTAAAGGCTATCAGGCTGGGAGCCAGCAGCTAGCTCTAGGGTGTGAAGGGGGATATCCAAACTTTCACCCAGTTGGCTGTGGATAGGCACAGATGTCAAACAGGGTGAGAGAATGGCTGTGAACTCAGGGTTGGATCTAGGAACCTCCCTGCCTCTGTCATACATGTGCACACACACACACACACACACACACACACACACACTGCAATTTGAAACAAAGTATTAGACACACAATATAGGACCTAGAAATTAAGATTGCAAAAACTGTGGGGTATATATGTGTACATGATTGGATGGAGGCTTTAAAGACAGAAAAGGTACAAAGGATTTGTAAGATGTAAGAGTAGGTGTCGTCTCTGGAAGCTGGAGTGGGAGATGTCCTTACCCTGGTATCCCCTTCTATATATCTATATCAAGAGACCTTGGAGGGTTCCAAACCTCGAAACACAACAAAACAAAACACAGCACAATACACACACACACACACACACACACACACACACACACACACACACACACACACAGGATGATGTTCCTGAGCTACACCACTATCTCCCAGCACCTCTACAACTTCTGTTCCTTAGTCTGTTTATCTCCACTTCTTCTTCCTCCACTTGGCTAGTGGCTAATAAGATTTTGGGGAGAGTCTTGTTGGGGAAGAAGGGTGGGATGGCCTGGCCAAGCAGTATCAGAAGTGGGGTGGATAGTACAGCCAAAAGCCCTTACTAGAGTCTAGTGAGCCCACGGGCACCCAAGTTAAAAGTCTCTTCCTTCCTTTTTTTTTCTTTCTTAGGTGCACCTGACAAAGGAGATAAGGATGGGGATGGCAGCTTGGGAGTTGCAGGATGACATCAAAGACCAAAGACACTCACTGTGCAAGCGGGTGGCATTGGGAGTCAGGCCGATGAGCTGGGGCATCTTGGGAAGCCTCTTTCCCCTCGAAGTCTTGGCCACCGAGTTGTCTAGGTGTGTGGGGGCCAGGAGGCCAATCTGAGACAGGACAGGAAAAGGGCTGTCAGTTCACTTGGCTCATGCTATAGCAGCTGTGAGCCACATTCCACCATTACTGGTCCTTTGTTTCCTTATTCCTCTTCCCAACTTGGGCCAAGTCCTGGGGTGAGTACCTGGCTCTGAAGATTTTGTATTCTCAGATTCTGCTTTGCTAGGTGTTTCTGCTGCTGGGCCACCTTCTGGAACAGTTGCTGGATCCTGCTGTTCTGAGCCTTGAGCTGTGTCTGGAGACATGCAAGACTGGTGAAGACATGGCTTTATGTCTGCAACTCCCCTTACTCCCCCTCCCTTCTATCTGTTCACACCTTGGTTCTTTGAGGCTTCTCCCCTGTACACACGAATGCCCTTCTGTAGAGGACCCAAAAGGAGTCTAATGAGCCAGCCCCCTAGTGGGTGCGCCTACCTGTAAACTCTGCAGAGTCTCAGGAGCTGTCTCACTGTCAAGGACTCTGCCCTCAGGGTCTTTGGAAGGTGAGTCTTTCCCCTGGGGTCCTTGACAAGCCTTTCCGCACGCAGCCACGCGGCGTTCCAGTGCACCTAGCTGCCCACGGGTGCGCTCCACGTGTTCGCGCAGCCCGTGGCCGAGCTGCAGCAGCCCGTGAGCCAGCAAGTTCATCTCGTCCCAAGACGCGAAGCGCGGCGGCTCGGGCTGTGCAGGGCGGCCTTGCACGCTCAGCAGCCCCGCGGTTGCTGCACACAGCATCAGGGCTGCGCTTGCAGTTGGAGCGCAGCGCATGATTCCTGAGGGATACAGCGCCTTGGATACAGCGACGCTAGGACTTCGGAACACAGGGGTTCGAGACTCAGGAGCTGGAATGCTGGGTAAACCGGCTTAGGTTTAGACTTGCTCCTTTGCAGAAGAAGCCCTGGAGTTCTCAGCCGATCAGCTTTTCCCGGTTGCACCCAACGCCCCATTTTATAAAGCTGTGTGGGAGTGGGAGGGAGAGCCTCGGAGGCGGGGCCCAGGGAGTGCCGAGGGCGGGGCGAGCAACAAGTGTTGGGGTGCTGGGTGTCACAACTCCGGTAGTTACGAGGTGTGTGTGCGTGTGCGTGTGTGTGTGTGAGCACGCACGCTCGCGTGTGTGTTGGAGTGAAGAATCCTTGGGGATGCCTGCTTGGCCTTCTCCTGCGACTCCATGAGCGACGTGACTGTCCCTGCACTGCACTGCATGGTCCATTTTTGAGCCCGGAAATTCTCAGCTCTAGCCGCGCATCCCTCTCCCCTCCCGTTTCAATGGAGGAAAGGGCGTACAAGTCAATCAGGACGTGGATGCCTTCTTGATTGACCCCTTCCCAAGTCAGAAACGGAGTGGGGCAGAGTTATGTGGCAGAAAGGTTTCTCCTTGGTCAGCTGAGGTCGGGGGAGTTACAGAACCTTGCCCCCGCCTCGTGGAGACTTCCTGAGATCTGAAATCTCCAGACCACGCTGAAACACCCCCCCCCCCCCCCCCCCGGTTGTCTTCCAGCCGAGACCTCTCTGTGCTCCCACGCTCCTTCCGGCCCAAGGATTCCTCATTGTGAGGGTTACTAACTCCCTTGTTCAATTAGTTGTCTCTTCCTGGCCAAATTGTCAGTTCTGTTGTCGCTGAGACTTCTACTTACATCCTACAGATTACAGTTCTAGGCCTTTTCCTGTTGCCTACCCTCCACCACCAGGGGTCTGGATGTCCTGGAATTTACCGAATTAAAACGGGAGCAGTGCCCGGGTTATCCCAGTTCTGGGGCATGGAGCAGAAGGGTATGCAGTTCATTTTAAACAACACAGCAAGTTTGAAGTCAGTCTGGGCAAACTCTGAACCAGGTCTTCAAATAACAAAACCAGTGGCACTCATCTGTAATCCCAGCACTTAGAAGACAGTCAGGAAGATTGTGCAAGCTATGAGCTAGCCTGCTTTGTAAGTTCCAGACCAGTTAAGGTTGAAACTGCAAGACTTTGTTTCAAAAAACCAAAACAAAAAGCAATTCACATTTGTGCATACTTTTAATCCCAGCAGGCCGGAGGCAGAAGCAGTTGGAAGGAGCTCTGTGAGTTTTAGGCCAGCCTGGTCTACACAGGTAAATTTCAGGCCAGCCAGAAGGACCTTGCCACAAAACAACAACATAAAACAAAAAAGCAAGGAGAAGTTGGAGATCCGCCTTAGTACTTAAGACCACATGACTCTTGCAGAGGTCCCAAGTCTGACAGCTCACAACCACATCCAGGAGACAGGATGACTCTGACCTTGTTGTGCTCTCTCTCTTTCTCTCTCTCTCTCTCTCTCTCTCTCTCTCTCTCTCTCTCTCTCTCTCTCTCTCTCTCTCTCTCTCTCTCTCTCTCTCTTGGATAAACCCTAGCATGGAACAGGGGAGAGAGGGACAAGGTTGAGACAAAGGAGGACCCTGTTTATGCTGCATGGCTAAGTTTTCATTCAACAAATTTGCATGGGTGTCTCCTTCCCTGTCAGTTCTCCTCTAGCCTGCTAGGAAGAGTCTGGCACAGAAAACCTGCCTGCTAGGAAGACCCTTAGGGCAGACTGACTAAAAATCCCCCAAGTTGAGTCAGCAGGGCAGAGAGCCAGCAGCAAACCTCTGGAATCTGAAATTGCATGCCCCAAGGCTGACGTACAGGCCACTGCTTGTACACTAGAGCAGCTGGGCCATTTGCCAGGGTGACTGATCACAGCAGCAGTGGCAGGCAGACAGGAAGAGCAGTCAGGAAACCCTCAGAAAGGAATGAATTCACATGTCCACCGTTTGTCCACCCCAGGCATTCTCTGGACGCACGACATAGCTATTCCATGCCAGCCCATAAAGAGAAAAATCACTAAGCTGGGTATGATGGTGCGTGTCTGTCAGCACTTAGAGAATAGTAGCAAGAAGGTCAGGATTTCAAGTTTACCTGAGCTATGTCAGGCAAACCTGTCTCAAGAAACACACTTGGGGCTAATCACATGGCTCAGTAGGTAAAGATGTTTGTTTCTAAGTCTGATGACTTGACTCACATGTTGGAAGGAGAGAAAGGACTCCTAAAAGTTATCCTTAGGCCAGACAGTGGTGGTGCAGACCTTTAATCCCAGCACTTGGGAAGCAGAGGCAGGAGGATCATTGTGAGTTCAAGGTCTGCTCTACAGATATAGTTCCAGGACAGCTAGGGCAGTTAGACAGAGAAACACTGTCTTGAAAGACAGAAAAGAAAGAAAAAGCTTATACTCTGACCTTAGCAAGTTTTTCTGTGGCATGTGCATACACAATACAAGTAAAAGAATGGAGAAAGAGAGGGAGAGGGAGAGAGAGAGAAGCAGGAGAAACAAATTGGAGAGATGACTTAGTGCTTAAGAACATGTATTGCCATAGCAGAGAATGAATTTGCTTCCCAGAACCCACATTGGGCTCATAGCCATCTGAGTCTTCAGTTTCAGAAGATCCAATGCCCAAAGACCCAGCTTTTATGCAGGCCTTCTCAGGTACACACATAAGCATATAACCAAACACACACACACACAATTAAAAATAAAATAAAATCTTCGAGGCTGGAGAGATGGTTCAGTGCTTTAAAACGGAATTTTCTGTGCTTATAGAGGACCTAGATTTGGGTCTCAGATCCCTATGATGATTCACATCCATCTGCAAGTCCAGTTCCAGGAATCCAGCTCTCTTTTCTCAGAACTTCAGGGGCACCAGGCATATACATAGAACCACATGCATGCAAACACAACACCAATACATATAAAATAAGTCTTAAAACTTTACAAATAAAACATTTTTAAAAGTCAAGGAAACAAGCAATTGCTTTGCTAACCTGGTGTGTGTGTGTGTGTGTGTGTGTGTGTGTGTGTGTGTGTGTGTGTGTGTGTTCGTTCACATTAACATATACAGGCATGAATATGTGCAGTGAGTATACTTTTGTGTGTGTACATGTGTATGAAAGAGTGAAGCTGATGGTGTTTTCTTTGTTGCTATTTATTAAGGCAGGTTTCTTCTTGGATATGAAGCTCACCAACTTTCCCTAGGGATCTTCCGTTACTGCATCCTGAATGCCAGGATTACCATGTATGCCCAGCTTTTATGTAGGTTCTGGGAATCAATTCTATTCCTTGCACTTGTGGGACAAGTACTTTATTTATACTGAGCCATCTTTCCCGCCCCTGATCCCCACAGTCTTTTTTTCTATGTACTTTTCATGGACTTCTTCAGTACCACCCTTCCGAGACTCTTGGAGGCACCTAATGGGTACAACCATTACAAAAGATTCCTGTCCTCTTGAGACCCAGAGCTGGCTCTAGCTTTTATCCTAAAAACTTCTTTCTGGAATGTGCCCTCTTACCCAGCCATTGCAGTCACTCTGTAAGCACATATTATGTGCTGGCACTGTGCTAGCACCGTATCACTGTGCATGTCTTCATACACTCCCAACTTTGTTTCTGGGCTTTATCTGAGGATATAGCTCTTGTTAGTGCCCCTACCTAACATGTATGAGGCCTGGGATAATGTTCTTAGCACTAAAAAAAAAAATGGCATCTATACTTGGGCTGGGGATATAGCATAGTGGCAGAGCACTTGCCTAACATGCATGAGACCCTCAGCTCACCTATAGTGCTGCAACCAATCAACCAATGGCCATAGAAAGGTGGCACAGACTGGTTGTGATGATTAATGTTAGTTGTCACCTTGACAAAAGTTAGCATTACCTATGAAGTGGTGGAAGTACTTATCACAATTACGTTAAGGTAAGGAGACTCACCTGCTGTGGGTGGTACATCCTGGACTGTGTAATAGTGGAGAACCAGGCTGGAGAGACGGCTTGACCTGCTGCTCTTGTAGAGGAACAGAGTTTAAGTTCCTAGCACCTACATGGCTACCATCTCTAACTCCAATTATATGGGATTTGACGCCCTTTTCTGATTTCCTTGGACACCATGCATGCACATGATACATATACATACACATGATACATACACACACATATTTTACATTAGTAAAATAAAGCTAAAGATGGAAGAGTGGAAAAAATAGGGACATCCTTACCATGTTTCATTCCTTGCTCTCTGCTTCTTTGATGAGGACAGTATATGACTAGCTGTCTGATGTTGTGACTTCCCCTAAGATGACAGACTTCAACCTTAAACTGTGAGCTGAAATAAATCCTTTCCCCCTTAAGTTTCTTTTGTCATAAAAACAAAAACAAATACATTGTAATCCCAGGATTTAGGAGGCTTAGGCCAGAGGATCACATTTTCAAGACTAGTCTCAGTTACATGGTAGGTATAAGGCCAACATGAGACCCTATTTAAAAAGAAAAACCAAGGGCTGAGGAAATGAGTCAGTGGGTAAAACACTTGCCACACAAATTAAGAATCAGTTTGGAATCTCAGAACCCAAGAGCTGACATGGTGCCCTGCTTGTAACCTGGCCCTCAAGAGACAGAGGCAGAGGATCCACAGAGCAAGTTAACTAGATAGACCAGTCTAATTGACTAGCTTTAGGTCCAATTGAGAGACCCTGCCTTGATATAAGGTGAAGGAAGAGCTAGAAAACACATGCACTCACCCCACACAAACGTGCAGCTACACACATGCAAAACTCAAAATGGATGCAGTAGTACAACATGTAACCCCAGCACTTGGGAGATGGAAGCAGGAGGATCAGGAATTCAAGGTCAGGCTAGTAAGAGATTTTGATCCCCAATGCCCTGTCTAAAATGGAAGGGCAAAAACTTATTCCACAAAGTTGTCTTCTGGACTCTACATAAGGTTAGTGGCATGCATACTCCTTGACCTCTATCACACACATACGTGCACACACACACACTCATAGTTATATACACACATATACATACAGACAGACACTCAAATACACACACAACACACTCACATGCATTCATATACACACATACATACATGCACAGACACAGAGACAAACACAGACAGACACACACACACACACATACATCATTAAATTAACATACACAATCCCCCTACCAAACACACAAAGAAATGAGAACACCAACAAAAAACTCATGAGTGGACTGGGGATGGAGCTCAGTTGATAGAAACAGCATACACATAACCTTGGATTCTACTCCTAGCACCACATAAACTGGTCCTGCTGGTGTATGTCTGTGATCCTGGCACTTAAGATATATATATATATATTAGTTATATTAGGTTATATACATATATATATATATATATATATCCATGAGTATCAAGAGTTCAAAGTCATCCATAGCTATATGTGAGATAAAAATAAAAGTTGGAGATAAAGTTCAAAGGTAGAGTACTTCTCTTACATGCACAAAACCCTAGGTTTTATTTTCAATACCGGAAGGAAAGAAGGGGAGGGGAGGGAGAGAGGGAGAGAGGGAAGGGGAGGGGGAGAGAATAGTATGCCCAGAGACTGATTTGCCATCAAGAAAGGGAGCAGACAGACAGCGTCTTTTGTTGTTAGAATATAGAAGCAGAATGAAGGAGAATAATCCCTGTCTTCAAAGGATGTCAGCCCCAGAAAGAACATGGTCTCATGAATGCCGGTTTTTCCATCTCTATCTAATCACAAGATTTCTGGAAAATGCTTTAGGAAGAAAGGAGCTGATCTTCTGGTGCAAGGGATGCTTATAATAACAGCAGCCAAGACCTGCTGTGTACTTCATATTCTCAAGTGATTATAAATTCATTTCTTCCTAACAAGAGCTCCATGGGAGGCAGCTGCTATAATTATTCTACCTTGTAGATGACAACAGAATGAAAGAGAGGCTGTGTATTTATTTTTCCAACCTCACACAATTGTCTAGACATAGTTAGGATTTGAAGTCTATCTGTCTGACTCACAGTTGTGCTGTTAGCAGCCATGATAAGCTGCCATTACCAAAGATACATAATTCAAGCTAGAGGTAGAGCTCAGGGGTAGTCTACAAGACTATAGGTTTTGTCCCTAGTACTTCAAAACTAACAAAGAATAAAATAAAATAAAATAAACTATAAAGAGTGGTTCTCATTTTCTGATATTTACATCCTCACTGAATCCCTTCTATAAGGTAACCATAGTGCTGAGGTGTGTGGCTTTCTGAGGGTAATTTTCATTGTCAACTTGGTACAGTCTAGAATCACCTGGGAAGAACATCTCAATGAGAAATTGTCTAGCTGTAGATCAGGTTGGTCTGTGGGCATGTCTGTGGGAGATTGTCATGATTATGTTAATTGCTGTGGGAAGAAACAGCCCACTGAGGGTGGTGTCAGCCCCTAGGCAGGAAATCTTGGATTGTCTATGAGAGGAGAAAGTAAACTAGGTGTGGTGATGCTTGCCTTTGATCCCAGTATTTGGGAGGCAGAGGCAGGCAGATCTCTATGAATTCAAGGTCAGCCTGTTCTACATAGGGGGAGTTCTAGGCCAGTCAAGGATACACAGTGAAACTCTGTCTTAAAACAACAAAAATAATACAATAAAAAATGAAGAAAGTGAGATGAGCAGCCACACATGTGTGTATTCATTCTTTCTCTCCTCTTGATCATTAATTTGTGAGCTCTTGACTGTGAATGTGACTAACTGCTTCAGATCTCTGTCTTGATTTCTCCCCAGCGGTGGACTAACAGGCTACAGCTTAGGAAGACACTTGAGTGATCAGATGGTCTAAGCGATTGACATTGATCTAGTCTCTCAAAAAGACCAGAACAAATGCGGTGCTCAAGATCTCAACAGCCCCTCATGAACGGGGTTGGCCACACCCCTTCAGGTGCCCGGAACCCTGGATAAGTGTCTTCTAACCTTATCAGCTAGCACCTGAATCCCACCACACTGGACCTAATAAGTGCATTCTCCCTTAAAGCTGCTTCTGTCAGGGTATTTTATGACAGCAGCCAGAAATGAAACTAGAACATGAGGTTGGTAATAAACAATTATATGGTGGGTTGGAGGTCTGGTTCTATTGCCAAAATGCTTGCCAAGTATGCACAAAATGGGTTCAATCCCCAGCACTTCATTGAAAAAGAAAAGAAAAAAGAAAACACTGGCACACTTCTGATGTGGGAATGTCTTTCTGTATGCTGTGAATGTCAATCTTTAAATAAAGGAGCTGTTTTGGGCCATGACAGGCACCATAGAAAAAGTAGGTGGGAAATCAGAATAGGTAGGAGGAGCAGGGCGGAGTCAGACAGATTGAGCCAGAAGCCCAAAGGAGCAACAAGTAAAGAACACAGGTGAGCCACGGCCACGTGGCAAGAAAGATTAATAAAAATGGGTTGATTTAAGATGTAAGAGATAGCTAGCAATGTGCCTGAGCCATAGGCCAAACAGCATGAAGTTAATATAAGCGTCTGAGTCATTTCTGGGACCTGAGCAGAAGCAGTGGGTGGCTAAGAGGTCTGGGGCTGTAGGTCTGTGTGTCTGGGCCTCTGGCCGCCCGGGACCAAGAAACCACTTTGTAACACACTTCTGAAATTATAGTGCTTTAGAGATGGAGGCAGACCCATCAGGAGTTAAAGGTCATCCTTAGGTACATGGAGACTTTAGGCTGACCAGGGTTACTTGAGGTCCTGTCTCAACCCCTAACCTAGTTTTTGCCACAATGAAGTTTTTTATGTGGATTTAACTTTATGTGGATGGGTGTTTGCCCGTATGGATGTATGTGTATGATATTGGTGGCCAGTGTCTGCTGAGGCCAGAAGAGAGCAATGGATCCTCTGAAACCAGAGTTACAGACAGTTATAAGCTACTATGTGAGTGCTAGGACCCTAACCTGGGTCCTCTGTGAGAGCAGTCAGTGCTTTTAACCAATAGTCTGAAATATCAGAGAGATCTACCTACAGTCAATTCAGGTTTAGATTAAAGGCGTGGGCTACTAGTATTTGGTAGTTAGCCTTGAACTCACAGAAAGATCTCTTCTGTCTCTGGAGTTATGGGATTAAAGGTGTGGCCCCACCACTGCCTGACTGGGAGCCTGAAACTCCTTCTGTAAACTAAACTGGCCTCAAACTCAGATCTGCTGGGATTAAGGGCGAAGGTCACCACTCCTGGATATTTCCTGTGCTGAGATTAAAGGTGTAAATTATCACTTTCTGATCCTCTTGGATTGACTGTGGGTAGATCTCTTTTCTGATATTTCAGACTGGTTATTATTAAATACGAAACATATCCCCACAACCATCTCTTCTGCTTTCACAATGAGCTCTTAAAAAGAAAATGAGAAGTAACTGCTCAGGATTTTGCTTTAGAGTCTTTGAAAAAGTTGCACATATAATAGATGTATTTATTGCTACTTAATTATATATAGATGGATTTCAGTTTATGATGGTCCAACTTGAAGGATATTAAGTTTTATTTTTACTTTTTGATGGACATATTGAGAGTGTTAGTTATATTTTAAGAATTATATTGGTTTATTTTATGTATATGGGCATTCATCCCCCATATATCTGTACTCATGCACATAGTGCCCATGGAGGCCAGAAGAGAGCATCTGGAGTTGGAGTTATAGACTGTCAGGTGGGTGCTGGGAAGTGAACCCAAATCGTCTGGAAAAATACCCAGTGCTATTAACCTTTGAGCATCCCTCCAGCTCCTTACCTGTATTTTTAAAGAATGTCATCACGTAGCCTAGACTGGCCTTTGACTCGCTTTACAGCTGAGGATGACCTTTAACTCTTGATCTTCCCGCCTCCACCTCCAGAGTGCTGGGATGATTGTCACGCAATCCTGCACCTGGTTTTATGCAGTGCTGGGGACTGAACCCTGGGCTTTCTGCTTGCTAATCGAATATTTTGCTAACTGAGCCACATACCCAGTCTCTTAAATTCATTAAAAATTTTTAATGCTTACGTTGTGAGCGTGGTGGCAATACTCATATGCTGCATCCTAAGAGTGGAGGTCAGAGAACATGGGTTAGTTTTCTCCTTCTACCATGTGGAAGGAGATAGAATTCAGGTTTTGGAACTTGGTGGCAATTACATTTACCTGCTAAGAAATCTTGCCAGATCTTCAGTGCATTCTTTAAAAAAAAAATACATTTGGGGCTAGAGAGATGGCTCAGCAGTTAAGAGCACTGGCTATTTTTCCAGGGGGCCTCAGGGACAGCCTGGCCTCAGCCAGTTCAAATTGGTTATAACTAGTGCCTTAAAAGGGTGCTTCTAGCACTTACTCATAAGCTAACCTGGGGTCTGCCTGGGACCTTGGAAACAAAGGTGAAGTCCTAATATGAGATAACCTAGACCAGCAGAGGCCAGACACAGCCACAGATGCCAGCTAATCAAAATCCTTTCCCCTGGCTGGAAGGAGGATATTTGAGGCTTTCTCTTTCCTCAATAAAATTGGACTTGCTTGTTCCCACTTGTCTCTGTGCCTTCTTGCTCCCTCCTCCAAGGGGAGCTAGCAGGGGCCCTGAGCATAGAACACCCCAACACTACATGTCCCAGATTCAATTCTCAGCATCCATATGATGGTTCACAACCATGTTTAACTAAAATTCTAAGAGATTCAATACTCTTTTCTGGCCTTCCTGGGTTCCAGGCATATGGTGTACAGACATTCATGCAGGCAAATCATCCATACACATAAAATGAAAACATTTAAAAACTACATTATTTTTTGTGTGTATGTGTGCCCTGTGAAGATCATAAAACAATCCATGGGGGTTGGTTCTCTCCTACTGTGTGGATCTAACTCAGGCTGTCAGGCTTGGAATCAAATGCCTTTACTGAGCCATCTTTTCAACCATTCATGATTTATTTAACTTCCTTTTGGTTCTGGAATATGTATTTTACACTTTTACAATAACATCAGAGGCTGCATTTTTGGCTTTTACAAAGAAAATAAATTTATTTTGACTCAGGATTCTGGTCCAAGATAAAGTGCATATATATGACCATAGCCTCCTTGCCTGCCTCAGGCCTTTGCTTAAGAAAAAGTAGCATGCATATATGTACACATCCTTTGGTCTTACTTCTCAGTCACAAGTCTCCAGCTACAAGGAATCTTACCTGATGGTATCATATAATCCTGATTATCCCCAAGAGGCCTCATCTCTCAGTGTTGAGATTGGATTACGTGTCTACACTCAGGATCAGGGATGTGGCTCTGCTAATAGAGTGGTTGTTTACCTATCCTGAGGCTCAAGGCTTAATCCTCAATCCTCCAAATAAACAAATAGTTTCCAAAAGTCAGGTATGAGCTTCTCAAATAGTGTGGTAAAGTAC
The DNA here is from genome assembly GCA_033318265.1 of Phyllotis vaccarum. Classification (NCBI taxonomy): domain Eukaryota; kingdom Metazoa; phylum Chordata; class Mammalia; order Rodentia; family Cricetidae; genus Phyllotis; species Phyllotis vaccarum. The sequence goes on along the minus strand of JARWLC010000003.1, from coordinate 146,774,993 downwards.
TTGTCTGTCAGGTGAAAAACCCTGGGTTTCCTATGTATATATAACTTACACAAATAGAGAGATGTAGTATATAAACACAAACACATTTAAGATGTATACTTTGTTTTCATGTACCCCAGGGTGGCCTCCAGCTCTCTATGTAGCATAAAATGACTTTGGTACCCTGATCCTCTTGCCTTTACATTATATATGTGTATTTATGTATACATGCTATATCTATGTATAGATAAGTATAATTCATGACAAGACATACAAATATAGAAATACACATGCATATAACACACACACATAGCCATTAATACACACAGACATCTGCACAAAATACATGCACATACGCAGACAGAAAGAACCTCATTTCACCAGCAATATGGCCAAGTAGACAAGGTGATTGATTTAATAGAACCACATTTCTATACAAAGGTATATACAAACATATAGATATGTAATACTGACATAGATCATAGGTGTGTGTAAAACAGAGCTGTGGATGTAGCCCAGCAGGTAGAGTTTGATCACCACCACTGCATCATGAGTATGGTAATGCACGTGTAATCCCAGCACTCTTGAGGTAGAGGCAGGAGGAGGATCAGAAATTTAAGGCCGTCCTTGGTTACATAGCAAGCTTGAGTCCAGACTGAATAACATAAGATCCTGTCTGAAATAAAATAAACAAAACAGAGCTGATGGGATTGCTGAGTGGTTATGAATACACACTGTTCTTACAGAGTACCTGAGTTCAGTTTGGAGCACCCATATTAGGCAGCTCACAACTGCCTGTAACTCCAAACCCATGGGATTGAATACCCTCGTCTGGCCTTTGAAGGCATCTGCATGCCTGTGCACATATCTACAATAAACACATGCATGTACTTAAAAATAAATCTTAAAGCTGGGCATGGTGGCACATGCCTTTAGTACTGCTGTGTGGGAGGTCTCTGTGAATCTGAGGAGAGCCTAGTCTACATAGTGAGTTTCTGGAAAGCCAGAGCTACATAGTGAGATTCTGCCTTAATCAAATAAACAATAAAAAATAAACATACATCTTAAAACAAATTACAAAACCAAAACAATGAAATATTTATATATAGGCATACATAAAAACCCTGAATATATGTTCCCATACACACAAACATAGGGTTAACTATATAATAAATACACATACATTTATTACTAATATACCCTCACATAAAATGCACACATATTTATATGGAAAGAGCTATGTGTCCAGGGAAAACACATCACAGGCTGTACAAGTATATATATACATGTACACATGCAAAATACAAAAAGATATGGATATGGGCTGGGTGGTGTGTGCACAAGGCCTTCCCCCCACCCTCTCAAACACTCACATATGCCACACAGGTGGAGAGAAACAAAGTATACTTTCACATTCTATTCTGGAGGGCAGCTATGCTTATCACGATACCATCAATATGCCAGTCACATTTTGTTCTAAACCAATTGAAGGCGTGTAACACACATAATGTATGACTTCTGCCCTTTGGCCTTTGCTGAGAACAGGACCGTTCTTAATGCAATTATCCTACGATCAGCAGATGCAGGAAGTGTAACCTTGACCTAGTCCTATTATCTAATCTACAGTACGGATTCCATTTTCATTCATGGTCCACTCATATCCTCTGTAACTGTAAGTTTTGTCCCATGGGGAGACCATTCTATGAAGCACACGCTGAGATTTGCAGTCACGACCTTTGCGCTTCCATTGTCCTTCAAGTGCTGACAGTTTTGGCAGATGCACATCAGTTATTTGGAGAACATCTGCTGCTGTACGTGTTTTTGATGGTTCTTCCGTTGCAAGTTTTTGTGATTAATATTTGGAAATAATATCACTTCCTTCTCAGTGGCCTATATTAGGAGGTGTTACGATGGTCCTTTACCCCACTGGCACCATTACTAGTGAATCTTTTATTTTTTTTAAATATGAAAAATATGTGTACGTGTTCACTCATGTTCATGTATGTGGGTACAAGTATGTGCATGTGTATGTATGCATTTATGTGTCAGCCACAGGTCAACCTTTGGTGTTGCTTCCAGGAAATCTTCACCTTATTTTTTTAAACAGGCTCTTTTACTCAATTCTGGAGGTTACTGATTTGGAAAACCTGGCTTGCCAGTCAGCCCCAAGGATCCTCTTGTTTCTACCTCCCCAGCTCTGGTGTGGCTTTTTATGTGATGCTTAGGACTGGAATTCAGGACTTTGTGCCTATGTACCAAGTACTTTATGCATTTAGCTATATCCCCAGCCCCAAACTAAAAATTTTTTTAAGCACATAGGTTGAATCCTGGGTGAAGAAAGTTATCACAGAAGAAATGCACTAGAAAAAGCAAGTTGGATAGTGGTGGTACACACCTTTAATCTCACCATCGGGTGAGACCAGCCTGGTCTACAGAGCAAGTTCCAGGACAACCAGAGCTACACAGAGAAACCTGTTTCAAAAATAACAATAAATAAACAAACAGAAAAAAGAAAAGAATGAAAACATAGCCAACCCATCATGTAAGGTTTTCTGGAGAAGAGACCTCCAAGACTGCTGCACTCCTGAGAGATAACTAGATGAAGGAACTGAGGGGAAACAGGTGAACCAGATGTGATGTATTTGCCTTGAATTTAAAAGTTTCCTCTTGGAAGGAGGCTTTCCAAATTCTTAAAGTAAAACTACAAAGCTTAGGCAGTAAACATAACTCACAAATCTCAGGAAGCTCCTGAAACTTATAAAATTTATAAGCCCCCTCCTCCAAGGTAATATATGGGAAAAGCTATGCAACACTAACAGTTGCTGAAAAGAGGGGTCTCCATTACCAACAGAACCGCCTGCAAGCTTTCTAAGGACCTCTATGCAGGTAGCTTTTGTGAGTTGCCACCCATGCTAGGGTGGGCTTTTAGTGATGCAGCCACCTTTGAATCACCCATGCTCCTATAAGTAACCTAATACACTCACAAATACTAACTCAAATTGCTATGTACCAAAGGGTGCCCTTGAATGTATCATCCTCCCCCTCCATCTCTATAGTGCTGCAATTAAAGGCATGTACCACCACTTTTGATTTATGAAATGCTAAGGATGGAACCTGGACTTTAATGCATACTCGGTAAACTTACTGAAAACTGAGCTGTACCCCCATCCCAAGTCCATTTCAACTGAAGCTCTGTGTGTGTGTGAAGAACACAGAGAAGCAGCTTCTGACACATCTAAACACTTAACCAGAATCACATAGCTTTCAAAAACCAAGATTCGGACCTCATACTTTCCAGTTATTACTACTGTTATTTTGTTTATTTGTTTTTATGAGTGTCATGGTCTGATGGTAAAATTATTTGGGGCCAAGCATGGTGGCCTGAATTGGTTCTCAGGATGCATACAGTTGAAGGAGGGAACCGACTCCCATAGCTTATCCCTCTGACTTCCACATGCACACAATAGCAGACACAAAATACATATGATTAAAAAGTTAAAACTAGTGCAGACCTTTGATCCTAGCAGAGAAGCAGAGGCAGGTGGATCTTAGTTTTAGGACAGCCAGGGCAACACAGAGAACTTGTCTTGAAAAGTCAAAGAGAAAAAATAAAGAGTTAAAACTAAGTAATGCTTGTTGTTTTGTGAGATATAGTTTACATATCATAAAACCCTAGTGTCTCAAATGTATAATTTGAAAAGAGTCGATTTTATGATAAGTCTATAGTAAATTACCCCAAATTAATTTGGCTCAAAGATGTACCTCGATTGGTAGAGTATTTTTCTGGCATCCACAAGACCCTAGTTTTAATCCCCAGCATTTTATAAACCAGGCATGGTGACATATCTCTGTAACCCCAGCAACAGGAGTGTGGAGTCAGGAAGAACAGAAGTTCAAGTTACCATTCCCTACACAGTGAGCTCAAGGTCATCTGAGGCTTCATGATTCTGTCTTCAGAGAAGATTTGCTCTTGGAGCTGGAGAGCTGGGACAGCACTTAGGAGCACTAGCTGCTCTTCCAGAGGACTCCGGTTTGGTGGGCAGCAATCATATGGCAGCTCACAACCACCTGTAATTCCAGTTCTAGGAAATCAAATACAGTCATCTGGCATCAGTGGGCACCTGGCACGAATATGGCACACATGTAAACAAAACATTCATACACATAAAATAAAGTAAAATTTAAAAAGACTTATTCATGATCACATTGAAGCTATTGCTTTACTTATTTCATGTGTATGAGTGGTTTAATTTATAATTTTTGAAACAGGATCTCACTATGTATTTCTAACTGTCCTGAAACTTACTATGTAGCTCAGGCTGGCCTTGAATACATAGAGATCTGCCTGCCTCTGCCTCTGGCCTGCTGGGAATAAAGAATACTTTACCATGCCTGGCTTGTATGAGTGTTTGCCTGCATGTATGTGTGTGCACCATGTGCATGCCTGTGACCACAGAATCCAGAAGGTGTTAGCTTCCCAGGGACTGGAGCTATAGATGGTTGTGAGCTGCTATGTAGTTGATAGGAATTGACCCATGTTCTCTGGGAAAACAAAAAACAAAAAACAAAACAAAAAAAAACCCAGCCAATATTCTTAACCACAAAGCCATCTTTGCAGGCTCCCCTTCAAAGTACTTTTTATGTGTAAACATTTTCATTTTACAGATAGAGAGAAAATTTTCAAGACAGTTTTATTGAACCATAACATACATGCTCTAATCAGTGCATATTTCTAGCTTAGAGCTTAAGAAGTGTTGACACATGTATTCCTTTTGAAGTCATTACCATAATTAAGATAATAGGAATGTCAGCCACACCCAAAAGTTTTTTCTTGTTGCTTAGAAACCTGTGCTTCTGGCTCTTTCCCTTCTGTACTTCAAATGATTGCATGCTCTCTATTGCTGTAGTTTACATCTCCTAGAATGTTTTAAAAATTATATCAAATAGGATATATTCTGGTTTTGGCTGGTTTCTTCCACTCAGCATGATTATTCTGTAACTCATTCTTGTTGTTAGGTGCATAAATAGTTCATTTTTTTTTTAATTGCTGATGCTGAAAACCAGTTTTGTTCTGTTTTAGGTTTTTTTGGGGATGGCAGATTTCTCTGAGTAACAGCCCTGGCTGTCCTGGAACTCACTCTGTAAATCAGGCTTGCCTCAAATTCAGAGATTTTTTTTTTTTTTCTGGAATTAACTCTAACTGAATTTGTAACTGGTTGCAGGTAGTTTTGAGTCATCTGCTTGTGGATGCAGGAAGTCAGGTCCTCTGGAAGTGCAATAAGTGATCTTAGTCACGGTTGTGGAATAGAATAATTGTTTACCTATGTAAATATGTGTTGTATTTATTTATGATGCATGCGTCTAATTATGCAAACGTGTTGCTTTTGTTTATCTGCATTTGTTTAACTATGTAAAGATATATTGCTGGTTCACCTTGCCTGCTTGAGGCACCTGATTGGCTTAATAAAAAGCTGAATGGCCAATAGCTAGGCAGAGCAGGGATAGGCAGGGCTGTGGGGCAGAGGTAAAGAGGAAGCCAGCTCAACAGCAGGAGTCAGCCAGCGCTGGAGGAAGCAGGATAAGTTAAACAAGCCTAGGGGAAGTAACTGGATTGATAGAAATGAGTTAATTTAAGTAAAGAAGAAACAGAGCTAGATAGAAACAAGCCTAGGCTACGGCAGAGCATTCATAACTAATAATAAGTCTCCATGTCATGTTTTGGGGGCTAGTGGTTCAAGAAAGCCTGCTAGAAGTCACTGAGCCATCTTTCCAGCCCATTTTTCAATGATTCTGAGTCAAGTCTCATGAAGTCTAGGCTGGCTTTGAATTCCTGATTCTTATGCCCTAGTCTTTTAAGTGCCAGAATTACAGATGTGGCAACAAATCCTCAATCGATGTCTTCTACCTCCCCACTCTTTTCTGTCAGAGATTTGATCTACTAGATAGCCCTGGTCGGTCTGGACCTCACTATGAAGATCATAAATGGGTTTGATTATGATATGTTCATATATGTGTATGATCATATCTCTGTTACCCCATTATCTGTCATGCCCTCCTCCCCCTCTCTCTGACCGCTTCCTCGTTCCGGGTTGTTTCTCTTCTACTTTAAGGCCTTAAGAAATACCTTTTTTTCATGAAGCATAATGATGCACATCTTTAAAACCAGCTAATGGGAAGCAGAGGCGAAGTTCCAGGCCAGGTGAGTTCCAGGAGAGCCCAGGACTACATAGAGACCCTGTCTCAGAACTTTGTTTTATTTATAGGGAAACAGAACATCACAGCCGTTATGTTGATGTCAGAGAACAGCGTTGGGGAGTCAGCTCTCTCTCCTTTTACCTGGGAGTCCTGGGGATTAAAACCAGGTCATCAGGCTGAGTGGCAAGTGGCATCTCCCACTGAGTCCTGTCACTGCCGCGAATGTTTATTTCGCAGTACTGCAGTGTGAACCTAGAACCTCCAGAAGAGAAGGCAAATGCTCTTCTCTAACCTATGTATTCTTTGCTCACATCTTCCCTCCTGCCCACTGAGTTTAATTGGGTGTGATTAGAGGATAATAGATGAAGAGCTATTTATTGGAGGATGGACAATTTACAGTGTCTGTACCACTGAACAAAACACCTCTCTTTCCCTGCAGCAACCATTAACATCCTTAGAAAGGTGAGCCCCATCGAGATGCTTTTTTAAAATTTGTTTCTTTGCTTTGAGGCAGGATTTCCTGTGGTCCAGACTAACCTGGAACTCACTAAGTTACTAGCTAAGGATGGTCTCAAACTTCTGCTATTTCTGCCTCTCTCTCTTGAGTGCTGGAAGTTTCAAGAATGTACTACCTTGTTTATCTCACTCCCCTCTTTTCTTATGAGAGAGCCAAACGTTAGCCTAGAGCCTTTGAACCTCACTGTGCAATCCAGGTGGCTTCCAACACTGAGTAATCCTCTTACCTCAGAATCCCAAACGTTGAGACAGTAGACGTGGAATGCTGTCTGACTCCTTTTTTCTTTTCCGTCCCTTCCCTTCTTCCTCCTTCCCTCCCTCCCTCCCTTCTTCCTTCCTTCCTTCCTTCCTTCTTTTTTTTTTTTTATGAGAAAGGATATAATTTATAGCCCAGGCAGGCTTCCTCTTGCATAACTGGTTCCCTCAGAGAACAGAAGAGGATGCTTGATCCCCTGGGACAGGAGTTACTGATAGCTATGTGGGTGTTGGGAATCAAACCTAGGTCTCCTGGGAAAGCAGCCAGTGCTCTTAACTACTGAGCCATCACCCCCCCCCATTTATTTTATTTTTAATTTTGTGTGTGTGTGTGTACATAGTGCAAATGGATTTGGATACTAGAGGCTTCTGATACCCCTGGAGCTTCAGTTTCAGGAGGCTGTCAGCTGTCCATCATGGATTCTCGGAACTGATCTCAAGGGCAATGCATGCTCTGAACTGCTGAGCCATCTCCCCAGCTCTTAAAGTTTGTTTGTTTGTTTGTTTGTTTGTTTGTTTTTTAAAGCAGGGTGGTGTTGGCACATGCCTTTAATCCCCACACTCCAGAGGCAGGGGCAGGCAGATCTCTGTTAGTTCGAGGCTAGCCTGATCTAAGAGAGTGAGTTTCAGGACAGCCAGTGCTGCATAGAGAAATCTTGTCTTGAAAAAAACAAAAAAACACCCCCAATATGTGTGTGTGTGTATGAGAGACAGAGACAGAGATGGAAACAGACATGTGTGTGTCATAGTACACAAGTGAAAATCAATTTGCAGGGGTTGGCTCTCTTTTCCCAGCATGAAGGACATGAAGACTAAATTCAGGAGGGTCAGGCCTGGTGGGTAGTGCCTTTACACCCTGTCTTGGTGAGTTTATTTTGTTAGTTTGACACTCTTCAGAAAGGAGAACCTCAGTAGAATTGCCTACATTGGGGGTTGGTCTGTGGGTTTGTCTGGAGGGCATTTTCTTTCTTTTTCTTTTCTTTTTTCCATATCTACCACTGTTTCCCCTCTCTTCCCTCCTCCCAGCCCCTCCCAGTCCTCCCCCAAGCTCCTTCCACCCCATCCTCCCATCTATTCCCCAAGGAGGGCCAGGAGTCCCAAGGTGGGTCAGTTCAGTCTGAAGTATCCACTTGAGGTAGGTCTGAGTCCCTCATCCCAGTATGAAGACTGACTTAGGTGTTCCTCTGTAGGGATGTCAGTTCATGCACACACTCTGATCCTACTGCAAGAGGCTCCACAAACTGCCCATGACATTTGACAGTCCTCTATCTTTGGAGAGAGTTTAGTTCCTTTCCATGAAGGTTCCCCGATGATGATTTCAGAGTCAGTGAGCTCCCAATAGCTCCCGTCAGCCATCTCTGTGGGTCTCCTCTTCACGATCCTGATCCCTTTGCTCATATACTCTCTCCTCCTTCTCTTTAGCTGAACTGGGAGCTCAACCTGGCACTTAGCTATGGGTCTCCGCTTTTGCCTCTATCCATTGCTGGATGAAGGTTCTACAATTAGGGTGGTCATTTATTTCATTATAGGGAATGTCCTGTTTAGGCACCCTCTCTACTATTGCATGGAGTCCTAGCTGGGGAACATCTTGTGGATTCTTGGATGTTTTCTTAGCACTGATTTCTTTTTAACTCCACAGTGCCTCTGTCTACCGTTTCTCTATTCTTCCTCTCTGCTGCTCCTCCCACTCAGCCATCTTCTCCTTTCATGATTTGTTACCACCTCCCCTTGTTTGATCCCTGTTATGATACCTATTTACTCAGGAGATCTTCTCTATTTCTCTTTCCCAGGGGGATCCCCGGATGTCTCTCTTAAGTTCCCTGGTGGGCATTTTCTTAATTGCTAGTTTGATGTAGGAGTGCTCAGCCCACTAAGGGTGGTGCCATACCTAGGCAAGGCTTTATAGTAAAGCAATTGAATGTGCTGGCGGCACACACTTTTAATCCAAGTTCTTGGAGGCAGAGGCAGGTGGATCTCTGAGTTTGAGGCCAGCTACGGCTACATCGAGAAACCTTGTCTTGAAAAAAATTCAAAACAAATGAGAGAGATGGGGGGGGGAGGGGAGCAAGCAATTAAGCAATTGAGCAAGCCAAGGCCAAGGAGAAGAAGACAGTAAGCAGTGTTCCTTCATGGGCTGTGCTTCAGTTCCTGATTACAGACCATAACCTGTGAGCCAAATAAACCCTTCCCTCCGAAACTTACTCTTGGTCATGTTTATCACAGTGACAGATACAAAACTAGGATGTCCTTTGAGCCACTTTGCTGCCCCCTGTTTTGTTTGTATGTGTGTTTGTTTGTTGGGTTTTTTTTTGTTGTGTTTTGTTTTGTTTTGAGACAGGGTTTCTCTGTGTAGACCAGGCTGGCCTCAAGCTCAGAGACCCACCTACCTCCGCCTCCCTAGTGCTAGGATTATGGGCCACCACCATCCCTCTTTCTGTTTTATTTTGATTTGTTTTTGATGCAGGCTCTCACTATGTATTCTAGGCTAACCTCCAATTCCAGATCTTCCTGCTTCTGACTCCCAAAGGCTGGAATCTCAAAGAATGAATAGTCTTCCAGGTCATTAACTTGTACATATATACAATTATACCTGTTCTATCTGTAGGGTAAATTCTTCAAACTGGGATGTGGGTGAAAGGGGACAAACGCTTATGTTTCAGGTAGATGTTAGCAAAGCACTGTCCATGAGAACTAGGCTATCATATGCCATTGTGTAACAGTCCACTTGTTTCCCCTGCTATTGTCCACAAGTTATTTCATTAACTTTTTGGTCATTTGCCAATCTGATAGGAAGAGAGTGACATCTCACACAGTTTTCATTTTCATCTGAATGCAAATTATCATTCCAAATGCTTAGTAGTCATTTTGTCTGTCCTTTATACAGTTTCTTCTCTTTCCCCAGAAATAAGATGGAAGGGGCTGGAAATGTGGCTCAGTGGATAAAGGCTCTTGCTGCCAGGTTTGATTCTGTGACCTACATTTATAAGGAAAAGGCTGACTCCTCCTACAAGCTCTCCTCTTGTGTCCACACAGCACCACACTGTGCACGTTCTCTCTCTCATACACACGCACAGAATATAATAAAACTTTTAAAAAAAAGTTTAATTACTGGTTCTATGACACAGCATATTGGACTTATAAACAACAAAAAAGTTTAATAGCACTAAGTTGAAAAATATAAATAATATAAGAACTCAAATAGTTGTCCATTCTTTCTTTAAGAAGTATTTTTATTTTATGTGTATATAGGTCTGAGTGAAGAATACACATGTACTACATGTGTTCAGAAGAGGACATCAGATCTCTGGGTGCTGGAAAGTGTGAACTCAGGTCCTCTGCACAGTGGCAAATGCTCTTAACTGTTTCTCCAGCCCCAAGCAACATAATAATTTTTTATATTTTTATTATGTGTGTGTAGATCAGAAGGCAACCTTCCATTCCTTCTCCCCCTTCTCTCCTTTTTCTATGTGGGTCCCTGGAATTGAAGCTAAATTCCTCACTACTTAGCTAAGAATGACTTTGGACTGCTGATCATCTGAAGTGGTAGGGTTACGAGTGTGAGTCACCATGCCCGGGTGCTTTAGAGTTTCTTAATCCTCTCTGTGGATCATTTCAGAAGTTCAGAAATTGTTTTCGTGGCAGTAAAGCAAAGCTGTTGTGTTTCTCCTTGGAGGAAAACTTCCTGCAGGTATTCGGCGAGTCTAAGGTTCTCAAGGTTGTAACCCAGGTTCTATCGCCCCCTGCTGGCTCCTCTGTGAGCAGCGCTTGCTAACACCAGGAGGGAGGACCGCTAAGTACCCACACCACTAATGCCCAAGGTAGCCTTGGGTAAGATGCATGATTACCATGTTCAGGGAATCTGTCAAACAGGGAGTTATATACGTGATGAATAGTAAGTTTTCCCTCCCTTTTCTTTTTTCCCTTTTCAGACTATCTCATTTATTAATCAACAAATTGAGTATGCGCATGTGTGGGTGTATGTTTGGCACAGTGTATGTGTAGTCAGAGGACATTGTGGGTCCTGTGACTTTAATATAGGTCCTTGGGCTTGGTGGTAAGTGCCTTTACCCACTGAGTCCTGTCATTTAGTTATTAATTCATCAAACATTTGTGGGGCACCTGCTCTGCACCACATTCTGTTTTGAGCACTTGGGGCAAAGATCTTCAATATAGCAGCCATCATAATTAGTACTCAGGAAAGACATAATGAGAAGGACAAGGTAGGAAAGGAGAAAGCATATAGATCTAAGGAAGAAAAAACCCAAAGAAGATAAAGGATGTACAGAGTGTGGGAGGGATACTAGCCATTTTAAATAGAGGGGTCAGAAGAGAACTCACAGAAAAGAGTAGCAAAGTAAGAAAATGAGAGAGGAAGCTAAGTGGATTATCTGGTGTAATAACATTCCGAAATGGCCAATGCAAAGGTCCTGAGGCAGACATGAACGTATGTGTATGATCCCTGAGTAAACAGGAAAGGAGCCCAGAGGAGTGAGCGCTAGAGAGGGGGAACGTCATCTGACAAGATGGCTGAGTGGGTCACCAATCCTGTGGACCCGACCTCCATGATGGAGGGAGAGAATTGACTATTGTAGGCTCTCTCTCCTATGTTTGAGTGCCATAGCACTTGAATCCATACACATGCACGTACATACACACACTAAATTAATAAATAAAATAAGCAAAACATTTTTAAAGGGGGGATCAAAGCAGGAAGACAAGGGCAGATTCTTAAAGGTCACTGGGAAAAGACTTGGTTTTTAAAAATTTGTTTTTGGTTTCTTCAAAACAGGGTTTTTCTGTGGAGCCCTGGATCTCCTGGAACTTTGTAGACCAGGCTGGCCTTGAACTCCCACCACACCCAGCTATAGGACCTGACTTTTTTATTAATGTGTAAGTCATGTTTAGGACTCTAAGCAAAGAGCTGACAAGACTTAGGCATTAAGAGTCTCTCTCCAGCAGGTCTGTGGACTCACACACAGAACTGACAAGAGGAGATGATGAATTCCTTAGACCAGGTTGGATCAGGATGGAAAACACAATGGTGGGAAGACAAGGCTGGATACAGGATAGGTTTTGGAGATGAAGTGTATATGATTTGCTGATTCAAATGGAATATGGGGTTCAATAATGGTTAGGCTCTATGTGTGTGTATGTATGTATGTATGTATGTATGTATGTATGTATGTATGTATGTATGTATGTGTGAGTGTGGGCACTTGCACACCATGCCAAGCATGATGAAATCAGAAGATAGGATTCTAGACTTGGCTCCCTCTTTCCACCACATGGGTCCTGAATTTCTCTGGTCCTAGGGCTTATGCTGCAAACCTTTGTGCACTGAGTTATTGGTTTCTTTTCTTTTTGCGGGAAGGTCTTCTATAGACCAGGCTGATCTCACATTTTCCTATGCAACCAAGGATAATATTGAACTGTGGTGATATGTTTCATATTTAATAAAAGCCAGTCTGAAATATCAGAGAAGAGATCTACCCTCAGTCAATCCAGGAGGACCAGAGAGTGATAATTTACACCTTTAATCCCAGCACAGGAAATATCCAGTAGTGGTGACCTGTAGGGGTATTGTGTTGTCTCATGGTAAATAATTGTCCCACCCACTGGTTTAATAAAAAGAGCTGATTGGCCAAAGGCAGGCAGGAAGTGTAGGTGGGGCTACCAGACTAAGAAAATCTCTGAGGGCAGAATGCCAGACGGAGCGCCAGAGAGAAGCCAGAGGAAGCCGAGGACAACTATGCTGCTCTAAAGAAAGGTACCGAGCCGCATGGCTGAACAAGAGACATGGGTTAGATGAAGGGTAGAGAGCTAGCAAGTGATATGCCTGGGCCTGAGGCTGATCAGCCTAAAACTATAGTAAGCCTCTGTGTGTCTCTGTGGGACTGTGGGACTGCTGGTCTTCAGGTCTGTGGGTTTATGGGTCTGTGGTCCTAAACCTTGAGGCTAGGCTCGAAAGTCCGGGCCAGAAACCTCATACTACAGTGACCTATGCCCTTAATCCCAGCACATCTGAGTTTGAGGCAGCTTGGTTTACAGAGGGAGTTCCAGGCTCCCACGCAGGCAGTGGTGGTGCCAGGCCTTTAATCCCATAACTCCAGAGACAGAGATCTTTCTGTGTTTCTATGAGTTCAAGGCCTAACTACCAAATAGTAGTAGTCCACGCCTTTAATCTAAACCTGGATGTGAAACAACTGGGAGAAGAGGGTGTTTAAGGCAGGCGTAGGAAGACAGAGCAGGCAGTAGAAGCCACGGGAGTGAGGCTGAGGAAGCTGGAAGACAGCTGGGTGAGATGTGACTGTGGGGTTTCCTCTCTTTGATATCTCAGCCTTTCCGTGAGATCTGGCTCTGAGTTTCCTTTAACACAACAGAATTCATGCAGTATTGAACTGATCCTTTTTTAAAATTACATTTTTACTGTATCTGAAGAAATGGCTCAGCAGTTAAGAGCACTGACCATTCTTTCAGAAGACAGGTGTTCCAATCTCAACATCCACATAGTGGCTCATATCCATCTGTAATTTTGATTCCAGGGGATCCAACATCCTTTTATAGTTTTCTTGGGCACTGTGCACATACATAGCATATGTGTATGTGCAGGCAAAATTCATCACATAATTTTTCTAAGTACATATTTACTGATTTTGAGTGCATGTGTGTGCCTGTGCTTGAGTGTGGGGCTTTGTATTCTACAGTGCACGAGTGGATGCCAGAGAGCAATTTCGGAAGTTGTTCTTTGCTCTGTTTGAATCCTGAAATTTGAATTTAGGTTGTTTCTCCTTGGTGAGGCATCTCGCCAGCCTTCCTGCTCCTGGAGCCCTAAGTTTAAATATAGGTTAAAATAAAGGACTCTTACCCCCTAGTGGTCATATGGGGAATAGCCTAGCTCGTTTTTTGTTTCATAGCCATACCAGGCACACTAGTTATGTAACAGGGGAGACTGACTTCTGATCCTCTGCCTCCACTAACACTACCAAGTTCTAGGATGATGTCCACATGCGTTTGTTTGAAAGCCCTAGTTTGTAAGTTGAAATCATGTGGCATATCTTCACAAATACCAAAGTACTCTGGTTATTTTTTGATATTTTGCCTTCATGTGTGTGCACCACAAGCGTGCATAGATACCAAAACAGGCTAGAAGAGGGCATTGGGTCTCTTGAAATTTGAATTACAGACAACTGCAAGCTGTCATATGCTGGGAATTGAGCCAGGGACCTCTGGAAGAGGAGTCAGCACTCTTAATCACTGAGCCAGCCCTCCAGCTCTCCAGTCCTACTAGTAGTTTTAAACTATAACCATCTGGTGAAAGGAGATTTCTGTTGGTTTCTTTTCTGAGAGGTGACAGTTGCTTTCTTTTGTAATTACTGTCTATTTTAAGGGCCCATATATGGAGTCTATGTAAGGTGTCTTCTGGAATTTTCATCTACTTGCTTCACTGTGGGGTCTTGCCTGAATCAATCATTCCGACTGGCTTTGTTTGTTGGTTGGATGGTTTATAGCTTGATTGAATCTCTCACTCTAAAACCCCATGATGGGGAGTTGGCTCATTGGTTAAGAGCACTCACTGGTTACTTTTCCAGAGGACCCAGGTTCAATTCCCAGTACCCATATGGTGGCTCATAACTGCCTGTAACTCCAATTTCAGGGTATCTGATGCCCTCACACAGATATACATGCAAGCAAAACATGAGTGCACATGAAATATAAATAAATAAATTGAATCAAAAAATTATGGTCTGGAGCTCATTATGTAGCCCAGGCTTGCTTCAAACTGCCTTAGCCTCCTGAGTATTGGGATTCAGGCATGAACCACTTATGACTGCTTGATTGATTGACTTTAAGAGTTCGGTCATTTCTTCCTTCCTTTTTTTTTTTTTTTTTTTTTTTTTTTTTTTTTTTTTTTTTTTTTTTGAGGCAGTGTTTCTCTTTGTAACAGTACCAGCTGTCCTAAAACTCGCTCTGTAGAACAGGCTGGCCTTGAACTCACAGAGGTCCTCCTGCCCTGTGTCTCAAGTACTGGAATTAAATGTGTGTGACACCACCACCCAGCTCATTTCTTTGTTTCTTTATTTTGTCTGTATGTGTTTGCACAGGTGCAGGTGTATGTATGTGAAGACCAGGGGACAACCTTGGACATTGCTCCTCAGGTATCATTCCTCTTTTTGACTCAAGGTCTCCCACTAGCCTGAACCTTGCCAAGTTCACTAGGCCCAGCTAGAGAGTCTCAGTGATCTCCTTGAGTCTGTTTATCCAGTGCTCGGAATGCAACCACTTACTACCATATCTTTTTTAGGAAAACAATGTTGTGAAGAATGTAACTAAGATCCTGAATCAGGCTGGTTCTTTTCTTCCACTATGTGGGTTCCAGGGATTAAACTCAAGTCCCTAGGCTGGGGAGAAAATGCCCTCACCTACTGAACCATCTTGCCATTCCAGTTCTTTCTCTTAAGCACTTACTATTATACCATACCTATAATAAAATTCGTTCTTTGAATTCATGAGACCGGAACCTGGCTGACACTCAGTGGAAATTTTTTGTGACCATGTAAATCCATCACCCTAACTCCTGATTTAAAGCACACTTAAGACCAGGAAGCTTTTGTTAAACTCGAGGACATCCCAGTTTAGCAAATCATTGATATGAGGAACCCTTCTATGTAATAACTAAACTTGCTTGAAGTTAGGGAAGAGAGTAGGAGGGCAGTGAGATGACACATGTACCAGGAATGATGTGTTCCTCCATCCCCAGGTAGGACAGGGATACATTTCAGAACTCTCTGGGGATGAAAACAGGTGGATGAGCAGGGTGCAAGATGAGCCAGGAGGCTGAACTGGTGGTGGCTGTGTCCTTGGAAAGCCCCAGCTGCATTCTCAGCCCAGATGTTAGTTAGGGATGTTTGTGTTGAGGGTCATCGTCTGCCCCTGTAGGGCTGTTATATTCCAGATGGGGTGGAGGGTACTCCAGCATATACCTAGGAGGTCATTGGAATGACAAAGAAGCCCAAAGTAGCTTCCAAGTGCTTCATGTACACTCTTGAGTGGCTGAAGTTGGCCTCTCCCCATCTCTGGAGACTCCATTGTTGGCCTGAGATAGCTTGGGACAAAAAATGTCACAACATAAAGCACATTAGCAATGGCGTGTACAGAAGGGGTATTAATGAAATCTAAGATCATTACAGCTTTCTCAGAAGGCTGCTTTATCAGCTTTTAAATTACTTACTAATTTTATTTTATGTATTTTTTTCTTGCAGGTATGTATGGGCACCGCATACATGCTTAGTACCTGAAGAGGTCAGGAGAGGGTATGGCGTCCTCTGAAACGGGAGTTAGAGGTAATGATGGTAATGAAGTACTGTTTGGGTTCCCGGAATGAGAACCTGGTCCCCTATAAGAGCAGCAAGGGCTCTTAAGTGTGGAGCCATCTCTCTAGTCCCCTTCTTCATCACCTCCTTTTTTTGTTTTAAGTTTTAAGTCACATTTATTCTTTTTTCCTCTCTCTCCCCCTCTCTCTGTGTTCTCTCTCTCTCTCTCCCTCCCGCTCTCCCTCTCTCTGTAGTCTCTCTCTCTCTCTCTCTCTCTCTCTCTCTCTCTCTCTCTCTGTGTGTGTGTGTGCTTACCTGTGTGCTTACGTGCATGCGGGAGTGTGCAGACATACCTCAGCACATGTGTGGAGGTCAGAGAACAACCTGTTATAGTCAGCTCTTTCTTTCCACTGTATGGGTTCTGAGGACCAAACGCAGGTCTTCAGATCTGGGCAGTAAGTGACTTATTGCCTTACCCACTGAGTCACCATCTTGTAGGCTTGTGCTCTCTCTCCCTCGAGTGTGGACACAATGTAACTAAGGTCCATTCCTGCCCCCCCTATAGTCCCTGCCTTCATGGAACACCCCTTCTAGAACTGCAAGCCAGAGTAAACCCTTTGTTGCTTTGGCTGCTTTTGCTAAATATGTTGTGGGAGCAGTAAGTGCCTTACCCACTGAGCCACCATCTTGTAGACTTGTAGACACCATCTTGTGCCCTCCTCCCTCCCTCCCTCCCTCCCTCCCTCCCTCCCTCCCTCCCTCCCTCCCTCCCTCTCTCTCTCTCTCTCTCTCTCTCTCTCTCTCTCTCTCTCTCTCTCTCTCTCTCTCTCTCTCTCTCATATTGTCTTTGTGTATCCCTGGCTGCTGTCCTGAAACTCTTCCTCTCTCCCTAGAATACATGTCTAGGGAGTGTGCAGACATACCTCAGCACATGTGTGGAGGTCAGAGAACAACCTGTTATAGTCAGCTCTTTCTTTCCACTGTATGGGTTCAGGCTGGCCTTGAACTCATGTGTAGCCAAGGATGACCTAGAACTCCTCATTCTCCTGCCTCTACTCTGTAATTGCTAGAATCAAAGGCATACATCACCACATCTGACTTCTTCCTTATTTATGTATTTACTTATTTATTCTTACCTTTTTTTCTTTAGATATGTATTCCAGGCTGGCCTTGAACTCATGCATAGCCAAGGATGACCTAGAACTGATTCTCCTGCCTCTATTGGAATGAAAGACATGTGCCAGCGCACTAGGTTCTGTGGGGTGCTGAGGATTAGAGCCAGGACTAACAGCACTGTACTATTTGAGGTACATCCTCAGTTTCCCACATTTGCACAAAGTGCCTTCTCCATGTTTTGTTTCACAATAATCTGATAGGTTGGGATTTTTTAATTTTTAGAAAATGAGAGATTGAACCAAGGATCTCACACATGCCAGGCACGTGCTGTTCTATCTAAACTGTGTCTCTAGCCCATTTTAAATATTTTTTGAGAACATTGTACATAAACACTCTATCTACATCATTTGTACCTGTTTCTTACCCTAGACTCCTTTCGTACCCTCTTGCAAATTCACAGTGTTTTCTTTATTATTGATATGTATATACCTATGCAGTTCGACTATATATACATATATCACATATATTCTAAGTTTATTTAGCATTGTTTGTGTGTGTATGTGTCCATGACTGACCACTTGGGATTGGAAATCCTGTTTGGAAGCTCTTCCCTTGAGAAAATGGATTCTGCCTCTCTTAGCAGCCATTAGTCACTTGTAGCTTTGGGATCTTGTAGAATTGCCTTTGTCCATATTGACATGTTATCTAATGTCATTATGCTAGTCCTGTTCAGGCAGCCATCAAGCTGGAACTGACCTAGAAGGACTGGGTCACACAGCATCTGGAGGTGCTATGCAAGGTGGCAAGGCAGAGGAACAGTCCTACTAGCTGTAATGGCCATGAAATACAAAAATGACTGGACTGGCAAGATATCTTGGTAAGTTGGAGGCTAGCCTGGATTACATGAGACCAAATCACAAAAGAAAGAAACAGGTGGTAGGTGGGGGTGGGGAGGAAGTTGGAGGGAGAGAATACATATACTAAACCAACACACATACACATGCATACAAACAGTCTATTTAAGGCAAGAAGTATTAAGCTTTATTTTTGCTTGTTGGTGTTTTGATACAAAGTCTCATGTTACCCCAGGCAAGCCTCTAGCTATTATTTAGTCAAGGATGATTCTGGTACTGCTATCCCAGCATCCAGGAGGTGGAGACAGGAGGATCAGGAATTTAAGGTGTGATTCCAGCCTGAACTACATGAGACCTTATCCCAGAAATAAAGAAAGGGCAGGGTGGACAAGGTGGCTTAGCATGATAAGCTAAGTTTGATTCCTGGAATATACATGCTACAAAGAGAGAAGCAATTCCTGAAAGTTGTCCTCTGATCTCCACAGGCATGTCTTGGCATATCTGTGCCCTGCTTCTGTTAAATAAATTTAGAAACAAACAAAACCCAACACCAACTCTAAACTTCAAAGAAACAAACAAAAATTAAACAACAAAACAATCAAACCCCAAAATATACAAACTAACATGAGGTGGAATGTCTTTCTGTATGCTGGGAATGTCAATGGTTAATAAAGAGACTATTTTAGCCAATGGCAAGACATCTTAGAAACAGGTGGGAAATCCAAGCATATATAAAGAGAAAGAAGGGCGGATGCTATCCAGTCACCCAAGGAGCAATATGTAAAGGAATTCAGGTAAGTCACAAGCCACATGGCAAGACAGATTAATGGGAATGGGTTAAGATGAAAGAGCTAGCTAGCAATAAGCCCTAGCCATAGGTCAAACAGCATGTAATTGATATGAGTCTCAGTCATTTTGCAGGGGCTAAGCAGCTCTGGGTGAGTCTAGATTGTGGGACTAGGCAGGGCCACAAACTTTTACTACACTAATATACCTCCAAGTCTCAACACTGGTTACCTGGGGAGTAAGGAGCCTGCTGAGTTTGGAATCCTATCATGGAAGGTGTTCTGTGGAGCTACCGATGTGCTGCTTATTATAGAGCATGTGGTTATAATGGCAGCTACTTTACAGCTAGGTTTCTTATATAGTGTGTAACAGGCTTTCTTTTGGGTCACCAACCAGCTCCCAAATCACAACACAAAGACTTCTTTTAATTAATGTTTTTTTCACTTATTTTACATCCCAACTGCAGTTTCCCTTCTCTCCTCTCCTCTACCCCTCCCTCCATCCACTCCTCCTCTGTCCTCCCATGGAGAACATGGCAAATCAAGTTCAGATAGGACAAAGCTTCTGACATGGAGTCTTCTTATTAGTTATGAATGCTTGGCCTTATGCTTGTTCCGTTGGCTCCTATAACTTAAATCAACCTATTTCTCTTCATCTACACTTTGCCTTGGTGGCTTTTTACTTTTATTTTGTTCTGTATGTCCTACTCTGTAGGTAGATTATGTTGTTCCATTGTAAATAATTGTCCCCACTTATGAGTTTAATAAAAAGCACTGATTGGCCAAAGGCAGACAGGAAGTGTAGGTGGGGCTACCAGACTAAGAAAACTCTAGGAACAGGCAGAACAGAGCAGAATGCCAGAGAGAAGCCAGAAGAAGCAGAGGACAACTATGCTGTTCTGAGAAAAGGTACCGAGCCGCTTGGCTGAACAGGATAAGAGTCATGGGTTAGCTTAAGGGTAAAGAGTTAGCAAGTGATATGCCTGGGCCCTAGGCCGATCAGCCTAAAACTATTGTAAGCATCTGTGTGTCTCTGTGGGTCTGTGGGACTGTGGGCCTAAACCTTGAGGCTAGGCCCTAAAGTCTGGGACAGAAACCTCACACTACACTACTCTGTGTCTGTTTGGCAGCTGCCTGGCTGGCTGGGCCTGGGCTGAGTCTCCCCCTCTTTACTTTTTTCTCTTCTGTTTCTCCTCTCCCTCTCCTCTCTCTCACACACCTATATTCCTCCTCCTACTTATTCTCTCTGCCCACCAGCTCCACCTATCCTGTTACTGCCTAGCTATTGGGTGTTCAGCTTTTTATTAGACCAATCAGGTGTCTTTGGCAGGCAAGGTAAAATAACAACACACTGTAACACAATTAAATAAAATTCATGCAGCATAACCCAAAATAACACATTTTTATATAGTTAAAGTAATATTCCACAGTGGTGGCATTTGTTTCCAATTCCTGCTTGTCCGGCAAGCATTTTTTCACTAGAGCTACTTCCCCAGCCCCCACAGCTGAATTTCTTATAATTAGCATGGTTCCAATTCTGACTAGTTTATCCTTTGTTGTGGGAGAGCTACTTTGTGCAATGCAGAATGTCTTTTTGCATCTCTGGGCTCTATCCATTATGTGGCCAAAACACACTGCAGTAATTTGAATGAGAATGACCTTGATAGGTTTGTATGCCTGTGTGCTTAGTCTCCAGCTGGTGAATTTTCTGGGCGTGGCCTTGTTGGAGGTGTGCCTCTGGAGGAGGAGGTTAGCTTTGAGGTTTCAAAAGCCATGACCAGTTCCAGAATCTCTCCATTGCCCACTTCCTGCTGCCTGTGAACCAGAATATAAAACTCTCAGCTACTGTTCGAGGACCATGCCTGTCTGTTTGCACCATGATGATCATGGGACTAACCCTCTGAAACTAAGCAAGCTCTTTTAAATTTGGCTTGGTGGGGCTGGAGAGATGGCTCACTGGTTAAGAGCACTGGCTGCTCATCCAGAGGATCTGAGTTCAATTCCCAGCACCCACATGGCGACTCACAGCCATCTGTAACTGCAGTCTCAGGACATCTGACGGCCATTTCTGGCCTCTAAGAGTGCTACATGAATGTGGTGAACAGTCACAAATGCAGGCAGAACACCCCTCCACATAAAAATAAAAGATGAAAAAGAAAAAAAAGAGTTTCCTTGTTTGTGGTGTTCCTTTGTAGCAATAGAACAGAGACATACACTCTTCCCCAGGTCACAAAAATACTTCTAGGCGCAAGACTTAGACAGGAGACTCTCCCACAATTTCAGTCATCCTGTGAGACCATGTTTCTAAAACAGTCCTCCCCCCCCAAATGCTTCTTGTACTGAGGATTGGTTCAGTGTACTACCATTTGTGGAACACAAATGACGCCTTAGATTCCTTTCCCAACAGTGAGGGAAATAAAAGTCTTTAAATATTTCCAAGTGTTCCTAAGTAGCAAATGGCCCTTGTTGAAAAGTTAAAACATCCTCCTTAGTTAAGCATTTGTCTTATGATCTGGGGTTTTTTTTTTTTTTTTCCCCTCTCTCACTGTCATGCATCATTTTGTTTTTTAGTTATGTATTTTTGGTTTTGATTTTGGAGATTGGACCAGGCCTTGTATGTGTTAGACACATGCTCTAATTATTATGCAATAAAAATATTTTTACAATTCCCAAATTTCCATGGCAAACTGGGCATATTTCTTCAGCTGATCAACCAACAAAAATAGATCAAGCCTTCTGTAAATGGAAAGAATCAGGGCTTGGGAATATAGCCAGGTGTGTGGCTATAATCCCAGCCCTGGGGTAAGAAACAGGGTGACAGAGGCAGGTGGGTTCCTGATCATTAGCCTGTCAGGCTAGCCAAACTGGTGAGCTTCAATGACAGACCCTATCTCAAAACATAAAAATGGAGATCCCTTAAGGTAAAAGACCTGGCAGAATTCACATGGACTATCACCGCCATGTACACATTCTACTACACATGATCGCCTCCCCACTATTGTATAAATATATTACCGTGCCATCTGACTGGATCACTGTTACAGCTTTTGGCATTAAAAAAAAAGAGACAGGGAAATATTCAAGAATCATATCGCTCAGGCTGCCTTTAAGCTCCTGTCTCCAACCTTCCTAAAGCTGGGACTTGAGGCTTGTACCACCACAGACACAATTGGCACTGCTGGGTTAAATCTGTCAAACTGTAGTGAGACCTTGTTTCAAAGCTTGACAGGTGGAAGCTAAACGGAGCAGAAGTTCAAAGTCATCTCTGACAACACTTAAAGCACACAACAAAACAAAAACCCAGAAAAGTCTAACAACAAAAAACTGAAACAAACAAACCCGACCCCTTGCCCAAAACCCGGAGCAAACAAACCCTGTTCTCCCACCAGCTCACTTCTTGCTGACTTACCCAGCTCAAGGTCCTTACAGGAAGCATTATACTTCGTATCCTTGCCTTAAGTATCCTCCTTTCAAGGGTCACCTTGAAAAGTGCCTTTCAGAACCTTTCCCCTAAATTCTAAATTCTCCAATCACTACACATGGAATACCAATCACTTTTTCATGATTTGAAAGGCACAAGACAGCAGAGATCATGCCTCTTAAAAGACTCACTAGCCTGGCACACAGTTATTAACAGGAAACAAATTTTATTGTAGCTTTCAACCATAACATACTCCACATACTCCGAATAGATTAGAGTTAAATGTATTTTTTAAAAGCTTTTTTTTTTTTTTTTAAACTGTGTGTGGATAGATGCACACAGAATATGGAGGTCTGAAGACGATGTGTGGGAACTGGTTCTCTCCAGTACCTGGTCCCACGGATGGAACTCAGTAGTCAGGTTTGCCAGCAAGCGTCTTTACAAGCTAAGCGATCTCATTGGCCTTAAATATAGCTTTAAGTCCTTGCTGTGACAATTTTTAAAATCTATCTATAGGTATTTAGTAAATTGTCTATTCTTCCGGGGATATATAACTCAGTGGGAGAGCACCTAGGGGAAAGTATCACATGCAGAGAATCCTTCTGGAAAGTGGTACAATATGTGCAAAGATCCTGCAGGAGGCAAGATCCTGGGTCTTAGGACTTCAACCAGACCCTAGGAGTTAGACTCGTGACATAAATCCCACTGAAATAGCTTGCTTAGATTCCTCCTGTAGCCCCCTAGTGTCCCGTGAATGAAACCTCACCTTCTTAAGTCTTGGACCAGGCAGGATTCAGCAGTAGCTGGAGCAGCACCCAATTCTCTGCTCTCACCGTTCCAGATCGCTACTGTAGGCCCCGCCTCCGGGCGCGTCCCTATCCCTGTCCCCTCCCAGAAGACCCACTCTGTCTTACTATTGGAGAGGTCTGTCACATTCGCGTTCTGGTTGGCTTAAATGACCATCAGTTAGGAGTGAAAGCCTTGATAACCCGTCCCGAGCTTCGAGGGGGCGGGTTCGGGTGCCGTACGGGCGCGGTCGGGGCATCGGATTCAGGTAAAGTCCAATCTGGCTGGGACACCCATGGGAGTCCCAGAGGGGAAACTGAGGACACAAGTGTCCGAGAGGAACGCGGTTCATTCAGCCCCCTCTGTGGGCTCTGTGCGCTGCGATGGGGTGGGCGCCCTGTCCTGTGGACACTGGGAGCTCCAGGTGGGTTAGACCCTAGGCAGGAGGGGAGCGCTAAACTCAGCAGATCGCTTCCAAACGGCCGTCCAGGACCCAACGCAGGGAGCTTGGGCGCACTGTAATCTCCCAGATGCCTAAGGGACCCTTCCCCAAAGTTGGCCTGGGAACTGGCTTTTCAGGATGGGCTTCTTGCAGGGGGGTAGAGGGGGCGGGTGATACGGAAACGGTGTTGGAGGGAGGGACGGATGGCCCCCCGGACCCACAGACAATAGTAGCGGATGGAACCGCCCAGCGGCTTTTCCTGTAGGAAACTGCCCTGTCTTTTCTAAGCTGACCTGGTTGAGTATGTTTGGGGAGGGTTGTGTGTGATGAGCCAAGGACCCCCAGCCCTACCAACATCTACTCCCCACATGTCATGGATCTGAGAATCCGATCCCAACATTAAGGGAGTGCCTTACGCCAGAAAGACATACCCTCTTCAGGACCTCTGGTGCGCACTGAGTGCTGTTCCCCATCCTTTAGGTTTCCAGATACAGCTCTAAGTCCCAAAATAGCACCAGGGGCGGGTGTGGGGGCGTGTGGCTTCAGTTCTGACAGCCTAATGAGGGGGTCTCAGGCAGAGGATCTGGGCTTAGCTTTGACAGTTAGGCAGTGTGGGAGAGAGGAGGGCAGCTACACGCCCCCCTCCAGGAGGCATTGGTTTGTGGAGTAGTCTAAGTTGTAGGCTCGCTTCACCACACCCCGTACTCCCCAATCAAGGACCCATGCTGGGCTGACTGGTGCTGCCTGGAGTGGCCTAGATTCCCTGTCATTTCGGAGGAGGAACTCCTGGAGAGGTTGAGGTAGGCTGATTGAAAGTTGAAGGCCTGTTTGGGCGCTACAGAGTGAGTTCAAGGTCTGCATGGGCAACTTAGTAGAGGGGTTTAGGGATCTGCAAGATGGATTGGCCAGTAAAGGTTCTTGGTGCCATCCCTGGCAATCCTGAGTTGGATCCCTGGGATCTACATGATGGAAGGAGAGAAGTGACTCCACAGAGTTGCCCTCTGACCGCCACTCTCACCCTGTGGCATGTTTGGACCCACCCATCTCCCACATAAAATAAATAAAATGTAATTAAAGAGAAAAGGGTTGGTGGTGTAGCTCAGTAGTAGAGAACTCACTTGGCACGTTTGAGGCTCAAGTTTCATCTTTACCACAGGAAGGAGGGGTTGGAGGGGTTGGGGGCTAGGAGAGAATGAAAAAGGGGGAAAAATAAGACATTCCTTTGGGTGTGGTGCTGCATGCCTAAAATTCTGGCATGTGGGAAGCTGAAGCAGGAAAAATTAGAGTTGGAATAAATAAATACGGGTCACTAGCAAGGTGGTGGTGCATACCTGAAATACAGAAGCAGAGGCAGGAGAATTTCTGTTAGTTTGAGGTCATCCTGGTTTATATAGCAAGTTCCAGGCCAGCTAGTAATGCATAGTAAGATCATATCTTAAATAAATACATAAAATAAACATAAAGCAAATAGGGCAATACTCAGGAGGGACAGCACAAGGTCTGTTAGTTCAAGGCAAGCCTGTTCTAGCTACATAGTGAGACCTTGTCTCAAACATAAACCAGAACAAAAAGTCTAAAATCCCTAGAAACCACAAATACTGCAAACTTCCAAAACAAAGAAACAAAATATAGAAAGAAACGAAACTGGTTGGTGAGAAGACAGTTGCCAGTATGTCTGAGATCAATCCTTGGGACTCACATGGTCTCCAGAACTGACTCTTACGTTGCTCTCCATCCTTATGTGTGTTAAAACATGCACGTGCCCTGCTGCTGCCCACTGAAAAACCAGTGTAAAGACAAACAAGCAAATAAGTAAATAAAATTAAAAATGCAGTCAAGCATAGCGGCCAATACAGGGATATAAACAAGTTACATGGATTCAACCCTGCTTCTGCCCAGGGTTGAATGTAGCTTAATTGGGATGTAGCTTAATTGCTTTCTGTGTCCCTGTTTCTTCATCTGTACAGTAGGGAGGGGTTATCGGTAATATGAGGACCAACTGTAGACGGCTCAGGCTGATGAACACAAACTACTAAGAAGCTGAGGGAAAAGAAAGAAATGAGTCGGTGGCTGTGGCTCAGTTGTTAGAGTGTTTGCTTAGCAGGCACGAAGCCTTGTGTTCTATCTCTAGAATTGTGGAAGCCAGGTGTGGTAAGGCACATCCCACTCAGGAGTTGGAGGTAGCAGGGCCGAATTCACAGTTACCCTCAACTACATAGGGAGTTGAAAGTCAGCCTGGGCTTCCAGAGACCCTTTCTCACAAGCCAAACCAAACCAAACCAAACCAAAACCTAGTGGGCTGGAGAGATGGTTCAGTTAAGAACGAGTACTACTTTTGTATTTGATGCTTGGCATCTGTGTTAGTCAACTCACCCCTGTGACTCCAGCTCCAGGGGATCTATAGCTTTTGGCCTTCATGGGCAAATATTCTCACACAGACACAAATTTTTAAAAGCCTTAAAAAAATTGAAAACAATCAGCAATAATCTTACTGTTATTATTCCTCTACTATTGTCTCAGTGCAGCCACTGGGCCTGACTATTCCAGAGCTGGTCTGGGTCTTAAAAATGACCTGCAGCTTTTTTTCTCTGTCCCATCGCTTTGGATTTGGATATGGTCAGACCACTGGAGGAGGGAGCAGACTGTAGAGAATCACACTCCAGCTGCGTGAAAGGCAGTTCCAGACCCCTGAGCCCTGGTCCAGGCTTTTTCCAAAACCTAGTTCTTCCTTGGCAGTTTCCTGAAAACAAGCTGTGAGAGGTACTGGCTGTCCTCCATGGTGACCTGCAGGCCTGCCCCTTGCAGCTGGTGTAAGGGGACAGGAAACAGCTGCTTGGGGTGGGGAGACTTCAGAGCCTCAGGTTGGACAGGGGCAAGATGGGGAGAGGAGGCTCAGAGAGCAGAAAAGGATCTTTGAAGCAGTGGAAAGGGAGTTGTGTTAGGCATGATGATGGATACTGAACGGCTAGAAATGTCTAGCACTTAGTGACCATCCAGAATGCTAGAAGCTGGAAAGCATGGGTAGATTCTTTGTTGGCTGGAGCAGAGGAGTGGTGAGCCAGAAAGTTGGTTGGTTCTGCCTGGAGGAAAGCTTCACAGGCAGGAACTTGACAGGGCACTACGAGGGGTCCCCAGAAGGTGAACAGAGCCTAATCTGAAATTTTTCCTCCCATAGGCAATGGACTTAATTGCTCTGTAAAATGTTTTCTTGCCTTTTTGTTTGTTTGTTTGTTTGCAAAGACAAGGTTTCTCTGTGTGGCCTTGGCTGTCCTGGAGTTAGCTCTGTAGATTGGGCTAGCCTTGAACTCCAAGAAATCCACTCTGCTGCTCTGTAAAATGTGAACAATAATTTATATTGCATAATTGTTTGGGAGTTAATCAGGAAGAGTACATAGTAGGCAGTCAATTTGAGCCACTTTCTGGCTCCTTGAAGGCTTTTCATGTGCATCCTCTAAAGTCACATCCTCCAACCATTCCCTTGTCCATTTGTGTGTGTGTGTTGCTGGACATTGAGGACTGAGCCTAGGTCTTTATGAATGTGAGGTCAGTGCAGTGGCTTGAAGCCACACCCCTGTCCCCATCCTAGGATTTTTATTATGATTATTTTTATTTTATTTTCTTTGAATCAGGGCTGCTCTATGTAGCTCTGGTTGTTCTGGAACTCAGATATCCACCCGCTTCTGCTTCTTAGTGCTGGGATTCTAGTTCCGGATTTAATGGTCTAGTTAACTATCCCATTACATGGGATTTGATTCTTCCCTCTCACTCTACCCGCTTTTCCTCTTTCTGAGATAGTTTTTCAGTATACAGCTTAGACTGGCCTCAGCCTTGCTTAGAGCCCAGACTGATTTTATGGTGTTCTTATAATCTCCTGAGTGGAAGGATTCCAGTGGGTACCACCATGCCCTGTGTTCTTTCTTTTCTTTCCTTTGTTGCTCCCTTCCTAAAAAATTTATTTTACGCCTAGAAGTGTTTGCCTGTATTTATGTGTGCAATCTACATGTGCCCGTGGCTAGAAGAGGGCATCGGATCCCTGGAACTGGAGTTATAGGAAGTTGTAAGCCACATGTGAGTGGTGGGAACCAAACAGGTCGTCTGGAAAAGTGACAATCACTCTTTACTCTTCAGTTCCTTCCTTCTTTCCTTTAAACCTTTTTATTAGATGAGTGTGAGTACCTGAGTGTATGTATGTGGACCAAGAGTATTCAAGTGTTCTCAGTGGCCGAAGACTGTTGGATCCCCTGGAGCTGAAATTATAGGAAGTTGTGAGCTCTCCAGGGCTGGGAACTGAACCTGGGTTGGTTACAAGGATAGCAAGTGCTCTAAACTGCTGAGCTATCTCTTATCTCTCCAATCCACTTTTCTGAGACAGTGGCTCATGTGTTCCAGGCTGGCCTCAAGTTCTATGTAGCTGATGATGACCTCAACTTCTGATCCCCCTGCTTCTACCTCCTAAGTGCTGGGGTGACAAGCATGCACCACTAGTCTGTAACTCAGAGCTTCATGCATGCTAAACAAGTATTCTACCCAGCGTATTACATTTCCAGCCCAGGATGCATGTATTTGTTCTTTTTTTTTTTTTTTTTTTTTTTTTTTTTTTTTTTTTTTTTTTGTGCTGCTCTGATGAAATTCATGTCCTCGTATATGCTAGGCAAATACTGTGCCCCAGAGTCAAGTCTTTGCTTCCAGCCCCTCACCTACTTAGCCTCCATTGTATCACTTGGAAAGTCACACTCCCTGGACTCATGGATAGTCATACCTCTTTTCTTTAGGTACTTGCATTTCCATTATGAAGCCCTACAAGCCAAGAAAAAGCCTTGCAGCACCATACCAGACACATTCCAGAGAGACAGGCCTTCCTCGGTTGCATTATTGAACTATCTTATATAGACTTATACTTTCATAGAAAGGTTTTGCAAGTCATCTTTCTTAAAATTCCAATGCCTACTTAAATCTTATGATTTCTGTAAGAAAAATGCAAGAAATGTGTGTGTGTGTTACTGGGGGCTGAACCTAGTACCTGAAGAATGCTAAGTGAGCATCTGGCCACTAAACTATATTCTAAGCTCTTTTAACTTTTTGAGACAGGATTTTCCTAGATAACATCTGTCTAGAGTGTTACCTAGCTAACCTTGTACTTGTTCCCCTGCCCTCCCTTAAAGACAGGGACACACTATGGAAGCTGTGACTGTCCTGGAACTCACTATGCAGACCAGGTTGGCCTTGAACTCACAGAGATCCACCTGCCAAATGCTGGGATTAAAAGAGTGCATTGGCTTGGACTTGTGGTTCTCTAGTTTCAGCTTCCTAAAATGTGGAGATTTTAAGTCTGAAATACTTCCGCTTTTTTGTTTTTCTCTGCTTGGTCTTTCTTGCTTCCTCCTTCCCAGGTTTGTATCTTGGGTGTTCCTAGTTCATTCACTTCAAATTTCAGCTGAGTGTGGTAGTATACACCTTGTCTCATGTGGCATGCACAAAGTCTAGCCTTTCATCTATAGTGTTAGCATTTCTAAGGTTCCTGAAGGCAAGAGGGGGAGCCTGGGGATTGGTGAGGTGGAAAATGCTCTTGAGTCTGTTTGCTCAAAATTTAAATGGTGGTGGAGCTAACATCATGTTTAACCCAAGGGACAGGACTGGATTTCCACCCTTACTTCTCTGGGGTCCTTTTTCAGGGTGACTGGTGACTACTCCAGGAAACATGGCCAAGTTTGTCCTGAATCAGAATCTGCCTGGTGAGTGTACAAAATGAGGTAGATGTGTTTACACATATCCACATTAAGTGCTTATGTGTATATACGGACATAGCTCAGCAGTTCCCTTTTTAAATTTATTTTTATTAACACAGTGGACACATGGCCTTTCTCAAAAGCTTGTTAGCCAATGTAATGACTTTATTTACAACCCACTCACGACACCCTCCATAAATAATCTCACTCCCCATGTGGCCTAGAACACTCTCAGTGTGCCCTCTGCCCATCCGTTAGCTCCTTTCCCTCCTTCCTTTCACCATCCTAGACATTCCTCAGCGGTTTCCCCCCTTCCCCCGACCTTTCCAGTGTCTTCCATGGACCTTTTTTTTTTCTTCGCACCCTCTACCCTTGCAGCTGCTTCCTCCTTGCTATGAAGGCTCAATCTTTTAAGTTTCTGCCACAGGAAATCTTTCTTGACACAAGAGCTAAAGGTTTGGTTCCTGCAGTGACTCTGTATTTCACAGTGTATTATTGTCTTGAAATGATTCTATTTATGGCTAACTGAAGGGCCTGGATATTGTCTTTACTATAGTGTCCCACGGTTTTAAGTATTTGGCACCTAGTGGGTGCTCAATAAATATGACTGCATGTGCCCATGCGTGCGTAGATACGCCTGCAAGCCTCAGGTGTGTACATGAGCAATGGCAACCGTGCAGGGCAAAGGGGCGGGGGACACGTTTGTTCACTCTCTTTGGTGTGCTTCTTGGTTTAACACCTCTTCCCTCTTCACGTCCTTGTTATACCACAGACCTGGGCGGCCCTTGCCTGTACCCAGGCTCCACCGGGAGTGCCCGCAGCCCTAGCTCTCCCTACTCGGTGGAGACGCCCTATGGCTTCCACCTGGACCTGGACTTCCTCAAGTATGTGGAAGAACTCGAGCGCGGTCCTGCCTCCCGCCGAACCCCGGGACCCCCGCACACACGCCGCCCGCGCGCACAACGAACGGGTCTTGCGGGGGCGCGGAGTCCAGGTCCCTGGACCTCCAGCGAATCCCTGGCCAGTGACGACGGCGGAACGTCGGGCGCACTTTCTCCCGGGGCGTTCCCGGGGCCTTTGCTACCTCCGTTGTCGCCGCGCTCCTTCTCGCGCAATCCGCGCGTGGAGCACACGCTCCTGGAGACCAGCAGACGACTGGAGCAAGCTCAGGCGCAGGCCCGGGAGCGCGCGCTCAGCCCGGCCCGTGTGGTCACGCGTAGCCCACGCGGGTCGGGCCGCACCAGCCCCGCCCCCTCCCCCGCCCTTGCTTCACCCGGTCCTGCCCAGCTTCAGCTGGTGAGGGAGCAGATGGCCGCGGCGCTACGGCGCCTGCGCGAGCTCGAGGACCAGGCGCGCGCTCTTCCCGAGCTGCAAGAGCAGGTGCGCGCGCTGCGTGCTGAGAAGGCGCGGCTACTGGCCAGGCGCGTGCAGCCAGAGCAAGAAGTGGAGGCGGAGGACAAGCTTTCCCAGCTTCGGCGACTCACCGAACGTCTGGCCACCTCCGATCGCGGAGTCCGCTCCAGGGCCAGCCCCCGGGCTGACGATCCCGACGGGTTGGCTGCCAGGCGCAGCGGAAGCGCGCTGCAGGTCCTCAACCCGGTGTCTAGGACACCTGATGGGGAACCCCAGACTCGGGAGACGGGCACCGAAGTTGTGCCCGAGACCCGAGAGGCGGATGTCCAGGCAGTACCCGAGACAGGGGAGGCTGGAGTGGAGGTGGTCCCTAACACCGTTGAGGTGGACACGTGGGTGACCGAGGCACTGCTCGGGCTGCCTGAGGCTGCAGAGCGTGAACTGGAGCTGCTCCACACCAGCTTGGAGCATCAGCGCGGGGTGAGCGAACTCTTGCGGGGCCGATTGAGGGAGCTGGAGGAGGTCCATAAAGCTGCTGTGGCCAGGCCTCAATCTCGAGAGGTGGCCACCCAGACCCTATTGGGTAGCACTGAGAAGACTACGCAGACCGAGCTCCCAGTGGAAATTCAGCCCAAACCCATGGCTGGAGACAAGGAGGTGGCCCCTGCTGGTGAGTTTCTGCTTCTGGTTGAACCCTGGGCTGCCAGGTTGCTGAAGTCATCAAACTCAGTGCTCTTATGTGATTCCCTGCCAGGCATCCTCAAATCCATCATGAAGAAAAAAGATGGTACTCCAGGTGCCCAATCCAGTCAGGGACCCAAGAGCCTGCAGTTCGTTGGGGTCATCAATGGAGAGTGAGCGCAAACCCTTTCCCAAGATAGCAGCCAGCCAGGGCAGAGTCCTGGCTCTGCCCCTCTGTCACAGCCTGGCATTGACAACCCCCAATTTCATCTTTTAAATGCCACTCTCACTTCACAGCCCCTTGAATGAGCCCACAGGGGAGGCTCAGCAGATGCCTCCCATCCTGTTCTCAGGTATGAGAGCTCCTCCAGCGAGGATGCAAGTGATAGTGAGAATGAAGATGGCGTTGATGAACACCCTAGGAGTAGCTCTTCTGAGTCAGGAGATGATAATGAAGGATCTGACACTGGAACTCCTGGCCCCCCCAACGACCAAGATGCTGGTGACTCTGAACCTGAGGCACAGCTAGAGCCGAAGGCAGGGACAGAGGGGAGGTGAGCGTTCTCCAAAGGTCTGCAGTACAGATACACTCTCCTGGTCACTGTTGCCCAGGATTCTGAGTCTAGACTGGCCTCCCTGGCAGGTGTGAACTGAGCCCGCGTTTGAAGGAGGCGTGCATTGCTCTGCATAGGCAACTGATCAGGCCTCGTGGAGCTACCAGAGATGGCGTGAGTGGCCCTACCTCTCCTCCCTGACCTCTTAGTGAAAAGTGCAGGGTTTCCTAGAGCACGGAGTACCAAGTTTGGTCCTCCCTTATAGAGACCTTCCTTGATCCTAAGCTCTGCAGAGATACTGGCCCCTAGGACAACTCTGTCCTTTTCTTGGGACTGCCCACTCACAGCCCCAAACCTATTTCATGACACCCAAGAGCAAATGAGTACTTACCACTACACTCACTCTTAGTCTTCCCCATAATGTAGTCTTTTTTGAGCCTGGGAACCTTACTATACTCCCTTCTTCAATACTTAGAACGCAGTGGCCTCGTTTACTTGCCAGGACTAAGCAGCGGAGTCTTCCACATACAGGTTTGGGCCCCTCCCATCTTTATTTGCATTGATACTTTCTTGGCCCCTGTCCTGCCAGAGTGCAGCACGCCTTGTGGCCCAGGAATGGTTTCGCGTGTCCAGCCAAAAGCGTTCTCAGGCTGAGCCTGTGGCAGGGGTGCTTCGAGGGGTGAAGACCCTGGGACCTGAGTTGCTGGCTCATGTGGTGAACCTGGCTGATGGCAATGGAAATACGGCTCTGCATTACAGTGTATCTCATGGGAATCTGGCCATTTCCAGCCTGCTACTGGATACAGGTCAGGAAGGGTGAAGGCTGGGGTCATTGAGGGGCAAAGAAAAATGCTGAGCTGCAGAGGGTGGGTGGACTCATTTGGCCAGAAATCAACACTGGGTGTTTTCTGCTTTTCTGAAACAACTTCACATTGAACCTGGAGCAGTTTGGCTATCTATTTCCATCTCCCCAACTTTGGAGGTTACGTGCTGTTAGGCTGGCACAGCTCTAATCTCTCTGAGCACCCAGACATAAGGCCTTACTACACAGCCTTTGCCTGGCCTCAAATCTGTGACTTTCTTGCTAGTCTTTCAGGAGTACAAAGACCTTTTGACCTCACTGTATTTTGAGCTGTACCGAGTCACACCCCTCCCCCCAACCCAGTAACACCCAGAGTTGAGATCAGAGACAATTTAGCACCTCACCTGCATACTGTTTCCTCAATCTCCAGGCCCCCCTCTCCCCACAAAGACAGGGTCTATGTAGGTAGCTCTGGCTGGCCTGGAATTCACGAAAGATACACTTGTCTCTGCTGGGATTAAAGGCATGTGTCACCATGTCTGACTGCTTCCCCGAGTTCTTGGGTTCTACTGTCTATCCTTAAGGGAGTTTGTTACTCACTGCTTAGGTTTCTGACTACCACCAAGCTGTTGTATTGTTCACCTGCCTGCTTTTTCAACACTGCCTCATTTTATCCCCTTACTGAAGCAAGCACACACCCGGGAATAAAATCTAGTGGGTACTAACAGTCCTAGAGTAGCCACTCAAGGCGACAATTTCATCGCCTATGAAACAACATAGAGGGGATAGTGAGGCACAGACCAACCACAGTCCTGTTACTAATTTCACTATTCTCTTTGTTGGGACCTTTACATCAGCATGACACACAGAAAATCTATTCTTAGAGCTGTTTTGGGACAGGGTCTTATTATATAGCTTTGGTTGTCTGTTCAGGAACTTGCTCTATAGAGCAGGCTGGCCTCAAACTCAGAGTGCTGGGATTAAAGTTGTGTGCCATCAACACCTGGTCAAGTATTTTTTTTTTTTTTTTTAAATTTTCTTTTGAGACAAGGCTCATTGTGTATGCCTGGAACTTAAGTAGCTCAGGCTGGTTTGAACTTGTGGCCATTCTCCTGTCTCTTTTAAGTGCTATGATCACACACTTGGCAAGTTTGTGTCCTCACGCAAAGCATTTGTGAGTGCACCTGAGTAGACAATTGGGAAAAGAATTGTCTCTTAGAAACAGAAGGGACAGAGGTATAGGAAAGAATACCTGTATTGCAAGAGTATAGGAGTTCAGATATCCAGCACCCACATAAGCTACATCCGCAAATGGCTGAGGGACTAGGGGGTCTAGCTTACTAGTGGAGTTTTTGCCCAGCAGTCTCAGTGCTGGGGAAGAAGAGAGCACTACAAGTTCATGGCCTGTCTTTACCTGTGGCCAACCTGGGCTATGAGATGCTCACTCACCAGGCGATGCATGAAAGGAACAATACTGCCTCTTCC
Source organism: Phyllotis vaccarum (assembly GCA_033318265.1). NCBI lineage: Eukaryota > Metazoa > Chordata > Mammalia > Rodentia > Cricetidae > Phyllotis > Phyllotis vaccarum. The sequence goes on along the minus strand of JARWLC010000003.1, from coordinate 146,740,732 downwards.
CCCCCAGTCATCTTTTGAGACTTGAAATGAGACCTCTTTTTTCTTCCCAGGAGTCTGTGATGTCAATCATCAGAATAGAGCTGGCTATTCTGCACTCATGCTGGCTGCACTCACTTCTGTAGGGCAGGAGGAGGAAGATATGGCTGTGGTCAAGAGACTTTTCAGTATGGGTGATGTCAATGCCAAGGCTAGCCAGGTACATAGAACACTCCCACTCACAATGGGTGTTACGGTAAGGCCTTTCTATTTTCAAAGCCTTATACCTCTTCTCATTTCCAGACTGGACAGACTGCCCTCATGCTGGCCATCAGTCATGGCCACCAAGACATGGTGGCTGCCTTGCTGGAATGTGGGGTTGATGTCAATGTACAGGATGCCGATGGGGCTACAGCACTGATGTGTGCCAGCGAATATGGACGCCTTGATACAGTTCAGTTGCTGTTGGCCCAGCCGGGCTGTGACCTAACCATCTTAGACAATGTAAGCTACTAGTAAGGGCCTAGAGTAGTAGTAGCAGCATTGTGTTCCACTGTAGCCCAGGGACCTAATGTCCTACCATTTCTTAGGAGGGAACAAGTGCCCTGGCGATAGCACTGGAGGCTGAACAAGATGAGGTGGCTGCACTGCTCCATGCTCACCTGACATCAAACCACCATGGCTTCCAGGTAAATGTGGTCCCCTGAAGAACAAACATGGCAGAACCTCTGCCTCAGTTCTACTCTGAAGCCACTATTTGATGCTTAACTAGCAAAATGAGATGAGACCCGGCAGGTAAGTGTGCTTTGGAGGACACCCTACAGGTAGAACAGCGGAGAACAGAGCTTTTTATTCTAGGCCCATTTGTGACTGATCCATTCAAGTGGGCCCATTCATCCCACATTCACCCTGATGTGAAGTGAGAATGGGGATCTAAATGGATCCAACCCAGGCATCCTAGTTCTACAGGAACAGGGTGCTCCCTACTCCCATATCTTTTTTTTCTTCCTGCTTCTGTTTAACAGTCCTAGGTGTTCTGTGGAACTCAGATGCTGGGATTAAAGGCATGTGCCACCACAGCCTGGCTTACTTCTATCCTTATTCCCCCCCCCCCCCCCCCCCCCCCCCCCGTGATGGCCCAAATTCTTATCTTCTGCTCTTTATTCTAGGGCCCATCACCCTCAGGGTCTCCCACAGGAACACCCAACGAAGAGATGCAGTGACAAATGAGGGGATTCATCCTTGTGTGCTGCTACTTAGACCTGGGCTATAGGAGACACTTTCATGGTATAGCTTAGCTTCCAAACCACAGCAAGGTGCCTTGTGCAGGTGCCTGAGTAATAATACAGCTCAACCCACACATTTCTAATATGCTAATAAAGAAACCATTTCTACTGAACTTGTATTTTATGTGGGTGACAGAGGTAGGGACACACACAATCCCATGTACAAAGTGAAACTTTCAAACTACATAGTGATCACTGGAGCCCTATAGCAAAGACACTGCCCCCCAAGCCCTATACAGAATCCAAGTTCTTAACTAGTCTAGGATACAAGAAGGCAAAACAAACAACCCCCAAATCCCTAACTAGACAATACAGACAAATGTTAAAATACAAACGCTTTATTTAATAACTGTGGGTCATCATGGGCCAAGTGGTGGATAGCCAGGACCTATAAACAGACATAAGCAACAGATAAAGAACCTTTTCTCACCACCCAGCATTAAGTGGCATTCCTTCCCAAGGGTTACCATGTACTCACCAGTAGCAAGGTTAGCGCAACCTCCGAGCCTCTCTTTCTGACTCCAACAGGGTGAGCACATCACCCTCTCGGACAGGGCCTTTGACATTTCTGATGATAGAGCGGCTGGTGTCATCCATAAATTCTACACGCACCTACGGACCCATTTGAGTTAAATGGTGCTTACTAGTGGGATAGAAGTGATACAGATCCAGAGAACTAATAGAGCTAGGGTGAGATGGCTTTTAGAAGACCTGGCTACTTCCCAGTACCTGGCTAACAGCTTGTAACTAATCTCTGGATAACATCAAGTGGCACAAACATAAAGTAGAAACAAATCCCCACTACCAAGAACTTGAAACAAGCCCCATTATCTCAGAATGGCCTTGACTACCTGTCAAGCTAGGATGACAGGTGTGCAACAACATGCCTAAATTTTGTCTTAACAAAAAAAAAAAAGCTGTAAGCCTGATTAGCCTGTAACTCAGCTGGCCTTTCTGTTAAGATTCAAGGCATAAGACACTCACCAACATAGGGACTGTCTCTATAACCCAGGCTGACCCTGAATCCTGATCCTTCTGGAATCACACCACCAACATATTCCTCTCTCACCTCCATTGTTTAGGATTTTATCTTTGGGCAAGACTATGAAAGGCTGGCCCACAAATAGGGAATCTTGGTACCTTAGTCTCTTCAGCAGACTACAATAGGAGTCCAGATCTTTTAAGTGGTCAAAGTATATTCTAGTCCAAGCGGGTCTTCTAGTGAGGTATAAGGCACAGCCCACCATTCTTAGCTTATGTGGTGCAGGGAACCCAAGCCTCGCATGCTAGGCAAGTGTCCTACCTTTCTTCGTCAGATCTCATTTTGTAGCCTTAGCCTACCTGAAATTCCCAGAGATCTTCCCGTTTTAAACTCTGGGATTTACTGGTATGGATGCAGTATTGGCTTTTTGGGTTCTGCGTATGCTAAGCAAGTTTACTGACACAAGCTCAGGCCTACTACTTTTTTAAAAAAAATCAAAGACAGTCTAACAAGTCTTAACATTAAAGTCTAGCCAGAGTCAGGACCAAAGGCCACTAAGCTAAGCGATAAACTAGGAGTCAGACCCTATAGGAAGTCGTCGGGGTGTCCCCATCCGCTCACCTGCGTGCACTGTCCCTGCGAACCGGTCCTGCCCAGCACTTTGGTTACCTGCACGAAAGAAAGGACAGTTAGACCCGACAGGCCCAGCTTTCTTCTTTCTCCTTTATCCAGGCTTCTAAACAAACACGCAGTCAGCTCACCCTAGCCAGCTTGATGGGCTGCACGCGACTCGTGTCCATGATGGCGGCGATCGGGCCGGAGAGGAGTCACGTGAACAGGAGAGAGGCTTTATAACACTCCTGACCACGCCCACTCTCGCTCTCGCGAGACCGCGCTCGCTACCCAGCAGTCCGCGGGGCAAAGTCGTCACCAGCGTCTCTCGGAAGAAACATGGCGTCTGCTACTCGCATTATCCAGAAAGTGCGGAACTGGGCGTCTGGGGTGCGTGTTCCGGTCCAGTTGGGGTCGAGAAGGACTCGGGTTCTGTGCTCCCTCTAGTTCTCTCCCGCTTCACATCTTCTTAGTTCAATGCGGAGTCCAAGATCCCTCAATTTGTGACTCCGTTAGTCCGAGATTCAAGGTCTTGAATGTTTTGGTCGGGTTCCTGAGATTCCTCTGTCCTTATACCTTGGCTTTAGATTGCCTGGCTCTAGCTTCTTCCCGCCCCTCCACCGCCACCGCCACCGCCCTTCTTTCCCCGCCTTACTTGTCTCTCGCGCCCCGCACAGCCCCGGAGTTTCCTTGCCCCTGAATCTTAGCTTTGAATGCTGTAGCCGTAGGTTTCTCCTGTTTTGAAAGTTAAGTCAAGGACGAGATTTTAGGTTTCGGAAGAAAACTAAAAGATCAGAGAAGCTGTAGATTTCAGCAGCTCCTGGGAGATAGGAGGTTGGAGATGGAAAAGAGGGACATTGCTTAAATTACGGTCCAAAAAAGGAGGCCTATTCAACACTGAAGGTCAGCAAGCAACTGTTTAGGTTTGTGGATCTTCAGAGAAAAGTGAGAATTTACATAATGTTAGGGCAGGCATATTTAGTATATTGATCCGTGTCTAAGGGAGAAGAAAAAGACGGAGGCTTTTAAAGTTACATCTTGGGAAGGCTCGAAAACTTAGAGTTGTGTAAGCCACTGCCTCAGCTTTCTTCTTCATCTGTAGGGCCTGTATCCATATCCTGACTGGTCACTCCTTAAGCCAACCTGGGGTTCCCAACTGTCTGACCCTCTCCTCTTTTCCTACAGCGAGACCTACAGGCGAAGTTGCAGCTGCGCTACCAGGAGATCTCCAAGCGGTGAGCAGGCCCTGCTTGCTGCCAACCCCAACCCCCTCATCCTGTCTGTCTTCTACCAAACCTAAACCCGAGGCTGCTCATGGTGGTACAGCCTTTAATCTTAGCACCCAGGAGGCAGAGGCAGGCTGATTACTGTGAATTCAAGGCCTACTTGATTTGCATGGTGAGTTCCAGGCCAGCCAGGACTACATAGTGAGACCCTCAGATTTGTTACTCTCAACTTTCGTTGGAGCATTGGGCAGAGATCCTTCTTGCCAAACTGGAAGCATAAATTTACTTTTAACTTCATTGGATTGAGTTGGAATAGTTAGGAGACAGATTGCATTATTTGTTGGTGTCTTGGGTAGATTTGCAGTCATCATTGTGACCCTACTCTTTAAATGTAATATTCTCAAACTACCCATGAGGCGAAAATGAGACTTGGGTAGGCTAAGTCACTTAAGAGCCCAGTATTATTTTTGATTACATTTATATATTGATGAGGCTTTGCCGTGTTCTCAGTTTTTGGATGCTAGTGTAAAAAAGAAAGTTCTTGGTTTTCGGGGTTAGTGGCTTTAGCACTCACAGACCCCACTTCACTTTGCTGTGTTCTGAATGAACTCCTCTGTGAAAACCCAGCAGAAGCCAAGGAGAACATCGGAACCAGCACCCAACCTGGTCTCAAATTTTTCATGAAGCACAGAGTATGTCCTCATGATCCTGCTTTAGTTTCAAGTGCAGAGATTCTAGGTGTGTACCACCATACCAGGTTTATGTGGTGATGCAGACAGCTTCATGCACACCAAGCACTTGATAAACTGAATTACGGCTCAAATTCTTATCCTCACCTTTTTTTAAAAAATACTTTTAGATTGATTTTTGCACGTGTAAGTGTGGTGCCTGCATGAGTTTCGCCTGACACCTGTGGCGTTTAGCATGAGATCTAGAGCTAGAGCTACAGATGGTTGTGAACTACCAGGAGAGAATCAAATCCTGATTCTCTGCAAGAGCAACTGATCTCTACCCATGGGGCCATCTCAATAGCCTGAGATCCTTACTAATGTTGATGTTGTCTGGGAGGGAGAAACATTGCAGGGAAATGAATACAGCATGTACCTATTAATTTATTTCTATTTTATTGAGACAGGTCTTTATATGTTAGACTGAGTTGGTCTTTCACTCTGATTTCCTGCCTGCAATGGGCTGACTTAACTGGGTATGTGTGACTATGCCTGTCTAGAGAGGCAGGGTCTTATATTGTAGTCCTGGTTGGCTTGGAACACACTTACATAGCCCATGCTGGCCTTGAACTCAGTGAGATCCTCTAGTGGAGGTGGTTCTGCAAGTAAAGGGATTGCATTGAGGTACTAAGATTACTGGCCAAGAACCAGCAGCTTCTTTAGGATAAGGACGCCCTCTAGTGATTCATTTGGGTCTTGGCATTAGACAACCGATTCTTTGCTGTATACAAATGATAAAAGCTATGGCTTAGCATAGTCCGTTCTTCAGTCAAATTTCCAAATTTCACATATTGTTTTCATTTTAGAACTTTATAAATGTCATTTTTTATAAATTACTGCTTTTTTTTTTTGAAGTTATTTGTTTGGTTTGGTTTGGTTTGGTTTTTCAAGATGGGGTTTCTCTGAAACAGTCCTGCTTGTCCTGGAACTCACAGAGATCAGCCTGCCTTTGCCTCCAGAGTGCTGGAATTTAAGGGGATGAAGGGTGTGCACCTCCACTACCTGGCTTAAAAATTAGTACATTTATTTTTTTTGTGTGTAGGTCAGAGGAAAATTTGTGAGAGTAGTTCTTTCCTGCCACTCGAGTCCTGGAGATTGAATTTAGGTAGTCAGGCATGGTGGCATGTACTCTCACTCGATGTGCAATCTTGCTGGTCTTTGTTTTTCTTTAAAAAAGTTATTATTATTTTGTGTGTGGATATTTTATGTGCTAGTAAGGCTGTGCACCACCTGCATGCAATATCGTGGAAGCTAGAAGGCATTGGTTTTCCTGGAACTGGAGTTTCAAATGGTTGTGAGCTGCTGTATGGGTGCTAGGAATTGAACCTGGGTCTTCTGCAAGAACGAGTGCTAACCATTGTGCCATTTCTCCAGCCCCCATTGTTTTCTTCAGAAGACAGGATAAAACTTAAGCCAATCCTGGGGGTCCCAGCTCAGGCCCTCCTGGAACTTGTTTTCTGGCCAGACTACTCTTAATTTGAGTAATGAGAATACATTGGTGTACTCAGTGTCCAGCCATTTTTCTCATCTTTTCTACTTTTTTTAATTTTAAGAATTTTTTTGACTGGGCAGGGGTGGAGGTGTACACTTTTAATTTTGGCACTTAGGCAGAGCTAGGCAGATCTCTGAGTTTGAGGCCAGCTTAGCCTACATAGTGAGTTCCAGGACAGCTAGTATTGTTAGATAGAGAAACCCTGTCTCAAAACCAAACATTTTTGTTTGTTTTTGTTTTTCAGGATAGGGTTTCTTTGTGTTGCTCTGGCTGTGTATGGTCTTGAACTTGAGATCCACCTTCCTCTGCCTCACAAGTGCTAGGATAAAAGGTGTGTGCCATCATGCCCAGCTCATCATAATCTTAGGAAATTTTAAGATGGCATAGTGGTTCAGGTCTTTAATCCTAGGGCTGGGAAGCAAAGGCAGGTGGGTCTGAGAATTTGAGGCTAGCAGTCTTGGTTTACGTAGAATTCCAGGACAGCCAGAGACCCTGTCTCAAAAAAACAAAACAAAAAATTTAAAAAGATTTTATTTATTTATGTGTTTATTTGTCTGGACATGTATATGGGGATGTGCCCATGTGCATACAGAGGTCAGAAGGTATTGGGTCCCTGGGGATGGAGTTCCAGGCATTTGTGGGATGCTCTACTTGTTTTGTGTGTGCTTGGTTATGCACTCTGTTTCTTAAGATTGTGTAGCAGTCACTCTTAACAGCTAAGCCACTCTCTAGCCCTTTGTATTTTTGTGTTTTTGAGACAGTCTTATGCAGCCCATGCTGTGTTGGAACTCTTGTTGGTTAGCATGACTTTGAACTGATTCTCTTGCTTCCAGTTCTCAAGTACACTGACATCGTTTTTACTTAAAAATAAAATGGGTTTCAAATTTTTGAGAATTTAAAATTGCCTGGTAAAAATTCTGTTTGACAATGTGGCCAAATAAACAAAACCCAGAACTTTTTATATTCATCCACTGTTTGTCCCAGGAAATTTCTTTTTTGTTTGAAGCTCAGCATTTCCTTTCAAGGCTTTAGATTCTTGGTAAGCCCAGAGTTTAACCCAAGACTGGACTGCGCTTTGTTCCACATAACCCCTCACTTCCCTCTATAGGGAATTTTGGCAGCAGACCACACAGTGGCAGGAAGTGCAGGGACTTGGACAGGTTCCCAGGTCAAGGTGTTCTCTGAGTAGTAAGCCTTTATCCCAGCAGGGCTCTTCAAAGGGTTCCTGAGATAACAGGGAACTCACAAGTTCCATAACCTGGTCTTTGGGAGTGGGGGCTGGGGGAAACCACTTCAATCAAGTAATATGGCTCAGTATTATAGCCGATAATTGCTGGATAAGGGGTGGTCAGAGCTTGGCACTCTGGCCTGATTTCCTGAACACCTTTAGCTGGGGGGAAGGCTACTTCTAAGCTTAGCTTTGTGTTGGGGATAAAAGCATGTCTAGGTTTCTCCTTAGGAACTTCAGGAAGGGTCCCCTATAGAGACTTAGGGTCACTAGGCTAGAGCATACTTCCTCAGTCGGGCTTTGAAGACTTTTCATATAGATAAATGCGTTCTACTTGCTTCCCGTCTCAGATGCAGGTGCATAATGTGGTAGTGTATGGAGGCAGCCTCTGTCCTACAGCCGCCTTTGTAGCTCCTGATCCTCAGGCCTGAGAATGATCTGCTATCGCTTTGTTTCACTGCTGGCATCTTTTTCCTCAGGACCCAGCCACCTCCTAAGCTCCCCGTGGGCCCCAGTCACAAGCTGTCCAACAATTACTACTGCACTCGTGATGGCCGCCGGGAAGTTGTGCCTCCTTCAATCATCATGTCTTCACAGAAGGCCCTGGTGTCAGGCAAGACAGCTGAGAGGTGAGGACACTCATGGTTCCCTGCCTTGAACTCTGCAACATTCCCTTCTGCCACTGGCTTTTTCTCTCTGCAGGTGGAAAGGGGCTCTCCAAACTTCAACTAGGTGTAGTCGGTCGGACAGGTCTATAATCCCTGTACTTAGGATGCTGTGGCAAGAGAATAGAGTTCAGACCAGGGCTGAGAATATAACTCACTTAGTAAGCTACTTGCCTTATAAGCAATGAAACCTGAATTCGATCCCCAGAACCCATGTAAATAATAGCCAGGTCTGGTAGTGCTCTTGTAATCCTAGTGTTGGGAAGGTGAAGACAGGTTGAGGCAGGAAGTTTACAAGTTCCAGGTCAATGTGGGTGATATTGTTAGAGGCAGTCTCAAAATAAGTTGGATCAGGTAAGATGGCTAAGTGGGTAAGGTACTTGCTGCCAAATTTGATGACCTGGGATTGATCACCTAGATCCATGCGCTGAAAGCAGAGACTCGGTGCCTGAAAATTGTCTTCTGACTTCTACACATGTGTCATGGCATGCCCCAGCCTGAATAAACACCCCCTGCCCCAAAGAAAATGATGATAAAAGAACCCCAGAGGAACCCAAGACTAAAAACCGTATTTGGTCCATCCTCAGGTACTTTTTATTAAGTGAGTATGATAATAATATTACATGAGGTTCATAGGAGGCTGTGGTCTGCAATGAGTTTCTGTAATAGATCCAGCAGATCAAGACAGAATAGACACTTATGTGAAGCTTAGTTATTTATCCGGCCTTCTGAGAAATGAGGTCAAAGATCACAGCCAGTTCCCTGGCAAACCAGTTTTACCTGGCATGATGAAGTCCTCTCAGGTTTATCCCTTGTAAGGAAGGTAACTTTGACCAATCTTTTTGCTTGGCTTCTGCTTCCTTCAGTCCTTTCCTGTCTATAAAGTCAACCATTTCTGCCATTTATCAATTTTTGTTTTGTTTTATAGAGTGAGACTAAAGGGCTGGTAGTATTGCAGCATTTGAGAGCATTTGCCGATGACACGGGTAGAATTTTCATGGGAGTTTATAACTTCCCTTAACTCCAGTTCCAGGGATATGGTGTCCTATTCTATCTCTGCAGATATCAGACATGCAAGTGATACACACATACGTTAGGCAAATTGCCCATATGTATCGACTGCAAGTTGGAGGCCACTCTGGTGTACAACAGACTCAACAAAAATGGATGAGAGGGATGGCCCAGTGCTTAAGATTGTGTAGTGCTCTTGCAGAGAAACAGTGTTCTGTTCTTAGCACCTACTCCAGCTTGGGGATTCAGTGCCCTCTACTGGATTGCACAAGTATACGTATGCACACTTGCCTCCCCCCATGTTAGTTATTTATTGTTTTAAAGATGCTGAGGTGATGGCTCAATTGGTGCAGTTCTTGCAGAACCTGTTTTTGATCCCCAGAATCTATGAGGAAAAAAAAATACCAAAACAAAACCAAACTTATTATAAGATGTACATTTGTAATCTTAGCATTGTAGTGGCAGAGATAGGTAGATCCCTGGGCCTGCTGGCCACCGAGCCTAGGAGAGTTCTGGTCCAAATAAAGTTCCTGGCTCAAGGAGAAGGTGGCTGCTGCTTGAGGAATGACACTTGAGGGTTTCTCCTGACTTCTTCATGCATGTGCGCGCGCGCGCGCGCGCGCGCACACACACACACACACACACACACACACACACACACACACACACACACACACACACTCTCTGACATATCCACACACAGAAGCATGCACACACAAATGAGATACTAACTAGTTCTGGGGTCATGGAGAAAAGCCAATTGTACTTTTGTCTCTTGACCATGGCTTTTTTCGCTGGTGAATAGAGCTCATACCATATTTGATTCCTGATAACTCTTGCAGAGCAGAGAATTGATGCCCAGAGAGTCAGGAGCCTAGGTTATACAGCCAATTTACTGTGAAGTTCTAGGGTACTCTCTAGACTTTTCTCTTTAACTAAGTTTTTTTTTTTTTTTTTTTTTGCGGATTGTGGTGGTACACACTTTTAATTCCAGCACTTGCATGGCAGAGATAGGCAGATTTCTTGAGTTCAAGGCCAACCTGGTCTAGAGGGTGAGTTTCAGAACAGCAAGACCTATGAGAAACCCTGTTTCGAAAAATTAGCAAAAAAATTAGGATTACTTTAAACCTATATTTTATTTTATGTATATGGATGTCTTGCCTTCAAATAGGTCTTTGCATCACATGCATACCTGGCAGCTGCAGAAGCCAAAAGAAGGCAACTGCATGTTTTTGGAGGCCAGAGGCATCAGATCTCCCTGCAGAGTTACCTGATGTGTGTGTGTGTTGGGAACTGAACTTAGGTTCTCTGTAAGGTTAGTAACCTGGATTCCTGCTGAACCATCTGTCTAGCCATACATTGTGTGATGATGCACAATTTAAATCCAGCACTTGGGAGGCAGTGACCAGCGGATCTCTTGAGTTCAATGCTGCCCTGGTCTACAGAGTGAGTTCCATGAGAGCCAGAGCTACACAGAGAAACCCTGTCTTATAAAAACACAACAAATGAAAGCGCTCATTTTGTGTGGGATGTGTGTGTGTGTAGAGGGAGAAGAAGAGAGGAGACAGTGATAGAGTGAATGGGTGCACATATTACAAAGTGTGTGGAGGTCAGAGCACAGTTTTTGGGAGTTGGTTCTCCTTTTACCTTGTTCAGGCAAGGTTTTGTTTGTTTCTCCTGTGCTATGGGCTAAAGGCTAGTTGGCCCAGGAGCTGGCTCTGCTTCCTATTTCTTTATAGGAGTGTTGGGGTTACAGATGCACACTACCATGTACAGCTTTTCTACGTGGGTTCTAGGGATCAAATGTAGTTTGTCAGGCTTGCAGAGCAAGTACTTTGACCTACTAAGCCATTTCCCCAGCCATCAACCTCTTTACTATTACTATTTCTGAGACAGTTGCATGTAGTCCAGGTTGGCTTTCTGTTTACTATGTGGCTGAGAACTTGAACTCATAATTCTACTTCCAACTCCTAAGTGCTGACAGAAACGCTCTATCACACTTGGCTTATGTGATGCTGGGAGTTGAACCCAGGGTTTTGGCATGCTAGATAAACACTAGCTCAGTACAAGAGGCTGGATGTCTCATCTGGTCTTCAGTATAGGCTGGAATTCTGAAGTAGGCTCTAATGCCAGACTTGTTAATGAGAGAGCAAGCAATGAGAGAGAACTTCTTGTTCCCTTTCCTTACATCGCCTGCCAGCAGAAGGTGTGGTCCAAAAGATCTGGATTAAAGGTTTTTCTTTCCACCTCAAAGATCCAGGTTAGAAATGGGTCTTCCCACTTCTAATTACTTAATTTAGAATAATTCCTTATAGCTCATTTGGGTTTTAGTTAATTCCAGATGTACTCAAGTTGACAGCCAAGAATAGTCATAGTAGTATGCATGTCCATGTCCAGCTTTGTCTTTGTATTTTTTAAGAGCTAGATAGTAATGACACACATTACTATTTTGCCTTGGCTGTCCTTGAACTCTTGGACTCCAGGGATCTAGTTGCTTGTTTTAGACTCTTTAAGTAGCTGGTACTATAGGTGCTTGTCACTTAAGTACCCCTGCCCCCACCCCACCCAATATTTTTAGTAAAGTCTCTATGTAGTCTATTGTCTATATACATTTTTTACTCTGCTCCACCAGCTCAAGTGCTGGCCGTATGTCACTAGTACTGTACCTGTGTACACCTGCCATGGAGTGTTTGTGTGGTACCCACTGTCTGAGGAGGAACAGTGGACAGCCATTACCCAGTTAATGAATGTGAGGACATGACTGCTCCTAGGTATGGCTGAGGAGAAGGGTTTATTATAGATATGAGGGAGAATTGAGCTAGATGTGTCTGGAAAGGTACAGACAGACCATGGCCAGAATAGACTGGGCCATGGGAAGAGAGAGAGTGAGAAAGAGGAGGAAGAGGAGAGACTGGGGTGGGAGAGGAAGAAGAACCGGGAGAGTAGAGCCCAAGGAGCGCTTGGCAGAAATGGCTGGGTTATATAGGAAAGGAAAGCCAGCAGAAGGGAAGTAAAGCTTGGGCTGAAGAGGTTGAGGATAGAAACACTGGGGGTGGGGGAAGCCGGAGAGACTAGCTTCAACTGGGCTTTGATATGCTAGTAGGTACCCCAGCCGGCTGTCCCAGGTCTCCTTGGGACCTAATTCAGCATCCTGTTAAGGAGTCTGTCCACACTGGGGTATAAGTAGGAAAGGAGAATTGGAGCTATTCAAAGCTGAGTTCTGGGCTGGTAGTCATGGCAGGCTGACTGAAGCTTCTCATGGCCCCTGACAGCTCCCAGCAGTTACCAGATGATCCTCTGTGGGACTTCATTGGGGGAGAGATTGGGCATTCTGAGATACCTGCCCTCTGAGCTTCATATGCAGAAAACTCTGTGTTAGTACCAAGGTGGCCGTGACCACCTTTACAAGCACAGGAAATATGGGTTAGAAAGACCAAGAACAAAGCACTTAAGGTTCTTCCCCACTGCTTATACAGAGACCACAAGCAGACAATGCAGAGTGAAACACTGAGCCCTTTTTGGGATGCCTTCAGCAAACCTCTCCCCAGGATTCAGGGAACTGTGTAGAAGGGAAGGCTGAGAGATTGAAAGAGCCAGTGGGCATCCAGGTCACCAAGGAAACAGTGCTTTACAGACATAGTGGGACTGACATACATGTGACCTCACAGAGACTGGCAGCATGCATAGGGCCTGTACAGGTGGGGTCCCAGCACTGAGAGGGGAACTAAGAGATTGTCTCCAGTTGACAACCGCTTGCAAAGGAAACCAGTTTTCTCCAGTCGAGTCTCACTGTATACAAACTACACTGAAGGGCAGTCTTCGTGCACAGTAGTAGATGGCCAACACAAAATAAAGTGCTACTTTGGGAGATTTTTTGTTTCATGATTTGTTTGGTTATTTTTTTTAACTTTATAGGTCTTTTGCTTATGTTGTATGGTTTCCTATTTTATGTTTTATATGTGCTTGTGTGTGTCTGTGTTTATATGTGTTTTTGTTTCGGTTTGATTGTTTTTCTTTTTGCTCTGTCGTTTTAAAAAGAGAAAGAAGGCATAGAGTTGGATGGGTGGGGAGGTGGAGAGAATCAGAGAGAGGACAGAGAAAACATACATTGTATAGAAATATATAGAAAAGTTTATTTTCAATACAAAATTAAAACGAAAAGATCCTTCAGTGTTCTTTGCAGACCCAGCTCTAACTGGAGTTTTTTTTTTTTTCTTGCAGCTCAGCTGTGGCAGCCACTGAGAAGAAGGCGGTGACACCTGCTCCTCCACTGAAGAGGTGGGAGCTGTCCGAGGACCAGCCATACCTGTGACACTGCCCCAGGCTACTTTGCCAGGTCCCCAGGGCCACTGACTACTTTTCCTCTTGATGTCCTCTGGGAAGAGCAAGACCTAATTTATAACAAATACACAGAGTTCACATTACTTCCATTCTGCCTTTTCTTGATTTTTGTATTGATTTAATTCCATGTGTTTGTTTGGTATTGACTGTGTAGGGTGTGTATGGAGGTGAAGGACAACTTTGGGAATTGGTTTTCTTCTTCCACCTTGCTGAGGCAGGGTTTTTTGTTTTTGCCATGCTGTGTACTTCAGGCCCAAGAATTTGTGGGTGATGCTGATGTCTGTTCCTCCCATCCTGCTGTAGGAGTGATGGGATTACATATAGTAGCCACTGCATGTCTCTTTTGGGTTCTGGGGTTGGCACTCAGTAAAAGTGTCAGCTACCACTTTTACTTCTGAGCCATCTTCTCAGCCACTTTTTTTAAAAAAAGCTACAGGTCTTGGTGGTATTCGTGGTCTATACCTATAATCTTTGCACTTACTAAGCTAGTAGGTGAATATCATCGCTGTCCCATGGAATGGCCTTGTAACCCTAAAGTAGTCTGTAGATTCTGAAGGTAGAACTATGGAGAAATGTATAAGTAAAACACTGAATTGAGTGTGGTAGTGCACGACTCTAACCACAGTATTTAGGAGGCTGATGCACGAGGATTGCCAGTTTGAGGCCAGATTGAGTTACAGGTTGAGAACCTGTCTCAGACTAACAAATAGAACACTGCCACTAGAGGAAAGGGTGCTGACTAGAGTATTGGGACTGGAGCTCCCTGGAAGCTGAGAGGTGTCACTGCCCCAGAGTAGGTCCCAGATGCTATAGCTACAGTCTTCATTGAGGATGGTGGATTTAGTTGGGGGAAAAGGCGAAGCTAGATTTAGAAAGAAGGTCAAAAGGGAGAGGAACAGTGGTTATAGTGTCAGAGGCCACCGGGAAGGCAACCAGAGGGCTCAGAGGCTCTAGGCAATGTGTGGCATTGAAAATTTCTGTGTAGTTTTAGTGACATGAAATTTCATGTAGCAGTTGTGTGAGGAAGAAAGAGGTCTGGGTTCCTGTCTAGGGCTAGGAATTTCTTGAATGATTTATGCTCATTCCTGGACCAGGGGCTGGTTGTTCCTCCCTCCCTCCCTCCCTCCCTCCCTCCCTCCCTCCCTCCCTCCCTCCCTCCCTCCCTCCCTCTCTCCCTCTTTTTCTCCCATTTTTGTTTCTTTCTCATTTTGTAGATCAGGCTGGCCTCTATTGTTTGCCTCTGCCTCGGATGACAGGGTCTCATGTAGTCCAAGCTGGCCTCAAGTTTGCTGTGTATTTGAGGATGACCTTGGGACTCCTGCCTCTGCCCCCTCAATGCTAAGATTACTAGTGTGTACCCTCATCCCTGATTTATAGGATGCTGGGGATGCAAGGCAGGGCTTGGTGCATGATAGGCACACATTCTACCACTGAGCTCCATCTGTAGTGCCCACTGGGAAGTTATTAAGTATACCAGGCCGACTTTGAAGTTACTGAGGTCCTCTCACCTCAGCCCCCCCCCCCCCCCCCCCCCCCCCGTTCTGAGGTTTAGGGGTCCAAATGGGGCCTCACCTATTCATCTGCTTTGGCTGGTTCTTAAGCAGTTTTGGGAGGTCATCTTGGAGAGACTGAGCTCACTCTCTTAGGCTCATTGAAAACTGACTGAAATTGCAAGTATATTGCATTGCTCTGTGCAAATCCAGGGTCTACCTAATGCCCCAGATACCTCCTCCACCAAGATCCTGATCCTCAAAAGCATAATACACATACTTTCCTGAGTAGTCCTCTGTTTGTCCTGTTTGCATCCCTCTGCGTCTGAACACCATTGCATATTATTTTCTTTTTCTATAGAAACTGGTAAGACAGAACATGACAAAAGCAGTTATAACCTCTAAACATTTTACAGTGGTGAGATAGGCCATCAGTCTGCAAATAGAACTTTTGTATCAAAGTCTGGACTTGAAGGCTACATTTTGGAAAACTTGCCCATTGAAGAACATAGACTTGTCCCCCCCCCCCCCCAGCCCTGCGGGAGGTAGTGTCATAGATTCTGAAGGTGGAGCTGTGGGAAATATAATGTGAAGAAGAAAACCTAAACTGGGTGTGGACATGACTGTATCCCCAATACTTAGGAGGCCAAGGCAGGAGGATCACCAGTTTAGGCTGCTTGTGTTATGCATTGAGAACCTATCCAGACCAATAGAACACCATCAGCACAAAATCACTAGCCATACTGGATAGCAGACTTAGTGCACCTGCTGAGTACAAGTGGGGTGAGAAAACCCAAAGGCCACCAGTCCTGGACCTATCCCTAGAGCCCAAGGATGAGGATGACAGGATAAAGTGTCTTTCAAGTCTGAGAACTAGACATAGTGAGGTTTGAATGGAATCCAAGTAGATGGAACAGCTCCGAGCAGACGTCAGTAAACTACGTTCATTCATTTGTTCATTCCATCTTTCACTCACTGCATGCTCAGGCATCAAAGACACCTCAGTAAGCTACCCAACATCCTGGCCCTCCTGCAGCTGGCAGTCCAGTGGGTAATTAGACGACAAGGCTAAATAAAGTAAATAAATTATAAAATCTGTAAGTGGCATCAAAGCGGCTGGAGGAAGGGACCTACTGGGGAGTGGCTACAGGGTGTGGCTGCCATATTCATTGGAACCACTGGGAAGTTATATTTGCAATGGTCTGCCTGTGAAATTTAGGTCAGAATTGATAAGGTCATTCATGGCCCAGGAAGTCTATTACCTCAGGTTGATGAGGTGTTTATTTCCTTAGTTGTGGGAGTAAAGCAGGCTCTCTACCATTCAACTATTCTGGTTCTTGATCTCGTTTGGATGATTTCTATTATGAGATAGGGTCTCCTTTAATGCTTAGGTTGGCTTTGATCTTGTGGTCCTTTCCCTCAGCCTTTAGAGTAGCCGGGAGTACAGCCCCAGGTCACCAAAACCCATCAGACTGCTGCTGGGAAAAGCCAGAAAGAGCCGTACATTTTTGGTTTCCTTGTATTCTGGTACTTACGGTCCAGGCTTGCTGGTGCCACTCCCCCTGCCTTTATGTACGCGTGCGCGAGAGTCAGAGTACATCTCAGACTGCGTGCAGCTGTGGCTGGAGTCATAAGGATAGCGGTTGGATGGCGCGGGACGGAGCAGGGCGGGCAGCAGCCCTGGGTCTGGTGCAGTGGCTTCTGCTTGGGCTTGGACTAGGCCTAAAGGCCTCCCCGATCCCGGCTCCGACCCAACTCTCGGGTGAGTGACCCTCATCCCTACACCGCTTTCGCTCCACCCCCGCGCGCTGGCATCGTCCCGCTATTGGCTGTGCCACCCATCTGTCTCAGACACTCCTCCAGCACGCGGGTTTGGATTTATCGTGGGGAGAGGCAGCCCTGCTGTGTCTGCTGAGGGGACCTCCACGTGGGTGTCTCCTGTCTTCTGCCGCCCCGCGCCCAGCTTTTTCTTTCCGTGCGCTCTGTCCCATGTCACCTCTAAGCTGTCCTTCAGCCCAGCGTGGGCTGGAAGACTTACGTTTCTGATTTTGTTTGACCTCTTACAACACAGGGCTGGTCACCTGGCACCTTCCTGCAGCAGGTATGCCTTCGTGGAACCCGCGGTCCTGAGCCTGAAGTTCTGTGGCTGTTCTTTGAGCATCTAGAGCTTCTGTTTCTTCTTTACATTCTTGTCTCAGAGAAGTGGAAGAAAGGGCCCTGAAGTATATTTTATTTGTGACCCTCTAACGTGGTCAGGCAACTGCCCTGGGCAGGAATAGGATATCCGTTCTATATGAAACGAGGCTTTACTGTTTTGAGTGTAGTTTTTTTTTTTTTTTTTTTTTTTTTTTTTTTTTTTTTTTTTTAAGGTTTTTGTTATGTTTGAGTTTTTTGAGACAGAGTCTTAGATTTTAGCACTGGCTGATCTGAAACTTGCCCTGTAGACCAGGTTGGGCCAACTCCTAGAGATTCACCTGACTCTGACTCCAGAGTGCTGGGATTAAAGGCAGGCACTGACTCTCGATTTTGAGACCGAGTCTCACTGTGTATGTAACACAGGCTGGACTGCAGCTTGCACCTCCTGCCTCCGTTTCTTCAGCACAAGGATTATAGCTATGGGCCACTTTATCTGGGTTACAAGTGATCACTATTATTTGTGGGCTTAGTGTCTCCCTTTTACAGATGAGGAATCAGACTGGGAGGAGAAATTATGGATCACCCTGACTCCTTTCTGATAAATTACCTCATGAGGCAGGGTCTGCTCCGCTCTGAGCCCACTTGGAGGAAATCCAGAAAGTCAGGAAGAGGAGGTCTGAATTGTCTTGATTGTTAATTGTTAGGTTTTGGAGAAAAGCCTATGCCTGAGGCAGGAAAGGAAGGTGATCAAGGTGTGTCCTTTGTTCTTCAGCTTCATAGATTGTGTGGTATTAAAGTATAATTGCATTTAACTTCAGGAAGAGGGAGGGAGGAGCCTTGGAAGCTGTGGCCCTGTGTGTGAGGTGGGAAGCTCTAAAGCTCCCCCCTTCCCCTTCCTCCTGGTTCAAGTACCAGGTCTCTTTGCTGACTGCCCCTCAAGATCAGCAAACAGCCCTAGCCTCCCTGTTCAGAGTCCAGGAAAGGCTTATATTTCATCTGGACTCATTGTGGACCCTCACATGACCTCTTATCCACACACTGTCAGGCACTGACCTGCGTAGGGTCAGAGGCCATGTCAATAGGATTGAGGTTAGTTAGGGGCTGCTGCTATTTGTGGGAGGCAGAGCTTCCTGGGATGCATGAGACTCAGCCCAAGATGTAAGCTGAGATCTGAAGGCTGAAGAAGAATTGGGGTGTAGATGGGTTATAGCTCAGTGGTAGAACGTTTGCCTAAGGTGCAGAAGGGTCTAGCCATTTCCCTTCCCCTGGACATAGAGTGGAAGAAAGGGGAGGGAAGGAAGGGCCTTTAGTCTGAGAGGCACATGCAGAGGCCCTGTGGTGAAAATGAACCGTCAGTCTCGTAATGAACTGAGGAGGAGGCCAGGGTAGAGGGAGAGAGTGATGAAGAAGGAAAGGGTTAGATTTGGTTGTGAGAGGGCCTGGGTGCCAGGGGATAGTGGCTGATAATAGTCCTTAGAGGTCACCCTGATGCTCTCCTGGTAGAGATTAGTACTAGGGGCCTAGTTAAGAGGTGACATGTTTAGACCACACACAGTATTTTAACCTGAGATGAACTTAAGTGATGAGGCAGCAGGGCTTGGTGACTAGGCGTGCTCTTTTGTTTTAAGACAGGCTCTTCCCATGTAGCCCTGGCTAGCCCGGAACTCAGGATCCTACTGTGTCCAAACTCCTGAGTACTGAGATTCCAGCATACATCACCATGCCTGGCTTTTGAGCAGGTCTCAGTCTCCCCTTTGCCAAGCAGGTGGGTTAGACCAGGTCCCACTGACCTTGATCCAGAGCCTCTTGCAGAGTACATTGGGGAACGGTTCCTCCTCCAGCCTGTTTGACCATGAGCTTGGAGGTCTCTTGTGTAGACTGGCCATTTGGAGCCTAGTAAAGTCTCAAGGGTCAGTGAGACCTGGGTGTGAGTCCCAATTTGTCCCCAGCTCTGTCTGATCATAGAGTTTTGATAGACTGGAGACTAGCACTGGCTATCTGGCAGCATGCATGAACTTCTGGGGCCCAAACAGCACATACACAGTGCTCAGCAGAGGGTGGCTGCCAATGTAGTTTTTGTTCCCTGAGACATGGCTTAGCTCCAGCTGACTGCAGTTCATAACCATTCTCTCAAAGTGTGATCTAGATTTGGACCCCCACCCTCCTTAAGACCTCATTTTTCTTCATCTCAGGCCCCGGAGCTGGCTCGTGCCCGACAGACAAGTTCCAGTGTGTTACCAATGGCTACTGTGTGCCCCTTTCCTGGCGCTGCGATGGGGACCCAGACTGTATTGATGGCAGTGATGAGGAGGAGTGTGGTAAGTGCATCCCTGGAGAGGAGTTTCATGGTGAGGTTTGGACTGGTGCCAGTTATGGGTGCAGGATTAGGAAAAAGCTGTGGTTATAGGGCTGGGTAAGTGGGGCTGGCAAAGTAGGGCAAGATGGAGTCTACAGGTTTAGACTCTTGGCTTGTCTGCCTTTAATTCTGACACTCTGAAGGCAGAGGCAGGTAGGTGTAAGTTTGAAGCCAGCTGTTGTAAAGAGTTCCAAGCCAACCAAAGCTACATAGTGAGACCTTGCCTGAAATCAAAAAAGAAAAAAAAATCCAAAAAACCACAAAAGAACTGGTGTCTAAGGCAGGTGTGTAGGGAGGTTGAGCAAATAAGGGGGAAACTGTAGGGAGACTAGACATTTGGAAGGGGGGTTGGCAAGAGCAGCAGATAGAGAATTTACATAGGGCAAGCCTTTATACACAGGGTCAGCTGTTCATTTTATTTAGTGTGTGTCTGGGTACATTATATGCAGGTATGGTTTCCAGCGTTGTGTGTGCATGGATGCCAGAGGTTGATACCAGGTGTCTTCCTCCATTGCTCTCCACCTTACTTTTGAAACCGTCTTTCTTCACTAAGACTGAGACTTCCAGTTTCAGCTAGACTGGCTGGCCTAAGAGCTCCCAGGATTCACCTGCCTTTCTGCACTCTTAGCATGGTGCAGGTATGTGCACAGCTGCATCTGGTGGTGCATGGATCCTGGGGATCAAACTCAGCCCACATGCGTGTGCAGCATTATTTACCCACTGAGTTATCTTCTCAGCCCTCGGGAAACTTTTTTTTAAATTTTATTTTATATATCCCTGGCTTGCCTGAAATGTTACATGGGCCAGGTTGGCTTCAAATTCACAGAGATTCACTTGCTCTGTCTCCTGAGTGCTGGGATTAAAGTAGTGAGATACTGCTCTTAGTTCAGTCAGCTGATTTTAGAAGCTAAGATTTCGAGGGAATTGGGCAGCTGAAGTACTGGGCTTTCCGTGTGTGTGTGTGTGTGTGTGTGTGTGTGTGTGTGTGTGTGTGTGTGTGTGTGTGTGTGTGTGTGTGTGAGAGAGAGAGAGAGAGAGAGAGAGAGAGAGAGAGAGAGAGAGAGAGAGAGAGAGAGAGAGAGAGAGAGGGAGAGAGAGAGAGAGAGAGGAGAGAGGTGGGGTGGATTTCCCTACATGGCCCAGGTTGTCTTAGAAATCAATATGTAGGTTAGACTGGCCTCAAACTCAAATCCACTCTCCTCTGCTGAGTTCTGGGATTAAATGTGTGTACCGCCATACCTGTTAAACTGGGATTTTTTGCATGGCTGTTTGGAACCTGATTGATGTGTGTTTCAGGGATTGAGCCATGTGCTCAGAAAGGGCAGTGCCAACCACTGGCTATCCTTCCTTGCTCCTGTGACAACATTAGTGGTTGCTCTGACAAGAACCTTTCCAAGTGCGGCCACCGGCCCTGTCAGGAGGGTCAGCTGCGTTGCATGATGGGTGATATCTGTATCCCACACACATGGCGCTGTGATGGCCATTCTGACTGTCCTGACTCCAGTGATGAGCTCAGCTGTGGTATGTGCCCTGGGATTTGGTATACCTGAGTGAATGGGGAGGGCTGACAGCTGTTTAAGGGCATTTGTTATCCTCCCGTGTGTGACCAGATTGAGGATATGAACACACACATTCTCCTAGGCTTTCATCCCGGTGGTGGAGGACAAAGCATCATCAAGGGTAGTGTTTTCCCAATTGTTCTACGCAGTCTTAGATCAGGATTAGTTCCAAGAGTTGGCATCTGGAACCCTTATATGCCCTACTGCTAAGCCTCTCAACTACTGATGCCTGGGCTTATTGCAGACACCAACCTAAAAACTGACAAGAACTTCCAGGAGGAGAATGACACATCTACAAGGACTCCTATCACCCTGGAGAATGAGACCTCTCTCAGGAATGCAACAGTTGCCTCTGCTGGGGACCCTTCCCAAAACCGAAGTGCCTATGGGGTTATTGCAGCTGCTGGTAAGATAGGCCTTCCCATGTGAGGAGCTTGGGGTGATTGGAGGGGCACAGAGTAGAGTGCCCACATATTAGTGTTGGTAGCTTCTACCCTTCTTGCCCCCACTACTCTGACCATCTGTCTGTCCCCAACAGGGGTGTTGAGTGCCATCCTGGTTTCTGCCACCCTCCTCATATTGTTACGACTCCGAGGTCAGGGTTACCTGCCCCCGCCAGGCCTGTTGGTGGCTGTGAAGGAGTCTCTGCTGCTGTCAGAAAGGAAAACCTCACTGATCTGAGGACATGTGGTCACCACCTGGCCTTGAATGCAGTCTGACCGGGGCAAAGCCACAGTGGGACATGCAGGCAGCTGCTGGCTTCTCGACACCTAGGCTCTTTTGGCCACAGAGAACTTTGAATTTAAGCTTCTACAGACGTGATCCTAGAGATTGGGGTTCTCAGTTATTCCCTTTGTGTATGGGGAGCTTAGATGGAAAACTGCCATAGCCAGGACTAAGGGGCCGGTCCCAGGATGCTTTCAAGAAATGGGGCCGTCCAGGCTTAGACACTCCTGCTGCTCACGTTGATGGGTGGTGATTAAAGTTTCTTTACCTCATCTGCCTGCCTCTAGCCTTTATTTCCCTTGGCTTGGGAAGCCTGGGGTTTCTTCTGGATCCCCTCTCACCCCCTAGGAGGAAGCCTTCAGCCAAGAGAACATGGGGCTGTGTTCTGGACTTCGCTGTCTCCTTTGGAGAGTGGGGCTGGGTACTGAGTCCACCTGTGTAACAATAGGCTTAAGGGAAGAAGAAGAGCTGAGGTGGTGTCTCCTCACTGGGGATTCCTCTGTCATGGCTTCTTCTGTAACACAGACCTGGAAATCCTAATATGAAAGGCCATACTCCCAGCACTTGGGAAGGGGAAGTAGGCAAATTATAATAGGCTTGGTGGTACATACCTGTAATCCTATCCCTGGGGGAGGGGGGTGTGGTGGTTTAAGGCATGAAGATCTGGAGTTCAAGGAATGTCTGGGCTATACAGAGAGGCCTTTGGTTGATGTTTTATGAGATATTTCTGTTCTAGGCTAGCAGGTTGTTTACTGTCTAGCAGGGAGTTAGCAGGGAGGGCCTGTCCCCAGGTGGTAACCTAGGTCCCAGATGAGGTTGAACAATACAGAAAACAAGAAAATGCAGTTAACATTCAACTTGGCTTCTGCGTAACAATCCAAAACTCTTCTCAGACTCTTATCCCTTAAATTCCTAAGTGAAATGGTGGGGAATTGTTGGAGTTCCCTCACCGGCAGAGGAGATAGATACCTCTTGGTATTTTTGGTGACTCCTGTTAACCTGTGGTCTCATGATGAGTATGGGAGCTCTGACGCTGTGCAAGTAAGACGACCTGAGTTAAGATCCCCAATACCCATATAGAAAGCTGGATTTGCCTGTAATCTTATTCCTGAGGATGGGTATGAAGACAGGGAGATGCCAGAGACTTGCTGGTCATATAGTCTAGCTTGAGAGTCTGAGAGTCAGTGACAAACCCCGTCTTAAAAATAAAGGGAAGTGGCTGAGTGTATGTCTCAGTGTTTAAAGCACTTGTTGCACAAGCATGGAAACAGTTTAGATCCCCAAAACCCATGTAAGTGTTGGGTGAGTGTGTTACCCTGCCTGTAATTTTAGCCTCAAGAGGCTGAAGTAGGTTCCCCAGAGTAAGCTAGCTAGTGAGATCCTGCTTCATTGAGTTTGATGGAAGAGAAATCCAGGATGATTCCTGTCATCAACCTCAGGTGTCCACATGCATATGCACACTGCAGAACCAGTCTCTCTCTCTCTCTCTCTCTCTCTCTCTCACACACACACACACACACACACACACATGTTGTCGCCCCCCCCCCCCCATCTGAACAAAAAGAATTCCTGGAGCTCTAATGTCTGATTCCTGGTAGGCTGTGATTGGCTACTGATAAAGATGCTAGGTGCAGAGGGAGGGAATGTGCACCCAGCAGGGTTTCCTAAACGTGGAAACTACTTTGGCTCTGGGCCCCTGCTTTCCCAGTCCCTTACAGGGGAAGGTAAATGAAGCAGAGTCTGGATTTGGGTGATGTGTTGGGGCTGGGTTTTAGAAATAGCAGTTGATATATCAGCCATGATTGGTGTATTGACTGATGGCAGAGCCTTTTGGAGGTAGGTGGGGAACAAGGTTTACCTCGGCCCTATAGACTGACACTTGGGTCCCAGTTTGACCAACAGAGTGTTGCAGTTAGAGCCACAGTAGGTCATTTCCAGGTGGGAGTAAAGCACTATGGGATGTCATTGTGTATGTTGTGAATACCATTGGACAATAAAGGGATTGTTTAGACCTATGGCAGAGTGGCTTAGAAGCAGGTGGGAAATCCAAGCATAGATACTGGGGAAGGAGGGTGGAGTCAGAGAGACATGATCCAGCTGCCCAAGAAACAAGTATAATAGAGCACAAGTCTGCAAGTCTGGACCATGGGCCAAAAACTTACTACATTCTGTAACTTAAGCTCTTAGACAGGAATTTTTTGAACTGTGGGGTAGCTGTACCCACATAGTGAGATCCTATTTATCATACAACTATCTGTCTATCTCTATCTGTCTGAAATTAGGAAGATGATTTTTGCTTTTAGGCTAGTTAAGGGAGGAAGGTTTTTCTTTTATCTTTAGCTATGCGCTATGTCAGCCATAGGTCACAGTTGGCCAGGATGGTGCCAGGATCCATATAGGGCTGTAAATTCGCTTGTTATCTATACAGACACCTGGGATCTGGAGTTATATGGAGTGTTTGGGTTCTTATTAGAGCAAATCACTTGATACTTGGTGGTTCCAAAGAACCTGCTATGGTTCATATTTTCTGTACAGAGTGTCACTACGCAGTTGAAGATAGCCTCAGACTCTTGGCTCATCTGGCTTAGATTGCCCAGTGTTGAAGTTACTGCTATGTTCTAAAACATCTGGCCCACCGTGGTGTTCTGTCTCACTGGTTCTGCAGTGTGTAGTTGTCCCAGGTGGTTTCAGCTGACATCTTCTGAGGGTAGGGCTGGCTCTCTGTCAACATGTGTGGACATCTTTTATCTGTATTTGAGAACTGGTACCCTTCATGTGTTTGTTAAGACATTGGGAGTCCCAAGGTGTAAAGCAGAGGTTGCCCAGTTAGGATCTCTCATCTGGAAACAGGATCTCATGTAACCTATGGTGGTTTTGAACTCCCTATATTGCTGAGGATGACTTTGGAATATTATTTATGCTTGCCTCTCTGTCGCCAGTGCGAGGATTATAGGCATGTACCACCGTACCTGGCTCTAATGTGTGCTGAGGATGAAACCCAAGGCTTTATGTATGCCAGGTGCATACATCCAGGTGTGGTTGTCCCTTCTTGTAATCCCAAGTATTACAAGTTGTGAGATTACAAGAGTGATCTGAGGCAAGGGGATTAGCCTCAGGTTTCAATACAGATTACACTTTGCTCTATGCAGACATTCTACTAAGTGAGCTATGTCTGTCCCTAACCACATCTTTTTTCCTTCTTTTTTTTTCCCTTTTACTGTTGTACTTAAGGTTGACCCTACTTTGGCAAACAGGAAGTGCCATTCCCACCCCAGTCATGGACTTGGACATGGGGTGGGAACCTTCAGGGAGGTTATGCAGCCCATGTAGAGGCTGATGTTGTCTGTGTAGGCACAGGTTTGGGCATGTGGTTGGGGAAGGCTCAGCACATTCTAAGTAGTATCAAGGTAGCCAGGAAGGGATGTGCCAGGACTTTGTGTGGGAAGTTTAAGCGGGCAGGGAGAGCTGTTGAGTATCCTTGTCCAGTTCTGACCATTTTTTTCCTTCTCTTTGTTGAAGAGGAAAATTTACCTAACTTAAAATTAACTATTAACTATCTCAAAGCTCACAGTCCAGTGGCATTTGGCATATTCACAGTGTTATGTGGTCTAGTTTTGAGAGACTTTCTAATTCTGGAAGAAACCCCAATCCTATGGGACTTGGTGCACTCTTGCAATCTCAGCACTCTGGAAGATGAGGCTGGAGAATCATAAGATTGGGTTTAGCCTGGGCTGTATACGGCCTGTCTCCACAGCAGCAGCATAATGGCCACCACCATGTAAGTTAAGAAATTCCACTCCCATTAGCAGTTACCCCCTTCCCTCCTCTCCATCTCTCTCCCCAGCAGCAGCTAATCACTTTCTGTCCCTGTGGAGCTCTTTGATCCGAGTTTTCACACAAATGTGGGCACTCCTCATGTTTCTCTTCATATGCATTTTTTACGTTTATTGTGTGTGTCTGTGAGTGTCTGAATGTGTTTGCTTACATGCCATGGTGGCTGTGTGGAGGACAAAGGACAACCTGCAAAAACTGGCTCTCCTTTTTTACTGTTTGGATCCCAGGAATCAAATTCAGGTTGCCAGGCTTGGAGGCAAGCATATATGAAGCAGCATACTTCTGATCTTTTTTTTTTTTTTTTTTTTGGCAGGGTTTCATATCACAGGGTGCCTTTGAATCACCATGTAACTGAGGGTTTACTTAAACTCCTGATTCCTTTCCTTTTGTCTCCTGAGTGCTGGGATTAAAGGCATACAGAATCACACCTGAGCTGATTTTTTTTTTTTTTTTTTTTCTTTAGATATAGGCACACATTGTATCTCCAAGTGGTTTGGATTCACTGTAATATCTGTGCTTGGAACCTAGGGTAATCCTCCTGCCTCAGCTTCTCAAGTGCTAGGAGTACAAGAGTGAGGGACCACATTTGGCTGTATATGTGATGTTTGTGGTTGGCCCTTTCATGAACGTAGTGTTTTTCAAGGTCCTTGAGCTGCAGTGTGTGTTACTGCTTTGTTCTGTTTTATAGCTCAGCGATAGCCCGTTGTGTAGTCTGTCTTTTGTTTATTTTTCAGTTGCTAGGCATTGGGGCTCTTTCCATCGGCTGTGCTCATTTTTATAGGTGGTAGAAATTAAGCTACATGGACCACATAGTATCTGAGCTGAGATCTATATATCTATATCTCTCTTTTTTAATTCAGGGTACCATTTCATAGCCTGTGTTGACCTAGAGTTCACTGTTTAGACTATGCTGGGCTTACCTTCTCAAGTTCAGGTATTCTATGCATGTCACGAGTTTTAACTAGTTTTTGTGTGTGACAGATGTATGTGCATGCATGTGTGGAGGTCAGAGGACAACTTTGGGTGTGATGTCATTCCTCAGGTGTATTCTACCTTGTATTTGAGATAAGGGCCTGACCTCACGTTTCTGGGATTACAAGTGTGCTATCATGCTTGGCCTTTTTTTTTTATTTTTATTTTTTTTTAAAACGTAAATTCTGGGGATTGGAACTCAGTTCTGCAAGCTTATACTTCAACTCAAAATTCAAGGTAAATACATCAACTGAGCCATCTTCCAGCCATCTTTTAGAAACATGTATGTGTATTCATGTTTTGTCTGTTTCTGTTATGCCTGTATACCATATGTATGCCCATGCTCATGGAGGCCAGAAGATGGTATCAGATCCTCTGGACTGGAGGTAGAAATGGTTGTGAGCTGCCACATGGGTGCTAGGAATCAAACTTGGTCTTCTTGAAAAGCAGCCAGTGCTCTTAACTTCTCAGCCGTCTCTCCAGCTCTACTCCTTTTTACTTTTTGACTGAGTCTTTTGCTATAACCTGCACTGTCCTGAAACTTGTGACCCTCCTGTCTCATCCTCCTAAGTGAAAGGATTTCAGACATTTGCTATTTCACCCAGCTCTAAATTGGGGTTTGAACCTGAGTATTCCACTCATGGCAGTCTGGATTTCATCCTTTTGGGATCTTTGATGGAGGGACTAATTAGTCATAATTCTAGTTTTCCTTAGTCATGATAAAAAGTAAATTAGATATAAAACTTTAGACTCACCAAAATAGGATAGAGTATTTTCTTAATTTTACCAAATACCAATAGACTAGATATTGAACTATAATTCTTACATGATAACTATTTTGATATATGTGATCTTACTATATTAAAAAGAAAATATTCCTTTTTGATTAGACAAAAAGGGAAGGTGCTGTGGGATGGGTTGGTGGAGACACTAAGAACTGCCAGATGAACAAGATGTAGTAGAACACAAGTAAATAGAGATGAGGAGATATATGGATTAATAAATATAGGTTAATTTAAGATATAAGAGCTAGCTAGTAATAGCCTGAGTTTAGACCAGTTTGTAATTAATATTATGCCTCTGGATGATTATTTTATAAGCAGCTGTGGGACTGAGACAGAGCAAAACTTCTGTCTACAGTGGACCATGTTACTTTGTTAACTTTTAGGCATGGCTTATATTATACTGTGTGTTCACAGTTGAAATTCAAATATGAGGGCTGGAGGTTGAATTGTCACATTTGTGTGCTGAAGGCAACCTTCTAGAAGAGAGGTAAGAATTGTTTTTCCCTTGCGTAGGCAAGATGGTGGATGCTGGAGGAGAAGTCCTAATTTTGTTTGGATAGAAGGACATTCTTGAAAGTGTGAATAATGTTGCTTTGTTTTAAATGTGTATTTAAGCTCAAAGCATAGATGTCAGTCAACATCTGAATAGATAATCAAGAGAGGGTATACATATACAATGGATTTTTTATGTGTAAATAACAATGTGTAAAGAATACTATGTGTGAAGAACAATGGAATTATGAGAATTTCTGTAATTGCCAATATTGCTAATAAAAGTCCAACTGGCATGACCCACAGCTGAGAAATAATTGGTTTCTATAGTAGCAGGGGGACAGAGTCACCAGTAGGTCATGACCATGGAAATCGGATTGTTGGTGATGGCAACTGCAAAAATTCCTTCCTGAAGTCTATGTTTGACAGGGCTGCCTATCCTGCCACAGGCATGTGTGGGCAAAGAGGTATAAGAAGGAAGGAGGGTGCTGTCAGTCCCATCAGGAGAGGATAGTGAGGGCTCTCTCTCCTCCCATCTCCCTCCTGCCAGCCTTTAAGAGCACAATGGAATGCAGCAAGACAAAACTAGATGGCACCTTTTCCCTTATCTGACTCCTTTATGTGTCGGTTGCCTTGGGGTTCAGTTTGTCCACTTGGCCTATTTATTTTGACCCCTCCTTCCCCAGTTTTATGCATTTGTTGATTTAACCCCTTTCTACCTGTTTCTGACAAGATTTTTCATCCTTTTTTTTCTTTTATTGTAGAATATACATAAGCATTGTACAGTCATGTACCATATAGGGTATTGTTTTTAATTTGTGACTATATAGGTGTGGGATAACAAGTGTAACGGGGCTGAGGGTATGGCTCACTTGATAGATTGCTAGCAGGCTGAGTGCTCTGGGTTCAGTGCTCAGCACTGCATAAAACTATGAACATTGGCACATATTTATGATCCCAGCATTGGGGAGATGAAGACAGAAGGATCAGGAGGTCAGAATCATTCTAGGGTATGGCGTGAGTTTGAGGGTGATGTGAGATACAGACTCTTCCCAAAACGAAACCAACCAACTAATCAACCAACCAAAAGAACAAGAGCAACAACAATAACAATAACAAAATAACAAAAACAGACCCCCTCAAAAGCCATATAAACAAAAAGACCCCCCCCAACAGGATGTGGTAGAAGGTTTATCAATCAGTGTTCCCTAGAGAAACAGGATTGGTAGAATGTATATATAGGGGTTTATTAGATTTTCTTACAGGATGTGTGGTCTGAGTAGTCCAACAACTCAGTAGTTGGTGAGTCCACAAGGCTGGATGTTTTTAGCAGTCTCAACCTGGCACTGAAAGCCTGTAGGATTCATGGAAAACCGAAGATGTCAGTCTGCTTTGGAATCCAAAGACAGTTCTAATGTTGACATAATGCCTCAGCAACAGGATAGATGGACTTTACGGTAGGGCTGAGGGCAAGCAGGTAAAAAGCTGTTTCCTTTCTCCATGTCCTTTTGTATGGGCTGGCATCAGAAAATTCCCAGAAGTACCCAAGATGTGTACTTCTGCTTCAAATAATCTAAGAAAACTCACTGGAATGTTTAGCAGCTTGGATTCCAGTTTAATTATGGTCAAACTGACAACCAAGATTAGCCTTCAAAAGGGCTACTTGGTGGTTCAGTCACAGAACATTTACAGTGACCTGCAGGAGGCCTGAGTGCCATTCCTAGCACTGAAAGAATTTTCTAATTGCCTAATGACACCAGAGAATCCATATCACAATGCAGCATTTACGTACTTGTGACTTCAGGGTAGGTCTCCTGATGGAGAGAGTGAGTTGTTTTTCTGTCTGGTGGATTCACACCCAGGTTTCTTAGTCTCAGCTTTTTCATTATTTCATTTTTTTATTTCCATGTATGTGTAAATGCATGTCATGTCCTTGGAGTCTGGAAAAAGATATTGGGTCCCCTTTGTTAGAGTTACAGCAGGAGGCTGTAAGCCATGTGATGTGGGTGCTGGGAACCAAAGTTGGCCCTGTAGAAGAGCAAGATGTGCTCTTTACCCCTTGACTCATCTCTCTAGCTATTAGTTGTAGTTTTGTAGTCCCATTCGACAGTTACCCTGCTGAGTACTTCAGCCAGTATTTGTTTTTCAATAGCAGAGGGTCCACTCCAAGCTTATCAGGGCCAGTCATGGAGACAGCTGCTAGTGCGTTGTTTGGCTCCATGGCCGCTTCCAAAATTTTGGTGGCTTAAATGAGAATGGCTTCTTATAGGCTGATATGTTCGAGTGCTTGGTACCTAGTTGGAACTGTTTGGGAAGGATTAGGATGTGTGACCTTGCTGGATGATGTGTGTCACTGGTGGCAGGCTTGAGGCTTCAAAAGACTTGAGTTAGTTTCTGTATGCCTTCTACTTGCTATTGGAGATGTAAACTGTAAACTGTTAGTGCTGCCATGTCTTCGCTCTACCATCATGAACTCTAACCCTCTGGGACCATAAACCCAGATTCTTTTCTTGGTTTACTTGGCTATGATGTTTTATTACAGAATTAGAAAAGTAATTAATGCAATAGTTAATAGGCTGGGTAGTTGTAGATACAGTTCCAGCTGCAGCTGTGAACTGATGGTGGCTGGGGCATCAGTGATTGGCTTAGATGGATGCAGAGTGGCAGTAGGAGACAGGCATCTGGACAGTGGTTACTGAGATTCATTTTGGGGCAGAAATTCACTCACACTGTAGCTTTTGTAAGTATTAGAGAGGAGCCACCAAGTTGGACTGAGAACTGCCTAGGCCAGCCAGCATACTCAAACTGGCTTCTGTTGCTGTCTTCTCCGATGTGGGCGGCAGGGATTGAACTTGGATAGTTAAGGCATGGCAGTGAGAATCTTTACCAACCAGCTGAGCCATTTCACCAGCATGTCTGTTCTTTTTAATTTTCTTAAATAAGGTCTCTCAACATGGCTGGCTGTTCTGGAACTATATAGGCCAGGCTGGCCTTGAACTCACAGAGATCTACCTGCCCCTGCTTCCCAAGTGCTTAAAGATGTAGACCGCTATGACCATCTATTATGACCCGCTTTGTTTATTTAGGGTTGTTTGCATAAACATGAATATGGGTTGGTTTATTCAAGTGTGGGCAATTAACTGCTACGCCGTTGAAGAAAATGGCTTTTCCTCTCCCAACAGTCATCTCTGCTAGACAGAGCACCTCATAAATCCCTCTTCTTACCTATAGTGAAACATTTACAGGCTCCATCTTGTTCAGGTCTTGCTCCCATGACCAGAGCTGCTGTAGTTTAGATACAATATCATATGTAGAAGACATTATTTTAAAAAAGAGGATTATTTTATGTAGATGAGGTTTACCTACATGTATGTATATGCACCAGGTTCTTTAAATGCCCCCATGAAGCCAGAAAAAGGCATTTAATTCCCTGGAACTGGAATCACATGATTGTAAGCTGCCAAATGGGTTCTGTGAATTGAATCTACGTTTTCTGCAAGAGCAACCAGTGCTTTTAACCACTGAACCATCTTTGTAGTCCCCAGAAGACAGCATTTTGTAGCATCCATCCATATCTGTTGGCTGTTGTATTCTTCCCACCTCTTCTTCCATGTTTCTAGAGCCCTTTGAAAGGTTAATACAATTTTCTCGTTTTGGCTGAGCATTCAACAATCACTTAATTTCATCACACTGAACATTATGTGTTTTTATATTAACTTACATCCAAAAGAAGCTTTTCTGATTGAAAGCAGCATGAATCTTGACATAAACATAAATATTTAAAAACTTTGACACTATGTTCATGTAGCAAACAGAACAAAAACGCACAACACTGTGACCTTCCAAGACATGGGGTTACAATTTTTTTTTGTTGTTGTTTGCAAACAAGATCCTACTATGTTATCGGGTAGCTTGTCTTGAACTCACTATGTAGATTAGGCTGGCCTTGAACTCAAAGAGATCTGCCTACTTCTACTTCCAAGTGTTGGGGTTAAAAATATTCACCACCATGCTTGACTGTTTTGTGTTAATTATGCTTGTGAATGTATTTGTATGTTTGTGCATGTGAGTGCAGGTATATGAAGATCCTGGAGTTGGGATTATAGGCAGTTGTAAACTGGGAACTGAGCTTGGGTAGTTGTTATTGTTGTCTGTCTGTTTCTTTTCCCTCCCTCCCCTCTTCTCCCTCCCTCTTTTCTTTTTTCTCCTTCCTCTTTCTTAATTTCTCCCCCCTTCCTTCCTTCCTTCTCCTTTTTCTTTTTTTCTATCTCACTATGTAACCCTGGGCCAACCCTGCCTTCTGAGTGCAGGGATTAACGGTGTGTGCCATAACTTTCAGCTAAGTGAGTCCTTTGTAAGAGCAGTATGTGATCTAAAGCACTGAGCCAACTCTCAGCTCTTTCCCACCACCCAGGGATGAGCTTTTGACCAGGTTTACAGAATTCCTCTTGATGAAAAAGAAATTAGAGAGCAGTCGGCTACCCCACTGTAGTCATGCCATTATTGCACTAGTAGGCATATCTTTCCTTGAAGGTTGGTTCTATTGATCATGGGTTTATGGCTGGGTAGACTATGGATGACTGTCTGTCTCAGTGGCCTTTGTAACATTATCAGCTCTATGAAAAAGATAATACAGCAGGGAAGAAGCTTCCATCTCAGTTCCAGCTTGATTTATTTTTTTATTTTTATTGAAAATGGGTTTTTTTTTTTCTCAAATAAATATTGCTATTACAGTTCCCCTCACTCTAGAAGCTCTTAGTTCCTGGAAACTTCTCCTGTTCAATCCACTCCCTTTCTCATTAGAAAACAGACTCCTAAGGGATGATAAAATAAATAAAATATAGTAAGATAAAAGCCAACATGTCACAAAGAAAAAGAAAAGAGCCCAAGAGAACGCACAAGGATCAGAGACCCACTTGTTTGCATACCCAGGGATCCCATAAAAACACTATCGCTGGCCATCAGATAACTAAGAACAGATGAACAGACTAAGAGAATACACTATCTTCAAGTGGACCAAAAACCCAGATTGGACGAGAAAGGCTTCCTGAGACACAGACACACCTAGAACAGATTGCACCATATCAGCTATCTGAGATTCAGGCAAATCCTGCATTGAACCAAGGAAGTAATGGGCAGATTCCAGAACAAGAATACATATAACAACATGAAAAACAACATGGCACCACCAGAGGAATCTGGTAGTTTTATAGCATCAAGATCTGAGCATGGCAATGCAGAAGAAGATGAAGCAAATGACCTTAAAAACAACTTTATGAAGATAATAGAAGCCTTAAAAGGATATAAAAAATTTCCTTAAAGAAATAGAAGAAAATACAACAAAAATTGGAGGAGATTAACAAATCCCTGTGATGTGGGAATGCGTTTATGTATGCTGTGAATCTCAATCTTTAAATAAAGGAGCTGTTTTGGGCCATGGCAGGCACCATAGAAGAAGTAGGAGGAGAAATAAGAGCATAGGTAGGAGAAGCAGGGCCGAGTCAGAGGCAGATCAAGCAAGCCTCCCAAGAAGAAACATGTAAGGAACACAGGTGAGCCACGGGCCACGTGGCAGACAGATTAATAGAAATGGGTTGATTTAAGATGTAAAAGCTAGCTAGCAATGTGCCTAAGCCATAGGCCAAACAGCATGAAGTTAATATAAGCATCTGAGTCATTTCTGGGGACCTGAGCAGCGGCGGCTGGGCAGCTGAGGGGTCTGGCACAGCGGGTCTGGGTCTCTGGCCGCCTGAGACTGAGAAACCTCACTACTACAGAGTGATGTGGGAATGCCTTTCTGTATGCTGTGAATCTCAATCTTTAAATAAAGGAGCTGTTTTGGGCCATGACAGGCACTATAGAAGAAGTAGTAGGAGGAATCAGAATAGATAGGAAAGGAAGGACGGAGTCAGAAGCAGATCCAGCTGAAGCCGCCCAAGGAGCAACATGTAGGAGCACAGATGAGCCACGGACCACGTGGCAGACAGATTAATAGAAATGGGTTGATTTAAGATGTAAGAGCTAGCTAGCAAAGTGCCTGAGCCATAGGCCAAACAGCATGAAGTTAATATAAGCGTCTGAGTCATTTCTGGGGACCTGAGCGGCTGGGCGACTAAGCGGTCTTGGGCGGCATCTCTGGCCACCCCGGACCCAAGAAACCTCACTACTACATCCCTGAAATAAAATAACCTCCCCCCACCCCCCAAAAATTAAACAGGTAAAGGAAACATTTCAAGTTTTAAAACTGAAATAGAAGCAATAAAGGAGACACAACCCAAGGCAATGCTAGAAATAGAAAACCCAAGGAAATAAACTAGAACTACAGATAAGGCATAATCAGAAGAATGCAAGAGATGGAAGAGAGAATCTCTGGAGTGGAAGATTCAATAGTGGAAATAGATATGTCACTCAAAGAAAACACTAAAGCATAAAAGTCATAATGCAAAACATTTAGGAAATTTGGGACACCAAGAAAAGATCAACCCTGAGAATAATTGGAATTGAATAAGGAGAATATCAGCTCAAAGGCACAAAAAACAATTTCAACAAAATCGTAGAAGAAAACTTTCCCAACCTAAAAAAGGAAATGCCTATAAAGATACAAGAAGCTTATAGAACACCAAATATACTAGAACCCCAAGAAAAAGTTTGCTTGCCACACAATAAAGCCACTAAACTTACGGAACAAGGAAAAAATACTAAGAACCGCAAAAGAAAGAGGCCAAGTTACCTTAGGCTGACCCATCAGAATAACCCAGACTAATTCAACGGAAACAGTGAAAGCAAGAAGGTCCTGGTTAGATGTTATACAGACACTAAAAGACTATGGCTGCCAGCCTGGACCACTATACCCAGCAAAACTATCACTCACTGTAAATGGAGTAAACAAGATATTTTATAACAAAACAAGATTTCCACAATACCTATTCAAAACCTTCCACCCAAACACAAAGGAATAGACATATTTCTCAGCACCTATGGAACTTTCTCTAAAATTGACCACATACTCGGTCATAAAGCAAACATCAATAGATACAAAAAATGTAAATAACTCCTTGTATCATATCAAACCACTATGGTCTAAAGCTAGAGTTCAACAACAAAAATCACAGAAAGCCTACAAACTCATGGAAACTGAACATCTCTCAATTGAACCACTTCTGGGTCAAGGAACAAATTAAGAAAGAAATCAAAGACTTCCTAGAATTTAATGAAAATGAATCCATAACGTACCCAAACTTATGGGACACAATGAAAGCAGTGCTAAGAGGAAAACTCATAGCACTAGATGCCTATATGAAAAACCTAGAGAAATCTCACACAAAAGACCTAACAGCACAGCTGAAGGCTGTAGTTGGATTCACGTGTTTGTTAGCTGACAATCTTGGAGGCATGTCTCTGGAGTTTTGGGATCCTGAATGGGGCATGGCCAGACCCCATTAAGAGGCTGCTGGGATACTGAGCTCGCTCTGTTTTGTTCCTATGTTCTTGGAGAGTGGATTGACAGCCCCAGAGTGGGACAGTCCTATCTCCCAGAATTGTCTTAAGGTTCAATTTGTATTGTGAGTGTTCATGTATATCTTAATAAATTTTAATCCTTTATATATCATTAGTGAATTTTCTGCCATAGATGGCACCCAATGTGGGACAAAACCCACATAAAGCTGGAGAAAGCTTAAAAAGGGTTATAGAGCACAGAAATGGAGTCAAAAGCATCTTCCAAATTAGGTCTCTGAAGTGGGTCATGGTAGCCATGGTGTTCGGGCTTGAGTTTCAAAATAGCAGGTCCGCAGGAGGCAGTGTAAGGGAAAAAAGGCTGGTTCCCAAAGTCTCACAGAAGACTTGGTATAAGCAACAAGCTGCATATGATTTATTTAAGATATCTGCTTATATTAACTAAAAGGAAACAGTCAAAGACTGCTTCTTAATAGCAATATATTCTGGGAGTGCTCTGTTTGTTAGTGGTGGGCAGATGTGCGGATCCTGTGAGAGAGACTTCCTGACTCAGCTTTATCAGGAAAAACTGTGTAGCTTTTTAAGAGGCTCTGCTGCCAAACATTTAAGTGGAGTGAGCAGCAGGTTCTATTTAGTGTCAGTGTGGACTCTGAAATTCCCAGAGTTGGGTGGTAAAAAGTTCCCAATATTTAATATCATTCTAAGAATTCAGAAAATAAGCATGGCTCCAGTTCTTCCACCATGTTGAAAACTCAAGTAGGGTGGAGTCAGCAGTCAAAGCAGTGGTATATAGTCTAGCATTTTAAAAGTGCTTCTTGTTAGAAAATGATCAATAATACACAATAAAACAGATTCAGATGGAGAACACCTCTAAATGGGTTACAATGTTTGTGAAAAAGAGTATGTAGGCAGGGAGAGAAATAAAGGGTAGAGAATTCCTCTAAAAAAGAGAAATAGAGTATAAAAATTTAATAAGCCATGTAAAAATGGAAAATTGACACAGTCTATATTATGGTTATTTTTTTAACTGTTAATGAGCTAACTGCAGAAAGAATTGATTGCAAAGACTGCTAAGTTAAACAAACATTTTAAAGTTATCTTGACTTTGAAATTTGTGTCCAAGGATATGTTGCTTTGGGAGAGAGGGTCTGCTTTTGTTTCCAAAGATGATGAGAACCTGTGGATTGCTTCCAGGCAAGTATGCTTTCATCAACCAAGACTACCAGAAAATTCTCTGATGGAAAGAGATGGTCATATCAGCTTCAAAGCTGATGATGATCCAGTTTCAAGACCTTTGTAAGATTGCCAGCACCCCTCAATCAGCAGGAAGTAGTAATGGAAAACTATGCCCAAATTCCCAAAATGATGTTTATAAATGTTTTCATTATAAATGGTTAATGGTGATAATCAATCTCTTTCTAAGAAGAAAAAGGGGATATGGTATATGAATCATTTTAAAAAATAAGATTACTAAATGTAGTAATGACGTTTCTTGGTCCCAAGTCGCCAGAGGCCCAGACCCTGCCGTGCCAGACCCCTTAGCTGCCCGCCGCTGCTCTGGCCCCCAAAAATGACTCAGATGCTTATATTAATTTCATGCTGTTTGGCCTATGGCTCAGGCACATTGTTAGCTAGCTTTTACATCTTAAATCAACCCATTTCTATTAATCTGTCTGCCACGTGGCTTGTGGCTCACCTGTGTTCCTTACATGTTGCTCTTTTGGGCTTCAGCTTGGTCTGTCTGACTCTGCCCCACTTCAAGAGAAATAGAGTAATAAAAATGTAATAATCCACATAAAGATGGAAAATAGACACAAAATCTGGATTTTGGTTGTTATTGTGTTTTCTTTTAATTCTTGAACTGTTAATGAGCTAACTACAGAAAGACAATGGATTGCAAATGCAAAGGCTACTAAGTTAAGCAAGAATATGTATTTTAAAGGTATTTTGATTTTGAAATTTGTGTCTAAGGATTTATTGCTCTGGAAGAGTTCTACTTTTGTTTCCACAGAAGATGAGAACCTATGGATTGCTTCCAGGCTTTTATGGTTTCATCAACCAAGACCCCCTGAAAAAACCTCTCATGGGAAGAGATGGCCATATCAGCTTCAGGGCTACAGACTAAGATGATCCAGTCTCAAGAACCCGTGAGATTTTCAGCACCCCATAATCAGCAGGAAGTAGTAATGGAAAACTATGCCCAAATTCTCAAAATATTGTTTAAAATGTTTGTTTTCATTATAAATGGCTAATGGTTATAGTCAATCTTTTTCTAAGAAGAAAAAGGGGATATGGTATATGAATGATTTTTTAAAAGGTTAGATTATTGAATTTACTTAGAACAGGAAATCAGCTGTTAATCTCAAAATGCTTTACATTGGTATAGATTTTGGTTTATTGATACAAATTTAAGGTCAATTTTGTTATGCTGTATGCATTTTTCTATTCTTGTTTAAGGTATGATGTTCATGTAACTGATTTAAAATTGTAATGTATAATTAAGAAATGAAGGTTAATAGTCACCTTTGACAACCAAACTTATAGTTAGATTAGTTAGGATTTTCAGGTATACAAAGATATATTTCAATTAGGTAGGTAATCTTCAAATACTTCTAAGACCTACAGAATATGGCATTTAAAATGTTTTAAGAACTTAGACTTTTCTGGACAGTGAGACATGACAGGTCTGCCCCTGGCAGCACCAATATACTCCAAAAGAAAAATGGGCATTGAAGAAACTCCATATGGAGTCTACTTTCTTTGTGACAATGGTTAGCCACTGGACAAGAACCTGTTCTTGCAATGACTGCTTGACAGTATGATGTCTAAACTAGATATGCAGGTTTCATAGGAAGGTGACCTCTGAACTTTGATAGAACAAGCTGAGATGGTCATTCAGGTTCCTGCTTTGCAGAGAAATCTGTCAGACATTCTTCAGGACTTGAGGAGAAGCAACTGATGAATGGCAGAGCAGATTTCCTGCTTCACTGAAATGAAAAGAGACTCTGGGCCTGTAGGCTGAAGATGGATGCCCCAACTTTATAAAGGAACTTTGGGTGACTGTCCAGGCAGATAGATGTCATCTCTGTCATTTCTAGATTTTGGAAGTTGCTTGCACTTCCAGTTTACTTGGGTAAATATATCCTTCTGTGGTCTTTGATGTAGTTGAAGATTAGATAGTTATAGATATAGTTTTTCTTAGTCATCTGAAAGGTATATTGCATATGAAACTTTAGATTCATAAGGATAAGGTAGATGATAGAGTATTTTCTTTAATTTTGCTAACTACAAATAGACTAGATATTGTAACTGTAATTCTTGCTTGATAGCTATTTTGTTATATGTAATTTTGCTATGTTAAAATTAAAACCTTCCTTTTTGATTAGACAGAAAGGGGGAGGTGATGTGGAAATGCCTTTCTGTATGCTGTGAATATCAACCTTTAAATAAAGGAGCTGTTTTGGTCTATGACAGACACCATAGAAAAAGTAGGAAGAGAAATCAAACCATAGGTAGGAGAAGTGGGGCGGAGTCAGACAGACAGAGCTGAAGCCCAAAGGAGCAACATGTAAGGAACACAGGTGAGCCACGGGCCACATGGCAGACAGATTAATAGAAATGGGTTGATTTAAGATATAAGAGCTAGTAGCTAGCAATATGCCTGAGCCATAGGCCAAACAGCATGAAGTTAATATAAGCATCTGAGTCATTTCTGGGGGCCTGAGCAGCAGAGGCAGGCGGCTAAGGGGTCTGGCATGGCAGGGTCTGGGTCTCTGGCCACCCAAGACTAAGAAACTGTACTACTACAACTAAATGTACTTTAGCCCAAAAATCAGCTGTTAATCTCAAAATGTTTTAAATTGGTATTGATTTTGGTTTGTTGATACAAATTTAAGGTCACTTTTTGTTATGCTGTATTATTTTTCTACTCTTGTTTAAGGTATGATGTTTATGTAACTCATTTAAAATTGTAAAGTATAATTAAGAAATGCAGATTAATAGTCATCTGTGATAGTCAAACTTATAGTCATGTTAGTTAGACTTTTTTAGGTATACAAAGATATATTTCAACTAGATAGGTAATCTTCAAACCGTTCTAAGACCTACAGAATATGGCATTTAAAATATTTTAAGAACTTAGACTTTTCTAGACAGTGAGACAGATCTGTTCCTTGCAGCACCAACTTACTTCAAGAGAATAATGGGCATTGAAGAAACTTCTTATGGAACTTACTTTCTTTGTGGCAGTGGTTAGCCACTGGACAAGAAACTATTCTTGTATTGCTTGCTTGACAGTAAGCTGTTTAAACTGGACATGGAGGTTACACAGGAAAATGACCTCTGAACTTTGGCAGAACAGACTGAGATGCTCCTTCAGGCTCCTGCTTTCTAGAGAAAGCTGCCAGACATTCTTCAGGACTCAGGGAGAAATGACTGATGAACTATGCCAGAATGAGCAGAACTCAGATTTCCTGCTTCATTGAAAGATATGCCAGAAACTCTGTGCCTGTAGGCTGAAGGTGGATGCCCCCCCCCCCCATGTTGTGTGCCATCTATAACATGGAAGTTTCTGGCCTGACTAGTCCCACAGTCTGGATCCACCTGCAGCTTCTTTCCTCCCCAAAATGACTCAGATGCTTATATTAATTACATCCTGTTTGGCCTATGGCTTAGGCATATTGCTAGCTAGCACTTTCATCTTAATTCAACCAATTTCCATTAATCTGTCCTGCCACATGGCTCTTGGCTTACTTATTCTGTTCCATGTTGCTTCCTTCAGCGGGATTGATCTGTTTTAACTCTGTCCTCCTCCTACCTATGCTCTGATTCCTGCCTACTGTTAAGGTGCCTTCCATGGGCCTAAACAGTTCTTTATTCACAACATATAAGCATAGATCAGAAGGCTTCAGAACATTCAGAAGCAAACTCACTTAGAAGGAATAAAAGGCAGGAAATAATCAAACTTAGAGCTGAAGTCAAACAATAGAAACAAAGAGAACAATACAAAGAATCAATGAATCGAAGAGTTGGTTCTTTGAGAAAGTCAACATGATAAACCCTTATCCAAACTAACCAAGAAGGAGAGAGAATCCAAATTAACAGAATCAGAAATGAAAAGGGGACATAACAGACACCTAGGATATCCTTTTCAAAGGTCATACTTTGAAAATCTATAACAAATGGTTAGCTTTCTGGACAGTTATCACCAAAATTAAATCAAGATCAGATTAAAGACTTAAATAGACATAACTTTAAAGGAAATTGAAGCTGTTATTAAAAGTTTCCCAAGTGAAAAAGGAGTGCAGAATTCTACCAGACATTCAAAGAACTAATACCATTACTCCTCAAACTGTTTCATACAGTAGAAACTGAAGGAACATTGAGGCTACAGTCACCCTGATTCCTAAGCCACTCAAAGATGCAACAAAGAGAATTACAGACCAATCAACTCATGAACATTGATGCAAAAATAAAATTTTGACAATCTGAATCTAACAACATATCAAAAAATCACCCACCATGATCAAGTAGGCTTGATCCCAGAGATATAGGGATGGTTCAACATACAAAAACTGCGAATGCCATCAATTATGTAAACAAATTGAAGAAAAAAACCGATATGATCATCTGATTAGATGCTGAAAACGCCTTTGATAAAATTCAACACTCCTTCATGATAAAAGTCCTGGAGAGATCAGGAATACAGGGAAAATACCTAAATATAATAAAGGTGAAATGCAGCATGCCGATAGCCAACATCAAACTAAATGGAAACACTCAAAGCAATCCCGCTGAAATCAGGAGCAAGACAAGTCTGTCCTTTCTCCCCTTATCTATTCAATATAGTTCTTCAAGTTTTAACTGAAGCAATAAGAGAACAAAGGAGATTAATGGGATACAGACTGGAAAGTCAAACTATCTCTATTTGCAGATGATATGATCATATACATAAGTGACCCCAAAAATTCTATTAGGGAACTCCTACAGTTGATAAACACCTTCAGCAATGTAGCAGGGTACAAGATTAACTAAAAATAAAATCAATAGCCTCCTATACATGGATAAAAGAGCTGAAAAATAAATAAGGGAAACATCACCTGTTACAATAGCTCCAGATAGCATTAAATATCTTGGCATAACTCTAACCAAATAAGTAGCATACTTGTTTGACAAAAACTTTAAATCATTGAAGAAAGAAATTGCTGAGGATATCAGAAAATGGAAAGATCTCCCATGCTCCTGGATAGGGAGGAGCAACATAGTAAAAATGGCAATTTTACCAGAAGTAATCTACAGATTGAATGTAATCCCCATCAAAATCCCAACACAATTTTTACAGACCTTAAAAGAATAATACTCAACTTCAGATGTAATAACAGGAAGCCCAGAATTGCCAAAACAATGCTGTTCAATAAAGGAACTTCAGGAGGAATCACTATCCCTGGCCCCACGCTTTACTGTAGAGCCATAGATAATAATAAAAACAGCCTGGTACTGGCACAGGAAAAAAAAAAAAGACTTGTGGATCAATGGAATTGAATCGAAGATTCCAACATTAACCCACATTCCTATGAACACCTGATTTTTGACAAAGAGACCAAAAATATTCAGTGGAAAAAAGAGAGCATCTTCGGCAAATGGTGTTGGTATAACTGGATGGTAATAGATCCAAACCTATCATCCTGCACAAAACTCAAATCCAACTGGATCAAAGAGTTCATCATAAACTCAGATACACTGAACTTTATAGAAAAGAAAGTGGGAAATACCTTCTAACACCTTGGCACAAGTGACTACTTCCTAAATATGACACCAGTAGCACAGACACTAAGAACAACAATCAATAAGTGGGACCTACTGAAACTGAGAAGCTTCTGTAGGGCAAAGGACACAGTCAATAAGACAAAACAACAGCTTACAGAATGGGAAAAGATCTTTACCAACCCTACCAAATCTGTCAGAGGACTGATCTCTAAAATATACAGAGAACTCAAAAAACTAGAGCCCCCAAACCTAAACAACCCAATTAAAAAATGGGGTTGAGAGATAAAAAGGGGAATTCTCAACAGAATTACAAATGTCTGAAAGGCACTTAAAAATTTCTCAACATCTTTAGCCATCAGAGAAATGCAAATCAAAACAACTTTGAGATACCACCTTACACCTGTCAGAATGGTTAAGATAAAAAAAAAAAGATGACAGCCTATGCTGGAGAGGATGTGGGGCAGGGGAATATTCCTCTATTGTTGGTTTGAGTATAAACTTGTACAGCCACTCTGGAATGCAGTATGGCTGTTCCTCAGAAAACTGGTAATCAATCTTCCCAAGGCTCTAGCAAATACCACTATTGGGTATAAACCCAAAGGATGCACATTCATACCCCACAGGCATTACCTCAACTATGTTTATAGCAGCATTATTTGTAATATCAAGAACCTGGAAACAACCTACATGCCCCTCAACTGAAAAATGGATTAACAAACTGGTGCATATACACAATGGAGTACTATTCAGAAGTAAAAAAAAAAAAGACATCCTAAAATTTTCAGGCAAATGGATGGATTTGGAGAATATCCTTCTGAGTGAGGTATCATAAATCCAGAAAGATAGGCATGGGATGTAACCACTTGTAATGGACTTTAGAAAAAAGCAAAGAATACCCAAGCTACAAACCACAACCCCTGAACAGCTTGGGTTCAGAAGGAATTTAAGAGAGACATCCAGAGTTTCCCTTAGGAAGAGAAAATAGAGA
The DNA here is from genome assembly GCA_033318265.1 of Phyllotis vaccarum. NCBI lineage: Eukaryota > Metazoa > Chordata > Mammalia > Rodentia > Cricetidae > Phyllotis > Phyllotis vaccarum. Next base: position 146,697,627 of record JARWLC010000003.1, on the reverse strand, counting down.
AGATCTTAGCTAATTGGGATCATAATGGGTTGCAACCAAGAAGAGGTAGGAACAAATCATGAGAGAAGGAGATGGTTGACTGAGAGAAGCAACAAAGAGAGAGGGAAAAAAAACCAGATGGATATCTTGATAGAAGAAGCCAATTTGGGATTGGAAATAGACTGCATGCTAGGGAAACCTCCAAGAACTCAAAGGTTGTCCCTGGCTAGGTCTCCAACCAATAATGGAGGGGGTGCCTAAACAGGACTTCCCCTATAATCAAATCCATAACCACCCTAAGTGTCATTACAGAACCTACATCAAACAATGAATAGAGGAGGAAGCAGAGATCCATAGCTGAGCACTGAGCTGAACTCCTGGGTCAGCTGAGAGCAGGGAAAGAGAGTTTTAGAGAAAGGGGATAGGGAGTATGAGGAAAATTCCCACTGTGATGGCTGGCTGGAACTCTGGGGAACTTACTAAATCAAGAACAGCTACTGGAGGAACCACTGGAAAAAGGAGATAGGCCCTCCAAGGGTAGGCAGTATGTGGAGTCTCGAAGGGTGGGATCAGACTGTGTTCATGTATGTGGGCTGCTACCTTGGAGCCCATTCCCTGCAGAGTAACACCTAACCCAGTTTTGATGTTGGGATGAGAATATTGGACTTTCCTGGAGTGGATGTACCACACTGAGCTGACTCACCTTGGGACTTCTTGCTATTTTGGGGGAGGAAATGGGGGAGATCGGGTGGGGAAAGGTTGAAGGCTGACTTGGAGGGACTGGGAAAAAGAAAGAGAGTGGAAGAAGGGGATACATAGATAAAAGACTATTTTATAAATAATAAAAATAGGCTAAAAATAAGTAGGCTTGAAAGAAAAAATAAAAAGGGTAGAAAAAGTCCTTTAAAAAGAGAATAGAGTAATAAAAATATAAAAAGCCATGTTGATGGAAAGTACAAAGAATCTAGATTATGTATATTCTTGTGTTTTATCTTAATTTTTTAACTGCTCTTAAGCTAACTGCAAAAAATGCATCTGATTGTAAAGGCTGCTCACTTAAACCTACATATGTATTTTAAAGTTATCTTGACTTTGAAATTTGGATATGTTGTTTTGGAAAAGAAGTTCTGCTTTTGTTTCCACAAAAGATGAGAACCTATGGATTGTTTCCAGGCTAATACTGTTTGATCAAGGAAGACCCCCTGAAAAATCTCTGATGGAAAGAGATGGCCCAGATGATCCAACATCCAAATCAGCTTCAAGGCTGCTGACTAAGACGATTCAGCCTCTGTATTTTTCAAAAATTACCAAATTCCCCCAATCAGCAGGGAATAGCCTAGAAACTATGCCCACATTCCAAAAAATAAAAGAATGTTTATCTTTTTACAGAAGATTTTGGTTATTGGTCATAATCAATCTAAAAAAGAAAAGGGATACACATACATAATATATTTTTATATATGATGGGATAAAAGGTAGTTTATTGAATCCGCTTTTAAAAAAGCAACTACTGTTTTAAATACTTTACATTTATATGGTTAATTGATGCAAATTTAAAGTTAATTTTGTTATACTGTGGATATATATATTTTTACTATTGTTTAAGGCAATATGCTTTTGAAACTAATTTAAAATTGTAATATATAACTAGAAAATGCATATTAATAGTCATCTATAGTAATCAACTTATAGTCATGTCAGCTAAGTTTTTTTATATATATACAAAGATGTATTTCAGTTAGGTAATCTCCAAACACTTCAAAGGCCTATAGAATATGGTAATATTTAAAAAAAAACTTAGAGTTTTCTGGACAGTGAGATATGTCTGCTTCTGGTAGCACCAATGTACTTCAAGAGGATGATAGGCAATGAAGAAACTCCATATGGAGTTTATTTTTCTGTGGTAAAAGTTAGCCTCTTTGCAAGAAACTACTCTTGTCTAGACTGCTTGGCAATATGCTGTATAAACTGGACATGCAGGACTCATAGGAAAAATGACCACTAATCTTTGCCAAAATAAGATGAGATAGTCTTTCAGATTCCTACTTCTCAGAGAAAACTGCCAGATATTCAATAGGACACAGGGAGAAGTGACTGACAAACCTTGCCAAAATGGGTGGGTCAGTCTTTTGAATTTCCAGCTTCACTGAAATGTATGCCAGAGACTCTAGGCCTGTAGGCTGAAGATGGATGTCCTGATGTTATAGGGGAATTTTGTGTGACTGTCCAGGAAGTCAGATGTCTCTGTCATTTCTAGAATTTGGGAGTTGCTCGCAATGCACTTCCTGTTTACTCAGGTAATATATCCTTCTGTGGTCTTTAACAGAATTGAGGATTAGGTAGTTATAATTATAGTTTTCCTAAGTTATAATAAAAGTTAAATTTAGGTATGAAACTTTGTACTTACAAGGATAGAGTAGATGACAATATTTTCTTTAATTTTGCTAAATACAAATAGACTGGATATTGTAGTTATAATTCTTGCTTGATAGCTGTTTTGTTATATGTATGTAATTCTGTGTTGAGATTGAAACTTTTCTTTTTGATTAGACAGAAAAGGGGAAGTGATGTAGGATGTCTTTCTGTATGCTGTGACTATACTTTGTTTCCATTTGTTAACAAAGAGACTGTTTTGACCTCTGGCAAGGCAGCTTAGAGGTAGGCAGGAAATCCAAGTAGAGATAAAAGAGCAAGAAGGGCAGAGTCAAGGAGAAGCTATAGGCTACCACTTAAGTGTAGGCGGAGTTTTACTTACAAGGCACCAGTCCAAGATAAATATTTATTAGAATATAAATCAACACTCACGATATTAGTAACAGCTTATAGTAGCACCTGAACAGGGACTGGAGTATCCGAGCGATGGATGAGCAATTGGATGAGTGATGAATGAGCGATGGACGGATGATGGATTCCGATCCTGTCTCTCCAGAAACCAGGAACCAGGAAGAGACTTCCTCATGTCCCAGCAGCCACTTATCAATGGGGTTGGCCACACCCCCTCCAGGAGCCCGGGACCCTGGATAAGTGTCTTTGGACCTTATCGGCTGACACCTGAATCCCGACATACTTAAGGAAGCAAGATTTAATGGAACACAAGTAAAGCCAGGGAGCTATGTGACAATACATAGATTAATAGAAATGGGTTAAATTAAGTTGTAAGAGATAGAATGTAATAAATCTCAATCATAGGCCAAATATCTTGTAATTAATATAAGCCTTTGTGTGATTATTTTGGATTAAGCAACTGTGGGTTGGTCTGGACCTTAAGGCTAGGTGGGCCAGAAACTTTTGGGTACAATTGTTATTGTCCACTTAAAAGTGAAAACATCATATTTATCTTTCTGAATCTGGATTACCTCACTCAGGATGATTTTTTTCCCTAGGTGCATCAATTTTCCTGCAAATTTCCTGATGTCATTGTTTTTAATAACACAATAATACTCCATTGTGCAAATTTACCATACTTCATCCATTCTAGGGCATCTATGTTGTTTCTAGTTTTTGACTATTATGAAGCCTCTGTGAACATAGTTGAGCTAGTGTCCTTCTTGTATGATGGAGCATTCTTTGGGCATATGCCCAAGAGTTGTATGGGTGGAATTTTGAGATAGTTCAATTTCAAATCTTTTGAGGAACCACATTGTGATTTCAATAGTGGCTGGACAAATTTGCACTCCCACCAACAAGGAAGGTGTATTCCTTTGTTCCACACCCTTGACAGCATGAATTGTCACTTTTGTTATTTATCTTAGTCATTCTAACAGGTTTAAGATGGAATCTTAGAGTTGTTTTGATTTGCATTTCTCTGGTGGCTAAGGATTTCTTAATGCATTTCTCAGCCCTTTGAAATTTCTCTTGAGAATTCCTTTTTTTTTTTTTTTAACTCTGTACCTCTTAAAAAATGATTATCTGGTTTTTCAATATGTAGTTTCTTGAATTCTTTATATTTTTATTAGTCCTTTATTAGATGTAAAAGTTGGTAAAAAAATCTCCATTTCATAGATCTGGGACTCAAGCCAGTGAAAGAAATACTTTATTCCTTAATCTAGAAGCAAAGAAACATGCCCTGACTCTGAAACTAGTACCAAAGGAACACATTTAGTTCCTAGAATCAGAGTCCTAGCCTTAGAACTAGATTACAAAAGCTAAAAAGGGCCAGGGAAAGAAACACAGCCTTGATTGACACCCAGGCCAGTTAAAGAAACATTTTCTCACTTAATTCAGAACCAAAGAAGCATTCCATGACTATAAAATTAGTAACAAAGGAACACACTTGTCCATCAAAATCAGAGCCCTGGCCTTGGAATTAGAGCCCCAGAACTAAAAAAGACCAGTGAAAGAAACAATTTGGCCTTGAAATCAGAGCCATCTTTGCCCCTGACCAATGAAACTAATTAATCCCTGAACAAGAATAACTAATGAATCCTTGTATATACCTGGAGAGATTCTGCCCCCAAGAGTCTCTACATAAACCCCATTTGCCTGTTCAGTTGTGGGCCATTCTTTCCCTCCCTGGTAGAAGCAGCTACTATGCTGGACTCATCCTTCCCAAATAAATCTCTTTCCTGAAAGAGTCTTGGGTGAAGATCTTCATTCTCTGGCAAGAGAAGTTGTTGATACATCCCTTAGAGAAATGAGCAGAAAAACCTTGCAGAGGTATCTCCTTAGGCGGGCTGAATAAGGTGTAGCAGAACAGAAGAACAGAAGAACCTTGCTGAGATGTCCCTTAGGGGCTTGAGCAAGGTGGAGCAGAAAAAAATAACTTTTCACCAGAGGTGGAGGAGATTTGGCAGGGGTTTCCCTTTTAGCAGAGTAAGCAAAAGAAGTAATATCTTTGGCTGGGGAGAAAGCAGAGCTCTGTTGGGAAGCAAATCTCAGCTGTAGTGGCTCTCCAGGAGAGGAGCAAGATTGCTATGTCCTTTGGGGAGACCAACTCCCACTGTAGCCCAGCTTCAGGTATAGCCTGACTTCCTGAACAGTCAAATACCTTTTTCTTTTAGAACTGAGCTGTCCCATTGCAGCTCCAGTCATCAGAGCTGTCCTAGAAGTTTCAAGTGTAGCCTGACTTCCCAAACAGGATCCCTTTCCCCCAAGAGATGAACTGTCCCGTTGGAGCTCCAGCTATTAGAACTGTCTTAGTACCTCTAGGTATAGCCTAACTTCTCAAACAGTCAAGGTACCTCTCACCCCAGCTCCAGAGCTGTATACTTTCTTACACCCCAATTGTCAGTTCAGAGTCAATGATCTCCCAATAGCTCAGGTCAGCTGTTTTTGTGGGTTTCCTCTTCATGATTTTGATTTCTGTGCTCATATAATCTTTATTCCTTCTCTTTGACTTGACTGGGAGTTCAACCCAGTGCTTCACTGTGGATCTCTGCATCTGCTTCCATCAGTTGCTGGATAAAGGTTCTATAATGACAATTAGGGCGATCACCAATTTAATAAAGGGGAAAGTCAATTTAGGCTGTTTCTCCACTATTGCTTGGTCTTTCCTGGGGTCATCTTTGTGGATTCTTGGGTATTTCCTTAGCAGCAGTTTTCTCTCTAACCCCCAAATGGCTCCTTCTAGCAAGGTATTTATTTCACTGTTTTCTCTTTCTGTTGCTCCCCCAATTCAACCATCTCATTCCCTCATGTTCTCTTCCTACCTCCCCTTACCACATCCCCTATTTACTCAGGAGATAATCTATATTCCCCTTCCCAGGGTGGGAGTCCACGTAAACCTCTCTTGGGTTCCTGCTTGTTATCTAGCTGCTTGTTATCTAGGCTGTGGATTGTAGCCTGGTTATCCTTTGCTTTATGTCTAAAATCCACTTAAAAGTGAGTACGTACCATGTTTGTCTTTCTAGATTTCACTCAGGATGATTTTTTTTCTAGTTCCAACCAATGCCTGAAAATTTCAGAGTGACTTTTTTTTAAACTGCTGAGTAGTATTTCATTGTGTAATTGCACCTCATTAAAAAAATCCATTCTTCAGTTTAGGGACATCTAGGTTGTTTTCAGGTTCTGACTATTATGAATAATGCTACTATGAACATAGTTGAGATAATATCTCTGGTGTAAGAATGTTCATTTTTTGGGTATATGTCTAAGAGTGGTATTGCTGAATCATTGGGTAGATTGATTCCAAGTTTTCTGAGAAACTGCTATACCGATTTCCAAAGTGGCTGTACAAGTTTACATTCCCACCAGCAATGAAGGTGTGCTCCTCTTACTCCACATCCCCGCTAGCACAGGCTGTTATCAGTGTGATTGATCTTATCCATTCTGACAGGTTTAAGATGATATCTCAGTGTTGTCATGATTTGCATTTCTCTGATGGATAAGGATGTTGGGCAATTCTTTAAGTGTCTTTCAGCCATTTGAGATCCTGTTGAGAATTCTCTATTTATCTCCGTACCTCATTTTAAAATTGGATTATTTGGTGTTTTACCTCCAGTTTCTTGTTCTTCATCTATTATAGAGTTCAGCCCTCTGTTATATGTAGGGCTGTTAAAGATCTTTTCCCATTCTGTAGTCTGTTATTTTGTCTTATTGACTGTGTCCTTTGCCTTGCAGAAGATTCTCAGTTTTAGGAGGTACCATTCATTAATTGTTGATCTCAATGTTTGTGCTATTGGCATTATATTGAGGAAGTGGTCTCCTATGCCAATATATACAAGGCTACTTTCCACTTTCTCTTCTATCAGATTTAGTAACCTGGATTTAGTGTTGAGGTCTTTGATCCACTTGGGCTTGAGTTTTGTGTGTGGTGATAGATGTGGATCTATTTGCATTCTTCTACATGTCAGTGTCCAGTTAAGCCAGCACATTTGATGCTGTATTTTGTTGTATACTTTTGGCTTTTAAAAAAAATCAGGTGTTCATAAGTGTGTGGATTAATGTCAGGGTCTTCAATTCGATTTTATTCTTCCATGTGTCTATTTTTATGCCAGTACCAAGCTGTTTTTATTACTATAGCTCTATACTAGTGACTGAAGTCAGGATGATGCCTCTGGAGGTTCCTTCATTGTACAGGATTGTTTTGGCAATTCTGGATTTTTTGTTTTTCCATATGAAGTTGAGTATTATTCTTTCAAGGTCTGTGAAGAATTGTGTTGGGATTTTGATGGGGATTGTATTGAATCTGTAGGTTGCTTTTGGCAAGATTGCCATTTTTACTATGTTGATCTTACTTATCTAAAAGCATAGGCGATAATTACATTTTCTGATATCTCCAATTTCTTTCTTTAAAGTTCTTGACATTCAGGTCTTTCACTTGTTTGGCTAGAGTTACCCAAAGATATCTTGTATTATTTGTGGCTACTGTAAAGGGTGATATTTCCCTGATTTGTTTTTCAGCCCAGTTATTATTTGTATATAGGAGGGATACTGATATTTTTGTATTTTGCCACATTGCTAAAAATGTAGGAGCTCCCTAGTAAAATTTTGGGGTCACTTATGTGTACTATCATATCATTGCAAGTAACAATACTTTGATTTTATTCTTTCCAATTTGTATCCTTTTGATCTCTTTTTGCTGTCTTATTGCTCTCGCTAAATCTTCAAGTGGTATATTGAATAGATAGAGGAGAGTGAACAGTCTTGTCTGGTTACTGATTTTAGTGGAATCTCTTTGAATTTCTCCACATTTAGTTTGATGTTTGCTATCACCTTGCTATATATAGCCTTTATTATGTTTAGCTATGTTTCTTCTATCTCTGGTCTCTCTAAGACCTTTATCATGTTGTATTTTGTCAAAGGCTTTTTCAGTATCTAATGAGATGATCATGTGGGTTTTTCCTTTGAATTTGTTTATACGGTGAATTACACTGACAGATTTTCATATGGTGGACCATCCATGCATGTCTGGAATGAAGCCTACTACATCATGTTGGATGATTTTTTTTTTAAGTTTACCAATATTTTATTGAGTATTTTCACCAATGTTCATGTGGTAGATTGGTTTGTTTCTCTTTCTTAGTCTTTGTGTGGTTTGAATATCAGGGTGACTGTAGCCTCATAAACAGAGTTTAGCAACGTTCCTTCTGTTTCTGTTGTGTTGAATTATTTGAGGAGTGTTGTTATTAGCTCTTATTTGAAATTCTGGTAGAATTTTGAGCTGAAACCATTTGGCCTGGGCCTTTTTGGCTGAGTGACTTTTAATGGCTGCTGCTATTGCAGTAAATCTCACTTGCAACATATTATATATAGGATTAATATTTATTGGAGGGTATTTTAACACTTAAGGGATACAAATTAAACCTTAGGGCAATTCCTGAAGATAGGATGATCTAGGTGATGGATGCTGATCTAATCTCCAAGAAGGCAGGAACTAAACAGGCCACTCAAGATCCCAGCAGCCTTTTTCAATGGGGCTGGCCACACCACTTTCAGGCTCTCATGACTCTAGAGACACGCCTTCTAGCCTTATCAGCTAACACCCGAATTCCACCACATTTCTCCCTTTTGTCTAACTAGGAATTATTATAAGATAATGTCTGGGTGGGGGGGGGGAAGGCCAAGCACAGACATGGTCAAACTATAACTGAAATTCGATACATATAAGATATATCATATATTTCTAGAATATTAGTAGATGGTGAAGTATATAAATTATTTTAAACTGTTTACTGGAATAATAAAAATCTAACTAGCTAGCAATGTGCCTAAGTCATAGGCGAAAAGTTTTTTTTTTCTTAAAGATTGATATCTATAGTATATAGAAAGACATTCCTGCATCAAACTTTTATTACTTTGGGGATTATATGTCTATTTAAGTTGTTTATCTGATCTTGATTTAGTTTTTGTAAGTGATATCTATCCAGAAAATTGTTCATTTTTAAAGGGTTTTAAATTTTGTAAATTTTTGTTTTTGAAGTGTGATTCTCTGGAATTCTTCATTATCTATTGCTATGTCTCCCTTTTCATTTCTGATTTTGTTAATTTGTATATTCTTCCTCTGCCTTTTGGTTAGTTTGGATGAAGGTCTATTTCACTTACTGATTTTCTAAAAAAAAAACAAACCCAATTCTTTATTGATTCTTTGTATTTTTCTCATTGTTTCTATTTTCTTAATTTCAGTTTAACTATTTCCTGTCTTAAACTCCTCTTGGGTGAGTTTTTTCTTGTTTTTGTCCTAGAGCTTTCCAACATGCTGTTAAGTTGGTTCTGTGAGATTTCTTCAAATTCTTTATGTAGGCACTTAATGGATGGGCTTTCCTCTTAGCATTGCTTTCATTGTGTCCCATAAGTTTGGGTATGTTGTGGATTCATTTTTATTGAATTTTACGAAGTGTTTAATTTCTTTTTTCTCCCTTGACTCAGTGATGTTTCAGTTATGTGTTGCTCAGTTTCTATTAAAGTGTAGACTTTTTGTAATTTGTGTTGTTGTGAATTCTAATTTTAAGCCATAGTGATCTGATAAGATACAGGATTACATTTATTTTTTTGTATTTGTTGAGATTTTATTTTTCACCAAGTATGTGGTCAGTTTTACAGAAGGTTCCATGAAGTGCTGAGAAGAAAGTATATTCTTTTGTGTTTGGGTGAAATGTTCTGCAGATGTCTATAAAGTCCATTTGAGTCATGACATCTGTCAGTTTTCTTACGTTTCTGTTAGGTTTTTATCTGGTAGACCTATTCATTGGTCAGAGTGGAGTGTTAAAATCTGACATTATTAGTGAGTAGGCTTTGATGTGTGATCTAAGATTTAGTATTGTTTCTTTTACAGATGTGGGTGCCCTTGTATTGAGGGCATAAATGTTCAGAATTAAGACTTCATCTTGATGGATTTATTCTCTGATGGATATAAAATGTCCTTCTTGGTCTCTTTTGGTTAGTTTTAGTTTGAAGTCTATTTTGTTATATATAGGATGGCTATACCAGCTTGTTTCTTAGGTCAATTTGTTTGGAAAATCTTTTCCCAACCTCTAACTTTGAGGTAATGTCTCTTTTTGAAGTTGAGGTGTGTGTGTGTGTGTGTGTTTTTTTTTTTTTTTTTTTTTTTTTTGGTATGCAACAGAAGGATGGATCCTATTTTCGTATCCATTGTGTTAGGGTTTGTCTTTTTATAGGTGAACTGAGTCTATTGATATTAAGAGATATTAATGATCAGTGATTGTTAATTCTTGTTTTTTGTTGTTGATATTGTGTTTCTTTTCTTTGGGATTTGCCTGTGTGAGATTATCTATTGCCTGTGTTTTCCTGGGTGAAGCTTACACCCTTGTGTTGGAGTTTTCCTTTTAATGTATTCTGTAGGGCTGGATTTGTAGTTAGGCATTGTTTAAATCTAGTTTTATCATGGAGTCTTATTTTCTCCATTTATGTTGACTGAAAATTCATTGGGTATCATAATAAGGGCTGGCATCCTTGGTCATTTAGTGTCTGCAAAATGTCTGTTCAGGACCTTCTAGCTTTCAGAGTCTACATTGCAAAGTTGGGGGTATGCTGATAGGTGTCTGCCTTTATATGTTACTTGGTTGCTTTTTTAAAAATATCTTAATATTCTTTTTTATTTTGTATGTTTAATGGTTTGATTATTATGTGACAAAGAAACTTTTTTTTGGTCTAGTGTATTTGGTATTTTGTAAGCATCTTGTACCTTCATAGGCATGTTTTTCTTCAGATTGGGAAAGTCTTAAATGATTTTTAAAGTAATTTTTATTTAAAAGTTTTTAAACATACCCACCACTCTTCCCCCTCCATCTCCTCTTCCCAGTTATCCCCCTTGTTTCTCCTACCCAATCCTCCCTCCATTTCTCAGAGAGGGTAAGGACTTCCAGGGTGAGTTAATGCAGTTGGTTATATCAAGTTGAGGTAGGACTAACCCCTTCTCCCTAGAATCAAGGGTGAGTAAGGTGTTACTTTGTAAGGATAGGTTCCAAGAATCCAGTTCATGCACTAGAAATAAATTCTTCTCCTTCTGCTAGAGGCCCAATAAAAATGTTCACACCATGCAGCTGTCGTTCACATTTAGAGGACCTCTTTCAGTCCTAGGGAAGTTTCCCATCTGTCAGTTAGGAGTCAGTGATCTCCCAATAGGTCAGGCCAGCTGTCTCTGTGGGTCTCCTCATCATGATCCTGACCCTTTGCTCATATAGTCTCTCCTCCCTTCCTTCAACTGGACTGGAAGCTTGACTCAATGCTTAGTTGTGGATCTCTGCATCTGCGTCTGTCAGTTGCTGGATGGAGGTTCTATAATGACAATTTGGGTGGTCATCAATTTGATTATAGGGGAAGGTCAGTTCAGGCACCCTCTTCACTATTGCTTGAAGTCTTAGCTGGGGTCATCTTTGTGGGTTCTTGGGTATTTGCTAGCACCATGTTTCTCTCTAACCCCACAATGGCTCTTTCCCAATTCCAGCTCAACCATCTCATTCCCTCATGTTTTCTTCCCACTCCTTATCCCCTCCCCCCTCTTCTATGATTTTGTTGAATATTTTCTGTGTATTTGAGATAGAATTTTTCTCATTGTATCCCTACTAGTCTTATGTTTGATCTTTTTTGATATCTCAGATTTCCTGGATGTTTTACATCAGGATTTTCTTTAGATTTAACATTTTTGACAAATGTATCCTTTTCTAATATAATATCTTTATGGCCTGTGTTTGAACAAGGGTGTCTGCCTAAGTTGGTGGCTGGGACAGAGTGATGAGGTAAGAAGGGAAGGGCAAGTGGAGATGGTCTATGGGATCCATAGTAGGCGTGAAAAGTGAGAAGAGGATACAGCCAATCTTCTGTGGCAGTGCCAGGGGAATTCCTGGGAACTGGGTCTGGGGTAATTGAGTGGAGAAGGTCTGCAGGTAGCCTAACTGGCTTTCCTTTATATAGTTTTATATACACTAAAGATATAAATATTTGCTAACTAGTCATTTTAATGTATTTACAACATGATGTTTATTTTAAGTATCTGACATTTTTTAGCTTAGGGAAAACTTTTCAATTGTTCAAAAATTTTTATTTTTTGATATTGGAAGAAAAGAAAGCTTTATTATTGTTTTGGGAAGGATAAATGATTAAGTATGAAGAGCCTATACTTAGACAATTGTGTATCACATTTTTATTTGAAATGAGAAAATATAGAGACAAAAAGTTCAACTGGATATTATGTAGATAATGACATTTCATATTTCATTTGAAAGTGACTTCACTTTTAAATATGTCTTGATTCTCATGACTCCTCTTTACTACTGTCTACGGCCTCATAAATGATCCTTTCTCTTCCCTCAAATGCAGTCCTATGGTCTTTGCACATAGCAGTGACCACTGAATGTTGTCTAAACACTCTAATGGAGGTTTATCTGCCATTCTTTCATTTATTTGAGAAGTATTGCCTTGGAATCAGTTTTGTAGTAGCTAGTAGACTTGACTCACTTTTAGCTTGCTTTATGCATTAGAAATTTTGTTTTGTCTGGAAGTTTGAATTTTCTTTCCCAAAGAAGATATATGTTTTATGAAGATATAGTGCAGCACAGCCTTGACCACAAACATGAAACAATCCCTTAGGTAGTTCTTTGATATAATAAATTTTTAGCAGCTACTCCTAAAGTAAGTACTTATGTTATTGTTATCATAGTGGCGATTTATTTTTAACAATTTGTCTCTATTTTTGTTTTAGTTTAAAAGTTTTTATTTCTATTTATTCTAAGAAAATTCCATATGTGTATGCAATACCATCATATCTGTTTCTTACTTCCCCATGTACTCAGTGACCTCTATCTCATCTGCCTCTCAAAACTTAATTCCTTAATTTTATTATTATTTATTATTATTAAGGTTATTATATAATCACAGCATTTTTCTCTTTCCTTTCCTTTCTTCAAACCCTCCTGTGGTTGTTTGAACATAAATGCCCCTATAGGTTCATATAGTTGAATACTTAGTCACCAGGGTGTGGAACCCTTTTAAAGGATTAGAAGTATTAGCAGGTATAGCCTTGTTGGAGAAAAGTGTGTTACTTGGGGTGGGCTTTGAAGTTTCAAAAGACCATGCCAGGATAATCTGTCTCTTTCTGCTTACAGGTCATGTTGCATCTCTCAGCTACTACTCTAGAGTTATGTGTGCTGCCATGCCTTTGCCATGATGATAATGGACTAACTCTGAAACTGTGAGCAAGCCCTTTTAAATGCTTTCTTTTTGTAAGAGTTGCTTTAGTCATGGTGTCTCCACAGCAATAGAACAACAACTGAGATACCTCTCAGATACCAGTCTTGCTCTCTTTCAAATTCATAGACTCTTTTTATTAGTTGTTACACTCCCCTTAAATATAACCTGCACTATATATATATATATATAATGTTTCTTGTATGTGTGTTCTAGGGCTGACCATATGATACTGAACAGCCTATTAGTGTGAAAATCATTTACCCTACTCTCTGTATTCCTTAGTTGCCTGGAGTCCTGTGTACATGGCTGTGACGTCATGGAATTATCCTTAACCATTTTGGCATGTCCACCGGTGTCATCCATATTTATCTCATGTTTAGTTAGTTATTCATATTGTTGAGACTTTATGGTTGTAGCTTTTGACAGTACTAGGAGAGATGATATCACAGCAAAATTCCTCATCCCCTAGCTCTTATAATCTTTCCTCCCCATCTTTTTCAATTTACTCTGAGCTTGTGGGCCTCCTTTAGTTCAGGGGTCATTGGCCACCAGTCCATGATGGGAATGGGAGCAGAAGTGGAGAGCAGGGCTTTGGTTAGAGTTATACCAAGGTATTTTATATTGTTTGAGGCTGTTGTAAAGGGTGTTGATTCCTTGATTTCTTTCTCAACCAATTTACTATTTGTATATATGAGAGCTACTGATTGTTTTAGTTTATCTTGTATCTAGCCACTTTACTAGAGGTGTTTATCAGCTCTAGGAGTTCCCTGGTAGAATTTTGGGATCTCTTATGTATACTATCACATTAAGAGCGAACAATGATCTTTGACCTTTTCCTTTCTGATTTATAGTCCATTTATTTCATTTAGTTATTTTATAGAACTTCAAGTTCTATATTGAATAAATATGGAGAGAGTGAATGACCTTGTCTTGTTCCTGATTTTAGCAGAATTTCTTTGAGTTTCTCTTCATTTAATTTGATGTTGCCAATCGCTTGCTGTATGCTGCTTTTATTATGTTTAGGTATGTCCCTTGTATCCCTAATCACTTCCAGACTTTTATCATATAGTGGTGTTAGATATTGTCAAAGGCTTTTTAAGCATCTAATGAGATGATCATGTCACTTATTTCCTTTCAGTTTGTTTATATGGTGGACTACATTGACATTTTTTTGTATGTTGAACCATCATTGCATCTCTGGGATAAAGCCTACTTGATCATTGGGAGTGATCTTTTTGATGTGTTCTTGGATTCAAGTTTGTAAGTATTTTATTGATATTTTTATATCTCTGTCTATGAGTAAAACTGGTCTTTAATTCTCTTTCTTTATTGCATCTTATGGTTTTGGTATCAGGGTGACTGTGGCCTCATATGAAGAATTTGGCAATGTTCCTTCTGTTTCCATTTTGTGGAATAACTTAAAGAGTATGGTATTAGCTCTTCTTTAAAAGTCTTTTAGAATTCTGTATTAAAATTGCCTGGCCCTGGGATTTTTGGTTGGGAGACTTTTAATGACTGCTTCTATTTCTTTTGGGATTATACATCTATTTAAATTGTTTATATGATCTTGATTTGTCTTTGGTTAAGTTCTGTGTATGAAGAACTTTGTCCATTTTATATAGATTTTTCAGTTTTGTGGAATAGAGACTTTTGAAGTGTGGACCAAAGATTCTCTGGATTTTTTCAGTGTTGTTATATTCCCCTTTTCATCTCTGAGTTTGTTAGTCTGGGTATTCTCTTTGCCTTTTAGTTAGTTTGGATAAGGGTTTATTTTGGGCATTTTCTAGAAGAATCAACTCTTCATTTTTTCTCTTTGTTTCTATTTTATTGATTTTACTCCTCAGTTTGATTATTTCCTGATATCTACTCCTCCTGAGTGAGTTCTCCTTTTGTTCTAGAGCTTTCAGCTGTTAAATTGCTGGTGTGACATTTCTTCACATCCTTTATGCAAGTACTTATAAACTTTTTTTTTTTTTTTTAGTACCGCTTTCATTGTGTCCCATAAGTTTGGGTATGTTGTGCATTCATTTTCATTGAATTTTAGGTACTCTTTATTTTCTTTCTTTGTTTCTTCCTTGATTCATTGGTAACTCAGTAGAGAGTTGTTTAATTTCCATGAGTTTGTAGGTTTCCTGTTGTTAAAATCCAACTTTAATCCATGGTGGTCTGATATGATACTGGGGGTTATCTCAATTTTTTTTTATGTGTTGAGACTTTTTTGTAGCTGAAAATATGACCAGTTTTGGAGAATGTTCCATGAGGTGCTGAAAAGAAGGTATATTATTTTGTGTTTGGATGAAATGTTTTATAGGCATTAGATGTTAGTTTTGTTTCAGTGATAACATCTGTTTGTTCTGTTATTTCTGTTTATTTTCTGTCTGGAAAACCTGTTCATTGGTGAAAGTGATTTGTTAAAGTCTCCCACTATTATTTTGTGAGATTCTATGTGTGATTTAAGCTTCAGTAATAATTCTTTTCCAAATGTGGGTCCCTTTACATTTGGGGCATATATATTTAGAATTGAGACATCATCTTGGTATATTTTTCCTTTGATGAGCATGAAATACACTTCATCCCTTTGATGAATTTTTAGTTCAAAGTCCATTTGGATAGATATTAGGATACCTATGCCAGCTTGCTTTTTAGGTCCTTTTGACTGAAAAATCTTTTTCCAACCCCTAGTAAGATAATGTTTATCTTTGATGTTGAAGTGTGCTTCTTGCATGTAGCAGAATGATGGATCCTGTTTTTGTATCCATTCTTCTAGTCGTGTATTTTTATTGGGGATTTGAGTCCATTGATATTGAGAAATTAATGACTAATGATGGTTAGTTCCTGTTACTTTTTGTAGTTGTTGTTGTTGGTAGTGTGTGTGTGTTTCTTCTTTGGGTTTTGCTGGCTTGGGATTTCTTATTGCATGCATTTTTGCTGGTATAGTTAACATCTTGGATTAGACTTTTCCTTCTAGTATTAACATAAGGCTTGATTTTTGGATAGATACTGTTTAAATTGACTTTGTTGTGGACTATATTATCTCCATCTGTGGTGATTGAAAGTATTGATGGGTATTTTAGTCTCTGCTGGTATTGGTGGGTCCTTAGAGTCTGCAAGACATCTGTCTAAGTTCTTCTGGTTTTTAGAGTCTTTGTTGAGAAGTCATGTGTAATTCATACAGGTCTTTATATGTTTCTTGGCCTCTTTGTCTTGCGGCTTTTAATATTCTTTTTTGTTTTGTATGTTTATTGTTTTGATTATTATGTGACATGTGGACCTTCCCCAGAACCATACCATCACAGTTTGTCCCTGGCCCTGCTGCTGGGCCCTACCCCTAACCCCTGTGCCCTTTCACCACTCGGGAGTATGTTACATCAGCCAGAACCAGTGAGAGACACATGCTAGTGAAGCTGTGTCTCCCTGAATTCTGTCCTCTGGCACTCTTCCACAGGCTCACTCCATCCCAGCTCATTCCTGGCCCCACTGCTAGGCTCTGCCCCCAATACCAGCAGACTCCCATCAATCAGAATCAGGCCATACTAGACAGGTCCAGCATAAGCCACATTAGCCAGAAACAGAGTTAGCCACACCAGTCAGACCAAATGGAAAGCCACATGATTTTAAATAGACTTCAGCTGCTCAGGTCCAGGCCACAACAATTAGAAAAACAGACCCATTGCTGCACCAGTGGCCAAGCTAACCACCAGAAAGCCAACTCCCAATCAGGACAGAGATTCTTAACTAGACCAGAAGCCATTCCAGTAGCCAGAAATCCACACCATAAACTAGAAAAACTAGACTAGAAAACCGAAGAGGAAACAGAACCTAAGGAAAAAAGACTCATCCAACAAAAACAAACTCAGAAATCAGGGAATGGAACCAATCATCACAAACCCAGATGTCTAAATACCAGTGTAAAAATACAACCAATAATAGTTCAATATGGTACATCCAGTGGCCAGTTATCCTATGTCATCAAGACCTGAACATTCCAATGCAACCAGAGCACAAGAAAACAACCTTTAAAAACTTTATGAAGCTGATACAGGTATTTAAAAAGTAAATGAAAAACTCCTTTAAAGAAACTGAGGAAAAGAGAAAAGATAATGAAAACTGGAGAAAATGAGCAAATCCTTTAAAGAATGTCATGAAAGCCAAGAAAAAACAAATGAATAGATGAAGGAAACTACTCGTGACTTGACAATCAGAAGAGAAGCAATAAAGAAAACACAAACTGAGGGCATTCAGAAAATGGAAATTCTGGATAAGTGAACAGAAATGACAGATGCAAGCATCACCAACAGAATACAAGAGATTGAAGAGACAATCTCAGCCATTGAAGATACAATAGAAGAAATAGATTTATTGGTTAAAGATAATGTTAAATATAAAAAAAACCCTCCTAATATAAAACATCCAGGAAATCTGGGACATCATGAAAAGACTAAACCAAAGAAGAATCTCAGCACAAAACCTATGGTTATTCCCAGCACAAGACTCAGGAGGAGGTAGAAAGGAAGGGAGTAGAAGGGCCTGGGGCCAAATGGAATCGTAATTTTAAAGGGTACATAGTCTGGAGACAGTCCACTTGGCAGCATCATAGCTTCTGCTCTCTTGATCTGGGCGTGGTGGGTCCAGGTGTAACACCAGCTATGTTCACTGCCACAGGAGTGAAGAGACCTACCAACATGTAGGATCCTTTCCAAATTAGTTCCAGCTCTCCTTTGACTATTCAGTTGACTCAGATAGTATCACTGCCTCAAACCATGGAAAGCTTGTAGTAGATTTGGAGGTGGCTCGTATCTCTCAGACAGACCAGTGTATTGCCTGTAGGAAATTGATAAGGGATGTGGTTAGAGAGTTCTGCCAAATGCTGGTGTCTGGGCCTGAGAAACAGTGAAAAGGTCTTTCAAACAATCTCATAAGGTATAAGTACCTTTCTAGCTGGGGTACAGTGGGTCCAAAGCAAAGAAAAGGAAGGTCTGAGTACCCTTTGCTGGACTGTAATGAGAGTTTTGTAAAAGTTTCTTTTAATGTCCTGTTTATTTATTTGTATCCTGACCAAAACTATGTGGTCTATATGTACAATGAGGTTTTCATCTTAAGCTTTGGTTATTGAGGTTTGGGCTATGAAAGACAGGTCACTATTGGACCACATTGCTGGAGTGGGGGACATATTGGGAGCTATGTGTCCTAATTACAGATCAGCATATGGCTGCTTGTCCAACAGGGCTCCATAGAGCAAAGACAGTGGAGACTATCTCTCACTTGGCAAGAACCAGTAGATTCTGGGACAGCATAGAATATTGCTGATAGTGCACAGTCTGCACACTGTCTTCTCTCTCATAATTTTGAATCTCTTGGTGGATTTTAGTTTCACTTTGTCAGTCACACATGGGTTGAATAAAGTTAATAGGCACATGTAAGGGGACAACGACTTCATCTCCCAATTCTGGGAAAGAACATTAAGAATGGTGAGGTAAAATGGAAAAAGAGTACCTTGTCAGAGTTTGCCCTTTATCAAGAGGAATAGGCATGCAGGTCTGTTTTGTAGGAACAGTTAGAGAAAATATAAGCTAACCATATGCAAAGAGTTTATGGCAAATAATCTCTATTTCTGTAAATATGATTTGTTAAGTTTTAAATGATATTGTTGTTGTTAAGAATGTGTGCCTATGTCTGTCACTTTTTAATCTTGTAAATACAGGATGTGCCTGGCTTGATATTTGGTCAAACTAACAAAATCGTAAGCATTGTTTTGGTTTAAAAGATGTTTTGATGTAAACATTGGTAAAATCATATTTGGCATATTTTTTTTTTAAACCAGAGGTTAATGTTGGAAGGTGGGAAAGCCATACTTGTTTTGAAGTGTAATTAAAGATGGCTCAAGCTATTTGGTCCAGCCACTTGTGTGAAATTCATCTCAGGGTCAGACAAATTCTTCCACCATAGCCTGTCGTCCCTGTCTCAGGACCTGGATGTGGCAGGGGACCAAAATCAATACCAATTTAAAACATTTTGAGATTAACAGCTGATTTTTGGGCTAAAGTACATTTAGTTGTAGTAGTATGGTTTCTTAGTCTTGGGTGGCCAGAGGCTCAGACCCTGCCGTGCTAGACCCCTTAGCCACCGCCACTGCTGCACAGGCCCCAGAAATGACTCAGACACTTATATTAACTTCAAGCTGCTTGGCCTATGGCTCAGGCACATTGCTAGCTAGCTCTTACATCTTAACTCAGCCCATTTCCATTAATCTTTCCTGCCATGTGGCCTGTGGCTTACCTGTGTTCCTCACATGCTTCTTCTTGGGCGGCTGGCTCAGTCTGTCTGACTCCGCCCTTCTCCTACCTATTCTGATTCTCCACCTACTTTTTCTATGGTGCCTGTCATGGGCCAAAATAGCTCCTTTATTTAAAGATTGCTATTCACAGCATGCAGAAAGACATTCCCACATTAAGTTTGTGACTGGATGACCTGTTTATTGGTAAAAGCAGGGAACTGATGTCACTCGTTATTGTTTTGGGAGGGGCAATGTCTGATAGTAACTGTAGTATATAGTTTTTTTAAGTGCCCTTATTTTTGTTGCATAAATTTTAGAACTCCAATATTCCCTCAGTAGACTTTTTCTTTGATGAATATATTGTATCTTTTTATTCCTTCTTATTTTTTGTTTGAAGACTTTTTGTCAGATATTACATGGCAACATCTGCTTACTTCTTAGGTTCATTTGTTCCAAAATGATTTTTTCAATGTATTGTTCTGAGATGATGTTTATATACTGATGGGAAGGTGTGTTTCTTGGATGCACCATAAAAATGACTACTGTCTTCTATCCCAGTCTGTTACTCAGTGTCTTTTTATTGAGGAATTGAGATATTTGATATTGAGTTATCAATGAGCACTTTCATTGATTGATGATATTTTGATGCTATAGTGTGGGTTTCTCTCCTTCAGATTAATAGGTCTGGAATTATTTATTCCTTGTGTTTTATCCAGTGTAGTTGGCCCCCTCACACTGAAGTTTTTCTTTTAGATTCTTTTGTATCAGTAGATTAATAGGTCCTATTTGATTTTATTATAGAATGCTTTTCTTCCTCTGTGGTGATTGGTAGTTTTGTAGGGTATATTCTGGGCTAGTATCTGTGTTCTCATATAGGTTATACATCTGTCCAACCCAAGCATTACTCATATATTTCATGTTGCATATTACTTGATATTTTTTCTGTAGAGCTTTTAATATTATTTCTTTGGTATATTTATTATTGTGATTATAATGTGTCATAGGCAATTTCTCATCTGGTTCAGTTTATTTTCTGTATGCTTCTTATGTTCTGTAAATAAATGTGCACCTTATTCTTTAGATTAGGGTAATTTTTATCTATGGTTTTGATGCCTTTGAACACCAAATAGTTTCTATGCCTTTGAGCTGAGATTTTTCTTCTTTATCTATTCTTATAATTCGATTTGATCTTCCCTAATGTGTCATATATCCTGGAAGATTTGTGTTTTGATTTTCTTTAAGATCTTCCATTTTATGTCATTGAGGTATCCATTTATTCTCCATTGTCATCAACATCTAAGATTTTCTCTTTTATGTCTTGTACACTGTTGGTAGATTCTCTTCAGAAATTTATCATTCTTAATTTTGATTTTTTTTTAAGTAATTCTGTTTTTACTTTAATGACTTGGACGCTTTTCACTATTTTATTCCCTTATATATTTGTGTTTATACACATTTTATAGGTGATTTACCCATATTATCTTTAGAGTGCTTGAACATGTTCACAATTGCTATTTTGAAGCCTATATTTTATGCTTCAGTTATGTTACATTTTTTTTTTTTGAAATCTATTATAGTAGCTTACTGCCATCTGCTGGAGACATTGTTTTTGCTGTTAACGTTCGTGGTTTTGTACTGAAGTCTAGGCATCTGGAATTATGATTCTAGGAACTGATATCTGGTCTTGCCTTTTTTGAGTTAATATTATATTTCTTAGTTTATTTTTTCCATGAAACAGAAAACTTTGGTGGCTTTGAGTTGTCCTGTAGAGACTTCTGCTATGGGTTGAAGTGAGATTTGAGAGAACATAATGGGGCAATGTAAGAAAGTGAAAATAACCTACCCGAGTCTCAGCTCACTGTGGCTACTGTGGGGCCAAGGTAGAAAATATTTTTAGCTATTGGCAGCTGACACAAATCAATGGGGATTGGCTAGAAATGAGGCGTATTTTTCTGACAGATTCCTTTTTAGTATTTGTCACAATTTCTCATTTCACTTTTAATGTACAAAGAAACAAAAATAGACACCATGCTATACCTGAGTGGGCAACACAAATGTAAACTCAGAGAACACAGGGTTGCTTCAGGGTCTCCTTCAAAAAACAAGTGTCCACAGCAAGGAAGTAGGAGTCTTCCTTCTCTAAAGCAAGAGGGTAAAGAATCAAACTGGAAAAAGTGTGCTTCAAAGGCTGTAGGATTTGCATAGTTTTCTGTAAGGTTTTCAATGTTGGTATTGGCACTAAAGAGACAGTAATGATGGCTCTCAAGATGGAAATTAATTCAGAGCAGTTTAAGTAAGTAAAATAGCAGTTCAATTAAAGAAGCAAAATTGTATGGAGCCAGAAGTTTTTGGCCAATCTAGCCCCAAAGTCCAGACCTGCTCGAAGCTGCTTAGCCTTCCCTCCAGATGACACAGATGCTATATTAATTAAAAACTGTTCAGGCTATGGCTCAGGCTTATTGATATTTAGCCTTTTTTTTTTTAAAAAAATATTAACCCATTTCTATTAATCTGTCTTGCCATGTGGCTCATGACTTACCTGCACTCCATTACATTTTCCTTCTTGGGCAGCTGAATTGTCTCTCTCTTGACCCTGCCTTACCCCCCTTTATCTATGATTGAATTTGCTGCCTGACTATAAGCTGGCTTGCCACAGTCCAAAACAGTTCCTTTATTATCCAAGTGATAATTTACAGCATACAGAAAGGCATCTCCCATCAGTTGTAAGCCATCTTTTCATTTTTTCTGTAAAGATCCTCTCAGAAGCTTTAAAATATTTACTCCCTGATCTTATTCTGAATGCAAAGACAGTACCTTCAACATGAAACCACATACAGAGACAGAGAACAGAATTTAAAATGAGCCCACTCCAAGTCAGAGTGAAAGTTTCCAGAGAAGACGTGCAAGAAACGATGGAACTCTACAGGCTGAACAAGAGTTTCCATTTTCTTCATTGATGTTGTTTGGATGACTGGTTAGGAGAATTTATCTCTTGACTGGGGTTGTACCTACATTGACCTAGGCCAGGCCAACTGATATTTAAAATAGAGATGAAAACAACTATCACTCAGAATCTTGACCCTTGCTCATTTCCCTATTACCTGGGATAATTGATTAAAAGACGTTTTGGCTTTTCTAAGCGTATATTAATACTAAGTTCAGCATGGATTTTTAGTACTAGAGAGAAGTGTGTAAAGATTTCAGATGAAAATTTATTCATTCTTTTTTGTTTTTTAAATATTTTTATTATTGAGCTCATAATGTTATTATTATGGGAATCTCTGAAAACACCAGGGTTAACATATTAATGATCTATATCAGACAGGAAGGAAATCCTGAACAACATGACTCAGTAGCTTGTGTTGGATCAATCTTCTAGATGTGATATTAGGTAGTTTACTTTTGGCATATTTTAAGTACAGTACAATTTGGAAAAGGTTACCAGGTGGAATAAATCACATGAGCAGAAAGAGGCATAAATGCATCAAAATTCATTTCAAAATACACTTCCTTCATATAGATGTGTTTCTTAGGGCCTGATGAAGGATCTGGTGTAATATTCATCATATAGATAATTTAGTGTTCAACTCATTAGTCACCTATGGTTCTTGTTGTGGGATCTTAGGGGAGACCCTGGCCATACAGATAGTGTAAAAGTCTCCTAGACTATTAAGTACCTAGGGTTCTGCTTCTTGGAGCTTGGTAGGGCCTGACACTAAGGACATTACAAGGATAACACATATAGGCTATTATTCACCACCAGTGCCAGCTCTCTGGGCAGAAAACAGATTGTACAGCCTTTTCTTTGAACTGATAACCATGGGCTTAACTTTCCTCATTTTATTAGTGATATCTGTGATTACACAAACCTTTCTGCTCAATAAAAATACCTTCACATTTCTTCTTCCAAACTCCAAACTCTCCTATATAGCACACACCCATTTTCTCCTACAGAATATGTACTCATTTTTACTAGTTGTTATTGCATGCATAAAACTTTGTGTATATTGTCAAAATCTGACAATTGGAGACCCCAAAGCCTACAGGTCCACAGCTGACTAAGAGGTGAGTGGCACCCTGACTGTCAGGTCAAGTGGAAATCATGGTCTCTGAACCTTGGGCAGGGAAACAGCCCCTGGCATACCAACCACATGCAGCTCCATCCTGAACCAAATAAAAATGGGAGATACCCCCCAAGCCCAATCCCCTGCAAAACACAGTTGGAGGGATATCCCACAGACCAAATCCCACCCAAACCACAAACTACATTATCACACTTTGACAACTGGAGATCCCGAAGCTTCCTGGTCCATAGCTGACTGAGAGCTGATTAAGAGCCATCTAAGAATGGCTCCTGTGACAACTAGAGACACACAGATCCTTGGCTTATAGCCAACTAAAAGCCAACTAAGAACATCCCCTGCAATTACTGGAGACATACAGCCCCCAGGCCCACAACTGACTAAGAGCTGAATAAGAGCTGACTGAGAGTGAACCGAGGAAGCAATGGGCAGATGCCAGTGCAAGAGTACATGTAACATTATAACGAACAAGACACCACCATAAGAAGCTGGTGGTTCTACAACATCACGGCCTGAGCATAACAATGAAGATGAAACAGAAGGAAATTACCTCAAAAACAACTTTATGAAGATAATAGAAGCTTTAAAAGAGGATATAAAAATCTCCCTTAAAGAAATAGAAGAAAATGTCAACAAAAATTTGGAAGAGATTAACAAATCCCTAAAAGAAAATAAAGAAAACCAAGAAAAAGAAAACAAACAGGTGTAAGAAACATTCCATGAATTAAAAATTGAAATAGAAAGCACAAACCTAGGCAAAGCTGGAAATAGAAAACCCAAAGAATTAACCAGAACTACAGATGAAAGCATAACCAACAAAATGCAAGAGATGGAAAAGAGAATCTCTGGAGTGGAAGATTCAATAGTGGAAATAGATATGTCAGCTAAAGAAAACACTAAAACCAAAAAGTCATAACAAAAAATGTTCAGGAAATCTAGAATACCATGAAAAGACCAAACTTGAGAATAATTGGAATCAAAGAAGGAGAATACCAAATACAGCTCAAAGGCACAGAAAATATATTCAACAAAATCATAGAAGAAAACTTTCCAAACCTAAAGAAAGAAATGCCCTTAAAGATAGAAGAAGCTTACAGAACACCAAATAGACTAGACTCCCCCAAAAAGTCTGCTTTGCTTCATAATAATGAAGCTGCTAAACCTACAGAACAAAGAAAAAATATCAAGATCTGCAAAGGAAAAAGGCCAAATTACCCATAAAGACAGATCCATCAGAATAACACCTGATTATTCAGTGGGAACAATGAAAGCAAGAAGGTCCTAGTCAGATGTTATACAAACACTAAAAGAGCATGGCTGTCAGTCCAGACTACTATACCCAGCAAAACTATCAACCACTATAGATGAAGTATACAAGATATTTCACAACAAAACCAGATTTAAACAATACCTATTCACAAATCCAGCCCTACAGAAAGCACTAAAGGGAAAACTCCAACCTAAGGAAATCAGATATACCCATGAAACCACAAACAATTGATAACCCCACAGAAGAAAAACCCAAAGAAGGGAAATGCATACAAGATACCACCAAAAATAACAGGAAATAACAATCATTGGCCATTCATAGCCTTTAATATCAATGGACTCAGTTCACCTATAAAAGACATACTCTAACACAATGGATACAAAAACAGAAGTCATCATTCTGTTGCATACAAGAAACACACCTCAATTTCAAAGACAGACACAGGCTCAGAGTAAAGGGTTGAGAAAAGACTTTCTAATCAAATGATCCTAAGAAACAAGCTGGTGTAGCCATCCTAATATCTAACAAAATAGACTTCAAACTAAAATCAATTAAAAAAGGCCAGGATGAACATTACTTACTCATCTCAGGAAAAAATCCACTAAAATGAAGTCTCAATCCTGTATATTTATGCTCCCAACACAAGGGCATCTACATATGTAAAAGAAATACTACTAAAGCTTAAACCTCACATCAAACCCCACATGGGAGACTTCAATACCCCATTTTCACCCTTGAATAGATCAACCAGACAGAGTCTCAACAGAGAAAGAAATAAGGGATCTAACAGATGTTATGACCCAAATGAACTTAATAGATATATACAGAACCTTCAACCCAAACACAAAGAAATATAAATATTTCTTCAGTACCCCATAGAACTTTCTCTAAATTTGTCCACATACTCGGTCACAAAGCAAATATCAATAGATACAGAAAATCGCAATAACTCTGTGTATCATATCAGACTGCCATGGTCTAAAGCTAGAATTCAACAACAACAAAATTCACAGAAAGCCCACAAACTCATGGAAACTGAACATCTCTCATTTGAACCACCTCTGAGTCAAGGAAGAAATTAAGAAAGAAATCAAAGACTTCC
The DNA here is from genome assembly GCA_033318265.1 of Phyllotis vaccarum. Lineage (NCBI taxonomy): Eukaryota > Metazoa > Chordata > Mammalia > Rodentia > Cricetidae > Phyllotis > Phyllotis vaccarum. Next base: position 146,671,834 of record JARWLC010000003.1, on the reverse strand, counting down.
TAGAATTTAATGAAAATGAATCCACAACATACCCAAGCTTATGGAACACATTGAGAGTAGTGCAAAGAGGAAAACTCATAGCACTAGATGCCTATATGAAAAACCTAGAGAATCTCACACAAGAGACTTAATATCACAGCTGAAGGCTTTAGAACAATTAGAAGTAAACTCATCAAGAAGGAGTAGATGGCAGGAAATAACCAAACTCAGGGCTGAAATCAATATAATAGAAACAAAGAACAATACAAAGAATCAATGAATCAAAGAGTTGGTTCTCTGAGAAAGTGAACAAGATAGATAAATTATTATCCAATCTAACAAAAAAGCAAAGAGAGAGAGAGAGGGAGAGAGAGAGAGAGGGAGGGAGAGAGAGAGAGAGAGAGAGAGAGAGAGAGAGAGAGAGAGAGAGAGAGAGAGAGAGAGAGAGAGAATCCAAATTAGCAGAATCATAAATGAAAAGGGAGACAAAATAAAAGACCCCCAGGGAATCCAGAGAATTATCAGGTCATACTTTGAAAATTTATACTCCATTAAAATGGAAAACAAAAAAGAAATGGAGAGCTATCTGGACAGGTGCCACTTAACCAAAATTAAATAAAGAATCAGATTAAAGACCTAAATAGACCTATAACCCAAAAGGAAATTGAATCTGTTATTAAAAGTCTCTCAAATAACAAAAGCCCAGGATCAGATGGTTTCACTGCAGAATTCTAGCTGACATTCAAAGAACTAACACCAATACTCCTAAAACTGTTCCATACAGTAGAAAAAAATGAAGGAACATTATCAAACTCTTTTTATGAGGCCACAATTATCCTGATATCCAAGCCACTCAAAAAAGCAACAAAGTAAAAGAATTACAGTCCAATCTCCCTCATGAACATTGATGCAAAAATATTCAATACAGTTCTGGCAAACCAGATCCAATAACATATCAAAAAATCATCTACCACAATCAGTTAAGGTTCTTTCCAGAAATGCAGGGATGGTTCAACATATAAAAAATGTGAATGTCATCAATTAAATAAACAAATTGAAAGAAATAAAACCACATGATCATCTCATTAGATGCTGAAAAAGCCTTTGACAAAATGCAACCCTCCTTCATGATAAAAGTCCTGGAGAAATCAGGAATACAGGGAAAATACCTAAATATAATAAAGGTGATAAACAGCAAGCTGACAGCTGACATCAAACTAAATGGAGAAACACTCAAAGCAATCCACTAAAATCAGGAACAAAACAAGGATGTCCTCTCCTTATCTATTCAATATAGTTCTTGAAGTTTTATCTAAAGCAATAAGAGAACAAAAGGAGATTAAGGGGATACAAATTGGAAAGGAAAAAGTCAAACTATGTCCTGGTTATACTGGGAGGAGTGTTTAGAGAGGACAGAAGGTAGGTAGGAAGTTTGAGAAGCCTGAGTTTCAGAAGGCTGCAGAGGTGAGCAATGAAAGAGATATTCTGACTGAAGAAACCATCATGGGTTTAGAGAGATACAGTGCTAGAGAAATCCATAGCAACTCACAAGGAGGTCCCAGCTAAGAGTCCTAGCAATACTGAAGAGGGTCTCTGAAATAACCTACCTCTGAAATAACCTGTTTGTAGTCAGATTGGTGATGACCCTAGTTGTCATTCTATAACCTACATCAAAAGACTGATGGAAGCAGATGCAAATACCCATGGCTAAGCACTTGGCCAAACTCCTTCAGCTCAGTTGAAGAGAGGGAGGAACAGCTGGAGGAGCAAGTGAAGGGTCAAGAGCACAATAGAGAAAACCACAGGGACAGCTGACTGGAGCTAATTGGACCAAACTAGGCCCTCTGAATGAGGATGACAGTTGATTGATCAAGTTCTTTGTGGTCCCTGGCTATGGGATAAGGAATTATCTCGGTTATATGAACTGCCTTTTTAGAGGCACTCATGATGTGGGAATGTCTTTATATATGCTGTGAATAAAGGACTGTTTTGGCCATGGCCAGCACTGTAAAAAAAAGTAGTTGGGAAAATCAGAGCATAGGTAAGAGAAGGAGGGCAGAGTCAGACAGATCGATCTATCTGCCCAAGGAAGCAACATGTAAAGAACACAGGTGAACCATGGGTCACATGGCAGGACAGATTAGTAGAAATGGGTTGAATTAAGATGAAAGAGCTAGGTAGCAATGTGCCTGAGACATAGGCATCATGAAGTTAATATAAGTGTATGTGTCATTTTTTTAGGGGAAAAGTGGCCGCAAGCAGATCCGGACCCTGGGGTCAGGACCAGAAACCTCATGTTACAGATGGCATCCCTGGGTAGGCTGAACACTCACATAAAGCCTGAGAAAACTTAAAAGGTTCTAGAGCCAGAAACAGAGCCAAAAGTAGCTTCCAAATTGTGTCTCTGAAATGGGTCATGGTGCAGAGATGGGGTGGCATCTAGACCTTAGACAAAATGGTGGTGGATTTGCAGCAGGCAGCATTAGCTGCAACCAGGCTGGTTCCCAAGGTCTCACAAAGACTCATATAAGCAACAAGTTGCATATGATTGATTTAAGGTTTCTGTTTATATTGAGCAAAAGGAAACAGAGTCAAAGATGGTTTCTTAGTAGCAGCATTTTCTTGGGTCACCTCTGTTTGCTGGCAGTGAGCCGACATGGCCCCTTTAAGAGAAACTTCTTGACTCAGCTTTACCAGCAAAAACTGTGTGGCTCTTATGCTTAAGCAGAGTAAGCAGCAGTGGCAGTTCTCTACTTGATGACAGTGTGGACTTCAAGTTTCCCCAGAGCTGGGGTGGTAAAAGGTTTCACAATGCTTAATATTGCTTCCCAGAATTGGGAAGGAAAGAGTGACTCTGGCACCTCCACCATGTTGAAAAGCCACCGAGCTGGGTGGAGTCAGCAGGTAAAGCAGAGCTGTATAATTTAGAATTTTAAAAGCTCTTCTGTTTGGAAAATGATTAAGGATTCACAATAAAACAGATTCAGTTAAAAAAAAAACCTCTTCAAATGTGTTACAAAGTATATGAAAAAGAATATGTAAGCTGGGAAAGAAAAAAGGGGTAGAGAAATTTCTTTTAAAAAAGAGAAATACAGTAATAAAATATAAACTTTGTAAAGATGGAAAATACACAGAGTCTGGATTATGGTTTTTATTGTGTTTTATTTTAATTTTTAACTGTTAATGAGCTAACTGCAGAAAGACAATTAATTGCAAAGGCTGTTAAGTTAAACAAACATATATATTTTAAAGGTATCTTGACTTTGAAATTTGTGTCTAAGGATATGTTGCTTTGGAAGAGAGGTTCTGCTTTTGTTTCCACAGATGAGAACATGTGGATTTCTTCCAGGCTCTTCATCAACCAAAACTATCTGAAAATTCTCTGATGGGAAGGGATGGTCACATAAGCTTCAAGGCTATAGACTAAAATGATCCAGCCTCGGGGCTCTCAAAAGATTGCCAGCACCCCTTAATCATCAGGAAGTGGTAATGGAAAACTATGCTCAAATTCCCAAAATATTGTTTATAAATATTTGTTTTCATTATTAATGGTCAATGGTCATAGTCAATATCTTTTTAAGAAGAAAAAGGGGATATGGTATATGAATGATTTAAAAAAATTAGATGAATTTACTCTAATCCCAAAATCAGCTGTTAATCTCAAAATATTTTAAATTGGCATTGATTTTGATTTATTGATAAAAATTTAAGGTCAATTTTGTTATACTGTATGCATTTTTCTCTTGTTTAAGGTATATTTATGTAACTCATTTAAAACTGTAATGTATACTTAAAATGCAGATTAATAGTTATCTGTGATAACCAAACTTATAGTCATATTAGTTAGATTCTTTAGGTATACAAAGATATGTTTCAATTAGATAAGTAATCTTCAAACACATCCAAAGACCTATAGAATATGGCATTTAAAATATTTTAAGAACTTAGACTTTTCTGGATAGTGAGACAGGTCTGCTGCTGGCAGCACCAATCTACTTCAAGAGAATAATGAGCATTGAAGAAACTTCATGTGGAATTTACTTTTTTGTGGCAACAGCTGTCCACTGAACAAGAAACTGCTGTTGTATTGACTGGTTAACAGTATGCTGTATAAACTAGACATGCAGGTTCCATAGAAAAGTGACTTCTTAACTTTGGCAGAACAAGCCAAGATGGTCCTTTAGGTTCCTTCTTTGCAGAAAAAACTGCCAGACACTCTTCAGGACTCATAGAGAAGTGACTGATGAACTATACCAGAATGGGCAGAGCAGTCCTTCAGATTTCCTGCTTCACTGAAGGATTGATAGAGACTCTGCGCCTGTAGGCTGAAGATGGATGCCCCAACTTTACAAAGGGAGTTTGGGTGACTATCTAGGCAGACAGGTGTCATTTCTATATTTTGGAAGTTGCTTGCACTTTCTGTTTACCCGGGTAATATTATATCCTTCTTTGGTCTTTGATGTAGTTGAAGAGTAGATAGTTATAAGTGGTTTTCCTTAGTTATTATAAAATGTATATTCGATATGATACTTTACACTGACAAGGATAAAGTAGATGATAGAATGTTTTCTTTAATTTTGATAAATACAAATAGACTAGATGTTGTAACTGCAGTTCTTGCAAGATAGCTGTTTTGATATATGTAATTTTGCTATGTTGAAATGGAAACCTTCTTTTTTTGATTAGACAGAAAAGGTGAAGTGATATTGGAATATCTTTCTATATGCTGTAAAGGATTATTTTGGCTATGGCCAGCACTATAGAAAAAGTAGGTGGGGAAATCAGAGAATAGGTAGGATAATGAGGGTGGAGTCAGACAGAGAGACTGAGCTTGCTGCTCAAGGAAGCAACATGTAAAGAACACAGGTGAGCCATTGGCCACATGGCAGGACAGATTAGTAAAAATGGTTTAAATTAAGATGAAAGAGCTAGCTAGCAATGTGCCTGAGACATAAGCAAAACAGCATAAAATTAATTTAAGCATCTGATTCACTTTTTTTTGGGGGGGGGGGGAGAAAAGCAGCCATGTGCAGGTCTGGACCGTGTGGCTAGCCAGGCCAGAAACCTCTTGTTACACACTCCTTATGTTCAGATACCCTGATACAGGGAGGATGGAATAGTTTCTGTTTCAACATGGTACATTAGCCTATGATAACTCCTCAAGAGAGTCCTTACTTTCTTTGAGTAGTAGATGAGGGGTGAGAAAGGGGGGGAAGGGGAGAGTGGGAGAAGGGGAGGGATGGAAACAGTCCAGGGTATGTAAAAGAAATTTTATTAATAATCAAAAATATATTAAAAAGAAACTATTAAACTGTCAGTCAGGGATTGTTCTTCATGCATTAACTTTTACTTCTTTTTTTTTCCCTTTGGGATGCTTCACTTAGAACACTTGCTGTAGGGCAATGTGCAGTTTGTAACTAGTTAAAGTCCAGAAATTGATAATTTTGATAAAGTGTGAATGTAGTGCCCAGTGAAGTTTAGTCAATTACTTTCATTATTGTTACTGATTTTTGGTATTATTTTGCTGAGTAAAGTAGTATACTTAAGTTTCCACACTCTTCTTGTTTTCTTGAAAAGTGATGTAAACTTGTAGCTTCAGGGGTGAGTCAGCTTTGGATGTGCAATCCAAGAGTTGCCTATTTAATCTACTGCATGCATTGTATCTTATTTGTATGCTTATAGTGTACACAGCAAGTAATCAGGCCTTACAAGACAGTTACTCTTAAGTTCACTGCACCTGTGAAACCATTCTAAGAGGAGAGGAGTCAGTACTTCTCTGATCTTTCACACTGATGTCGTTGGAGCCATGTGCAGGAAAAAATACCTGGTTCTTTCTTGGCTAAGGCAACTCTTCCTCTTGCTCCATAAGCTGATCTTGGCATTCTATGCACCTGTGGTTGCGTTGCTACAGCTCATATCTCTCTAGCCTACTGTTCCTGCAGGAAGAAGTCTTCCAATGCAAGTACAGGCCTTTGACTAGTGATTCACAGCAAGTTTGTTTAGGACTGCACATGAAAATTATTTGTGTCTCACTCACATATGCCATTGCAGCCTGTGTATCTTAGAGCCTATGCTAGTTTCACATCATTTGACCTTTCACATTTCCAGAATAGTATGTTCTGGAATAGTACATTTTAGTATAGAATGTAATTCAGAGTATATTATTTAAAATAAGACTCACATAAAGATAAATTTTTATAATTAGCATATCTTCTATTAAATGAAGTATTGAATTTTTTATTTGGGCACATAATAAAACTTAACTTTCATCATAGGACATCTTGACATTTAAAGATGTATCCATAGATTTCTTTCAAGTGGAATGGGAATGCCTGGACTCTACTCAAAGGGCTTTGTACAGAGATGCAATGTTGGAAAAATACAGCAACCTGGTCTCTGTGAGTGAGACTATTTTTCTTTCATAATTCCTTATTTATCATAGCTGTTCTTTTCAAGTATGTTTTAGAGTTGTATCTGAATTGTTTTCTTGACTTCAACATGCTAATTCAATAAAAAACTTAAGTTCACAATGTAGAACAGAGTATTTTATTTATTTTTACTTTGTCATTATAGTCACCTATTTTGGGGGTGACATTCATCTTTTCTGAAACACACACACACATTTCTTTTTTATTTATTAAATTTTTTTTCTTTATCTACCACTGCTCCTCATTCCTTCCCTTCTCCCAGTCCTTTCTCAGCCTCCCACCATACCATTCCCCATCCCTTACCCAAAGAAGATAAGAAATCCCAAGGTGAGCCAGTTCAATCTGGCAAATTGGGTAGAGTTACATCTGAGTCCCTCATCCCAGTATCAAGACTGAGTTATGTGTTCCTCTGTAGGGAATGGGCTTCAATATGTAAGTTTATGCACTAGAAATATACTCAAATTCTATTGCAAAATGCTCCACAAACTGCCCACACTGTTTGAGTGTTGTCTACGTTTGGAGGGTTTAGCTCCTTTCCCTGAAGGTTCCTCAGCAATTATTTCAGATTCAGTTAGCTCCTAATAGCTCAGGTCTTCAGGTTCTGTGGGTTTCCTCCTCATGATCCTGATCCCTTTGCTAATATAATCTCTCCTCTCTTTCTCTTCAGCTGGACTTGGAGCTCCACCTGGTGTTTAGCTATGAATTTCTGCTTCTGCCATTATCGGAGGAGGGTTCTATAAAGACAATTAGGGTGGTTATTCATTTGATTATAGGGGAAGTTTCCATTGTGACAGAAAATACTGAAACTTGCTGATACTCAATTCCTACAGAGTTATGGCCTTATATATCAAGAGGAAGTGCAAATGTATGGCATGGATTCCATCTGACAGATCTGTTGCTTCATCGTCCTATGAAAGTGAACATTAGAATGCACGAAGTACATTCTTAGCATAACTCATATATTTATGAAAACATGGAAGTAAAAATGACATACTCTCTTGGATCCCAAACCTAAATACATAAATATTTGAGAGTCTAGAATTTGGCAGAAGATATATGGAACTTGAACTTAGAACAAAGCTGATGGTGTTTACTGATCTGTTAGCATTATATAATTCACTTGCTTTCTTTCTTAGAAAGTCACTATCCCAGTCTTTATGATGTATTCATTTGTGGTCATGTCATCACTTTATCTCAGTGTATTGATGGCTGACTAAATTCAAATATACTGATGGTGTATGGCAAAGGTTACCACTACAGAGATAATTATTTTCTTCTTTCTATGCCTTGTTTTATATATAGTGTTTCATGCTCTGGGCAGGATGGACTGGAAATCACAGTGTTATATTGGATTCCTTTGTTAAGTAATGGTTATTTTGAAATATTGAACAAATCATGTATACCAACCATCATATCTTACGCAAAAACTGAACATTACTCTAATTATTTTGCTTTGTTCCACTCTACTGGAAAAGGAGAATCTTGCTCCCTTTACCCTAGAGTCTCTGTTGTTTACATGTGGAAATTCAGAAAAATAGATGTGTTTAATAGTATTATGTTTATTATTCCTTGTAGTGAAAAGGTTTTTTCCTGAAATATTATATTCTGATTATGCTTTTTCTTCTTTTACTACTCACAGTTCCTCCACACCTTTCCTCCAATCCAAATTTACCCACTTGATGTCTTTTATCAGCACCCCATGGAACTTTCTCTAAATCTGACCACATACTCAGTCATAAAGCAAATATCAATAGATATAAAAAATTGGAATAACTTCCTGTATCATATCAGACCACCATGGTCTAAAGCTAGATTTCATCAACAGCAAAAATCGAAGAAAGCCTACAAACTCATGGAAACTGAACATCTCTCAATTGAACCACCTCTGGGTCAAGGAATAAATTAAGAGAGAAATCAAAGACTTCCTAGAATTTAATGAAAATGAATCCACAACATACCCAAACTTATGGGACACAATAAAAGCAGTGCTAAGAGGAAAACTCATAGCAGTAGATGTCTATATGAAAAACACAAGAGACCTAACAGAACAGCTGAAGGCCTTAGAACAATTAGAAGCCAACTCAGCTAGAAGTAGTAGACAGCAGAAAATAATCGAACTTAGGGCTGAAATCAATACAATGGAAACAAAGAGAACAATACAAAGAATTAATGTGTCAAAGGGTTGATTCCTTGAGAAAGTCAACAAGATAGATAAACCACAGGCTCACAACAGAGCTGACCAATAGCTGACTAAGAGTGAATCAAGGAAGTAATGGGCACACACCAATGCAAGAATACTTATAACCATATAAAGAATGACAAGACATTACCAGAAGAAGCTGGTGGTTCTAAATCATCAAGACCTGAGCATAACAATGAGGAGGAAACAGAAGGAAATGACTTTAAAAGCAACTTTATGAAGATAAGAGAAGCTTGAAAAGAGGATATAAAAAACTCCCTTAAAGAAATAGAAGTAAATACAAACAAAAACTTGGAAGAGATGAACAAATCTCTGAAAGAAAATAAAGAAAAAAGAAAAAGAAAACCACCAGGTGAAACAAACATCCTGGGAATTAAAAATTGAAATAGAAGCAAAAAAGAAGGCACAAACAGAGGCAAAGGTGGAGAAAACCTGAAGAAATGAACCAGAACCACAGATGGCAAGAATAACCAACAGAATGTAAGAGATGGAAGAGAGAATCCCTGTAGTGGAAGATCCAATACCAGAAAAAAACTCAGATCAAAAACAGAGATGACAGCCTATGCTGGAGAGGATGCAGAGCAAGGGAACACTCCTCCATTGTTGGTGAGAGTGTAAACTTGTACAGCCACTCTGGAATACAGTATGGCAGTTCCTCAGAAACCTGGAAATCAATCTCCTCAAGGATTCAGCAATACCACTATTGGGCATATACCCAAAGGATGCACATTTGTACCCTAAAGGCCTTAGCTCATATGTTCATAGCAGCATTATTTGAAGCTGGAAACAACCTAGATGACCCTCAATTGAAGAATGGATTAACAAACTATGGTAAATCTGCACAATGGAGTACTACTCAGCAGTTAGAAAAATGATATCCTAAAATTTTCAGGCAAATGGATTGATTTAGAGAATATCCTCCTGAGTGAGGTATCAGAAGCCCAGAATAATATGTACAAGATGGACCCACTCATAAGTGGACTTTAGACAAAAAGCAAAGAATACCCAAGCTACAAACTACAACCCCTGAACAGCTTGGGATCAGAAGGATCTTAAGAGAAACATCCAGAGATTCCCCTAGGAAAAGAAAAATAGAGAAGATCTTGGCAAATTGGGATCATAATGGGTTGCAACCAAGAAGGGATGGGAGCAAATCATGATAGAAGGAGATGGTTGAGTGAGAGAACCAACAAAGAGGGAGAAAAAAAGATATGGATACCTTGACAAAAGGAGCTAATGTGGGGTTGGAAAGAGACCAGGTGCTAGGGAAACCTCCAAGAACTCACAGGATGTCTGTGGCCAGGTCTCCAACCAATATAGGAGGGGGTGCCTAAACAGGACTTCCTCTATAATCAAATGAATAATCAGCCTAAGTGTTACCACAGAACCTACATCCAATAATTAATAGGGGTGGAGGCAGAGATCCATGGCTGAGCACTAGGCTGAGCTCCTGGTCCAGCTGAGAGCAGGGGAGGAGAGTCTGTATGAGGAACTGGATAGGGATTATGAGGAAAATTTCCACAGTGATGGCTGGCTGGAGCTCTGGGAAGCTCAATGAATAAAGAATAGCCACTAGGTAACCATAGGGAAAAGGAGCTAGGTCCACCAAGAGTAGGCGACTGTAGATTGGCATGGGCAGTATATGGAGCCTCGAAGGGTGGGATCAGACCGTGTTCCTTGTGTGGGCTGTCACCTTGGAGCCAATTCCGTGCAGAGAAACACCTAGCCCAGTCTTGACTTTGGGATGAGTTAATCAGACTTGCCTGGAGTGGATGTGCCAAGCTGAGCTGACCCACCTTGGAACTTCATGCTCTTTTTGGGGAGGGGATGAGGGAATGGGCATGAGGGGTCTGAAAGCTGACTGGGTAGGATTGGGAGGAAGGAAGGGAGGGAGAGCAGGGGGAATATATGAATAACAAACTTTTTCATAATAAAAGGAGCATACAAAAAAAAAAAGAAAATCAATATGGGAGTTACTCAAGAAACCTAGGAATAAATCTACTTAATGATTCAGCTATACCACTCTTGGGTATATACCCAAAGAATTTATATTTTTACCTTAAGGACATTTGCTCAACTATATTCATAGCAGCATTATTTATAATAGCCAGGACCTGAAAACGACATAGATACCATTCAACTGAAGATTAGATTAAAGAAATGTAGTATATTTACTTAAAAGGGATGGGAATAGAACATGAGGGAATAAGATGGTTGAGTGGGAAAAAGGATCTAGAGGGAGAACAATTGATAGAGGGAGCCACTGTGGAGCTAGAGAGAAATCTGGTTTTATGCAAATATCCAAGAACCAACAAAGATGACCCATCTAAAATTCTAAGCAATAGTTGAGGGGGTGACTTAACTGATCTTCCCCTATAATCAAATTTGTAACCATCATAATTGCCATTATAGAACCTTCATCCAGAAACTGATGGAAACATTTCCAGAGATTCACAGCTAAGCACTGGGTAGAGCTACCATTTTAGGTAAAGATAGAAAGGACAGATTATATGAGCAAAGGCGTCAAAGTCATTATGAAGAAACCCACAGAAACAGCTGACCTCACCTATTGTTAGCTCACTAATTGTGAACTGACAGCTTGAACCTCTGTGTGACTGAACTAGGCCCTATGAATGTGGATAACATCTGCATTGTGTGGGCATTTTATGGGGCTTCTGGCAGTGGGACCAGAATTTATTCCTTGCACATGAACTGTGAATCACCAGTCAAAGCCTTCCGTTCCTCACCAAAATGATTGCTGGTGGAACAGCTGGCCACAAAGATAAGAACTGTGCTAATGCACCCATAGTTGTATACACTGCCAAGATTAGGTTGTGGATCGAGGGGAAGAACTTCCATATTCAAGAAAGAAGCAGAGATTCTTCTAGCCCATGGCTCCAGTGATATCAGTCCTCACAGCTACAGGTATACAGAATACAGCTGTTCACAGCTGAATGTATAGCCTGACTTCCTAAAATGTCAGGATACCTTTCCCTCCAGAGCAGTCATACTTGTAAACATAAGTAGTCTGAGAGAGGCCCCCCAAAAGCACAATAATAAGGCTGATGAAAATAATAAAAACAACCCACAATCTGAGAAGAGGATATTATAAAGTGATAGAACACTGAAGAAGGTGTAAACTGGAATAAACATGGAATGGAAAACTCAATAGTACAATTAGAAAACTAAAAGTAATAACCATACAAATATTGTGGATAAAGAAAAAAATAAAGGAAAACTTTGTGCATTAAAATAAACACAGGAAAAATATACAGGAAATGTGGGACACCATAAAAAGATCAAACCTTCTAATTATAGGTGTAGATGTGAAGGAAGAATCCCAAGTAAAGGAAAAGACAAAATCTTTAACAAGATTGTTGGAGAAACCTTCTTATAAACTAAGAAAACATACATTTATAGAGATATATGTAATAAACACAAAACATCTACTAGATAAGGCAATGACAGAAAATCTTCATGGATATCACTGTTTAAAATGCAAAATATAAAAATAAAAAATAAATAAAACCACAAAATTTATGTGAAGGTAAACATCATAATAACAAATGGCTTCAGTGAAAGCCTTGAAAGGCAAAAGATTTTGGAGCAATGTAATAAAATCCTAAAAACCAAAGATTAATAAATGATACTAATATACCCAGGGAAACTGTCCTAGAGTTGTATGTCAAAAAAGTCCCCTCCATAATATAAACAGCTTAAAGCAAGTTGTTTGTAATACACCAAATTTAAAGATATTATCGAAAGTATATTTCTGGCTAAAATGTGTAATGAATGTATAAAAGAGTCTCTGAAGACAAACCTAACCTATAATTATTTATTAGAGATTATTGAGAATACAAACATTACCACCAAAAATACCCATGTTGCAGCATTTAGCATACATATTTTAAAATTACCTCTAAATGTCAATGCTCTCAATTTGCTAATCAAAAGACACAGACTTACTAAACAGATAAATAAACAAAATCCATCTATGACTTGTCTAAGAAAAATACCTTAGTTTTAAAGATATCTATGACCTTAGAGTAAATGGAAAGATAAAGTAATCCACTATTGTAATCCCTTCAAGAATAATCTTCAATGTAAAACTAATCAAATCAAATTAAAAAAACACTATCTTAATTAAATGAACAATTAATGAAGATGATGCTACTACTCTAAACACATATTTAGCAAACTCCAGAACACCCATTTTCATTTTTATAACTATAGTTCTGTATTTAAAGGCACAGAATAGTACCAAGACACAAATAGTAGATGATTTCAATACACCACTTCCTCCAGTAAACAGGTCACCAGGACAAAAGCAATCAGAAGTAATAGAATTAATTGACATCACACAGCAAATATATTTAACAGATATTTATAGAATATTTCACACCAGCTCCAAAGAGTAGACAATCTACTTGGCAGCCATGGAAGACTGTCTGAAATTAGACTTCACCCTGGGGCAGAAACAAACCTTCATAAAATCAAAGGGACTAAAGTAACTCAAGTTTATTATATATGATCACAATGAAACAATCTTTACATTGAAAGAAAAAATTCTAAAGAAGAAAATATTATGAAAAATCAAACAACACATTTCTGAATTATGAAGAGATAAAAAGAAACCAATTAAGACATAAAAGTCATCCTGGAATGAGAAGAAACTAAAACCCAACAATCAAGCCTCTTGAATACATTGAAAGTTGTCCTGTATGGGAAATTCATAGCTCTGATGCATATATTAAAATATCCAAAAGATCATGAATACATGACTTTGGATGCAACTCAAAATTTCAAGAAAAAACACAATGAAATACAAGTCCAGTTGATAGAGTGAAGTAAAAAAAAAAAAACAACAAAAAACAAAGCAATCAGCGGAATACAAAGTAATAAAGTAATGCAAAGAATGAACTAATCTGAGAGCTAGTTCTTGGAGAGGGCTAGCAATATTGACAGAATATTCCTTCACTAATTTATACAATGACAGAGAGGACACAATGATAGTCTTCCCCAAAAAGGGGGTTGGGACAGGACCAGGTAGAAGCACAAAGAAAACATACCAGACATTAAAAATATATCTACAACCCATCTTTCTAAAAACATTCAAAAAGTAGAAACAGGAGGTGCACTTCCAAACAGCTTCTACAAAGCCAGTCCCACACTAAAATAAAAAGCAGGAACATACACAATAAAACAAAACTACAGGCTAGACTCAGAAATACTAAATTTTATTCCTTCAAACTCAGTAGCAAATATAAATAGGAAAAGATTATACCTTATAACCAACAAGGCTTTATTCCTAAAAGGCAGGGATGGCTCAATATATGCAAGTCAATATGTGTAGCAATATATAAAATGGATATAAAGGCAAAAATTGTTGGATTACTTCAATAGCTGAAGTAAAAGCCTTAATAATAAACCATAAAGTATACAGAGATAGAGGGGACATATCTCAAAAAATAAAAATTATATATGTGAAATACAGAGCGAATGCTACCTTAAGTTGAGAACTTGAGAGGATTCACATTAGAATCAGGAATGAGATGAAGTAAAATATCTCCACTGTTCTTCATCATTGCACCGTAAGTAGCCGTTGAATCTATAAGGCAAGAGTAAGAAATTGAAGCAATAAAATTAGTATAGAAATGGCAACAATTAGAAGTGAGACAAAGCAATGCTAAAATAATAAGTATGCTGCTCAAACATAACAATTTTTCATTTATTTCTCAGTACTGTACATAATATAAACAGTATATCACTTGCATGAAAGTTTTATCTTCCTACATATGTCTGGGTCTAAGAGAAGTGTGTAAAGGCTTACAAAAGCTTCATAATGAGCTTATCACTAAAATGAATGGCTGATTAAAAACAACAACAAAACATAAGGCTGTACAAAAATAAATGAACTAATCATTACAACAAATTAAAAAAAACACATCCAGAATAAGTAATTTATAAGAAGCCATAGATTTAAAAAATGATATCAATGGTTTTGATTTTATTTTGTAAAATGGAAAGCTGCTTTTCAAAACTTTTAAAATTTCTTTGGCTGTATTGGTTGATATATATTCAAGATATGTACATTCAAAAAGTAACAGAAGGTGCACTTGAAAACAGCTTCTACAAAGCCAGGTCCACACTAAAATAATAACCAGGCCCATACACAACAAAAACAAAACTACAAGCCATATCCCTGATGAACACAGACTCAAAAGTACTAAACAATATACCTCAAAAATTCAAATCTTTTGAATAAAGGTAATATGTTCATATTTTAGATATGTATAACTTTTCATTTTCTACAAATATAAAATGCTTTATTCTAGAATATATGGTGAATGTTGGTTATAAATATAAACCTACATGGCGAACTTTATAACAAGTACACAACTCAGTGAACAAGGAGAAGTGGGGTTGTTGCTTACACAGAGCCTTCACCATTTCCTGCTAGCATTTTTGCAACAGAATTGTACTCTGCACACTATCAAATGAGAAACATAAAAGCCCAGACACACACAACTATTTTGATCTAAATGCTGTCCTTCCTGCAAGAAATGCCAATGCAATGATGGTTAAAAAGCAGAAAAAGAAAAAAAAAATCATGTGGGAATAACCAACCAGTACCTGATTTAAGGTAAGACTCACCTTAAAGGATGAAACTCATAGTGAACAGTCCTTGATGACCAATTGCTTGAGACTGTATATTCCTGGTACCTATGGTAAAACCAAACACTTCTCTACTGAAACGACACAACAAAATTATCACTAAAATAACTCCTGATGTCATTGAGCAGCACTCATAGATCAGAGCCCCGGTCAGTGATCATCAGAGAAGACCCTCCTGGAATAGATGAAAACAAATATAGAGATCAGCTGCCAGACGATATACAGAGAGTGAGAGACCTTGGAACACTCAACCCTTTGCCCAAAACATGACGTCTTCATTAAATGCCTCCATTCAGAGCTCAGGGCACACTGTGGTGAAATAGATGAGTGTTACATTGTGGTTTCTTTATCTCGGGTGGCCAGAGGCCCAGACCCATAGACCTGCAGCCCCAGACCCCTTAGCCGCCAGCTTCTGCTCAGGCCTCCAGAAATGACTCAGACACTTATATTAACTTCATGCTGTTTGGCCTATGGCTCAGGCATATTGCTAGCTAGCTCTTACATCTTAAATCAACCCATTTCTATTAATTTTTCTGCCACATGGCCCATGGCTCACCTGTGTTCCTTACATGTTGCTCCTTTAGGCTTCTGGCTCCTTCTGTCTCTGACTCCGCCCTGCTCCTCCTACCTATTCTGATTCCTCCTCCTACTTTTTCTATGGTGCCTGTCATGGGCCAAAACAGCTCCTTTATTTAAAGATTGAGATTCACAGCATACAGAAAGGCATTTCCACATCAGATGAGCGCCAGAGGAACAGAGGACACACAAAGTTCTAGGCTCTCTAAATCCATGTAATTTAAGCATATATAAACTTACAGACACTGAGGCAAAATGCACAGAGGTTGCACATGTTTATAGCAGATGGGACCCAAGATCTGAAGGAAAAGTGAACACATGCTCTAATCTCAAATCAAAAAGTAATCTCCAACTGATAACCACTTGCAATTGAAAATTTAGTTTTCTTCAAGAAATCCCACTGAGTCACTGAGTCATCAAACTACTTTGAAGGTAACCTAAATTCTTAGTGGGAGACAGCCAGCATTACACAAATTCTCATCATATTATGTCAGGACTTTAGCATTTTTCAAACTTTTCCTCATACTTTAATGACTTATTTTAATGTATTTACATTTCCTTTTGTGTATATATTATTACTTCCAGTTAAGCATTTTTATGGAATTTTTTTTATTATACAACAGCTGTGTCTCTGTTTTATTTGGCTTATTCAGTAGTTTTTTGCTTTTTTGTTTTGTTTCATTATAATATGTTTATTTTGGTTTATCACATTATATAATTATATTGTTTTATCATATACTGTATATCATATATCAGATGAAATTCATGCCATACATTTGTACTTCCTCCTGATATATCAGGCCATGAGATAGTCTCTGTAAGGAATTGAGTATCAGCAAGTTTTAGTATTTATCTGTCACAATGAAAACTTCAATGATAAAACCTTCAGGTAAATGAGAATGTATGTCCTGGTAACAGCGAGCGGGGAAGAACAGAATAAAGTCCTCAGTCTATAAACAATACGTATTTAAAGACTCAATAATGACACTCATTAGAAGAAGAGACAAGCAGAGACAACCTGGAAAACAGAAGCCGAACTCACCGTTAGCCAGAAACATTACGGCTGATTATGATCCAAGGCAAGGTTTATTCAGATGTTGGGGATGCTACTTAGGTGAGCAGATGTAAGTTGTGGTTGAAGCACAAGTGGAAGCAATTTATTCAAATGCCCCTGGAGTCCTAGGTGACAGCCTGGGCTGAGAGCAGCTGGGAAAGTTCTCCCTCAGACTGCCTTCTGTGTCTGAATTATTTGGAATCAATGTCAACTTCCAGGAATTTGTAATTTTGAAGTTTTCAGTCCACTAAATGGATTTTTAGGTTCCATTAATAAAAGAAGTGCTCAAAACCCCCAACCTTAAACATTGTTCTATAAGCATGAAATATCTAATCACAGTATGTTTTGATAAATTCTTATGGAATCTTCTTATATAGTTTGGTGTATCTGAAAGGTAGATATGAATGCTCCCATAATAACCATTTTAATTCTACTGCTGGGACACATCTTTTTACTTAAATTTGTCATAGAAGAGATGAGGATAAAAGATAAGAAGACATGAAAAATTGTGCCTAAATAAAGTAGGATGTGTTTTTTAGTATCATCTTTAGGAGTTTGCCCAATATCTGTAGAAGCTTGAGAGATACAAAAAGATGCCTGTAAAAGTGTATCACTACCTTGTGTTCAATTAAGGGGTGTAGCAAGGATGACTAAGTTTTATAACTTTTTCCTAATGTTTTTACAACTGCCTATTTACACATATACAGATTCATAACATATATGTGTGTTTAATATTAATGTCATATTAATAAGATTTAATAATATTCACCCTCCTTCATCCCTATACTTCATTGTCAATCTCTCTTCTATTCTTTACCACATATATTTAATATTTAGAGATTTATCCAATGAGGCAACAAAATACTCCATGTTAATAACAACTGCTGATTCACCTATAATGCATTGGTGCATTAAGGACTGAATTAAGGATATAAGTCACTTCCACTTGGTGTCATTTGACAAATGCAGATATAACTTTTTGGTATATTTTTTATTAAAAAGTCATTTTTGTCAATGTATACCCCACCCCCTCCTTTCCCTCCTCTCAATCCCTCCCGGTTAGCCTTCAGCCTCACCCCTTCCCTTCCACCCCCTCCCCCAAAAGGGGGAGAAGCCCCAAGGTGGGTCAGCTCAATGTGGCACATCTACTCCAGGCAGGTCCTATTTCCATCCCAATATCAAGACTGGGTTAAGTGTTCCTCTGCAAGGAATGGGCTCCAAGGTGCCAGCCCATGAACGGGAACAGTCTGATCTCACCCCTCATGGCTCCACATACTGCTCATGCCAGTCATAAGGTTGCCTGTCCCACGAAAGAATGAGACTCAGGGATAGATCTCTGAAGAAGTTGGAGATACTAGAGGGAATAAACCACAGTCAGATCTTACCCAGCTGTCTTCTAGCTTCCTCAGCCTTGATTCCCTTGGAATGGCTTTCTCTGTGTTTGAATCCCATTTTAAGTATTCTTTTGGTAATTAAGGCGTGGCCCCACCACACCTGCTTGGGAGCCTGGAATTCCTTCTATAATCTGAAGTGACCTTGACTCAGTTAGGATTAAGGGTGTAGGTCACCACTCCCAGGATACTCCCTGTGCTGGGATTAAAGGTTTGAATCACCGCTCTGATTTTCCTAGACTGACTGTGGTTAGAGCTCTGGGACTTCTGGAGCTTTTACTAACCCCTAGACTGACTGTGGTTAGAGCTCTGGGACTTCTGGAGCTTTTACTAACCCCCCACATAGACTGTGGGTAGATTCCCTCTGATATCTCCAAAACTTCTGAAACTTTATTAAATCCCTACAGTTGCCCACCTTTGGAAAGCCTAGCTCTTTTTCCTGATGGTTCTCCAGTGGCTATTCTTGATTCAGTGAGCTCCCTAGAGCTCCAGTCAGCCATCACTGTGGGAATTTTCCTCATAATCCCTATCCCCATGCTCATAAAGACTCTCCTCTCCTGCTCTCAGCTGGACCAGGAGCTCTGCCCAGTGCTCAGTTATGGATCTCTGCCTCCACCTCTATCTTTTGTTGGATGCAGGTTCTGTGATTACACCTAGGGTGTTTACTCATTTAATTATAGAGGAAGTCCTGTTTAGGCACACCCTCCACTATTATTT
Organism: Phyllotis vaccarum; assembly: GCA_033318265.1. Taxonomy (NCBI): domain Eukaryota; kingdom Metazoa; phylum Chordata; class Mammalia; order Rodentia; family Cricetidae; genus Phyllotis; species Phyllotis vaccarum. Next base: position 146,652,814 of record JARWLC010000003.1, on the reverse strand, counting down.
GGAGACTTGGCCAGGGATATCCTATGAGTTCTTGGACATTTTCCTAGCACCCAGTCTCTTTCTGACCCCACACTGGCTTCTGCTCTCGAGGTACCCATCTCTTTCTTTCTCCCTCTTTATTCCTCTCACTTAGCCATCTCCTTCTTTTACTTCAATCCCCACATGCCTTTTTCTTCTTCTTTCTGTCACATAAATTTGAATCTGCATCTGGTCTCACTGACAGAATCTGTATAAACTGCCTAGACCATTTTATTGTTACTACATTCAGAGGTTTTAACTCAGTCCCATACAGGTTCTCCAAATGTTAGGAGTCTGAGCTTCTAACAGCTTGTGTCATCTTTCTCTGTGGGTTTCTCCATTATGACCTTGACACTATTTGTTCATATAATTTCTTTTCCCTCTCTTCACTTGGACTGGGATCTTGACCCATTGCTGAACTGTGTATTTCTGCACCTGCTTCCAACAGTTGCTAGATGAAGGTTCTATAATGAAAATTAGGGTGGTCATCAATTTCATTATAGGGGAAGGCGAGGTTTGGCACTCTCTCCACTAATTCTTACAGTCTTAGCTCATGTCATTTTTGTGGGTTCTTGGATATTTCCCTACACCAGGTTTCTTCTCTCTCACTCCACAATGACTCCCTCTATCAAGATATTTATTTTTCTCCTCCACTGTTCCAATCTCAGCTCAACCATCCTATTCCCTCATGTCCTCTCTGGCCTTTCTTACCCCCTGCCCTCTATGGTCCCAATTTACTCAGGCGATCTTATCCATTCTTTTCCAAGAGGGATCCATGGATGTATCGCTTAGGTTTCTTCTTGTTAGCTAGCTGCTAAGGTCTTGTTGATTGTAGATTTGTTATTTTTTTGTTTACATCTAAAATCCACCTATGAGTAAGTACATACCATGTTTGTATTTCTGTGTCTGTGTAACTTCACTCTGGACAATATTTATTCACTTTGTTCATTTGCCTGAAAATTTCAGAATGTCATTTATTTAACTGCTGATTACTACTCCATTATCTAAATGTGCCACTTTAAAAATCCACTCTTCAGTTAAGAGGCTAGGTTGTTTCCAAGTTCTGGCTGTTACAAATAATGCAACTATGAATATAGCTGAGCAGATGTTCTTGTGGTAAGAATTTGCAGCCTTTTTGTTATATGCCAAATAGTGGCATTGCTGGATCATTATATAGACTGATTCCAAGTTTTCTAAGAAACAACCATACTGATTTCAAAGTGGCTATACAATTTACATTCTTATCAGCAATGGTGGAGGATCCCCCTTACTCCACATTCACTCTATCATCAGCTGTTATTAGTGTTTTTTTTTAAATCTTAGCCATTATGACAGGTGTAAGATGGTGTCTTAGAGTTGTTTTGATTTGCAGAAATATTTCCCATGCTCTTGATCAACATAGTAAAAATGGCAATCTTACCAAAAGCAATTTACAGATCCCACTCAAAATCCAAACACAATTCTTCCCTGACCTTCAAAGACCCATATGAAACTTCATATGGAAGAAAACCTGTTTTCCCCAGAACAATCCTATTTAATAGTAGAATTTATAAAGGCATCATTGATGTGGGAATGCCTTTCTGTATGCTGTGAATCTCAATCTTTAAATAAAAGAGCTGTTTTGGGCCATGACAGGTACCATAAAAGAAGTAGTAGGAGGAATCAGAATAGGTAGGAAAGGAAGGGCAGAGTCAGAGGCAGATCGAGCTGAAGCCCAAAGGAGCAACATGTAAGGAGCACAGGTGAGCCACGGGCCACGTGGCAGACAGATTAATAGAAATGGGTTGATTTAAGATGAGAGAGCTAGCTAGCAATGTGCCTGAGCCATAGACCAAACAGCATAAAGTTAATATAAGTGTCTGAGTCATTTTTGGGGGCCTGAGCATCAGCAGCAGGCGGCTAAGAGGTCTGTGGGTCTGGGTCTCTAGCCACCTGGGACTGAGAAACCCAACTACTACTCATCACCATCTCAAACTTTAAGCTCTACTATAGAGCTGCAGTAATAAAAACAGCTTAGTATAATGTAAACACTGACTTGTAAATCAATGGAATCAAATTGAAGACCCTCACATTAAAATCAACACATCTATGAAGATCTGAATTTGACAACGAAACCAAAAATATACAATGAAAAAAAAAAAGCATCATTAACAACTGGTTCTGGCATTACCAGATGTTGGCATGTAAAAGAATTCAAATAAATCCATAGCTATCACTCTGCATGAAACTCAAGTTCAAATGGATCAAAGAACTCACTAATGTTTTGGAAATAGCCTTCAACACATTGGCACAGGAGACTTCTTTCTAAATATAACACTAGTAGCACAGACACTGAGAGCAGCAATTAATAAATGGGACCTTATGAAATTGAGATGTTTCTGAAGGTCAAATGATGTGATCAATAAGACAAAACCAACAGCCTACAGTATAGGAAAAGATCTTCATCAACCCTACATCTGACCGAGGATTGATCTCTGAAACCTATTAAAAAAGCTTAAGAAACCAGGTAAAAAACCAAGTAATTCAATTAAAAATGGAGTACAGAGCTAAATAGAAAATTCTCAACTAAAAAATCTCAAAAGTGTCAAAAGATAATTAAAGAACTGCTCAACAGCCTTAGCCATTAGGGAAATGCAAATGAAAAGATACCTTGACAAAGTGAGACATCATGGAGTTATGGAGAAACTTTGAGTTAGGAAGATCCACAGATCCCACCTGATGTCCTTAGCTAAGACACCTAACAGTGCTGATGAGGGTGCCTGAACTAGCCTTCCCCATAGTCAGATTGGTAACTATCCAAATTGGCATGTGACTGAACTAGATCCTCTGAATGAAGGTGACAGTTCTGCAGAGTAATCAGTTAGTGGATTTCCTGGCAAAGGGACTAATATTTTAGACCCCAATTACTATGGTGGGAGCGTTAGTCAGTCTTGATATCAAGGGGGGAAGTTTGGTCCTCCCCTATTTGGTATTCTAGCCTGTGTTGATGACTCAAGATAGACTTTCCTCTCTTTGATGAGTTGATTATGGCCAAGGAAGGGAGAAGGTGAGCGTAGGAAAAGGGAAAGAAGTGGGGGAATAGATGGTATGTAAAAAATAAAATAAAATTGTGTCAATTAAAAAAAGAAAAGTCATGCCTTTTAGGAACAACATTGTTTGCACATACATGATACAACTGTTTAAAATTTAAATTTTCTGCCAAAATGTGAACATTATTTTAAATAAACTTGTGAAATGGAAGAATTGCATAAAGCTTCTTCACACATTCTTAATGTTGATGCACCCATCCCCAGTCAGCATAATTCCCTGTTTCCTGCTCCGTCTTGATGACAACATTTAACCCACTCTATCCATCCAACTTTCTCTCATTGTACTAAGTGCTTAATATATTTTTACTTGTTATGTAAAATTATAGGTTTTATGTATTTTCCTTAATACTTCATTTGATTTAATATTTTACTGATGTGGGAATGCATTTGTGTGTGCTGTATCTTTAAATAAAGGAGCTGTTATGGGTCATGGCGGGCACCATAGAAAAAGTGGGAGGAGAGTCAGAGTTTAGGTAGGAGAAGCAGGGCGGAGTCAAAGGCAGATCGAGCCAGCCGCCCAAGGAACAACATGTAAAGAACACGGGTGAGCCACGGGCCGGGGCCACGTGGCCCACGGATTAATAGAAATGGGTTGATTTAAGATGTAAGAGCTAGCTAGCAATGTGCCCGAGCCATAGGCCAAACAACATAAAGTTAATAGAAACGTCTGAGTCGTTTCTGGGGACCCGAGCGGCGGTGCGCGGATAAGCAGTCCCGGGCAGATCTGTGGGTCCCGGATCTCTGGCGCACGGGACCCGAGAAACCCTACTGCAACATTTTACAGCCTTCTTTTTACCCATTATCCTCATTATATATCTTCCCTGATATTTCTACTTCCATTAAACCTTCTTTTAATCTTTTTTACTTTGTCTTACTATGCATGCTGCAATCATATATTTCTCCTTGGATGTCCCTTTTCTACTTTTCTAACTTCCACATAAACACTTGCTAAAACACAAAAAGTACTAGAAATTTGAAAATAAGAATGATATATGAAAGAATACATATGGTCTGTCTTATGGATAACAGATGACTGTAGTACCAAGTTTCTGGCCCAGACTTTCGGGCCTAACCTCAAGGTTTAGGCTCTCAGACTCACAGACCCACAGAGACACACAGATACTTTCATTAATTTGAAGCTGATTGGCATAAGGCCCAGGCATATCACTTGCTAACTCTGTACCCTTAATCTAACCCATGACTTTTAACCTGTTCAGCCATGGGGCTCGGTACCTTTTCTTAGAGCAGCATGGTTGTCCTCTGCTTCCTCTGGCTTCTCTCTGGCGTTCTGCTCTGTGCTTCCTTTCTCAAGAGTTTTCTTAGTCTGGTAGCCTCACCCATACTTCCTGCCTGCCTTTGGACAATCAGCACTTTTTATTAAACCAGTGGGTGGGACAATTATTTACCATGAAACAACACAATCCGCTACAGATGACATCACTCAGGAGATCCTTTCTGGTTGCATCAACGTGTATGCAAATTTCTTAATTCCTTATTTTCTTTATATCCAAGTACATTCCATTGTATATGTACCACATTTTAAAAACCTGTCACTTGATAGATATCTAGGTTGATTCCATTTTTTAGATATTATAAATATAGCAGCAATGAACATAGATGTTCTCTATTGTAAGACACAAAATCCACTGGACATATATACTGCAGTATTTGTTGTATATCAGTTTTCTCTTGAAACTAATATCATCCATCCTAGAATAATCCTCTTAAGACAAAGGATACTTTTTAAAAGCAATCAACAGGATAGTCTAAATTTAGGAAAAATTATATCATCTTAAATGAAAGCCCCTTAAGTTTGACAATAAATTTAATGATAAATTTCAGAACTCCTTTCAACTGATAAGATTAACTAGGATAAACACTCTTGAAAAATACATAAATTCCAATTATTTTTAAGAGGCATCATTGGGGAGGCTAAGCTTCCTTGAAGAATCTCAGACAGTCTAAGCTACCTGGAGAAAGCAGAAAGGGTTCAAACTAGCTAGAATTGACTCAAATCAGTCAAGTAATCCTAATCAAAGTCATTGGCACAGAAAGGTGGACCACATTTTGTCCATACATCAATTGTAATTGGTTCTCTAGCTGAGGTGAATATATATCTCTTTCATTTTCCCACTGGTAGTGTGACATAAGAATGTCATAGCTGGTTATTTCTGTAGTTCTATTCCAAGGTTTTGAAAAACATATAGACAGATTACCAAGGTATCTGTTCCAGTTCAGAATTGTACAGACTTATAAAGTTTCATCTTTCTGCAATTCATGCCTGAATTTATTATCAATTGTATTTTGATGACAGATATTCTGACTGTGGTGAGGTAGATGCTTGATGAAGTTTTAGTCTGCATATCTTGAAAACTTTACACATGTTCCTTTTTATTTTCAACAGTTGACAACTATGTACACTAATTATAAGCCTAATTAATAAATGAGTAAAGACCTCTATTTCATTACATTAAAAACTAAAGGAAATAAATATTTAATTTATTTGACTTGTCATCTATTTCCAAAAAAAGCCAAAGGCAAGATTAATCCACCATAGAACTCAATCAGAACTTCAAAGACTAAACCCCAAAGCTGCTTACCTAAATTTTCTTTGATGTAAAAATGAAAGGCTTCCTGACTCTTATAAAGCCAATATTACTGATACCAAGCTAGATAAATACTTCCAAAACAGAAACTAGAGAATAATTTGCTCAATTAAACATTATTATCATTTACGTCTATGCATATATCCTTATGTACTTACCAATCTTGCCTCCAACCTCCCCACATCCCTGATTCATATTCTCAACAAATTTCTATGTTAGTAGCTATTCCTTTTGTTTTGTGACCTAATGTTATTTGTACTGCAAAGAAAAACTTTCAATATCCTCCAAAACAATACAGTGTGTGTATTCAATGCTTGAGGGACTGTTCTACTCAAGGTATGAGGAAGCAGCCTTGACCATTTCATTTGCATCTTAAAGACATAATTGGCAATTGTGATATATCAACATGAAAGCTCTGGACAACTGCACTGAGCAAGATTTTACAGGTATATCAAGATAGCAGTTAATTTTTCAGGGTCAAAATTTTACAAATTTATTACTATTTCAGTGACCATTTTACCTTAGATATTCATGGCTGGACTAAGTGACTCAGAATCAGTTTACTCAAGATAGTTACAACACTTAGTGTATGCTAAGGATTACTTTCATGACATGTAATAACTATAGTAAAGTAACTTACTACTCTCCACCAATGCTCATGCAGAATAATGTAGGGGGATTGTGTTGTTTCATGGTAAATAATTATCCCACCCACTGGTTTAATAAAAAGAGCTGATTGGCCAAAGGCAAGCAGGAAGTGTAGGCGGGGCTACCAGACGAAGAAAATCTCTGAGAACAGAATGCCAGACAGAGCACCAGAGAGAAGCTGCAGGATGCAGAGGACAACCATGCAGCTCTAAAGAAAGGTACTGAGCCGCATGGCTGGACAAGAGACATGGGATAGCTTAAGGGCAGAGAGCTAGCAAGTGATATGCCTGGGCCTGAGGCTGATCAGCCAAAAACTAATGAAAGCGTCTGTGTGTCTCTGTGGGACTGTGGGCCTAGACCTTGAGGTTAGGCCTGAAAGTCTGGGCCAGAAACCTCATACTACAGAATAACCTTAAATGACCTTCCTCTTCCTGTGACCATATCCCAGGTCCACACTACTCGCTGAAGACTCCTCCAACAAGGGTGAGGTCAGCATCCTGAACTTCAGATAATATCACCCCTACAACCTCCCATACCTGCCCAAGATAACTCAAACTTCGCCTCCTTTCCCTGTCTTTCTATCTTGGCTGGCACCTCTGGCTGAAGTCTCCTACTACTAGAGTTCTAGAGCAGCATCATGAGCCACCGAGACAAGGCCAGATCCCCATAACCATGTAGAAGCATTTTAACTTACTGGAAGTCCAGACAGCATCATGCTCTCTAACAAGATCAGAGCTTATGTATATAGCAAGTAGTTAAGCCCCAATCTTGTACAGCAACTACATTCTGGAACAAAGACTATCCAGGTCAGAAGAAATACAGCACTCAAATTGACAGAGACTCTTCAGACAACTACAGACCTCTGTAGCCAGGAGACCAAAGAGGAAACAGAAACTAAGAAAGAAAACCCTTATCCAACAAAGGTGAATCCATAAATTATCATGTAGACATATAATAACTCCAAATTCAGTAGCATATGTATCCATGAAAGAGTATAAACAACAGTGGCAAGGGCAATCTGTCTCCACCAGAAAGGATGGCCATCCCATTAGAATATCTTAACATAAAAAATAGAAAGAAAATGATCTTAAAACTAACTCAATATGAATTATAAATCTTTATATAGAGGAAATAAAATTAAAATCCCTTAATATCAAAGAAAAAGCAAACAAAAATTGTAGCAAAACAAGTAAATCTTTAAAACAATTTTTATAATTACAATAAAGACAAGAAAACAGGTAACAGAAACAAATAAAATTGTTAAAAAACATGAAATTGGAAATGAAAGTAATAAAGAGAACACAAACTTATTAAATTCTGGAAATGAAAAATATGGGTAGGCAAGCAGGATCTAGATATTTAAAAACAACCAACACAATTCAATAGATGAAATAGAATCTTGGGCACTGAGGCCACTAGAGAAAACCTGGGTACATTGTTTAAAAAAGTGTTAAATTCTTAAGTAAAATCATCCAGGAAATCTGGAACATGATGAAAAGACAAAACATAAGAATAATAGTAATAGAAGTAGAAGCATATTCCCAGTTCAAAGGCCCAGATCAGATTTATTAACAAAATGATAGAGGAAAAAATCTCCTAAACTAAAATAGGACATGCCTATAAAGGTACAAGAAGCTTAGAGAACACCGCATAGATTAGACAAAAAATAAGCCAAGCCACACAATAATCAAAACACTAAACACACAGAGCAAAGAAAAATCTTAAATGCTGCCACAGAAAAGTCCAAGTACATATTAAGGCCAACCTATGATATTTACACCAGTCTCTTACAGAAGAATCTAAAGGCAAAAGAGCCTGGATGGATGCGATAGTCTTTTAGAGACCACAAGTGCCAGGGCAGTGAACTTTTAATCACCATAGATGGAGGTAACAAAAATTTCTATGAAAATCATATTTAAACACTACCAACAAATGTAGCTCCACAGAAAGTATTAGAAGGAAAACTCTAACCTAGGAGGTTAGCTACATTCACAATTTCAGTCAAGCATAACCCATAGTAGGGAAACATACACACATGCATGCCTAAATACAACACATACACACACACACACACACACACACACACACACACACACACACACATGCATGCACACATATGAACACACACACACATGCACACACACTATCAAAGCCAGCTATAAAAAATAATGGAAATTAACAATTATTTACCATTCATATCTCTTATTATCAATAAACTCAATTCCCCTCAAAAAGACACATTCTAATAAAATAGATTTAAAAAACCCCAAGATTTATTCTTCTCTTTACAAGAAACACAATTCAACACCAAAGATTGATAATACCTCAGAGTAAATGGCAGAAAAAAGTGTCCAACAAAATATTGCCCAAATTGTGCTGAAGTAGCCTTGTAATATCTAAAAAGTACACTTCAAACATAAGTTAATCAAAAGAGACAAGGAAGCATACTTCATACTCATCTCGAAAATTTATTATGATGGCATCTCAATTTTCAACATTTATACCCAAAACATGCACATTTTTTAAAGGAAACACTATTGAAGCTTAAATCACACATTGATCTTACACATTGACAACAGGGGAATTCAATACTCCACTTCCTAATGGACACAGTATTCAGACAGAAACTAAACAGAATACTGAATATAACAGTGTGTATTAACCAAATGGCTCTACTAGGTATCTAAACTACATTGGACCTGAACACAAATAATATACTTTCTTCTAGGTACCTTGAGGAGGCTCCCAAATACAGACCACATATTAAATCACAAAGCAAATCTCAAGAGTTAGAATAAAATTTAGATAACCGCCTGCATCCTAACTGACCACCATTGATTAGATATGGATTTCAACAACAAAAGAAGCAACAGAAGCCTAGAAACTTGTAGAAACTGAACAAATCTCTACTGAATGATCAGTGGTCAAGTGAGAAGTAAAGAAAGAAATGAAAAATTCCAAGATTCAAATAAAATGAATGCACAGGATAGATAAATGTATAGGACACATTGAAAACAGTGCTATGAAGAAAGTTCATAGCATTAAGTGCCTGCATAAAGATTTGGAGAGGTCTCATGATGGCAGCTAAACACCACATCTGAAAGCCTGAGAAGAAAAAGAAGTAAATGCTCCCAGGAGAAGGAGATGCAAGAAAATAACCAGACTGTGGGCTGAAATCAATAAAACAAAGAAAACTATACAAAGATTCAGTAAAACAAAAGTTTGTTATTTGAGAAAATCAACAATACAGACAAATCTTTGGACAGAGTAACTAAAAAGAAAAGATAGAGTACACAAATTAACAAAAAAAGAAGAGAAATCGTGACATAATAGCACACTGAGGAAATTCAGAGACTCATTGGATCAAACTTCAAAAACCTATACATCACCAAATTAGAAAATCTAATAGAAATGGACAAATTTCTTGATTTGTACCACTTTCCAATTAAATAAAGGTTAAACAATTTAAATGGACCTATAACCCCTAAGGAAATAGGAATAGTCATTAACACTCCTGTGCAAAACAAAGACCAGGGCACATTGTGAGATATTTGGTTTTATTGTGTAAAGATAATTGATTTAATAAAAATCTAAATGGCCAATAATTAGGAAGGAGGTATAGACAGGACATATGGACAGAGAATTCTCAGAAAAAGAAGGTTGCATCACCAGCCAGATGCAGAGGAAGCAGAGCAGGCCACACTGAGATGAGTTAATGCCTCATGCAGAACGTAGGTTAGTATAAATGGGCTAATTTAAGTTATAAGAACTAGTGGGACACGCCTGAGGCTGAACTTACATAATTAACAAGAAGTCTCCATGTCATGATTGGAGAGCTGGCTGGGGAAACAATGAAAGACTAAATTCTATGGCTAATTGTTTTAGTGAAGAATTCTATCATACTTTCAAAGAAGAGCTAACATTAATATGCCTGAAATTGTTCCACAAAATAAAAACAGAATAATACTACCAAATCTATTTTGTGAGGTCAGAGCCACCCTGGTACAAAAACCACATACAGACTGAACAACAAAAAAGGACTTACATACCAATATCTCTCATGAACTTTCATGCACAAATACTCAATAAAATATTATTATACCAAATGCAAGAGCACACCAAGCAGATCATCCACCATGATACAGTATGTCTCATTTCAAAGATGCAGGGATGGCTCAACATGAAAATTCTGTCAATTAAATCAGCCCTAAAAACACACTGAAAGGTAAAAGAAAACACATGATCCTCTCATTAGATGCTAAAAGTGCCTTCATGTTATGTAATAGCCTTCCTGAAAGAGAAAATACAGTTAATGAGTGGACTGAGACAGGAGGACATGGGGAAATGAGGAATCTGGTTGGTGGGAATTGATGCAGGGGAGGTACGGAAAGAGATGGCTAAAGGAGGCAATGTCATGGTGAGATGGAAACCTAGCATAAGGTAATCCACAAGGATGACACCAGCTCAGACTCTTAGCATGAGAGGAGAATTAGCCATAATTGGCCACCTTCTGTGACCAGGCAAGATTTTCAGTGGAGAAATTGGGACACCAATCCTGTACCACAAACTTCAATATACACTCTGGCCAATCTGTGTGATGTGCTGGGGTAAAGGTGACAAAAGGATTGTGGGAATTTCTATGAATAATTTGTCCAGCCTGAGATATGTGCCACTCGAATGGAAAAAATGGTGTTATTAAAAATACTTTCAGAACATGGCATAACTATGGTTCAGTAGCCCACTATACTACCAAGATTAACCAGGATGATCTGGTCATAGCTACATGTAGTACATTCTGTGCTCAAAAGGAAATACATAATAAAAGACCCCTCCCAAAAATTTATCCGTTTAGAGATAAATAATGGAGTCTCTGGGAATCTCCCCATTACTTCCTTAATTATTTATGACTGGGCTTTTGGGGTGGCATCATTGGCCATATCTGAAGCTGCTGTGATTTATGGACTGTAATAATATAGAGACCAGGTAATGCCATTTATTAGCCTCATTTTTTCTTCCCTTTTTTCTCCCCACTTCCTGTTGCTCAGAGTTGCTCAGAGAAGTTTCAACTGATTGTTTTATGCTTTAGTACAAGTGACTTGCTGATTTTTATCCACATTAGACAGCCATGGGTCTCTGCTTTCAACACTTAATTTTTAAGTGAAATTTGCTGTACTTCAATCTAAAAGCAACTTTAACACTTATTCCTAGAAAGACTTGAAATCTAGGAAACCAGCAAGTTTACCATTTGGTGGCATGAATAGTGACGTGTAGGATAAATTCAGACCAAGGTTGTCAGCTGTTCACTAACAAAACAAATTATCTCCAAACTCAATCTACCCCCAATGGTTAATTGTGTAATTTTATATATTTCAGTGCTAAACAAAAAGATCTGTGAGGAAAAATAGGTTTTTAGTGTCACTTAATTTTAATAGTGAAGTAAACTGTCACTCATAGTTCCTAATTTTTTTTTTTTTAGAAAAACAGCTACTATGATAAATTGTAGAGAAATATCATGTCAGTGTAGAAGATAAAGCCTGAGTAACATGTTTACCTTTTACCACTACTACTAGAATTGCAATTAAAAAAAACATTTTATTTCACCATCCAGGCCCTTCATGCTCTATTTTTGTATGTTGTATGCATTCATATGTATATTCTGTCTTCTGTTCCATCTAATCAGGTGATTTTGCATGGGCTTATTGAAATAAAAACACAAGCCTACACAGGTTTGTTGTATTATGTTTTTGGCTTGGACTTTTGGGCTTAGATTTTTTTGTTTAGACTTTTTGCTTTAACATTGTGGCTTGGACTTCTAGACTCACAGATCCACCGTCTCACAGAGACACATAAACGTTTATAGTAATTTTATGTTGCTCAACGTGGGGCCCAGACATATAACTTGTTAACTTTTTATTTTTCAACTAATTTATGATTTTAATTTTTCTTAGGCATGAGCTTGGTATTTTTTTTAGAGTAGTATTTAATTTTTTTTGTATCTGTTGGTATTTTATTGTGGTGCTTTTGTGGTTTTTTTTTTTGGTGGAATTTTTCTTTTGTTTTTGTTTGTTTTTAGAGTGTTTATTTTGGTAGTTTTGTTTATACTTTTGTTTAAGTTAATTAGTATTTTTATTAAACTAGTAGATGGGATTATTGTTTACAATGTAACATAATTTTCCTACATAGGTTAATATGTTTGAGTGCTTGGTCCATAGTAGGCAGGCGTATTTGGAAAGCATCAGGAAGTGTGGTCCTATTGGAGGAGAGTACCCAGCTTTGAGTTTAATGAAACTTACTCCATCTCCATTTAGCTTTCCATCTTAGAACTTGTGGATCAACAGTCAAGTCCTTAGATACTACTCCTTGCCTTGGTAACCACGGTCTCTGCCTTCTGGAACTAGAAGCTCCCCCCCCCCCCAAAAAAAAACCACATTCTTTTGCTTCAAGTTATCTTGGCCATGGTGTTTTGTCACAGCCAAAGAAAAATAACTAAATCATAGGCTTATTGGCACTTTTCATTATTGATTCATTTTAGTTTATTTTCCTTGTTTCTTTCCATTTTTGAAATTAGATTTTTTCTTTTTATTTAAAAAGTTTTTTCATATCAACCACTGCTCCCCTCCTCTCAGTACTCCCTCAGCCTCCCTCCACCCCATCCTCCATCCATTCCCCAAGGAGGGCAAGGAGTCCCAATGTGGGTCACTTCAGTCTGGCATATCCAGTTGAGGTAGGTCCAAGTCCCTCATCCAAATATTAAGACTGAGTTAGGTGTTCCTCTGTAGGGAATGGGCTCTAAGATGTCAGTTTATGCACCAGGATCATAGTCTGATCCTACTACAAGCTCCATAAACTGCCCATGCTGTTTGACAGTTGTGTACCCTAGCTCCTTCCCGTGAAGGTTCCCCAGTGATTATTTCTGAGTCAGTAAACTTCCAATAGCTTTTGTCATCTGTCTCTGAGAGTCTCCCTCCCATGATCCTGGTCTCTTTGCTCATATACTCTCTCTCCTTTATCTCTCTCTTCAGCTGGACCTGGAGCTCAACCTGGTGCTTAGCTATGGATCTCTGATTCTGTCTCCATCCGTTGCTGGACGATGGTTCTATAATGACAATTAGGATGGTCATTCATTTGACTATAGGGGAAATCCTGTTTAGGCACCCTCTCTACTATAGCTTTGAGGCCTGGCAAGGGACATCTTGTGGGTTCTTGGGAGTTCCCTTAGCACTAGGTTTCTTTTTAACCACACAGTGGCTCCCTCTATCAAGATATCCATTTATTTGTTCTCAGTTTTTGGTGCTTTTCTCACTCAACCATCTTCTCTCAAGATTTTTTTCCACCTCCCCTTGCTTTTTCCCCCAATATAATCCAAATTTACCCAAGAGACCTTCTCTATTTTTCTTTCCCAAGGGGGTCTCTGGATGTCTCTCTTCAGTTCCTCCTGTTACTTAGCTGTTTGTGGATTATGGTGTGCAGCCTGAATATTTTTTGCTTTATGTCAAAAACCCATGTATTTTTGAGTTCATGTCATTTCTTTCTTTCTGAGCCGGTGTTACCTCACTGAGAATAATATTCTCCAAATCCATTTATTTGACTGAAAATTTTATAATGTCATTTTTAGCTGCTAAGTTGTACCCAATTGTGCAAATGTGCCATAATTTTTAAGACCATTCTTCAGTTGAGGGCATCTAGGTTGTTTCCAGTTTCCGGCTATTAGAATAATGCTGCTATGAACATAGTTGAGCTAATGTCTTTAGAATAAGAATGTGCATCCTTTGGGTATATGTCCAATAGTGGAATTGCTGCATCATTGGGGAGATTGATTCCCAGTTTTCTGAGGAACTACCATACTATGTTCCAAAATGGATGTACAAGTTTATACTCCCACCAGTTATGGAGGAGTGTTCCCCTTGCTCCACATTTCCTCCAGCATTGGCTGCCATCTGTGTTTTTATGTTAGGCATTCTGAAAAGTGTAAGATGGTATCTATGAGTTGTTTTGATTTGCAATTCTCTGATGGCTAAGGATGTTGAACTATTCTTTAAGTGTCTTTCAGTCATTTGGAATTCTTCTTTTGAGATTTTCCCTTTTAGCTCTGAACCTCATTTTTAATTGGATTATTTGGATATTTGCCTCTAGTGTTTTGAGTTCTTTATATATTTTAGAGTTTAGTCTTCTGTCAGATGTAGGGTTGGTAAAGATCTTTTCCTATTCTGTAGGCTGTTGTTCTGTCTTATTGACTGTGTCCTTTGCCTTAGTGCCCTATTATGCTAGACATGGGCAACATGTTTCCCTAGTTACTTGGGCTCAAATTCAACAGTAGATTTATTTTCAACATGTTTCAAAGATAGCTTTTAAAGTACTTAAGTCTTACATTCCCCCAAATTCCATCTACATATTTTTACAATCTCATTCAGCAGCCATTTTTTCTTTTTACTAATTTTCTTGTCTGGGGAAATGAGCCAGTTGATTGGAGAGTAGACCAAAGACCTACCAAAATGCTGGTTAAATAATTAGCATAAAAGGGCTTAGTACTCCTCAATATTCAGTGGTTGTTGTCTAAAATGAAAAAAAATGCATAATTAGGTAACATCTAGAGACTTAGAACCATTCACAGGTCCAATTGCTACACTCACTGCCTCTCTCAAAGCTCTCTTGACTGAGAAACAATCCAATCTAGGGAATCTCCTTAGCCTCAGCTTACAAGTCATACTAGGGTTGTAGCAAGCCTGGTCATCTGTGGGAGGACTGCCATAGTGCAAAACCTAAGAGTAAATGCTAGCAGTATAATAAAGGTTTTCACTGGGCCAACTTCCAGCATGAGACAACTGTAGCTCCTTTAAACTGCAAGGAACACTCCTCAGTCGCTCCCATAAGGGAAAACTCTTTTAATCCAAAGATCTTCTAGGCATTGCCATTTCCACACCCACCTACAATAATTGTATTCCTTGATAGGCAGCCAGTTATGGGACTGACAAATGTGGGTGCAGATGCCACTACATTATCAAAACTGAAGCATTTCATTTACCACACTAGAAGTTTAAGACTGGTCCTCCAATTAGCAGAGTGATAGGGCAACAAAATTCAACAATAACTACCAATCCCATTCATTAAAAAGACCTAAGAGACAATAAAAGAGACTTCCACCCTCCAAAAGAATCATATTAGGAAACAAAGATGTAGCCTTTATAACTTATGGCAGAGCCTTTTTTGATGTTATTAAAATATATAAAAATTGAGCCTTATTGATTATACTCCTACAGTGCCATACCTGTCACATTATATAGTGATATTAGACATTAAACGTTACTTTTTTTCAAGTTCCCCTGAAACCTCAAGGTAGAGGACATTTTACCTTCACAGTATGAGAGCCTAATATACACAAACCAGCTAACAGGTACCAATAGATAGTTTTGCCATAAAAAGTGAAAAATGGTCCATCTATGTGCCAAATTAATGTTGCACACACTTTTGCAAATGTCTCTAAAAATCAACCTAATGCACTATATAGATTATGTTACTAACCCATTCTGACTCAGTCTATTTACAACATATTAAATTAATGCTATAAAATTTAGCCTCATTAAACTTGAAAGTAGCTCCAAATAAAGTTCAGTTGGTACCACCATTTTCCTTTTTGAGATTTGTTTTTGCCAAAGATATTTGTCCTCTATCATTTAAGTTTTATGTAAAATATATTTGTTAACAAACCTACAATGGATATATGAGATTACAAATTGGCTTAAACATATTTTCCAATTTCAAAACAAGAGATAAATCTTTCTGTTTTCACTTCTAAAGAGTCCCATATATCTGTGACAAAAGACAAAGCTTAACCCCCAAACAAAAAATATATTAAAAATATGCTTACCATATTATCCACTGCCAGCTTGCACCACCATAGGCCTGAGCTGTCCCTGCTAGTAATCAAACTCTACATGGCTAAGGTATTTTTAGAGGTTCTTTGTCAATCTTAACTCTTGCTATGGATTCATTAATCTCTTTCTGACTTACATAAAGTGACTTCCAAATTTGATCAAACATTCCACATAATAGTAAAGGCCCAAATATTAGCTCAAGGATATATGAGAGATAAGCTTATTTTTCATTTCCATTAAAATACCCAGATATTATGGGCACACATTTTCTTCCAAGAAATAGTACACTTACTAACACAATTGACCATCATTTGCCAAAAGGTAAGATTTTGCCTGAGTTTTCATCTCTTCCAATTAAAACTCTTATTCATTCAGTTCCCCCTCAAATACTATTACAGTGTGCCCCAGCCTGCGGGTAAAGTCAACAGAGACCCTGGAGGAGGGGAGTGAGAATGAGGGAAAGGGAACAAAGAAAGACTCAAAGAGTGAGGTCAGGACAAGAGTTCTGTTTGAGCCCTGTTTATTAAGAGAATGAACTGAGTATATATAGGGTGAAGGGGTTGGTTATCACTCTTGCTGCTAACCTTGAAAAGAAAGTTATGGCTGCAGGAGGAGGAAGGTAGTTGAGATTATGAGGAAAGTAGTGTGGGGAGGCAAGGACACTCGGAGAAGAAACATTCCACTCCCAGCCAGAAGTTGTAAATAAGATCTGCTATCGGCCTCATCCTGCTAACTGCCAATGAATCACGAGATGTGACCTTGGGTCAGAGTTAGGCAGAACTTTACTCTCTTCATGAGATGTTACCTTGGATCAGAGCCAGGCAGAGCTTTGCTTTCCATAACAGTGCAACCCTATCTTTCTCAGGTGCCAATAAAACTAATTATAACACTCTCATTCAAAAAAAGTAAAACAGATGAGATGTGATTCAAATTCTAGTTCTATGCAACCAAAAAATTGTTAGCTTTTCTTAAAGTCTTAGTAAAATGTCAAAACAAGGCTGTTAATATATTTTAGACAGTCAATATATGGTTGATACTGTTCTATTATCAGCCTTTTCAAAAACAAAAAAAATCTCTTAGTCCTGTAGCTAATACCATACTTTTAATATAAGATGAACTAAACCAAAGAACAGAGTCATAATACTTGTCTCATATTAGATCTCATTCCAAATTACCAGAGATATTAGCTAAGAGAAATAAAAATAATTACACCATTATCCTGACAGCTAAGTTTTATTTGCTAAAACAACCTAGTCCATTGTACCAACAGTTTCACTTATCCCCTGAAAAAGAGTTCTTGGCAGAGACATTATTACCACCTAGCTCCAATGAAAGTTCTTTTGAACATTATTTTTCTCAGCTTTGATAAAGCTCAATTGAGCTAATAGTACAATCACTAGGCATATTTGCTGAAAGATACAGCACTGCCATTTGTCAGGTGTAGAGCTCCCATTTCTCTCCAGTGACTGTCACTTGCCTTTTTTCCTAACTCAAGGACAAGTGTATGATTTTTCCCAGGGTGCCACAAAGCCAATATAGAAACCCCGCATATATGTTCTTCCAACAATGGATTAGGAAACTCTTATCCATAAAAAACCCTATGGATAATATATATATATACTTACTATACTAATTAATTACAACTGCCACTATTACTGGCAATAAAAAATGACTAAAACAGTGCCACTAACTCAAACTACTAAGACCTTAAATCAGTTATCAACTCAGTCTGAAAGGGCAGAACCAACATTATTCTGAAAACGGACTTATAGGGAGGTCTCTTGGGACTGCAGCCTAATCTCAAGCCCCTAAAACGTACTTTTCATTTGTACATTGTACAAATGTACAACAGAGTTCAAAGCAAACATCTCAGACACAGTCAAATGGGATGCATGACAGTAAAATTTAACAAGAGCCGTCTCTGCAGAATTTCTATATCCTCCCATAAATCTGTCAGCATCGTATAGTTTTCTACAGTCATCCTGACAATCATTAGCAGCTTTGTGTCTATAGCCTGACCAAAAATTTCAAAAGATTGCCCTGCTCTATGTCCCCTTACCCAATCCTAGAATGCCAAGATATGTGGATCTCTGCTTATGACTTTTCCATTATAAACCCTTTGTAATCAGGGTTTGGGGACTCCTCCTTCACTTGAGATATTGAGTGCAGGGACAAGACCCTTGCCTTGGCTCAAATAAAAGAAACTTTTGTATTTGCATCTGAAGTTGGCTCTATGATGATTTGCTGAGGGTCTCATGACTCGGGTACAAGTCTACAGAGTCATTACATGGCCCAAATGCCATTAATCAATATGTTCATCAGGACATACATATATTACAACAGCAGACTGATCTTATAGCTAAAAATTTAACAGTCAAAGACATGTGATTTTATCCTATAAACCCAGATACTAGGCAATTTTTTTTCACCCCATGGAGAGTCTCAAATATTTTACTGAAGATAAAGTGACTGGCACAATATGTGAAAAAGATAGAGTTAAATAAATTTCTTAATTATTCCATTTTATTCAGAAACAAATCCACTGATTAAATGGGACCAGTGTGACAACCATGACCCTAAAAACTGATTTCCTAAATAACATATAAAACAATCTTAAAAAGCTATTGATCCTTCCTAGATCCTTAAATATATATTGTTGGGCAGAATGATGCTTTTAATGCTTCTGTTAAGTGTCTTCTACAAAATATTCACCAACAATGAGTGGCCACCAAGGTGACCCTTCAGATTTTAATTGCTCTCAGGTACCCAGAACAAAAACTATCCTGGAGAGATAATAAAATGCATGCTTTACTAAAATCCAAAGACTACTGCCTAAGCCTGCCACCCAGACTGCTCTTTAGGTATGGTGCAACTCAAAGACTGTTGTTTCCAGAGATAAGTAAGAGCTTCTTTGTCAAGACAAACTAAATTAGGCATGGTTCAAAATGCTTAGCCCTCCTCAGCTGGGGCCAATGCCAAACCACTCTGGCTCCCACTGATCATGTCCCATAAATAATGAAAAAGAGTAAATATGTAGAATGTATGGGCTTTCAAGAGGCCTGGAGATCAGCCCAGCCTCAGACAGTGCAAACTGGTGATAACTAGTATCTTAAAACAATGTGCACTATGCCAACTTAGGGTCTGCCTGTGGCCTTGAAGAGGATGGAGTCCAAATACAACATTTGTAAACCAGCAAGAGATCAGAATCCCAGAGACTATCGCTTAAAGCCACAGATACCAATAAATCAAATACCTTTCTCCTGGGTGGGGAGAGGGTCTTGGAAAAAAGTATTTGAGGTCTTCCCCACAGAATAAAATTAAACTTGATTGTTTCAACCTGTTTCTGGAATCTGCATTATTGCTTCTGCGCCATCTTGGCCTCCTCTAACAAGGGAAAAAGCAGGACCCTTTCTTAGGGACCCAAGAAGAAAATAATATTAACTAAGTGAATACAATATGCAAGCAAGAAACTTCCAAAAAATGTAAGAAATGTAAAAAATCTGGCTGCCTGAACAGTCATCCAAGGTTGTTCTGTATTTTTGAAGCATCCATCTTAGGCCTACAGGCCTAGCATATCTGACAGACCTCTCCATGGAACAGGATATTCTCAGAGACCATCCTACCTTGTTTTGGTAAGGTTTGGCAATTCTCTCTCTCTCCTTATTCACAATTTTAAACATCATTCTTTCAGCAGTCAAGGCAAGAAAATATTCTTGCCCAGTGGCTAACTTTTGCCACAAAGAAAGTCAACTCCATATGGAATTTCTTTGCTCTCCATAATCTTCTCTCAAGTAGATTGGTGCTGCCAGGAGCAGATGTCTCATTGTCATATAAATAATAAGAAACTATATTATTAAATATCATAATTGCCATATTATGTGAATCTCTGAAGTGTCTTAAGAATACCTATTTATTTAGAATGTATGTTTGACCTTGAAAACATATCTAATATGACTATAAGTTTGATTGTAATGTTAACTACTAAGTTGCATTTCTTTATATTCTTTATATATATTCTTTATATTATTTAGTAATAATAATTTTCATGATTATCAATTTGTATTACAATGTTAGATGAACTGTATAGATATAATACTTTGAATAAGCATAGAGATATATGTACAGAAACAAAATTAATCTCAACTTTATATCAATATATCCAATTGGATGCAATATACAAAATCCAATCCAATGTAAAATATTTAAAGCTAGTAATTGCTCTTTAAAAGTAGATTAAGCAATCTACCCTTATATCTTATCATATCTGTATTCTTCCTTTTCTTTTTTAAAAACAAGAACCCAGAATTTAATCTCTCTTACATAGCTTTTTTCTTATCCATAACCAAAATCAACTTTTAACCAATCACCCTAAACAATAGCAACAAATCACAACCTGTTGCAGGACCCAAAACCACCCACCCCTGTGGAGAGCTGCTTTCAAGAAGGGGTCTGAGAATAGGGGTCTTCCCTCTGTAATGGAGGATGGACCTGCTTCTTAGGCCTTAAGAAACAGCTCAAACTTATGAACCCTGAGTTACTCATGCCGTGGGAACACAGATGTTCATAGCAGTTATCAAGGACATCGTGGTAGTTTATCAACAGAAAATACCTTTCCCAGCACATACTGGGAAACTTTCCCAGGCTGACTCTGAGCTGTGCTCACATAGGGCAATATTCACAAGTTAACTCAAAGAAGTCTGTCCTTGAATAATCCTACATACTAACATTGCTGACCTGTATAAGTATCACTGAGCTAGCCATTAAAGTTGCCTTTCGCCAGCAGAGCGTCTGGTCCTCCCGTTCTTTCAGTCTCTCGCCCCATCTCACTAAAGTTTGCTGCAGCTGGCTGTGGCACACCCCAACTTTTGGGAATGTGACCATTGTGTTCTTAAATTTGTTTTCTGATATCTAGGGGAGATAGCACCTTTAGAAAATTCTGAAAAGTATTTTAATTGTCAAGTCCTGAAATAAGTAACTATATCATTTCTTGTCCAGTGTTGTATTAAGTTTCTGGCCTAGCCTTGTGGCCTGGACCCACAGATCCACAGTCTCATAGTTCCACTGAAACACAGAGATGCTTATATTAATTGTACGCTGATTGACCTGGTACCCAGGCATATAATTTGCTAACGTTTTACCCTTAAACTAACCCATGATTCTTATTCTGTTAAGTCATATGGCTCGGTACTTTTTCTCAGAGCAGCATAGTTGTCCTCTGCATCTTCTGGCTTCTCTGTGGCATCTCTGCTCTGTTCTTCTTGTTCCCAGAGTTTTCTTAGTCTGGTAGCCCCATCCACACTTTCTGTCTGTCTTTAGTCAATCAGCATTTTTATTAAACCTGTAAGCAGGACAATTATTTACAATGTAACAACATAATCCCACTACAGTCCAGTCTCTTCATAACAGGAACGTTCAGGGCTTGTCTCAAGTCCTGGCTACAGTAGTCTGTGAAGTTTGTTTATCTCAGAAGCTTCTTCAAAATTGCCCTGAGCAGCTTATAGTCCAAATTTGATCATTGGTCAATGTTTGCCAGCCTAGTGGCTTTGTCATAGTCAATGTGAAATCATTGTGTGGGTCCCATCTTGCTTTTGGATACTTCAAATTTGGCACTGTCATTATCCACTGCAGAAAACTAAGAGACTAAAACCCAACAAAATGTACAGGAAGCTAAGTAAAGCATTTATTTTTCTAGAATTAATTAGTACTCTATATGTACATCAATATAATGACAAAAAGTTTGAAATATATATATTCTCATAAATTTTGATGTAAATATTTATTCAACGTAGTATTAGTAACAATAGAATAGCCCCTTATATTTAGTTATTCTTCTATTGCATTTCAGATGGCTCTTCCGATATGATACAAAAATTTTGCATTTTTCCATAGCAAGCATGCTTGTATTTACCGAAGGGGAGAGACATACTCCAACTTCAAAGTTACTTTTAGTTATAATTCAACTGTGACTTCAATTTCTCTTATAAATAAAGACATATAGATGTTAAGCAATGAGATTTTACCCTATAGAGTATACTGATACCAATAGGTCTGATATTCCTTTGCTTCTAAATTTTTCTGGATATCCTTTTTTCAGCTTTAGATGTCTAGATATCCAAAATCTTTTAACTTCTGGAAGATGTGTATTACTAGTTTTTTTGGAAAAACAAAAACTAAAACCTGTCCCAAACCTGTGTTTTTTTAAAACCTAAAAAATTGTCATATGGGTGGATAAGCCATCATTTCTTATTTTCATGAAGTTTCTCTGGTTCAAATTGAATCTTTATTAATTTTGATGGTATCCATAACTTTTCTTCACCTTTAGAAACAAAATCAAAACCCATTCCCCAACATAGCTTCAACATACCCTGGCTTCCATTCTGAGGACAGTACAATTTGAAGGTGACAAGATGATTTTGCTCAGTCATTTTTTTCTATAGTCCAATGCCTTCTAGCAGCTGTTATTCCTTTCTCATTAGCACTGAGAAAATTCAAAGTTAACAGAGCATCATGTAGTCTATTTCTGGGGTCTTTGTTATTTCTTTCTTTTTATTTAGTATATTCATTAGAATACAATTTGTCTCTCTATGACTACTTGCTTTGTAGGAATTCCTGTAATATACTTTATATTATAGTAATCAAAATGCTTCATTTTATTAGAGACATATGCTGGAGCATTGCCAGTATTAACAACTCGTTTTGCATACTGAATATCAGTAACTATGTTAAGACCACTAGTATCATGATAATAGCATATAATTTTGACTTTTGAACAGAATTGTGAAGGCTCTGAGCCAGTTTACTTACATATTCTATTTGTAATCTTTCTTTCTTAATTTGTTTGTATTAGCATAAAATTTAAAGGCTCCAGAAATTGGTGTATCCTTTAAAACATTATGAAAAATCAAGTTAGTTCCCTTTATAAACTGAATTCTTTTATTTGGGATATCTGTTATTAATATCTTCAAAAAATTACTGTAAGCTCATTGCCAAGGTTCCCTTTCTGCCCATGATTGGTCAATTTATTAGTTAAGGGTACAATAACTTCTTCTGGTCGACTCCTGTCAATTGATGAAGTCTTAATTTTCCTTTAAAAATCAAATCAGAAAACTTTTCCACATGTATCTTTAATTTCTTACTCAGTTTGTGTAATAGAAGTATCAATTCCAATTCAACACTTTTCCTTTGCAATAAAATTCCTGTAGAAGAATGCTTAGAGAGTAAGATAACCAGAATGCAATTAATGTCTGGATTCACATGATGCACATGTATATCCTGTAATTTATTTTCTACCAAATCCAATTATCTCTCAGCTTCAGGTGATATTTCTCTTTGACTATTTAAGTCCTTGTTACCATTTAAGCTTTTGAAAAAATTTTTCAGTTCATCATTTTTTTATCCCAATATTGGTTTGTAAATTAGAAATGTCTCCAGCACTCTTCTGAAATCATTAAATGTCTTTAATTCATCTCTCCTGTTTTGTACCTTTAGAGGGTCTAATTTTTTGTTGAACTTTTGGTAGCTTAAGTAATTAATAGAATCACTTCTTTGTATTTTTCAGGGGTCATTTGTAGTTCTCAAGCAGGCATTTTTTTTTCACTTCTTCAAACATTCTTTGTAAGGTGTTGATATTTGAATCAGCCAACAAGATATCATCTATGTAATGGTAAATGATAGATTGTGGAGATTTGTTATGTATCAGTTATTATGGCTTTTGTATAAAATATTGGCACAGAATAAAGCTATTCATCATTCCCTTAGGGAGGATGCTCTATTGATATCTCTTACAGGTGAGAATTATTATAAGTGAGCGCTGTAAAAGCAAATTTTTCTTTGTCTTGTTTTCTTATAGGTATTGTAAGGAAACCATCTTTTAAATAAATAACTATAATAGACCATTCTTTCGGTAACAGAAAAGGAAAATTAATTACAGATTGTAAAGAGCCCATTGCCTGGATCACCTTGTTTACCACTTTAATATTTGTTACCACTTCTCTTTTTCCAGATTTCTTTTTAAATAACAAATACAGGAGAATTCCAAGGACTGTTTGAGTCTTCAATATGCTGAGCGTTTAACTGCTCCTTTGCCAGCTATTCTATGGCCTGAAGTTTCTCTTTCGTTAAAGTCCATTAAAACCCGTATGGGCTTCTCTGTTAACTATTTTTATAGGAAGTGCTTTGTGTGCCTTTGAAAGATTTGCAGCTGTTTTGTCTTGTGTTTGTACAACCTGAATATTTGGTGACTGATTTTCATAAAACCTTCTAATGTTTTTTTCTGGAAAAATATCTCAGTTCATGGTTTATTTCTCTGCTTTTAGGAATGTTAATCTGACTATTTCATTTTTTTTTCAGTAAGTCTCATCCACATAAATTCATAGCAATGTTAGCCACAGATGCCTTTGATTTTCCTCTCTGCCTTTCTGATCTTATTCACTGAAGCCATCTTGTATACTCTTTTACCTAGCATAGTGTACCAGTTTCCAACAAGTGAACATTTACCTCCTGAAGGGGCCAATTTGGATGCCAAGATTACATCTTCCTCTTTCCACTAAACCTTCAATAGTAACATAATTTATTTGTATTTTTATCTTTGGCTTTTGTTCATTTGTGAAAGTGTTATAGAAGTTTCTGGTCTGTTCATCTCATGGTCCAGACATTCAGACCCTCAGTCCCACAGAAACACATAGGAGCTCATATTAATTACATGATGCTTGATCTATGACTCAGGCATATTGCTAGCTAGCTCTTGCTTCTTAATTCAACCTGTTTCCATTAATCTGTCTTGCCACATGGCGTGTGGCTTACCCATTTCTTTAAATATGGCTTCCTGTGCTGCTGGATCAAATCTCCCATGACACTGCTGCACTTCCCCTGTTTCTATGCCTGGATTTTCTGCCTGCTTCCAAGATGCACTGCCGTATGCCAAAACAGTCTCTTTATTAACCAATAATATTCACAGCACACAGAAAGAAGTCATACATCATAGAAGTTTGCCAAAATATTTGCTTTATAATTTTTCCCATTTTTTGTTTCCTTTTCTATTCAGTATTTTTTTGAATTCATTTTAGTTTCCTTAGTTGCCCTGGGAAGGTGTTTTCACCATGATGGTAGGGTAAGATTCAGCTGGGTTTCATATGAGAGCTTTCAAAAGCCCCTTGGGGCAATTCCCAAAGGCAGAAAGTTATTTTGTCTTTCCTAGCACTCATTAGTTCAATGCTTCCCCTGGCCATACCTTCTTCATGCTCTTGAGATTATTCTTAGCAAGGACACTGTCTCTGTAAATGCCTAGATTACAATCTCTTTTTATGTAACCTTAGCTTCCACAATTGTAACATTTAACATTTTGACTTTTTCTTATACTTCTAGAAATAACCTTTCCTACCTAGTTATTATTGCAACTATAAGGCTTCTAGATTAATTTTATCATGAATCCAATACTCCAAAGGTACTGATCATGGTTTTTGTGGTCTAAATGTTCTTTTACATTGTGAGTTAGGATTCTCAAAAGCCAGTGATTCAATTATTACCCACCTAGATTATGAATCTTGTACCATTCTGCTTAGTACTGCAGTTAATCTCTGCAAAAAGTCTGCAAAAGTTTCTTTTGGGCTCTGAATTAGTTTTGTGAAGGATTCCTATTTCTTCAGTACTGCCCCATGAATTTAATGCTCCAATGAAGCATAAATCTAGTGCTCATAAAATAATTATTGCATTTCTATATCTGCAAAATCTTCCTTCCCAAGAAGTTGGTCTTGGGAGATTTCTATGCCTCTACTCTGCTTTTGGTTCATAATTTTAGCCTTTTCCTTCCACCATATTTTCCACTGTAAAAGTGGCTCAGCTTCCACAATGGCAGTAACCATATCTAACCAGTCCTTAGGGGTAATCCAGTTACATGACGACCAGGAATTTAAATTTTGTTTTACAAATGATGAGTGCATACCATATGTAACAATTGCTTTCTTGACTCTCCTTATAATATTTGTTGTACTAGAGCCCAACTGAATTCTGTAAATTTTTTTTTTTATCAATTCACAGTTTTTTAAAAGTTACTGCATATACTATTTTGGCTGTTTGATAACCTTAGGCTATTTTTGTGTAATCTTATAAGACAATGTTAAGATTTATTTTTCTTTATATTCTTTCCTGTTTAGGTTTGGCTATATTTATGTTCTCCCTTAACAGGCTTTTCTAAGATTTTCTATTTAGTATTAAAATTAACTGACCTTTTAAATAATAAAATAGAGATAATGCAGCCAATAATATTCATAGTAAACAATATGATAAACATTATGATGATAATTCTATTTACTTTATCTTTTTCTTTAATGGTTCTAATTTTAAATTATCTAGAGTAATAGCAAATAAAGACCAAACACCTTCCATTGCCTTAAACAAATTCCCGACTCCCTTTAAAAAAAAATCTCTTTTTTTACTCACCAAACTTATTGTCAGTGATGATTCAGATAACTGTGAAGTTGAGTAGTTACCTAGTGTTGTATTAGCCCAAGGAGGAGCCCAATAAGATAAAAAAATGATACCCACTAGAAGAAGGAGGACTCTGTAGTACAAGGTTTCTGGCCCTGACTTTCAGGCCCAGCCTCAAGATCTAGGCCCACAGACCCACAGACCCACAGACCCGCAGTCCCACAGTCCCACAGAGACACACAGATGCTTCCAATTGTTTTAGGCTGATCGGCCTCAGGCCCAGGCATATAACTTGCTAACTCTGTACCCTTCACCTAACCCATGTCTCTTGTTCAGCCATGGGGTTCGGTACCTTTCTTTAGAGCAGCATAGTTGTCCTCTGTTTCTTTCTGTTTCTCTCTGGCATTCTGTCTGGTGTTCTGCCCTCAGAGATTTTCTTAGTCTGGTAGCCCCGCCTACACTTCCTGTCTGCCTTTGACCAATCAGCTCTTTTTATTAAACCAGTGGGTGGGACAATTATTTACCATGAAACAACACAGTACCCCTACAGGACTCTGTCTGAAAAATTTGCCCAGATGAAAGTGAAGAAGAAGTACATGTGGCCAGCTCTGCCTAAGCCTGGAGGCTAACTTTGATCAGAAAGCCTAGCCAGCTGATAGATACTCCTTTGGCCCCATGAGGCTCTGGCAAGCAAGTGGCTTTTTTGGGGAATTTGTGCCCCAAAGTTGAATGACAAATGAATCACAAATTCTACTTGGTATTTAGTGATAACTCAGAGTCAGTTATTGGAGAAAAGCTAGAATATTAAAGAGAAGAAATAGATCACAGTCAATTCTCACCCAGCCAACTTCTCAGGATATAAACTATCTTCAAGAGTCCTTACTCTGGCTCATCACTTCTACAGAATACACAATGTCTGCCAATGTGTTTTCACCAGGTTCAACTCTGCACCAGAATCCTAGAGTTAGGATTAAAAGTATGTGCTACTACAGTTTTGTTGTTATACCTTGAGCTCACAGAAACACAGAAAGATATTTGTATCCTGAGTTATGGGATTAAAGGTCACTACTCAGTCATTACCATGCTAGGATTAAAGGCATTAATTACCAACTGTCATCCTTGTGCTTGACTGTGGGTGATTCTGCCTTCTGATATTTCTGATTTTACTAAGTATAAGATATATTACCACAAGCTGTACCTTAAATTCTCAGGGTGCAAATCCATTCATCAACTAAGCATCTAAGGAGATGATCATGTGGTATTTTTCTTTCAGTTTGTTTATATGATGGATGACATTCATAGTTTTTCATATGTTGAGCCATCCCTGCATCTCTGGGATAAAACCTACTTGATCAGGGTGGATGAGTTTTTTTGATATGGTGTTGAATTCAGTATGCCAGAATTTTATTGAATATTTTTGCATCAATGTTCATGAGGGAGATTTGTCCGTAATTCTCTTTCTTTGTTACATCTTTGTGTGGCTTGGGAATGAGGGTTATTTTAGCCTATAAAAAGAGTTTGACAATGTTCCTTCAGGCTTGAGTTTTTGGAACAGTTTGAGGAGTATTGGTATTAGTTCTTCTTTTAATGTCTAGTAGAATTCTGCACTGAATCTGTCTGGTCCTGGGCTTTTTTAAAAAACTTACGAATCTTTTTATAAGTGCTTCAATTTCCTTTGGGGTTATAGGTCTGTTTAGGTCTTTAATCTGATCTTGATTTAATTTTGGTAAGTAGTACCTGTCCAGAAAGCTATCAATTTCTTTTAGGTTTTCCATTTTGGTGGAGTATAGATTTTCAAAGAATAACCTGTTAATTCTCTGGATTTCCCTGGTGTCTGTTGTTATTTCCCCCTTTCATTTCTGATTCTGTTAATTTGGGTTCTTTCTCTCTCTCTGCTTTTTGGTTAGTTTGGATAAGGGTTTATTTATCTTGTTGACTTTTTCAAAGAACAAACTCTTTGATTCATTCATTCTTTGTATTGTTCTCTTTGTTTCTAGTGTGTTGATTTCTGCCCTAACTTTGATTATTTCCTGACATTTATTTCTTCTAGGTGAATTTGCTTCTAAAGCTGTCAGCTGTGCCGTTAGGTCTCTTGTGTGAGATTTCTCTAGGTTTTTCATATAGGCATCTAGCCCTAGGAGTTTTCCTCTTAGCACTGCTTTCATTGTGTCCCATAAGTTTGGGCATATTGTGGATGCATTTTCATTAAATTATAGGAAGTCTTTGATTTCTTTCTTAATTTCTCCCTTGATCAAGAGGTGGTTCAATTGAGAGATGTTCAGTTTCCATGAATTTGTAGGCTTTCTATGTTTTGTGTTGTTGTTGAACTCTTGCTTTAGACCATGGTGGTCTGATATGATACAAGGGGTTATTCCCATTTTTTTGTATCTATTGATGTTTGCTTTATGACCGAGTATGTGGTCAATTTTAGAGAAAGTTCCATGGGATGCTGAGAAATATGTATATATTTCTTTGAGTTTGGGTGGAAGGTTCTGTATATATCTATTAAGTCCATTTAAATCATAACATCTGTGAAATCCCTTATCTCTCTATTGAGTTTCTGTCTGGTTGATCTATTCAAGGGTGAAAATGGGGTATTGAAGTCTCCCATTATAAATGTGTGGGGTTTGATGTGAGGTTTAAGCTTTAGTAGTGTCTCTTTTATATATGTAGGTGCCCTTGTGTCTAGGGCATAAATATTCACCTTGGTGGATTTTTCTTGAGATGAATTGTTAATGTCTGTACTTGTCTCCTTTGTTTGATTTTGGTTTGAAGTCTATTTTGTTAGCTATTAGGATGGCTACACCAGCTTGTTTCTTAGGACCGTTTGATTGGGAAGTCTTTCCCCAACCCTTTACTCTGAGCCTGTGTCTGTCTTTGACATTGAAGTATGTTTCTTGTATGCAGCAGAGGGACGGCTTATGGTCTTGAGTCTATCATTTTAGGGTGTGTGTTTTTATAGGTGAATTGAATCTATTGATATTAAGGGATATTATGATCAATAATTGTTGTTTCCTGTTATTTTTGGTGGGAGATTGTGTGTATTTTCCTTCAGTGGTTTTTTTTCTTCTGTTAGATTATCAGTTGTTTGTGGTTTCAACAGTGTCTCTGGTTTTCTTATGTTGGAGTTTTCCCTCTAAAGCTTTCTGTAGGGCCAGATTTATAAATAGGAATTGTTTTAATCTGCTTTTGTCATTATATATCCTGTGTACTTAACTATGGTGATTGACAGTTTTGCTGGGTATAATAGTCTGGGTTGGCAGCCATGCTCTTTTAGTGTTTTTATAACATCTGTCCAGGACTTTCTGGCTTTCACTGTTTCCATTGAATAGTCAGGTGTTATTCTGATGGGTCTTCCTTTATAGGTAATTTGGCCTTTTTCCTTTGCAGCTATTAGTATTTTTCTTTGTTCTGAAGGTTTAGTGGCTTGATTATTACGTGTGAGCAGATTTTTTTTGGGGGGTGTGTGGGTAGTCTAGTCATTTGGTGTTCTGTAAGCTTCTTGTATCTTTATAGGCATTTCATTTTGAGTTGGAAAAGTTTTCTTCTATGATTTTGTTAGTGGGAGTGTAAATTTGTACAGCCATTCTGGAATGCAGCATGGCAGGTCCTCAAAAACCTGGGAATCAATCTCCCAAAGGATCCAGCAATACCACTACTGGATATATACCCAAAGGATGCAATTCATACCCCAAAGGCATTAGCTCAGCTATGTTCATTGCAGCATTATCAAGAACCTAGACACAAACTAGATGCCCTTCAAGTGAAGAATGGATTAACAAACTGTGGTACATCTATACAATAAAGTACTACTCAGCAGTAAAAAAAAAAAGTCATCCTAAAATTTTCAGGCAAATGGATGGATTTGGACAATACACTTCTTAGCTAGGTATCACAAGTCAAGAAAAATAGGTATAGAATGTACTCACTTATATGTGGATTTTAGTGAAAAAGCAAAGAATACCCAATCTGCAAACCACAACCCCTGAGCAGCTTGGGATCAGAAGGAACTTAAGAGAGACATTCAGAGATTCCCCTAAGAAGAGAAAATAGAAAAGATCACCTTAGCAAATTGGGGGCATAAAGGGTTACAACCAAGAATAGTTGGCAACAGATCTTGAAAGAAGGAGATTGTTGAGTGAGAGGAGCAAAGAAAGAGATAGAAAGAGATGAATATCTCGATAGAGGAAGCCAATGTGGGTTTGGTGCTAGAGAAACATTCAAGAACTCAAAGGATGCCCCTGGCCAAGTCTCAAAACAATAGTGGAAGACTTGCCTAAACAGAACTTCCTCTATAATCAAATGAATAACCACCCTTAGTGTCACCACAGATCATATATCCAACAAAAAATAGAGGTGGAGGCAGAGATCCATGGCTGAGCACTGGGACGAGCTCATGGTCCAGATGAGAACAAGGGAGGAAATTCTGTATGAGCAAGAGGATAGGGATTATGAGTAAAATTCCCACAGTGATGATTGGCTGGAGCTCTGTGGAGCTCACTGAATCAAAAATAGCCATTTGAGATCCATCAGGAAAAGGAACTATGCCCTCCAAGAGTAGGCTACTATTGACTGGTATGAGCAGTATGTGGATCCTTGAGGGTTGGGATCAGAGTGTGTTCCTGTGCACTGGCTGGCATTTTGGAGCCCATTACCTGCAGAGGAACACTTAACCCAGTCTTGACTTTGGGATGAGGAATTTGTACTTGCCTGGAGTAAGTGTGCCACACTGAGATGAACTACCTTGTTACTTCTTGCCTTTTTGGGGAAGATGATGGATGGACGGTGAGAGGAGAGGCTGAAAGCTGATTGGAAGGGATTTGGAGGAGAGAAAGGAATATACATAGATAAAAATATCACTTTTAATAAAAAATAATAAAATGAAAATAATAAAAATTTAAATCAGGATTTCTTAGTTAAAAAAAGAAAAAATCTTAAAGGGACAGTTTTCAGCTTCATATAGATTTGCTAAAAATTGAGAATAAATAAGACAATACTTAGTAATAAAAGAACTAGTGAAAGTAACATTATTTCTAATCTTCAGTTTTACCTCAGAGCTTTAGTAGTAAAAATTTTGGTATTTGCACAAGCACAAACACAATGATAAATAGAAAAAACTGAAAACTCAGTCATAAATCCACACTCCTATTTAGACCTAGATCTAATGTGGAAGTCACTATTGTACAAACTCTAGTTAATGTGTAACAAAAACCTGAAAGTCAGATATTGGGTAAAAGCTGGAATATCAAAAACAAACCATAGACACCCAGCCAACTCCTCAGTCCTGTTTCCAGGAATCCTCCAACTCAATCCCTCTGAGTCCTCAGCTGAAAATTAAAGGAATGTCCCCAGGAAAGCTGAAAACATGCCTTTTATTGCTCTGCCCAACTTTCGTAAATTCCTCTTTCCACATTCCTAAAGCTAGGATTAAAGATGTGGGTTGTCCTTCTCTTATTTGGATCAGTTCTATGGCTGATGCTGATATTCCAGATTAATTTTATAAAATATATTTTCCCACAAGTCAGATACATACAGAGGAAAATAAAAGCATATTCCACAAGTGTTGGTCAATCTCAATGGCTGATTATGGAAGAAAACAAATAGATTAATATTTGTTGCTTTGCATAAAACTTAACTCCAAATAAAACAAAGCATGTTAACCTAAAATCAGTTTCACTGATTCAGTAAAAGAGAAAATGGGGTAATTTTTATCACATTGGAATAGGAATAAAAATTGTAAACAAGACACTATACAACTATTAGTAAATGGGGAATTTATGAAACTGATAGCTTCTCTATTTCAACAAATGCGATTGTTAAATACAAAGCATTATATGCCACAGTGGAATAAGATTTTTACCACATACATCAGATAGATGGCTAATATTAAAAATATGGTAAATTTGTAAATTAAAAACTACACATCAAGAAAATAGATACCTCAGTTAAAATAATATACAGCTAAACAGTATTCTCAAAATAAGAAACACGAATGTATAAGAAGCACATTAAACTGGTTTAATATTTTGGGTCATCAGGAAAATCTCAATCAAAACTATACTAAGCTTTTTACACCAGTCAGAACAGCCAAAATTAATAAACCAAATGAAAATCCATTTGTTTCATGGCAAAAGTGTAGAATGAGGGGACCACTCATCAATTGCTGTTGTCCCTGCAAACTTGTACTACCACTATGGAAACAGGTTTTATGAGTTCCTTGGGAATTTAGTAGTAAATATTTTTTAATATTTAGCTACATTACATGAAAATACACTCATCCTAGCACAGTGTTCTAAATATTACTATATAAATGCTTGTTCAGCTATGTTTATGTATTCTATATTCCTAATAACATAAAATTGGAAGTAGCCTAGATGTCCCTCAATGCACTGGATAAATGGACAGAGAATACATGGTACATTTAAATAATGAAATACAACTTATTTTTTTTAATTTTTAGATAAATGGATGTAGCTAGAAAATAAATATTTTTAGTGAATTAATCCAACCCCCCCAAAACAAATTTGCCATGTATTTTCCCATATGCCAGTATAATGTGTTAAGTTTTTGATAATCAGGTAAAAAATTATGATTACAGAGGATCGGTATAAAGTAATTTGA
Source organism: Phyllotis vaccarum (assembly GCA_033318265.1). Classification (NCBI taxonomy): domain Eukaryota; kingdom Metazoa; phylum Chordata; class Mammalia; order Rodentia; family Cricetidae; genus Phyllotis; species Phyllotis vaccarum. The sequence goes on along the minus strand of JARWLC010000003.1, from coordinate 146,619,535 downwards.
TTAGGGGAATGAATGAATAAACCTAGTAATAGGATATACACTAGATAAATTTTTATGGATAAGGGACTGAAAATTAGAACAGAAAAGGAAGGTAAGAGTAGAGGGCTGAAATAGGAAATAATATAGGCCATTGAGAGAGTATATGGAAATCTACTGATTTAAAATATATATACACGTGAGGATGATTTGAATATAATTATGAAATATGAGTGAGACAGAGGCCCAGTTGTACATAGTTTATTACAAAATAAAGTTCCATTTCTGAAAATTGATTGGATATAATTAAGTTGTTGGCTAACAGTACTTAATGGGAACTGACAACTAGTCCATTTCTAAATTTTTAATTACTCTCTACAAACTGATAGTAATGCTCTATTGCTGAACACAACACCCACACAACTCAGCAAAATAAGGAAAATGTAACCTTTCTTTTTAATTAGACAAAGAGGGGAGATGCTGTGTTATAGCCCTATGAATATGTTTTACTCTGATTGATTTAATAACAAGATGGCTGGCCAACACCTGAACAGAATAATAATTGACAGAAGAAATAAACTGAGAAGCCTGGAAAGGAGAAGGGTAAAGTCTGGGTTAACCAACAGATGTAGAAAGAAGCAAGATGGATATATTGAAAAAAGTTGCCAAGATGCGGCAAAGTATAGATAACAAATATGGTTTAATTTAAATGTAAGAGTTAACTAGTAACAAGCCTGAGCTGTTGGCTGACCAGTTATATTAATATTAAGCTTCTGTGTGCTTATTTGAAAGCTGCTTGTAGTGCAAAAGCTTCTGCCTATAGTTCTTTATGATACATGAAAGAAACTAACCCACACTTATTCACAGACTCTCTATTAGGCAATGTGATTTCTGCATTTCAACCAACAAAAAATTCTTTTTAGGCAAAGTCTCAAGAAAAAGATACTGTATCTGGAAATTAGATATGATACCAAGCAATATGAACAAGTCTAGAAAATACCACAGTTCTAGATGGAGAAATGTTTTATTACAAGACACTAAACATGGAAAGTGAATAGGAGAGAGAGAGAGAGAGAGAGAGAGAGAGAGAGAGAGAGAGAGAGAGAGAGAGAGAGAGAGAGAGAGAGAGAGAGAGAGAGCATGTTTTAGAACTTGCTTTGGTTGTGAATATCTGCACTTATATGGACTTTGGGCTGGTTGGGTGCTAAGTCACAATAAATTATAAATTTTCTAGTACTGGCATGATGACAGGTTCTGTAGAGGGGATGGGGAACACAGGTAGTTTTCATGACAATCTGCACATATAACTAGCAAACACTAGCATCAGAAAACACAGAGAGTGCTCTGCTCTTGGATGCATGATGCATGTGAGGCTACCCTTCCATGCTATGAACAACAGAGTTAAATCATATTATCCTAAATAACATGGATTCTTTATGAGTCCCTCACCTTTCATTACAATGGAAATTTTGATTAAAAACCACTGAAATGGACACCAATGACCCTCATATACTTGACTGGTAACATGGGATAGTTCCCTAGGTGTTTAGGAAGTAATTGTCTGTGGAGAATTCATGCCAGGGACATGAATGAAATCATTGCACCTGGGTCTAATAAATATTATTCTCCGAATGTGTTTTCTCAGCTGTGTTGATGAAATGTTGTTGTCAAACTCATATGCAGTTCCAGAGGCTGGAAATTTACATATGTATCTAGGGAGCATGGCACAGAATGGGCAAAATACTGCGGTATATACATGTACTTACCTGTCATCAACAGCAATAAAACAGGCACATGGACATAAATATGTGTCTGATATTTGTATAAAAAACTTTTCACTTTTGCTAAATCTTAGATCCTGGCAGACATGAGGAAACTGTGCACTTTCCTCATTTTCTTCTCATTCCTGAAGATTTATCTCACTTTGTGTAGTTTGACAGAACCCAGCTGCTCTTGGAGAATAAAGAACAGTGAAGACAATGATGGGGATTGGTGGAGTGACTGTTTATTTTACCTTTCCACATTCTTGGAACCTGTAAATGAAAATTATTATAAAAACCTGCTTGATTTTAGGTAAGTCATTAACTTTTCTATTTGCTACATGAATGTCATAAATTAGATGTCTGTGATAAAAAACTGTGGATTTCTATTCTTTACTTCCCTCTGTAACCCTAGGCTACTAAAAACTTCTTTAGTTATTGATAATTATTTTAACATTCATTGCAGTGTGGTTTTTATACATTATATTTAAATTCACTAATCTGAAAGATGAGAGAGACAGGATTCTCTTTCTTGTCTAATCATGGACCTCCTTATGTTGAAATTTGTCATGATCTGACTCACTGGTATGAGTTTAATGTAATAATGTTGTATTACAGTATCTGTCTGTTAAGGATTCCTATATCAGTATGTATTCCTAAAGTTCTTCATAAACAGTTTATATAATTTTGATTTCTAAAAATATATCACATCTTTATACACAGAGGAAAAAGTATATGAATAATATATATGACTATATGTTGAAAATTACATGCTGTCAATACAGTTTTATTAGTTTTCACCTGTGCCTATGCTCAAACACAGATTTGGGACATGATTAATAAAAAACAGGCCATTGACATTTCTTTTAATTAATGAGTAAATGTAATATTAAGAAAATTATGGAAGAATTAAGATTTGTCTATGAATTCTTCAGATCCTGAGTGTAAAATGTTAACAGTGATCACGGCAGAGAAGAGAGAACAGGGTTACAGTATTGACATTTCTCTGCTTGGCTGCTATATAATGTGCATGGAATTTCCTTTTTTATATATTAAGGTTCTCTGTGGTTCGCATAGGCTGACTCTTATTCCAAATTCTCTCTTATTTGCATCTTGTGGAATTTTAAATAATGTATTACATTTGTAAATCCCACTGTATTATGTACAAATTAATTTGATAGTTGCTTTAAATTACTGTTTTTCAGTTTTCAGGTCAGCAGGGTTTACATTTCTCTTGGCTCAGTTTTGATATCATAGCTTATAATGGAAATGTGTATTAATGACACTTTAAAAAAGTTAACAATATGGCCTATACTTTATTGCAAAATGTGTTTAAGCAAATGTATACACAAATAATATAAGATTTAAGGGCTTATACATAATTACATACTTATAAATAGTGTGTAAGGATAAACATAATTAACATTTCATTTTTTTATCATTTGAAACAAATCGTTTAATGAACATTTAACTCCCATATGTACTTCTTGGATGCAATGCAAATTCCAAGATATACACATTATCTGCTGCTCAAGGAAGTTGGCTGACATTTCCTGTTTGTCATTATTTCTTATTTATTTGGGGGGGGGGGAATAAAATGCTTACCTCAGCTTCCACATACACATCACTGTCCATCATTGGAAGTCAGTCAGGGATGGGACTTGATGTGGACCCTATGGAGGATGCCTGCTTTTTTTCTCCCTATAGCTTGCTCAGTCTGCTTTCTTATAACAAAGACAACATGGTGTGAAGCAGCACTGCCACTGTGAGTTGAGCTGTCACACAAGCTTTTCACTTGCTCAGTTAGAATTACACTAGGATATTTTATATCGTATGTGGTTTTGTTTTTGAAAGCTGTTATATTTCTGGTTGATTTCTCAGTCCATATGTCATTTAGACACAGGAGAGCTACTGCATTTTTAAAATTTATTCTTATATCCAGTCACTTTACTGATGTGCTTCTCAGCATTACGAGTTTTACCGGTAAAATTTGTGAATTTGTTTATGTGTGATATCAAAGCAATACTTTGATTTCTTCTTCTTCTTTTTGTATCCCTTGACCTACCTCATATGCATCAGTGTTCTAGCTAAAATTTTAAGTCTTATTTTGAATAGATATGGAGAGAGTGAATAGCCTTCTCCTGTTTCTGATTTTAGTAGAATTGCTTGGAGCGTCTTTGATTTCATTTGATGTTGGTTATAAAGTTAAGGCAAAATGCCTTTGTTGCATTTATATCTTTCTCTTGACTCTCCAAGTCTTATCATGAAAGGAATTTGGATTTTGTCAATGTTCTTTTCAGCATCTAATGAAATGACTATGTGTTTTTTTTTTTCAGTTTGTTTGTATGGTAGATGATTTTGACAGATTTTTTTTTATGTTGATTTATCCCTGAATTCATGGGATAAACGAGTGCTCAATTATGGTGAATGATTTCTTTGATGTGTTACTAATTTTTGTCTGTGAGTACTTTGTTGATAATTTTAGCAACTATGTACATGAAGGAAATTGGTCCGTCATTCTCTCTTTGTTTGACCTATGTGTGGTTTTGATATCAGGGTGTCTATTTCTTATAAAATGAATTTGGCAATGTTTATTTTTGTTTCTATTTTATAAATAGAGAAGTATTCGAGTTAACTTGTCTTTGAGAGCCTGACCAAATTTGGCTCTAAAACAGTCTTGCCCTAAGTTGCACTTGATTGGAAGACTTTTAAGAAATGCTTTTATTTATTTTGGTGCTACATGTATATTTACACTGTTTACTGGGTCTTAATTTAACATTGTTAAGTGGTATTTACTTAGGTAAGTGTAGATTTTTAAATTTTGAAAAGTACAAACTTTAGTATTACCTGATGACTTTTTTTTGGTATTTTTCTTTGTATATTCTTGTGTTGCCTATTTATTTCTTATATTGTTAATGTTGACATGTCTGTTTTTCAGTTATTCTGGATTAGGTTTACTCTCTCTGTTGATTTAATCAAAGACCCAACTCGGTTTTATGAATTTGTTTGCATTGTTCTCTTTGTTTCTATTTTGTTGATTGTATCCTTCAGTCTGATTATCTTTCACAGACTACTTCTCTTGGATTTGTTTGCCTGCATTTTTTTTCAAGAGTGTTTTCAGGTGTTCTATTAAGTAGCTTGTAGAATACTTCTTGTAGAATATTTCTATTGTAGGCTCTTAGTTAAAGCATCACTTCATTGCATCTCATAGTTTGGGTATGTAGTTTATTTCAATTGAGTTACAAAATGTATTTATTTTTTATTTATGTCTTGACTGAGTAGTCATTTATTAGAGAGTTTTGATCTTCCTTATTACTTGCAGACTTTCTGTTGTTGAAATATAGCTTTATTAGATGGTGGTTAATAGAATGTAGGGTGCTATTTCAATTTTTTCTACTGAGATCTCTTAGTGTTCAAAATTCGATCAATTTTAGAGAAATTTATGTGAGGTACTATGAAGGCGGCATATTATTTTGTGTTTAGGTTAAACTTTCTGTAAATACTTTCTGGGAACACTTGGTTAGTAAAGTATACTAATTTCAATATTTCACTGTTCCGTTTATGTCCAGAAGACCTATTCATCGGTGACAGTTCAGAACTGAATTATTCCTTTATTAATATGTACGACTTGATTTGTTATTTTAGCTTTAGTAATGATTGTTTTCCCAACACTGCTCACCTGGTATTCGGGGGCATTTATGTTAAGAATGGAAACATCATCTTGGACTATTTTTACTTTGATGAGAAGAAAGCATACTTCCCCAATTTTTGATTTATTTTGGTCTGAAGTCTATTTACTTAGAAAGTAGGATGGCTAAACCAGCTTGCTTCTTGGGACCATTTGAGTGGAAAATTTTTTTAATCCTTCACTGTGAGGTAACATCTGTCTTTGATATTGAGATGTGTTTCTCAGGTGCTGCATAAAAATGGATCCTGCTTTTGCATACATTCTGTTAGTCTATATGTTTTTATTTGTTAATTCAGTGTATTGATATTGAGAGCTATCACTGACCAGACACTTTTAATGCTTGCTATTTTGTCATGGTGGTAATCTGTGCATATATACTTTTATTATTTGGTTCTTCTAGTGTGCAATTATTTATTTTAGTTATTTTTATATGATTACTTGCCATTTTTTTGTTTTGGTATATACTGTAGGACTGTATTGGAAGATAGGTGACATTTAATGAGATGTTTTTATGGAATGTCTGTTTTTCTCCAAGCATACTGATGGAAATTTTTGTTGGGTATAATAATCTGGGCTGTCATCTGTGGTCTCTTAATATCTGCAGGACATTTGTCTAGTCCTCTTTAACTTTTAGTCCATATTCAGGTGTCAAGTGTAATTCTAATAGTTCTGCATTTAAAATTTGTTTCTCTTGCACCTTTTTATATACTTTCTTTGTTCTGTTTTTTAAATGTTTGTAATTATGTAGTGAGGGCAGTTTTTTCTGGTCCTATTCATTTGGTGTTTGGTAAGATTTTTGTACATTTATAGTTATTTCTTTCTTTAGGTTAGAATAACTTTCTTCTATGATTTTGTAAAATACATTTTTTTGGAGCTCTGAGCTGGGATTCTTTTCTTTCTTTAATTTAAATAATACTTACATTGGGCCTATTTTTACTGTCCCAGATTTCCTGAATATCCTATGTCAGGAAATTTTTATATGTGATTTTTTAAAAAATTGATGTCTATATTCTGTTGTATCTTCAACACTTGAGATTCTCTTTTACATCTCTCCTATTCTGTTGGTGACACTTACCTAGATTTTTTAAATTTCCATTGTTCTTCCAGGTTAAATTTTCTTTATCATTTGTATTTTTTACCTTAAACAGTTTTTATCAACTCTTTGTTTTTTTCTTGACATTCTTTAAGAGATTTATTCATAACTTAAAGAACACCTATCATCTTCAGAAAGTTGGTTTTTATGGACTTTTTCTTTTTATTATTTAAGATTTTTTTATTTTGCATACCATCCTTAGGAACCTCTCTTATACCTCTGTTTGGTCTCCTCACATTTACCCCTGACTCATTTCCCATTTCCTTGAAAAGGTAAGGCCTCACATGGAGTGTCAGAAAAGCCATTTATACTAAATTGAGGCAGTTTCAAAAACTTTGATCCTTCATCAAAGCTATGAAAGATATAACACCATGGATATATTCTGGTGCAACTTTCAGGAGCCCCTTAAACAGAACAAGATATACAACTGTCTCCCACAGGCAGAGAACCTAAACAGGTCCCATGGAGGCTCCACAATTGTTGGTCTAAAGTTCACGAGTACCCACTAGCTTGGTTTAGTTGTCTTCCCATTAGGATCTTAATCCCTCTTGCTTATATCATCTCTATTCTATCTATTAATCTAAATTTCTGAGCTCAGCCTTATATTTGCCCTTGGATATCTGCATTTAATTTCGTAAGTTAATGAATGAAGTCTATATAAGACAGTTATGGATTCACCCATCAGAATAGTGAAAAGACACCAGCTTAGACACCATATCCACTGTTGCAAGTAGAATAATCTGGGGTCACCCTCATATCTTCTTAGAAACGTCTATAGCACCCGTTTTTCTGTAAACCTATATCAATATATCTCTTTTATTGCTTTTTGACTGTTCCAATTTGATCATCCAAATTCCTCATTTTCTCATCTTATAACCCCTCCTTTCTATTGTCCTCTCTACTCCCCCAGTATATTCCGGAGATTTAATTTATTTTCTCTCCCAGGGAATTCCATGTAAACCTCTTTGGTATAAATATTGAGACCAGGTAACTGTGTAGTGTTGCAGACTGCTAAGGTGAATAATACTAGCTAGCACTTTGGTAGAGTGGGTGTATGCTGCGACTCCTAGTATAGGATGGTTCCCATAGAGTGGAAGTTTTTTGGTGGCTCATGAGTTGGGATAAAGAGATCATTTGAGGGGATGTTATTGTGAATTGGAGTTCCTAATATCAGCACTGCCTTGGGTAGGGCAGGAGTCTGCAAGTAGGCATTGTGGACAAAGAATTATTTATAGATTTTTAGATAATTATTATGATCATGATACTTTGTGTTCATTAATGCAATTTTTAAATAATAAAACTTGTTAAACTTTAATAATTATCCCTTGCAATTAATGGATAAAGTGTCATTATTATATATGTTTTAAGTAATTTTTTTAATCTTTCACTAAAATGTTAATCAATAGACCATATATATATATATATATATATATATAGCAAACTGAGTATGGATGTGTTCTAGTTCATGGATTCATGCATTCAGAGATCACAAAAGCTCTTTGCCGATATCCATAAAGATAAAATAATCTTATATAAGAAGGATATATTTAGATAAATTCTAGAAATAGTTTTAGTATTAAAGATCTTTTTATATTTATATTATAAAATAGAATTGATACAGATAATTTAGTGGGGTAATATAAAATGTTTAATTCAATTGCTTTGAAAATATTATGTTTACAACATACCTATAATGCTCATGTATCTTCTTTTAGAATACCAACATGGAAATATGAATTTATTCTTATATTGCTTTTTGCTACTGATGAGATAAACAAGAATCCTTACATTTTACCCAACGTATCTTTGAGATTTGCCTTTGATAGTGTAATGTGCCTTAATACATCAGGATTACTTGATTTATTAATTTCACAAGAAAATCAAACCTTTACACTTCTTAATTATTACTGTGAAACATATACATGTGATGTAATTCTCACAGGACCATCATGGACTACATCCTTAAAATTTTCAGTTGATGATATCTCTCCAAAGGTGAGGCTGTGTAGTATAAGAAGAGGTAGCAGTTTGTCTATGCCAGTTCCAAGTTTCTATAGAGAAAAAATTGATATCATGTGTTTTTGTGTGATATATTCTAAAGGATTAAGAAATTATATATTGCTATGTTCCATTTATTAAATATATAATATATATTAACATTTCCTTGTATTATAATAATCAATGATTTGGGGAACATGAAAAAGTTGTTTAACATTTAGAGTAGTGAGAAATATTCTAGAATATAATACGACTAATATATAAACTTGACAGAGTAATCTTGCTGTCATTTGTAGAAGTTCTGGAAAGTAACATAGATCACATCTAAAAGTGAATTTCTGGCCTATTATTTTTTCCACATTGCTTCCTTTGTTCTTTATCCTTCAGATTTTCTTTGGACCATTTCAACCTATGCTGAGTGACAATGTCCTGTTTCCCTATATCTACCAGATGGCACACAAAGACACATGTTTACCCCATGCCATTGTCTCTTTGATGCTTTATTTTACATGGACCTGGATAGGGGTAGTCATCTCAGATGATTCTCAGGGAATTCAGTTTCTCTCAGACTTTAGAGCAGAAACAGACAGAAGTGGAGTCTGTTTAGCTTTTGTGAATATTATCACACATAGCTTGCAGTTACTCATGAACAAAGCTGTAATATATGACAAAGAAATCATGACATCATCAGCAAAGGTTGTTTTAATCTATGGTGAAATGAACTCTACCCTAGAAGTCACCTTCAGAAGATGGCAATATTTAGGGGTACAGAGACTCTGGGTCACCACTTCACAATGGGATGTCATTACAAGTAAGAGGGATTTTAGCCTTAACTTCTTCCATGGAACCATCACTTTTGAACAGCACCATAGTAAGGTTTCCAAATTTAGAAATTTTATGAAAACAGTGAACACTTCTAACTATCCAATAGATATTTCTCAGCTGAGAATGAAGTGGAATTATTTTAATTGTTCAGTCTCCAAAACCAACTATAGTACAATGAATTATTTTTCATTCAATACTACATTAGAATGGTTATCACAACACAAATTTGACATGGTCCTGAGTGAAGAAGGCTACAATTTATACAATGCTGTGTATGCTGTGGCCCATACCTACCATGAAATCATTCTTCAACAAATAGAGTCTCAGATAAGAGCTGATCTCATAGGATTGTTCCTGGACTGTAAACAGGTAAAACATTTTACTTTTTAAATCAAGCTTAAATTAGGTTATTTAAAAATACCTCACAACCATTCAGGTGTATTTATCAGATACAGTTTTCTCTATACAAAGATTTATGTCCCTCATACCTCCCTAATACAAACATTTTATTGGCTAAATTGACTGCACAAAATTAACATTCAATGGTGACTACATTAAGTATAAAGATAATTTTTTCTTCATGACAGTATGCCTCAAAATTTTGTGTTCAATGTTGGAAATAGTAACTAAAAATAGTATCATTAAATTCTTACATAACAACTAGAAGCAAATTTCTTTCTCAAGAAACAAAATATGTAATGCACAATGCAATGAATAATTATTTATATAAAATATTAATTAATTACTTAGGCAAATAAGGTCTATATATTGTTATTAAATTTACTTTTATTTCATAAATATATGCTAAATCTAATTGATTTATATGGCTTCCCTCATATTGTCAACAAATTCCAGGCATCTCAATTCTCCTTAATTTTAATTTTATATATTAAAATTAATTTTTATGCACAAACCTGCAATTATGTAAACATATTCATATTAGTAATTTTTATATAATAAATGTTCAGATCTCTTCTACCATAAGACTCATTACTTAGTCAACATTTCTTTTCAATATTTTCACCTACAAATGCATATGAAACAATAAAATTTAACTACCAATAAGATATCTTGTATTTCACTAGATAAGATATTTTTAATATGTTGTCTGTTTTGGAATTCACTGAAAATTAGGGATCACTCAAAATGTCACTTTGCCTAACTGGGTGGGCATATATTATGATCTAATTATGCATCTTACTTAGATGAATTCTTTCATGAAGAAGAGGGTATTTACTAACCCTGCTGGAGAGCTGGTGACCATGAATCAAAAAAATAAACCCTGTGCGGACTATGACATTTACAACATTTGGAATTTCCCACAAGGCTTTGGATTAAAGGTGAAAATCGGGGACTATTCCCGTTATTTCTCACAAATCCAACAACTGCACATTTCTGAAGATTTAGAGTGGAACACGCAAGTAAAACTGGTGTGTACACCATACTTTTCCCTTTTTTCAGTGCACCGGTGCTATGTGTGGCATTAGAGTAATTGCCTAGTGGTTAAGAAAACCACTTCTCAGGGGATGGACTCAGGTTCAGTTCACACAGCACCTGTGTCTGATAGCTCCCAACTTTATAATGTCCAGGTCATAAATATCAATGTCTCTGGCTTTCTTGGACACCTAGAGTCACATTTCAATACAATCCACACAATCAAAACAAATATAAAAATGAATAAAATATCTAGTATAATAAAATTAGAATCTAACTATAAGCCATGAAATTTTTTGATTCTATGCAGATATCTCTATAGCCTGATCAAGGATATCATATATTTGTTTCCAAAAACATTTTTATAAAATCTAAATTCTCAGTTTAAATTAAAATATTTTAAGTATGTGGCAGTCTTCCACAACACGTTTTTTCCATGTTCATCACATAAGTCTGCATTATTCCAACCTGTTTCATTCTCACTCAATTAATTATTATGGCTTTTAATTTTTAAACACTTTATGAGCAATGCACACTTCCTAAGTAATCCTTGGATCACTTCAATTGCACAAGACACAATTTTTAATCTCTACAAGCAAAACCTTATACATAATACTTTACGTTATATGCTAACTAAGTAGTGTGTAAACTGAAATTATATTTCAGGTTTATAGAAAATGCTCAGATCTGAATTTGAATAATAATGAGTAATAATAAGAGAATATGTGTAATCAGTGTCTGTTATTATCTCATATTTCATCTTCCTCAGGTTCCCAATTCTACATGCAGCATGATGTGTGCTCCTGGATTCAAGAAATTGCATCAGGAACAAAAAGCAGTCTGTTGCTTTGATTGTGTCTGGTGCTCAGAGAATGAGGTTTCAAATGAGACAGGTATGTGTTTGTGTGCATAAGAAGTTGTTCAAAGTGAATATTGTCCTTTATCAAAATAAGAAAGAGCGTGGAAAGAAACTGAAGACAAAACAATCTGTAGAATTTAATCATTTAGCAGATTCCAAGTCTCTTATAAACACCCGAATTAAAGTACACTGTCTTTCTTAAAGCACACATCTTGCTCACACTATGACAGTTACAGATTTTTACAAATTTCAGAAAATCTTCAGGGAGAAACAAAAACATTGTCAATTTGTTCTACAAAAAATTTTGCACATACTATTACTATGCACATATCTAGTCTTCCTTAACCCTATGTACAGATTGAATTTACAACATAGTTGTTCACACTCTTGTCTTCCTGGTATATATCATGTTCGAAGACAAAGACAAGATATACAGTCCACTGTGGTTGTCTAATGAAGCATGATTAAAATAACGGAGAATAGGTTATAGAATGAAGCACTGTGAAAAGATTAGGACAAGGGTGTAGATTCCAAGAATGCACAACAAAGATGTAGTAATGTTCTTCATGATTTACATATTACCAAATAATAAGAAATGGATTCAGAATATGCATAATTTTGCACGTCATATAGGTTGGTCTATGTAGTTTGGAACAAAAAAGACTACCACAAAGGGAATGAAGGAAAGGAAAACACCTGATAATCGCCTTTTGATTTGCAAATGCGTGCAGAGATGCATGTATATCCCCGTGATCCAAGAATAATTCACACATACACAGTAGGCACCATTTATAACAAGAATATACATAATTTAAATGTATTTTAGTTGAAATTTAATTGTGTCTCCTTCATTTTTCTCCTTAGCACTGTCATTGCCCTTTCCTTAAAGACAGTGACATGTCTCCTCCATTCTCCAGTTAGAGGAAAAGGATTATAAAGTAGATTAAATCTAGTTACATTATAAATTACATATTACAGATTTTAGGTATATTGCTGAAAAATTATATTTTTATTTTCTGATGTGTTCAAAATTGAATAGTAGTTTGTATTTTCGTTTGCATCTAATGCACAGGTAAATAGTGATAAGCACACATTTAAATGTGAATTTCTAGAATTCCTTATACCAGACAACATACGAGTAAAGCTTACTGAAAAATGAATGTTATTTTTTTCAAATACTTTTATTAATTGGTGAAGTGAAGTAATTAACGGAAGAGGAAATTGGTGTATAGTAGATAAGTACAGCTTTTTAAAACAGAAACATTTCTTTATAAAGACAATATTTTCCTGAGAGAATTGTATATCCTTTACCCCATAGAAAGATACAGAATGAAGGCACAAGCAAACATCCCAATGCACTTTATCAGCTGAGGTTGTGACCTAGAAATGTGGTCTTATTCAGTGTTCTCTTGCTATAATGACATACCATGAACATGACTGACAATATTTTTTTTTAAAAAACTATTTAATTGAGACTTGATTACAGTTTCAAAGTTTTAGTCCATTATTGTAATAGCAAGAATCCCAGCAGCACACGGGCAAGTATGGTTTTGGTGAATAGTTTGCATGTTCTATATCCAGATCCTCAGGCAGAGGAAGTGAGACACTGGAAATATTTAAGTTTGAGACCCCAAAGCTCATCTCAGTAACGTACTTCTTCCAACATGGTCACACCTACTCCAACAAGAACACATATTCTAATTCTTTCAAATATTGCTACTTTATAGAGACCAGTCATACAAATGTAAGAGGCTATGAGCAGGGGCATTTTCATTCAAATGACCACATGCCACTCCCTGGCCCCCATATACATGTCAGCATGTGATAATGCCAAATGCATTTATTCCAACTTCAAAAGTCCTCATAATCTACTAAAGTCTTAAAAATGTTTTAATTCTGAGAGTCTAAAAATGTTCTATGAGACTCATGACCCTCTTTTAATTGTAACCCCATTCAACATACAGTAGTGTAGACTATGTGCTGTAATTTTTAAAGGATGGAAAGAAGCAAAATGAGGAAATACTGACCAAAAGAAAAACCAAAATCTGGCAGGGCAAACTACAAATTTTTCATATTTATGTCTGATGTAAATGTACTCTTTATATACTCTTTCTGTTGTGCTAAATGAAAAAACTTCTCTCTCTTAGACTGGTTCAACACCCTGTCTGGAGGGCTTCTAGGCAGGCATTCCATCATTTGCCATCTCCAACATCTTAGGATCTCAAATGAAATCCACTCTTAACTTTTCCATCTTCACTTAATGCTTTTTCTTCATGTAAGACCACCACTGGCAAACACTTGGCCTCCCCCCCCCCCTTTGTTCTAAATCCAGGATTATGTGGCCATTCTCTCAAAAGTCTTATGCTGGAATGTAGGCTCCTTGTTAAAATACATTTTCATCAGCTTTCTATTTTATGTAATTTCCTTTACTCTTTAAACTTTTTCTTTGCTTCCCTTTAACAAGTTAAAAGAATAGCCCAACAGATTTCTGACCTGAGGTTGCTACTCCTGTATTCCATTTAGCGTCAGGCTTCCTTGAAAATTTGTATCTCCTTGAGCTCTGGCATTCGCTTTATTGTATTTCTTGGTGCTGCTTTCTCCTCAAACTGTATATTTAATGCTTTGCCATGTTTACCTATTTTTATTTTATAATATATACATACATCTCTTTCTCTCTCTCTATATATATTTAATATGTGTGTATGTGTAAAATTAGACACTAAATAACCACATAAGAGAGCCAAACTTAGCCTAAATTAACATTTCTTCTACTAGTTTACTTAATTCAAAAACCTTCAATTTAGCCTCAGGCAGAGCTTTTCAACAAGGGCAAAACCCAACCATATTGTTTTCAAAGTACTTAAGGAGTATATTTCCCTCTGAAACTAATTGAGCTGGATCTGCAGAGTTCAAATATTCCTCATGACTCTCTTACATGTTTTTCCTAGTATGGCTTCACTTAAATCATTTTTCTGTTTTCCTAATTCACAGTCCCAAGGCCAACATGAGCATGAGTAGACCTGTCAAGAAGTATCCAATTCCCTAGTGTTTTTATCTTAGTGTGTGTCACACTGATGTGAGGAGACATGATGTTCATTGCAGTTCTTATAAAATAAAGCATTTAATTGAGGCTTGCTTGCAGTTTTAGGGGCTTCATTCATTGTCATAGATGTCAGGTAACATGGCAGCACAGAATCAGGTTTAGATCCAGAAAGGTAGCAGAGTGTTCTACATGAAGATTCTCAGGCAGCAGAAAGAGAGAGACACTGAGGTTGGCTTGAGCTTTTGAAAAAAACAAATCTTACCCACAGCTTCACACTTCCTCCAAAAAGATCACACCACTTGCAATAAAACCCATCTTATAATCTTTTCAAATAGTGACACTCCCTAGTAAGAACTCTTTCAAATTGATGAACATATAGATAAACACTCTCAATCTACCTACAACAAATGCACACTCCACAGATCTGTAACTAATAAAAATAACTGCAGAGTTACTATTTAATCCATTTTATTACCATTTATAATGTACCAAGAAACCAATAATTTTTCTTTCTTTAGAAGACTTCCAAAAATATGAAAGTTAATAAACAAGAATAAATATCTGCTCAATTCCATTTATGATGAATGTTGGGTTCCCAGTCACCAGGGATAAATTGTTACATAGCAGCCTGACTCCACTTCTTACAATAACAAGGAAGAAAAATTGTTTTTTAGCAACAAAACGGTTATGAGTATATCCTCTGATTAATAAAGATACTAAATGTTTATTTATATAATAAAATATTATGAGCATAAATTTTTAATGTCTTTAAGCAGATATGGATCAATGTATAAGGTGTCCAAATGCCCAATATTCCAATGCAGAGCACACACACTGTGTTCAAAGACACGTCTCCTTTCTGGCTTATGAAGACCCATTGGGGATGGCACTGGCCTGCATGTCACTGTGCTTCTCTGCCCTCACAGCTCTTGTTCTTGGTGCTTTTGTAAAGTACAAGGATACTCCCATTGTAAAGGCCAATAACCGCATTCTCAGCTACATCCTACTCATCGCCATCATGTTCTGTTTCCTATGCTCATTGCTCTTCATTGGGCATCCCAACATAGTCACCTGCATCCTTCAGCAGACTACATTTGGAGTCTTTTTTACAGTGGCTGTGTCTACTGTCTTGGCCAAGACAATCACTGTTGTCCTGGCCTTCAAGCTCACTACTCCAGGAAAAAAGATGAGACAGATGCTGGTATCTGGAGCACCTAACTTTGTCATTCCCATCTGCACTCTGGTCCAACTTGTTCTTTGTGGAATCTGGCTGGTAATGTCACCTCCATTTATTGATACAGACACCCACTCTGAACATGGGAAGATCATCATTGTATGCAACAAAGGCTCAGTCATTGCATTCCATCTTGTCCTGGGATACTTGGGAACTTTAGCTCTCGGGAGCTTCACTGTGGCTTTTATGGCCAGAAAACTTCCTGACAGATTCAATGAAGCCAAATTCCTGACCTTCAGCATGCTGGTGTTCTGCAGTGTCTGGATCACCTTCCTCCCTGTCTACCACAGCACAAAAGGGAAGACCATGGTGGCTGTGGAGGTCTTCTCCATCTTGGCTTCCAGTGCAGGGCTGTTAGGGTGTATCTTTATACCAAAGTGCTATGCTATCTTGATAAGACCACATTCAAAATATATTCAAAATGGCAGAGATATAGCACTTCATTAAATCCTCCAGTTTTGATTTTTGTATTATACTTAAAATATATCTGTTCTCTTCCTTAAGGATGACCATGTTTTTTTATTACCAACTTTAATAATTTGTCTATAATTCTTTTAGTAGGCTTGAGATCTTTTGATAATATTCCTATCCAGTTTGTCAAGTCTGATAATATCATCATTGTTTACCTTACTTTTGTTAAGTATGTTGGTGAGACTTTATTGTGTATATTCTGCTATTTTTAGAAGACATTATTAGCACAATCTCTCTCTCTCTCCTTTTGACTTTTAATATCTTTCCTTTATTCCTCAATGTTCCTTTGGCCTTAGGTGTCAGACAGTTTTGTAGATAGGTCTAAAGATAAGTTCTAAAAGTACATATTAGACCAGAGGCATCAGTAATAAATAATTATACATTGTAAAAGCCCAAATATTAATAAAATATTATTTCTAAAATGTGTTTAACCATCAGGAAAATGCATATTCAGACTCTGTTATTATACTATCTCACTCAGTGAAATAGGCCTTCATCAGAAATACAAATAAATAGTATGTATCTGAGTGATGATTTGGGAACAGCTTCTATACACAGAGAAACTGCCTAATATATCTTCCTGGGTATATTTCCAGTCCATTTTCTTCCTATACAACACTTGCACATGCACCTTCATTGATGCTCTTTTTACCATAGCTATTTGAAATTCCTCTTTTGAGAAATGTTCATTTCATTTTACACCAATTTTATTTGGATTAGTTTGTTTGTTGATGTCTAATTCTTTTTAATTCTTTGTACATTTTGAAAATCAGTCATTTATATATTTGTAAATCAGGTTTTTATAAATTTTGTTTGATATGGGTTGTTCCACTTATTTTTTTTATTCACCAGGGTACTATTTTGTCATTTTGGGTATCCCTTACCTTACAAAAGCTTTTGAAATTTGTGTGGTCCCATTTATTATCTGTCAGTCTTAGTGTATGCACTATTAATATTCTGTTTAGGATGTAGCCACAAGTGTCAATGCATTCAAGGCTGTTTCCAGCCTTCTATAATCTTTATAGTAGCTGGTTTGATGTTAAGGTCATCCACATGGACTTTAGTTTTGTATAGAGTGAAATCTATAGATTTATTTGCCCTTTTCTTATGCAGCACCATTTGTTGAAGAAGCTTTCTCTTTCCATTGTAGAGTTTTAGGTCATAAAATATAAGGTTTGTATATTAGTTTTGGGATCTTCAATAGAAATTAGTTCATTAATTGGTCTGTTTTGATGAAAGTACCCTCTAGCATTCATTACTAAATCTCTGTAGTAAAGCATTAGAGATGATAATACCACAAGATGTTCTTTAAATGTATAGCATAGTTTTTTTTCTTGCATTTGGTTCATGATAATTTTGCTGAGTATTTTTGCATCAATGTTTTGAGAGGTATCGGTGTTTAATTCTCATTAATTTTTTAGTCTTTATGTGGTTTTAGTATGAGTGTGACTGTGGCCTCATAAAATAAATTTGACAATATTTCCTCTGTTTTTATTTTGTAGAGTGACTGAAGGAATATTGGCATTAGGTCTTCTTTGAAACCCTGGTAAAATTTGACTTCAAAACAGCCTGGCCATGAGCTTTTTGATGGCAGAATTTTATTGTATGCTTCTATTTGCTTAGAAGTTGTATGCTTATTTAAATTATTTAATCTAGTTTAAATTAAAATCTTAATTTAAACTCTGTCAAGTTGTATCTTCAAGAAATTTATTAATTTTTAAATGCTTTGTAGAGTATGTTTTCACCCATGTCTTAATAATTCTTTTTATTATTTTTTTATTTTATTTAAAATGTCAGCTTATCTATGTATACCTATGCTCCCTCTCCATTCCATCCTCCCAATCCCTCCCAGTCAGCCTTCAGCCTTGTCCCTCCCTTTCCACCCATTCCCTCCTCCTAAAGGGCAAGAAGTCCCAAGGAGGGTCAGCTCAGAGTGGCACATCCACTCCAGACAAGTCCAATCCACTCATCCCAAAGTCAAGGCTGGGCTAGGTGTTCCCCTGGGAATGGGCTCCAAGCTGCCAGCCCACACACAGGAACATAGTCTGATCTCACCCCTTGAGGTCCCTCCATACACTGCTCATGCCAGTTGACAGTTGCCTACTCTTGGAGGGCCCAACTCCTTTTCCCCATGGATCTTCAGTGGCCACTCCTGATTCAGTGAGTACCCCATAGCTCCAGCTGTCCATCTTTGCAGTAGCTATCTTCACAATTCCCATCCCTTTGCTCACACAGATACCCCTCCCCAGCTCCCAGCTGAACCAGGAGCTCTGCCCAGTGCTTAGCTACGGATCTCTGTCTCCACCTCTATTCCCCATTGGATGTAGGTTCTGTGATGACACACACGGTGGTCACCCACCTGACCATGAGAGAAGTCCTGCTCAAGCACTCCCTCCACTATTGTCTGGAAACTTGGCCAGGGGCATCCTGTAAGTTCTTGGAGGTTTCCTTAGCACCCAGTCT
Organism: Phyllotis vaccarum; assembly: GCA_033318265.1. Lineage (NCBI taxonomy): Eukaryota > Metazoa > Chordata > Mammalia > Rodentia > Cricetidae > Phyllotis > Phyllotis vaccarum. The sequence goes on along the minus strand of JARWLC010000003.1, from coordinate 146,600,691 downwards.
CTTTCAACCACACATTGGCTTCCTCTATTGAGATATTCATTTCTTTCTCTCTCTTTGTTCCTCTCACTCAACCATCTTGTTCTTTCAAAATTTGTTCCCAACTCTTATAGGTGGTAACCTGTTATGACCCCAGTTTGCTAAGGAGAGCCTCTCTATTTTCTTTTTTAAGGGGAATCTCTGGATGTCTCTCTTAAGTTCCTTCTAATCCCAAGCTGTTCATGGTTTGTGGTTTGCAACTTGGGTATTCTTTGATTTTTGTCTAAAATACACTTATGAGTGAGTACATCTTATACCTATTTTTCCGAGCTTATGATACATCGCTCAGGAGAGTATTCTTGAAGTCCATCCATTTGCCTGAAAATTTTAGAATGACATTTTTTTTTTACTGCTGAGTAGTACTCCATTGTGTAGATGAACCACAGTTTATTAATCCATTCTTCAGTTGAGGGGAATCTAGGTTCTTTCTTGGTTCTTGCTATTATGAACAATGATGCTAGGAACATAGTTGAGCTAATTCATTTGTTGTGCAATGTGCATCTTTGGGTGTATGTCCAATAGTATTGTTGGATCTTTAATGAGATTGATTACTAGTTTTCTGAGGAATAGCGATACTGTATTCCAAATTGGCTGTGCAAGTTTACACCCAACCAACAATGGAGGAGTGTTTTCCTTGTTCTGCATCCTCTCCAGAATAGGGCATCACTTGGGTTTTGAACTGAACCATTCTGACAGGTGTAGGGTGGTATCTTAAAGTTGTGTTGATCAGTGTTTCTCTGATGGCTAAAATGTTGAGCAATTTTTTAAAGTAACTTTCAGCCATTTGTAGTACTTCTGTTGAGAATTCCCATGACAGCTCGGAACCCCATTTTTTAATTGGGTTATTTAGGTTTTTGGGCTTAGTTTTGAGTTCTCTCAATATTTTAGAGATCAGCCCTCTGTCCAATGTAGGGTTGATGACGATCTTTTCCCATTCTGTAGGTTGTCATTTTGTCTTATTGACTTACCTTACAGAAGCTTCTAAGTTTTAGGAGGCCCCATTTATTGATTGCTGTTCTTAGTATCTGTGCTACTGGTATTATATTTAGGAAGTGGTCACCTGTGCCAATGCGTTGGAGGGTATTTCCCACTTTCTTTTTTATCAAGTTGAGTGTACTGGGTCTATGTTGAGGTATTTGATCCACTTAAATTTGAGTTTTGTGCGAGGTGATAGGTTTGGATCTATTTGCATTCTTCTACAAGCTATCATCCACTTATGACAAAACCATTTGTTAAAGATACTACCTTTTTTTCATTGAATATTTTTGGCCTCTTTGTCGAAAATAAGGTGTTCATAGGTGTGTGGGTTAATGTTGGGGGCTTTGATTCAATTCCATTGATCCACAAGTCTGTTTTTGTGCCAGTACCAGGCTGTTTTTTATTAGTATGCCTCTATAGTATAGCTTGAAGTCAGGGATACTTATTCTTCCTGAAGTTCTTTTATTGAGCAGAATTCTTTGGGCAATCCTGGGTTTCCTGTTATTCTATATGAAGTTGATTATTGTTCTTTCAAGGTTTGTAAAACATGTGTTGGAATTTTGATGGAGATTGCATTGAATCTGTAGACTGCTTTTAGTAAAACTGCCATTTTTACTATGTTTATCCTATTTATCCAGGCGCATGGGAGATCTTTCCATTTTCTGATATCCTCTCCAATTTCCTTCTTCAGTGATTTAAAGTTTTTGTCAAACAGGTCTGCTACTTCTTCGGTAGAGTTATGCCAAGATATTTAATGCTATTTGCAGCTATTATGAAGGGTGATGTTTTCCTGATTTCTTTTTTAAGTCTTTTTGTCCTTAGCATATAGAAGGCTATTAATTTTTTTGAATTATTCTTATACACTGCTACCTTGCTGTAGTAGTTCCCTGGAAGAATTCAGGGAGTCACTTATGCATACAATCATATTATCTTTAAATAGAGATAGTTTGACTTCTTCCATTCCAATTTGTAACCCCTTAGTCTCCTTTTTTTCTCTTATTGCTTTAGCTAAAACGTCAAGAACTATATTGAATAGATAAAAAAGAGAGAGGACAGCCTTGTCTTGTTCCAGATTTTAGTGGGATTGCTTTCAGTGTTTCTCTATTTAGTTTGATATTGGCTGTTGGCTTGCTGTATATTGCCTTTATTATATTTAGGCATTTTCCCTTTATTCTTGATCTCTCCAGGGCTTTTATCATGAAGGAGTGTTGGATTTTGTCACAGGCTTTTTCAGCATCTAATGAGATGATCATGTATTATTTTTTCTTTTAGTTTGTTTAAATGATGAATGACATTCACAGTTTTTTGTATGTTTAACCATCCTTGCATCTCTGGGATGAAGCCTACTTGATTGTGGTGGATGAGTTTTTTTTAATATGGTGTTGGATTCAGTTTGCTAGAATTTTACTGAGTATTTTTGCATCAATGTTCATGAGGGAGATTGCTCTGTAATTCTCTTTCTTTGTTGCATCTTTGAGTGGCATGGGAATCAGGGTGATTGTAACCTTATAAAGAGTTCATCAATGTTCCTTCAGTTTCTGCTGTATGGAACAGTTTGAGGAGTATTGGTATTAGTTCTTCTTTAAGTATCTGGTAGAATTCTACACTGAATCTGTCTGGTCCCAGACTTTTTAACTTGGGAGACATTTAATAACAGCTTAAATTTCCTTTTGGGTTATATGTCTGTTTAGTTCTTTAATCTGATCTTGATTTAATTTTGGCAAATGGTACCTTTCCAGAAAGCTGTCCATTTCTTTTATATTTTCCATTTTAGTGGAGTATAGATATTCAAAGTATGATTTGATAATTCTCTGGATATCCTGGGCATCTGCTGTTATGTCTCTCTTTTCATTTCTGAGTCTGTTAATTTGAATATTTTCTCTCTGCTTCTTGGTTAGATTGGATAAGGGTTTATCTATCTTGTTGACTTTCTCAAAGAACCAACTCTTTTGTATTTTTTCTTTGTTTCTGCTGTATTGAGTTCAGCCCTAAGTTTGATTATTTCCTGCTGTATAACCCTTCTAGGTGAGTTTGCTTCTAATTGTTATAAAGCCTTCAGCTGTGCTGTTAGGTCTTTTGTGTGAGATTCTCTAGGTTTTTCATATAGTGCTATGAGTTCTCCTCTTAGCACTGCTTTCATTGTGTCCCATAAGATTGAGTATGTTGTGGATTCATTTTCATTAAATTCTAGGAAGTTTTTGATTTCTTTCTTAATTTGTTCCTTGACTCAGAGGTGGTTCAATTGAGAGATATTCAGTTTCCATGTGATTGTAGGATTTCTGGGATTTTTATTGTTGTTGAACTGTAGCTTTACACCATGATGGTCTGATATAATACAGGGAGTTATTTCCATTATTTTTTGGATTTCTTGGTATTTGCTTTATGACTGAGTATGTGGTCAATTCCACAGAAAGTTCTGCTGGGTTCTTAGAAATATCTATATTCCTTTGTTTGGGGGTGGAAGGTTCTGTATATATTTATTAAGTCCATTTGAGTCATAGTATCTCTTAGATCCCTTATTTCTCTGTTGAGTTCTGTCTGGTTCACCTATCCAAGAGTAAAAGTGGGGTATTCAAGTCTCCTGCTATTAGTGTGTGGGGTTTGATGTGAGATTTAAGCTTTAGTAGTGTTTCTTTTAAAATGTAGGTGCCCTTGTGTTTGGGGCATAAATATTCAGGATTGAGATTTCATCTTGGTGGATTTTTTCTGAGATGAATAAGTAATGTTTCTTTTGATAGATTTTAATTTGAAGTCTATTTTGTTAGCTATTAGGATGGCTGCACCAGCTTGTTTCTTAGGACCATTTGATTGGAAAGTCTTTTCCCAACCCTTTACTCTGAGCCTGTGTCTGTCTTTGATATTGAGGTGTATTTCTTGTATGCAGCAGAAGGATGGCTTCTGATTTTGTATCTATCATGTCAGGGTGTGTCTTTTTATAGGTGAATTGAGTCTGTTGATATTAAGGGATATTAATAACCAATGATTATTATTTACTGTTATTTTTGGTGGTACCTGGTATGTATTTACCTTCTTTGAGTTTTTCTTTTGTGGTAGTATTGATTGTTTGTGATTTTAACGATATATCTGGTTTCCTTAGGTTGGAATTTTCCCTCTAGTGCTTTCTGTTGGGCCAGATTTGTTGATAGGTATTGTTTAAATCTGGTTTTGTCATGAAATATATTGTTTACTCCACTTATGGTGATTGATAGTTTTGTTGGGTATAGCAGTCTGGGTTGGCAGCCATGCTCTTTTAGTGTCTGTGTAATGTCTGACCAGGACTTTCTTCCTTTCTTTCCATTGAATAGTCGGGTGTTATTCTGATGGGTCTGCCTTTATAGAACATTTATCCTTTTTCCTTTGCAGCTCTTAGTATTTTTTCTTTGTTCTGTAGGTTTAGTGTCTTTATTATGTGGTGAGCAGTTTTTTTTTTTTTTTTTGTCGGATCTAGTCTATGTGGTGTTCTGTAAGCTTCTTGTATCTTTATAAGCATTTTCTTCTTTAGGTTGGGAAAGTTTTCTTCTATGATTTTGTTGACTTTATTTTCTGTATCTTTGAGCTGGTGTTCTTCTCATTCTTTGATTCTAATTATTCTCAGATTTGGTCCTTTCATGGTATCCTAGATTTTCTGGACATTTTGTGTTACAACAGTTTTGGTTTTAGTGTTTTCTTTAACTCACATATCTATTCCCACTATTGAGTCTTCCAGTCCAGAGATTCTCTTTTCCATCTCTTGCATTTTGTTGGTTATGCTTGCACCTGGAGTTCTAGTTTGTTTGTGCAAGCTTTCTGTTTCCATCTTTGCTTTGGTTTGTGCCTTGTTTACTGTTTCTATTTCATTTTTTAATTCCTAGAATGTTTCTTTCACATGTTTGTTTTCTTTTTCTTGGTTTTATTTGTTTTAGGGATTTGTTCATTTTTTCCAATTTTTTGTTTGTATTTTCTTCTATTTCTTTAAGGGAGTTTTTTTAAATATCCTTTTTTAAAGCTTCTATTATCTTCATAAAGTTGTTTTTAATGTCATCTCCTTCTGCTTCCTCTTCATTGTTATGCCTGGATCTTGATGTTGTAGAGCCATAAACTTCTTCTGAGAGTGTCTTGTGGTTCTATATATTCTTATATGTATTCTTGCACTGGTGTCTGTCCATTGCCTACTTGGATCACTCTTTGTAGGCTCTTAGTCAGTTGTGAACCTGGGGGCTGTTATTCAGGTCTTAGTCAGCTCTTAGTTAGCTCTTAGTCAGCTCTTAGTTAGCTGTTAGCTAGTTGTTAGTTAGCTGTGGACCAGGAGGGAGGCTTCTGGGCATCCATTTGCCTATGGGTGATGATGTAGGTTGTGGTTTGGACATGTTTTTTTTCCCCTGGGATGTCCCTAGAGCTGTTCTTTTCTGGGGATTGGGTTGGGGAGGGCTTTCCCAGTTTTCTGTGGTTTAGGGCAGAGCTAGGTGAATGGGGTGCCAGGGGAAGTGTCCCTAAGATGGGGTTCAGAGATCACTGTCTCTGCTTGTCCTGAGGTTTGGAGAGCCACTTACCTCTCAGCTATGGACCAGGAAGGAGGTTTCTGCTTTTCCAGTTCCATTGCTTCTATTTCAGTTTTTAAAACTTGCAATATTTTCCTCACCTTTATGCTTTTTATTGGTTTTCTTTATTTCCTTAAGGAATTTTTGAGCTCTTCTATTTTCTTTTTGCCTGTCTATTTTTCTGTTTCTCTAAGGGAGTTTTTTATTACGTCTTTTAAGGCTTCTATTATCTTTATAAAGTTGTTTTTTAACATATTTTTTCTTCTACTTCTTCTACGTTGTCATGATCAAGTTTTGTTGTTGTAGAACCTCTAGATTCTGGTAGTTCTATTTTGTTCTTTTTGTTGTTATATTATTTAATCCATTGGCATCTGTCCATTGCTTTCTTGGATAACTACATAATTTTTCTGTATTTCAGGGAGCTGATTTTGGTGCAATCTGTTCTGGTTGTGTTTGTGTTTCAGGAATCCTCTCTTGATGACATCTGGGCTCTTGGTCCTCTTGAACATAGTGTATTTTGTATCACAGTGATCTGTTCATGGTGCAATAAAAGCTGGCTGATTCTGTGTCTTAGGGGTCCAGTCTTGGTCCAATGTGAAATTTTGACCTATAAATATGTACAATCCTAAAGGAGCTCTTTATACAATAGTTACTGGCAAATGGTGGGTCTCACATACCCATCTTTATCCAATAGGTGATGACAAACAGTGAGTCTTATGTAGCCTCTTTTGATTCAATACATGCTGAGGAACTGTGGGTCTCAGGTTGCTGCTGAGGTCACTGGGTGATGGAATGGATTATGTGTTGGGGCAAGATTTGTAAATGGGGGTGTCCAGTGAACGAAAATTTACTTGGGACTTCTGCCTGAAGGCATTTTTTCCTGCTGGTCTGAATTAGGGAAGAGATGAGGTTTGGTGGGGTTTCAAGGGTTGTGTCCCCAGGCCTGGGTTAAGGAGCGCTGGCTCTCTGAGTGGTCTGGGTGCAGTGTTACCTCTTGATCCAATGAGTGTGGAGGAACTGTGGGTCTCAGGAAGGCACTGAGGTCACCAGGTGATGATATTGATTGGTGTTTGGGGTGGGACTTGTATGTGAGGGTCTTCAGTGAAGTAGAGTTTACTAGGAAGTGCTGGTCTGCAGCTGTTTTCCCTGCTTAAATTCACATCAAGAAGCTAAATCATTTGAAAACAATGATTCTATTAACTCTTTGAAAATTTCATATTGATCTAAAGGTATTTTAGTCTTTACATTCAGTGATTTTTCTGTGTTTAAATGAGCCCAGGATCCTCCTATTTATTTCTTTCTTCATGTCTTTTTAAATAATTGCTATTGGTAATATTATTCCAGTGAGTTTAGGTAGTACTGTTCATGGGCAAATTTGTGTAGAGCCATCAATTCTGATATGGGAAAGATGTATCAGCCACGTTTTCTCTAAAGTGTCCTTCATTCTATCAGTGGCAATCAATTTCCAATCACTCCTCAGCTAGTTGATGGATGACATAAGGTCTCTTTCCGCCTGCATCAGAATTTTGATTGACTTAATCTTAGACAATTGTCCTGCAGAAGACAACTTCTTATGTGAATTAATGTTTGCATCACTATGTCATGTGTAGGGGACAGAATTTCACAATTCTCTTTGTACCATTGATTTATCCCATTGTTCTTTTTGTTTTTATTTCCTTACTTTTTAAAAATAATTATTTTGTTTTTATTTGATAAATTAACACATACCCAAACCACATAAAGACCCAATGAGGAAAGAATTATAGACCTTTTTTTCCCACACGTATATAGATCCAAATATTCTCAGTAAAATACTTGCAAAATAAATCCAAGAAAATATAAAAGATTATCCAGCATGATCAAGTAGGTCTATATTAGAGATGTAGAAATGTTTCCGAATATGTAAGTCAATATATATAATCAACCATGTCACAAAACTCAAATCAACAAATTTATGATAATCTTATTAAATACAGAAAATATTTGACAAAATCCAACACCACTTCATAATAAAAGTACCATAGAGATTAGAGATATGAGTCATATCCAAGAATAAGGACAGTTTTCAGCAAATGCATAGCAAACTCATCAATTTAAGTAGAAAGTAATTAATGAAAATTCACTAAAATCAGGAACAAGACAAGATTGTTCACTCTTTCCAAAACCTATTCAATGTAGGATTTGGTGTCCTAGCAAAATAAAAATGTAGAAAGAAGGAGATCAATGGGATAAACTTTAGAAAGGAAGAATTTAAGGCATCTTCATTTTCAGATCTTACAGTATACACATGTGACCTTAAATTTTCACTGGGAGTCTCCTATAGTTAATAAACACTTTTCAGAAAAGTAGCTAGATAAAAATTAACTAACAAAACAATAATATTTCAATATACAAGTTACAAATGGACTTGAGAAATAAAGCAGATAAACAGCACCTTTTACAATAGCATTAGGTAAAATGTATCGGGTAAATCAAACTCCAAATGAAAGATTTCCATAATAAAAAATAAAAATTGAATAAATTAGAATATAAAAATGTCTCTCATATGCACTGATAGGTAGGATTAATATTTTTAAAATGTTTTAAAATGACAATCCAACCAAAAGCATAAAACAATCTACAGATTTAATGTAATCCTCATCAAAATTTTCACAAAATTTTTACTTACTTGAATGAACAATATTCAGCTTCAAATTGAAACATACATATGTAGGCAGAGTTTACTTAGAAGGCACCAATACCAGATAGATATTTATTAAAATATAAACCAACACTCACGGTGCAGGTAACAGATTACAGTAGCACCTGAACAGGGACTGGAGTCTGGAACGGTGGATGAGTGATGGACGGATGATGGAATCTGATCCTCTCTCCAACATCGAGGAACCAGGAAGAGAGCATCTCGTGTTCCAGAAGCCCCTTTTCAATGGGCTTTTCCCGCCCCCTTCAGGGGCCCGGTACCCTGGATAAGTGTCTTTTGACCTTATCAGCTGACACCTGAATCCCACAACATACATATAAACAAAACAAAACAAAACAAGATAGGTAAAACAACCCTTAACAATATCAGAACTACAATAGGCACACCCATGCCTGATTTTAAGTTGTAGTATAAATCTATAGAATCAAAAACAGTATGAAATTAATGTGAAAACATGTAGTTTAACAGAATTGTATTCTGACCCCAGAAATAAACCCATATATATATATATATATATACATATATATATATATGTATATATATATATGCACACTGGATTTTTTAAATGCATAATCTAGAAATATACTCTTAAAAAACCCAGCATCCTCAAAATAATGCTGATAACTAGATGTATGCATGTAAAATACAAATATATCCATACTTATCACCTTGCACAAAACTAAGCTCTAAAAGGTTCAAAGATCTCAACATTAAACCAAACACACTGAACCTGATAGAAGAGAAAGTGGAGAATAGTCTTGAATTCATTGGCACAGGAATACTCTTTATGAACAGAATATCATCAGCACAGCATCTAAGATCAACAATTAGTAAATAGGACCTGATGAAACTGGAAACATTCTGTAGGGCAAAGGAGACAATCATTTAAAGTGGAAAGTTATAAAATACAATATTTTAACCAGTTATACATGCAACAGAGGGCTAATATAAAAAATATATAAAGAACTAAAAAAATATCCAGAGAGGAAATAATCCATTTAACATATGTGATATATATTTTAACAGAATTCTTAGAAACTCAAATATGTAAAAAAAATTTAAATAAGTGTTCATATCCTTGGCAATCAGAAAAATTCTACTGTGAGATTTTATTCAAAATCTATCTGAATGGCTAAGATAAATAAAATGGATGACAGTTCATGTGGGTGAAAATGTGGCATAAGGAGAAAACTAATTCATTGCTTGTGGAATGCAAACTTGAACAGGAAATATGAAAATCAGTGAGGCAGTATCTCTGGAAGATGGAAATAGATCATACTCAAGATCAACATATGCAACTTTTGGGCATATACCCAAAAGATGCTTCCTTCTGTCACAGAAATGCTCATCTATTTTCATTGGTGCTCCATAATAGCTAGATATTGAAAATAACCTAGATGTGTTTCAACAGAATAATGAGTTTTAAAATGTGGAATTTGCCTAATAAAATACTACTCAGCTTAAAAAATTTGTAGGTAAATGGTTAGAATTAGAAAAATATTCTGATTGAATCACCCTAGACTAAGCAAGGCAATTATGGTCAGCCTTGCTCAACTATTGTTAGTGAAACTTTCTCCCACAGCAAATCAGTGAAAATACTAAGACCTATTACCAGACATTAAATAAGGGTGAGAGACAATGTTGTCCTGTCTATAAGATAATCTAGTTCAATGGCACAATGTTTGTGAGGAGTAAACAATCAGTATTTGATTTGGTTAAGGCTCAATCCATGGGATGAAAGCCATACCCAAAATTACATTGATAGCCAAGAAACATGAGATTTAAATAGCCCAGATGCTAGGGTAATCCTAAACACTACTGTAAAAAAATGAGTAACAATATAATGGCTCCATGACACTTAATGATGTTCTGCCCCATCCATGAACGAATATAATGTAGTCAGATCAAGTATATTTCATAGTGCCATAGTCCAACTCATCCAAAATTCAGCCCTCTCCTATTCCTTCCAATTTCATGAATTTGTTTTTGTTTTTTAAAAAACACTTTGAGCCTTAATAATCCTGCCAATATATTCACGTGCTTATGAATATCTAGCACAATATAGGTAACTTCGGAAAAACTACAAACATGAAAAAATTCCTTAAAAAATAAAATCCAAATAGATAGACCAAGAAAACAGTTATATCTACTGAGGTAACTGAAACCAAGAAAGAGAAATACCACAAGTTCCTTTTTATTTGTCTTTAGATATGAGTATGTAATATAAAATAACCCCCAAAACAAGAAACTTATAAAGGAACCACAGTATGTTGAGGGTCCTGAGAGAGGAGTAGCAGGAGCTAAATAATATAAAATAAGAAATGCAGTGACAAAGGGTTTAAACAGTAGAGTGGTGAGCAGAACATGATGGAGCATCAATGACAAGACAGTACCTTGGTTGTTTGATAAAATCTCAATGAATCATTATTTTATATTAATCTAGAATTTTTAAGAATTCATACAAGTGTGTTCACACATATGTATAAATATTAAAGGAAGGTAAGTGACTTTGATTGACAATGCTCACCACAAAAATAACAGATTAATGAAAACCTCAAGATCAGGCATGTGAAGCCTCCTTTAAAATAGTTGATCAGGGTAGTCCAAGTGTGTTTGAAAATAATATGGGCTATTGTTGTAGTTCTTGGCTGCCTCTTTAGGTTTAAATGTGGACCCACATCACACTCTTAGAACATAATAGGACTTGTATAATTTGAGCTGACTGTGACATGAAAGTCTTTCTTGTGGCCAAGATTACCTAGTTTCAGAAAATACTATGCAAGGTGCATAAACAATTCTATTCAGCTGAAATTTATATAAATCACAATAATGATAAGTTTGAAAAAATATAAAAAATAAAAAGACAGCAATAAACATGCATACATGTACAGGGATTGAAACATGTGTATAGGGAAGTAATAAGGTTTTAAAAACAAGAAAAAGACCTGCAAGACCACTAAGGAATGCTCAAAATGAGAAAAATAATTTTTCTCAGGGAAGAGCACAACAATTGGTTATCTATCCAATAACAAATGGTTAGCTCTGAAAAATGCATACAAATAACAGTATAAAATTGTGTTGGTTATACATACATACATGTATATATGTAACAATAATTATTTAAAAAGGGGAAAAGAATTTAAATAAGAGCAGGTAGAAATATATGGGAGAGTTTATAGGGAATAAAACAAAAGTGGGATATTTCATAATTATAATATAAGCTCAAAATATAAAAGAAAAATTAAGGTATTTAAAGTAATATACCATATATTCAAAACTATATAATATGATTCTGAGTGAATGGACAGCAAATTGTTCTGAATGATAAAGCTCCCAGAGACCTAAATGTAGAAGATACTGAATCCTAGGAGTTTTCACTCATTCAATTGCTCTGTTTATTGGGGAGTATGCTTATTAGAATTGCCAGGGGATCTTGTTAACATTAAGACTTAGTTACTCAAGATATCCTTTTTTAAAGCTGGCAGCCTCTACATTATAGATCTCTAAGAAGTTTCCTACTGATTTTGTTACAGCGGGTCCCAGAACTGCACTTGGATCAACCTATGTCTACAGCTTTGCAAACACAAAGAAGTTGCAAGGAACACTTACCCTTACAAAACTATATGATTGAATTTTCATAATTCTAAATAATTTTGAGAACCTCAACCTATGTCTTTAAGTTGTGTAGATCTTGTGAATGCAATTAACCCATTCTCAGTTTTTGCATGAAACTGTGCTGTTGTACTCCACGAATACTGTTAATATTTAAATGTCTATTGGCTCTCTCTTATAATCTTACTGCCTCTGAGGTTTTACAGTGAAAGTGAGGTTAATCTGTTCCATTCAGAAATGCTTGTTCTTCATGTTGACCAAGTGTGGGTTTATGTAATTAATCAATATTTACTATAAATATAAAAGCTTCTCTTAGGAAGATATCAATTGCCAATAGCTTCTCAACTATTTGTAGAATTTTTTTGCCTACCTCTGATGCAACACTTAAGGATACTTCTTATAATATTAGACTATTTTAAAGAAGTTCTTTCCTCCCAGCCTCAGGAGAACCCCAGCAGAAAAGCTCCAGCTTCAGGCAAGCGAGAAAAACCACTGTATGCAATCCTGACAATCACCCCTCACTGAAGCCTCTACCCCATAAGCCTCAAACTATTCCTTAAGCCCAACTTCAGCTGTTTCCTGAGACATAACCTCTGGAGAGATCCAGCAGAAGGGCTTCTGAGACATAGTCTTTGGAGAGCCCCCACAGAAGAATGGCTTCCTGAGACACAGCCTCTGGAGAACTCCTTCACAAGAGCTGCTCCCTGAGACACAGGCCCATCACAAGAGTGACTTCCTGAGACACAGACTTTCTGCAGAGCTTCTTCACAAGAGCTCCAGATGCAGAACTCAATTCCTCCCTGAGACAAAGACTCTACTACCTCTGAATTCTCCAAGAGCTCCACTGCACCAAGAGCACTTAATACACTAAAAGCAGCTAGCTGAAACACAGACAACACTTGCCCCAATCAGAGGAAGTGATGGGTAGACACCAGTGCAGCAATTTATTCAACAACATGAAGATATTCAACAACAGCAAGACTTGAACGTTCTAGTATAGAAGAAACAAAAAAAGACCTTTAAAATATCTTTATAAAGGTGACAGAAGCCTTTAATGAAAAAAAAATAAAGAAAAAATAAAAAATGCCCTTAAGGAAATAAAGGAAAAGACAGACAAAAAATGGAAGAAAATAATAATTCCCTTGTAGTAAAAGTTTTTGGCCTGGCTAGCCCTGAGATTCTGACCAGCAGTCCTAAATAATCACAAAGTCTTATATGTGCTGTTTGGCCTATGGCTCAGGCTCATTGCTAGCTAGGTCTTGCATCTTAACCCATTTCTATTAATCTAGATCTTGCCACATGTCTTGTGGCTTACTTGAGTTGCTGTACATCTTTTTTTTGTAGGTGGCAGCTAACAGTCTCTCTCTGGCTCCACACTCCTTCTCCTTCCCCTTTATATATGCGTGGATTTCCTGCCTGTTTCTAAAATGCTTTGTCACAGGCTAAATCAGTTTCTTTATTATCCAAAGATAATTCACAGCATAAAAAAAGACATCCCACATCACTTCCCCTTTTCTGTCTAATCAAAAAGTAAGGTTTCAGTTTAATTTAGCAAAATTACATATAACAAAACAACTATCAAGCAAGAATTAGTGTTACAATATCTAGTCTATGTTTAGCAAAATTAAGGAAAATACTGTTAACTACCTTATCCTTGTGAATCCTAAGTTTCACTTCTATTTTACCTTTTATTATAACTAAAGGAAACTATAATTATAACTAATCGTTAACTACATCAAAGACCACAAAGGATATAATATTACCTGAGTAAACAAAGGATGCAAGCAACTTCCAAACTCTAGAAATGATCAAGATGACATTAAGCTGTCTGAACAATCAGTCAAAGTGATTGTAACTTTGGGGCATCCATTTTCAGCCTACAGGCCTGGAGTCTCTGGCATAACTTACACTGAGGTAGGGAATGTGAAGGACTATCTAATCCATGTCGGCATAGTTCATCAGTTGCCTTCATAGTTTTTCTGTGTCCTACAGAATGTCTCTCAGTCTTCTCTGTGAAGCAGAAACCAACTTGGATTTTTGGCAAAGTTCAGAGGCCACTTTCTTATGGGTCCCAAATGTTCAGTTTATTCAGCACACTGTCAATTTCAGCACACAGTGACTAATTTTTCCACAAAGAAAGTAAATTTCATATGGAGTTTCTTTTATTCCCATCATCCTTTTGAAGTTATTCATGATGCCAGGGACAGAAATGTCTCACTGTCCATAAAAGTTTAAGTTCTTAAAATATTTCAATTGCCATATCTGTAGGTCTTTGAAGTGTTTGAAGATTACCTATCTAATTGAAATTTATCTTTTTATACATAAAAAACCTAACATGAGTATAAATTTGATTATCATAGATGATTAATTATTAATCTGTATTTTTAAATTATGCATTATAATTTAAAGAAATTGTATAAACAAAAGTAGAAATATACATACAGTATAACAAAATTGACCTAAATTTGTATCAATAAATCAAAACCCATACCAATGTAAAATATTTTAAGATTAATAGTTTTTATATTAAAGTAGATTTAAAAATTTATCTTTTTATTTCTATATCATATCATTTTCCCTAGAAAAAGATTGACTATGACTATTAACCATTTATAATAAAAACAAACACATACAAATATTATTTTATGAATTTGGATGTAGCTTTCCATAAACTACTTTCTGCTGACTGGAAGCTCTGACATTCTTATGGGAGTCCTGAATCTGTATCATCTTAGTTGGAAGTCTTGAAGCTGATGTGTCATCTATTCTCATCAGAGATTTTTCAGAGGGTTTTCCTTGATTAAACCATATTATCCTGGAAGCAATACACAGGTTCTCATCTTCTATAAAAACAAAAGAAGAATCTCTTTTTCAAAGTCACATATCTTTAGACTCAAATTTCAAAGTCAAGATACCATTAAAATGTATATGTTGGTTTAACTTAGCAGCCTTTACAATCAAATGCCTTTCTGTATTTAGTTCATATCAGTTTAAAAATTAAAATAAAACACAATAATAACATAATCCAGACTCTTTGTTTATTTTCCACCTTTACATGGCACATATATAATATATATTATATATAATATAATATATATAATACATATATATAAACTTAATTTTTTTATTTACTTAATTTTTTCCTTTTTCTTTTCTCTCCCAAGCTATGTATATTTTTAAACAGATTGCAAACCAAATAATTTAGAGGGTTTTGTTTTTTTAATCTGTCTTTACTGTATATCTCTTATCTTTTTCTGTTTCTGACCAAATCTTTAATCTGCCAAGGTGTGGTTAGGATTAAAGGCTGGGCTATGGCAGCTGACTCTACCCAGCTCTGTGGGACAGAAAAACACCTTACTCAGCCTTGATACTGGAGGCAAGGACTGGGTCCTACCTCAGTTGAATATGCCAGGGAACTGACTCACTTTGGGATTCCTTGTTCTCCCTGGGAAAAGCATAAGGGGATGGCTTAAGGGGAGGCTAAGGGAAGACTGGAAGGAGGGGAGGGAGGGGGAACAGATACTTTTTTTTTAAAAAAATAAAAGCAATAAGTTTTCATATGAAAAAATTAAAAAAATATTTTTATATTTATGTCTATGTCTTGAAGTATCTCCCCATGATTTCCTCCAGTAGGTTTATAAATTTATATTTTACATTAATAGTTTTGGTTTCCTTTTGTATGGGTTGAGACACACATACACGTACACATACATACATCTTCATTCTTCTGCATAGAGATGTTCAGGTTTTCTAGAGATTTTGTCAAAGGGGATAATTTAATCTATTTAATAGTCTGGCTTTTTTGTTAAATATCAGGTAATTATGCCTGGTGGGTTCTCTTTATGTTCTAATTGGCAGTACCATACTATATTTGTTATATCTTTACAGTATAACTTTCTGTCAGTTATTGTTACCAGCATAGTTCTTGAGATTACTTTGGCTATTTGTGGTCTTCTATGTTTCTAAATAAATTTTAAGAGTTTTTGAGATTGTTCAGAATATTATTGCAATTTTCTTTTCTTTTCATTAAAAATGTCATCTCCATGAATGTATCCCCCTGGATTACATTATACATATAGATTAGATTTAGTTACACATTCACTTTCATAATAATTTTGCCAATTTATGAGCATTGAAATTCTGAGTATACTTTAATGTCTTTTTCAGTTTCTTATCTGTAGCACTCTAATATTTTTATTGTAGGAGTAGTTAGCCTTTTCTTAGGTATTTTACTTTTTAATGTATTATTACAAAGGACTATTTCACACATTTTCTTCTTAGTGAATTCATATTTTGATAACAGAAATTGCTTTGATGCACTTCTCAAGTTTCTACCATATTTATATATATTTATGTGGAGTCTATAAGGCCTTTTAAGTATGAGGACATTTCATCTGCCCATAGACATTTTTGCTATTTTCTTTGCCAGGTGTATTCCTGACAATGGTCGTGTAAAAAAAGCAACAAATGGCAATTGACTACAGGGTATCAGCCCACACAAAATGAATCTCTGATGGCAAGTCTGAGACCACAGACTCCAGAATGTCTTTTGCTGTGCTGTTCCTTTACATGTTTCTTGCTGTTATCTTTCTTTTGTATCTGCCATGGTGTGAATAAATGTGGAGAGATCTCTATTATTTTAATGTAGTTTGTTTATCTCATGGAAACATTCCATTCTACTGTATATTTTTACCT
The DNA here is from genome assembly GCA_033318265.1 of Phyllotis vaccarum. NCBI lineage: Eukaryota > Metazoa > Chordata > Mammalia > Rodentia > Cricetidae > Phyllotis > Phyllotis vaccarum. The sequence continues at coordinate 146,584,152 of JARWLC010000003.1, read as the reverse complement.
GTGAATTATTTATTATCAAGTTGTTTTCCTCATAAGCCTCACTGTCTAATTAATAATGTTACTTTTAAAAAGTTTTGATGATAAAAATATAGACAATAGACTTAGGTTAATGACTTAGGTTAATGATTAAGAAAAACAGTTGAGTCCTTGTAGCCCAGCTACCTTAGATTTTCTTAAATTTTAATGTTGAGAGGTGTGTTTACAGGCTTTAGGGTGCAACATAGATGAAGCAAAGCTGTAGAAATAACTTAAAGTTAGACTAAGATGTTTTTGTCGAATAGCTTTGAGGTAAAAAACACAAGATGATAATCTTAAATGCTAATGTCACGGAACAAAACAAAATACTCAACTATCATTAGCTGACATGTCATTTTTTTGTTATGAGAAATTGATGTCCGAAAATGTTTAATTCCTTATACCCATACTCTATGTATCCTGAAATATATGTAATACTGAATATATATTCTAAAGATTTAAAGTAGAGCTGGCTGATTCTTTTTCATATATAAGTGTTGAAGTTTGTTATTACTTTAGGACTCATAAAATTAACTTTCAAGTTAAGTAATAAAGTGATTTGTCCTTTCTTTATAAATGCAGCCTGCCAGTAAAAATCCTATCTGAAAAAAAAATCTTACTTGCCTACACAATTAATATATAGGAAGTTTCTTGGGTATGAATTGTATATGGGTTCTTGCAGTAATTTATATTTCACTCAAATACTTAAAGTGTCTAATTATGTAAGATACATAAAACATGCTGTTTTACTTGTATTCATTCACATGAAAAACAGAATATATCCACACTGTGATTTTTATGTTGCCAGAAAGATTTTAGGGTATCAAGGCTGGAAAGACAGTATGCAAATAAGAAAGAATAAAAATATTTAGAAAATTGAGAAGAATAAAGAAGAAAACCACCAAGAGGAAGTATGAATGTCTTTTTCCTTAATGCCCTCAAATAAAATGTCCAATTTCATGGCTTCCCTTTGAGCCCTGCACTACTGGGTGTCCCCCCTCAGGCAGCAAAATATCCCCTTATATTTTGCTCTTGTTTTAATACTGAGTCTTTAAGTACTGAAGTAAATACATTTGTAAGCATATGTTTTGTACGCATGACCACCTGATATGAATAGAACTTATCTGTACTGAGAAAAATGATAGTGTAAGTTATTCGGATATGACCACCAGAAGCTAATATGCAGATGAAATATTTTTGAGGTAAACACTTACAATCTTACCTCCTTGAAAATTTATTACCCTTTTCTGTAGAATAGCTAATGTCATTGGGAATTACCTGTAACTATAGCTTATTTAATAAAACCATTCCTGTAATCTTCATCTTATCCCTCCATTTAAAAATAATTTCTCTCATTCATTGATGAATATTTGTATCAACCCACCCCCACCATCAATTCTGTTTTTATTCGTAGTCTTGCAATTATTTATCACTCATTCTGTTCATAAAATGTTATCTTCCCACCAATACACATATACAGTCACTTGCCATTGAACTTACCTCCATCTTTCAATCTATTCATCTATTTCCTTGTCTACCCATTTATCATTGATGCTAATAAAAATGTAAGCGATTAAAAATCTAAGAACCCTTGCCTGCATCTCTCTTTGTTTAATTCTTTTTAATATTAGCCTTTCCAGATGACTTAGTTCAATAAAATATCTATAAGCATTTGATTTGGGGACTAATTTCATAAAAATAATAATTTTATTTTGGATACTTTATTATCAAAGAATTTATAGATGACATCATCGTTGTTTAAGTGTTGCCTGTGAACTGTTACTGGGCCTTTGGGTATAAAGAATAATGGAATATCTTTTTCTATACAATAATCACTAATCTTGATATCATCAAATTTTATTTCAGTTCACATTTATTCCAGTCAGAATTGAAAATGAATAAGTAGTATGTTGGATAGATAATTTATATAAAACTTTTTCCTCCAACTACCTTGGTAGAGCTGCTTTGGATGCTTTCAGTTTGGAATCTCCATGGAAAACACATAGTATGATTCAATAGTGTCTGTGATCAGCAAATTTTATGATTTGGGTATATAGAGATCTTGTACTTTAAACTTTAAATATCTTCCATAGAAACATGCATTGAATTCTATCAACAAACTATTGGCATAATTTTTGTAGTCTTAAAAATTTTGGAAGATGATATTTACATGGAGAAAGTAGGTTATGTTGGGAATGACTTAAGGATTATACCAAGTACTAGCTTTTTCCTTATTTTCTGTATCCAAGTTGCCACTAGAAGCCTTTTTCCGTACACTTCTGCCATCATGGTAATATTTCTATTTCTATGGGATAATAAATCCATTGACAGAAATTTTTGAAGCCATCAGTGAAATATGTACTTTTAAAAAGTCATTCTCTTTGGTATTTGAAGAATAACTATGTGAACATAATTTATACATAGATGTTATTTTTATGATTTGTTTCTAGGACAGATGATAGAATGTGATGTGATAAGCAAAAGTACACGATAGTATAAGACACAAAGATTATGCCTACAGTTTCTCAATGTACGTTTCTTTTATCCTCTTTCCTCCTTAATCCACATAACAAACCCTTTTAGACTCAGGGTAGATTTAGAATTATCTTTGCTCCTCTCAAACTTTGCTTTGATAAGCTTATTTGTTAACACGTTTCAGTGGTAAATCAGCTTTCTGATCTCTGCTCTTTCACTCATTATAGATGAACAATAATGTGTGAAAGACCTATCCGCACCTAAAACATGGCTGCTTCTCCAGAAAGCTTTAGAGGAGGGCATTGCCTGAGCAAGAAAAGCTGCTCAAATTGTTGTTTCACTACTGTCATCGCTTTACTAATTGTGTCATAAAAATCCATAAACATGGGATGGGAGCTAGTTAACAGCAACGCATTCCCTCTCCGCTGTTTCTTCTTCTGTGAGAACATAAGTGCAAGGTTTCACTATCACATCTATGCTCACTACATCCCCAGCATTCAACTGATAGATGAGTACAGGTCTTCTGAAATCCCCCAGAGACTATACACATTTCAAAGACTCTGGCTTCTGCTGAGACTAATCTCCTTCCTAGCAGAAAGAAAAACTCCAGGGATTTCTGATGCAACAGTTTTCTCAGGGGCTTTCGTTATCCGATTATGATAATTTCATGCTTAAATAGATTCAGACAACACTGATTAGGCTCATGATAATAAAATATAGGGTTATTTCATCAGACTAAATGGAGTCAACACATTCATGGGCATCAAGAGATATCTAGAGCCAGCCCCTGGTGAGTGTTTACATTAAATTTGTAAGGTCACTATAGGTATGATCTTGAAAGAGATAGTATGTGTTAATAGCATTGTGGTCCTTCAAACTAGTACTTTCCACTGAACAACGAATTTAGTCAATGTGGGATTTTAGAAAGAAAATGGGCTCTTGTTTTTTCAGACATTTTCTAATTCAAACACAGGTGATTGTTTATTAGATTGAGTTTTCTCTTTTATGATTATTATCTATATTTTGAACCAAAGCATGTCAGACCTACATGGACACATATGCCTGTAGTATTGGTATTCAACAATAAAAATATTGAAAACATAAAGGGAAAGTATGTTTTTGATAACCATAGATCCTGAATTAGGAAAATCCACCCGACCTGGTTGGTGATTACCTTTTAATTGCTTTCTGAGTACTACAGTTGATAACTAGCAGGTTGAATTCTTAGTTTAGAACTTCAGGACAAAGCAACTGATCACCAACTTCAAGAAAGAAGTAGCATATTTAGAAAGTGCAAGACTTGATACAAAGAAAACATAAACTCAAATCTTTGTTATTTTAGTGATTGTAGGATTTAAAAGATTACTTCCTCCTTTTCTGCTTTAGCCTATTTATCCATAACACTAGCTATAAGAAAAATGTTTATAGAATTGTTTTATTTAATAATACTCATTAATTTCTAATTTAAACTTTCCATCTGTATTAATTAATTAGACAATTAAATGGCCAATATATATTAGTATCCTGAACATTCTCATAGCATAGTGGGACTATTATGATGAAGAAAGTCCTAAACTATTTCTACTCACATTGTATACATGTGGTTGTTTTGCTGAGAGCAGGAATGTGATGTCATTCCTTTCTTTGCACAGGGAACATGTACAGATATCTAACGGTCATCTTTCCTGAGAAAAATGGGAAAGGTACGGAGTAAAGCACGCTAATTCTTGTCAGAGAAACTTCTATTGATCCTGAGTAATAATTGGATTACAAAGTTCTCTGTGCTGTTTCATCTCACACAACAGAAATTAATGACTAATTTTTTGTGTGTTTTTGCTTTCCTGGATCAATCTATTGTGAGAATGAATTAGCTGTTGGTAAAGTTACATGATTACAAAAGAGTTGTTGGGGTGGAGTATTTGTGAACAATGCAGCAAACCAAATACTGAATATTAGTATTATAGAAATTTTAGATATAGTTATAAAGAAACATAAGTGTTTTTCTATGTAGGACTCAAGAGGGGTAAGTATAGGTTATAGAAAGTGATGCGTGTGTGTTTAGCAATATTTGATATGGTTATTTGTTGTGTGTAGAATGCTAAGTAAATAGACATACTTTGTTCTTTTTTTATTATATGATAAATGCTAACCTGTGTGAGTTGCATGTAATAAAATGTGTTGATGATGGCTATGGTCCCTTCTCTATTCTCCCCTCCTCCTTCTGCTAGTGTTGTCCCTGTACTCTAGTTGCTTTTTTTTTTTTTTTATTTCCAGGCCATATATTTTAGCTTACACCTTTAAAAAATACAGTATGTGACTTTATCTATTAAGGTTATTTTGCTTTACAGTGTCTTCCAGTTCCATTTATTATTTTAAGCAGCAGAATTTAGCCTATTTATTTCTGCCTAACACTCCATTTTGTATCAACAGCACTTATTTATCCATTAATTAATTGGGGGGATCTGATTTTGTAGTATAGCTTTTGTAAATAATGAATTTATGAACATAAACATGTGCTTTGATTTTATTTCCATTTTTCTCATGCCTAGAAAAGGTATGTTCATATGACACTTCTATTTCAAAGCTTCCCCCAAGGAAGGATCATAGTTGCAGAACTAATTTATACTTCTAACCATAATTTATGTGCTTCTTTCCTTATCTGGATCCTACTCAGCATCTGTTTATTTTTAAGTAGCAAACACGGATTCTGCAATCATTTCTTGTTTTATTTAAATATGGATCCTGATGCTTTATGTTGGGTGAATTTGACATCACCATACTTCTCTAACACTTAAACAATTGCATCTATAGGCAGTGTTTACAAATATTCAACATTTTAACTATTTTGAACTGTACAGTTCAGTGGAATGAAGAACCAATCAGTTTTAAAACAATTAGTGATATTTATTTTCACATCTTTAGAATTAAAAGCATTAAGCATAATACTTGGCCATGTGACCAACATGGAACCACTACTCATTTTGGTGTGAAGAGTTATGGATTATGAAAAGGAGATCATAATGATCTGTGCACTTTAATACTTGTGTGGGGCGTCTTTAATAAATACTAGTCTGATCCTTATTCTGTATCTATTTGAAACTAAATAAATACTAAATTGTAAGCAGCATTAATAATTATAATAATAATGTTATTATTTCAGGCAATTGTAAGATGTTCTCAGTATTTATATTTTAGTGGCATTTAAAACATAATTCTAAGACAGTGGTTCTCAACCATTCTAGTGCTGTGACTGTTTAATACAGTTCTTCATACTGTGGTGACTTCAACCATAAAATTACAATTTTGTTACTCTCTTGAATCATAAAGTAAATATCTCATACACAGAATATCTGACATGTAAATCCTGTGTAAGAGTCGTTTGACTCTTCAAAGTGGTCATAGCTCAGAGGTTGAGAGTAACTATTCTAAGAGATGGATGACTGAAATTGCTGCAGGTCACATTATGCTTATATCTTTTAAAACTGTGAGGTAATATTTCTCAATTAGGAATGTTTTTGCCCCAGGAAACTGTTGACTCTGGAATTTTAAGTTCACCAAGATTTGAAAGTTTGCATCCTACTAACACCTCACGGATAAATAGTCAGGAATCCTATTGGATCCTGTTCGACATTTTACAATATCTAGAAAAGTACCCCCAGGCATTTTTTTTTCAGTAATACCACATTAAAAAAATACTATTGTTATTGATCTGGACAAAGTAATTAATTATTTCTTGGGCTTGGAAGCAAGAGCTATCATATTCTAGCACAGGAGAAAGTGGGTTTGACTTGTAATGATAAATGTATGAGGAAACTCCAGCGAGATAAATTCACCAAGTCAAATCCTGGAAGAAGCATAATGTTGAGTAATAATGGCAATGAAATATAACTTAGACTCATAAAATCCAACATCTTTGACACCATTCTCAGGACTGGATACCTATTCAGGTATCATATTTTTAAATATTTTTAAAATTTCAGTTTACAAATTAATGTTCATATAAATATTTATATTTATTGTTTAATATTATATTTCAACACATGTATATAATACTTAAATATAAGCTCAAACTCTTTCTATATTTGTGACATTAGACATATTATTATGCTGTGCATAGTAAAATTATTTCACATCTTAATAAAATATTGTCAACAACTGCAATACTAATATAAAACACTTGAAATTTTTTATTATCTTGTCCAACTGACCCACTATACCCATTAATTATCATCTCTTCATAGTAGTATATAATTCTTTGAAGTATCTTCTCTAGCTTACACACATGTGTCTTTCTTTGACAAGTTTATTTTCTTCAATGTAATGTTCTTTTACTCAGTATATGTGGCCAGCAATGAAGAGAGTTCATTCATGTGTAGTGTGTAAATGTAGAGGTACACATAAAGTGCAAGGATGCATGTGGGGGGAGGGAATAGAGGACAAGTTTGGGTGTCTATTTTTATTCTCCATCTTGCTTAAAATGTTGTCTCTTTGTTGTCTTATTCTTTGTATGAGGCTCCATGGCCATGAGATTCTGGGAATAATTGTACCTCTGGCTTATATATCCCAAATGGAGTCTTCTGCTATTCATTCAGCATTTGTACAGGTTCTGGCAATTCAACTCACATCATCATGCACACACATGCCAAAGTCTCATTCTTTTTAACAGGTGGTTGAAACACACACACACACACACACACACACACACACACACACACACACACTTTACCCATTTATCCATATATATTTTTTATATATTATGAATAGGGTTTCATTAAAGATAAAGGCAAATTTGTTTCTTGAATATATTGACATCAACTTCTTTCTACATACTCCTCATTTAGAGATTGCTCAGCCAGTGATTGTAAAGTCTCTCCCCACTAAGGAATCAATGATATTTACAGTTTATTTACCAATGATTATTTACCAAATGACAGCATTCTTTCTTTTTAATTTCATAACAGCACCCGTGACTGCAGTCTTTGTCACATATTTTGTGGATTAAGAGAATTATGACAACTGATTATTCAAGATCTCTGTGCTGCATCACAAGTAAGGTGTTATACAAGCCAAATGTAATTCTACCTGTATCCAAGCTCATATAAATCATATGCTTTATTACATTTGTCTGCTGCAGTATTCTATATTTTATCTGCCTGAAAATTTTCATCATTTTCAAGACTCACTCCAATGTCTTTCTCTGCATCTGTTAATGGAATTGTGTATACCCATGGTAATCTAGCTCAATGTAGACATTGCTGAGGAAATATTTTTCTAGTCAAATGTGCCATTAATTGCTCCTGGTTTTTGATCTTCATATTGACCACTTTACTCATCCTGTAAATCTATAACAGGTAATTTAAATTTAGCACTTCTGTATTATGCTATTCTTATACAAGACCTTTAGCCTACTACTCGGATTAAATTAAATTAACCACCAATAATGAATGATTTACTGCTATCTCCACAATAGCTGACATTTCTGAAACCTCTGTTTGTACCTGGCTTTCTTTTGGGTCATCAACCAGTTCCCAAATCATGACACAGAGACTTATTTAAGAATGATCTGCCATAGCTTAGGCTCTTTTCTTGCTAACTCTTATAACTTAGCCAGTTTCTTTCATTTTGTATATCTTACTTTGTTTCATTTTGTATATCTTGCTTTCACTGATTCTCATGCCTAATTGGTGGCTGTCTGTCTCCTGGCCCAGGAGTGTCCCTATCTTTCTCTCTCATTCTCTCTTCCTTCTTCTCCTTCCTTTTGCCTATATTTCTCCTCCTATTTATTCTCTCTGCCCACCAACCTTGCCTATCTATCTCCTATCTAGTTACTGGCAACTCAGTTTTTTAGGTGACGTAGACAGGCAAGGTGAAACAACTGTAATGCATCTTTACATGGTTAACAAAGGCAGAAGAAAGAAATGTAACATACCTTCACGTGTGTTCCATATCATAAACAAATGTCACATACCTTTGCTTAGTTGAAATAATATTCCATACCATAGTCCCACTTTTGTTGAGTCTGTTTTCACGGTATCTGTATGTTTTGTATTCCTTCAATTCATGCCATCACTTTAGCTCAGTGCTTATTATGATAAATTTGTTTCCTCTCTATCTTCCCTCCCAAACATTGATGCACAGTCTCTTCTCTCTGTTTTATTTATGCACTAGATGCTACAGAAAGTGTATCTCCTCCCGAATTTCTCAGTTCCTCATCAAAGAATCCCTGTAATGAAAGTTAGACTGAAGTCTGAGACTAAAATCCTATTTCTAGTTGCACCTCAGTGTTTTAAAAACGAGAATCAATGGTAACTTTAAAAAATTTTCATGTTTGTACTTTTGTCTGATGCACATGCACGTGTATATTTACATTCTTACACAGGAGGGCTCACTTATGAAGGCGAGTGCACATGCATATGGAGGCCCATGTTTAATGCTTCGGATCTTCTTAGTGGTTCTGCATATTCTATATTGATGCCTAGTCTCGAAGCTGAACCCAGAATTTGCCAAAATGGCTGATATAGCTTACCAGCTTATTGAAGTGATTCAATGTCTTTACCTTCTAAGCACCTGGAGTCATTCTAAGCAATGGAACTATAGACAAACTGCCATAACTACCTGACATTTATATAGATCTGGGAATCTGAACCCCTCAGTCACACTTGCTGCTTGTGCAGCATCCACTCGAACTACTGATTCATCTCCCTATATTCAGTGGGAATCATTTCCTCAGAGTATGACCAAGGATTTCCTTATATTCAAGTTGCTTACTTTCTTCCCCATGTCTAGCAGACATTATTGACAAAGCGAGGATCCATTCTCTTACCGATTCTACCTGTGGCTATGTAACTATTCTCAAGACGACATTGCCACTAAAATTTGAGGAAAATTTTCCTGTGAGATGAAAGTGACTTGTCACCTTGAGTTTCTTGATATAAGTTTGTCAGTGAAAGATTTTACGTTAGACATGAGTGATGTGAATCAGTCAGAGACCTCTAACTTCATCCTGGTAAGCCTCTTCAGCAGATCAGGTTCACATGAACTCCCTCTCTTCCTGGTGGCTGCCATGTTTATCATTGGCCTTCTAGGAAACTCTATTCTACTCCTCTTAATCCAGCTGGATTCCAGACTCCACACCCCCATGTACTACCTGCTGAGTCAGCTTTCACTCTTAGATGTTTGCTTCCCCTTGATCACCGTACCCAAAATGCTATCAGAATTCCCTAAGAAAGCAAGCCTGATTTCCTTCGGTGGTTGTGCAGCACAGATATTTTTTCTTACAATGATGGGTGTGGCTGAAGGAGTCCTGCTGGCCCTTATGTCTTATGACCGCTTCGTAGCAGTGTGCCACCCCCTACAGTACCCTGTACTCATGAGGAATCAGGTGTGCCTGTTTATGGTGGCCTTTTCTTGGCTAGCAGGTGTGCTCAACGCTTCTATCCAGACTTCCATAACTCTAAACTTTTCCTATTGTGCTTCTCGAGTTGTAGACCACTTTTTCTGTGAGGTGCCAGCCCTGCTAAAACTCTCCTGTTCAGATACCTCCATATATGAGTTGGCACTATCCATTTCTGGGGTGCTTATCCTCATGCTCCCCCTTTTACTCATCATCACCTCCTATAGCCAAGTTTTGAGGGCTGTTCTCCATATGCACTCCCAGGAAGCCCGACATAAGGCCTTCACTACCTGCTCTTCACACATCACAGTAGTGGGGCTCTTTTATGGCGCAGCAGTATTTATGTACATGGTACCTGGTTCATACCACAGCCCACACCAGGACAACATGGTATCTCTTTTCTACAGCCTCATCACCCCTACTCTCAACCCCCTCATCTACAGTCTGAGGAACCGAGAGGTGCGGATTGCTCTCTTAAAATTTTTTAACAGATTTAGAAACAGACAAAAATGATAATTATATGAGAAACTGCTGGTACCATCTTGGTGCTTCATTTTATCTGATTTCTAAATTTATCTGTCTGTGGCACAACTGCAAAGGTCTCATTTTCAAAACTAACAGTCTTTTTTTTTTTTTTTTAAATCAGTCCTATGAATGGTTGAGCTCCTGTTCCTTCTATACTTCTACGAGAAAAAAATTAACAATGTCAAAATTTTTAAATTTATCTATCTGGTAATAAAGTGTTTTTATAGATGATTGGTACTATTTTGTAATGTTCATGTTGTTTTGTTTTTGAACTGATAATTTGGATACTAGAAATCTATATGCATTAACTGGCGGTTGCACTAAGAGAGTTTTGAGATTCAGGAACTATTACAATTTAAGTTTAAGAGAGTAAATGAGACACAAATGTATAAAGTAATTCACCAGTGATAAAAAAGAAAAATGGCCGAGTTATAGCTTTAAGATGTCATACTTATATAAAAAAGTAAGGTCCACAGTCACTAGAATGACTAATTGACTGACACATAGACAACTGGCCAGTGTAACAAGGAAGCGTGTGTATGTGAGTGTTCTTGTGTACATAGAAAGGGAACGTATATTGGATATATTTATTTGGCAATATTTGGTAGCCATCAGATATTTTTTATTTAAAAAGTTTTCCCCATACCCACTGCTGCTTCCCCTCCCTCCCCTCCTCTCAGTTCTTCCTCAGCCTACCCCATATGCTCGCCTCATCCATTCTCCAAGGAGGGTAAGGACTCCCAAGGTGAGTCAGCTCAGTATAGCATATCCAGTTGTGAGGTAGAACAGAGTCCTTCCCTCCAGGATCAAGAATGAATAGGAATTTTTCTGTAAGATGTGTTCCCAGAAGCCGGTTCATGCTGCAGAAATAACCTCTGGTGAGTCTGCAAGAGGCTCCACAAACCGTCCATGCCTTTCAACTGTCATTTACATTCAGAGGGTTTAATTTCTTTCCTTGAAGGTTTCTCATCTGTCATTTCAGAGTCAGCGAGCTCCCAATAGCTTGGGTAAGTCATCTCTGTGGGTCTCCTTCTCATGATCCTGATCCCTTTGCTCATACACTCTCTTCATCCTCTCTTCAGCTGGACTGGGAGTTTGACATGGTACTTAGCTATGGATCTCTGCTTCTGCCTCCATCAATTGCTGGATGAAGTTTCTGTAATGGCAATTAGGGTGGTCATTCATTTGATTATAGGTGAAGTCCTGTTTAAGCACCCTCTCCACTGTTGCTTGGAGTTTTAGCCGGGGTCATCTTGTGGGTTCTTGGGTGTTTCCCTAGTACCGGTTTCTCGCTAACCCCACAATGGTTCCCTCAATCAAGATATCTATTTATTTTTCTACTTCTTTTCTTCTCTCTCCACACAATCATCCCATTCTGTCATAATCTCTTCCCACACCTTTTTCTCTCTCCCACATGATCCCAATATACCCAGGAGATCTTCTCTATTTCCCCTTCTTAGTGGATCCATGGATGGCTCTCTTAAGTTCCTCCTGCTACCTAGCTGCTCAAGGGTTGTGGATTGTTTCCTGATTATCTTTTGCTTTATGTCTAAAATTCACTTATAAGTGAGTATATACCATGTCTATTCTCTACCAGATTTTTAAAGGCATGAATAAGTGCTTTTAATGATGATTCATGTCAAATTTAATAGTATTTGTAAAGTATTCTTTAAATGTTTGAGGTTTGTTGAATTGATTAGACTCTTGCTCCTTTTCAATAAGATTAAATATTTTTCAAGGAATTGTTATTGAATAAACTTTTAGTAAACAAGCATTCAGTTTTTGGACAAAGGCCAGCTTAAAAAATTGTTATCAACTTTATTTGGGGTAATATAGTTATAAAATGAATTTCATATATTTCAAGTAAAATTTTTGATAACCATTTGATTGTATTTTCCTTTGTGAATAATGGTCAAAAATGTAAATATGTAAACACATATGTTAAGACATTGCCAAAAACATGTATGGTCTCATATACCATAAAGGTATATATATATATAATAGTACATGAATATATTTATCTCTGAATCTTGCTTATTTCACTTAATGTTATCAATTTTTCTTAAAATGATTTACATTGTTTACCTATAATTCTACATTATATTTCACTGTGTATTTGTACCATATATTCTGTGTTCCAGGACCTGTTGATTGACACTCAGAGCATTCTATTTCATGACTCTTGTGAATTGTATTGTTGTAAATATATCTGGGAAAAAATTCTGTGGTATATATATGAGGGGGTCATGATAGATCTATAGTTTACTTGGAAAATGTACAGCCTTTAAAAAGAAATAAAAAATGGCTAAGAAATAATCTCAAAAAAGTTTATTACTTTTTAGCAATTAGAAAAGTTCAAATCAAAATACCCAAGCAAGAATAACTAAGATAAACAAAACAACCAACAACAAAAACTGCCAAGGTTCCGGAGAAAAACGAGCCATCCATAACTGTTGGTGGAACTGCAAACAGTGATGATGACTCTGGTAATCAAGTACAGAGAATTATTAAAATGCTAAAGGGAAATATTTCTATCTTAAAAAAATGAGTTTTCATAAAATATATTCCGATCATGGTTTCCTTTTCTCTATCTCCTGCTATGTCCTCTCCATCTCCTCATCTACCCAACTACACATGTTCTCTCTTTTCTTAGAGAACAAATAGGAAAAATAATATAAAATGAGATGCACGGAAAACACACAAAATTGGAAACCATATATACAAGAAGAAGACTAGAAAGCAAGAAATGTGCCAACCAAAGAATCTGATATAAAACTTAACAAAAATACCATTGAATGTAGAGTATCAGGTCCTTATGCTCAGAGACAAGCTCTGAGGAAACCAGGAAGTGTAAACAGGATGTTCACTGGTTTTCACCCAGAATCCTGGAAATAAATGTATATTAATGATAATTTCTATAATGTTTTGTTTTCCAATGACACTTGGCTATAGTCAATGTGCAGACCAAGAGCAGTAGTGCCAAGAGTGAAAAAGACCAAAGTCAAAGTGAGCAACATTTGTATATCTGCCAAATTTTAAGCCTGAGATCATTTAGAAATCAGCCTGTGATATTGACAAACTTCTATCACATATAAATACATATCTTATCTTATCTTATTACATTACTGGTTCTTATTGGAATAGCATAGATCACCATCTCTGGAAAAATATGAAACATTTGCCTTAGAGTTACTATTGAGAAGGTGTTGCTATTTCTTAATTTTGTATCTTGTTTTGGTTATCAGGTTATTGCCCATTCCTTTGTTTTCCTCTCTTAGTACTAGGGGTCATGATTTCCTAGATTTACTAATATGGATTCCCTCATAAGTCTTCATTATTTATTACATTTGTTTTTCTTGTGCTCTCATCAATGTCACAGAATTGGCTTACTTTTCAGGAATTGATTTATTTTGTGATTATCTTGAAATTTTCCTAGTCCTGCCTAAATTTTAAAGAGATAATTTTGTTAACAATAGAAGTGATGTTTCATAATTTCTTCATTTCATAGTTAAAGACATATTTTCTTGGTTATATTTCAGTATGCTTCTAAGAAATTTGGTGTTACTTGTCATTGGGACATGCACCATTAATCCTAGCATTCAAGAGACAGAAACAAGAAGATACCTCAGTGTTCAAGGCTATCCAAGGTTATATAGTGAGACCCAGTCTCAAAACAAAAATTAAAAATAGCTGATATTATTCTGATGTTTTTCCAGTTCCTGTGGGTTAACATTATTTCCTTACACTGTCTCCAGGACATTCCCTTGCATTAGATGTTTAATATCATGAGGATGAATCATCATAAGTAGAGATTTCTTTGCTCATATTGACCTCCTGAGCTTTGAGATCCATTTTATTCTCTAGGTTTAATTTTTTTACTATAATTTAATTAAATATGTTACATATGTTTTAAAATTTTATCTCAGCTTTTTTTTTTACAGATGCATTGTTGAGTTAATCACATTTTTTAAGATTTTAAGCTTTTTATGTGTAAGTGTGAGTGTATGCTGTATGTTTATATTGATTCACACATTGGAGATTGTATGTAAATGGAGAAAAAACACTTTGGTAAATGGCTAGGAAAGTAGTTAGCCCTGTATTTTATACCAAAATATGTTACCACTCTGATAAAAATGTATTGTGTCAGTCAGAGACCCAGCAATACTACAGCTCAGGAGGGAAGATATTCTGGCACACTGGTATGGCTTTCATAGCAAATTTAAACAAAGCAAGGATTTCTGTGGTGACACCCAGTAAAAGAAGAGAGGCCAGTGTTTAGATGAGGTAAGGAGAAAATATCTGGAGAAGTGCAAGTGTCTTAGTAAGTAGAATTGCACACATGTTAGGGTCCTGAAGGGTATTTCAGAAAGTATGCCCACATGATGGGCATCCCAGGGCATGTAGAAGATTATTTCCTATAAGGTCAGAGAGAAGAAGTTTAAATCCTATGAGGTTATGGAGAGAAAGCAGATATTGGACCTGGGCTATATATTTGATGGGTTCTAATGAAGCTGATAAAGCTGTAAACCTGCCATGACAAAAGAGGAACAAGGACATGTGAGTCCCAAAATTTCTGTTAGGTCTAAATATGTGGCCCCAATATCTAGAAAGTGAGAGACAGATCTTTTTGATACTGTGATGTCTATCTGAGGCTACCAGTCACAGATAGCAGTGGTCAGATGAAGGGAACCCAGGCAACCTCACTTTTTCATGGTCAGATCTGGGAGGTCAGATGAAGGGCCACCTGGGCTTGATGTCCATATGACATGAAGGCCATGAGGAAAGTAAATACCCCAATGTCCTTGCTGATGGCATCTTAGCCATATATGTGTGGTTTATGAAGGACCAGACAGGTACGGGCCTAGCGACTCCCCTGATAACATTTGAAACAGGGGACCTGGAGGTTCTCAGGCCTTTGGAGGCCAGGCCAGGAAGCCTAGGCAGTTGCTATGACACGTCTAAAGGCCCCTTCTAGTATCGGGTATTTTTTTTTTTTTTCAGATTTCACATCCTTCCCATGATATAACTTGTAAACCATCGCTGCATCTTCTCCCTGTGGAGTCAGGTTTAAGTTTTGCCCTAATATCAGGAAAACTCTGGGAGAAGTAGGCCATAAGGAGTTGTTTCCCACCTGGCATCTCGTGATCCAGATTCTTATATATGTGAGGCAGTCTAGGCACTGTGATGGATTAACATTTGTCCTGGATGACCTCTTGGGTATATTTATATATATAATTTACCTCTATAAGATACAACTTACAAACTGATCCATAGCATTAATACCTCCTTTGGTACTATAATTTCTTTCATTCAGAGTGGTCCTGGTCAGAGACTTCCTCCATTCTTCCTGTGTGGGCAGCCTATTGTTGAAAAGGGAGAAAGAGAAACCAGAGAGGCTGGAGAGAAAGAGAAGGGACTGTGGGCTGAGGCTTTTAGTAGGACTTAAAATAATGGAAAGATGATCTACTTTGGGCCTCACATCTAAGAGGAGTTGTTTTTCCTTGAATGGATTATGTTATATGGTTACTTTTGTCAAGATGAGAATGAGGTAATATGGCGAGGTCCATCCTTTCCAACCCTAGTAAAGGTGGCTGTCAGCCATGTGGCTACCTTCATCCAAGTGCTAAGAGGGGCAGCAAGTCACATATTTTCCTTTAAGATTACCTATGTTTTCATTATACCTGTCAATTATGGCACCATGAGTTTTAAATTATCCCTATTACAGATTTTAAAGGGTTTTAATCAGACACAATATGCTTACAATCTTAAGATAAGATTTATACCTTAGCAAAAACTGTATCAAAACCAAAAGTGCAGCAAAGGCTAGCAATAGTTTCTATTTGGGAATATTCTATTCTCATATTATGGTCTTTTATACTGTCTTTGTCACACAGCAGATAGCTCACTTGATATGGAAGAAACCTTCAAACAACATGCCTGAGTCTTGAGGAGGGAGAGCCATACTCTAACTCTAGAGCCAGATTTTAATTTAAGTGCAACAACATAAAATAACAGTATAATGCTACTCATCCCTCAAAGACACTTGATTCTCTGTAAAACAGAATCTAGTAAGCTGAGTACAAAAAGGGATTAAAGATAGGAGAGTTTTTGGTCCTGGCTATAGAAAAACGATGCTGCAGGAGAGAGCTGAGAGAGGCACCAGCCAGTAAACAGTGTGTGCATTTTGCAGCTGCCCTACTTTTTTGCTTTCTCCCTCTCCTGCTATTTTTTAATCCTAGCTACCACTTTTCAACAAACTTAGGGATACATTTATTGTCACTTAAAAAAAAGCAAACAGGACATGTATCCAAGAAATGGGGAATGGGGAATTTCTTTTCATTTCCCATACAGCTCACAGTATTTTTAAAAGTCCCATATAGTATGAGTATCTAAGATGCCATTAGTTGCCCTTTTGGATTGATCATCTAATGGGTATTAAAGACAAATTTCATTGTAAAATTCAGAGCCTTTCTGGTCAGATGTCAGTTAGAGAGAGTGAAGGTTTTCTAAGAGGAATTCCAGGGGAGAATGAGAGCCTATGAAAGCCACGTTCTTATGCATGAGACAAAAGGAAAGTGTCACAGCAGCCTGTAGTCATGGGCATCACCAGGACTCGGAGGACTGAACAGGACAAAGATTCAGAGGAGCATCCATCCATCACCACAGTCATTGGGGTCAGGGGCTTAGTCTGGCTAAGCCACAGGAGATTCTTTCATTTTCTTTATTTACAATAACTAGTTTGAAGAGAATGAAGGGAACATCTTTTCTCAGAAATTTCACCCCCAAGTTTTTCAGCAATGATTTACAAAACAAACAATCAAACAAGCAATAACACTATTTTTTCCTCCATTTTACAAAGAGTCTAGATTTACCACTTGTATCTTTATTTTAGAAGGGGAAATAAATTTATATCTGTCCAGTAGTTATATACAGTAGGATATTAATAAATCAATGAGGAAAAATAGACTAATATTATAAAATAGAACAGTACAATCTTCACACGGCTACACACATTTCATTAGAGGGCTGATGAGCTCTCTTAGTGATTAAGAGTGCTTTCTATTTTTCTGGATAATCTGAATTTGGATTCTGTGTTCATGTGCGGCAGCTCAAGTTTGAGTTAGTCTAGAACTCCAGGGGATTTCAATGTTTCTGATGATCTTTCTAGGCAACCACAGTCATATGCACAATTCACACACACACACACACACACACACACACACACACACACACACACACACATCACACCAACTAGTTGAAAATAATAGTTAATCAGAAACAAAAATTTAAAGAACATGATAAATTTGCATTTATTCCAATAAATAGCATGCTAAAAACTAATATTTGAGGCTTAGAATAAGGCATATTTTTTTCAAGCTATACAATAACTTCACATCTGAGTTAAAATTAAGGAAATATTAATTGACTCGAGTATGTGTTTTATCTCTGACCATTTGAATTGAGTTCTTGTCTGGTCTCAACAAAATAATGTAGCATTTGGGGACAAAGATACACCCTAGCAATCCCACACTGGAGGTCAAAATAGAAAATACTTCAACTGCAACCATAACTTTCCCCTTGGTGCTGTGGTAGACAGGGAGGAAGGTGATCCAGACACTGCAGAACACCAGCATGCTGAATGTTAGTAACTTGGCTTCATTGAATGTGTCAGGCAGATTCCTGGCCAAGAAAGCCACTGCAAAACTTCCTAATGCCAGAGATCCTAGGTATCCAAGAACACAATAGAATATTGTGACTGAACCTTTGCTGCATGTGATCATAATGCTGCCATGTTCAGAATGTACATCAGTGTCAACAAAAGGAGGTGATGTCACAAGCCAGATTATACAAAGAATAATTTGTACCAGTGTACAAATAGGAATGATGCACTTGGGTACCTTTGATCCAAACCCCTGCATTCTTCTTCCTGGAATGGTTATACTGAAGGCTAGAAGAACAGTAATAGTTTTGGCCAAGACTGTGGACACTGCAACAGTGAACAAAATTCCAAATGTAATTTGCTGTAGGATGCACGTTGTCGTATTGGGATTCCCAATAAAGAGCAAAGAGCAGAGAAAACAAAATGTGAGGGATACAAGCAGAATGTAGCTGAGAGCACAGTTGTTAGCCTTCACAATGGGAGTATCTTTGTGCTTCACAAAGACCCCAAGAATAAGAACTGTGAGTGCAGAAAAGCATAGGGCCATACAGACAAGAGTCATCCCTAAGGGGTCTTCATAAGCCAGAAACGTCACAACTTTTGGCAGGCAGCAAGTTTGCTCTGTGTTGGCATAACTATCATCTGGACACTTCACACACTGTTCCATATCTATTGGCAAAAGCAAGGAATCATCAGCATATTTCTGCATTGTCTCTAATTTACAGCATACCTTACTCAAATATTTGGAAGAAATTTAAGACAATTTGCCTTCTTTGTTAGTATAAATAGACATTTACACAGACATCTCTAAAGTAGCATTTCATACCTATTACTGCCTTTTATGTTTGCTGTATTAACAAAACTTTTTATTTACCTTGCATATTTATGAGTTTATTATCTTGAAAAGAAGCAAAATTATACTATATCATACTACACTTGAACATTGCTTATTCTCCTTTGCAATTGTCTAAATTTTACACTTACTGTTTATTAGAATGTGTAAGCCAGAATCTCAGAGAAAGCTAGATTTATTTTATGTAAAATCTGACTGAATCAATAACCTATGGTCCTGTATTCACATGGTCACAGGGATATTGGAATCTTTCCCCCTAAATTTATTTATAAGGGGCTGATGAAGATAGAAAATATTTGGAAATCTTGGAAAAGGATTGCCTTACAACATTTTACTTCATGATTCCATAACTTTGGATATTGTATACACATACTAAATTTTAGGGAGCTATAGCACATAGGCATATTTTTTAATTCTATAACTATGAACTTTGATCTGTGTTATTGTATAAAAGAGACATGAATTGCTGAAAAAAACAGCGTGAAAATAATTTTCTAAATTCTAGCAGAGATGACATTTAATAAAAGAAGTATGAGATAATTCCCTCCAACTAGGAGTTGTACATTCCACTGTGGTATATGCTGTTATATTGATTGCGATTCATTAATGTTACATAAAATTGAGGGATGATACCTTTTCAATACTGATGATTATTGCTAAGAAATACACTTTTCACTCAGTCTTCTCTCCTTTTTCTTAATCGTATTATCTAAAATCATGGGCATATGTATTAAGTTTTATCTACGTGTAATAATTTTATATCTTGTAAATATCAGAATTTCTATTTAGTATTCATATACAATATTAAAACCAAACATAAATTAAAAACGGTCTATCCAATTGCCTCATATTTAACCAACAGTGCATGAACAAATAATTAATTAATAGTAATTAAATATTTATCTTTATAACAATTTTATGACATATTACCTATGCTATATTATGCTTAGAATTTTTTCTGATGTTATATACACTTGGCACTTCACAAAAATTTAATAATATGGATCATTTGTCTGCATGATATTTCTGCATGTGTATTCTAATTCTATTTAACTAATTTTAATGATAATTTTATTTTCTGTTTTTAATTAATTTTAATAATTAATTTTACTTTTTAAAAGTTAAATATTTTCAAAGAGTCTATGAGAAATCACTTCAGTCACCTATATAGAGTAAATAACTTCATTCTTAAAAGTGGTCCAAGCCTCATAATCATGTAAACATAATTGCTTATGTAATCCCATTGTTGATTTGCCTGCATTTCTTCTAGGCTTATTAATCTCAAATTATTATTTGCATTTGTTGCCTTCATCACTGACCTGTGAACAAGAAGACAACAGAATATACAGCAGGTCCATTGCTTATATGCTTAAAAAATGTTTGACCTCAAAAGAATATTTCTTTCTTTTTTCTTTTGTGTTTTTAAGATAGGGTTTCTCAGTGTAACTCTTACTGTCCTGGAACTCACTCTAGACCAGGATAATCTCACCTGGTGCAGTCATGTCTGATGGGAATGGCAGAATTTATAAAGCCAGCACAGGTGCTTTACAATGATACAGCAAAATTGAGAACCATGATGGCTGCTATGTCAGTTTTAGTTTTGATTTCCAAAAGCTGCATGCTTGGAGGTCTTTTAATATTAGTACAATTTGGATATTGAATTGATGGAAAATTTCTGGTGAATCTTTTATACCTTCTCCCAGGAAAACTGCTTCTAACCTTCCCCATGAAAGTCTTCAACAAACTACGGTCCCACTTTTAGGGATATATCTATATCTACTTGAAGGTCTTCCTTGTGCCTTGCAGGTTCTGACACACACAAAGAAGACAGAGATCTCTCGATGAGACTATAAGACATTCTTATGATCTGTACCTGCACTTATTTAGAAACAATATAATCAAAACAGTGTAAATTTTAAAAGGTCAAAAATATTTATTACCCTAGAGGAGTTGGCATCCAATCAGATTACAAGCCTCTTCCTAGTCTATATTCAGGTGATGACTGGGTATTCACAGTGAAAGAGTTAGAATAGCTGATGTTACCTCTGCCCTAACAGGAGTTTATATTGATGAGCAAAGAATGGTGTAGAAAGATGATAAAAGAATGAGGCAGAAGACCCTCCATTTTTAGGAAAGGTAATTCGTGAAGAGCCAGAGTGGTATTATATGACCAAGGAATAAAAGAATATCAAGATTGACATATAAATACATTTTATAAATATATAAAATGTAAATAATTATTATGCTAGAAATTGAATATTAAGTGCAACAGCTTTGGCCTAGAGAATTTTCTTGGGCACTCTGCCCATTAAGATTTAATATTACACTGCTCAGGACATGGTAATATGCCCAGGCTGGCTTGTAGATTTTCTCTCTGTCTGGCACTCTGGGAGCCACACAAGCTGACAACCTAAGAACAGGTTGTCATATGTCTCTAGACACTTAAAAATTGAGCTATGGGGTTTTTGAATAAACAGTGATGGCTAAACTTGAGGAAAAATGATTATAAAGATAACTTTGTTCTTTCAATGTTTATTAATGGTGACTAAATTCATTACCACAGATGTGCAAGAGAAAAAATTAATCACATTCCAAAACCAAAAGTGATATGATCTATGTTTTGGAACTATGTGAGTTTATCCCTGATAACTGAATTTGTATTAAGAAAAGAAGTGCTCTGTGTGCTAGTTTGTCAGGCTCCAAGATTCTCACCACCACCATGGCCTGGCTCACTTCTTTCTTCGTTGACTCCTTACTTCCTCTTTGGAACCTGGCCACCACTAGTCCATACCCCTGGGAAAGATCTACCTGCCTCTGCCTCCAGAGTGCAGGGGTTAAAGATGAGTGCCAACACCCCATGGCTAGAATGCATAGTTTTTAAAACCAAACATAAAGTCTTTGAGTAATTGATCATTTCAGAAACCTAGCTGGAAACTTGTACAGTAGGGCTGTTGAAGACTTGTATTTTTACATCTATTCTATATATTGGTGGAAACAGTAACAAGTAATTACATGTGTGAAATTTCTGGGAAAAGTTAATAGTTGCCTTAATATTTAGCCAGTTTATCTGAGAATATACACTCTGCCATGGGTCTAGAAATAGCTAACAAATGTGACTGAAAAATTAGTGTTTTGTCTAGGGGCAATACTATTAATCATGTAGATTAAGTGAGTAAATAGAAATCTTTATCTACAAAGTTTCCTCCCAAGGTCTTTCATATTCATAATCCATGAGGAACAAGGTAGTCAGGCTGAGGAATTTTCTGCCAAGGCATACAATAACCTGTGGTGTTAGAAATCTCATTGGCAGGACATCGGGAACACTCAAAACAGCAGTCTGCAGTTCCTTCCGGGTGGGATTTCTCGAAACCAGGTTGGCAAGATGCACTGCACACAGAGGTAGCAAACTGAGAAAAAAATCAGATATATGTTGATAACAGAAATGTTTTCCTCCTTTTAATTCAGTTTCTTTCAACATACTGACATATCAATAAACTTATTTTCAGTATACTTTAAATGAATTGGAACATTACCAGCATGTTTATTCTATTAAATTATTATCATAGATACATGTGTAAATGATTTTGCGAAAACCTATAGTCCCTATCAAATAAGAAACAAAGACATAGAAAATAAATCCATCAATCAGTAAAAATAGAAGCTTCACTTATGAGTTTGGTTAAAATTAAAGTTAGATGCAACCCACCTGTCTACTTCCTGTTGTCCACTCTATCATGTCTTCAGATAAAAACAGTTGTTGATCTTGTGCAAAATAAGGAGAAAACTGTCCTATTTTCACTTTTAGTACTTGACCTTGTGGAAGTTTCAAAACATTGAGAATGTCATACATTGCATCTGATTTTCCTTTTTCATTAATATTCACTAGGTCCCCTACAGGATTGATAAATCTTATATTCCTCAGAAAGTCATTTACCTAAAAATGCATAATCTTGGATTAAATATACTCAGATATTAAAGCATAAATATTCTGTGGAGGATGTTCTTTACTTATTAATCTCTGAAAATATAACCGCTTTAGTACAAGAAACAAACAAATATGGCAAAAATGTGTGTGTATGTGTGTGTGTATTTTATACACATGCATGTATGTGAATGTGCCAAAGAGCATTTACGAAAGATCAGAAATGGTATCAGTTGTCTTCCTCTATTATTTTCTTCCTTACCTTTCTTGAGATAGGGTCTCTCACTAAATATCAACCTTACTGGCATTTTGTCTTGCTGCTTAGTCACTCAGCTTTTAATATGTGTCTGTGTTTTCCTTTCGAATGCCGGGATTATGGGATTTCACATACATTCCCAGTTTCTAACATTGGTGTTCAGTCCTAATTGATTCAGATTAAGATAATTTTAAAAGTCAATTTGCCACAACCTATAATTATATTTACCTGCATGCATTTCGCCTTTACCCCTTCCCAACTTTCCATTAATTGTATTTCTACTTGTTGTAGATGCATGTTGTGTAAGGCATGGGCCACAGCATACACAGCATTATAAATGTTGTAGCGCTCATCATTTATAGCCATATCAAAACTGTGCCATGGTAACCATTCCAATGAGGTATAAGATGAGCAATGATTCAGTGTTTTACAGTCAGATACAAATGTTGAACAGTTAAAATAAATCCATCCCAATTTCATCAGAGAAACATCTTCTGGGTAATTAGAAAAGTTTTTTTTCTGAATAAAATGTTTAAAAGTAGAAATCTCTTGGTAGTGGTGTGAAAAAGTGATAGTTCCATGGGAAGGGTCAATGGTGAAATCTGTTGTTCTTGAGATGACATCCCATTGTGAGGTGGTGACCCACAATCTTCGTATGCCTAAAGTCTCCCATCTTCTAAAGCTCACTTCTAGAGCAGAGTTCATGTTGCCATAAATGATAACAACATTTGCTGATGATGCCATGATTTGATAATAATAAGCTTCAGCCCTTTCCATGTATAACTGCATGTTTGCTGGGATCACATTCACAAAAGCTAAACAGACTTCATGTATTTTCATCTCTCTTTTCATATCTGAGAGAAACTGAACACCCTGATCATCATTTAAGATAACCATCCCAACCCAGTACCAGCTGAAATAAATCATCAAGGATACCATGGCAATAACTAGGCTTGTGTCTTTTGGAGCAATCTGATATAGATGAGGAAATATGTCATGGTTACTCAGAATATCATTAAATGGTCCATAAG
Organism: Phyllotis vaccarum; assembly: GCA_033318265.1. Taxonomy (NCBI): domain Eukaryota; kingdom Metazoa; phylum Chordata; class Mammalia; order Rodentia; family Cricetidae; genus Phyllotis; species Phyllotis vaccarum. The sequence continues at coordinate 146,560,022 of JARWLC010000003.1, read as the reverse complement.
TAACCTAAATAAGACAGAACCCAGTAAGAACATGAAAAACAAAACAAGAAGCTAAGTTTAAGATCCAAAATGAAAAAAGTATCATTTAGAAGTAGTCAAAAAAACAACTTGTTTACCAAGTTGCTTTAATGTCTTACTTCCCATAAGCTGGAAAACTACTGACATTTCTCTGTATTCTACTAAATCCTCACTTCTGCAATTCCCAGTCATCCATGAAAATAGAAGCATTGATGTTACAAAAGTGAGTGATTTGTTATAATTTTGGTAAAAAAATTCACTGGCACCGACCCCATCTAAGGATCCTTCTTCAAATATTCACAAGCACAAAACAAACAAACAAATAAATAGAGCAAAAGAACTTAGGTTTTTTTTTAACTCTACACATCAATCTTAACATCACCTGTGGAAATGTGAAGAGCTGCAGGAGTGCCCCTACTTGGGCAGAAGCTGTCCATGTTGATCCTATAAGTGCTACATCACAGTGACTATATTCACAGATGAAATTAGGAAACATCTCACCAGATTTTGAGAGCATGTTTAAGTCATTGATATTTGTTGATGTAAAATCACACTGATCACCAAGAAACATAAATCCCAAAGTAATGTTGGGTAAAAGATTAGGGTCCTTGTTGATTTCTTCTATAGCAAAAAGTATTACCAGAACATATTGGTATGTTTTCATTGGCAAACTAAAAACAAGACAGTGATCATTACTGACAATGGTACAAACATGGTAATCCTCAAATCAAATACAAAGAATGCTTTGTACTAATAATATTTATCCCCTAAATTCCCATATTATATAATCATCCTCCAGGAAAGAAGAATGTAGGAGAAGCTTTTAGGAACTAATAATTATTTTAAAATTCATAAAGTTGGACAATTCACTAATACAATTTTTCTAATGGTGAAAGTCTCTAAAATACATTCATTCCCCTGTTCACATTAAAAGCTGTTGAATGACCTTATTCCCTGGATGATCCAGAGGCTCTCTCTTTATATACAGTGAATCATCTTATGTTTTGATTCTGAAATAAACATACTCAGTAAATATTAATAGAGTTTTTCTCAGCAATGTTTCTGTGTCAATCCCTGTTATGTATAGTTTAAAGTAACTATTTCATTTTAGTTAGACTTTTGTAGGTCATATGTATCAAGAGATTCATCACTTATTTAAAAAATTTCTAATCTGTCACAATGCAGATTTTCAGATATTTATATGATTTTCTGAATTTCACTGCTAACTTGTAAAATCTCTCCCTCTCACTTTATTTCATATTATTTATTTGATATTTTTCTTTTTATTTTCCTTAATTTTATGGTTAACCAACCATCTTTTTAAGTAACTTTCTCTTCATTTCTCTGATTCCTGCCACTTTTTTTACTTTATTTCTATTTCATTCATTTCTTTCCTGAGCTTAATTAAGTAAATTATTCTGCCTTCTAGTTTGTGATCAAAACAAAGTATGACAACGGCCTCTGCTCTTGGTGATGTAAAGCTTTTTGAGTCCTATATTATTCCGTAAAATTAAGTATACTATGTGATTTATTATGTTGATAAGAGTTTCTCTCTGTTGGAAGTAAGTATAGTTTCAAAACAAATGAACCATCTTGAATTTAATTTTTATAAGTTTCATGAGAGGCTTTATATGGTTACCTGTGAAGGAAAAACCTGGAAAATGCATATGTAGTAGAGTTTCTGGTACCCTCCGGTAGACTTGATAATTCTCTAATCTTATCTGTCCCTCCTAAATGAGAGTGTCTAGGAGTTGGTCCTTATGTGTGTTCCTTTAATGACTACTTATGATGATATAATTCTTTTTTATATTTTTAACCTTATAATATAGGAGGATATTTTGACATCAAACTGAATTTAAAAATAAAGTCTAGATATTTTATTTGAGTGCAGTTTCCTAAGAAGGAAAAATATAATGCATATAAAGAGTAGAAAAATTAAAAACTAAAATAAAATATTTTAAATTAAATCAATATAAAGAAGGTTTACAGATGAAGGGATAAACAGAAATTATCTTATAAAGCTTCATATTCTAAAGTATAAAGCCTTCAAGTTTTAATAAAATAGAATTGAAATTTTATAATGAATACATATCTTTTCACCTACTAAAAGGAAAAAAAATTGTTTTATTTCTATACAATCTCATAGCATTAAAAGGAGACAAATTAAAATTGTAAAATAACAAAGTATTTCAGAAAAACGTACTTTTGGGAAGAGACCACCACTTCAGCAAATGGTGGAATGAAAATTGAAAGGCTACTCATGAACTGCTATATTAGCATAAGGAAAAAGCAACCTCCAGACACAGCCAGACTGAGGGGGATATGAACTCACATAGCCTGTGTCAGTATACACAGACAGAAATCTTGGCTCAGAGAAAGGAAAGTGTATCCTACCTTTAACAAGATGGTATTTGAACTCAAGACCTGTTTGGAAATAGAAAGTAATTTTTTTTCCCACTGAGTGTCACTTCGTATATCAATTACATTCCAGCGCAGGGCCTATATCTAGGAATAGCTGGACATAACAGAACTAAGTAGTTCATGTGAGTTTTGTGTATTTTTGTGTATTTTGTTTCTTGTAATTGCTAAGAGTTGATTTTCTTTTGTTTATTTTGATTTTTTATTTGGGACTATTGGGAGAGAGAGAGAGAGAGAGAGAGAGAGAGAGAGAGAGAGAGAGAGAGAGAGAGAGAGAGAGAGAGAGAGGGAACATGTTGTTGTATCATTAGGGAGGTAAGAAAGGTCAGGGAAGAGTCAGAGAGGGAAAAGAATTTGATCAAAATACATTGTGTGAAAAAATTTAAATAAAAATAATGTATATCATATAAAATATAAATTACATTAATTTAGGTTTGGATAAGTAATTAATAAAAAATTCAAAGCTCAAATAAATGGAAATGTCTGTATATCTCAATTTATGTATTAATTTATGTAACTCTTAAAGAAAATTATGGGGAAAATATTTCTACATATAGAAAAAACAAACTTTCTTCACTATGACAAGTAATCAAGTAATAACCTCAATAAATTAACATGTTTATTGTATGTAATCATATTAGGGAACTTATGCACAGAAAGGAAACATTGAGCAGAGAGAACAGACATTTGACAGAATGATGTTATTTATATATTTATTTTAACTGGTCATTCAACTAATGGAAAATAAATGTCCAGAATATCAAAAGAGAAAAATAGTTATGAACAAAACACAAAAAGATCAGTAAGTAGAGGAAGAAAGATGATTATTTCAATAGAAGTACAAATAGGTAATAAATTTGTGAGAATAATTCAAAATATTCAGCAGTTAAGAAAGTTAAGTCAAAGCAGCATTGAAATTAGAATCTCATCGAGATGAAGTCATCACTGTTTTGTAAGGGTTATTCTCTTATACATTTTTATTTATCTGTGAATTTTAGTGTATCTGCACATGTTTTGTATGATCTGCAGATGCATGTTTGTAAAGTCATACATGTAGATGCCAAAGTTTGATACCAGGAATTATCTTAAAACACTTGCACCAATTATTTGTTATATTTAGCATCCATCAGTAAAATTCAGAGCTCACTGATATGGCTGTACTTGATAGCTAACTTTCTAGAATGCCCTGCTTTTGCCTATGAGGTTAGAATTATTTGCAGGTGGCTTTCACACTCACTCAGCATTTATAATTCAGAGTTCTGGAAATCTGAACTCCAGTTGTCATAATAGCGCCACCAGCACTTTAGACACTGATCCATCTTATCATCCAAAACTAGCATTAAATAAAATAGTATTACAGATGCAAGTGAAGACCTCCAGAAAGGTGAATACCTTACATGTTTTGGCCATAACATCAGTTATTTCTGGTTTCTGTCCATAACTCTATTGGTGTTTATTCAAAAAAATTAAAACCAGTGTACAGTGAAGCAATATCACTACTAACGAGCACCTCAAAAGAACACAAAATGAATGCATAAAAAGCATGCACAAACTCCTTTTTACTGTCTACCCTCTATGCAGAGTAATTAACATGAGCAGTTTTTAACAATGCCTGGATGAAGAAATTTAGTAAAATACAATGTTCTGTACCCAAATATTATGACAAATAACATACAGCTATCTAAGAACAATTGGAGGCTCGTAATAAACCAAGTAAATAATTCAGAGCCAGAAAAACAAATACAATTACCATGTGGTAATACAGGTTTGACTATGCTGTGCTGAGAGAGGGTGACTGAAAGGGAGAAAGAATTAATGGAAGAAGGGGCTTATGGTTATATGTCTGTGTGTGTGTATATATATATATATACACACATGCATCAGTGAAATCAATTAATGTGAATACACAATGTGTTAGACAAAGTCAAGAAATACAAACCAAACAAGCATGGTGACCCATACCTTTAATTCAGCATTTGTGAGGCAGATGCAAGCAGATCTTTGTGAGTTTTGAGCTCACCTCATTTACAATGCAAGTTCCAAGCCTTCCAGGGCTGTAAAGTGAGATCTCAAAAAGAAAAGCAAAGAAATGGAAATAAAAATACAACTGCCTTAAACAGAGAAGCTATGAACAAGGGCAGAGGCAGAGTCCTGCAAAATATACAGAGAATAGGTGATGTTGGAAACTCTGTCCTAGTTTATACCCATCCTCTAAAGCTCAACAGACACCACAGAATATAGAAAAGCAAAAATGTAAGATTCAGAAGACAGGAGGATGATGAAATGGTATCTTTCTGTCATGACATAAGCACTGCACTCATGCTTTCTCAGCTGCTGTGTTTGTCTTTAGAGAGACCATGCAGGCATATGCCTCTGGTCAATGGTCAATAAAGGATTGGAGAGGGAGCGTACAAGGCTCAGAGACTCCATGTTGAAGGATTGGTTACAAATGAGCAAAGAAGAATAATTCCTTCCAGTTGTTCTTAGAGATAGTTCCAAAATAATAGTCAAACATATGGACCTTGTTAAATACAATAGAAATAAAACAAAACACGAGTATGAAATGAGAGTTGTTGGGAAGAGAGGAGAGTGACAGAATGGAAGCGAGATAGGATAGAATAGGAGGGGAAAGAGTAACTGAAATCCAGTAGGTACACAAATTAAATTGTTAATGGACAGATTTAAGTTAGAAATTTTAATGTGTCTACAAGTTACAGTATGTAACTGATCCCCCAAAATATTTAAAGTTAATGTGTTCTCCATCTTTGCAGAAGAATTGAGGTTAAATATAGAAACCAAAAGTATGGATATTATCAAAGATGTTTTATAAGTTTACTTTCAAAAATATATTCACAAATAGCTAAATATAATTTCATTCTAAATATATCTATATTTATTATTATTCACTATACAATAAATGCTGTTTAGTAACTTCATTTTTGATAAACTTGGGTGAATATTCATTGGCCATGAAAATTTTCAATTCCAATTTACCACAGTTTCCTGCTTTCCCTGTTTCTTCTTATTTATTTTTTGGGGAAGATGCTAAAATTTTATTTAATTAAAATCTTGGTTATATATCATCTGATCAAGACATCTGAAATGTACTATTTTTGCTTCTCTACATTTATTGCCTATAGTGTATTCAGAGAAGAACATGAAGTTTATTTCAAAGAGAAAAGTTATACCACAGCATGTCTTGTGAATAGATTTTGTTACCTCCTGTCATATACATCTCTAACAGATTACCTACTTTAGATATGGAGAACAAAACTCAAATATGCTAAAGCATAGCTCCTTCACATCAGCACAGGAAATGTAAAAAACAGCCACCAGAATCAAAGTGTGAACAGTGAAGTATTTACAAATCTTTAAGTACTTTTGTAAAATTGCCAAAGAAGAAAATAGAATGTATTATATGTAAAGGAATGAATAAAATGAAAACATTTAAAATTTATCTATAAGTATATTCAGTAGTGACAAAGATAATCCAATTTGTAACATTCATTTTGCTCTCAAATATTGCCACCTACTTATAGTAACATCTGACACAGGATGCAGAACATAAGACAGATGGTCCTTTCCCATTGACACCCATCTCCTGTTTTCAGAAGAAGTACAAGTATTCAGAAGGAATCTACTCATTGTACTTTTTTTTTCATTTTTTAGGTAGACTATTCACCAAATACCTGACACTGAGAATACCACAATGAGTGATTGGACTATTGCAGATAGGAACAATAAGATAGAAAACAAAAGCCATGAAACTCTCATAGTGGAGTGTTCTCTCATAAATGAAATGAATCTCATCTCCAAGAAGCCACGGAACATCAATGGCATGATGTCCTGGCACACAAACTATATGAAAGAATAAGTAATATGTATGGTTACATCTACCCAAAGCTAGGAACAAATATAAATGAGCTTTATATATAAATATAAATATAATATATATATTTATGCACTTATGCTCATGGCAGACATTTTAAAGGGACAATTAGCTGTAGCCTGTTAGCACTAAACTAATTCCAGTGGTTTGAATTGTGTTTCTAAGTGAGAAACCTGTACACCCCATCCATAATATGGCAACTCTCAAGAAGAATGGGAACTATAATAAATAAAGTATGGAGTTATATCTCTCTTAAATCTAATCTTTGTAAGTAGAAGTCTGAAAAATGTAAAATAAACTGTGATCCATTTGAAGAAAAGAAACCCAACAAACTACATTTTAAGTTTATCCTAAGTGATGTGAGAGGGAGAACAGGAGAGCCATACAGTATGTGTTTTTCCAGTTATATTATAGTAACAGAAACAGAAAAGAAAGACATAGCCGAGGCACTCACGGGAAATCCAGCAGCACCCTGAAGACATCTTCCTCTAGAAGTGCAGAAACTTCGAAAAGAATAAAACCACAATCTGTGCTCATGTCAGCACCAAGATTTTCATCGTGATTTATTCTCCAAAAGCAACTGGTTTCAGGAAAACTGCATAATACGAGAGAAAGCTTCAGCAATAGGAAGAAAATATTCAAAGTGTACACTTCTCCCATGTCTACCATGCAATAATCTTGAAGTGCAAAGTGGTTGCATGCACAATCTCATGGACACTCCAATCATTTACTCCTGTACACATGTGTGCCTCTTTTTATTACTGTTGCTAATGGAGAGGCAACTCAAGTTGGTCATAAATTTTCTCAATTTAAACTCACCACAAACTCCTCGAATTTCTTTCTTCTGATTCTGTTACACCATCCTTAGAGGAATACCAAAAATTGACCCAAAGTCTTTCCATCTGAGGTTCACATTGAATGTGAATCACAATTAGAAAACATGTTTTCAAGATCATCTATACTTGCCTTAGGGTAGTGATTTTATTTATGTCTAAGTCACAAGTGTTCTGGGAGATATTATTCCAGGCCTATGTCATAAAGCCATTTGAAATCTCAGATGTGGATTTTATCATGGGATTAAAAGCAAGGAGTGAGGTAAAAATGTCAAACATATTCATTTCACTTAGAGGCCATACAGATACATGATGCTTTATGCCTTTATTGTCCATTATAGGCATGGGTAGATACATTGTGTAGATTCATTATTTGACACAAGTCTACCTACACTGAATGTAATTTTTATTATCTAGATAACCAATAATAGATAAAATTCAGAAATTAATGTAAATATCCTCAGTACATAAATTTCTAGTCACTGCATCAATATCAATACAGACACTAAATTTCATTCACAAATACATACTTTTTTTGTCAATTTCTAAAGATAATGGACTTATAATAAAACACATCCTAACTCTAACCCACTGACCAATTTGGCCATGGAAGCGATAGGCTGGCTAAGTGAAGATCTTCACCTCTTCCTCCATTTCTTCAAATCCAATGCCCCAATCTCATTTCCAGATTCATGTCAGCCAACCTATTGGATCTTCCTCTATATCCTACCTGCCCTTCCCCCATCTCCAGTGGAGCACACAGACTTTCATTTCAAACTTCCATCCCCATAGTCATCTGTTTATCACAGCCCCAATATCCAGAAGGGACTAACTGTGAACCTATAGGTCACTCCATCCAGGGAAGCAAGTATCCCAATTGCAGAAGTTAATTTATTTTTACTCTCCTCCAAATCTACTTCCCCAGTCTTATCTCCAGATTTGTAGCAGAGAACCTTTTGCAGCCCAGCCTCACCTTCCTCTCTGTCCCTGTCTCCAGTGGATTACAAAGCAATGTATGTAAAGCCAAATGCATAATGCCAGCATAAAAAGAACAATGTCTTTACTAGAACCCAACAACCTTATCACAGTAGGCCCTGAGAATTTCAACATACCTGAAATATAATACAAAGACACAGAAAAAGCCTTTATGGATATTATAGAAGTCATAAAAGAGGAAACGAGTAAATCTATTAAAGAAGGAATTGAAAACACAAACAAACACTGAAAGAAAACACACAAAACAGTTCAAAATCTGAACATGAAAATAAAATTAGTAAAGAAAACCCAACTGTAAGAAATCTGGAAATAAAAAAATTAGAAGCTTCAATGGAATCACAGAAACAAGACTCATCAACCAAATAAAAGAGATGGAAGAAAGAAGCATTAGAAAATCAACAGAAGAAATAGACACCACAATCAAAGAAATTATTAAATCTAAAATGTCCAGGCACAAAATGTCAAGGAAATATAGGATACTATAATAAGATTAAATCTAAGAATAATAGGAATAGAGGAAGAAGAAAACCAAGCCAAAGGCATAAAACATATTTTAAACAAAATTAGAAATGCCCATCAAGGTCCAAGAAGCATACAGAATTCTAATAGTCTGGATCAGGAAAAAAATTCTTTCAGTAGATAGTAATAAAATATCAAATATAGAGAACAAAGAAAGGATATTAAAAGTTAAAAGATAAAAAGAACATGTAACATATACTGGCAGACATTTTAGAATTATACCCCACTTCTCAGAGGAAACCCCAAAAACCAGAAGGGCCCAGAAAAAATATTCTACAGATGCTAAAGACAACTGAAGCAATGCAGGACTACTACACCCAGCAAAACTTTTGATTACAATAGATAAAACAAGATAAAAGCAAATATAAACAATATTTATCTCAAAACCCAGTAATATAGAAGGCACTAGAAGGAATGCTCCTACATGATGAGAGTAAGGACACCCAATAAAATACAAGGAATTAGTAACTGGGGCCAGGAAACATAAAGAAACACACACACACCACACACACACACACACACACACACACACACACACACACACACACACACACTCCACCACCACTAACATCAACACAACCACCCTCCACACCAAGAAAAATAACAAGAAATGAGAATCTGCAAACATTACTCATGAATATCTTTCAATATCAATGGTCTTACCTCTGTAATAAAAAGTAAGACTAACAGAATGGATGCAAAATAGGATCCATTCTTCGCCTACATTCAAGAAACACACCTTAACATCAAGGTGAGATCATATCTAAGTAAAAGGATGGAGAAAGATATTCCATAAAAATATACTGAAGAAGCAAGCTGCTATTTAACATTGTACAAAAGGCTTCCAAACAAATCTAATTGGAGGAGATGGGGTAAACAATACATACTTATTAAAGGTAAAATCTATGAAAGGGCGGGTGCAATTCTTAACATCTATGCATCATGCCCAAGGGAATTCAGCTTCATAGAAGAAACATTATTAAACTTAAATGACATATTGGCCCTTGAGCAGTAATAGTGGAAGACTTCAATGTTTCACTTTTGCCAATAGACAAGTCAATCAGAAAAAAAGAGAAATATTAAAGTTAACCGAAGTTACAAACCACATGGGTCTATCAGATTTGTACAAAAAATTTCAACCAAACACAGAGAAATATATTGTTTCTTCAGCACCTCATAAAATATTTTCCAAAGTTGGCCACATACTTAGATAAAAAAGTCTCACAGATACAAAAAAATTGTAATAATATTTTGCATCCTGCCTAACTCCTACAGGTTAGAGTGGGTAGGAACTACAGAAACAAAAGAAAGCTTACAAGCTCACTTAAAGTTCACTATTTTAAAAACTGGGTGAAGAGAAAAATTAAGAAGTAAATTAAAATTTTTTCGAAATTGATTAAAAATAAAAATACGTCATACCCAAACATATAGGGCACAATAAATTCTGTTCCAAGAAGCAAGTTCATAACACTTAATGCCCACAAAAGTTGAAAAGATCTCATACTAACAAATGAACAAACACCTTAAAGATCTATAAAAAAGAATTGTCATACAAATGGAATATGCTGCAATAAATAACTAATCTCAGGTCTGAAATCAATAAAACAGAATCAAACAACAAAAGAATTATAAAGAACCAATGAAATAAAAAATTGACTAAGCACTGGGCAGAGCTCCTGGTCCAGATGAGAGCAGGGGAGAAGAGTCTGTATGAACAAGGGGATAGGGATTATGAGGAAAATTCACACAGTGATCGCTGACTGGAGCTCTGGGGAGTTCACTGAATCAACAATAACCACTGGAGATCCACTGGAAAAGGAGCTAGGCCTTCCAAGGCAACTTTTGACTAGCATGAGAGGTATGAGGAGCCATGAGGGGTGAGATCAGACTGTGATCCTGTTCATGAGCTGGGACCTTGGAGCCCAACTCTGTAGAGGAACACCTAACCCAACATTGACGTTGAGATGGGTGAATCAGACTTGCCTCGAGTGGATGTGCCAAGCTGAGCTGAGCCACCTTGGGACTTCTTGCCCTTTGAGGGGAGGGGATGGGTGGATGGAGAGGGGTGAGGCTGAAGACTAACTGTGAGAGATTGGGAGGAGGGAAGGGAGAGGGAGCAGGGCGATACATTGCTAATTTTTTTTTTTCAGGAGCTCAATAAACCTGACAATTCCTTCTCCAAATTAATTAAAAGGTAAGGAGAGAATATCCAAGTTAACAAAATTAGAAATCATAAGGAAAACGTAACAAAAGACACCAAAGAAATTTGGAAAAACCCAAGGACATACTTTAAAAACCTATATTATACAAGATAGGAAAATGTAAAAGAAACAGATCATTTTCTTGATATGTACCAACTAGTTAAGTTAAATCAAGGCCAACTCTTCTATTTTAGCAGTTCACAGAAAGCCTATATTTAACTTCAGCTTAAATGGAAAGTAATACAAAGCAATTACACCAAAATCATAAATAAGGCAAGCTTATCCACTTTTTGCTTGTCTATTTAATAGATTATCTGAAGTGTTAGGTATAAGATAATTAAAGGAGATTAAGGGTATACAAATGGGCAATGAAGAAGGCAATATATCTTTATTTGCAGATGATATGACTATATGTGTGTGTGTGTGAGAGAGACCCAAAAATTTTCACTAGGAAAATTCTGCAGCTGATACACACCTTGAGCTATGTGGCTGGATACACAATTGACTCAAAAAAAGAGCAGGTATCCTATATACATATGGTCTGAGAAAGAAATTAGAAAAACAGAAATGTTCACAATAGCCTCAAGTAGTATAAAATATCTTAGGTTAACTCTAACTAAGGAAGTAAAAGATTTGTACAATGAAATGTTCAAATCTTGGTATTACCCTCCTCTTCCAGACAAGAAGTAAGGCCAACTTCCTGGTCTAGGCAACAGGGAACAAACCTTTCTCCCAACCCCATCATAGTTAGGGCAGCAGGCAAGCAAGTAGGACCCTTGTGGGCAAGCCAAACTATCTCTGCCCTTTATCAGACCCTCTAGCCTATAAGCCTTACTCCATTGCCCAACCCCATTTATCTTCTGGAGACCTCAACTGTACATTGAGACACAAATTCCACCAGCTCTGATTTTACCAAGAGCTCCAATTATACCTATTAAACCAAGAACAGCCCCTAAAATATAGACAACGCTTGCATCAATTGGAGGAAGAGGTGAGTAGACATCAGTGCAAAAACATACATTCAACAAAATAAACAACAATGTGTCACCACCAGAACTTGTCTGTTATAAAAGAGAAATACCTTAACACTCTAGCATAGAAAAAAGCAGAGGAAAAAGCAGAAATAAATTTGTGAAGAAGATAGAAGCTCTTAAAGAAAAAAATAAAGAGAAAGTGAATTACTTTCTTAAAGAAATTGAGAAGAAAAAAAATGGGAAGAAATAAAAAAAATCCCTTAAAGAAAGACAAGAAAACCAAGAAAAGAAAATCAAACAAATGAAAAAATAGTATTAGTTATAAAAAATAAATAAAATCCATAAAAGACACAAACCAAAGTAATGTTGGAAATGGAAAGCTAGAATAAATTAACAGAAACTACAGATGCAAGCATAACCAACAGAACACAAGAGACAGAATAGTCTTTGACAGAAAAGATACAATAGACTAAATAGATTTGTCAGTCAAAGAAACACTAAAGTCAGAAAAGTCATAACTCAAAATGTGTAGGAAATTTGGAACACTATGAAAAGACCAAATCTAAGAATAATATAAACAGATGAAAGAGAAGAATATCATATCAAAGACACGGAAAGGATATTCAATAAAATCATAGAAAAACCTTTCCCAACATAATGAAAGAAATGCCTATGGAGATACAAGAAGTTTACAGAATACCAAATAGACTAGACCCCTCCTAAAAAGCCAATGCACCACATAATAATTAAAAGACTAAACATACAGAATAATAAAAGTGTGTTAAGAGCTTCAAAGAAAAAAAGGCCAAGTAACTTATGTAGGCAGACACATCAGAATAATATCTAACTTCTAATGTAGACTATGAAGGCCAGAAGGTCCTGGACAGAAGTTTTGCAGACACAAAGAGACCACAGATGTTAGCTCAGACTACTATACCTAGCAAAACTTTCAATCACCATAGATGGAGTAAGCAAGATATTCCATGGCAAACCAGATTAGAACAATAATTATCCACAAATTCAACTCTGCATAAAGCATTAGAAGAACAACTGAAACCTAAGGAAATTAGATGCCCCAAAATCAAGTAATTCATGTATGTAAAAGAAGCATTAATAAATCATAAATTGCAGAGAAAATTCCAAACACTAATACTGGAAGACATCCACATTCTCATCAATGAACAGGTCTGCCAGACAGAAACTCAACAGAAAAATAAGGGATCTTACAAAGGTTATAGCTCAAATGGACTTAATAGATACATACAAAACGTTCCAAACAAACTTAAAGAAATGCCCTTCTTTTCAGCACCCCATGGAATCTTTCTAAAATTGACCACATAACTCAAGCAAAAGTCAAATACGAATATATTCAAAATGGGAATAATCCTAGGTATCCTATCTTACCACCATGGCCTAAAGTTAGAATTCAACAACAACACAAACTACAGAAACTTACAAATTTATAGAAACTGAAAAACTCTCAACCACCTCTGGGTCAAGGAAATAATAAAAAATGAATTAAACATTTCCAAGAATTTAATGAAAATGAATTCACCACATATCTAATTATGTGACACAATGAAAATAGTAATAAGTTTATAGAACTAAGTGCATGCATAAAGAATTTGGAGAAATCTCACACTAGTGACTAAACATCACACCTAAGAAGTATTGAGCAAACAGAAGTTAAGTCACCCAGAGAAAGTTGAAGGAAGAAAATAACCAAACTTAGGGTCAGGGCAACATCAATAAAATTGAAGCAAAGAGAACCAATACAAAGAATCAATGAAACATAAAGTTGGTTCTTGAGAAAAATCAACAAAGTAGACAAATATTATCCAAACTAACCAGAATGCTGTGGGAATGTCTTTCTGTATGCTGTGAATATTAATCTTTAAATAAAAGAGCTGTTTTGGACAATGACAGGCACCATAGAAAAAGTAGGTGGGGAATCAGAATAAGTAGGAAAGGAAGGGCAGAGTCAAGGGACAGACTGAGCCAGATGCCCAAAGAAGAAACATGTAAAGAACACAGGTGAGCCATGGGCCATGTGACAGAAAGATTAGTAAAAATGGGTTGAGTTAAAATATAAAAGTTAGCTAGCAAGGTGCCTGCGCCATAGACCAAACAGCATAAAGTTAATATAAGCATCTGAATCATTTTTGGGGGCCTGAGCAGTGGTGGGCGGCTAAGGCGTCTGGCATGGCAGGTCTGTGGGTCCTGGACCTCTGACCACTTGAGACCAAAAAACCTTATTACTACACCAGAAGGCAGAGAAACAATATCTAAGTTAATAAAATCAGAAATAAAAGTGGGACATAACAACAGGCACAGAGAAAATGCAGAGAATCATTGGGTCATCATTCAAAAACCTGATCTCCAAAAAATTGGAACATCTAAAAAAAATGGATAGCTTTCTACTTGGTACCATTTGTCAAAATTAAGTAAAGACCAGATAAACAAACAACTTGAATAGATCTATAACATGTAAGGAAATAGAAGCAGTTGTTAAAAATATCCCAACCAAAAGAAGAATCCTAGGCCCATATGGTTTTAGTGCAGAATTCTACCAAAATTTCAAAAACAATTAAGACCAATACTCCTTAAATTGTTTCACATGATAGAAACAGAAAAAAATTGCCAAACTCTTTTTGTGAGACTACAGTCACCCTGATACCCAAACCACATAAAAATGCAACAAAGAAAAGGAATTACAGATAAATCTCTCTCATTAACATTGAAACAAAATACTAAATAAAATACTGACAAATTGAATTCAAGGACATGTCAAAAAAATAATCCACCATGATCATGTAGGTTTCATCCCAGAGCTTTAACATACAAAAATCTGTTAATGTCACCCACAATATAAACAACTTGAAAGAACCACATGGTTATCTTATTGGATGTTGAAAAAGCCTGTGATGAAAGTCCAACACCACTTCATGATAAATGTCTTGGAGAGATCAGAGATACAAGAAATAAACCTAAACATAATAAAGGCAATATTAAACAAGCTGGCAGCTAACATCAAACTAAATGAGGAGAAACTCAAAGTAATCCCACTGAAATCAGGAACAAGACAAGGCTGTCCATGCTCCGCATATCTATTCAATATAGTACTCAACATTCTAGCAAGAGCAGTAAGACAGCAAAAGAAGATCAACAGAATATAAACTTCAAAGGAAGAAGTCAAAATTTTGCTATTTGCAGATGATATAATAGTACACATAAGTGACCCCTAAAATTCTATAAGGGAGCTACTACAGCTGAACAACACCTTCAACCATTTTTAGGACACAAGATTAATAACAAAAGGTCCTCTAATAAGTATGTGATAAAAGGGCTGAAAATAAAATCCATAATATTTGCAAATAACTTCAAATATCTTGGGGCTAACTCTACCCAAGGAAGTGAAAGACCTCTGTATGACAAGAGCTTACATCATTAAAGAAAAAACTGTAGGAGATATCAGAAAATAGACCTTACATGCTCTTAACATAGGTAGCTTCAACATAGTAAAAATAATAATGTTACAAAAAGCAATCTACAAATTCAATGAATCATCATCAAAATCCCAACATAATTCTTCACAGAACTTAAAAGAACAATACTCAACTTCCTATGGACAAATAACAAACCCAGGATTCCCCAAACAATCCTATTTGATAAAAAACATTAACAAAGAAAAAGACCTTCTGGAGGCATCAGCATCTCTGACTTCAAGCTCTACTATAGGGGTACAGTGACAAAAGAGGCTTGCTAAAAAGCAGATATGTGAATCAATATAATCAAACTGAAGAGCCTATCAATAATCAACACACCTATGAAAACCTGATTTTAGACAATGGACAAAAAGAAAGCATCTTCAACAAAAGGTGCTGGCGTAACTGGATGGTGGGATGTAGAAGAATGCAAATAGATCCATATCCATCACCCTGCACAAAGCTCAAGCCCATGTGGATCAAAGACTCAACCAAAAACCAGTCACACTGAACCTGATAGAAAACGTAATGGGAATTAGTCTTGAATGCATGGGGACAGGAGAACATTTCCTAAATATAACACAAGTGGCACAGACACTGAGAGCAACAATTAATAATTAGGATATCCTGAAACTGATAAGATTCTGTAAGGCAAAGGACATAATCACTAATACAAAACGACAGCCTACAGAATAGGAAAAGATCTTCACCAACACTGCATCTTATCAAAAGCCGATCTTTAAAATATATGATGAATTCAAGGAATTAGAGATAAAACCCAAACAATCCAGTTTAAGAATGAGACACAGAGCTCAGTAAGGAATCTCACCATAACCATCTCAAAAGGCAAAAGGCACTTAAAGATTTCCTCAACATTCTTAGCCATCAGGAAAATGCAAATCAAAACACCTCTGCGATACCACCTGTCAAGAAAACTAAGACCAAGAACATTGATGACAGAATATGCTTGGGGGAGATGTGGAGTAAGCAGAACACTCCTTTATTGCTTGTGGGAATGTAAACTTGTACAGCCACTTTAGAAATCAGGATGGTGTTTCTCAGAAAACTGTGATAAATCTACCAAATGATGTAGCAATGTCACTCTTGGCCATTTACCCAAAGGATGGATATTCTTACCACAAGGACATTTGCTCAACTATGTTCATAATAGCATTATTTGTAATAGCCAGACTCTTGGAACAACCTAGACTCCCCTCCACTAGAGAATAGATTTTTTTAAAATGTGGCACATTTATACAATGGAGTACTACTCAGAAGTAAACAACAAGAAAATGACATTCTGAAATTTGCTGGCAAATAAATAGAAGTCTAAAAAAGTCATCCCGAGTGAGGTAACACAGACACAGGAAGACACACACGGTATGTACACACTCATATGTAGATTTTAGAAGTAAAGCAAAGGTTAACCAAGATATAACCCATAACCCCCGAGACAGGTAACAAGAAGGAACCTAAGCGATACATCCATGGAACCCCTTGGGAAGGGGAAATAGAGAAGATCTTCTGAGTAAATTGGGATCATAGTGGAAAGCTGAGAAAAGAACATGAGGGAATGGGATGATTGAGTTAATGGAGGGACAGGGTGGGAGAACAAAAAATAGAGTGAGCCATTGTGGGGTTAGAGAGACATCTGTTGCTAGGAAAACACCCAAGAAACCATAAAATGACCCAGGTAAGACTCCAAGAAATAGTAAAGAGGGTGCCTGAACTGGCCTTCCCTTATAATCATATTGATGACCACCTGTTTGCCGTTATAGAACCTTCATCCAGCAACTGGAAAGAGACATAGAGACCCACAGCTAAGCACTGGATTGTGCTTCCAGTCCAGGGGACCGGGCTAGTGGGAGCTCACTGACTCTGAATTCACATCTGGGGAACCTGCATGAAACTAAACTAGGCCCTCTGAATGTGGATGACAGTCTAATGGCATGGGCAGTTGTGGGGCCTCTGGCACTGTGACTAAACTTTATTCCTGGTCTACAAACTGGCTTCTTGGAGCCTATTCCCTACAGAGGAACACCTTACTCAGCCACAATACTGGGGGATGTGGTTAATCCTATACCAACTGGATATGCCAGACTATACTACTTTCCCTGGGAATCCTTACCCTTTCTGAGGGGTAGATGAAGTAGGTAAGGAGAAGCTAATGGGTGAATGAGAAGAGAGTAGGGAGGGGGAACAATGGTTGGTATTTTTTTAAAACTATTAAATAAAAATTAAAATGTTCAAATCATTGAAGAAAGAAAATTTAAAAGATTTTAGCAGATGGAAATATTTTTAGTGCTCATGGATTATATATTTGACATAGTTAAAATGGCCATTCTACCCAACAAAATCTACAGACTCAATGCAATAATCTTTAGAACTTCAGAACAGTTCTCAGATCTTGATAGAAAAAAATTCAGCTTTATATGGAAATATAAAAATACCAGCATATTTAATTCAATACTGAATAATAGAAAACTCTGGAGCTACTCTATTCCCAGTTTTAAGTTGTAGTAAAAGCTATAGTAATAAAAACAACATGATGTTGCTACAAAAACACATATGTTGGTAAATGGAGTTGAACTGAAAACCCAGACATAAATTCACACGCTTATGGACACCTGATTTGCATAAGTCAGAAGTGCACACTGGACGAAAGACAAATTTTCAACAAATGATGCTAGTCTAATTGGATATGTGCCCAGTAGGATAGTGAAAATAGAGCCACACCCGTCACCTTGCACAGAACTGAACCCCAAATAAATCAAAGATCACAACATAAAACTAGATGCGCTGAACCTGATAGCAAAGAAAGTAGAGAATAGGGAAAAACTTTCTAAAAATAAGAGCTAGCACATGATCTAAGGCCAACAATTCTTTAATGGCACATCATGAAACTGAGAAGATTCTGCAAAGCAAAGGACAGTGTCACTTAGACAAAACAGCAGCCTACATAGTAGGAAAAGAGTTTTACAAAGTACATATTTGATCAAAAAGATTTTATCCAAAATATGGAAGGAACTCACAAAAAATAAATATCAAGAAAGCAAATAACTCAATTTAAACATGGGATACAAATCTAAACAAAATTCTCAAAGGAGGAGACTAATATGGCCAAGAAATATCTGTAGAAATGCTTAACATCTTGAGCAACTGGGCAAATGCAAATCCAAATTAATTTGAGGTTTCCTATCATACCCATCTGAAAAAATGTAAAAAAGTGACAGATAAGGCAGAACGAATGCAAGCCTGAGAGGGAATGAAGGACTCCAAGAAAAGAAGTCCCTCAAACTCACCCTTGTCACAGCTTGAACAAACTCACAGAGACTGAAGCAACATGCAAAGGATCTGCACATATCTGTACCGAGTCCTGTGCACACATCGTGACTTTCAGTTCAGTGTTTTTACTGGATTCGTGTATGTGTGAATGAGTTGATGTCTGAGTCTTGTGCCTTTCTTCAGGTCTTTCTCTTCTATTTTTCTTGTTGTTAAATAGAAATGTGCTAATTTTGTTTTGTTTTATTTTATTATTTGTTTTAATGAGAGGCTAAAAAGGAGTGAGTCCTGATGGGAGGGACAGTATTGAGGAGATAATTGGGAGGAGTAGAGTGAAAGGAAGCTGTGATCAGGAGATATTACATGCGAGAGAAAGGTCTCTTTTCACTGAAAAGAATAAAAAAGAGGAAAATAAAAACTACAGTATACGTTACGATGGTTGAAGAAAGTATTATATGTGTCACAATTGTGATTCCCCATCTACATCAGAAAAATGTTTTTATTTCCCCACTGTCTCCTTGTATTCAAGAAAGCACTGCTCAGCAGCACTTAGTAAAACTGTAATTTTCATTTCAGGGTCTGCTGATGTTTATGCATGTGGCTTTGGACTTCTCACAAGAGAAGTGAAAATTACGGAACTCTGCTCAAAGGGATTTATACACTGATACGATGCTGGAGAATTATATCAAGCTGGTTTCTGAGGGTGAGTATATTTGCTTGCTGAATTCCTATTTGATTGGTTGAAGAAACCTAGTTGTTAGTGTGTAGACTCTCTTTGAACTTGTCGTAGAAGCTATGACATTAGGGCAATTTCAGTAGTAGAAAAGAACAACTTTATGACAATTTATGTTTTCTTTATAATGTTCCCTTTTTGAGGTAAGATACATCCTTTATCTTGGTTCCCTGTTGCATCCAGAAAGTCAGTGGCATGTAATCTGCCCCCCCCCTTTATTTCCATCATTGCGTTTGACATGGCTTTAATTGGAATGAGGCTGGAAAAATAAACACCATACTGTCTGTGTGTTCCTAAGGAGAGACCAAGAGAAATACATGAATAAACAGAAGATCATTTGATGCAGTAGGAGATATGGGAAGGCGTACTATTTTTAAGGCCCTCAGCCACAGGACCATCTGATACTCAATATGAGCTATGTCCAATCTGGAATCTTTGTTTTTGCTTCAAATAAAGTAAATAATACATAAAGACCCCCCCACAAATGTGGAAAATGTTTCATAAGCCTCACTGGATATTAAAGAATTGATATTGGAAGGAATCCTGTAAAGAAATGTAAAGAATATGGCAGGTCCTATAAGTCGTTGTCATATCTTAAAATCTAGAACCCATATTGGAGAGAAACCTTAAAATACAAAGAATGTAACAAATCATTTATCTTATTGTTATAATTTAAAAGTAATTAAAGAATCTATCCTGAATACTTTATAGATGTGATGAATGTGCTCAAATCTTAGATGACATCAGAAAATTTACCTTTGAGAGAAACCATACAAATGTAGTGAATGAGGCAGATCCTTTATCTATACCCAAAACCTTAGGAGAGATCATTAAACTCATATTAGAGAGAAAAGTTACAAATGTAAGCAATGTGAAAACTTCTATACCCAACAGTCAAGTCTTAGAAGACATCATGGAGGGAAAGAAAGCTTACTAGTATTAATAATGTGGCATATTCCTTATCTAGAGCTCTGTCTTTACAAACCACAGCAGGATCCATGATAGAGAGAACCAGATGACAATCAGAAAATTGTGAAAGCCCTAAATGAATTTGTAAATATTAAACAAAGTCAAGGATCTATATACTAAAGAAAATTTTGTCAATCTATACTATACAGAAAGATCTTTAATAAAATATTTGTCTAGCTCAACATCAAAAATTGATACTGATGACCAAATGTAGAAACTTGGAGAGAGTGACAAAGCCTTTAATTACTCTTCCAAAACTTACTGTATATTACAAAATTTGTACTGAAGAGAAACCGCATAAATGTGCACTGTTGAAAATCTTATGAGCTTGTTGCAGATTAGAAATTTCCTCTGTAGGGAATCCGAAGAAATACACATAATTTTCAATTCCTTTTCTAGTGTCAAAACTGTAAACTTATGGGCAAAGGTATACTGAAGGAAAACCCAAGAAAATGCTTTGAAGAGCTGAAGATCCAAGCTTATGAGCTTTGCTGCTTACCCACAGGGAGCCTCAGAATCCTCTGTGACTCTAATTTCTCAGGATCTGATGCCCTCTTCTGGCCTTCACAGGCACAGCCTACGCATTTTGCACAGACATCCATGCAGGCAAAATACCCAATATTCATAAAATAAAAGTGAGTTTAACAAACTTTAAAAAGAAAAAAGCTGATCTTTTAAAAGTGAAAAAATGCTCTGATTAGGATTAATCCTTTATTCACCTTCAAAAATATTTGCTGGTGTTTTATCCAACAAATGTGAGAAACTTTTAGAGATTTAACTTGTGAATGTGAGAATACACATATGCTCAGTAACAGCTTACAAATCCCCATTGAGCGTTTACATGAAGCTTTTGAAGTACTCAGGAAAGTTGGAGAAGCATTTGTTTCAACTCTAAACCACAATAAGAGTAGAAGAGTCATACTAAAGAGATACAAACATACAATCATGTAAATATTAGACAAACCAGAGTGTTATAGAGCACAAAACCAAAGTATTATATTCATATATCTGGTTGGTTACTTATGCTGACTTGCCTATCTTTAACATCCCTGAATTTCAGAAGTGTAGCTAACTTGGTTAATGGATCACATTTCTGATGTATCTGATGTGTGTCTGCAATCTGTTTGCAAGTATTTTATTGAGTATCATGGCTTCTATGTTCATCAGCTCCTGCAATTTTCTTTTTTTCCTTCCTTTCTCACTTTGTCCCTCCCTCTCTCCCTCTTTCCTTCCCTCACCCTCCCTCTCTCCCTACCTCTGTCCCTCCCTTCCTCCCTCCTTCCCTCTCATTTTTGTTTTGCCTTTACTTAATTTGAGTATTACAATGGTTATGGTTTTGTTGAAAGAGTTTGGAAGTACTTACATTTTTTTTTTCCTTTTTAATAGTTTAAGAAGGATTGTCTGTATATCTTTGAATTCTGCTGTGAATACATTTGACTCTGGACATTTTATAGTTGGAAAGTTTTAAAGATAAAGGTATTTAAAGATAACTTGTTAATATGTTTAGGTTGTTTTATTTTCTTGATTTAATTTTGGTGCTTGCATGAATCTAGAAATTCACTCACTCCTTTTAGATTTTACAAATTAATGAGGCACAAGTTTTTAAAGTATTCCTTATAATATTCTATATTTCCTCCGTGTCTCTTGTAATGTTTTTCTGTTCATTTCTGATTCTATTTGTTTGTGTCCTCTCTTCCTTGGTTAACGGGGCCAAAGTTCTGGCCACCTTGTTTATCTTCTCAAAGAACCAGCTCTTAGATTCATTGATTATTTTTACAGCTCTTTGTTTTTATTTTCTAGATTTTTTCCTATCAGCGGGGCTTGGATATTATCTGTTCCTGTTTATCTGAATTTTGAGATGCAGCACATCATTAAGTCATTCAGTTATGCTCTCCCTGATTTTTTAATGTAGCATTTGAAGGCTACTTTTAATGTTTCCCAGAGTTTTTATTTTATTGTGTTTTCAATTTATTTGCAGGATTTTTTCATTTCCTTCTTATTTCACTCAGCCATTATTCAGTAATGAGCTGTTTAATCTTCGTGAGTTCTAGTGTTTGCTAGAGACTTATTGATGTCAATTTTACTTTTGATTACATTGCTCCCAGATAGGATACAAAGATTAATTTTAATCTTTTGTGTTTACAAAACTTGGTTTTGTGTCCAGGTTTATGGTGTGCCTTAGATATGCTTCTATGTGCTGTTTAATGGAATCTGTATTCTTTTGTATTGGGGTGATATGACGGCTAGTTTTTATGTCAATATGATGTAAGTTAGCATCATCTGAGAGGAAGGAAACTCAAT
Organism: Phyllotis vaccarum; assembly: GCA_033318265.1. Lineage (NCBI taxonomy): Eukaryota > Metazoa > Chordata > Mammalia > Rodentia > Cricetidae > Phyllotis > Phyllotis vaccarum. Next base: position 146,537,404 of record JARWLC010000003.1, on the reverse strand, counting down.
TGAAAAAAAAAGCCTCCAAAAAAACTGACGTGTATGAAAACTTGTGGGGCATTTTCTTAAGTAGTGATTGATGTTGAAGGGCCAAACCTACTGTGGATGGGGCCATCCCTGGGCTGGTTGTCTTGGGTTGTATAAGAAAGCAGGCTGAGAAAGCCATAAGTAGAAAGTTAGTGAGCAGTGGTCTTTCATGACTTTTGCATCAGCTCCTGCCTACAAGTTTGTGCCTTATTTGAACTCCTTTCAGTGATGAACCGTTATACAGAAGAATGGGTGAAATAAACCTTTTCCTTACCAAGTTGCTTTGGTTCACAACTATGCTGCTCTAAGAAAAGGTACTGAGCCGCATGGCTGAACAGGAAGAATCATGGGTTAGACGAAGGGCACAGAGTTAGCAAGTTATATGCCTGGGCCTTAGGCTGATCAGCCCTAAACTATTGTAAACATCTGTGTGTCTCTGTGGGTCAGCGGGTCTGCGGGTCTAAACCTTGAGGTTATGCCGAAAGTCCGGGTCAGAAACCTCGTACTACACTTGGGGTGTTAGAAGCAGACTCCAGGTGTAGGATCATCACCTAGACGTGTGCCACGCTATCATGTGCCTTCTCTTCTGCAAGACCTACAGGGACCAAAGTGTCTGAAGACCTAGGTAGGGCCAGTGAAGAGAGCTAGTATCAAGGCCCCGAGAGAAGAGTTATGAATGGAGATAAGCTAAGGGGAACTCTAGAAGTTCTCACACCTTCCTGGGGTCTAGTTTATGTCCCACCCTCAGTCTACTTCCCTGACCTTCAGATACCTTCCCCAGTTGAGCATCCCCTTTCCACACTCTGTATACTGGCTCCATACTCTATCAGATGGCCCCACCCATATGTATATATGCCCTATTCTTTCATAGCCCCTCTATCTACTGGAAGGCTCCCACCTTCACCCAGTGTCTGGATCAGCAAACAGCAAGTAGTGCAGCATGAGGATGATTGGTTTCAGTTGCTGCAGATACACCACCGTCAGCCAGCAATAGACTTGGATTACCTGGAGGATGGAGGCTGAGTGGGAGAGGTTTTTCCTGTGATTGGGGACTTTATTTCATCTCCTGGCCTTACTCCCTTGGGACACTTTTGGCTACTATATTTTGCTGGCTCAATGTTGCAACCTCCTTGCCCAACCGTTCCACACAAGCCTTGAACAGGCACAGGCAAGCCTGCAGGTGTGGCTTGGCAGGTCATGGCCAGCTTTAGCCTGCACAGCACTACCAGCACCTAGAAGCACAGAGGCAGCAGCAGAGGCCGGCCTGTTGGTGGAGATTAACTCTTTTTTTCACTGACTATGGTCTTTTCAGCTCTTCCCAGACATCATACACTCACAAGCATCCAGCCTCCTTACATCCTCCTCCTGGAAACATATCATACAAGAAAGTAATTTTCTGCATGGAACCTATAGCAGGAATTCCCAGATCTCAGGCATCATCCAGGGCCACAGGGTGCATAGGGAAACAGGAAACTGGTGTGTAGAATCAGCAAGTTACCAATAAATTTCAGCCCCAGCCTTTGAATCTTTTCTTTATGATGCAATGAGTCTTTCTCTGTACCGCCAGCCTCTAAATAATGACATGGAGACTTATTATTAACTATGAAAGCCCAGTCTTATTTTAGGCTTTTCCCACTAGCTCTCATAATTAAGATTAATCTACTTCCTGCTCTTTACTGCACCTCTTTACACATCCCATGCTGCTTCTTCTGCATCTGGCTGGCAACTCTGTCTTCTTCCCAGAGTTGTCTCTCTGCCCTGAAGTCCCACCTGTACCTCCTAACAGCTAACAAATGCTCATTTTTTTTTTATTATACCAATCACAGCAATACATTTTCACACAGTGTACAAATATCCCACAACATTCTGACCTCAGTTTTCCTCTTTTCAAGTTCAAAGTGAAAAAAGAGAAAGAAAATGTCCTAGATGGTTCTTTCTACAGTCAGAGCTGGACTGGTCTTTTCTTCCTGGCTAAGCATGTGTCTGTGGGTTGCCCCAATTCCTGCATGTGCTTGTTTCTACTAGGGTTTAGCATATGGGCACATAATACACCTCTATAATATTCTTGTCGCAGGAACTCTGACCAGTCAGGACACTTGTGCTTTACTGTGGCTTTGCAACTAGATGACTGATGGTGTTGAACTAATCATATTCACTCTCTTCACTTTAATTTACACTTTCCAAAAGTGTTGCTTCCCCCTCCCCCACTGTAAGGCCCTACTCTAACCCTGTAGCTGCTGGTCTATAGGTCCTGCTCTTCTTTTATCATCATGGCCTTTCCCCCCATAGATTCAGCTCTCAGTACAGTTTGAGGATGAGCTGCATCAATGCTACAGGCTCCCTACTGTCAGAGGTAGACAGGAACCACCTGCTGGGATAGGCAGTAGGCAGTAGAAGCTGCAGGAACACACATCTAGGCCCCCTCATCACCAGGACCCTCCTTCCTGGGGTGCTTATATGCCTCTGGTTCTCTCTCAGGCTCAGTGTACTATCTCCTTACATAGTTGGCCAGGGTTATCTGCAGGTACATAAGGGTCATGGCCTCCACCAGCAGGTAAAGTGCCACCAAAACTCAGATGTGGAATTCAAGTGTTAGCTGATAAGGTTTGGAGGTATGTCTCTGGAGTTCTGGGGTGTGGCCAGCCCCTTTGAAAAGGCTACTGGGATCTTGAGTGCCCCATTTTGTTCCTGCCTTCTTGAGAGATTGGATCAGCATCCATCGTCTGGACCATCCGATCACTCAAGTATCTTCCTAAGGTGTAACCTGTGATTGTGAGTGTTAGATTACTTTCCAATAAATATTAATATTGTATTTGACATATTGCAGGAGAGATTTATTGCATTACCCAGATGCACAGAGAATAGATAGCATTGTTTTACAGCCTGCAGCAAGAGGCCATCCAGCAAGTGAGTACCCTTTCACCTGCCCGGGTTGTCCTAGCTCATCCCAGGCCTCAGACACCCACTGACATCTGAGCAGAAAGTCCACTAAGGCATAGGCAGAGTGTTGCATCTTCCACAGGTATCTACAGGAAGACCCAGGCTACAAACTTCCTTTTGAGGCACAGGGAGGAGAGGAAGCGGAGTGCAGCTGCCACCTAGGGATAAATTCCATGTTGGGACCACACTCCAGGCTCCAAGCCTTTCTTGTAACCCTCACTCTAACCTTCCAGAGAACTGCCTAACTGCATCAATGATTGTTTGGCAGATAAGGTTGAGCATCTAGATGTATCTGGGCCAGTTGCAGGTCTGATGAGGAAGGTGCCTTAAGATGAGCCCTCAGTTAGTGACTAACTTGGCCATGGGAAGCCTAGAGAGAAAAGAAGGTCTCAGGGACACTATAGTTGTTGAGAATTTAGCTGAGGGACCTCTGGCTGGTCTCTCATATACATACCCTTATCCCCTACAACCCTGTCCCCATGACTCACACCCAGTTTCAGCCCTCCTTCAGAACCATTTCCAAGTTATGGGCCACAAATACCAGGTCTGGAAAAAGGAAAGAATCAAGTGGTATGGATTTCAAGGCTTTCAACCCCAGGCTAGCTGTAGACCAGTTCTCAGAACACATCTGTCTTCCACCTCCTCAGTGCCTTAGTCACACACAACTGCAGGTCCTTTTTATTTTTTAACTGGGTATTGCAGATGTCAACTTGAGTTGTAATGCTTGCAGAGCATACCCATTGGCCAACTTCCCAGCTGAAACAATTTCCAATTTGCAGTTTTCAGTGCTGTAGTATGGACTCACTAGAGCTAGGCTGATTTATGGATTTGGTAGGCAGGAAATTTACACCTGACCCCATCTGGTTTATGGGTGGCTTAGGGCTTGTAGGTGAGACAGTTTGGAGCTGGAAAGGTATGGGCAGAGACAATCACCTCACACACATGCCAGAGTAAACTTACTCCCTCCAGCTTGAGCCCCTATTATCACAAGCACTTGCTTTTTGTGTGCTTGTGTATTTGGTTGTTGTTGTTTTTTGGTAGGGAAGGATCAAGTCTAGGGACCCATGTTTTTAAATGTTTTCACATTTAGATGTATCTGAGTAGGAGACATATCCCCACAAGCACATGGAGGTCAGTGGACACCTAGTGTGAGTCTACTCTCTCATTCTGCATATGGGTCTCAGGGTTTCAACACCGGGCCTCACGCTTGGTGGCGACTTGACCTCCCGAGTACATTTTGCTGGCTCAAAAAACCTGTTATTCAAACCCCCTTTTTTGTTAGTGTGTTTTCATTTTTCTTCTTTGTAAAATCTATAATGCATTTTAACTGTGCAAGGGTGGTGTGTGTGTGTGTGTGTGTGTGTGTGTGTGTGTGCCTGAGTCTACTCTCCTGTCCTGTCACAGAAGCCATAAGAAGACATTGGTATCTTCCTTTATTACCTAGGGTCTCCCTGAACTTGGGACTGAGTTATTAGGTTATGCCACCAGTCAATAGGCTGAACAGGTGCTACTGTCTATACCTACCCAACGCCACCCCCAGCTTGGGTTCTTAGCATATGAAAGACACAAGGCTAGTTAAGTGGATGCTGGGATCTCAAATCCAGTCAGTCCCACCACCCCACAATAAGCATCTCTTTATCCCAGAACACAAATGAAGGTGAAGGGATGCTAGGCCCTGACCTCCCAGATTCAACTGCTTTTGTTCCCATTTCAAATTATTTTAACTTATTCTATGTGGGTCTACTCCTGTGAAGGTGCTGGTGCCTGTTTAGACCTCTGAAGCCAAAGAACGGCGTCGGGGGGGGGGGGTGTCCTATTATAGTGTTCTTGACTTAAATCCCTCCAGACATGTTCTGTCACCGAACCTGGAGCAGTGCCATCGTGCTCAGCTGTCTCCTATCCCCACATCCTCCATGGCACTATGATTAACAGGCACCTTGTTTTGTTTTCATCTCGTTATATGTTTGTGTTTTGGAATTTAGGCTATTTAGGCTATTATTTAGCTTTTGGTACATATTTTTCCCTTAAGAGGTTAGGATGCCTTGTTGGGGATAGATCTCTTGTATCTGAAATGATCAGAGCCCAAGTTGAGGGGCCAGGACAGGACAGTGTCCTCCGGGATCAGGGTGTGCTCTAAGCCTGTAGCAGCCCTGTGGAGTAAGAGCCTGAGAGCTTCAGCTGTGTGGTCAGCAGCCAGACTCGGAGTGGGCGTGGCCGCACTCAGCGGAAAGGGAGCGGAGAAACAGTAAGGGTGGGCCTAAGAAATTGGAGGGTGTGGAGTGGGCGGGGTCTGGACCGTGACGGGCCGGAACTGGTGGCGTAGTGGGAGGAGCCAGAGGAAAGTAGCTGAGCCTGCGAGGCCCTGAAAAGTCATGGGATTCTGATGGACCCAATGCAGCTTCAGTGAACTGCGGAAGGGGAGACTGGACAGTGTCCCGGCCAGGATGTGAGATCTCACCCATGCCACGGGAGCCGCGTGGGACGGCGTGCAAAACTCACCCAGGTCGGAGCCTCGGAGCGGCGGGACCACAGGCCCGGGGCCTGGGAAACTAGCAGGTCAGTGCAACCACCGGGGGAAGAAAAGGACCAGGGTTTGATGTTGAGAAAGGAAAGCAGCTTGAGAATATTGTTAGCTAATATCTCTTTCTTCGGTATAAAGCTTTCATAATATAAACTAGGTAATTCTAGTTTTAGTTATTTATCTCATCTGCCTGAATATTCCCATAAAAATAATCTCGTAGATTATTTGATTGTACATGTGATATTTGTAAATTCAGAACATCGAAGCTCTAAGGAATACATTAATTGTTCTTCTTGCTGTTGTGAAAAACTAAGTGTTAATTTATTTAAACTCATCCACGAATTCTAACATTCTGGTCTCCCAATCTAATATCTAAGATCATATTAGTCCCAGGCACCTTGGCCAAGAGAGTGTGTTAGTTTATTAAGTAGGAAAGACTCTGATTTGAGTGAATCAGAATAAATATTTGAGCAAGTCCCACAGTTACAGTTCTAAACATTAACTGTTAATGTTCCATCCGAGATACATACACTCTGTGATGTAAATACAGCTATCAAAAATGAATATTCTTATGCTGAGATCTTAATATTACACCTTAGGGTCCAGACAAACAGCGTGCATGTTGAGTATCTGAGGATATAATTTCCTACTATTTTTATAGTCAGAAAATGCACTGTAGAACAGGATGATGCTCGAAAGCATCTTTTGAATAATTATGACTACTCACCTTCATCAAAAAGATGTCTCTTTTGTCTCCTTGGTTCAAAAAAACGTTCTCTTGCAGTAGACACATTCCCAAACTGTTGTGTTTTATTCTATCGTTGATATACAGTGATGTCGCTGAGGATTTATCCCTGGAGAAGGAGGAACCCTTAAACCCTGCCCAGAGAGCCTTGTACAAAATCCTGATGGTAGAGAACCACAGCGGTCTGGTTTCTGTGGGTAAGAAGTTTGGTTTTCATGTTTCTTCCTCATCCTTGGGTTCCTTGGCAAATGACTCTATGTGAGCTTCGTGTGGATGAGTCTTAGATTTCACAGAGCAAGGTGGAAATCTCAGAGGAGAAAGGGTTAATTTCATGACATTTTGTCTTTTCTTCATGTTTGTTTTTCTGGAGGTGTTAGACTAATTTCATTCTATTCCGTGAATAATTCAGAAACCGAATAATGTACAATATTAGCACCCTTAGCACCCAATCATAAAGTTCTGTTTCTTCCCTAGAATTTTGAATTGGGACTCAAGTTATATAAATGAAAACGTTTTCTAAACATCTTTAATATTCTGACAGGAAATAGCCATCCAGAATAAATTTCTAGAGCCGTCTTCTATTTTTTTTTCTCTCTTCACTGAGTAGAGCACTGTGTTAGAAATCTAAGGACTTAAGAAAGAATCTGTTTCTCACATGCAGATCTCACACTGATGAGCCACACCTGGTCACCTGTCTGGAGCAAAACAAAGCCTGGAAAAGAGAAGAGAAGGCAGGAACAAGGTACCAGGGAGGGTAGAGGCAGGGTCCAGATTCAGGCTTATGTGAAAGTAGAAACCTGATGTGAAAAGGGTTTTACTAGAAATGATGTGGACAGTACTACTTAGAAGAATCGGCTCAGGATCACCCTGTTGTAGACATTAGACTTTTTTTATGTAAGAATTAATACTATGAGCCAAATAATAGTTTGATATGACAGTGTTTGTGAGCTGGGATGTCTCTGGTCCATTCATGTCTATACCAGTATTAAATGGTTTTCATTTTTATAATATATATATATATATATTATTAAGGAAAAATAATGCTTCTAAATTTGTTCCCTATTCTCAGAATTTCAAAGCTATTGTAGTTTTGTCATGTTTTGTATATTTTAGAGTTAATTTCTCAATTTTCTCCGAGATTTCTAGCAGAATTTTGATAAGAATTGCGTAGTACCTTCACAAAGTATTAAACTTTATCCATTGCCTTCTCTTCCTATCTCTGGTTGTCCATTTTCATTCCAATACTACATGATTTCATCACTATGATTTGAATATATTTTGAAATCATCTCTAAGTTCCCTCTTTCTCAAACATCTTTGAACTCTGTGTTTCCACAAAATTGTATATCCCTTTGGGTTACCTTAAAAATCAGTGGGATTTTGATATCAAATGCATACATGCATTGAATCTTTTCAGAAGACTTACTTGCTCCTAGATTTTGTTCCCTTGTATGAATAGGAACACGTTTACGATGTGTCAGTTTTCACATGCCATTTATATTCTTCTGTTTTCTATTGGCTGTTATTGTCTACTCCAGATTGGTTGTTCTATGCCTGAGACCTTATAGTACTGATGAGTGTCCTGTGACAGTTTAGAAGATTGAATCCTTCTGCTGCAGGGTGGCTAATTCTCTATTGGCCTGCTAGACATAACTGGTTCAGTGTGCTGCTCATGGACTGCGTTGCTCACTAATACATTGTCTTATTTTCTTTCCCATCACTGACTTTGGGGTATTGAAGTCTAGCACCACTCTTCATTTTTTTCTTAAAAGTATGTCAAGGCTTGCTTTATCTTGGATGCTCACGACCACCAGTCTTCTTGCTGCTGTACGTGTGGTACATCTTTTGGTTTGCTTGGGTTTTGTTTTGTATTTCCTCCTCACTCCCCGATCCATGTGGACCCCTCCCCTCCTGTCACTCATTATAAAACAAACAGTTCTAAGGGACAGTATTAGAGTGAAATATGAGAATATGAAACAGAAACTGATGCACCAGAATAAGACAGCACAAAGAAACAGAAGGAAAAGACCATCAGAAAAGACAGGAAATAGATATGGACAGGAACCATCCAAAGATGCCATTGGGTTCATTTCCTGTTGGCTATGCACTGCTGTCCTTAGGAGTTGTTTCCCATGAGAGTCCCTTGGAGAAAACTCAAATTTCTATTAGCAGGAGGGCATTAGTTGGAGATTGCTTAAGGCTAGGGATGGGGCCATGTCTGCTTCCCTTTTCTGCTCTAGGACTCCATGTGGTGCAGACCCTTTCAGTCTGTGTGCATGCTGCCTCAATCTGTGCGAGTTCATAGATGCTTAACTCCTGTTGATTTGGAAGATCAGGGTTCCTGTTGTCCTCCACCTCTGCCTCCTCCTCTGCAGGGTTCCCTGAGCACTAGGAGGAGGTATTTGATAGGGACATCATCAGCTTTAGAGCCGATTATTATTCCAATGCTTCTCATGTGTGTATTTTCTGCGTGCGACTGTGTCTTCATTCACGTCTGTACCGGAGGAAGCAGGAAGCATCTCATAATAGCTGAGCAAGGCTGATCTGTGAGCAGAATTATACCAGTCTATTTCTTCTGGGGCACGTGTGAGCTCCTACATCATGACATAGACACTTGAATGACCTAGATGAGGCACACTGTTGGCTTACTCTTTTAACTTAGCATGTTTGGTCTTATCTGCCTTCTTCCTTGGAACTCTTTACCTTTTCTTTGTTTCTGTCTGTGTGTCTGGCTGACAGCTGTCTGGCTTCTGGCCCCTGGTGTCTCCCTCAGTTCTCTACTCTCATTTTTCTCCACTTGTTTCTCTTGAGCCTAGAGATTCCCTCTCTCCACCAGCTCATGTATCTTTTCTCCTGCCTCGCAACTGGCCAATCAGCTTTTTATTAGACCAATCAGGTGCCTTAGGTAGTCAAGGTGAAGCAAACGCAGCACATCTTTACATAGTTAAACACACATCCTTACATTGTTAATCTAATGCAGCATAAAGAAATGTAGCACACCTTTACACAGCGAAAGTAATATTCTGCAACACAAACAAATATTAACACCTCTGTGCTTAGTTAAAATAGTATTCCACAACATAGAATGTTGTTAGGAGTCATTTTATTACTAATAACTTTTTGTTGTTGTTTATTTACTTATTTTAGAAAAATAGTATTTAGTTTTACTCTGTATCCCCGAGTGTCCACCATATTCCAGGGCAGGTCAGACCCCATGTCTAAGAGTTGCCCAACATCAACATCAAACACACTCGGGTGTGTGTGAGGGTGGGGGGTGGGTGTGGGGTGTGTTGTGTGTGCCTGCCTGTGTGTGTGCGTGTGTTTGTGTGTGTGTGTGTGTGTGTGTGTGTGTGTGTGTGTGTACACATGCATGAGTTTATCTTTTGTTTTGTATTTTCTTATCTTCTGTCTCTTTTTTGTGGCTTTCCATTTTTAAATCTTTATTGTTTTCCCTTTTTTTTTCATGAGAGAGAACATCAATTGGGTGGTGAGTGAAGGAAAGAGGATCAGAGAAGAGCTGAGGGAAGAAAGAATTTATGAAAATATGTAAATATGTTTACAAAACATTTTTAAGTAAAAAATTTAAAATTAATCTTAGAGGTTATTTAGCTCCATTGTTAGGCTTATTTCTATGCCTTTGAAAAGCTGCTATTAGTGGGTTAATTTCCTAATTTATTTCTCCACGTGCTCATAGGCATATGGGAAGATGAATAATTTTATATAATTTAATTTTCTGTTCTTAAGTGTTACTTAAAGCGCTAATCACCTCCAAGGGTTTCTGTGGTGTCTTGGCACTTGTACTTATATCATCACGTTATTTTGAAAAAGAACAGTCTGTTATATTCTTTGACTTTTATTGCCGCCTTACTCTGTCATTTCCAATTTTCTCAAGTTAACTCTTAAGACTCTTTATTAAACAAGACTGAAGAGACTTTGTATATTTTTCTTGTTAAAATTTTATAGGTAAAGTTTGGAGAGATGGCTCAGCGCTTAGCCCTTGTTGCTTTCAGAGGACCAGGGTTCAGTTCCAGTACCCACATGAATCCATACAAGCAGGGGACCCAGCATGCTCTTCTGAACTCCAGAGGCACCAGGTACACACATGGGTGCACACACATGAATTCTGGTAAAACACTCCTAAAATAATAAAAATTAAAAATTACAATTTTAAAGGTAATGTATCTTTTTCTCTGCTCTACACTGGTGTCTTAAGTTTGACATACACATCCTTTGTCGTGTGAGCTCTGTTCCCTGTATGCCTGGTTCCTTTAGGAGTTTTATCATGAATTCTTGCTGAGCTTTGTGAGATGACAGTTTTTGTTTCTATTAAGAATTATATTCCATGGGATTTTTCTTCTCTTTGAGTTCATTGCTGTTCTTCTTGGTTGGATTTCTGAAAATTCAGTTTTGTCTTCCTTCTTTGAATTAATCCTTTGCTGTGTTGGGACAATCTTGGTTACTTCCTGTCTCTCCTGTATTTGTGTTTCAATCAAATGAAATGTATCATTTCCTGTCTTCTCATGGATAATTTCTCTAATGATTCTGTTTATGGCTTGCCTCTGTTTATTATCTGCAGTGCTACATGTATAAAGTGAATTGTGTTAATTTGTGATTATCTTGAAATACATTTTTCGAACAATTTATAAGGAAGTTTCCCGAGTGCAGCAATGTGGTTGACAGTTGTTTTATTTCAGACGTTTAAATATATATCCCATGTGCCCTTGGTTTTAGGATTGATATTATTCTGGGGATTGGTACTTTTAAGTGTCATTGTTCCTTAAGCGATTTCAGTATTAATTAGCTTTTGTTTTTTTGGTTTTTTTTTTTTATGTTTGCCATTTTATATGGAAGGACTAGAAGTGGCCCTGCCATTGTTCCTAACACAGAAGCTGAGAGAAGAGAGCAACGCTGAGAAATGGCTGGTTCTCTAGTAAACACATGTCAAGTTAGTAGTCATGTCTACTTTTCTGTTAGAAATGTGATGATGTATTGAAACCTTCAAATCCTTTAATTATGTGCTTCTGATAATGTATTGAAAGTGTTTAATTTTCTTAACCTTTGCCTCCTTGGATATAGGAAAGCATTCCATCTATTGGTACATGACGAAACTCTGGTTTGTTCTTTCAGGGTGTGCTGACTTTCAGGGATGTGGCTGTGGAATTCTCCCAGGAAGAGTGGGAATACCTAGACTCTGTTCAGAGGGCTTTGTACATTGATGTGATGTTGGAGAATTACAGCAATATTGTCTCTGTGGGTGAGGATATTTTTTTCTTGCAGAACTCCTAATTCAATCCACATCAATTCATCTTTGCATAGCTTGAGGGAATTGACCTGGGAAGGGACAGTAAAAGAGTGTTGGAAAAAACAGACACATGAACACAGAGAAAAGCTAGGATCAGGTGGACTTAGCTATTAGGTAGAGAACCCACAGCACCCTGGAAGCTCAGTGTATTTGTTATGTAGAGCTGAACAAGGAGATGGGCTATTGCATGCAGCTGAACAACAGGATGTGGTTATCACATATGGATAAACAAGGAGGCAGGTTTATGGCATACAGCTGAATCAATGGGACAGGTTTAGTTAAACTCAATAGGAGCAGGCACTGTAGGGAAGCAGTCTTCAGGCCATAGACATCCAGGAGAAGAAGCTAAGGTGGACATTTTCTGCACACACCATCATGTTTCCACTTAGACCCCAGAAGAAGGCTCTGCTCTTTCTGAGCCTCACCTGAAGAGGAAGACTTTGTCATTTTCCCATGGGTCTGAGACTGTGGTCTTGGGCATGGCCAGTTCTGTCACAGTAGGCTTTCACTCAGGACTTCACAGACTCATGGCTTCTTCATCTCCTGTCATTCATCCTTGGATCAGCATTTTAGATGTGTAGATTCTGTGTGAGGCTGTTTCAGAAACTAAAGGAAAGTATCAAAATTTTGGTAGTAGAAATGAAGTTTTTCATGGCATTATGCATTTGTGTTATGTTCCTTTAGGAGGTATTGTGCATCCTCTGTTTTGGTTCTATAATACATTCAGGAATTCAGTAACATAGTATCTATGTCCACCCATATCCCGAAGGTCCATTCTCATCGTTCATCTGATACAGTTTTAAAATACAGAGGCTGAAAATGCTTCCTAAATATCTTTGAGATAGTGACAGGAAATAACAATTGGCAATTTGTTTCTAGATCCATTTATGTTTTTCTCTGGTCATCTGCTGAGCACAGTATTGTTTTAGCTTAGATGTCCCGGTAACTTTATAAAGAATCTAGCAAGGGTTATGTGCCATTTTACAAAGCACAGGAGTTTTCTGCAAGGTAGACTTGGTCACCTCTTTGAAGCCAGGCAGAGTATCCTGAAATATGAAGAGAGAGGGGACAATGAGCAGATAGAGAATCAGGTGGGGTTGATCGAATGAGCAGGTCCAAAATTAGGGGTTTAAATGAGACAGGAAGTAATATCTCCAAACAGCTTCACCACATTCATTTCCGTTCACAATAATTCTTGACAAGTTTACTTTGTAAGGTGTTCTTAGTTATGTTGACTTAATACTAGAATACAAATGCTGCCATCTTGAAATGATTGTATGTTTTATAATCTGTCAAAAGTCCACAAAGTAGAATTATTTTTTTTAATTTCTTTTCTTATAAATATGTCTTTATATTACATTACTCATTTAAAACTATTATAATCTATTATGACTCTACCATGAAGTAGGTTTATTCTGTATTTCCTACCTTGTAAGTATGTCACTATGTTGCATCCTTAATAAAATTGCCCTTTCAGAAAGTCATCTCAGGAAGCAGAGAAAGCAGTGGCCTTGCGGAAATTTCCATTTAAGGAACTAGGGAAAACACAGTAGTATGTGGAGTTGAGTCAACATAGGTTTAGAAATAAGCAATTATTGACTATAACATCTCTTCCTCTAATACGCTACAGCATATGATATCTAGTAGAAATATTTATTTTGTCCTCATTACTCTTGAAAACCCTAACATGATTTTCAGAAAAATTCACAATTATAGTTTTAGGTAAGCATTTGATATTAAAAGCAATTAAGAATTCTAAAGTATAATCTTTGCTGTATCCACTTAGTGAGGCCAATATTATGAATGCAGTGTTGGATTAAACGATTCCTTTGGTAACTTCTAGAAATTTTTAATAAGTAATGCATTCTAAATATAGTCAGAGAGCTCCATCCCAAATTTAATTCTTATTTCCTCAGTTACTTGTGCCTGAGTCATTTCTGGGGACCCGGGCGGCGATGGGCAGCTAAGCGGTCCTGGGCGGCAGGTCTGTGAGTCTCGGATCTCTGGCCGCCCGGGACCTGAGAACCCACTACTACAAAGTTATATATTTTATATAAGAATGAAGGGGATAGTATAAATCATTGACCCTTGAATTAGTCCATACATCTTTGTGAGAATCCTTGACAATTATAATGGGCAAAACATCAACCTCTCCTCTACTGAGAACTCTAGTATAAATTACCAGTTTACTTAAAAGAACTTAGAGAAACAGTCATATATTGAATCAGTTTAAATTTGTATCTAACCCTTTTAATCTCAATGTAATCATCTTTCAGAGAACTATTGCATGTGTGCTCTTGTCCACCAACATATGGATAATGAGACATATTCTAAATGCAGTGAGATTGACCAAATGCTTCATGAATCCATCCAATGCCCGGTTTATAAAACAAGGTATACTACAGAAAATTCTAATAACTTTGGCTGTGATTATAGTCATTGGATTGCCTCGACTGAATCATCAAACATAAATAGATTTAAACATATGCCCACTGGAGAAGAAACTTGCAAATATAAAAACTCATCACTTGCCTCTACCTACAAAATTATTCAACAGGCAATCTGTATTGGAGAGAAACCACACAAATTTAGGGGAAAATGCTTTGGTTCTTGCTCAAGCTTCAGTGGACTTTCAAGAATTCCTCCTGGAAAGAAAATGTATAAATGTGATGTTTGTGACAAATACTTTACCCATTACTCAAATCTTAGAACACATAAAAAAATTCATACTGGAGAAAAACCTTATAGATGCAGAGAATGTGATAAGTCCTTTCTTCAGTTGTCAGCACTTAAAAGCCATTACATTGTTCATACTGGAGAGAAGCCTTACAAATGTCAGGAATGTGGCAAATCTTTTGCCCACTGTTCCACTTTCAGGAGACATAAGAAAATCCATACTGCTGAGGAACTTTATAGTTGTCAAGAATGTGGCAAGGTGTTTTATCAGTTGTTATACCTTAAAAGCCATTACAGAACCCATATTGGTGAGAAGCCTTACAAATGCAATGAATGTGGTAGATCCTTTATTCACTGTTCATCTTTTAGAAAGCATCAGAAAGTACATTCTGTAGAGAAGCTATACACGTGCAAAGAATGTGGGAAGTCTTTCCTTGAGCTGTCACATCTTAAAAGGCATTACAGAACCCATACTGGAGAGAAGCCTTATAAATGTGAAGTATGTGACAAATCCTTTACCACGAACTCAATTCTGAAAACACATCATAAAATTCATTCTGGAGAGAAACCTTACAAATGCAAAGACTGTGACAAATCCTTTACCCAGCATTCAAATCTTAGAAGACATCAGAGAGTTCATACTGGAGAGAAGCCTTACAAGTGTCAGAATTGTGACAAATATTTTACCCGGTTATCAACTCTTAGAAGACATCAGAAAATTCATGCTGGAAGTAAAAATACCATTGTAAATAAGGTGGCATATTTTTTATCCTGATCTTTAGCTTTGCAAGCCACAGCAGGACCCATAGTTAAAACAAACAAACAAACAAACAAACAAACAAACAAACAAACAAAACAAAACATTTTGAAACCCTTTAATGAAGGTTGAAATCTTAGAAAATATCACAAGAATTTATACTGAGGAAAATTCTTGCAGGTGTAACTGTGGACATATTTTTAAGAAAAACATTTTTGATTTTGTACTCCGATATCAGAAGTAGATACAATGAGGGCAAAAATGTATGTAACTAAGAAATGTGACCAAGCTTTTTATTTTTTGTACCAGTTTTATTACATATCAGAAAGCCTGTACTGAAGAGAAACCATATAAAATGTATATACCAATGTGCTATCTTCATTTCTTCAGTAGAAATTTCATAGATTACAAAACCCTCAAAATAAAGTTTGTCAAATCTTCGTTTCTAAGGCTAAAAATGTAGATACATTAGAAAATTCACCCTGAGAGAAACCTGAGTTTGGCTTTTATTCTACCTTCAAAATAGTCATTCTGGAATAAAATGCTTCAAATATCAAGAGTGAGAAGCCTTGATGGAGACATGTGAATGTAAACAACACATTCTCATAAATAGTACTCTGAAGTCATCAAGAATTTGCAGGGAAGTCACTTTGAAGTACTCAGCATTGGGGAGGTATTAATCCTGCTTTAAAGTGCAATTAGAAGTGATATTAGAAAGATGAAGGCATAAAGATTTATAGATATAAAGACCAGTGTACTATAATGAACAAAACAATGAATACATGAATTCATCATGATTTCAATGGGAGTGGATTCTTATATTTGCGCAAATGTAAAATTACTCTTTGGAAACTTATTTATTTTTTTGTATTGCCAATATTAGAGTTTATTGAATAAGAACACAGTAGGTATTTAACAGTTTGTTGAAATGTAAATATGTGTGGTCTTGCTTGCAAATGATTATTTGATAATTTGTATCAACTGCTGCTTATCAAGCCCGACTGTAAGATACAGAGGAAGTTATGGAGTTAGTGACTGGCCCCTGACTACCTGAGACACCAGTCTGCTGGGAGAATTCTTTAATGCCAGTTTCAGATTTGCATGGTAAACAACGCTCCATGCCTTCTTCCAGCTCACATATTCTTGCTACCTGCCCCCTCAGTGGTCTCAGAGCCTTGGAGGGTGAATTAGTCAGGGTTCTCTAGAGCAATGCTTCTAAATCTTCCTACAGTTCCTCATATGGTGGTGATCTCCAACAATAAATTATTTTCATTGCTACTTCATAACTAAATTTTCTATTGTTATGAATTATAATGCAAATATCTGTGCTTTCCAATGGTGTCAAAGGGGTACCAACCACTGCTCTAGAAGACCAGAACTGATAGGGTGAATATAGATATATTTTTAAAAAGACTTGTTAGAGTGGTGTACAGGCTGTGTGGCTAGTTCCAAAATGGTTGTCTCTTGATGGAAAGTCTAAGATCCAACAGTTGTTCAGTCCATGAGGCTAAATGTCTCAGTTGGTCTTCATTTGGTCATTGGAATCCTGAAGAATAGGGTTTTTTTTTCTTTTTGAAGTCTTTTTTAATAATTGAAAATAGATTTTCTTTATAGCATATGTTATGACAGAGTTTTCCTGCCTGCAGTTCCTCTAGGATCCCCCCACTTTTCACCCACTAAAATCAAAACCTCTCCTTTCCTCTCATTAGATTATATGCATCTAGTGTTGTAATGGCGTTTCTTGGTCCTGGGCGTCCAGAGGTCCAGATCCACAGACCTGCCGCGCTACACCCCTTAGCCGTCCGCAGCTGCTCAGGTCCCACAAATGTCTCAGAGGCTTATATTAACTTCATGCTGTTTGGTCTATGGCTCAGGCACATTGCTATCTAGCTCTTACATCTTAAATCAACCCATTTCTATTAATCTGTCTGCCATGTGGCCCGTGGCTCACCTGTGTTCCTTACATGTTGCTCTTTTGGGCTTAGGGCTTGGTCTGTCCTTGACTCCGCCCTGCTTCTCCTACGTATGCTGTGATTTTCCCTCCTACTTTTTCTATGGTGTCTGTCATGGGCCAAAACAGCTCCATTATTTAAAGATTAATATTCACAGCATACAGAAAGTTATTCCAATATCAATCTAGAATGATAATAATAATAAACCAGATTAGGAAAAGTAGTATATTCTAATACCAGGGAAGGAGTGCTTCTGCAGCAGGATAGATGAACCAATTAGAGTAGGGGCAAACATCAAAAAGAAAAGGATTCTTTATCCCATGTCTATAGAGCTGCCACCGGAAGTTGTGGCTCAGATTGAGGGTGGGCCTTTCTACCTCCAATGATCCAATCAGAAGTCCCCTCAAAGTTTTGTTCATCTGTTTGGGTTCTTATTGACTCCAAGTGTAGTCTGTTGACAACCTAGATTAGCTGTCAGGATCCATGACTTCTAACTTGTGTTCCTTTACTTACCTCCCTGTTTCTAGAACGTTGATTATGGTGAGTACAGTTATTTCATTTTTCTTAAAAGTCAAGTGAGAAAAAGGAGAAACAGCAGTATCCAAAAAAACTCTTAATAGCTATGATGACCTTTGATTACAAACACAATATTTGGAAGCAGCTTTGTCAGTATATTGTGTAAATTAAAGCTGTCATAGTTGTGTGGTGTCCTAAGTGGGGCCCTCAAATCTGTTGGCCACAGGTTTTGTCTAAGTTTGAAGTTGTAGATGTGAATTTCCTTTGTGGTGCAGGTTTTAATTCTAATCAGACAGCTGGTTCTCTTTATATCAGCCTAACCACTATTACACTAGGCTACACAGCTTCTCTCACCCTTTTATCACGATACATGCTAAATGCATACCTGAGTAGGACTTTTTGCTATAATCCTTCCCAGAAATGTTAGTAGCATCCACTGGCACTGTCTAGTTTTGGAATGCAATCAGCATTGATGACAATTGTCTCTATTCCTCTAGGGGCCACTAGAGCCTCCTTTGCCAAGGTCTCCTTGGGAGATGTTCCCTGTACAGCAGTAGGATTTTACATAGACTTGGGGCATCTGACAGCTCTTGCTTTTATTCTCACAAAGTATACTTGTTAACTTTTATGATTTCTTATTCTTAGCTCTTTAGATACACTTGTCCATCTTTCTAATGAGTCTCTAAATCTAAAAATCACTCACAGGTTAGTATTATATCTTCTGTATATAACCTTTTTTTATTTTCAAGAAGATTGCCAGGGTCACCATGTAAGGTATAGAACCACCATCCCATCGCAAATGGTACAGTTATGAAAATGTTTTGGTGAAGCACTCTGAAAGTATCATTTTTGAGCAAATGTCTGGTGATCACAGAAGCCTACAGCTGAGAAGATTCTAAACCAAACTGATAGGCAATACTTAACACAGCATAGAAAGATTTTATCCTTTGTTACAATTTTTCTGGCTGTCTCAGTCTACATATTTTTACAAGACCACTGCATGTATTTTTCAACATTCATGAACTCGGTGAGTCTACCTCTAGTGCACAAGGAAATAATCACCCATTCTTTGGGAGGCTATGCCTGTACTCTGTCTATTCTAGCTGAATGAACTGTTTCTGCACAAAGGAGAGAATTGTATGTGGTCTACTTAGGAGACAACTGATTACCATTTGTTAAACGTAATCTATATAGCATATGTCATTTTGTACACGAGTGATGTTTATTATATTAGTAACTCTGAACACTGTATGTATTGAGCACAACTGCTGTCAGTATCAACCAAAGCCCAAATATCTTTAAAATTAACACACCATTGTTTTATTCAGTCACTGGACATGGTTCTCACCTACAGGTCCCCTTGCCAGTCTGTTATGGAAGGGCTGTAGAAGCTCCCACCCCTGAACACGTCCTGTGACTATTTTGCAGTAGCACAGTAGTAATCAATATTATCTCTTTGTTCTTGGGCTTGTGTTTGTTTTCTCTGTTTCTTTGGACCTCTGGTTACTGGCTAGCCAGTCCTTAGGATTTCCAAGGACTCATCAGCACTAAATTTGGTCTTCATTTTTTTTGATTATTTTTGTTTTGTTTATTATCCACTTCCCCTAATGACAATCACATGATGTAAATATACCACATTGAGAGTTCTCTGATGTTCATCAGAGATGTCCATTATTTCTGTCCAGTCCACTCAGAAATCAAATCCTACCATAGGACTCACTAAAGCCAATGAAACTATAGGAGTCTTTAGGGTTCTGATAAATTGACCTCACTCCCGTAATGAAGAGAATCTTACTGGACTGCTGAAATGGGTATGAAATATCCCTTTCACCTTTGTTCTTCAGCTTATCTATTTTTTTTTTTAAAATATTCTACTCATCTCCTGGGTTCCACATTTTTGAATACCCGGAAAAGCTCTCTAAGCATAGATTTAAAGTATAGTAGTCTTTCCTTTGTCTCTTGCCAACTAAAAACTATAAAAAAATAGAATTTTTTGTGTTGTTTTTGTTTTTTGAATCATGCTTATTTTTTTTAAAAGCAATTCCAAATGAGTAGCCTTATTGGCCTAAACTAATTTTTTTTATGCATAGTAGTGGCTATATAAGTTTTGTAACATCCTTTTGACAACCACACTCTTTACTCTCATAGGACATAAAATTTGTTCTAAACATTTAACCTTGTTTTAGGGCATCTTTGTACTGTCTGTTCCCCACTGGTCAGCCATGTTTGCCATACATATCACACAAAGAAAGATGCCCCATTAGGATTTTCACCACACACTTCCCCAACCTAAAAGTTGAAAGTGTATGAAGATAAAATAAATTTACAGAACACCAAATAGACTATACCTCCCCAAAAAACATCTGCTTACCCCATAATAATCAAGTCACTAAAGCTACAGAGTAAGGAAAAAAAATATTAAGAGCTACAAAGTAAAAAGGTCAAGTTACCAATAAAGACAGATCCATAAGAATAACATGAGATGACTCATTGCAAACAATGAAAGCAAGAAGGTCTTTTTCAGATGTTATACAGACACTAAAAGACCACATTTACCAGCCCAGACATTCAATCACCATAGGGAGAGTAAGCAAACTATTTCACGACAAATCCAGATTTAAATAACACTTACCCAGAAATCTGGTCCTACAGAAAGCCCTAGAGGAAAAATTCCAACCTAAGTAAGCTAGATATATCTATGAAACCACAAGCAGTAGATAATCACACAGAAGGAAAACCCAAACAAGGGAAACACACCATACCACCAAAAAAAGCAAGAAATATCAATCACTGGTCATTAATATCTCCTAATATTAATGAACTCAGTTTACCTACCAAAAAGACAGATTAACACAATGGACACAAAAACAGAAGCCATCTTACTGCTACATACAAGAAACACACCTCAAGTTCAAAGATGGACACTGCCTCAGAGTAAAGGGTTGAGAAAAATCTTTCCAATTAAATGGACCTAAAAAACAAGTTGGTGCAGTTACCCTAATATCTAAGAAAATAGACTTCCAACTATAATCCATCGAAAGACATCTGGAAGAACATTATTTATTGCAAGAAAAATCCACCAAGATGAATTCTCAATCCTGATGATTTATGTCCCCAAAATAAAAGGAGCCAGATATGTATAAGAAACATTACTAAGGTTTAAATCTTGTATCAAACAGCACCCATTCCTAGAGAGAGACTTAAATACCCTACTCTCACCAATGGATAGGTCTACCAGACAGCAATTTAAGAGAGAATTAAGGGATGTAACAGGTGTTATGACTCAAGTGGACTTAATAGATATATACAGAACTGTTCAACCAAACAGGAATGATTCCTTTTCTCAGCACCCCATTGAACTTTCTCTAAAATTGAACACATACTCGGTCATAAAGCAAATATCAGTAGATAACAAAAAACATAATGGAGGGTGCCTAGGGATGAGAAGGATAGTAAAAATATATGATTAGAAGATTAAAGCTGATTCAGTAAGTCTTGCACAAACCTTTACTTATGCCAAGCAATTTTTTTAAAAGTGCAATATCATCAAAATGACTCTAAGATTCCATAATACTGTCATAATGGACAAGATTAGAAACACAGGTGACAGCTTATGATGGGGAGGATATGGAGCAAGGGGGAAATGATGGGAGTACTGACTGGTATAGGCACGTTGGAAATCAGTCTGGCAATTTCTCAGAAAACTTGATGTCAACCTTTCACAGTCACTGCCATAGTGAACTTGGGCAAATACCAAAAGGATTTTCCATCATACTAGAAGAAAAACTTACTCAGCTATACTCATAGCAGTTTTATGTATAATAGAACCTGGAAACAACAAAGATATCCCTCAACCTATGAAATGGACAAAGAAAATGTGGCACATTTACACAATAAAAAATTACTCAACTTTCAAAAAGAAGGAAACCAGGGAACTTGAAGGCAAATGGCTGAAACCAGAAAAACATCATCCTGAGTGAGGTAATCTAGACTGAGAAAGATTAACATAGTATGTACTAATTCATAAGTAAATATTAGGTGAAAAATAAAAAATAATTATAATCTATAGAATGAGAGAGACTAAGTAACAAGAACGGTTCATGGGGCCACTCAGATGTCCATGGGAAGGAGAAATACAAAAGATTTTATGAATGGAATGGACTCGGAGGAACATAGTAATGGGCATAGGCATGATTGTATTGTAGGGAAAAGGGGGGAGAGTTATGAGGGGAACTTCTGGAAGTGAATATTTTGGGGTTGGGTGGAAACCTGATGCAGGGTGTCTCCAAGGTGTCTATGAGGAGGACCCCACTTTAGACTCTTAGGAATAGCATATAAGTTGCCTGACCTGACCATCTCCTGTGACTAGAATGCCTGGGTCAATTTTCATCAGAGAAGAATCATCCAGTAACTGATTGAGGCAGACACAAACCCACAAGCAAACATTTGGTGGAATTTGGAAAACTCCATGGAGGAGGAAGAGGAGAGGAAAGGGTTATTGTGATAAAACATACATAATCAACTAATCTGTGCTCCTAGGGGCTAGCAGAAACCGAACATACAACCAGGGATGTTGCATGGTACTGACCTAGGCACTTTGCATAGATACAACAATTGTTTAGAATGGTCCTCTTGTGGGACTCCTAACAAGGAAAACGGAGGCTGTTTCTCACACTTTAACTCACTTTTCAGATGTTATTTCTCATTCTGATTACTTTGCCCAGGCTTAAAACTTGGAGAAGTGTTTAAGTATGTATCAACTTGATATGCCATGTGTTGTAGATACTCATGGGCTATTTGCCCCTTTCTGCATTAAAACAGAGGAGGAGTGGTTTGTGATGAGTCAGAGTGAATGGAGGGAGGGACTGAAAGGGGAGAAGTGTGAAGGCTGAGACTGGGATATAAAATAAATAAATGAATAAATTTCTTGTTTTAAAGTACAGCATCTTATATATAATTTGGAAGTGGCAAACTCCCAATGTAAGCAGAAAGCCAAGTCAGAAAATATGGAAAAGATAACACAAGATAATCCAAGACCACATTATGTAACACCTTTCATTTAATTTTCTCCAATCTTCTTGACATATTTCAGTTTTTCAATGATCCCTGGTTGTTTGTTCAATCTCTTCGAGCAACTGTGAGTTCAGCTTAGATAAATCTGTGGGTTTTCTTGTTATGTCTTTGACCTCCCTGGATTCCAAAGTCTAGTTCTGGTTATCTGATTCATGAAAAATGTCCCCCAAATACTCATTGGACTTGATTAAATTTTGGTCTAAGTTACATTTCTCTATACTGTAAAATAAGCACAGAAATATTGGCTTAATTAGGTCCCTTTAAAACACTCTTGATTTTTATTATCAATTAAAGTTCAACATATCTCACAAACATTTCCCCGACTACCAATATCTCCTAACCTAGCTATTTATATTCAAAAAGTTAAGGCAGGCAAGAAGAGAAAACCATGGCAAACTTGGACAGCACTTTGCTTAAGATACTTGAATAATTATTTTTCTCTTTATTATTTCCTTATTCATTGAATTGCACTTTTACCTCACCTCAGTAGGAAAAATATATACTTTTTTCTTAATATATGTCACAGAATATTAAAGGAATTGAAATCAGGTCACTTTAGGTCACAGGTGTCACCAGCCAAACTGTGTTCTTTTAGGAAAAATTTAGGAGATTGTGGCAATTTACCATACATGTGTATGTGTAAGAAAAGAGCCAATTGTATAAACACATGTTGACAAATTATAAGTGAAAGTGTAAATAAAAGTAGATATCTAGAAAATGGAACGAGAACTGAATTTCCTAAGGGAAATATATTGCTTGAGATTAGACCCAAACAGGCTGTATTGTAAAGCTTATCTAGCTCATATTTTATCATGTAACTCTGAAGCACATATACATTTCATAATATCCTTTTAAAATCAGACATATATGAAAGTACATGTGCATTGAGCCCAGGCTTATGTAATTCAAGGCTATCAGTAGGCAGACAGACCCACCCATGGTGTCTTTCTTAATATCCAAGTGTTCTTCTTTCCAGACAGTATTAAAAGTCTTTAGGCTGGTGAGTAGATCAGCAGGCAATCTGTCTTCCCATAAAGCCTAGAAACTTTAGTTCACCCACAGTATTATTATGTTAGAAAGAAAAAATTATATTTTCCTTGTTGTCCTCCAACCTCTACATGAAGTAGAAAATATATACAGACCAAAGAGTGTATGTGGGAGGGGGTTGGAATAAAAAATAGATCTCTATTTTTATTTATTTTATTAAGAGATTAATAAATACCCTTATTAAGGTGATCACAGTTCACTTGCTACACATTGTATATGTAATTTCTTTTGTCTGTGAAAAAATAACTTCATATTCTGGGTATGGTCTTGAAAAGTCTATTTACAAAAATTAGAGTACACAGAAACAAAAATGCATACCTGTAATTCCATCTTTGTCAGGGGTGGAGCTAAAGCAGAAAAATCTCAGTGAGTTCAAACCTGCACTGGTCTACATAGTTAGCTCCAGACTAAATATGATTATGTAATGAGATTGCATTTCTACAATAATAACAATAATAATAACAACAACAATTAAATCCAAGATTATACCAAGAACCAGATATCTGACTGTGACAATTGGCAATATAAATTAAAATGTGATTTCTCATGAGTCATCCAAACATTGGCTGTGATTATCAGTGTCTCAATTACATGGCCCAATCACTGGATGTGTTGACTATGAATGTGTATTACACCTATGGACAACAAAATCCTTTGACTGTTTTAAGTAAACTCTAGAATACTGATGAAACTCTATGAAAATCTGTTCATGATTTCATGTAGTTGGAAATTTCTGTCCAGCCACAACTCCCAAATACCCAGTAGCTGTTTCCCAAATAATTGATTCAGAGCTTAAAATTTTGGACCAGTGGTTCAAGCATATTGCTAACTAGCTCTTAGTCTTAAATTAACTGAAAATTATCCATGCAGCTTAGTGCTTCTTTTAGTAAACATTCTCATTTGACTTCCTCTGCATCTGACAGATCCCTGTTTCTCTGCTCTTTCTATTCCAAAAATTCTATGACTCTGCTCATCCTGCCTGTACTTCATGCCTGTCTACTTGCCAATCAGCATTTATTAAACTAATACAAGTGACATGTCTTTATAGTGTACAGGAGCATTATCACACAGAACAACCCCATTTTTCTTTTCAAAACCGTAACTCTAAATTAAATATCTTATGCTTAGCCTTTTTTTTGTTAAAACCATATTGACACCAATACTCTAAATAAAGACAAACAGCCATAATCCATTTGTTGAAATGTAGGCAAAGTTCTATAAACTATCATCTACTGATTGGGGGAGACTCTAATTTTGGGGGGACCCTGAGAAAATTTAAATTATGGCCATGTCCTGACTGGCATGTTCTGTGAGGGTGAATCATCTAAGCCAAGGGCCTTGGAGCTGGTCTAGATGCAGAACTCAGACAAAACTACAACAGATGTCTCTGACACTTTCAATTATCTGGACTATCTGTTCCCATTGGACATTTTTCAGGGGTTTTCCCTTGATCAAACCTTATTTTCTTTAACCTGGAGTAAATCCACAGCCTCTACATTTCTGTAGAAATAAAAGCAAAACTTCTTTAAAGTAATTTCTGTTTTTATTCAAAATTTCAAGTCAAGATAGTTGGGTAAACTCAGCATTTATAATCACATGCCTCTTGGCAGCTCTTGATTCTTCCTTTGGAGTCAAGAGTTCAAATCAACATAATAACACATGGTATCGAGACTCTATATATTCCATCTATATGAGCTTTTAAAAATTTAATTTTCATGATCTTTTCTCTTTTTCTTTTTTTTTTAATCCTACTTATATTTTTAAGCACACTGTATATCATTTGAGGTTTTTTTTTCAATCTGACTTAACTCTATTCTGTCTTTGTCTGACTCCAAAGGCCTTTAATTTGCTAAACACCATGATAGGATTAAAGCCTCAGATTTTGTAGCCAGCTCCACCCCATTTCTTGGCTTTCTGGCATAGGTCCTAGCAGGAGCCACACTCAACACACCATCTCTGAAGTTTTAGGGTCCATATTACTACTAAGCAGTACACCACAACCTCCTTGTCATGAACTCTATTTAAGTTTTTAGTACCAGGGCCTCTTAAAAGAGCCATAAGTTTTTTGCTACTAAGGCTGAGCCAAGAAGCCTTTCCTTACTTTTAAATTAATATTATTATTTATTTATTTATTTAATATTTTTTATGTACACCACCACTTGCCCTCTCTACCTTGTCCCAGTTCCTCCAAGTCATCCCTCAGCCTTCTCCCACCCCAACCCCATCCTTTCCCAAAGGAAGGCAAGCAGCCAAGGTGGGTCAGTTGAGTCTGGTGTTTCCAGTTGAGGTGGGTTAGAGTCAATCATCTCAGTATTAAGGCTGAGTTAGGTGTTCCTCTGTAGGGAATGGGCTCCCAGATCTCAGTTTATGCACAGGAACTTAGTCTGATCTTACTCCAAGAGGCCCCACAAACTGCCCATGCCATTCAATAGTCATCTACCTTTGGAGGGTTTAGTTCCTTTCCATGAAAGTTCATCAGTGGTTGTTTCTGATTTAGTGAGCTCCCAATAGCTCCAGTCAGCTGTCTCTGTAAACCTTAAAGGCTTTTTCAATTGCTTTTTAAAAACATCCTAGGATGTCATTTTCTAAAGTATCTTTGACCTGTCCACATAAATTACTCAAGAGAATACATAAACAGAGTACAAATTCATAGATATCCACTTGCATTTGTCTTTTGAGAAAGGAGTAAATTTAAATAAAATAGTAAATGGAAGTTCATGATACTCACTAAAAATTTGTATATTATACAAATTATAATTTCATTGAAATTTGTTATAATTTTACTATTGAAATCTAGGAAATCTCATTAGTATATAAATAATTCAATAAGATAAAAATTACTGTGGGGGTCTCTGTTATCACTACATCAAGCAGAGTAACAATTCACATGAGAGCAGAAGGAAATCCAGTTAAACATAACTCAGTACTTTGTGTTGAATCAAAATTTAGAGTGACAGTGAGTGGTATTTTTTATGCATATTTCAGTATAGTACAATTTTGGAAAATAACCCTCCTGTTCACAAATTGGCACAATGATATTAAATCTTTTCAACGTAGATATCACTACTTCTGTGAATATAGGTTGTATAGATAGGCTACCTGTGTTTTCTTAAAGGTTTGTGGAAGAAGCTGGTGTGGTCTTGATCATAAAGATGGCAAAGAAATCATTCAGGCATTAGCCATTGCAAGTATTGACTCTGAGATCTTGAATAAGACTCTGGCCATACAGTTAGTTAAATGGTCACCTAGGCTACTAAGTTCATTGAGTACTGCTTGTGTGAGCCTAGTATTGTCAGGTTCTATGGACAGTGCAAAGATCAATGAGACCATTAGGTGCCCCTGTCTCAGCCTTGTGGGTCAGAAAAGAGTATATAATGTTTTCCTTTAAAAGACAACCTTACCAAAAGCAGTCTCCAGATTCAATGCGATCCCCATCAAATCCCAACACAACTTTCACACACCTTGAAAAAACAATATTTAAATTCATGTGGAAAAACAAAGAACTCATGATTGTCAAAACATCCTGTTCAATAACAGAATATCAGGAAACCATACTATCCCTGACTTCAAGCTATTCTATAGAGCCACAGTAATAAAAAACACCTTGATAATGGCATTGTAGATCTTGAATTGTAGAACCCAAAATTAATGCACACATTATGAACACCATATTTCCAACAGATGCACCGAAAATATACAATGGAAAAAAAGATAGTATCTTTAACCAATGGTGCTAGTGTAACTGGATGATGGTAAGTAGAGGGATGCTACTTCATCTATATTTATCACCTTGCATAAAACTGAAGCCCAAGGGCATCAAAAACCACAACATAATCCCAGTTGTACTGAACTGGATAGAAAAAAGTGAGAAAAACCCATGAATGAATTGGCAAAGGAAACCACTTCCTAAATATAACACAGCTACTTTGGAAATTAGTATGGTGGTTCCTCAGAAAACTGCGACTCAATCTGCCTAGTGAACAAGTAACACCACTACTAGGCATATCCCAAAAATGCACATTCTTACCCTGAGGACATTAGCTCAACTATGTTCATAGAAGCATTAGTTATAACAGCCCACACATGGAAACAACCTAGATGCCCTTCAAATCAAGAGTAGATTATAAAATTGTGGTACATTTACAAAATGGAGTACTACTTACTGGTAAAAAGTATGACAACCTGAAATTTGCAGGCAAATGGCTGGATCTTAAGATATCATCCTAAGTGAGTTAATACAGACCCAGAAAGACAGACATGGTATGTACTCACTCATAAATAGATTTTAGACATAAAACAAAGGGTAATCAGGCTACATTCCACAATTTCCAGAGCAGCTAGGTTACAGGAAGAACTTTAGATCTCCAAAGATCCCCATGGGAAGAGGAAAGAGAGATTTCCTGAGTAAATTGGGTGAGGGAGCAAGGTGAGGTGGAAAGAGAACCTGGGAGAATGGGATGGGTAAGAAAGCAACAGAGAGGGAGAACAAAATTTCTTGATAGAGAAACCCTTGGTGGGCTTAGAAAAAAGCCTGGCACTAGGAAAAATGCCCAAGAATTCACAAGAGGACCCTGTCTAGAGCTCCAAGCAATAGTAGAGAGGGTGCCTAATGGTCCTTATCCTATAACCAAACGAATGACGACCCTAATTTTAGTTATAGAACCTCCATGTTACAACTGATGAAGGCAGAAGCAGAGATACTTAGAGAAGCACTGGGTTGAGCTCCTATTCCAAGGGAAGATAGGGAAGAGAGAGTATATAAGCAAAGGTATCATGATCATGATGAGGAGACCCACAGAGATGGCTCACCCAAGCTCTTGGGAGCTCACTGACTCTGAAATGACAGCTGAGGAGCCTTCATGAAAAGGAACTAAACCTTCTGAATGTAGATGACAGTCAAAGGGAATGGGAAGTTTGTGGAGCTTCTTCAAGTCTGGTGCATGCACTGACTTCTTGGAGGCCATCCCCTATAGATGAACACCTTAATCAGCCTTGATATTGTGGGAAGGGACTTGGTCCTATGCTAACTGTTTATGTCAGTTCAAACTGGCTCACTTTAAGAATCCTTACCCTCCCTTGGGGATTGGATAGAAAATGGTGTGGGGTAGTCTGAGGAAGAATTGGGAGTAGGGGAGGGAGGGATAGCAGTGGGAAAGAAAAACTTTTTAAAATTAAAAAACCCCAAACACCAAAACAAACAACAACAATAATATTATCATTGTATATGAGAAAAAATGTGCTGGATTATCTCATTTTATTTTCTATCAATCAAGTCATGTAATAACGTTCATATTGCATCATCACTTATATGTATAGATTTAATAAAATGAAATTTCCTATAAGACAAACTTGCCTATTTAACAATTCTGGTTTTCCTAGTGCTATCTGTGAGAGCAAGCCCATTTATGTGTAGTGGATTTATGATGTTACATTGTAAATAATAATCCCACCTAAGAGTTTAATAGAACATTCTGATTGGCCAAAGGCAGACAGGAAGTGTGGGCGGGGCTGCCAGAGTAAGAAAACTCTGGGAACAGGGAAGAACAGAGCAGAAATGTCACAGAGACTCCAGAGTTGCCAGACAAGCCAGAAGAAGCAGAGGACAATTATGCTGCTCTGAGAAAGGTACTGAGCTACATGGCTGAACAGGATAAGAATCATGGGTGAGCTTAAGGGTAAAGAGTTAGCAAGTTATATGCCTTGGCCTTTGGCTGATCAGCCTAAAATTAATATAAGCATCTGTGTGTCTCTGTGGGTCTGTGGGTCTAAATCGTGAGGCTAGGCACAGAAGTTCAGACCAGAAACCTCTGACTACATTTATGCTTCCTCTGTATTACATTTCTATCTTCTCTATAAACACTTCTATATACCCAAATCTATGTTCTTCAAATTTATCATCTCATTTATTGTTACTATTTGTTACCACATGCATGGAAGTACACACACGTGTACACACACACACACACACACACACACACTCTTTCCTGGGAAAGACTGCCTCTACAACTCCACTTTATTTATCACCTACAGTTCTTTGTAGAGTTTCGTATTCTTATAAGTTTTTTATTATGCAAATTGGCATGAACATTGATGCTACATATCTACCTTACATGGACTTAAACAAACATGATTAAAACATGGGTACACTCTGTTTTTACTGGCATAATGTCCATGGACAGCTGATGTTAATGGTCACTAAGTAGCAGATTCTTACAAAAAGATGTAAAATAATGCTAAAATTTTTAAGTTTATTGTTTAGACATAGAAGAAATATATTTAAAATTAAAAACAAGGTGAAAAATGGGTCTACTCTCATCTACTAGTATTGCATTAATGTTTACAATAAATATTACTTAAACAGTGATCATATTACCCCAAAACAACCTGACATAACAGTAAAATATTCTTAAGTATCTGGAATAGTTTTGACTTGGTATGATTTTATAGCATTATTCTTTAATTTGGTTAACAAAGCTTTATTGCATAAGCCATTCCTAGTAGGAATCTTTTCTTACTAATTATATATAATGTTTATATTAATGTCTCTATAACATTTTATCATAGTTAATTTTCCAACAAATCATGTATGTCTATTAAGTTCATATATAGATACAGTTTCTAAATTTATAGCAAATATATGCTTCCTGAAAGGGGATTTTCTTGTATTTACTAAGCTTTGAAAACTGAGGGCTTTAAAGTGTGCAAAATCATTGTCTTTGTATGAAGTATGAAGACTAAGAGATATAATTACTTTGAGACACCATAAAAAATTTATAAGATTGTCCATTATATTAATTTTCTGATGGATTCTAATATTAGAGCATCTGGTAAATAATTTTTGACATTCTTAACATTTGAAAATTTAGTCATAAGAATTGATTCTATGGTGAGCCTGAAGATTTGGGTTACAAGTAAAGAACTTGGCACTTTCTTTACTTCTGATAGATGTATCAAGAGATGGATACTGATGTAGGCTTTAAAATTTGAGTCATGGGTAAAGAACTTCCCACATTCTTTCCATCTATAACATCTGTCACTAGTGTGAATGCTGTGATGAGCATGAAGATGTGAGACCTAGTTAAAACACTTTCCACATTCTTTATGTTTGTAAACCTTCCTTTTGTTTGGATTCTATGGTGAGCATAAAGAGTTGGGTTATGCGTAAAAGATTTGCCACATTCTTTACATTGGTGAGGTTACTCACTAGTATGGATTCTATGATGGACATAAAGATGTGAGAGGTGGGTAAAGGACTTGCCACATTCTTTACATTTGTAAGGGTTGTCACCAGTATGGATTCTGTGATGGACATAAAGATGTGAGACTCTGGTAAAGGACTTGCCACATTCTTTACATTTGTAAGGTTTGTCACCAGTATGGATTCTGTGATGGCTTTGAAGATTTGAGATTTGGGCAAAGGACTTGCCACATTCTTTACATTTGTAAGGTTTGTCACCAGTATGGATTCTATGATGGACATAAAGATGTGAGACTCTGGTAAAGGACTTGCCACATTCTTTACATTTGTAAGGTTTGTCACCAGTATGGATTCTGTGATGCCTTTGAAGATTTGAGATTTGGGTAAAGGACTTGCCACATTCTTTACATTTGTAAGGTTTGTCACCAGTATGGATTCTGTGATGCCTTTGAAGATTTGAGATTTGGGTAAAGGACTTGCCACATTCTTTACATTTGTAAGGTTTGTCACCAGTATGGATTCTGTGATGAACTTGAAGAGTTGAGTTTAGGGTAAAGGACTTGCCACATTCTTTACATTTGTAAGGTTTGTCACCAGTATGGATTCTGTGATGAACTTGAAGAGTTGAGTTTTGGGTAAAGGACTTGCCACATTCTTTACATTTGTAAGGTTTGTCACCAGTATGGATTCTGTGATGAGCTTGAAGAGTTGAGTTCTTGGTAAAGGACTTGCCACATTCTTTACATTTGTAAGGTTTGTCACCAGTATGGATTCTGTGATGAGCTTGAAGAGCTGAGTTTAGGGTAAAAGACTTGCCACATTCTTTACATTTGTAAGGTTTGTCACCAGTATGGATTCTGTGATGAACTTGAAGAGTTGAGTTTAGGGTAAAGGACTTGCCACATTCTTTACATTTGTAAGGTTTGTCACCAGTATGGATTCTGTGATGAACTTGAAGAGTTGAGTTTTGGGTAAAGGACTTGCCACATTCTTTACATTTGTAAGGTTTGTCACCAGTATGGATTCTGTGATGAACTTGAAGAGTTGAGTTTAGGGTAAAGGACTTGCCACATTCTTTACATTTGTAAGGTTTGTCACCAGTATGGATTCTGTGATGAACTTGAAGAGTTGAGTTTAGGGTAAAGGACTTGCCACATTCTTTACATTTGTAAGGTTTGTCACCAGTATGGATTCTGTGATGAGCTTGAAGAGTTGAGTTTAGGGTAAAGGACTTGCCACATTCTTTACATTTGTAAGGTTTGCCACCAGTATGGATTCTGTGATGAGCTTGAAGAGCTGAGTTTAGGGTAAAAGACTTGCCACATTCTTTACATTTGTAAGGTTTGTCACCAGTATGGATTCTGTGATGAACTTGAAGAGTTGAGTTTAGGGTAAAGGACTTGCCACATTCTTTACATTTGTAAGGTTTGTCACCAGTATGGATTCTGTGATGAACTTGAAGAGTTGAGTTTTGGGTAAAGGACTTGCCACATTCTTTACATTTGTAAGGTTTGTCACCAGTATGGATTCTGTGATGAGCTTGAAGAGCTGAGTTTAGGGTAAAAGACTTGCCACATTCTTTACATTTGTAAGGTTTGTCACCAGTTTGGATTCTGTGATGAACTTGAAGAGTTGAGTTTTGGGAAAAGGACTTGCCACATTCTTTACATTTGTAAGGTTTGCTACCAGTATTAATTCTATGGTGAGTTTGAAGAGTTAAATTATCCCTAAGGAAGTTTCCATCTTCTTCACCTCTATAAGGTTTGTCACCAGTATGGATCCTGTGATGGACATGAAGTTGTGAGACCTTGCTAAATAACTTTTTACATTCTTCACATTTGTAACATTTGTTATCATTATGAGTTCTACAGTGGCCTCGGAGAGCTGAGTGATGACCAAAAATTTTGCTATATTCTTTACATTTGTTAGGTGTTTTTCCTTTATGGGTTCTCTGGTGTCTCCTAAAGTTTGAGTAGTTCTGAAGACATATGCCACACTCTTCACATGTATATAGCTTACTTACAATATTAGTTATTTTATTTATAGTCTCATTTGAGGTGTTTCTGAAATACATTTTATATTTGTTGGCATTCATCCAAGGATGGATTTGATGGTATCGCCTACGAATTAAATTTCTGAACTCACCTCTGTTGCATTTGTATGCCTTCTTTCTGGTTTCAGGACTCTTCTGCTTAGTATAACATAAATATTCATTGAAGTACTTTGCAGATTCCTTATAGTTTAATTTTTTCTCAACAATATATAATTTTTCATGTCTTAAGTGTTGTGTAGAGTTTATGTAGCATTTTTTAAGTAAATTAAATTTGCATGGTTTCTTTCCAGGATGGAACAGTAGAAAACCTAGATTTAAGAAAGAAAAAATTTTTAATATGTTTTACTATTTAGTATATGGTCCACATTCCCAAGTTCCTTGAATAATTTTTGAATAGAAATAGAACACATTCATAAGAAAGTATGTAAAGTAAGTTCATAACCCAATAGTAAATATGCTCTCATAAAATTATAAATTTTTAAAAGGGAAGCACTTCACCTGTGTGAACCAAAGAAGAAAATAAATTAAAGAAATTTAATCAGAAATATATAATATTAATACAGAAAAAAGGACATGTATATGAAAAATCAATTAGTCTTTACTGTCCGCAGAGAACTGTGCATTCCAAAATAATTGTTCACAAAATTTTTAAAATTCAGGAAAATTCTATAGGACTAATTATTTTATCAAAAGAGAATTTATGCTGCATTTTCCTCTTATTCAAATGGACTATTTCATACACTATATTCTGATAATTGTCCCCGCCTATGAGTTTAATAAAAAACACTGATTAGCCTAAGGCAGACAAAAAATATACGTGGGGTACCAGGCTAAAAAGACTCTAAGAACAGGCAAAACAAAACAAAATGCCAAAAAAGCCAAAAAACCAAAAGACAACTATACTACTTTAAAAAAAAAAAAAAGTACCTACCTGCATGGCTAAACAAGATAAGAGTCATAGGTTAGTTTAAAGGTAAACAGTTAGCAAGTTATATTATGTCTGAGCTTTAGGCCCATCAGCCTAAAACTATTATAAACATCTATGTGTCTCCACAGGTCTGTGGGTCTGTGGGCCTAAACCTTGAGGCTAGGCCCAAAAGTCCAGGACAGAACCCTCATACTACAAATGTTGCCCAACGTAAGGCAAAATATACCCACATAAAGCCATAAAAAACTTAAAAAATAGTCTAAAACTCCAAACAACTTCTAGGTGTCTCTCTCACTTGAGTCATAATACAAAAACACCCTAATAAGATATATAAACTTAGACTACAATAACAGACTTTTAAAATACAACTTAAAATATAAAATAATTTGTTCCTAAAGTCTCACAAAACCCTCAATATACACAAAAATTATAAATTATATATTTAAAGTTTTCTTTATAAAATAAAAAAACCCAAAATCAAAAATAACTTCCTAATAACAATATTTTCATCAGTCAGCCCAGGGGCAAACAGAAGCTTAACTTTTTAAAAAGAATTTCCTAATTCAGCCATAAGGACAAAACACTTATAAGTTTTTTAAAAAGTCATACTGTTTAATACTTAAATAAAGTTAATAAACAACACATAACAAAACTTTACTTAATAATTATATAAACCTTAAAATTCCCTAAAACATCTAAACTAAAAAAGTAAATTCTATAAAATTAATCCAAAATCTAAATAAAGCAATCCATCCATCCTACCAACCTTTAATCCTTAGCCAAAAATCTTAACAAATTAAAAATATGTTCAAAAAACAAGAAATGTAAAAATGTAAATCAAATCAGTCACTCTAGTCAAAAATATAAACAAAAATATAATCAAAACCCAAAAAAATAATTAAAAAATAAATATACAACAAAAACAATTTTTAAAATAATCTAAATAATTTAAAATATATTAAAAACTTAAAAAGTAAAGCCCTTAAAAATAAAATAAAAAATAAACCACATAAAAATTAAAAATACAAAACATGTCTAAATACTATATATTATTGTCTTACCATTAAACTTCTTAACTAAAAATACCTTAATAAAAACTACCAAAAATCAATTATAAATACTATTAAATTAATTAAACCTATAGTTTTTATAAATAAATTAACTCTAAAACTAAAATTCAAAAATATACTACTTTAAAACTTTTTTCTTATTATTTCCACAAAAATAAAAAAGTATAAATTTATTCCTAAATAAAAAACACAAAATTTTATAAAGAAAACCTAAAAATCTCCAATAAAAATAAAGAGCCCAAATTATATTGTTCCATTATGAATAGTTATACCTGCTTATTGTTTAATAAAAATCACTGATTAACAAAGGCAGACAAAAAATATAGGCGGGGCTACCAGATTAAAAAGTATCTAAAAACATACAAAACAGAAATAAGTCAAAAAATCCAAAAAGCCAAAAGACAACTATACTACTCTAAAAAAAAAAATACTGATCCACATGACTAACCAAAATAAAAGTCATAAGTTAGATCAAAGATAAAGAACTAGCAAGTTATATGCCTGGGCCTTAGGCCAATCAGCCTAAAACTATTATAAACATGTATGAAAGTAAGCAGATGTTCCTATAACAGTTTGAGATCTATAATGACCAAATATAAGGTTGAGTTGTTTTATTGTTGAACATCTATTGCTAAGCATTGATTGGGACTGCCCATAGAAGTATTGTTTTTGTCCCATTGGTTCTGTTTGTAAGTAGTGTTCAAGAACTTTTGCTTCGGTGTTTACAAGGCAAATTGTTTGTCACTTAATTTCTACAAATATTTGTGTGGTTTGGGCCTAATGGAAATATATGGACAAAGTTTCTCTCACTTATACTTTGAGAAAAAATTTCTGGAGTATTCTTGTTATCCTAGAAGAATTCTTAATATTTAAATTTTAATCTACTAACATTATTCTGCTGTAGTAAGAAGTTTCTGGTCCTGCCTATCCCTGGGATCTGGACCAGCAGTCCCAAATAATCTTATATTAATTACATGGTGTTTGGCCTATGCCTCAAGAATATTATCTTACTCTTAACAAACCCATGATAAGCTTCATTGCTTAATACCTTTTTTTTTTAAAGAAGTATTCTCATCCTGCGTTCTCTTTGTCTCTGGCATCTGCTCTGCTCTTTCACTTCAGAGTTTTCTTAATCTGGTAGCCCAACTAGTACTTCCTAATGGCCTTCTGGCCCTATCAGCATTTTATTAAACAAGTACAAGGGACAAATATCTGCAATTTACAAGGGCATAATCACACAACATTCTGCTATGCTAATATAGTATTAAATTCTTTTCTTTCATATTATAGTTTCCCAACATATTGTTGCATGTCTCAGCTTTCTTCCAAGAAGTATTTTACAGAGTTGGACAGTTGAAACAGAGACCCAGATGTAGGTGATGGTGCAGGCGAAAAAAGTTCAGGATTAGTTGTTATACCTATAGGAAACCCCTTCCCTGCAATGCTAAGAGTTCATTTAGTACAGAGTAATAAAATATGGTAAGGTCGAGGCTGATGAATGACAAGGAATTAATGATTTCTGAATATAAATAAGTAATAACATTTTTGGAGAAATAATTCTTTATAATTTTTTCTGAACTCTAAAGACAAAGAAAGAACTATTCAATCTTTAAAAATAAGTAGAGTTATAAAACTTTTATTTCCTAATCTAATGTGCTATTACACAACAATGAAAAGTAATATTGGCATGAGGTTACAAAAGCAGACATAAAATGAAATAAAGAGATAATCTATTACACACAGTCAAAATGCTATTTGAATGTTAGTTTTCATTTTTCGTATAATAAAATTAAGGATTCACTAACATTTAAAAATGTGGCAATGAATCTACCTCCATCCTCTTTATATCATTTTAAGGGCGGTTTAAAAGTTCATTTTTCAGATAATTTTAAGTCAAGACGATCTTGGCAAACTATTACAGGTGTTAACTCTTTCTTTCTATGGGTCTCATGCATTTTCCGTTGCTTCAATCCAGCTTACCTTTTCCTTTGCCTTCTGCCTCTGTTATGGTCATATTCCATAGCTCCTTGCTTTGTTCAAGAGCTTTGATTAGCCCTGGTTCTGACAATGAAAGACCTGTGTATTAGGAGAGACATATGACCATATTTGGAGAAAATAGCAAAAGTAAATTAATTACTCATATACTATGGAATTGATGGAATAAAAGTTTAAGTATGCAAATTTCCTAGTTACACTCTTCGATTTTAAATTATTCAAAAACCCTTGTTAACAGTGTACTGGAGTTTCTTTTAAAATTACTACGGAATCAGAAAACAGGCATGTTAGAAAACATTATATAGATTAAAATACAATGTATGAAGTGTCTGAAAAGTAAAATACACTATAAAAGATTTTAGGATGTTTTTCAGTGCCAGAAAAGGTGAGTATAATGTCTAGATAAAGTTACATCAAATTTTGAGCTCTACATGATGAACTCAAAGGTTTTTAAAAATTAAAGTAGCATGTGCGAGTCAGGCAGGGATTTGAGATACATCTGTAAAACATACTTGAGAGGAACAACTATATCAAACAAAATCATAAAAGAAAAGTGGTCTCACCTAGAGAAACCAGGTTGCTGTAGTTTTCCAACATGACATCTCTGTACAAAGCCCTTTGTGCAGAGTCCAAACATTCCCATTCTTCCTGGGAGAAGTTTATGGCCACATCTTCAAATGTCAATACACCCTGTCATAAAAACCCCCAGTTTTATAATGTGCCCAGGTACAAAGTTCTTTTTAAGAAAAAGAACATTTTAAGGCAAAATTCTTAAGGAAACATGAGTAATGTGTATAACTTATTTTAAAAGACATACTTTAAGATGATATGTATAATAACAAAACTCTATCCTGAAAATACAGAAATACAAATGATATTGTTGAGGCAATACAATTTGTTCAGTCATAGGTGTTTGGGTGACAAGCTCTCATGGGTGGTCATGTCTTCATATGTGACCACTTAAAAAATTAGGAGAGGAATTATACGCCTTTTTGTATGGTCAGAGAAGAAGCAAGCAGTGGAGAAAGAAGGAAGGCTTGTGGTTGGTTCTCATTGCTCTTGGGCAAAATGGCAGGACAATGGCAGCTGTATCAGCAGTGGCATCTAAATTGTTTGATATTTGTAAATGTGTTAGTCCATTGCACCCCTTAATAAATTCTTGACCAGACTTCTGTGGGTTCTCATTTCACATGGTCACACCATCATAGGTGGTAGATTCACAGGCTGCAATGGTACTTATGAATGAAAGGGCAAAGTACTGTCATGTGTAGTTCTGGGCAAACTCAGTGTGATTTACCAACCAAAGCTCTTCATTCCAATATGCAATTTGCTACTTATGAAATGGTAGGCTTGAGTGATACAAGCTGTGGCAATGTAACCATAAATGGATAAGCTTCCCAGATAAGGTTGTGAAGCAAGTGACAAAATTGACATATTGAAGAATAAATGGAGATTTATCTTGCACATGGATGCAAGATATCAGTAGAAGAGACCAGGGAGGAGTCACTCCTATGCCCTCACAATTACACCACAGGTGCAGTGAGTTGGAGAGATAGGTTCCTAAGGCCAGATTAAGTACTGAGTACACCACAGGCAAACAAATCCCAGACAAGTACACACAGTATATTGATAAGGCGTCCATTGCAATGTACATCTGAAACTGGGATCCATCTAACTTTATACTTTTATAGTGCATGCATATCCTACCTACATTATAAATACATAGACTGCTCCAACTACAATTTCAAACACTCTACCTGGCCATCTCTATTTCTATACTCTAATATTAAACAAGGACACACATTCTTCACACTAGCATATTCCCCTTTGTTTATCTCCTCTAATTCCAATAAGTTTTCTTCAATTTCTGAGACCGACATGCCCAGATGTCCTATTTTCTGCTGCAAATTGATTTGTATTTATCACACACAGAAATTACAAAAGGCCACGTTCGCAGATCTAATTTCAAAAATGCAAATATTATGAATGATAATTTATCCATATAGCTACAAATGCACATAAACATTAGTAAGGGAGGAGTAAAATAAAGATGTTTAACAGCATTTTGGGAATCTAATGAGACAATGATGCATTTTTCTTTGTTTATATAGTAAGTAATATTGATTTATTATTCAGTTTTGAAGAATCTCTGAAACTCAGGGATAAAGCTACTTAATCATGGTGGATTTTTTTTTCTGTGTTCTAGGATTTGTTTCTCAGGAATTTCGTTAAGTATTTTTGTATTTTTTGATGGTGTTGTCTATGTTCATGGGGAAGATTATTCTGTAAAACTCTTCCTTTTTGAATCTTGGTGTGATTTGGGAATCAAGGCAAATATGGTCTCATGGAATGAAATTGGCATTTTTTTGTGAGTATGGGTTTTAAAATATGACTTAATGACTTTTGAGATTCAACTTATTTTTATTGTCTCACATTTCCTTTATTATTTTGTAAATTTGCATATTGTCTATGTGTTTTAGTTAGTTTGGAAAAGATATTTCTGTCTTAATTTTCTCAAATACATCTTGGAAAATAATCAAACATTACTTCATGATAAAATACTTGGAGATAATATATATGTATATATATACACACATACATATAAACACACACACACATACACACACACACACACACACACACACACACACACACACACACACACACAAGGTATATACCTAAATGTAACAATTAGTTTTCTGTCCTGGCCTTGCCCCACAGTTTGATCTGCCTGCCACCGCTTATCAGTACCAGCAAGCCGAAAGTCCCAATGAAACACCCAGATGCTTTTATTAACTTCAAGCTGTTCATCCTATGTCTTAGGCACATTGCTAGCTATCTTCTTCATCTTAATCCAACCCATTTTCATTAATCTGTCTTGCCATGTGTCCAGTGGCTCACCTGTGTTCCTTACATGTTGCTTCTTAGGGCATCTGGCTTCATCTGTCTCTCACTTTGCCCCCCTCCTACCTATGATCTGATCTCCCACCTACTTTTTCTATGGAGCCTGCCATAGCCAAAAGAGTCCTTTATTTAAAGAATTATATTCACAGCATAGAGAAAGGCTGCAACACCCAAACACAATAAAGGCAAATTAAAACAATACTTGAGCCAACATCAAATCAAGTGAAGAAAAACTTAAGTTCTACAAAAATTAGGAAGAAGACATGGCTGTCCTCCATCTCTATTTCTCTATACCTGTGCAATTTAGTACTTGACGTTCTAACTAGAGCAATAGACATCTGAAGGAGATCAAGGGAACCCAAACTGAAAAAGAAGCAGACAAATTAACACTATTTACAGAACATATGATAGTACGAATAAGTGACCACAAGAATTCTACCATGGAAATGTGTTATTTACAGCAATGTGGCTGAGTAAAAATTCAATATAAAAACATGTATCTCTTTATAAACAATAATAAATGAACTGAGAGAGTAATTAGGATAAAACAGCCTCCACAATCACTACAAACAATCTAAAAATATAAAATATTTTGGGTTAACCCTAACTAAGAAAGTGAAAGGCTTCTATGACAAAACCTTTAAGCTTCTGAAGAAAGAAGTTAACATATATATTAGGAGATAAAAGATCACACATATTCATGGATTAATGGAATTAATATAGTAAAAATTCTAGTCCTAACAAAAGAACTCTACATATTCATCTTGATCCCCATCAAATTTCCAACCCAATTCTTTCTGGACCTTGCAAGTAAATACTCAGTTTTATACAGAAATATGAAAAACACCAAAATATCTATAAAACAATCCTAAATAATAAAAAACTTTTAAAAATGTAATGATTTTTAAATTTCATGCTATACTACAGAGGTATAGAAATCAATACCACATGGTATCAGCATAAAACAGACGTGTTGATTAATGCTGTCAAATCAAGGTTCATAAACTGGTACACATATAGATATATAAGTTTTGATAAAGAAGCCAAAACTGCATCATGAAAAGAAGAATGCATTTTCAACAACAATGCTGGTCTAACTGGATGTTGGCATGTAGAAGAATGCAAATTGTCTCACCTTTATCACATGGCACATAACTGAAGCCTGTGAGGAACAATAATTACAACATTGAACCAGACACAATGAACCTGTTTAGAGGGAAATTATGGAAGGGCCTTGGACACATTTCCACCAAAGACAATTTTATGCACAGAACACCTATAGCATAGTAACTTGGATATAAAAATAACAAATGTGATGTCATACCACTAAAAAGCTTTTGTAAGGAAAAGGACACTGGCAGGTGGGATGAAAAGCAACCTACAGAATCAGAGAAGCTTTTCAGCAATTCTACATCTTATGGAGTGCTATTATACAAAATATGTAATAGCTGAAGAAATTAGATGTTAAAAAAACCAAACAATACAATTAAAAATGGGTTTCAGACCTAAACAGAGAATTTTTATTAGAAGAACTTTAAATAGCTCCGAAATACAATAAGAAACTTTCAACATACTTAACCATCACGAAAATGAAAATTAAAACTGCTTTGTGAATCAGTCATTCTGGTCAGAATGGTTAAGATCAATAAAACAAATGACAATTCATGCTGGCAAGAATCTAGAGCAATGGGAATGCTCCTCCATTGCTGACAAGGAGGAAAAATTTATGTAGCCACTATTGGAAGGAATATGGTAGTTTCTCAAAAATAATTGGAAATTGCTCTACCTCAAGAGCCAGTGATACCACTTTTGGGCATATGTTCAAAAGACGTTCCAAAATACCAAAGGACACTTACTCAACTATGTTCATAAGAGCTTAAAGCATAATATGCAGAAACTGGAAACAACATTTATGTCCACAAAGAAAAAATGGTATATTTACATAAAACTGTATTACTTTGATGTTAGAAAAAAATGTGTGAGAGCCCATAAAGGCTCTAGCTTTTGGCTTGTTTCCTTTTTGTCTCAAGGTTAGAAAATTCAAGTTTGTTTATCATCCAACAAGGCAGCCTAATGGGATCCCGTGGCCAAAATATTGTTACCAGGTGTCTTATGTTTGAAAATTGAAGAAGTATTTATACCTCTCTGCATTTGTTCCTCCACTTTGCTTAGTATAAACAGCCAGAGGAAATAAAATTGAAGCAGTTGAGAATTCATTCAGTCCCCTCATGACCCTAAGTTCTCTCTCTCAGTCTAGTTCTTTCTATATTTGTAATCTTTAATTCACACTCCTGTCTCCAGCACTGTACTTAATGATGTAACAGCACTGAAAAAAAATAAAATTTGCAAGCAATTGGGTGGAACTAGAAAAAAAATATCCTGAGGAATACAGTTCAGGCTCAAAGAGACAAACAATTTTTACTCCTTGTAAGGGGATATTAGCCATCAATAAAGGTTAACTACACTAAGATTCACAGATCTAGAGAAGCTAAATAAAAAGGAGGGTTCTAGGAATGATAGGTGAACCAGCTGGGAAGGGGAATAGAATATAGTTTGTGAAGGGACTGAGGGTAGATGTGCCTGACAACAGGTTGGAATCACAATGTGGAGAGAGAGGCAAAGTGTAATAGTTACATGGAGAGAAGACTGAAATAGGTGGGTATTTAAAGGGCAATATGGAAACTTAGTGCAGTGGAAACTTTAAACAATTTATAAGTTTGATGCTAGCAAGAACTACAAATAATAAAGAATATAAATCATAAAACAGTTATCCTCTGTGATAAGGTTCAGTTCGCAGTGGTTGGGTTGGAGTAGGATACTATACCAGCCACAAAATCTATTAAAGTACAAGCTGTCCCTTTGGCAATATACAGTGGAGCTTGGTTGCTCTGAGAGTGTTTGAGTGCCCAACAAATGACTGGTCTAATCTAAAACCTACCTGACCAGAGAGAGCACATGCCCAACAGTCCCTATATACATACATAAACTGATGTTTCAGAGACATAGGCTAGAACCAGACAGAAACACACACACACACACACACACACACACACACACACACACACACACACACACACACACAAACACACGCACACGCACAGGCACACGCACAGGCACATGCACACACACATGCACACACACACACACACACACAGACATATATATACCCACACACACAAAGTCAATGAACTGATTCCTAATGATATTTTGCAATAATCAAATGATCAAGGACTAACCCATGTGTCATCAGAGATGCTTCCTCACAAATATAATGTAGACAAAACAGAGAACCATAGCCAAAGAGATCAAGCTGAATAAACTCTGATGAAGAAGCAGAAAGAATTGCATGATCCTGAGATATTGAGGACTCCAGAACAACACAGCCTACAGGAATAACTAATCAGGACATACAAGGGCTAAAGAGACTGAAGTGGCCATCATTAAGCCAGCATGGGTTTGCACCAAGCCCTTTGTTACATTCTGTCTTCATTCAGCTTGGGAGTTTTGTTGCACTCCTAAAAATAGAAGTTGTGGTGTTTCTGACTCTTCTGCCTGATCATGGGACCTATTTTCTCAATTGGGTTGCCTGTTCACCCGTGAGGATATATGCCTGGTCTTATTGAATCTTGTAATGCCAAGTTTGGTTGAAATCCTAGGAAGCCTGCTATTTTCAGAATGTAAGTATAACTGTAGTGGAATTGAGGAGAAAAGGAAGGTAGTGAGAAGACTGG
The DNA here is from genome assembly GCA_033318265.1 of Phyllotis vaccarum. Classification (NCBI taxonomy): domain Eukaryota; kingdom Metazoa; phylum Chordata; class Mammalia; order Rodentia; family Cricetidae; genus Phyllotis; species Phyllotis vaccarum. The sequence goes on along the minus strand of JARWLC010000003.1, from coordinate 146,493,979 downwards.
GAGAAAAGAAGCAAAATGTGGTTAGAACGTGCTGTATGAAAAAGTACATAAAAGAAAAAAATACAAAAGGCATATCACAGTTTAAACACTATGTATACAAAGAAGGAAACTTCGGAAAATTGTAAAGGAAAAAACAGAAGTCACATGTAAATGAAAACACAAAAGCTTATTTCACATTAGACATTTTGAAAGCCAGAAGAACATAGAGTAATGTATTCAAAAATCCAAAAAATCTAAAGGTACAGCTAAGCACCATGTCGTGAATAAAATGTGATTTGTATCCCTCAGTTTCTTCAGTAAACAGGACATCAAAACAAAAGTAACCAAAATTACTAAATTAACAGACTTCACTCAGCAAATGTATTTAATAGAAATCTGTGAGATATTCTACCCAAAAATCCAAGAATAGGTAATGTACTCACAACACACAGAATCTTATCTAAGAATGATCACATCCTGTGATAAAAACTCAGATCTTTATCAATTCAAAAGATAGACATAACTCAGTGCACTTTATGTGATGACATTGCAAAAAGAAAAATCCCAAATATTTACAAAAAAACTACTCTCTAGTGAATGTGTAAACCTATAGAGATCAAAAAAGTCATTACTGAAAGATGAATATATCAGAGAAAAAATAAAGGGAAAATCATTCTAGAACTGAATAAATATTCAAACACAAAATACCAAAACTTCTAAAATGCATTGAAGGCTGTCTGATGAAGAAATTTATAGCTCAAAGAGCCTACATTAAATTATCAGAAAGGGCACGCATATGCGGCTTAAGCATGTAATATAAAAATTACAAAAAAGAACAAAACAAATTCAGCACCTGATGGCAGAGAAAAATAATGAAAATAAAAGCATATCAAGGAAATATGGGTAATATAATTCAAAAAATCAAATAATCTCATTGCTGGGTTTTTTTTGAGAAGACTCAAAGAAGAGAGGACTCAAAGTCATGGACTGTTCTATACAAAGAACACTTCTACTATACTTAAGGAAAGTATCTACAGATAGTTCTTTAAAAAATATTAATAAATAAAGAAACAGATGAATCACTTCCAAACAGTATTTATGTAGTTAGTAGCACTCTGAATCCAATACCAGGTACACAACAACAATAATTTTACTGGCCGATATCCATGATGAACACGGATTCAAGTTTGTTCAGTAATAAACCTATTAACAAGATACAGATATACATAAAAAAATTATAAATGATAAAAATATGGTTTTATTCTTGAAATGGAGGAGTGTTTCATTATATACAAGTCAAATATCTAGCCAACCATAGAGATGGACTTAAAGGCAAAAGTCCTTTGATCATCTATATAGATACCTTTAATAAAATAGTTCTTAACAAGGAATTTTATAGGGCATATAGGACTAGGGGAAAAATGTCTAGACATAGTAAAAGGAATATATGCAAACCACAAAGTCAACATTATTTTAGACAGAAAAGAGATTGAAATGATCCTTTTGTAAAAGGAGAAAGGGACATCCAATATTTCTACTCCATTTAAACACTGTGCTTGAATTACTAGCGGAAACAATAAGGTGATGAGAAGAAATTAAAGAGATAGTAAAATAAAAGGAAGAGCCCAAACCTTTTCTCTTTGGACAGGATATGACACATTATTAGAGATCAAAAGGGTCTAAAAGAAACTTCTAGAAATGATAAACTCAAAAATGTGGCAGGATATAGAATCAGCTTCTTTATAAATAAACAACAAAAGTACAGTGAAAGAGACTGTCAACTTAATTCTATTTATAATTATATGAGAGAAAAATATTTATCTGGGGAAAAACCTAATGAAGAAAATGGAGAACATATACAATATAATATTTGCAACTTTGAAAAAAGATAAGAAAGTTACTTGAAAATGGGAAGAGACCCCATGCTCATGTGTTGATAGAAATAATATGAAAATGAGCATTTCCTTACAGATTTGAAGGAGTTCAAATCAAAATCCTCATTTCATTCCTCATGGGCAAATGAAAAAAGAACTGTCTTAAAATTGAAGAATCATGCCAAAAGAACTTAGATAGCCAATAAAACCATGGAAAAGGTAGGATTACATTCCCATTGCATTAGATATTTTACAGATTGTTAAACCATGACACACTTCTGTGATTTCTCTGAGTTATTCCCTAGAGGTGGAATGGAAACTCTCATTACTGAAGACATTATGTATTTCAGACTCAAGGCAAGTTGTCCCTGAACTAGAACTGACCTGAATGCCTCCTGCAAACTTCCATGGTACCAGACTGCACTGTGCAAAGCAAAGATCAGTCTTACCCCTCCCAACTCCTATGAACCACAACATGCACCAGCATTGCAAAATAACCCGAATAGCACACTCTAGTCAAGTATACATTGGTGGAAACTCACAGCCCTTTAGTTGTAGGTGTGGGCCACTGTACATGATGGAAAATGATACCTTGAACTGGAAACATGGCAACCTACCTATGGTTAGTGAACTCATAGATCATGGAGAAAAATCTACAATTTCCACATTACTAAACCAGTATTATCTCTAGTTCTTATTTACAGTAGATGCCATTACTGAAAATCTTAACTAGAAACATAATAAATCAAAATTTAGAGCTGTAGAACCCACTCTGAATGGTTACCTCTACAAAATTATCCTCCGCCACAGACACACACATGGGCTCAAGAAATATTGGATAATTGAGACTAAAATAAAGTAATATCCAGAACATCAGTAAGTTTTCTATGATGCTGTTTCTCCAAGTAATGTCAGAAACAACACCCATAAATCTCATTATTATGCCCGTGTAGACAGAGGTTAAGGACGAAACCAATAGACATGTGAAAGTGGATGGAGACTTGTCAGAAACCCTCATTCTCAATGAACTGTAAACAACTAAAATTTCTGAGAGCTGTAGAAATAATGTTCTCTTGTCAAAAGCACAGCAATTAATTATTGAATGGCAAACGATCAGACCTAAAAAATACACATACAATTAACAGTTTACAGACTAAATAGATTGTACATACTAATATGTGTATATATGTTTACACACATATGTACAAAACAACAATTAATCATAAACAGAGGCTTTGATTTGGGAGAAGGCAAGAATATGCACATGAGAGCTTCATTTTAATTTGAATTACAGGATTAAAATTTTTAGAAGATAGAAATAAAGGCATATGCTTAAGCTGTGGAAAATAAAGGCGAGAAAAAGAAGTAAAATTAGAAATAAAATGGAAAAATAGATGTGAAACAAAAAGAAACATTGAAAATAATTGGGATGTGCTTCTAAAACTTCCCTTTCCATTAATTTCTCAATATCGTATTTACACAATATGCAATATAATTAAAGTATAAAAGCCATCATATCAATGAACAAAATTTTACATGTGTATTATTAAGCTAACCACAAATAGAAAAATCTTTAGGGAAACATATTCAAATATTATTCCCACATTTTATATCTTTTTTATCAATAATAATAAGAATATTAAGGCTGAACAAAGCACAAAAGTTTCAATTGTCACAAAAATGTAACAGAAATATAGGCAGATTAATTTTCTGCTATAAACAGCTAATGATAAAAAACTGACACCATTATTCCTCAGATTAATTTATACTTTAGAAAGGCATTGGCTGATATGAGCAATTTCATGAAGTCTCTGTTATTTGGAAACCAAAATCCAATAAAGAGATAAAAGTTTAATAAAATGTTATATATAAAATATTAGAATACACAAGCTAACAAGTTTTAAAATAACAGCAAATGATCATTCTTTATGATCACTCACTCCATCACCCAGACCTTCAATAATGTCTCAGGCTCACCATCTTTTAATCAATGTAGTTGATATTTCATTAAATGGATTCAAAGAGAGATATGACCTGATGATGTCAATTGTTTAAGGAAGATGTGTTGACCAAATCCACTATCCTTTAAAAATAAAATTCCTTTAAAACAAGACTCAAGGCATTTAAGGATGTGCATAATATATTTTTAGCCAATATTATTGTACTGATAAAATAGTCAAACTATTTTCACCCAAATCAGGAAAATTGGATGGTTTTCCACATCCTATATGTATGTTTAGTATAGTGTTGTAGTCTTAATCAGAACAAAAACTAACTAACAAACAAACAAATAGAAATGAAGAATAAAAGCCATAATCAGGAAATGGAGCATTCAATGTGTCCTGACTGAGGAAATTGTGATATTTTCTGAGACCAAATACTGCACCAGAAAAATCGGTAAACCTTGAATACATACATACATACATACATACATACATACATACATAAATACATAAATACATACATACACATATACATACATATATATATATAGAGAGAGAGAGGGAGAGGAAGAGAGGGGGGGAGGGAGAGAGATCCAGAGGCCAAATGAGATATCAACATTATAATCAGTATCATTTGTACATATCAAAAATATAAATGAAGAAAGCTAGTGAAGATTTTCTGTAGTATTAATTCTCCTATACTGACTTTCTGGTGATGCCTCATTTAGAATTTGTCTATGAACCACACTGCCTTGGAACCTTCTCCAGGTGCAGCACATATTCTGGTTTTCATTTGGTACAGAGCTCTTATTAAGGAATTTAACAATTTCATTACTTTAAGAGATATTCAAAGTGAATTCATGTGATAAATAAGAGATTTCTTATATTAATCTTAATTGCAGAACTTGTCAAATACCAGATTAAATGTTTAAATTTTGTGTCAGGTATACATCAAACTCGTAATTTTAATTCTATACTGCATGTAAAACATATGAAAGAATTACATGCATGTCACCTTTGAAGTCTCATACATTCTCTCTAGATTAAACCTATGTTTCAAATTTAATGAGAACATTTCATAAGAGAATCATCTAATTCTAAAACTATGACATTAATTGAGGTTGTGGAGAGTAGGGAAAATATATAAATAAAATATTGTATGATGAATAAGAAATATACTCCTTACACCTTAATATTTATAACCAAGATGTAGATATAGCTAAAATATATGTTATGGTCAAATCAGGTACATTATCTAAATAATCTGTGAGGCCAGGCCTTGAATTCAAACGTAATACCCATGAAAGTAAAGAAATATATTACAAAATAGAAGATTCATGGAAAAAGAAGTTGAAAGAATTTTTTTTCTACATGTCAACAAGAACAAATTTAATGTATTTCCTATAAAAGAGTATATAATTGATAGTTTTGGAAATTTTAACATGGAAAATTAGATCATAATTACTTAAGTTTATTTCTTTACACACGCATTTGATTAAAAAATCTACTTAATGTAATTGTATAATAAATCATGTATTTATAATACTGTACCAGCCAAAATACAGATACCCAAAGAAAATACCCAAGATCAGATTTTCTTACTGACTAAGATTCTAGAATACAGAATAACAAGAGAATGGATAAGTAATATTTTTAACTACAATAATTTATACATATAACTGTTGTGCGGATTTTAAGACTAATAATAGGCAACAATTTGTCTATAATCAAAATCAGTGAAATTTATTGCAAAATACTTTTAGGAAAATTCATCTAATATTACAGAGAACATACATGGCTCAAATGAAAAAATGAGCTACCACTTTAGTATCCTTTTTTCAAATGTTTTGTTTTAACTATCTTGGTTCTATTTTATAGTAAATATTTAGCATATGTAGACATTTTAATTATGAATACTTTTAAACTTTTCTAGACGTAATAAAGTACATACTATAGACTAAGGATGAGCATCAACATCAATGGGCCACAAACACCTTGAAATGGCATCCTGACTACAATGTATTTTAGTATAATGATGGCCCAAAGCTTGTGGAAATAGCAAATCAAACCCAAATTTTATTTAAGTTCTACTACATGAGATGGAACCCATTACTGACTCTACTTAGTGACAAAGTTCCCGAAAGTAGAGAGTTCAGAGAGCTTGGGTAAAACTGAACACTACTTTTCTAAGAAAAAAAAAACCTCATAAATTACATTTTGCTATACTGGCTATAATCATAGATTAAAGCCTTGGTCAGTCATCATTAGAAGATATTCCTCCTGTTACAGGTGGAAAGAACAAATAGACTCACGGCCAGACAATGTGCAGAAAGTGAGAGACCTCGGAAACCTCACGTCTAGATGAGATGTCTCCATCACATTCCTTCCTTTAGGGATTTGAGAAGACCATGAATGAGGAGGAAGATAGAGGGTAGAAGCAGAAGGGGATGGAGGACACCAGCACACACAAACACAGCCATCTAAATAACCAGTATATAGCACCTATGAAATAGCAGATCCTGAGGCGACACAAACAGGGTATGCACAGTTCTGCACCAGATGCTGTCCTAGATAAAAAAGTGGACACATGCCCACATCCTTGTCTCTGAGTCTTCACTTGATAACCACTTGCAAATGAAAACTTAGCCTTTTGTGAGGAATTGTCATTGGGAATAGAAACTAACGTTAAAGGTAGGTTGAATTGGCACCTCAATGAACTTGACCGTGTCCTTGCAGTTTTAAGTCTCACCATATCCTCCTTGAAAAACTATACCTTTTTCATATATTATATGAATTTTGTTTAATTAACTATTTTCTCTCTTTTTAATCCTACTGGTCATATATATATATATATATATATACATATATATATATATATATGTATGTACACATGTATGTGTGTGTATATATGTATATATGTGTATATATATATGTGTATATATATGCATTCAGGTTATACATTTTAAAGAATTGGTAAGTTTGCAACTAGTTGATCTTGCATCTATTATTTTACTTGTGACTTTTATTGCTCCCTTAGCCTGCTTATTTTTGCTGTCCTGTTCTAATGGCTTCACTTTTGTTCTATGCGATCATATTCTATTATACTTTTTCTTATTATTCTTCCTTAGAAATCAGTTTGTTTTCTAATGAGAGACGGATGGGAGTGGATCTGAATGAGAAGAGTGGTTGGTAGGAATTTTCATGAGCAGAGCAGGAAGAATCCATAATAAGGACATATTATGTGAGGAAAGCATCTCTTTCCAATAATAGTAAAAATAAATATAAACTAATAAATACACACCTATTGTTCTGAATTCTCCACAAAAAACAACAGTTTTTGTACAGAGATGAGTGGGGTGATCCTTTGTCTCCAACTCAAGGCAACAAAACAAAACAATTAAGGGCATGTTCATTTTCTGCATAAGATGACATGATATATGCACATGACGCAGCAATGCTTTGAAATAGTTATGGCTGATAATATGAATACGATAGAATCTAGAGATTTCTAACCTCTTCTGGCTCTAGAATAAAATACTTTATACAAAACCTGTAATACAAAAATACAAAATAATGTTCTTTCTAGTGGTAGATGTTTTCACAGAGCACCCAAACCGGTGAATGAAATCAGCATTAGGATGAACTGATGACGCTTCTGCATACAGAGGCTAATAATCATTCTGTGATATTAACTTTCCAACAAAAAACCCTCAAATGGAAACATCATAATTTTATGCTAAGTAAATATATCTGTCCCATTCTAAATTGTCAAGTATCAGTCTATGTAGTTTATGTTTCTAGCAGAGTATGCCACCTCGATTCTACTTTTTCTAACTATGTGAGTCATGCTAGGCAGAGAATGCCACATGACTGAGAGTGTGTTTTCATAAGCCAGGGAACCAACAGATCAGAGCTCTCAGATTAAATCCACGCAGCACTTTTGCATTTATCTCTTTACATGAGGACACAAACCCATCCCTCTAGGTACTGGGCACTAGTCAGTTTACAAATTCATCTGTCATGATGGATATTTTAGTGACGAACATTATTAGTTTTTTTGAAAATATATCTTGTGATAAAAATGAGTGTAGAAGGACAGAATGAAGAAAAGCCCTCACTGTGTAAGCATGTATTGAAAGACTCAATAATAAGCCTCATTAGAAGGAAAGATGAGAAAATATCACTCTCATTAAACTATTCAGCAAGACTATGAGAAACAGAAAAATAGGACAGAAGAGAGAAAGGAAAGGAAAGTGTACAAAGAAAACATGTGACCTTTGGAGAAGAAACTTAACAAAGCTGCTGAGCAGAGACATACTTACCGTAGAACCAACCATCTCTTCCTGAAGCTTTTCTATGAGTTTCTCTCTTGGGGGAAAAACAACTTGCTTTAATAGCTCCCAGTGTCTCTCTTTAGGATTTGTATTAAAAGCTTCAGCAAATACCATTCACCTGCTACAAACCAACTGACGATCTACAGAGCCTCAGAAAGCAGAAAACAGCAAAAGGCATGTTTGGTCTTATCTTCCTTCTTCCTTGGAGCTCTTTACCTTTTCTTTGTTTCTGTCTGTATGTCTGGCTGACAGCTGTCTGGCTTCTGGCCCCTGGTGTCTCCCTCAGTTCTCTACTCTCATTTTTCTCCTCTTGTTTCTCTTGAGCCTAGAGATTCCCTCTCTCCACCAGCTCATGTATCTTTTCTCCTGCCTCGCAACTGGCCAATCAGCTTTTTATTAGACCAATCAGGTGCCTTAGGTAGTCAAGGTGAAGCAAACGCAGCACATCTTTACATAGTTAAACACACATCCTTACATTGTTAATCGAATGCAGCATAAAGAAATGTAGCACACCTTTACACAGTGAAAGTAATATTCTGCAACACAAACAAATGTAACACCTCTGTGCTTAGTTAAAAAAATATTCCACAACACAGAATGTTGTTAGGAGTCATTTTATTACTAATAACTTTTTGTTGTTGTTTATTTACTTATTTTAGAAAAATAGTATTGGGTTTTACTCTGTATCCCCGAGTGTCAACCATATTCCAGGGCAGGTGAGACCCCATGTGTAAGAGTTGCCCAACATCAACATCAAACAGTCTCCGGTGTGTGTTAGGGTGGGAGGATGGGGGAGGTGTTTGTGTGTGAGTGTGTACACATGCATGAGTTTATCTTTTGTTTTGTATTTTCAAATCTTCTGTATCTTTTTTGTGGCTTTCCATTTTTAAATCTTTATTGTTTTTCACAGTTTTTTTTTCATGAGAGTGAACATCAGTTGGGTGGGGAGTGAAGGAAAGAGGATCAGAGAAGAGCTGAGGGAAGAAAGAATTTATGAAAATATGTAAATATGTTTACAAAACATTTTTAAGTAAAAAATTTAAAATTAATCTTAGAGGTTATTTAGCTCCATTGTTAGGCTTATTTCTATGCCTTTGAAAAGCTGCTATTAGTGGGTTAATTTCCTAATTTATTTCTCCACGTGCTCATAGGCATATGGGAAGATGAATAATTTTATAAAATTTAATTTTCTGTTCTTAAGTGTTACTTAAAGCACTCATCACATAAAGAGTTTCTCTGGTGTCTTGGGACTTGTACTCATATCATCACGTTATTTTGAAAAAGAACAGTCTGGTATATTCTTTGACTTTTATTGCTTCCTTGCTTTGTCATTTCTAATTTTCTCAAGTTAACTCTTAAGACTCTTTATTAAACAAGACTGAAGAGACTTTGTATATTTTTCTTGTTAAAATTTTATAGGAAAAGTTTGGAGAGATGGCTCAACAGTTAACACTTGCTGCTTTCAGAAGACCAGGGTTCAGTTCCAGTACCCACATGAGTCCACACAAGCAGGGGACCCAGCATGCTCTTCTGAACTCCAGAGGCACTAGGCACACACATGGGTGCACACACATAAATTCTGGTAAAACACTCCTAAAATAATAAATCTTTAAAATTACAATTTTAAAGGTAATGTATCTTTTTCTCTGCTCTACACTGGTGCCTTAAGTTTGACATACACATCCTTTGTCCTGTGAGCTCTGTTCCATGTATGCCTGGTTCCTTTAGGAGTTTTCTCATGAACACTTGCTGAGCTTTGTGAGATGACAGTTTTTGTTTCTATTAAAAATTATATTCCATGGGATTTTTCTTCTCTTTGAGTTCATTGCTGTTCTTCTTGGTTGGATTTCTGAAAATTCAGTTTTGTCTTCCTTCTTTGAATTAATCCTTTGCTGTGTTGGGACATGTTTGGTTACTTCCTGTCTCTCCTGTATTTGTGTATCAATCAAATGAAATGTATCATTTCCTGTCATCTTATGGATAATTTCTCTAATGATTCTGTTTATGGTTTGCCTCTGTTTATTATCTGCAGTGCTACTTGTCTAAAGTGAATTGTGTTAATTTGTGATTATCTTGAAATACATTTTTCGAACAATTTATAAGGAAATTTCCCGAGTGCAGCAATATGGTTGACAGTTGTTTTATTTCAGACCTTAAATATATATCCCATGTACTCTTGGTTTTAGGATTGATATTATTCTGGGGATTGGTACTTTTAAGTGTCATTGTTCCTTAAGCGATTTCAGTATTAATTAGCTTTTGGTTTTTTTTTTTTTTTTTTTTTTATGTTTGCCATTTTATATGGAAGGACTAGAAGTGGCCCTGCCATTGTTCCTAACACAGAAGGCTGAGAGAAGAGAGCAACGCTGAGAAATGGCTGGTTCTCTAGTAAACACATGTCAAGTTAGTAGTCATGTCTACTTTTCTGTTAGAAATGTGATGATGTATTGAAACCTTCAAATCCTTTAATTATGTGCTTCTGATAATGTATTGAAAGTGTTTAATTTTCTTAACCTTTGCCTCCTTGGATATAGGAAAGCATTCCATCTATTGGTACATGAAGAAACTCTGGTTTGTTCTTTCAGGGTCTGCTGACGTTCAGGGATGTGGCTGTGGAATTCTCCCAGGAAGAGTGGGAATACCTAGACTCTGTTCAGAGGGCTTTGTACATTGATGTGATGTTGGAGAATTACAGCAATATTGTCTCTGTGGGTGAGGATATTTTTTTCTTGCAGAACTCCTAATTCAATCCGCATCAATTCATCTTTGCATAGCTTGAGGGACTTGACCTGAGAAGGGACAGTGACAGAAGATGGAAAAAACAGACACATATGCACAGAGGAAAGCTAGGATCAGGTGGACTTAGCTGTTAGGTAGAGAACCCACAGCACCCTGGACGCTCTGTGTATTTGTTATGTAGAGCTGAACAAGGAGATGGGCTATTGCATGCAGCTGAACAACAGGATGTGGTTATCACATATGGATAAACAAGGAGGCAGATTTATGGCATACAGCTGAATCAATGGGACAGGTTTAGTTAAACTCAATAGGAGCAGTCACTGTAGGGAAGCAGTCTTCAGGCCATAGACATCCAGGAGAAGAAGCTAAGGTGGACATTTTCTGCACACACCATCAATGTTTCCACTTAGACTCCAGAAGAAGGCTTTGCTCTTTCTGAGCCTCACCTGAAGAGGAAGACTTTGTCATTTTCCCATGGGTCTGAGACTGTGGTCTTGGGAATGGCCATTTCTGTCACAGTAGACTTTCACTCAGGACTTCACAGACTCATGGCTTCTTCATCTCCTGACATTCATCCTTGGATCAGCTTTTTAGATGTGTAGATTCTGTGTGAGGCTGTTTCAGAAACTAAAGAAAGTATCAAAATTTTGGTAGTAGAAATGAAGTTTTTCATGGCATTATGCATTTGTGTTGTGTTCCTTTAGGAGGTATTGTGCATCCTCTGTTTTGGTTCTATAATACATTCAGGAATTCAGTAACATAGTATCTATGTCCACCCATATCCCGAAGGTCCATTCTCATCATCCATCTGATACAGTTTTAAAATACATAGGCTGAAAACGCTTCCTAAATATCTTTGAGATAGTGACAGGAAATAACAATTGGCAATTTGTTTCTAGATCCATTTATGTTTTTCTCTGGTCATCTGCTGAGCACAGTATTGTTTTAGCTTAGATGTCCCGGTAACTTTATAAAGAATCTAGCAAGGGTTATGTGCCATTTTACAAAGCACAGGAGTTTTCTGCAAGGTAGACTTGGTCACCTCTTTGAAGCCAGGCAGAGTATCCTGAAATATGAAGAGAGAGGGGACAATGAGCAGATAGAGAATCAGGTGGGGTTGATCGAATGAGCAGGTCCAAAATTAGGGGTTTAAATGAGACAGGAAGTAATATCTCCAAACAGCTTCACCACATTCATTTCCGTTCACAATAATTCTTGACAAGTTTACTTTGTAAGGTGTTCTTAGTTATGTTGACTTAATACTAGAATACAAATGCTGCCATCTTGAAATGATTGTATGTTTTATAATCTGTCAAAAGTCCACAAAGTAGAATTATTTTTTTTAATTTCTTTTCTTATAAATATGTCTTTATATTACATTACTCATTTAAAACTATTATAATCTATTATGACTCTACCATGAAGTAGGTTTATTCTGTATTTCCTACCTTGTAAGTATGTCACTATGTTGCATCCTTAATAAAATTGCCCTTTCAGAAAGTCATCTCAGGAAGCAGAGAAAGCAGTGGCCTTGCGGAAATTTCCATTTAAGGAACTAGGGAAAACACAGTAGTATGTGGAGTTGAGTCAACATAGGTTTAGAAATAAGCAATTATTGACTATAACATCTCTTCCTCTAATACGCTACAGCATATGATATCTAGTAGAAATATTTATTTTGTCCTCATTACTCTTGAAAACCCTAACATGATTTTCAGAAAAATTCACAATGATCATTTTAGGTAAGCATTTGATATTAAAAGCAATTAAGAATTCTAAAGTATAATCTTTGTTGTATCCACTTAGTGAGGCCAATATTATGAATGCAGTATTGGATTAAATGATTCCTTTGGTAACTTCTAGAAATTTTTAATAAGTAATGTATTCTAAATATAGTCAGAGAGCTCCATCCCAAATTTAATTCTTATTTCCTCAGTTACTTGTGCCAAGATATATATTTTATATAAGAATGAAGGGGACAGTGTAAATCATTGACCCTTGAATTAGTCCATATATCTTTGTGAGAATCCATGACAATTATAATGGACAAAACATCAACCTCTCCTCTACTGAGAACTCTAGTATAAATTACCAGTTTACTTAAAAGAACTTAGAGAATCAGTCATATATTGAATCTGTTTAAATTTGTATCTAACCCTTTAAATCTCAATGTACTCATCTTTCAGAGATCTATTGCATGTGTGCTCTTGTCCACCAACATATGGATAATGAAGAGACATATTCTAAATGCAGTGAGATTTACCAAATGCTTCATGAATCCACCCAATGCCCGGCTTATAAAAAAAGGTATACTACAGAAAATTCTAATAACTTTGGCTGTGATTATAGTCATTGGATTGCCTCGACTGAATCATCAAACATAAATAGATTTAATCATATGCCCACTGGAGAAGAACCTTGCAAATATAAAAACTCATCACTTGCCTCTACCTACAAAATTATTCAACAGGCAATCTGTATTGGAGAGAAACCATACAAATTTAGGGGAAAATGCTTTGGTTCTAACTCAAGCTTCAGTGGACTTTCAAGAATTCCTCCTGGAAAGAAAATGTATAAATGTGATGTTTGTGACAAATACTTTACCCATTGCTCAATCTTAGAACACATAAAAAAATTCATACTGGAGAAAAACCTTATAGATGCAGAGAATGTGATAAGTCCTTTCTTCAGTTGTCAGCACTTAAAAGCCATTACATTGTTCATACTGGAGAGAAGCCTTACAAATGTCAGGATTGTGGCAAATCTTTTGCCCACTGTTCCACTTTCAGGAGATATAGCAAAATCCATACTGAAGAGGAATTTTATAGTTGTCAAGAATGTGGCAAGGTGTTTTATCAGTTGTTATACCTTAAAAGCCATTACAGAACCCATATTGGTGAGAAGCCTTACAAATGCAATGAATGTGGTAGATCCTTTATTCACTGTTCATCTTTTAGAAAGCATCAGAAAGTACATTCTGTAGAGAAGCTATACACGTGCAAAGAATGTGGGAAGTCATTCCTTGAGCTGTCACATCTTAAAAGGCGTTACAGAACCCATACTGGAGAGAAGCCATATAAATGTGAAGTATGTGACAAATCCTTTACCATGAACTCAATTCTGAAAACACATCATAAAATTCATTCTGGAGAGAAACCTTACAAATGCAAAGACTGTGACAAATCCTTTACCCAGCATTCAAATCTTAGAAGGCATCAGAAAGAGAGTTCATACTGGAGAGAAGCCTTACAAGTGTCAGAATTGTGACAAATATTTTACCCGGTTATCAACTCTTAGAAGACATCAGAAAATTCATGCTGGAAGTAAAAATACCATTGTAAATAAGGTGGCATAGTTTTTATCCTGATCTTTAGCTTTGCAAGCCACAGCAGGACCCATAGTTAAAACAAAAAAACAAAACAAAACAAAACAAAACAAAACCTTTTGAAACCCTTTAATGAAGGTTGAAATCTTAGAAAATATCACAAGAATTTATACTGAGGAAAATTCTTGCAGGTGTAACAGTGTGGACAAATTTTTAAGAAAAACATTTTTGATTTTGTACTCTGATATCAAAAGTAGATACAATGAGGGCAAAAATGTATGTAACCTAAGAAATGTGACCAAGTTTTTTATTTTTTTGTAACAGTTTTATTACATATCAGAAAACCTGTACTGAATAGAAAGCATATAAAATATATATACCAATGTGCTATCTTCATTTTTTCTTTGGAAATTTCATAGATACAAAACCCTCAAAATACAGTTTGTCAAATCTTCGTTTCTAAGGCTAAAAATGTAGATACATTAGAAAATTCACCCTGAGAGAAACCTGAGTTTGGCTTTTATTCTACCTTCAAAATAGTCATTCTGGAATAAAATGCTTCAAATATCAAGAGTGGGAAGCCTTGACGGAGACATGTGAATGTAAACAACACATTCTCATGAATAGTACTCTGAAGTCATCAAGAATGTGCAGGGAAGTCACTTTTTAGTACTCAACATTGGGGAGGTATTAATCCTGCTTTAAAGTGCAATTAGAAGTGATATTAGAAAGATCAAGGCATAAAGATTCATAGGTGTAAAGACCAGTGTACTATAATGAAGAAAACAATGAATACAGGAATTCATTATGGATTTCAGTGGGAGTGGATTCTTATATTTGTGCAAATGAAAAAATACTGTTTAGAAACATTTAATTTTTTTGTATTGCCAATATTGGCATTTATTGAATTAGAACACAGTAGGTATTTAACAGTTTGTTGAAATGTAAATACGTGTGGTCTTGCTTGCAAATGATTATTTGATAATTTGTATCAACTGCTGCTTATCAAGGCCGACTCTAAGATACAGTGGAAGTTATGGAGTTAGTGACTGGCCCCTGACTACCCTAGACACCAGTCAGCTGGGGAGAATTCTTTAATGCCAGTTTCAGATTTGTATCGTAAACAACGCTCCTTGCCTTCTTCCAGCTCACATATTCTTGCTACCTGCCCCCTCAGTGGTCTCAGAGCCTTGGAGGGTGAATTAGTCAGGGTTCTCTAGAGCGATGCTTCTCAATCTTCCTACAGTTCCTCATATGGTGGTGATCTCCAACAATAAATTATTTTCATTGCTACTTCATAACTAAATTTTCTATTGTTATGAATTATAATGCAAATATCTGTGCTTTCCAATGGTGTCAAAGGGGTACCAACCACTGCTCTAGAAGACCAGAACTGATAGGGTGAATATAGATATATTTTTAAAAAGACTTGTTAGAGTGGAGTACAGGCTGTGTGGCTAGTTCCAAAATGGTTGTCTCTTGATGGAAAGTCTAAGATCCAACAGTTGTTGAGTCCATGAGGCTAAATGTCTCAGTTGGTCTACATTTGGTCATTGGAATCCTGAAGAATAGGGTTTTTTTTTCTTTTTTAAGTCTTTTTTAAAAATTGAAAATAGATTTTCTCTATAGCATATGTTATGACACAGTTCTCCTGCCTGCAGTTCCTCTAGGATCTCCCCACTTTTCACCCACTGAAATCAAAACCTTCTCCTTTCCTCTCATTACATTATATGCATCTAGTGTTGTAATGGCATTTCTTGGTCCTGGGGGGCCAGAGGTCCAGATCCACAGACCTGCCGCTCGAGACCCCTTATCTGCCTGCAGCTGCTCAGGCCCCCACAAATGTCTCAGACGCTATTATTAACTTCATGATGTTTGACGTATGGCTCAGGCACATTGCTATCTAGCTCTTACATCTTATATCAACCCATTTATATTAAGCTGTCTGCCATGTGGCCCGTGGCTCACCTGTGTTCCTTACATGTTGCTCTTATGGGCTTAGGGCTTGGTCTGTCCTTGACTCCGCCCTGCTTCTCCTACGTATGCTGTGATTTTCCCTCCTACTTTTTCTATGGTGTCTGTCATGGGCCAAAACAGCTCCTTTATTTAAAGATTGATATTCACAGCATACAGAAAGTTATTCCCATATCAATCTAAAATGATAATGATAATAATAAACCAGAATTGGAAAAGTAGTATATTCTAATACCAGGGAAGGAGTGCTTCAGCAGCAGGATAGATGAACCAATTAGAGAAGGGGCAAACATCAAAAAGAAAAGGATTCCTTATCCCATGTCTATAGAGCTGCCACCGGAAGTTGTGGCTCAGATTGAGGGTGGGCCTTTCTACCTCGAATGATCCAATCAGAAGTCCCCTCAAAGTTTTGTTCATCTGTTTAGGTTCTGATTGACTCTAGGTGTAGTCTGTTGACAACCAAGATTAGCTGTCAGGATCCATGACTTCTAACTTGTGCTCCTTTACTTAACTCCGTTTCTAGAACATTGATGATGGTGAGTACAGTTACTTCATTTTTCTTAAAAGTCAAGTGAGAAAAAGGAGAAACAGCAGTATCCAAAAAAACTCCTAATAGCTATGGTGACCTTTGATTACACACACAATATTTGGAAGCAGCTTTGTCAGTATATTGTGTAAATTAAAGCTGTCATAGTTGTGTGGTGTCCTAAGTGGGGCCCTCAAACCTGTTGGTCACAGGTTTTGTCTAAGTTTGAAGTTGTAGATGTGAATTTCTTTTGTGGTGCAGGTTTTAATTCTAATCAGACAGCTGGTTCTCTTTATATCAGCCTAACCACTATTACACTAGGCTACACAGGTTCTCTGACCCTTTTATCATGATGCATGCAAAATCCATACCTGAGTAGGACTTTTTGCTATAATCCTTCCCAGAAATCTTAGTAGCATCCACTGGCACTGTCTAGTTTTGGAATGCAATCAGCATCAATGACAATTGTCTCTATTCCTCTAGGGGCCACTAGAGCCTCCTTTACCAAGGTCTCCTTGGGAGATGTTCCCTGCACAGCAGTAGGATTTTACATAGACTTGGGGCATCTGACAGCTCTTGCTTTTATTCT
The DNA here is from genome assembly GCA_033318265.1 of Phyllotis vaccarum. NCBI lineage: Eukaryota > Metazoa > Chordata > Mammalia > Rodentia > Cricetidae > Phyllotis > Phyllotis vaccarum. Next base: position 146,476,696 of record JARWLC010000003.1, on the reverse strand, counting down.
CACAAAGTATACTTGTTAACATTTATGATTTCTTATTCTTAGCTCTTTAGATACACTTGTCCATCTTTCTAATGAGTCTCTAAATCTAAAAATCACTTCTAGGTTAGTATTATATTTTCTGTATATAACCTTTTTTTTATTACCAAGAAGATTGCCAGGGCCACTATATAAGTTATAGAACCACCATCCCATTGCAAATGGTACAGTTATGAAAATGTTTTGGTGAAGCACTGAAAGTAGCATTTTTGAGCAAATGTCTGGTGATCACAGAAGCCTACAGCTGAGAAGATTCTAAACCAAACTGATAGGCAATACTTAACACAGCATAGAGAGATTTTAACCTTTGTTACAGTTTTTCTGGCTGTCTCAGTCTACATATTTTCACAAGACCACTGCATGTATTTTTCAACATTCATGAATTCGGTGAGTCTACCTCTAGTGCACAAGGAAATAATCACCCATTCTTTGGGAGGCTATGCCTGTACTCTGTCTATTCCAGCTGAATGAACTGTTTCCGCACAAAGGAGAGAACTGTATGTGGTCTACTTAGGAGACAACTGATTACCATTTGTTAAACATAACCTATGTAGCATATGTCATTTTATACACGAGTGATATGTTTATTATATTAATAACTCTGAACACTGTATGTATTCAGAGCACAACTGCTGTCAGTATCAATCAAAGCCCAAATATCTTTAGCATTAACACACCATTGTTTTATTCAATCACTGGACATGGTTCTCACCTACAGGTCCCCTTCCCACTCTGTTATGGAAGGGCTGTAGAAGCTCCCACCCCTGAACACATCCTGTGAGTATTTTGCAGGAGCACAGTAGTAATCAATATTATCTCTTTGTTCTTGGGCTTGTGTTTGTTTTCTCTGTTTTTTAGGACCTCTGGTTACTGGCTAGCCAGTCCTTAGGATTTCCAAGGACTCATCAGCACTAAATTTGGTCTTCATTTTTTTTTGATTATTTTTGTTTTGTTTATTATCCACTTCCCCTAATGGGAATCACATGATGTAAATATACCACATTGAGAGTTCTCTGATTTTCATCAGAGATGTCCATTATTTCTGTCCAGTCCACTCAGAAATCAAATCCTAACATAGTACTCACTAAAGCCAATGAAACTATAGGAGTCTTTAGGGTTCTGATAAATTGACCTCACTCTCGTAATTAAGAGAATCTTACCGGACTGCTGAAAAGGGATGAAATATCCCTTTCACCTTTGTTCTTCAGCTTGTTTATTTTTTTTATTATTCTACTCATCTCTTGGGTTCCACATTTTTGGATACCTGGAAAAGTTCTCTAAGCATAGATTTAAAGTATAATAGTCTTTTGTTTGTCTCTTGCCAACTAAAAACTATAAATAATAGAATTTTTTGTGTTGTTTTTGTTTTTTGAATTATGCTTTTTTTTCACAAGCAATTCCCAATGAGTAGCCATATTGGCCTAAACTAATTTTTTTATGCATAGTAGTGGCTATATATGTTTTGTAACATCCTTTTGACAACCACAGTCTTTAGTCTCATAGGACATAAAATTTGTTCTAAACATTTAACCTTGTTTTAGGGCATGTCTGTACTCTCTGTTCGCCACTGGTCAGCCAGATTTTCCATGACATATCACACAAAGAAAGATGCCCCATTAGGATTTTCACCACACACTTCCCCAACCTAAAAGTTGAAAGTCTATGAACATAGAAGATATTTACAGAGCACCAAATAGACTATGCCTCCCCAAAAACGTCTGCTTACCCCATAATAATCAAGTCACTAAACCTACAGAGTAAGGAAAAAATATTAAGAGCTACAAATTAAAAAGGTCAAGTTACCAATAAAAGCAGATTCATAAGAATAACATGAGATGACTCATTGCAAACAGTGAAAGGAAGAAGGTCTTTTTCAGATATTATACAGACACTAAAAGACCACATTTACCAGCCCTGACTATCAATCACCATAGGGAGAGTAAGCAAACTATTTCATTACAAATCCCGATTTAAATAACACCTATCCAGAAATCTGGTCCTACAGAAAGCCCTAGAGGAAAAATTCCAACCTAAGTAAGCTAGATATACCTATGAAACCACAAGCAATAGCTAATCACACAGAAGGAAAACCCAAACAAGGGAAACACACACCATACCACCAAAAATAGCAAGAAATATCAATCACTGGTCATTAATATCTCTTAATATTAATGAACTCAGTTTACCTACCAAAAAGACAGGTTAACACAATGGACACAAAAACAGAAGCCATCCTACTGCTACATACAAGAAACACACCTCAAGTTCAAAGATGGACACTGCCTCAGAGTAAAGGGTTGAGAAAAAATTTTCCAATTAAATGGACCTAAAAAACAAGTTGGTGCAGTTATCCTATTATCTAACAAAATAGACTTCCAACTATAATCCATCGAAAGACATCTGGAAGAACATTACTTATTTATTGCAAGAAAAATCCACCAAGATGAATTCTCAATCCTGATGATTTATGTCCCCAAAATAAAAGTACCCACATATGTATAAGAAACATTACTAAGGTTTAAATCTTGTATCAAACAGCACTCATTCATAGAGAGAGACTTAAATACCCAACTCTCACCAATGGATGAGTCTACCAGACAGCAATTTAAGAGAGAATTAAGGGATGTAACAGGTGTTATGACTCAAGTGGACTTAATAGATATATACAGAACTGTTCAACCAAACAGGAATAATTCTTTTTCTCAGCACCCCATTGAACTTTCTCTAAAACTGATCACATATTCGGTCATAAAGCAAATATCAGTAGATAACAAAAAACATGGGAATAACTCCTTATACCTATCAGACCACCATGGTCTAAAGTTAGAGTTCAACAACAAGAAAAATCCCAGTCTTCAAATTCATGAAACCTGAACATCCTCAGCCTCGCTCCACATCACTTCTACTGTCTCATCTGTCTTCCTACGCATGCCATAAAAACCTTCTTTCCCAGTTGATTCACATCCAGGTTAAGATTAAAGATGTGGGCTACTACCTCTTTGGTTGTTAGCTTTGAACTCACAGAAAGATCTCTGTCTCTAGATTTATGGGACTAAAGGTGTAGGGAACCACTCTTGGTTAGGCATAGGTCACCACTCCTGATCTTTTCCCCATGTGGGGATTAAAGGCATAAGTTACGGCTCTCTGCCCATCCTGGATTGACTGTTCTCTGATAGTCTAGACTGGTCTTATTTAATATATGACATATCATCATAAGGCCCTGGATACTCTGTCTTCCACAAATAAAGGGCAGAAGGCTTTAATGGGTATCTAGTAATCTGGTTTATGATAAGAGAGAAAAATTGCTTCAGATAAATAAATCAGAGCCATTTTGGAAGTTTCCTTACTAAATCAGCAACAACAATAACAGACAAACAAAATAACAAAACCCAGAAAAATATTTCTCACCTTCTGCAGCATCATAAAAGTAAAAGCAATTTGAAGACTTTCACCTCCACATTTCTATATTATCCAATTCACAGAACCATTTAAGCAAACCAGGAGAGAGTTTTTACAATGAAAGTTAAGAATTTTTCTAAGTGCTTAGGCTTCAGAAACAAAAAAGGCGTCTAGAGAAAGAATAAAGTGCTACTTAAAATCTAGCTATGGCATATGTCTTCCTGATGCTGCACATCTGTGACAAGGCAGGACCCCATTCTCATATTCTTTTTGAGTTTGTTTCAAGCTTAACTAAAATTTGATCTTTCTGTTGAAGAATCCTGTGGGAAATTACCAAATTCTATCCTAGGAACTCAAGCTCAGGATGCCCTAGCTAATTTATCTTAGTTTCTCAATCCATTGTCTCCTTGTGCAAACCTGTTCCTCCAACTAAGCACCTACTTTCCTCCTGTCAAATGGTTTCCTTAGGTGAAGCCCACTTCACCCAAATTGCTTAGCAAATGCTAGGACATGGTTCTCACCTTCAACAATACCACATCCTGGACATTTGGGGCTATGCCTATATCCTGGAATACCTGTATGCTGTTCCACACAGCTGAAATAAAGACACTGACTAAAAACTGTTTTGAGTAGACTTCTTCTGGAAATTTCCTGTATTACCTCCTCCAGGTAGTCCCTCTGGCTTAAATTCTCTTCTTTGTCTCCTATATTATGGCCATGCTTATTCTTTCTATGTAATGAAGTGTTGATTCAAGTGCCAATTGTTCCAGACCAGTAGGTCATTCTTCAGTAATAGTATCATAATTGAAGCTGCCTAGGGATGAGAAGGATAGTAAAAATATATGATTAGAAGATTAAAGCTGATTCAGTAGGTCTTGCACAAACCTTTACTTATGCCAAGCAATTTTTTTAAAAGTGCAATATCATCAACATGACTCTAAGATTCCATAATACTTTCATAATGGACAAGATTAGAAACACAGCTGACACCTTATGCTGGGGAAGATATGGAGCAAGGGGGAAATGGTGGCAGTACTGATTGGTACAGGCACTTTGGAAATCAGTCTGGCAATTTCTCAGAAAACTAGATGTCAACCTTTCACAAGTCACTGCCATAGTGAACTTGGGCAAATACCAAAAGGATTTTCCATCACACTACAAGAAAAACTTACTCAGCTATACTCATAGCAGTTTATGTGTAATAGTACCTGGAAACAACTAAGATATCCCTCAACCTATGAAATGGACAAAGAAAATGTGACACATTAACACAATAAAACATGACTCAACTTTCAAAAACAAGGAAACCAGGGAACTTGAATGCAAATGGCTGAAACCAGAAAAACATCCTCCTGAGTGAGGTAATCTAGACTGAGAAAGACTAACATAGTATGTACTAATTCATAAGTAAATATTAGGTGAAAAATAAAAAAATAATTATATTATAATCTATAGAATGAGAGAGACTAAGCAACAAGAATGGTTCATGGGGATACTCAGACGTCCCTGGGAAGGAGAAATATAAAAGATTTTATGAATGGACTTGGAGGAACATAGTAATGGGCATAGGCATGATTGGGTTGTAGGGAAAAAGGGGGAGAGTTGTGAGGGGAACTTCTGGAAGTGAATATTTTGGAGTTGGGTGGAAACCTGATGCAGGGTATCTCCAAGGTGTATATGAGGAGGACCCCACTTTAGACTCTTAGGAATAGCATATAAGTCGCCTGACCTGACCATCTCTTGTGATTAGAAAGCCTGGGCCAATTTTTATCAGAGAAGAGTCATCCAGTAACTGATTGAGGCAGATACAAACCCACAAGCAAACATGAGGTGGAATTTTGAAAACTCCATGGAATAGGAAGAGGAAAGGAAAGGGTTATTGTGATAAAGCTTACATAATCAACTAATCTGTACTCCTAGGGGCTAGCAGAAATGAACATACAACCAGGGATGTTTCATGGTACTGACTTCGGCACTTTGCATAGATAAAACAATTGTGTAGAGTGGTCCTCTTGTGGGACTCTTAACAGGGAAATCGGAGGCTGTTTCTCACACTTTAACTCACTTTTAAGATGTTATTTCTCATACGGATTACCTTGCCTAGGCTTAAAACTTGGAGAAGTGTTTAAGTATGTATCAACTTGATATGTCATGTTTTCTAGATACTCATGGGCTATTTGCCCCTTTCTGCATTAAAGCAGAGGAGTGGTTTGTGATGAGTCAGAGTGGATGGAGGGAGGGACTGAAAGGGGAGAAGTGTGAAGGCTGAGACTGGGATATAAAATTAATAAATGAATAAATTTGTTGTTTTAAAGTACAGCATCTTATATATAATTTGGAAGTGGCAAACTCCGAATGTAAGCAGAAAGCCAAGTCAGAAAATATGGAAAAGATAACACAGAATAACTCCAGCACAGCTACCTAAGAACAAATAACCACAACCAGGCAGGAAGAGTCAGGTCCCGTGTAATTACAATTATTACTGTTCAAATGCACTGGATATAGCCTCAGATACACCTTGAAAATTTTATTCCTAGACAAAGGGATAAAATTCCTAGACACATAAGGGAGAATAATAGAGAGAGAGAGAGAAAGAGACAGGCAGACAGACAGACAGAGGCAGAAATAGAGAAATCAAGAACCTGGTACACACCAATCAATGATTGCTTTTAGAAAATAGATTATTCAAAATGGTTGCAAGATAGCTCTCTATGATTATCCTTCAGGTCACATTTCTAATAAGAATTCCAGATGAGTTACCCAGTCTTCTTAGAATGGTTATAGTTGTGTATAGTCAGTCCATTAGGATCTAACCATTGTTTTAGCTTTTACAGGATCCCAAAGAGATGCCTTCGCCCTTAAGTCAGCAAGAAGCAACCTTATGAAAGACTACGCCCCTTATATTAACAGCATAAAGTTAATATAAGTGCCTGAGTCATTTCTGGGGCCTGAGCAGCAGTGGCGGCAGCGGGCTACAAAGAGGTCTTGGGCGGCAGGTCTGTGGGTCTCGGACCTCTGGCTGCCTGGGACCAAAGAAACCCCACTACTACAGGTAATCATTATTCTGATAGAATAGTTATAAGTTAAAATTGGGTTGAGGACAGAACAATAATATAGCCTCAAGGATCTCTTTTGAAGAAGAGAAAGGGGAATAGATAGGATAGATAAAGATAGATTGTTCTACCTACATATAAACAATTTTTAGTCGAATATATGGCTAAGCTAAAGACAATTTGTACTGGCATAGATATTTGTATATTGATACCAGTGTGAAATCATTTTATATGTTTAGTTGAGATAATTTGTACATTGGTACAAAGTTTAATCTGAAATTGCTTTATATAACTAAAGGAACTTATTTAACAACCTATTTAACAATTCTGGTTTTCCTAGTGCTATTTGTGAGAGCAAGCCCTTTTATGTGTAGTGGATTTATGATGTTACATTGTAAATAATAATCCCACCTAACAGTTTAATAGAACATTCTGATTGGCCAAAGGCAGACAGGAAGTGTGGGTGGGGCTGCCAGAGTAAGAAAACTCTGGGAACAGGAAGAACAGAGCAGAAATATCACAGAGACTCCAGAGTTGCCAGACAAGCTAGAAGAAGCAGAGGACAATAATGCTGCTCTGAGAAAGGTACTGAGCTACGTGGCTGAACAGGATAAGAATCATGGGTGAGCTTAAGGGTAAAGAGTTAGCAAGTTATATGCCTGGGCCTTTTGCTGATCAGCCTAAAATTAATATAAGCATCTGTGTGTCTCTGTGGGTCTGTGGGTCTAAATCGTGAGAGTAGGCACAGAAGTTCAGGCCAGAAACCTCTGACTACATTTATGCTTCCTCTGAATTACATTTCTATCTTCCCTATAAACACTTCTATATACCCAAATCTATGTTCTTCAAATTTATCATCTCATTTATTGTTACTATTTGTTACCACATGCATGGAAGTACACACACGTGTACACACACACACACACACACACACACACACACACACACACACACACACACGCACACACACACTATTTTCTGGGGAAGACAGCCTCTACCGCTCCACTTTATTCATCATCTACAGGTCTTTGTATAGTTTCATAGTCTTATAAGTTTTTATTATGCAAATTGGCTTGAACATTGATGGTACACATCTACCTTACATGGACTTAAACAAACATGATTAAAACATGGGTGCACTTTGTTTTTACTGGCATAATGTCCATGGACAGCTGATGTTAATGGTCACTAAGTAGCCGATTCTTACAACAAAAAGATGTAAAATAATGCTAAAATTGTTAACAGTTTATTGTTTAGACATAGAAGAAATATATTTGAAATAAAAAACACGGTGCATAATGGGTCTACTCTCATCTACTAGTATTGCATTAATGTTTACAATAAATATTACTTAAACAGTGATCATATAACCCCAAAACAACATGACATAACAGGAAAATATTCTAAAGTATCTGGAATAGTTTTGACTTGGTATGATTTTATAGCATTATTCTTTAATTTGGTTAACAAAGCTTTATTGCATAAGCCATTCCTAGTAGGAATCTTTTCTTAGTAATTATATATAAGGTTTATATTAATGTCTCTAAAACATTTTATCACAAATAGTTGATTTTCCAATAAATCATGTATGTCTATTAAGTTTATATATAGATACAGTTTCTAAATTTATAGCAAATATATGCTTCCTGAAAAGGGATTTTCTTGTATTTACTAAGCTTTAAAAATTGAGGGCTTTAAAGTGTGCAAAAACATTGTCTTTTTATGAAGTATGAAGACTAAGAGATATAATTACTTTGAGACACAATAAAAAAATTTATAAGATTGTCCATTATATTAATTTTCTGTTGGATTCTAATATTAGAGCATCTGGTAAATAATTTTTGACATTCTTAACATTTGTAAATTTAGTCATAAGAATTGATTCTATGGTGAGCCTGAAGATTTGGGTTACAAGTAAAGAACTTGGCACATTCTTTACTTCTGATAGATGTATCAAGAGATGGATACTGCTTTAGGCTTTAAAATTTGAGTCATGGGTAAAGAACTTCCCACATTCTTTCCATCTCTAACATCTGTCACTAATGTGAATGCTATGATGATCATGAAGATGTGAGACCTAGTTAAAACACTTTCCACATTCTTTATGTTTGTAAACCTTCCTTTTGTTTGGATTCTATTGTGAGCATAAAGAGTTGGGTTATGCGTAAAAGATTTGCCACATTATTTACATTGGTGAGGTTACTCACTAGTATGGATTCTATGATGGACATAAACATGTGAGACCTGGGTAAAGGACTTGCCACATTCTTTACATTTGTAAGGTTTGTCACCAGTATGGATTCTGTGATGAGCTTGAAGAGTTGACTTTCAGGAAAAGGACTTGCCACATTCTTTTCATATGTAAGGTTTGTCACCAGTATGGATACTGTGATGAGCTTGAAGAGTTGAGTTTTGGGTAAAGGACTTGCCACATTCTTTACATTTGTAAGGTTTGTCACCAGTATGGATCCTGTGATGCCTTTGAAGATTTGAGTTTTGGGTAAAGGACTTGCCACATTCTTTACATTTGTAAGGTTTGTCACCAGTATGGATTCTGTGATGAGCTTGAACAGCTGAGTTTCGGGAAAAGGACTTGCCACATTCTTTACATTTGTAAGGTTTGTCACCAGTATGGATTCTGTGATGAGCTTGAAGAGTTGATTTTAGGGTAAAGGACTTGCCACATTCTTTACATTTGTAAGGTTTGTCACCAGTATGGATTCTGTTATGAACTTGAAGAGTTGAGTTTTGGGTAAAGGACTTGCCACATTCTTTACATTTGTAAGGTTTGTCACCAGTATGGATTCTGTGATGAGCTTGAAGAGTTGAGTTCTTGGTAAAGGACTTGCCACATTCTGTACATTTGTAAGGTTTGTCACCAGTATGGATTCTGTGATGAGCTTGAAGTGTTGAGTTTAGGGAAAAGGACTTGCCACATTCTTTTCATATGTAAGGTTTGTCACCAGTATGGATTCTGTGATGAGCTTGAAGAGTTGAGTTCTTGGTAAAGGACGTGCCACATTCTTTACATTTGTAAGGTTTGTCACCAGTATGGATTCTGTGATGAGCTTGAAGAGTTGACTTTCAGGAAAAGGACTTGCCACATTCTTTTCATATGTAAGGTTTGTCACCAGTATGGATACTGTGATGAGCTTGAAGAGTTGAGTTTTGGGTAAAGGACTTGCCACATTCTTTACATTTGTAAGGTTTGTCACCAGTATGGATACTTTGATGCTTTTGAGGTGTTGAGTTTTGGGTAAATGACTTGCCACATTCTTTACATTTGTAAGGTTTGTCACCAGTATGAATTCTGTGATGAGCTTGAAGAGTTGAGTTTCGGGAAAAGGACTTGCCACATTCTTCACATTTGTAAGGTTTGTCACCAGTATGGATTCTGTGATGAGCATGAAGAGTTGAGTTTAGGGTAAAAGACTTGCCACATTCTTTACATTTGTAAGGTTTGTCACCAGTATGGATTCTGTGATGAGCTTGAAGAGTTGAGTTTAGGGTAAAGGACTTGCCACATTCTTTACATTTGTAAGGTTTGTCACCAGTATGGACTCTGTGATGAGCTTGAAGAGTTAAGTTTTGGGTAAAGGACTTGCCACATTCTGTACATTTGTAAGGTTTGTCACCAGTATGGATTTTCTGATGGACATAAAGATTTGAGACTCTGGTAAAGGTCTGTCCACATTCTTTACATTTGTAAGGTTTGTCACCAGTATGGATTCTGTGATGAGCTTGAAGAGTTGAGTTTAGGGTAAAGGACTTGCCACATTCTTTACATTTGTAAGGTTTGTCACCAGAATGGAATCTGTGATGAGCTTGAAGAGTTGAGTTTAGGGTAAAGGACTTGCCACATTCTTTACATTTGTAAGGTTTGTCACCAGTGTGTCTTCTTTGATGAGCTTGAAGAATTGGGTTTAGGGTAAAGAACTTGCCACATTCTTCACATTTGTATGGTTTGTCACCAGTATGGATTCTATGGTGAACTTTAAGACTTGAGTTCTGGGAAAAGGACTTGCCACATTCTTTACATTTGTAAGATTTGTTACCAGTATTAATTCTATGGTGAGTTTGAAGAGTTAAATTATCATTAAGGAAGTTTCCATATTCTTCACCTCTATAAGGTTTGTCACCAGCATGGATCCTGTGATGGACATGAAGTTGTGAGACCTTGCTAAAAAGCTTTTTACATTCTTCACATTTGTAACATTTGTTATCATTATGAGTTCTGCAGTGGCCTCGGAGAGCTGAGTGATGACCAAATATTTGGCTATATTCTTTACATTTGTTAGGTGTTTTTCCTTTATGGGTTCTCTGGTGTCTCGTAAAGTTTGAGTAGTTCCGAAGACATATGCCACACTCTTCACATGTATGTAGCTTACATACAATATTAGTTATTTTATTTATAGTCTCATTTGAGGTGTTTCTGAAATTCATTTTATATTTGTTGGCATTCATCCAAGGATGGATTTGATGGTATCGCCTACGAATTAAATTTCTGAACTCACCTCTGTTGCATTTGTATGCCTTCTTTCTGGTTTCAGGACTCTTCTGCTTAGTATAACATAAATATTCATTGAAGTACTTTGCAGATTCCTTATAGTTTAATTTTTTCTCAACAATATATAATTTTTCATGTCTTAAGTGTTGTGTAGAGTTTATGTAGCATTTTTTAAGTAAATTAAATTTGCATGGTTTCTTTCCAGGATGGAACAGTAGAAAACCTAGATTTAAGAAAGAAAAAATTTTTAATATAAGTTTTACTATTTAGTATATGGTCCACATTCCCAAGTTCCTTGAATAATTTTTGAATAGAAATAGAACACATTCATAAGAAAGTATGTAAAGTAAGTTCATAACCCAATAGTAAATATGCTCTTATAAAATTATAAATTTTTAAAAGGGAAGCACTTCACCTGTGTGAACCAAAGAAGAAAATAAATTAAAGAAATTTAATAGGAAATATATAATATTAATACAGAAAAAAGGACATGTATATGAAAAATCAATTAGTCTTTACTGTCTGCAGAGAACTGTACATTCCCAAATAATTGTTCACAAAAATTTTAAACTTCAGGAAAATTCTATAGGACTAATTATTTTATCAAAAGAGAATTTATGCTGCATTTTCCTCTTATTCAAATGGACTATTTCATACAATATATTCTGATTATGGTTTTTGACCTTCTATATCTCTGGATTCTCATCAATCTTCAAAACTACATCCATCCCCATTGTGTCTCTGTTGTGAAATTATGTTGTTCCATTAAAAATAATTGTCCCCGCCTATGAGTTTAATAAAAAACACTGATTAGCCAAAGGCAGACAAAAAATATAGGTGGGGTACCAGGCTAAAAAGACTCTAAGAACAGGCAAAACAAAACAAAATGCCAAAAAAGCCAAAAAACCAAAAGACAACTATACTAATCTAAAAAAAAAAAGTACCAAGCAGCATGGCTAAACAAGATAAGAGTCATAGGTTAGTTTAAGGGTAAACAGTTAGCAAGTTATGTGTCTGAGCTTTAGGCCCATCAACCTAAAACTATTATAAACATCTATGTGTCTCCACAGGTCTGTGGGTCTGTGGGCCTAAACCTGAGGCTAGGCCCAAAAGTCCAGGACAGAACCCTCATACTACAAATGTTGCCCAACATAAGGCAAAATATACCCACATAAAGCCATAAAAAACTTAAAAAATAGTCTAAAACTCCAAACAACTTCTAGGTTGTCTCTCTCACGTGAGTCATAATACAAAAACACCCTAAGAAGACATATTAACTTAGACTACAATAACAGACTTTTAAAATACAACTTAAAATATAAAATAATTTGTTCCTAAAGTCTCACAAAACCCTCAATATACACAAAAATTATATAAAATATATTTAAAGTTTTTGTTTATAAAATAAAAAAACCCCCAAAATCAAAAATAACTTCCTAATAACAATATTTTCTTCAGTCAGCTCAGGGGCAAACAGAAACATAACTTTTTAAAAAAAATTTCCTAATTCAGCCATAAGGACAAAACACTTATAAGTTTTTTAAAAAGTCATACTGTCTAATACTTAAATAAAGTTAATAAACAACACAGAACAAAACTTTACTTAATAATTATATAACCCTTAAAATTCCATAAAACACCTAAACTAAAAAAGTAAATTCTATAAAATTAATCTAAAATCTAAATAAAGCAATCCATCCATCCTACCAACCTTTAATCCTTAGCCAAAAATCTTAACAAATTAAAAATATGTTCAAAAACAACAAAATATGTAAAAATGGAAATAAAATCAGTCACTCTAGTCAAAGAAAAATATAATCAAAACCCAAAAAATAATTAAAAAATAAATATACAACAAAAACTATTTTTAAAACAATCTAAATAATTTAAAATATATTAAAAACTTAAAAAGTAAAGCCCTTAAAAATAAGATAAAAAATAAACTACATAAAAATTAAAAATACAAAACATGTCTAAGTACTATATATTATTGTCTTATCATTATACTTCTTAACTAAAAATACCTTAATAAAAACTACCAAAAATTAATTATAAATACTATTAAATTAATTAAACCTAGTTTTTATAAATTAACTTTAAAACTAAAATTCAAAAATATACTACTTTAAAACTTTTTTCTTATTATTTCCACAAAAAATAAAAAAGTATAAATTTATTCCTAAATAAAAAACACAAAATTTTATAAAGAAAACCAAAAATCTCCAATAAAAATAAAGAGCCCAAATTATATTGTTCCATTATGAATAGTTATACCTGCTTATTAGTTTAATAAAAAACACTCATTGGCCAAAGGCAGACAAAAAATATAGGCTGGGCTACCAGATTAAAAAGAATCTAAAAACATACAAAACAAAAAAAAATGTCAAAAAATCCAAAAAGCCAAAAGACAACTATACTACTCTAAAAAAAAAAAATACTGAGCCACATGACTAACCAAAATAAAAGTCATAAGTTAGATCAAAGATAAAGAACTAGCAAGTTATATGCCTGGGCCTTAGGCCAATCAGCCTAAAACTATTATAAACATGTATGAAAGTAAGCAAATGTTCCTATAACAGTTTGAGATCTATAATGACTAAATATAATGTTGGGTTGTTTTATTGTTGAACATCTATTGCTGATCATTGATTGGGACTGCCCATAGAAGTATTGTTTTTGTCCCATTGGTTCTGTTTGTAAGTAGTGTTCAAGAACTTTTGCTTTGGTGTTTACAAGGCAAATTGTCTGTCACTTAATTTCTACAAATCTTTGTGTGGTTTAGGCCTAATGGAAATATATGGACAGAGTTTCTCTCACTTATACTTTGAGAAACAATTTCAGGAGTATTCTTATTATCCTAGAAGAATTCTTTAATATTTAAATTTTAATCTACTAACATTATTCTGCTGTAGTAAGAAGTTTCTGGTCCTGCCTATCCCTGAGATTTGGACCAGCAGTCTCAAATAATCTTATATTAATTACATGGTGTTTGGCCTATGGCTCAAGAATATTATCTTACTCTTAACAAACCCATGATAAGCTTCATTGCTTAATACCTTTTTTCAAAGAAGTATTCTCATCCTGCATTCTCTTTGTCTCTGGCATCTGCTCTGCTCTTTCACTTCAGAGTTTTCTTAATCTGGTAGCCCAACTAGTACTTCCTAATGGCCCTCTGGCCCTATCAGCATTTTATTAAACAAGTACAAGGGACAAATATCTGCAATTTACAAGGGCATAATCACACAACATTCTGCTACGCTAATATAGTATTAAATTCTTTTCTTTCTTATTATAGTTTCCCAACATATTGTTGCATGTCTCAGCTTTCTTCCAAGAAGTATTTTACAGAGTTGGACAGTTGAAACAGAGACCCAGATGTAGGTTATGGTGGAGGCGAAAAAAGTTCAGGATTAGTTGTTATATCTATAGGAAACCCCTTCCCTGCAATGCTAAGAGTTTATTTAGTACAGAGTAATAAAATATGGTAAGGTCGAGGCTGATGAATGACAAGGAATTAATGATTTCTGAATATAAATAAGTAATAACATTTTTGGAGAAATAATTCTTTATAATTTTTTCTGAACTCTAAAGACAAAGATAGAACTATTCAATCTTTAAAAATAAGTAGAGTTATAAAACTTTTATTTTCTAATCCAATGTGCTATTACACAACAATGAAAAGTAATATTGGCATGAGGTTACAAAAGCAGACATAAAATGAAATAAAGAGATAATCTATTACACACAGTCAAAATGCTATTTGAATGTTAGTTTTCATTTTTTGTATAATAAAATTAAGGGTTCACTAACATTTAAAAATGTGGCAATGAATCTACCTCCATCCTCTTTATATCATTTTAAGGGCGGTTTAAAAGTTCATTTTTCAGATAATTTTATGTCAAGACGATCTTGGCAAACTATTACAGGTGTTAACTCTTTCTTTCTATGGGTCTCATGCATTTTCCGTTGCTTCAATCCAGCTTACCTTTTCCTTTGCCTTCTGCCTCTGTTATGGTCATGTTCCATAGCTCCTTGCTTTGTTCAAGAGCTTTTATTAGCCCTGGTTTTGACAATGAAAGACCTGTGTATTAGGAGAGACATATGACCATATTTGGAGAAAATAGCAAAAGTAAATTAATTACTCATATACTATGGAATTGATGGAATAAAAGTTTAAGTATGCAAATTTCCTAGTTACACTCTTCGATTTTAAATTATTCAAAAACCCTTGTTAACAGTGTACTGGAGTTTCTTTTAAAATTACTACGGAATCAGAAAACAGGCATGTTAGAAAACATTATATAGATTAAAATACAATGTATGAAGTGTCTGAAAAGTAAAATACACTATAAAAGATTTTAGGATGTTTTTCAGTGCCAGAAAAGGTGAGTATAATGTCTAGATAAAGTTACATCAAATTTTGAGCTCTACATGATGAACTCAAAGGTTTTTAAAAATTAAAGTAGCATGTGCGAGTCAGGCAGGGATTTGAGATACATCTGTAAAACATACTTGAGAGGAACAACTATATCAAACAAAATCATAAAAGAAAAGTGGTCTCACCTAGAGAAACCAGGTTGCTGTAGTTTTCCAACATGACATCTCTGTACAAAGCCGTTTGTGCAGAGTCCAAACATTCCCATTCTTCCTGGGAGAAGTTTATGGCCACATCTTCAAATGTCAATACACCCTGTCATAAAAACCCCCAGTTTTATAATGTGCCCAGGTACAAAGTTCTTTTTAAGAAAAAGAACATTTTAAGGCAAAATTCTTAAGGAAACATGAGTAATGTGTATAACTTATTTTAAAAGACATACTTTAAGATGATATGTATAATAACAAAACTCTATCCTGAAAATACAGAAATGCAAATGATATTGTTGAGGCAATACAATTTGTTCAGTCATAGGTATTTGGGTGACAAGCTCTCATGGGTGGTCATGTTTTCATATGAGATCACTTAAAAAATTAGGAGAGGAATTATATGCCTTTTTGTATGGTCAGAGAAGAAGCAAGCAGTGGAGAAAGAAGGAAGGCTTGTGGTTGGTTCTCATTGCTCTTGGGCAAAATGGCAGGACAATGGCAGCTGTATCAGAAGTGACATCTAAATTGTTTGATATTTGTAAATGTGTTAGTCCATTGCACCCCTTAAAAAATTCTTGACCAGACTTCTGTGGGTTCTCATTTCACATGGTGACACCATCATAGGTGGTAGATTCACAGGCTGCAATGGTACTTATGAATGAAAGGCAAAGTATTGTCATGTGTAGTTCTGGGCAAACTCATTGTGATTTACCAACCAAAGCTCTTCATTCCAATATGCAAATTGCTAGTTCTGAATCAGTAGTCTTGAGTGATACAAGCTGTGGCAATGTAACCATAATTGGATAAGCTGCGCAGATAAGGTTGTGAAGCAAGTGACAAAATTGACATATTGAAGAATAAATGGAGATTTATCTTACACATGGATGCATGATATCTGTAGAAGAGACCAGGGAAGGAGTCACTCCTATGCCCTCCCAATCACACCATAGGTGCAGTGAGTTGGAGAGGTAGGTTCCTAAGATCAGATTAAGAACTGAGTACACCAAGGGCAAACAAATCACAGAAAAGTACGCACAGTATATTGATAAGGCATCCATTGCAATGTACATCTGAAACTGGGATCCATCTAACTTTAGACTTTTATAGTGCATGCATATCCTACCTACATTATAAATACATAGACTGCTCCAACTACAATTTCAAACTCTCTACATGGCCATCTCTATTTCTATACTCTAGTATTAAACAAGGACACACATTCTTCACACTAGCATATTCCCCCTTGTTTATCTCCCCTAATTCCAATAAGTTTTCTTCAATTTCTGAGACCAACATGCCCAGATGTCCTATTTTCTGCTGCAAATTGATTTGTATTTATCACACACAGAAATTACAAAAGGCCACATTCCCAGATCTAATTTAAAAATGCAAATATAATGAATGATAATTTATCCATATAGCTACAAAAGCACATAAACATTAGTAAGGGAGGAGTAAAATAAAGATGTTTAACAGCATTTTGGGAATCTCATGAGACAATGATTCATTTTTCTTTGTTTATATAGTAAGTTATATTGACTGATTATTCAGTTTTGAAGAATCGCTGAAACTCTGGGATAAAGCTACTTGATCATGGTGGATTTTTTTTTTTCTGTGTTCTAGGATTTGTTTCTCAGGAATTTTGTTAAGTATTTTTGTATTTTTTGTTGGTGTTGTCTATGTTCATGGGGAAAATTATTCTGTAAAACTCTTCCTTTTTGAATCTTGGGGTGATTTGGGAATCAAGGCAAATATGGTCTCATGGAATGAAATTGGCATTGTTCCTTCTGTTTCTATTTGTGGAATAGTTTGAGTATTGTTTGTATTCTCTTTTCTTTGAAAGTCTTTTAGAACTCTCCCTAAAGCCCTGGGATTTGTATGGTTGACAGATTTTTAATCTATTTCCTTAGGTAGTATATGTTTATTTAATTTATTTATCTAATCTCGAGTTAACTTTGGAAAGAGAAACATATTGAATAAAATTATACATTTTTAGATTTTCTAATTTTGTGAGTATGGGTTTTTAAATATGACTTAATGACTTTTGAGATTCTACTTATTTTTATTTTCTCACATATCCTTTATTATTTTGTAAATTTGCATATTGTCTATGTGTTTTAGTTAGTTTGGATAAGATATTTCTGTCTTAATTTTCTCAAATACATCTTGGAAAATAATCAGACATTACTTCATGATAAAATACTTGGAGATAATATATATGTATATATATATACACACATACATATAAACACACACACACACGTGCACACACACACACACACACACACACACACACACACACACACAAGGTATATACCTAAATGTAACAATAAGGTTTCTGTCCCGGACTAGCCCCACAGTTTGATCTGCCTGCCACCTCTTATCAGTACCAGCAAGCCCAAAGTCCCAATGAAACACCCAGATGCTTTTATTAACTTCAAGCTGTTCATCCTATGTCTTAGGCACATTGCTAGCTATCTTCTTCATCTTAACCCAACCCATTCTCATTAATCTGTCTTGCCGTGTGTCCAGTGGCTCACTTGTGTTCATTACATGTTGCTTCTTAGGGCATCTGGCTTCATCTGTCTCTCACTTTGCCCCCCTCCTACCTATGCTCTGATCTCCTGCCTACTTTTTCTATGGAGCCTGCCATAGCCAAAACAGTCCTTTATTTAAAGAATGATATTCACAGCATAGAGAAAGGCTACAACACCCAAACACAATAAAGGCAAATTAAAACAATCCTTGAGCCAATATCAAATTAAGTGAATAAAAACTTAAGTTCTACAAAAATTAGGAAGAAGTCATGGCTGTCCTCCATCTCTATTTCTCTATACCTGTGCAATTTAGTACTTGACGTTCTAACTAGAGCAATAGACATCTGAAGGAGATCAAGGGAACACAATCTGAAAAAGAAGCAGACAAATTAACACTATTTACAGAACATATGATAGTACGAATAAGTGACCACAAGAATTCTACCAGGGAAATGTGTTATTTACAGCAATGTGGCTGAGTAAAAATTCAATATAAAAACATGTATCTCTTTTATAAATTAATAATAAATGAGCTGAGAGAGTAATTAGGATAAAACAGCCTCCACAATCACTACAAACAATTTAAAAATATAAAATATTTTGGGTTAACCCTAACTAAGAAAGTGAAGGGCTTGTATGACAAAACCTTTAAGCTTCTGAAGAAAGAAATTAAAGTATATATTAGGAGATAAAAGATCACACATATTCATGGATTAATGAAATTAATATAGTAAAAATTCTAGTCCTAACAAAAGAAATCTCTATATTCATCTTGATCCCCATCATAATTCCAACCCAATTCTTTCTGGACCTTGAAAGTAAATACTCAGTATTATACAGAAATATGAAAAATTCCAAAATATCTATAAAAAATCCTAAATAATAAAAAACTTTTAAAAATGTAATGATTTTTAAATATCATGCTATACTACAGAGGTATGAAATCAATACCACATGGTTTCAGCATAAAACAGACATGTTGATTAATGCTGTCAAATCAAGGTTCATAAACTGGTACACATATAGATATGTAAATTTTGATAAAGAAGCCAATACTGCATCATGAAAAGAAGAATGTATTTTCAACAAGTAATGCTGGTCTAACTGGATGTTGGCATGTAGAAGAATGCAAATGGTCTCACATTTATCATATGGCACAAACTGAAGCCTGTGTGGAACAATAATTACAACATTGAACCAGACACAATGAACCTGTTAAGAGGGAAATTATGGAAGGGCCTTGGACACATTGCCATCAGAGACAATTTTATGCACAGAACACTGATAGCATAGTAACTTGGATATAAAAATAATAAATGTGATGTCATACCACTAAAAAGCTTTTGTAAGGAAAAGGACACTGGCAGGAGGGATGAAAAGCAACCTACAGAATCAGAGAAGCTTTTCAGCAATTCTACATCTGATGGAGTGCTAATATGCAAATTATGTAAAAGCTGAAGTCATTAGACGTATAAAACCAAACAATACAATTAAAAATGGGTTTCAGACCTAAACAGAGAATTTGTAATAGAATTTTAAATAGCTCTGAAATACTGAATATCTGAATTTCCCCACCACAGACATACACATAAGGCTCAAGAAATATTGGATAATTGAGACTAAAATAAAGTAATAGCCAGAACATCAGTAAGTTTTCTATGATGTTGTTTCTCCAAGTAATGTCAGAAACAACACCCATAAATCTCATTATTATGCCCGTGTAGACAGAGGTTAAGGACGAAACCAATAGACATGTGAAAGTGGATGGAGACTTGTCAGAAACCCTCATTCTCAATGAACTGTAAACAACTAAAACTGCTGTAGAAATAATGTTCTCTTGTCAAAAGCACAGCAATTAATTATCGAGTGGCAATCGATCAGACCTAAAAAATACACATACAATTAACAGTGTACAGCCTAAATAGATTGTACATACTAATATGTGTATATATGTTTACACACATATGTATAAAACAATAATTAATCATAAACAGAGGCTTTGATTTTGGTGAAGGCAAGAATGTGCACATGAGAGCTTCATTTTAATTTGAATTACAGGATTAAAATTTTTAGAAGATAGAATATAAAGGCATATGCTTAAGCTGTGGAAAATGAAGGCAGGAAAAAGAAGGAAAATTAGAAATAAAATGGAAAAATAGATGTGAAAAAAAGAAACACTGTACATAATTGCGACATGCTTCTAAAACTTCCCTTTCCATTAATTTTTCAATACTGTATTTACACAATATGCAATATAATTAAAGTATAAAAACCATCATATTAATGAACAAAATTTGACATGTGTATTATTAAGCTAACCCCAAATAGAAAAATCTTTAGAAAAACATAAACAAATATTATTCCCACATTTTACATCTTTGTTTATCAATAATAATAAGAACATTAACACTGAACAAAGCACAAAAGTTTCAATTGTCACAAAAGTGTAACAGAAATATAGGCAGATTAATTTTCTGCTATAAACATCTAATTATAAAAACTGATACTGTTATTCCACAGATTAATTTATACATTAGAAAGGCATTGGCTGATACGAGCAATTTCATGAAGCTTCTGTTATTTCGAAACCAAAATCCAACAAAGAGATAAAAGTTTAATAAAATGTTATTATAAATATAAATTATTAGAATACATAAGCTAACAAGTTTTAAAATAACAGCAAATGATCATTCTCTATGATCACTCACTCCATCACCCAGACATTCAATAACGTCTCAGGCTCACCATCTTTTAATCAATGTAGTTGATATTTCATTAAATGGATTCAAAGAGAGATATGACCTGATGATGTCAATTGTTTAAGGAAGATGTGTTGACCAAATCCACTATCCTTTAAAAATAAAAGTCCTTTAAAACAAGACTCAAGACATTTAAGGATTGCATAATATATTTTTAGCCAATATTATTGCACTGATAAAATAGTTAAACTATTTTCACCCAAATCAGAAAAATTGGATGGTTTTCCACATCCTGTATGTATGTTTTATATAGTGTTGTAGACTTAATCAGAACAAAAACTAACAAACAAAAAAACAAATAGAAATGAAGATTAAAAGCCATAATCAGGAAATGAAGCATTCAATGTGTCCTGACTTGAGGAAATTGTGATATTTTCTGAGACCAAATACTGAACCAGAAAAATCGCTAAACTTTGAATACATACACACACACACACACACACACACACACACACACACACACACACACACACACACACTCACACACACACACACACACACACACACAGAGAGAGAGAGAGAGAGAGAGAGAGAGAGAGAGAGAGAGAGAGAGAGAGAGAGAGATGAAGAGAGGGACAGAGGGACGGAGAGAGAGAGATCCAAAGGCCGAATGAGATATCAACATTAAAATCAGTATCATTTGTACATATCAAAAATATAAATGAAAAAAGCTAATGAAGATATTCTGTAGTATTAATTCTCCTATACTGACTTCATGGTGATGCCTCATTTAGAATTTGTCTATGAACCACACTGACTTGGAACCTTCTCCAGCTGCAGAGCATATTCTATTTTTCATTTGGTACAGAGCTCTTCTTATTAAGGAATTTAACAATTTCATTACTTATATGGGATTTTTAAGAAATATTCAAAGTGAATTATTGTGATAAATAAGAGATTTCTTATATTACTCTTAATTGCAGAACTTGTCAAATACCAGATCAAATTTTTAAATTTTGTGTCAGGTATACATCAAACTCGTAAGTTTATTTCTATACTGCATGCAAAACATATGAAAGAATTACATGCATGTCAACTTTGAGGTCTCATACATTCTCTCTAGATTAAACCTATGTTTCAAATTTAATGAGAACATTTCATAAGAGAATCATCTAATTCTAAAACTATGACATTAATTGAGGTTGTGGAGAGTAGGGAAAATATATAAATAAAATATTGTATGATGAATAAGAAATATACTCCTTACACCTTAATATTTACAACCCAAGATGTAGATATAGCTAAAATATATGTTATGGTCAAATCAGGTAAATTATCTAAACAATCTGTGAGGCCAGGCCTTGAATTCAAATGTAATACCCATGAAAGTAAAGAAATATAATATAAAATAGAATATTCATGGAAAAAGAAGTTGAAAAAATTTTTTTCTATGTGTCAACAAGAACAAATTTAATGTATTTGCTATAAAAGAGTATGTAATTGAGAGTTTTGGACATTTTCACATGGAAAATTAGGTCATAATTACTTGTTTATTTCTTTACACATGCATTTAATTAAAAAAAACTACTCAATGTAATTGTTTGAAAACTCATTTATTTATAATTTTGTACCAGCCAAAATACAGATACCCACGAAAAAATACCCAAGATCAGATTTTCTTACTGACTAAGATTCTAGAATACAGAATATCAAAAGAATGAGTAAGGAATTTTTTTTTACTACAAAAATTTATACATATAACTGGTATGTGAACTTTCAAGACTAATAACAGGCAACAATATTTGTCTATAATCAAAATCAGTGAAATTTATTGCAAAATACTTTTAGGGAAATTCATCTAATATTACAGAGAACATACATGGTTCAAAAGTAAAAATGAGCTACCACTTTAGTATCCTTTTTTTGTTTTAACTATCTTGGTTCTATTTTATAGCAAATATTTATTATATGTACACATTTTAATTGTGAATACTTTTTAACTTTTCTAGACGTAATAAAGTACATAGTATAGACTAAGGATGAGCATCAGCATCAATGGGCCATAAACCCCTTGCAATGGCATCCTGACTACAATGTATTTTAGTATAATGATGGCCCAAAGCTTGTGGAAATAGTAAATCAGACCTTAATTTTATTTAAGTTCTACTACATGAGATGGAACCCATTACTGACTCTACTTAGTGACAAAGTTTCTGAAAGTAGAGAGTTCAGAGAGCTTGGGTAAAACTGAACACTACATTTCTACGGAAAAAAAAATCCTCATAAATTACATTTTGCTATACTGGCTATAATCATAGATTGAAGCCTTGGTCAGGCATCATTAGAAGATATTCCTCCTGTTACAGGTGGAAAGAACAAATAGACTCACGGCCAGACAATGTGCAGAAAGTGAGAGACCTGTGAAACCTCACATCTAGATGAGATGTCTCCATCACATTCCTTCCTTTAGGGATTTGAGAAGACCATGAATGAGGAGGAAGATAGAGGGTAGAAGCAGAAGGGGATGGAGGACACCAGCACACACAAACACAGCCATCATAATACCCAGTATATAGCACCTATGAAATAGCAGATCCTGAGGCGACACAAACAGGGTACACACAGTTCTGCACCAGATGCTGTCCTAGATAAAAAAGTGGACACGTACCCACATCTTTGACTCTGAGTCTTCACTTGATAACCACTTGCAAATGAAAACTTAGCCTTTTGTGAGGAATTGTCATTGAGAATAGAAACTAACGTTAAAGGTAGGTTGAATTGGCACCTCAATGAACTTGACCGTGTCCTTGCAGTTTTAAGTCTCACCATATCCTCCTTGAAAAACTATACCTTTTTCATATATTATATGTATTTTGTTTAATTAACTATTTTCTCTCTTTTTAATCCTACTGGTCATATATATATATATATATATTTATATATATATGTACGTATGCATGTATGTGTGTGTAAATATGTATATATGTGTATATATATGTGTATATATATGCATTCAGGTTATATATTTTAAGGAATTGGTATGTTTGCAACTAGTGGATCTTGTATCTATTATGATACTTGTGACTTTTATTGCTCCCTTAGCCTGCTTATTTTTGCTGTCCTGTTCTAATGGCTTCACTTTTGTTCTATGCGATCATATCCCATTATACTTTTTCTTATTATTCTTCCTTAGAAATCAGTTTGTTTTCTAATGAGAGATGGATGGGATTGGATCTGAATGAGAAGAGTGGTTGGTAGGAATTTGCATGAGCAGAGCAGGAGGAATCCATAATCAGGACATATTATGTGAGAAAGCATCTCTTTCCAATAATAGTAAAAATAAATATAAACCTATACATACACACATATTGTTCTGAATTCTCCACATAAAAACAACAGTTTTTGTTCAGAGATGAGTGGGGTCATCCTTTGTCTCAAACTCAAGGCAACAAAACAAAATAATTAGGACCTGTTTATTTTCTGCATAAGGTGACCTGATATATGCACATGACTCAGCAATGCTTTGAAATAATTATGGCTGATAATATGAATCCAATAGAACCTAGAGATTTCTAACCTCTTCTGGCTCTAGAATAAAATACTTTATACAAAATTGTAATACAAAAAAAAAATAATATTCTTTCTAGTGGTAGATGTTTTCACAGAGCACCCAAACCGGTGAATGAAATCAGCATTAGGATGAACTGATGACACTTCTGCATACAGAGGCTAATAATCATTTCTGTGATATTAACTTTCCAACAAAAAACCCTCAAATGGAAACATCATAATTTTATGCTAAGTAAATATATCTGTCCCATTCTAAATTATCAAGTATCAGTCTATGTAGTTTATGTTTCTAGCACAGTATGCCACCTCGATTCTACTTTTTATAAGTATGTGAGTCATGCTAGGCAGAGAATGCCACATGACTGAGTGTGTGTTTTCATAAGGCAGGGAACCAACAGATCAGAGCTCTCAGATCAAATCCACGCAGTACTTTTGCATTTATGTCTTTACATGAGAACACAAACCTATCCCTCTAGGTACTGGGCACTAGTAAGTTTACAAATTCATCTGTCATGATGGATATTTTAGTGACGAACATTATTAGTTTTTTTGAAAATATATCTTGTGATAAAAATGAGTTCAGAGGACAGAATGAAGAAAAGCCCTCACTGTGTAAGCATGTATTGAAAGACTCAATAATAAGCCTCATTAGAAGGAAAGATGAGAAAATATCACTCTCATTAAACTATTCAGCAAGACTATGAGAAGCAGAAAAATAGGACAGAAGAGAGAAAGGAAAGGAAAGTGTACAAAGAAAACATGTGACCTTTGGAGAAGAAACTTAACAAAGCTGCTGAGCAGAGACATACTTACCGTAGAACCAACCATCTCTTCCTGAAGCTTTTCTATGAGCTTCTTTCTTGGGGGAAAAACAACTTGCTTTAATAGTTCCCAGTGTCTCTCTTGAGGATTTGTATTAAAAGCTTCAGCAAATACCATTCACCTGCTACAAACCAACTGACAGTCTACAGAGCCTCAGAAAGCAGAAAACAGCCAAAAGCATGTTTTGTCTTATCTTCCTTCTTCCTTGGAGCTCTTTACCTTTTCTTTGTTTGTGTCTGTATGTCTGGCTGACAGCTGTCTGGCTTCTGGCCCCTGGTGTCTCCCTCAGTTCTCTACTCTCATTTTTCTCCTCTTGTTTCTCTTGAGCCTAGAGATTCCCTCTGTCCACCAGCTCATGTATCTTTTCTCCTGCCTCGCAACTGGCCAATCAGCTTTTTATTAGACCAATCAGGTGCCTTAGGTAGTCCAGGTGAAGCAAACGCAGCACATCTTTACATAGTTAAACACACATCCTTACATTGTTAATCTAATGCAGCATAAAGAAATGTAGCACACCTTTACACAGTGAAAGTAATATTCTGCAACACAAACAAATGTAACACCTTTGTGCTTAGTTAAAAAAATATTCCACAACACAGAATGTTGTTAGGAGTCATTTTATTACTAATAACTTTTTGTGGTTGTTTATTTACTTATTTTAGAAAAATAGTATTGGGTTTTACTCTGTATTCCCGAGTGTCCACCATATTCCAGGGCAGGTCAGACCCCATGTCTAAGAGTTGACCAACATCAACATCTAACAGAATCGGGGTGTATGTGTGGGTGCGTGTTTGTGTGTGTGTGTGTGTGTGTGTGTGTGTGTGTGTGTGTGTGTGTGTGTGTGTGTGTGTGTGTGTGAGTGTGTACACATGAATGAATTTACCTTTTGTTTTGTATTTTCTTATCTTCTGTCTCTTTTTTGTGGCTTTTCATTTTTAAATCTTTATTGTTTTTCCCAATTTTTTTCATGAGAGAGAACATCAATTGGGTGGGGAGTGAAGGAAAGAGGATCAGAGAAGAGCTGAGGGAAGAAAGAATTTATGAAAATATGTAAATATGTTTACAAAACATTTTTAAGTAAAAAATTAAAATTCATCTTAGAGGTTATTTAGCTCCATTGTTAGGCTTATTTCTATGCCTTTGAAAAGCTGCTATTAGTGGGTTAATTTCCTAATTCATTTCTTCACATGCTCATAGGCATATGGGAAGATGAATAATTTTATAAAATTTAATTTTATGTTCTTAAGTGTTACTTAAAGCACACATCACATAAAGAGTTTCTCTGTTGTCTTGGTACTTGTACTTATATCATCATGTTATTTTGAAAAAGAACAGTTTCATATATTTCTTGACTTTTATTGCCGCCTTTCTTTGTCATTTCCAATTTTCTCAAGTTAACTCTTAAGACCCTTTATTAAACAAGACTGAAGAGACTTTGTATATTTTTCTTGTCAAAATTTTATAGGTAAAGTTTGGAGAGATGGCTCAGTGCTTAACCCTTGCTGCTTTCAGAGGACCAGGGTTCAGTTCCAGTACCCACATGAGTCCACACAAGCAGGGGACCCAGCATGCTCTTCTGAACTCCAAGGCACCAGGTACACACATGGTTGCACACACATAAATTCTGGTAAAACACTCTTAAAATAATAAATCTTAAAAATTACAATCTTATTCTCTGCTCTACACCTTTGTCTTAAGTTTGACATACACATCCTTTGTCCTGTGAGCTCTGTTCCATGTATGCCTGGTTCCTTTAGGAGTTTTCTCATGAACACTTGCTGAGCTTTGTGAGATGACAGTTTTCGTTTCTACTAAGAATTATATTCCATGGGATTTTTCTTCTCTTTGAGTTCATTGCTGTTCTTCTTGGTTGGATTTCTGAAAATTCAGTTTTGTCTTCCTTCTTTGAATTAATCCTTTGCTGTGTTGGGACATGCTTGGTTACTTCCTGTCTCTCCTGTATTTGTGTATCAATCAAATGAAATGTATCATTTCCTGTCTTCTCATGGATAATTTCTCTAATGATTCTGTTTATGGTTTGCCTCTGTTTATTATCTGCAGTGCTACTTGTCTAAAGTGAATTGTGTTAATTTGTGATTATCTTGAAATACATTTTTCGAACAATTTAAAAGGAAGTTTCCCGAGTGCAGCAATGTGGTTGACAGTTGTTTTATT
The DNA here is from genome assembly GCA_033318265.1 of Phyllotis vaccarum. Taxonomy (NCBI): domain Eukaryota; kingdom Metazoa; phylum Chordata; class Mammalia; order Rodentia; family Cricetidae; genus Phyllotis; species Phyllotis vaccarum. The sequence continues at coordinate 146,449,314 of JARWLC010000003.1, read as the reverse complement.
TCAGACATTTAAATATATATCCCATGTGCCCTTGGTTTTAGGATTGATATTATTCTGTGGGATTGGCACTTTTAAGTTGTCATTGTTCCTTAAGTGATTTCAGTATTAATTAGCTTTTTTTATGTATGTCATTTTTGTATGGAAGGACTAGAAGAGGCCTTGCCATTGTTCCTAACACAGAAGGCTGAGAGAAGAGAGCAATGGGAGAAATGGCTGGTTCTCTAGTACACACATCTCAAGTTAGTAGTCATGTCTACTTTTCTATTAGAAATGTTATGATGTATTGAAACCTTCAAATCCTTTAATTATGTGCTTCTGATAATGTTATTGAAAGTGTTCAATTTTCTTAACTTTTGCCTCCTTGGATATAGGAAAGCCTTCCATCTATTGGTACATGATGAAACTCTGGTTTGTTCTTTCAGGGTGTGCTGACTTTAAGGGATGTGGCTGTGGAATTCTCCCAGGAAGAGTGGGAATACCTAGACTCTGTTCAGAGGGCTTTGTACATTGATGTGATGTTGGAGAATTACAGCAATATTGTCTCTGTGGGTGAGGATTTTTTTTTCTTGCAGAACTCCTAATTCAATCCGCATCAATTCATCTTTACATATCTTGAGGGAATTGACCTGGGAAGGGACAGTGAAAGAATGATGGAAAAAGCAGACACATGAGCACACAGAAAAGCTAGGATCAGGTGGACTTAGCTGTTAGGTAGATAACCCACAGCAACCTGGAAGCTCAGTGTATTTGTTATGTAGTAGGATCAGGTGGACTTAGCTGTTAGGTAGAGAACCCACAGCACCCTGGAAGCTCATTGTATTTGTTATGTAGAGCTTAACAAGGAGATGGGCTATTGCATGCAGTTGAACAACAAGATGTGATTATCACATATGGATAAACAAGGATGCAGGTTTATGGCATACAGCTGAATGAAAGGGACAGGTTTAGTTAAACTCAATAGGAGCAGTCACTGTAGGGAAGCAGTCTTCAGGCCATAAACATCCAGGAGAAGAAGCTAAGGTGGACATTTTCTGCACACACCATCAATGTTTCCACTTAGACTCCAGAAGAAGGCTTTGCTATCTTTCTGAGCCTCACCTGAAGAGGAGGACTTTGTCATTTTCCCATGGGTCTGAAACTGTGGTCTTGGGCATGGCCAGTTATGTCACAGTAGACTTTTACTCAGGACTTCACAGACTCATGGCTTCTTCATCTCCTGACATTCATCCTTGGATCAGCTTTTTAGATGTGTAGATTCTGTGTGAAGCTGTTTCAGAAACTAAAGGAAAGTATCAAAATTTTGGTAGTAGAAATGAAGTTTTTCATGGCACTATGCATTTGTATTGTGTTCCTTTAGGAGGTATTGTGCATCCTCTGTTTTGGTTCTCTAATACAATCAATAATTCAGTAACATAGTGTGTCCACCCATATCCCGAAGGTCCATTTTCATCATCCATCTGATACAGTTTTAAAATACACAGGCTGAAAATGCTTCCTAAATATCTTTGAGATAGTGACAGGAAATAACAATTGGCAATTTGTTTTTAGATCCATTTATGTTTTTCTCTGGTCATCTGCTGAGCATAGTATTGTGTTAGTTTAGATGTCCAGGTACCTTTATAAAGAATCTAGCAAGGGTTATGTGCCATTTTACAAAGCACAGAAATTGTCTGCAAGGTAGACTTGGTCACCTCTTTGAAGCCAGGCAGAGTATCCTGAAATATAAAGAGAGAGGGGACAATGAGCAGATAGAGAATCAGGTGGGGTTGATCGAATGAGCAGGCCCAAAGTTAGGGCTTTAAGTGAGACAGGAAGTAATATCTCCAAACAGCTTCACCACATTCATTTCCACTTATAATAAATCTTGGCAAGTTTACTTTGTAAGGTGTTCTTAGTTATGTTGACAATACTAGTATACACATGGTGCCATCTTGAAATGATTGTATGTTTTATAATCTGTCAAAAGTCCACAAAGTAGAATTATTTTTTAAATTTCTTTTCTTATAAATATGTCTTTTTAAAAGTATTATAATCTATTATGACTCTGCCATGAAGTAGGTTTATTCTGTAATTTCCTACCTTGTAAGTATGTCACTATGTTGTATCCTTAATAAAATTGCCCTTTAAGAAAGTCATCTAGGGAACCAGAGAAAGCAGTGGCCTGGGAAAATTTCCATTTAAGGAACTAGGGAAAACACAGTAGTATGTGGAGTTGAGTCAACATAGGTTTAGAAATAAGCAATTATTGACAATATCATCTCTTCCTCTAATACGCTACAGCATATGATATCTAGTAGAAATATTTATTTTGTCCTCATTACTCTTGAAAACCCTAACATGATTTTCAGAAAAATTCACAATGATAGTTTTAGGTAAGCATTTGATGTTAAAAGCAATTAAGAATTCTAAAGTATAATCTTTGCTGTATCTACTTAGTGAGGCCAATATTATGAATGCAGTATTGGATTAAATGATTCCTTTGGTAACTTCTAGAAATTTTTAATAAGTAATGCATTCTAAATATAGTCAGAGAGCTCCATCCCAAATTTAATTCTTATTTCCTCAGTTACTTGTGCCAAGTTATATATTTTATATAAGAATGAAGGGGATAGTATAAATCATTGACCCTTGAATTAGTCCATACAACTTTGTGAGAATCCATGAGAATTATAATGGACAAAACATCAACCTCTCCTCTAGTGAGAACTCTAGTATAAATTACCAGTTTTCTTAAAAGAACTTAGAGAATCAGTCATATATTGAATCTGTTTAAATTTGTATCTAACCCTTTAATCTCAATGTAATCATCTTTCAGAGAACTATTGCATGTGTGCTCTTGTCCACCAACATATGGATAATGATACATATTCTAAATGCAGTGAGATTGACAAAATGCTTCATGAATCCACCCGATGCCCGGTTTAGAAAACAAGTTACACTACAGAAAGTTCTAATAACTTTGGTTGTGATTATAGTCATTGGATTGCCTCGACTGAATCATCAAACATAAATAGATTTAAACATATGCCCACTGGAGAAGAAACGTGCAAATATAAAAACTCATCACTTGCCTCTACCTACAAAATTATTCAACAGGCAATCTGCATTGGAGAGAAACCACACAAATTAATGGGAAAATGCTTTGGTTCTTGCTCAAGCTTCAGTGGACTTTCAAGAATTCCTCCTGGAAAGAAAATGTATAAATGTGATGTTTGTGACAAATACTTTACCCATTGCTCAAATCTTAGAACACATAAAAAAATTCATACTGGAGAAAACCTTATAGATGCAGAGAATGTGATAAGTCCTTTCTTCAGTTGTCAGCACTTAATAGCCATTACATTGTTCATACTGGAGAGAAGCCTTACAAATGTCAGGAATGTGGCAAATCTTGCCCACTGTTCCACTTTCTGGAGACATAAGAAAATCCATACTGCTGAGGAACTTTATAGTTGTCAGGAATGTGGCAAGGTGTTTTATCAGTTGTTATACCTTAAAAGCCATTACAGAACCCATATTGGTGAGAAGCCTTACAAATGCAATGAATGTGGTAGATCCTTTATTCACTGTTCATCTTTTAGAAAGCATCAGAAAGTACATTCTGTAGAGAAGCTATTCACGTGCAAAGAATGTGGGAAGTCTTTCCTTGAGCTGTCACATCTTAAAAGGCATTACAGAACCCATACTGGAGAGAAGCCTTATAAATGTGAAGTATGTGCAAAATCCTTTACCATGAACTCAATTCTGAAAACACATCATAAAATTCATTCTGGAGAGACCTTACAAATGCAAAGACTGTGACAAATGCAAAGACTGTGACAAATCCTTTACCCAGCATTCAAATCTTAGAAGGCATCAGAAAGAGAGTTCATACTGGAGAGAAGCCTTACAAGTGTCAGAATTGTGACAAATATTTTACCCGGTTATCAACTCTTAGAAGACATCAGAAAATTCATGCTGGAAGTAAAAATACCATTGTAAATAAGGTGGCATATTTTTTACCCTGATCTTTAGCTTTGCAGCCACAGCAGGACACATAGTTAAAACAAACAAAGAACCAAACAAACAAACAAACAAACAAACAAAACAAAACCTTTTGAAACCCTTTATTGAAGGTTGAAACATTAGAAAATATCACAAGAATTTATACTGAAGAAAATTCTTGCAGGTGTAACATTGTGGACAAATTTTTAAGAAAAACATTTTTGATTTTGTAGTCCGATATCAAAAGTAGATACAATGAGGGCAAAAATGTATGTAACCTAAGAAATGTGACCAAGTTTTTTATTTTTTTGTAACAGTTTTATTACATATCGGAAAACCTGTACTGAAGAGAAACCATATAAAATGTATATACTAATGTGCTTTCTTCATATGTAGATATATTAGAAAATTCACCCAGAGAAAAACCTGAGTTTGGCTTTTATTCTACCTTCAAAATAGTCATTCTGGAATAAAATGCTTCAAATATCAAGAGTGGGAAGCCTTGATGGAGACATGTGAATGTAAACAACACATTCTCATAAATAGTACTCTCAAGTCATCAAGAATGTGCAGGGAAGTCACTTTTAAGTACTCAACATTGGGGAGGTATTAATCCTGCTTTAAAGTGCAAATAGAAGTGTATTAGAAAGATCAAGGCATAAAGATTCATAGATATAAAGACCAGTGTAGTATAATGAAGAAAACAATGAATACATGAATTCATCATGATTTCAGTGAAAGTGGATTCTTATATTTGCGCAAATGAAAAAATACTGTTTGGAAACTTATTTATTTATTTTTTGTATTGCCAATATTGGAATTTATTGAATAAGAACACAGAAGTTATTTCACAGTTTTTTGAAATGTAAATACGTGTGATCTTGCTTGCAAATGATTATTTGATAATTTGTATCAAGTGCTGCTTATCAAGCCCGACTGTAAGATACAGAGGAAATTATGGAGTTAGTGACTGGCCCCTGACTACCTGAGACACCAGTCAGCTGGGGAGAATTCTTTAATGCCAGTTTCAGATTTGCATGGTAAACAACGCTCCATGCCTTCTTCCAGCTCACATATTCTTGCTACCTGCCCCCTCAGTGGTCTCAGAGCCTTGGAGGGTGAATTAATCAGGGTTCTCTAGAGCGATGCTTCTTAATCTTCCTACAGTTCCTCATATGGTGGTGATCTCCAACAATAAATTATTTTCATTGATACTTCATAACTAAATTTTCTATTGTTATGAATTATAATGCAAATATCTTTGCTTTCCAATGGTGTCAAAGGGGTACCAACCACTGCTCTAAAAGACCAGAACTGATAGGGTGAATATAGATATATTTTTAAAAAGACTTGTTAGAGTGGAGTACAGGCTGTGTGGCTAGTTCCAAAATGGTTGTCTCTTGATGGAAAGTCTAAGATCCAACAGTTGTTGAGTCCATGAGGCTAAATGTCTCAGTTGGTCTTCATTTGGTCATTGGAATCCTGAAGAATAGGGTTTTTTTTCCTTTTTCAAGTCTTTTTTAAAAATTGAAAATATATTTTCTCTATAGCATATATTATGACAGAGTTCTCTTGCCTGCAGTTCCTCTAGGATCTCCCCACTTTTCACCCACTGAAATCCAAACCTTCTCCTTTCCTCTCATTAAATTATATGCATCTAGTGTTGTAATGGCATTTCTTGGTCCTGGGCAGCCAGAGGTCCTGATTCACAGACCTGTCCCACTTACCCCTTAGCTGCCTGTGTTGCACAGGCCCCCACAAATGTCTCAGAGGCTTATATCAATTTTATGATGTTTTGCCTATGGCTCAGGCACATTGCTAGCTAGTGCTTACATCTTAAATGAACCCATTTCTATTAATCTGTCTGCCCTGTGGCCCGTGGCTCACCTGTGTTCCTTACATGTTGCTCTTTTGGGCTTAGGGCTTGGTCTGTCTTTGACTTCGCCCTGCTTCTCCTACCTATGCTGTGATTTTCCCTCCTACTTTTTCTATGGTGTCTGTCATGGGCCAAAACAGCTCCTTTATTTAAAGATTAATATTCACAGCATACAGAAATTTATTCCAATATCAATCTAGAATGATAATAATAATAAACCAGATTAGGAAAAGTAGTATATTCTAATACCAGGGAAGGAGTGCTTCAGCAGCAGGATAGATGAACCAATTAGAGAAGGGGCAAACATCAAAAAGAAAAGGATTCTTATTCCCATGTCTATGTAGTTGCCACCGGAAGTTGTGGCTCAGATTGAGGGTGGGCCTTTCTACCTCGAATGATCCTATCAGAAGTCCCCTCAAAGTTTTGTTCATCCGTTTGGGTTCTTATTGACTCCAAGTATAGTCTGTTGACAACCTAGATTAGCTGTCAGGATCTATGACTTCTAACTTGTGCTCCTTTACTTAACTCCCTGTTTCTAGAGCATTGTTGATGGTGAGTACAGTTACTTCATTTTTCTTAAAAGTCAAGTGAGAAAAAGGAGAAACAGCAGTATCCAAAAAAAAAAACTCTTAATAGCTTTTATGACCTTTGATTATAAATACAATATTTGGAAGCAGCTTTGTCAGTATATTGTGTAAATTAAAGCTGTCATAGTTGTGTGGTGTCCTAAGTGGGGCCCTCAAATCTGTTGGCCACAGGTTTTGTCTAAGTTTGAAGTTGTAGATGTGAATTTCCTTTGTGGTGCAGGTTTTAATTCTAATTAGACAGCTGGTTCTCTTTATATCAGCCTAACCACTATTACACTAGGCTACCCAGCTTCTCTGACCCTTTTATCATGATGCATGCAAATCCATACCTGAGTAGGACTTTTTGCTATAATCCTTCTCAGAAATGTTAGTAGCATCCACTGGCACTGTCTAGTTTTGGAATGCAATCAGCATCAATGACAATTGTCTCTATTCCTCTAGGGGCTACTAGAGCCTCCTTTGCCAAGGTCTCCTTGGGAGACGCTCCCTGAACAGCAGTAGGATTTTACATAGACTTGGGGCATCTGACAGCTCTTGCTTTTATTCTCACAAAGTGTACTTGTTAACTTTTATGATTTCTTATTCTTAGCTCTTTATATACACTTGTCCATCTTTCTAATGAGTCTCTAAATCTAAAAATCACTCACAGGTTAATATTCTATTTTCATATGTAACCTTTTTTTATTTTCAAGAAGATTTCCAGGGCCACTATGTAAGGTATAGAACCACCATTCCATTGCAAATGGTACAGTTATGAAAATGTTTTGGTAAAGCACTCTGAAAGTAGCATTTTTGAGCAAATGTCTGGTGATCACAGAAGCCTACAGCTCAGAAGATTCTAAACTAAACTGATAGGCAATATTTAACGCAGCATAGAAGGATTTTATCCTTTGTCACAATGTTTCTGGCTGTCTCAGTCTACATATTTTTACAAGACCTCTGCATGTATTTTTCAACGTTCATGAACTCGGTGAGTCTACCTCCAGTGCACAAGAAAATAATCACCCATTCTTTTGCGGCTATGCCTGTACTCTGTCTATTCCAGCTGAATGAACTGTTTCTGCACAAAGGAGAGAACTGTATGTGGTCTACTTAGGGGACAACTGATTACCATTTGTTAAACGTAATCTATTTAGCATATGTCATTTTGTACATGAGTAATGTTTATTATATTAGTAACTCTGAACACTGTATGTATTCAGAGCACAACTGCTGTCAGTATCAACCGAAGCCCAAATATTTTTAAAATTAACACACCATTGTTTTATTCAATCACTGGTCATGGTTCTCACCTGAAGGTCCCTAGCCACTCTTTTATGGAAGGGCTGTAGAAGGTCCCACCCCTGAACACATCCTGTGACTATTTTGCAGTAGCACAGTAGTAATCAATATTATATCTTTGTTCTTGGGCTTCTGTTTGTTTTCTCTGTTTCTTAGGACGTCTGGTTACTGGCTAGCCAGTCCTTAGGATTTCCAAGGACTCATCAGCACTAAATTTAGTCTTCATTTTTTTGCTTATGTCTTGTTTTGTTTATTATCCACTTCCGCTAATGACAATCGCATGATGTAAATATACCACATTGAGAGTTCTCTGATGTTCATCAGAGATGTCCATTATTTCTGTCCAGTCCACTCAGAAATCAAATCCTACCATAGGACTCAGTAAAGCCAATGAAAGTATAGGAGTCTTTAGGGTTCTGATAAATTGACCTCACTCCCATAATGAAGGGAATCTTACTGGACTGCTGAAAAGGGATGAAATATCCCTTTCACCTTTGTTCTTCAGCTTATCTATTTTTTAAATTTTCTACTCATCTCTTGGGTTCCACATTTTTGGATACCTGAAAAGCTCTCTAAGCATAGATTTGAAGTATAATAGTATTTCCTTTGTCTCTTGCCAACTAAAAAGTATAAAAAATAGAATTTTATGTATTGTTTTTGTTTTTAATCATGCTTTTTTTTTCCACAAGCAATTCCCAATGAGTAGACTTATTGGCCTAAACTAATTTTTTTATGCATAGTAGTGGCTATATAAGTTTTGTAACATCGTTGTGACAACCACACTCTTTACTCTCATAGGACATAAAATTTGTTCTAAAAATTTAATCTTGATTTAGGGCATCTCTGTACTCTGTTCCCCACTGGTCAGCCATGTTTGCATGACATATAACACAAAGAAAGATGCCCCATTAGGATTTTCACCACACACTTCCCCAACCTAAAAGTTGAAATTCTATGAAGATAAAAGAAATTTACAGAATACCAAATAGACTATACCTCCCAAAAAACATCTGCTTACCCCATAATAATCAAGTCACTAAACCTACAGAGTAAGGAAAAAATATTAAGAGATACAAAGTAAAAAGGTCAAGTTACCAATAAAGGCAGATCCATAAGAATAACATGAGATGACTCATTGCAAGCAATGAAAGCAAGAGGGTCTTTTTCAGATGTTATACAGACACTAAAAGACCACATTTAGGAGCCCAGACATTCAATCACCATAGGGAGAGTAAGCAAACTATTTCCTGAGAAATCCAGATTTAAATAACACCTACCCAAAAATCTGGTCCTACAGAAAGCCCTAGAGGAAAAATTCCAACGTGAGTAAGCTAGATATACCTATGAAACCACAAGCAATAGCTAATCACACAGAAGGAAAACCCAAACAAGGGAAACACACACCATGCCACCAAAAATAGCAAGAAATATCAATCACTGGTCATTAATATCTCTTAATATTAGTGAACTCAGTTTACCTACCAAAAAGACAGGTTAGCACAATGGACACAAAAACAGAAGCCATCCTACTGCTACATACAAGAAACACACCTCAAGTTCAAAGATGGACACTGCCTCAGAGTAAAGGGTTGAGAAAAAAAAACTTTCCAATTAATTGGACCTAAAAAAAAATGGTGCAGTTATCCTATTATCTAACAAAATAGAAATCCAGATTAGAGATGTGGGCTACTACCTATTTGGTAGTAAGCTTTGAACTCACAGAAAGATCTCTGTTTCTAGAGTTATGGGACTTAAGGTGTAGAGAACCACTCTTGGTTAGGCATAGGTCACCACTCCTGATCTTTTCCCCATGTGGGGATTAAAGGCATAAGTTAAGGCTCTCTGCCCATCCTGGATTGACTGTTCTCTGATAGTCTAGACTGGTCTTATTTAATATATGACATATCATCATAAGGCCCTGGATACTCTGTCTCCCACAAGTAAAGGGCAGAAGGCTTTAATTAGTATTAATAATCTGTTTTATGATAAGAGAGAAAAATTTGCTTCAGAGAATTAAATCAGAGCCATTTTGGAAGTTTCCTTACTAAACCAGCAACAACAATAACAGACAAACAAAATAACAGAACCCAGATAAATATTTATCACTTTCTGCAGCATCATAAATGTAAAAGCAATGTGAAGACTTTCACCTCCACATTTCTATATTATCCAATTCACAGAACCATTTAAGCAAACCCGGAGAGAGTTTTTACAATGAAAGTTAAGAATTTTTCTAAGTGCTTAGGCTTCAGAAACAAAAAAGGCGTCTAGAGAAAGAATAAAGTGCTACTTAAAATCTAGCTATGGCATATGTCTTCCTGATGCTGCACATCTGTGACAAGGCAGGACCTCAATCTCATATTCTTTTTGAGTTTGTTTCAAGCTTAACTAAAATTTGATCTTTCTGTTGAAGAATCCTGTGGAAAATTACCAAATTCTATCCTAGGAACTCAAGCTCTGGATACCCTAGCTAATTTATCTTAGTTTCTCATTCCATTGTCTCCTTGTGAAAACCTGTTCTTCCAACTATGCACCTACTTTCCTCCTGTCAAATGGTTTCCTTAGGTGAAGCCCACTTCACTCAAATTGCTTAGCAAATGCTAGGACATGGTTCTCACCTTCAACAATCCCACATCCTGGACATTTGGGGCTATGCCTACATCCTTGAATACCTGTATGCTGTCGTACACAGCTGAAATGAAGACACTGAATAAAAACTGTTTTGAGTAGACTTCTTCTGGAAATTTCCTGTATTACTTCTTCCTCCAGGTAGTCCCTCTGGCTTAAATTCTCTTCTTTGTCTCATATATTATGGCCATGCTTATTCTTTCTATGTGATGAAGTGTTGATTCAAGTGCCAATTGTTCCAGACCAATAGGTCAATCTTCAGTAATAGTATCATAATAGAGGGTGCCTAGGGATGAGAAGGATAGTAAAAATATATGATTAGAAGATTAAAGCTGATTCAGTAGGTCTTGCACAAACCTTTACTTATGCCAAGCAGTTTTTTTCAAAGTGCAATATCATCAAAATGACTCTAAGAGTCCATAATACTGTCATAATGGACAAGATTAGAATCACAGCTGACAGCTTATGCTGGGGAGGATTTGGAGCAAGGGGAAATGGTGGGAGTACTGACTGGTACAGGCACTTTGGAAATCAGTCTGGTAATTTCTCAGAAAACTAGATGTCAACCTTTCACAGTCACTGCCATAGTGAACTTGGGCAAATACCAAAAGGATTTTCCATCATACTACAAGAAAAACTTACTCAGCTATACTCATAGCAGTTTTATGTATAATAGAACCTGGAAACAAACAAGATATTCCTCAAATGATGAAATGTAGAAAGAAAATGTGGCACATTTACACAATAAGAAGTGACTCAACTTTCAAAAACAAGGCAACCAGGGAACTTGAAGGCAAATGGTTGAAACCCGAAAAACATTCTCCTGAGTGAGGTAATCTAGACTGAGAAAGACTAACATAGTACGTACTAATTCATAAGTAAATATTAGGTGAAAAATAAAAAAATAATTATATTATAATCTATAGAATGAGAGAAACTAAGTAACAAGAATGATTCATGGGGCCACTCAGATGTCCCTGGGAAGGAGAAATATAAAAGATTTTCTGAATGGAATGGACTCGGAGGAACATAGTAATGGGCATAGGCATGATTGGGTTGTAGGGAAAAAGGGGGACAGTTGTGTGGGGAACTTCTGGAAGTGAATATTTTGGGGTTGGGTGGAAACCTGATGCAGGGTATCTCCAAGGGGTCTATGAGGAGGACCCCTCTTTAGACTCTTAGGAATAGCATATAAGTCGTCTGAACTGACCATCTCCTGTGATTAGAAAGCCTGGGTCAATTTTTATCAGAGAAGAATCATCCAGTAACTGATTGAGGCAGATACAAACCCACAAGCAAACATTTGGTGGAATTTGGAAAACTCCATGGAGGAGGAAGAGGAGAGGAAAGGGTTATTGTGATAAAGCATACATAATCAACTAATCTGTGCTCCTAGGGGCTAGCAGAAACCGAACATACAAGGAGGGATGCTGCATGGTACTGACCTAGGCACTTTGCATAGATAAAACAATTGTGTAGAGTGGTCCTCTTGTAGGACTCTTAACAGGGAAAACGGAGGCTGTTTCTCACACTTTAACTCACTTTTCAGATGTTATTTCTCATACTGATTACCTTGCCCAGGCTTAAAACTTGGAGAGATGTTTAAGTATGTATCAACTTGATATGCCATGTTTTCTAGATACTCATGGGCTATTTGCCCCTTTCTGCATTAAAACAGAGGAGGAGTGGTTTGTGATGAGTCAGAGTGGATGGAGGGAGGGACTGAAAGGGGAGAAGTGTGAAGGCTGAGACTGGGATATAAAATAAATAAATGAATAAATTTGTTGATTTAATGTACAGCATCTTATATATAATTTGGAAGTGGCAAACTCCGAATGTAAGCAGAAAGCCAAGTCAGAAAATATGGAAAAGATAACACAGAATAAGTTCAGCACAGCTACCTAAGATCAAATAACCACAGCCAAGGCAGGAAGAGTCAGGTCCCTTGTAATTACAATTATTACTGTTCAAATGCACTGGATATAGCCTCAGATACGCCTTGAAAATTTTATTCCTAGACAAAACACATAAGGGAGCGTATGAGAGAGAGAGAGAAAGAGACAGGCAAACAGACAGACAGAAGCAGAAATAGACAAATCAAGAACCTGGTGCACACCAATCTTTGATTGTTTTTAGAAAATAGATCGTTCAAAAATGGTTGCAAGATAGCTCTCTATGATTATCCTTCAGGTCACATTTCTAATAAGAATTCCAGATGAGTTACCCAGTATTCTGAGAATGGTTATAGATGTGTATAGTCAGTCCATTAGGATCTAACCATTGTTTTAGCTTTTACAGGATTCCAAAGAGATGCCTTCGCCCTTAAGTCAGCAGGAAGCAACCTTATGAAAGACTAAGCCACCTTTCCCAGTAAGCTTTGTGCTCTGAAGGTTGTGGGTAATTGATATGGGAATGTGTTTATGTTTGATGTGAATCTCAATCTTTAAATAAAGGAGCTGTTTTGGGCCATGCCAGGCACCATAGACGAAGTAAGAGGAGAAATCAAAGCATAGGTAGGAGAAGCAGGGCAGAGTCAGAGACAGATTGAGCAAGCTGCCCAAGAAGAAACATGTAAGAAACACAGGTGAGCCACGGGAAGCGTGCCTGACAGATTAATAGAAATGGGTTAATTTAAGATGTAAAGGCTAGCTAGCAATGTGCCTGAGCCATAGACAAACAGCATAAAGTTAATATAAGTGTCTAAGTCATTTCTGGGGCCTGAGCAGCAGTGGCGGCAGCGGGCTACAAAGAGGTCTTGGGCGGCAGGTCTATGGGTCTCAGACCTCTGGCTGCCTGGACCAAAGAAACCCCACTACTACAGGTAATCATTATTCTGATAGAATAGTTATAAGTTAGAATTGGGTTGAGGACAGAACAATAATATAGCCTCAAGGATCTCTTTTGAAGAAGAGAAAGGGGAATAGATAGGATAGATAAAGATAGATTGTTCTACCTACATATAAACAATTTTTGTTCGAATATATGGGCTAAGCTAAAGACAATTTGCACTGGCATAGATATTTGTATATTGATAACAGTGTGAAATCATTTTATATGTTTAATTGAGATAATTTGTACATTGATACAAAGTTTAATCTGAAATTGCTTTATATAACCAAAGCAACTTGTACATCGATATAAAACTGAATCTGTAACTTTTATGTAAAATTGAATCTGTAATTGCTATATTTTATATATGCTTATACCTCTTTTTAAAATATTTGCACATTATTGTCATGTCCACTATACAATTTCTATCTCCATTTAACTATACTAGATAGAGTGTATGAGTGCACTAGATATGATATATGCACAAGATGTTTTATATACCTCTGTTTGGATGATATATATGTATATACATGTCTAAAATACTGTGGCCACTTTACATGGTATATATACCCCGGCTAATGTTTGACAGTCATACTAAAAGTCATTGTTCAGAGATTATACACCTCTTATATAGGTAATCTAATTTTATAGTACAGGTTTTAATCCTTAGGACGATTAAGACTTCAGTCAACATTACTTAAGGTGCCATGACACAGTCATCTCAAATACAGGTTAGAATATCATAGATAGACAGGAGTCTTCAACCATTTCATAGTCTCAGAGAATATGGCATTTAACATTTGGAATTCGGCCTCGAGAGACACACAACGACTCCTGGTGTCACTGCTCCTTTCCAGAGATGGTGTTGAGCATCAAGGACACTCCTTTGGAGTTTGTCCTTTTGGCAGAGAATAGCCAGTTGGGTAAAGAACTGCCCTTATCTTGATTGCTTACAGTACACACATGATGTTCAAGCTGGATGAACAAGATGACAGATGGAGACTGACAAAACCTGCCTGGAATGGATAAGACAGTACCTCCTAAGTTTCCCTGCTTGTGAAAAGATCTGTCAGATACCATAGGCCTGTAGCCAATATGATGGATGCTCTAATGGTGCACAAAACCATAGGTGATTGTCCAGGTAGCTGTGTTGCTGTTGTCTCCCAAATTTTGGAAGCCACTACTTCCATGTGCTTCTGACTTTCAGGTGATACACTTTCCTTCTCAGGTCTTGAAAGGGTTGAAGAATAGGTATTTAAGCTTGCTATCCTATTATCCCTTAGCAAGGAACATTCAGATGTTGGATTTTCACTCTCCCAGATGAACATTTTGAAGTAATTTATGCACCCTACCATCTACCAATATTCTAGAAATATATGATGTACTTTATACCTGTCAGGTTTTGGTTGTAGTTTGTACTTTATCCTCTCCTAGATACTACTTCATAATAATTCCTATTGTATATGGTCTTAGTTTGGAACCTTCTTAGTTAGACAAAAGTGGGAGATGTGGTGGGAATCAGGTGTCAGCTGATAAGGTCCAAAGATGCTTACCCAGGGTCGCAGGCTCCTGAAGGCGGAGTGGCCAACCCCATTCACCCTTATAATTATTTCTCTATTCACTACATACATTGAACAGTTTTCTGATTTTTTTTATATAATCCAAGACCACATTATGTAACACCTTTCATTTAATTTTCTCCAATCTTCTTGACATATTTCAGTTTTTTAATGATCCCTTTATGGGTTCTCTGGTGTCTCCTAAAGTTTGAGTAGTTCTGAAGACATATGCCACACTCTTCACATGTATATAGCTTACTTACAATATTAGTTATTTTATTTATAGTCTCATTTGAGGTGTTTCTGAAATACATTTTATATTTGTTGGCATTCATCCAAGGATGGATTTGATGGTATCGCCTATGAATTAAATTTCTGAACTCACCTCTGTGCATTTGTATGCCTTCTTTCTGGTTTCAGGACTCTTGTGCTTAGTATAACATAAATATTCATTGAAGTACTTTGCAGATTCCTTATAGTTTAATTTTTTCTCAACAATATATAATTTTTCATGTCTTAAGTATTGTGTAGAGTTTATGTAGCATTTTTTAAGTAAATTAAATTTGCATGGTTTCTTTCCAGGATGGAACAGTAGAAAACCTAGATTTATGAAAGAAAAAAATTTTAATATAAGTTTTACTATTTAGTATATGGTCCACATTCCCAAGTTCCTTGAATAATTTTTGAATAGAAATTGAACACATTCATAAGAAAGTATGTAAAGTAAGTTCATAACCCAATAGTAAATATGCTGTCATAAAATTATAAATTTTTAAAAGGGAAGCACTTCACCTTTGTGAACCAAAGAAGAAAATAAATTAAATAAATTTAATAGGAAATATATAATATTAATACAGAAAAAAGGACATGTATATGAAATATCAATTAGTCTTTACTGTCCGCAGAGAACTGTGCATTCCCAAATAATTGTTCACAAAAATTTTAAACTTAAGGAAAATTCTATAGGATTAATTATTTTATCAAAAGAGAATTTATGCTGCATTTTCCTCTTATTCAAATGGACTATTTCATACACTATATTCTGATTATGGTTTTTGACCTTCTATATCTCTGGATTCTCATCAATCTTCCAATCTGCATCCACCCCCATTGTGTCTCTGTAGTGAAATTATGTTGTTCCATTACAACTAATTGTCCCTGCCTATGAGTTTAATAAAAAACACTGATTAGCCAAAGGCAGTCAAAAAATATAGGTGGGGTACCAGGCTAAAAAGACTCTAGGAACATGCAAAACAAAACAAAATGCCAAAAATCCAAAAAACCCAATGACAAGTATAGTACTCTAAAAAAAAAAAAAAAAAAAAAAAAAAGTACCGAGCCGCATGGCTAAACAAGATAAGAGTCATAGGTTAGTTTAAGGGTAAACAGTTAGCAAGTTATATGTCTGAGCTTTAGGTCCATCAGCCTAAAACTATTATAAACATCTACGTGTCTCCACAGGTCTGTGGGTCTGTGGGCCTAAACCTGAGGCTAGGCCCAAAAGTCCAGGACAGAACCCTCATACTACAAATGTTGCCCAACATAAGGCAAAATATACCCACATAAAGCCATAAAAAACTTAAAAAATAGTCTAAAACTCCAAAGAACTTCTAGGTTGTCTCTCTCACGTGAGTCATAATACAAAAACACCCTAATAAGACATATAAACTTAGACTACAATAACAGACTTTTAAAATACAACTTAAAATATAAAATAATTTGTTCCTAAAGTCTCACAAAACCCTCAATATACACAAAAATTATAAATAATATATTTAAAGTTTTTGTTTATAAAATCAAAAAAAAAAAAACAAAATCAAAAATAACTTCCTAATAACAATATTTTCTTCAGTCAGCTCAGGGGCAAACAGAAGCTTAATTTTTAAAAAAACTTTCCTAATTCAGCCATAAGGACAAAACACTTATAAGTTTTTTAAAAGTCATACTGTTTAATACTTAAATAAAGTTAATAAACAACACAAAACAAAACTTTACTTAATATTTATATAAACCTTAAAATTTCCTAAAACACCTAAACTAAAAAAGTAAATTCTATAAAATTAATCCAAAATCTAAATAAAGCAATCCATCCATCCTACCAACCTTTAATCCTTAGCCAAAAATCTTAACAAATTAAAAATATGTTCAAAAACAACAAAAAATGTAAATATGGAAATAATATCAGTCACTCTAGCCAAACAAAAATATAATCAAACCCCCCAAAATAAAAAATAAATATAACAACAAAAGCAATTTTTAAAATAATCTAAATAATTTAAAATATATTAAAAACTTAAAAAATAAAGCCCTTAAAAATAAAATAAAAAATAAACCACATAAAAATTAAAAATACAAAACATGTCTAAATACTATATATTATTGTCTTATCATTATACTTCTTAACTAAAAATACCTTAATAAAAACTACCAAAAATTAAGTATAAATACTATTAAATTAATTAAACCTATAGTTTTTATAAATAAATCAACTTTAAAACTAAAATTCAAAAATATACTACTTAAAAACTTTTTCTTATTATTTCCACAAAAATAAAAAAGTATAAATTTATTCCTAAGTAAAAAACACAAAATTTTATAAAGAAAACCTAAAAATCTCCAATAAAAATAAAGAGCCCAAATTATATTGTTCCATTATGAATAGTTCTACCTGCTTATTAGTTTAATAAAAATCACTGATAAACAAAGGCAGACAAAAAATATAGGCATGGCTAATA
Organism: Phyllotis vaccarum; assembly: GCA_033318265.1. NCBI lineage: Eukaryota > Metazoa > Chordata > Mammalia > Rodentia > Cricetidae > Phyllotis > Phyllotis vaccarum. Next base: position 146,431,835 of record JARWLC010000003.1, on the reverse strand, counting down.
GATTAAAAACAATCTAAAAACATACAAAACAAAACAAAAAAATGCCAAAAAATCCAAAAAGCCGAAAGACAACTATACTACTCTAAAAAAAAAAAAAATACTGAGCCACATGACTAACCAAAATAAAAGTCATAAGTTAGATCAAAGATAAAGAACTAGCAAGTTATATGCCTGGGCCTTAGGCCAATCAGCCTAAAACTATTATAAACATGTATGAAAGTAAGCAGATGTTCCTATAACAGTTTGAGATCTATAATGACCAAATATAATGTTGGGTTGTTTTATTGTTGAACATCTATTGCTGAGCATTGATTGGGACTGCCCATAGAAGTATTGTTTTTGTCCCATAGGTTCTGTTTGTAAGTAGTGTTCAAGAACTTTTGCTTTGGTGTTTACAAGGCAAATGGTCTGTCACTTAATTTCTACAAATCTTTGTGTGGTTTAGGCCTACTGGAAATATATGGACAAAGTTTCTCTCACTTATACTTTGAGAAAAAATTTCAGGAGTATTCTTGTTATCCTAGAAGAATTCCTAATATTTAAATTTTAATCTACTAACATTATTCTGCTGTAGTAAGAAGTTTCTAGTCCTGCCTATCCCTGAGATCTGGACCAGCAGTCCCAAATAATCTTATATTAATTACATGGTGTTTGGCCTATGCCTCAAGAATATTATCTTACTCTTAACAAACCCATGATAAGCTTCATTGCTTAATACCTTTCTTCAAAGAAGTATTCTCATTCTGCATTCTCTTTGTCTCTGACATCTGCTCTACTCTTTCACTTCAGAGTTTTCTTAATCTGGTAGCCCAACTAGTACTTCCTAATGGCCTTCTGGCCCTATCAGCATTTTATTAAACAAGTACAAAGGACAAATATCTGCAATATACAAGGGCATAATCACACAGCATTCTGCTACGCTAATATAGTATTAAATTCTTTTCTTTCATATTATACTTTCCCAACATATTGTTGCATGTCTCAGCTTTTGTCCAAGAAGTATTTTACAGAGTTGCAGTTGAAACACAGACCCAGATGTAGGTGATGGTGCAGGCGCAAAAAGTTCAGGATTAGTTGTTATATCTATAGGTAATCCCTTCCCTGCAATGCTAAGAGTTTATTTAGTACAGAGTAATAAAATATGGTAAGGTCAAGGCTGATGAATGACAAGGAATTAATGATTTCTGAATATAAATAAGTAATACCATTTTTGGAGAAATAATTCTTTATAATTTTTTTCTGAACTCTAAAGACAAAGAAAGAACTATTCAATCTTTAAAAATAAGTAGAGCTATAAAACTTTTATTTCCTAATCTAATGTGCTATTACACAACAATGAAAAGTAATATTGGCATGAGGTTATAAAAGCAGACATAAAATGAAATAGAGATAATCTATTACACACAGTCAAAATGTCAAATAGAATGTTAGTTTTCATATTTTGTATAATAAAATTAAGGGTTCACTAACATTTAAAAATGTGGCAATGAATCTACCTCCATCCTCTTTATAACATTTTAAGGGCAGTTTAAAAGTTCCTTTTTCAGAATATTTTAATCAAGACAATCTTGGCAAACTATTACAGGTGTTAACTCTTTCTTTCTATGGGTGTCATGCATTTCCATTGCTTCAATCCAGCTTACCTTTTCCTTTGCCTTCTGCCTCTGTTATGGTCATGTTCCATAGCTCTTTACTTTGTTCAAGAGCTTTGATTAGCCCTGGTTTTGACAATGAAAGACCTGTGTATTAGTAGAGACGTATATGACCGTACATGGAGAAAATAGCAAAAGTACATCAATTACTCATATACCATGGAATTGATGGAATAAAAGTTTAAGTATTCATTTTTCCTAGTTACACTCTTCGATTTTAAATTATTCAAAAACCCTTGTTAACAATGTACTCGAGTTTCTTTTAAAATTACTACTGAATCAGAAAACAGGCATGTTAGAAAACATTATATAGATTAAAATATAATGTATGAAGTGTAGGAATAGCAAAATACACTATAAATGATTTTAGGATGTTTTTCAGTGCCAGAAAAGGTGAGTATAATGTCTAGATAAAGTTCCATCAAATTTTGAGCTCTACATGATGAACTCAAAGGTTTTTTAAAAATTAAAGTAGCATGTGCGAGTCAGGCAGGGATTTGAGATACATCTGTAAAACATACTTGAGAGGAACAACTATATCAAACAAAATCATAAAAGAAAAGTGGTCTCACCTAGAGAAACCAGGTTGCTGTAGTTTTCCAACATGACATCTCTGTACAAAGCCCTTTGTGCAGAGTCCAAACATTCCCATTCTTCCTGGGAGAAGTTTATGGCCACATCTTCAAATGTCAATACACCCTGTCATAAAATCCCCCAGTTTTATAATGTGCCCAGGTACAAAATGGTTTTTAAGAAAAAGAACATTTTAAGGCAAAATTCTTAAGGAAACATGAGTAATGTGTATAACTTATTTTAAAAGACATACTTTAAGATGATATCTATAATAACAAAACTCTATCCTGAAAATACAGAAATGCAAATGATATTGTTGAGGCAATACAATTAGTTCAGTCATAGGTATTTGGGTGACAAGCTCTCATGGGTGGTCATGTTTTCATATGTGACCACTTAAAAAATTAGGAGAGGAATTATACGCCTTTTTGTATGGTCAGAGAAGAAGGAAGCAGTGGAGAAAGAAGGAAGGCTGGTGGTTGGTTCTCATTGCTCTTGGGCAAAATGGCAAGACAATGGCAGCTGTATCAGCAGTGACATCTAAATTGTTTGATAGTTGTAAATGTGTTAGTCCATTGCACCCCTTAATAAATTCTTGACCAGACTTCTGTGGGTTCTCATTTCACATGGTGACACCATCATAGGTGGTAGATTCACAGGCTGCAATGGTACTTATGAATGAAAGGCAAAGTATTGTCATGTGTAGTTCTGGGCAAACTCCGTGTGATTTACCAACCAAAGCTCTTCATTCCAATATGCAAATTGCTACTTCTGAAACAGTAGGCTTATGTGATACAAGCTGTGGCAATGTAACCATAATTGATTGGATAAGCTTCCCAGATAAGGTTGTGAAGCACGTGACAAAATTGACATATTGAAGAATAAACATATATTTATCTTGCACATGGATGCAAGACATCAGTAGAAGAGACCAGGGAGGAGTCACTCCTGTGCCCTCCCAATCACACCACAGGTGCAGTGAGTTGGAGAGATAGGTTCCTAAGGCCAGATAAAGAACTGAGTACACCCCCGGCAAACAAATCCCAGACAAGTACACACAGTATATTGATAAGGCGTCCATTGCAATGTACATCTGAAACTGGGATCCATCTAACTTTAGACTTTTACAGTGCATGCATATCCTACCTACATTATAAATACATAGACTGCTCCAACTACAATTTCAAACTCTCTACCTGGCCATCTCTATTTCTATAGTCTAATATTAAACAAGGACACACATTCTTCACACTAGCATATTCCCCCTTGTTTATCTCCCCTAATTCCAATAAGTTATCTTCAATTTCTGAGACCAACATGCCCAGATGTCCTATTTTCTGCTGCAAATTGATTTGTATTTATCATACACAGTAACTACAAAAGGCCACATTCCCAGATCTAATTTCATTACTGCAAATATTATGAATGATAATATATCCATATAGCTACAAAAGCACATAAACATTCATTAGGGAGGAGTAAAATAAAGATGTTTAACAGCATTTTGGGACTCTAATGAGACAATGATGCATTTTTCTTCGTTTATATAGTAAGTTATATTGATTGATTATTCAGTTTTGAAGAATCTCTGAAACTCTGGAATAAAGCTACTTGATCATAGTGGATTTTTTTGTGTGTGTGTTCTAGGATTTGTTACTCAGGAATTTTGTTAAGTATTTTTGTATTTTTTGTTGGTGTTGTCTATGTTCATGGGGAAAATTATTCTGTAAAACTCTTCCTTTTTGAATCTTGGTGTGATTTGGGAATCAAGGCAAATATGGTCTCATGGAATGAAATTGGCATTGTTCCTTCTGTTTGTATTTGTGGAATAGTTTGAGTATTATTTGTATTCTCTTTTCTTTGAAAGTCTTTTAGAACTCTCCCTAAAGCCCTGGGATTTGTATGATTGACAGATTTTTAATCTATTTTCTTAGGTAGTATATGTTTATTTAATTTATTTATCTAATCTCGAGTTAACTTTGGAAAGAGAAACATATTGAATAAAATTATACATTTTTAGATTTTCTAATTTTGTGAGTATGGGTTTTTAAATATGACTTAATGACTTTTGAGATTCTACTTATTTTTATTTTCTCACATATCCTTTATTATTTTGTAAATTTGCATATTGTCTATGTGTTTTAGTTTGGATAAGATATTTCTGTCTTAATTTTCTCAAATACATCTTGGAAAATAATCAGACATTACTTCATGATAAAATACTTGGAGACAATATATATGTATATATATACACATATACATATAAACACACACACACACACACACACACACACACACACACACACACACACACACAAGGTATATACCTAAATGTAAAAATTAGGTGTCTGTCCCGGACTAGCCCCACAGTTTGATCTGCCTGCCACTGCTTATCAGTACCAGCAAGCCCAAAGTCCCAATGAAACACCCAGATGCTTTTATTAACTTCAAGCTGTTCATCCTATGTCTTAGGCACATTGCTAGCTATCTTCTTCATCTTAACCCAACCCATTCTCATTAATCTGTCTTGCCAAGTGTCCAGTGGCTCACTTGTGTTCCTTACATGTTGCTTCTTAGGGCATCTGGCTTGATCTGTCTCTCACTCTGCCCTCCTCCTACCTATGCTCTGATCTCCTGCCTACTTTTTCTATGGAGCCTGCCATAGCCAAAACAGTCCTTTATTTAAAGAATGATATTCACAGCATAGAGAAAGGCTGCAACACACAAACACAATAAAGGCAAATTAAAACAATCCTTGAGCCAATATCAAATTAAGTGAAGATAAACTTAAGTTCTACAAAAATTAGGAAGAAGTCATGGCTGTCCTCCATCTCTATTTCTCTATACCTGTGCAATTTAGTACTTGACGTTCTAACTAGAGCAATAGACATCTGAAGGAGATCAAGGGAACACAAACTGAAAAAGAAGCAGACAAATTAACACTATTTACAGAACATATGATAGTACGAATAAGTGACCACAAGAATTCTACCAGGGAAATGTGTTATTTACAGCAATGTGGCTGAGTAAAAATTCAATATAAAAACATGTATCTCTTTATAAACTAATAATAAATGAGCTGAGAGAGTAATTAGGATAAAACAGCCTCCACAATCACTACAAACAATCTAAAAATATAAAATATTTTGGGTTAACCCTAACTAAGAAAGTGAAAGGCTTCTATGACAAAACCTTTAAGCTTCTGAAGAAAGAAATTAAAGTATATATTAGAAGATAAAAGATCACACATATTCATGGATTAATGGAATTAATATAGTAAAAATTCTAGTCCTAACAAAAGAACTCTACATATTCATCTTGATCCCCATCAAAATTCCAACCCAATACTTCTGGACCTTTAAATTAAATACTCAGTATTATACAGAAATATGAAAATCTCCAAAATATTTATAAAACAATCCTAAATACTAACAAACTTTTTAAAATGTAAGATTTTTAAATTTCATGGTATATTACAGAGGTATAGAAGTCAATACTACATGGTTTCAGCATAAAACAGACATGTTGATTAATGCTGTGAAATCAAGGTTCATAAACTGGTACACATATAGATATATAAGTTTTGATAAAGAAGCCAATACTGCATCATGAAAAGAAGAATGTATTTTCAACAAGTAATGCTGGTCTAACTGGATGTTGGCATGTAGAAGAATGCAAATGGTCTCACATTTATCACATGGCACAAAACTGAAGCCTATGTGGAACAATAATTACAACATTGAACCAGACACAATGAACCTGTTAAGAGGGAAATTATGGAAGGGCCTTGGACACATTGCCATCAGAGACAATTTTATGCACAGAACACTGATAGCACAGTAACTTGGATATAAAAATAATAAATGTGATGTCATACCACTAAAAATCTTTTGTAAGGAAAAGGACACTGGCAGGAGGGATGAAAAGCAACCTACAGAATCAGAGAAGCTTTTCAGCAATTCTACATCTGATGGAATGCTAATATGCAAAATATGTAAAAGCTGAAGAAATTAGATGTTAAAAAAACCAAACAATACAATTTAAAATGGTTTTCAGACCTAAACAGAGAATTTGTATTAGAATTTTAAATAACTCTGAAATACTGAATATCTGAATTTCCCCACCACAGACACACACATAAGGTTCAAGAAATATTGGATAATTGAGACTAAAATAAAGTAATAGGCAGAACATCAGTAAGTTTTCTATGATGTTGTTTCTCCAAGTAATGTCAGAAACAACACCCATAAATCTCATTATTATGCCCGTGTAGACAGAGGTTAAGGACGAAACCAATAGACATGTGTAAGTGGATGGAGACTTGTCAGAAACCCTCATTCTCAATGAATTGTAAACAACTAAAATTGATGTATAAATAATGTTCTCTTGTCAAAAGCACAGCAATTAATTATTGAATGGCAAACGATCAGACCTAAAAAATACACATACAATTAACAGTGTACAGCCTAAATAGATTGTACATACTAATATGTGTATATATGTTTATACACATATGTACAAAACAACAATTAATCATAAACAGAGGCTTTGATTTGGGAGAAGGCAAGAATATGCACATGAGAGCTTTATTTTAATTTGAATTACAGGATTAAAATTTTTAGAAGATAGAATAGAAAAGCATATGCTTAAGCTGTGGAAAATGAGGGTGAGAAAAAGAAGTAAAATTAGAAATAAAATGGAAAACTATTTGTGAAAGAAAAAGAAATATTGAAAATAATTAGGATGTGCTTCTAAAACTTCCCTTTCCATTATTTTCTCAATGCCGTATTTACACAATATGCAATATAATTAAAGTATAAAAGCCATCATATTAATGATCAAAATTTGACATGTGTATTATTAAGCTAACCCCAAGTAGAAAAAGCTTTTGAAAAACATAATCAAATATTATTCCCACATTTTACACCTTTGTTTATCAATAATAATAAGAATATTAACGCTGAACAAAGCACAAAAGTTTCAATTGTCACAAAAATGTAATAGAAATATAGGCAGAATAATTTTCTGCTATAAACATCTAATGATAAAAACTGATACCGTTATTCCACAGATTAATTTATACTTTAGAAAGGCATTGGCTGATACGAGCAATTTCATGAACCTTCTGTAATTTGGAAAGCAAAATCCAATAAAGAGATAAAAGTTTAATAAAACGTTATTATAAATATAAAATATTAGAATACACAAGCTAACAAGTTTTAAAATAACAGCAAATGATCATTCTCTATGATCACTCACTCCATCACCCAGATGTCTCAGGCTCACCATCTTTTAATCAGTGTAGTTGATATTTCATTAAATGGATTCAAAAAGAGATGTGACCTGATGATGTCAATTGTTTAAGGAAGATGTGTTGACCAAATCCACTATGCTTTAAAAATAAAATCCTTTAAAGCAAGACTCAATGTATTTAAGGATGTGTATAATATATTTTTAGCCAATATTATTGCACTGATAAAATATTCGAACTATTTTCACCCAAATCAGGAAAATGGATGGTTTTCCACATCCTATATGTATGTTTAGTATAGTGTTGTAGACTTAATCAGAACAAAAACTAACTAACAAACAAACAAACAAATAGAAATGAAGATTAAAAGCCATAATCAGGAAATGAAGCATTCAATGTGTCCTGACTTGGAGAAATTGTGATATTTTCTGAGACCAAATACTGCATCAGAAAAATCACTAAACCTTGAGTACATACATACATACATACATTCACACACACACACACACACACACACACACACACACACACACACACACACACACAGAGAGAGAGAGAGAAAGAGACAGAGAGAGAGAGAGAGAGAGAGAGAGAGAGAGAGAGAGAGAGAGAGAGAAAGAGAGGGACAGAGGGAGGGAGAGAGAGATCCAAAGGCCAAATGAGATATCAACATTAAAATCAGTATCATTTGTATATATCAAAAATATAAATGAAGAAAGCTAATGAAGATATTGTATAGTATTAATTCTCCTATACTGACTTTATGGTGATGCCTCATTTAGAATTTGTCTATGAACCACACTAACTTGGAACCTTCTCTAGCTGCAGCGCATATTGTACTTTTCATTTGGTACAGAGCTCTTCTTATTAAGGAATTTAACAATTTAATTACTTATATGGGATTTTTAAGAAATATTCAAAGTGAATGATTGTGATAAATAAGAGATTTCTCATATTAATCTTAATTGCAGAACTTGTCAAATACCAGTCTAAATGTTGAAATTTTGTGACAGGTATACATCAAACTCATAAGTTTAATTCTATACTGCATGCAAAACATATGAAAGAATTACATGCATGTCACCTTTGAGGTCTCATACATTCTCTCTAGATTAAACCTATGTTTCAAATTTAATGAGAACATTTCATAAGAGAATCATCTAATTCTAAAACTATGACATTAATTGAGGTTGTGGAAAGTAGGGAAAGTATATAAATAAAATATTGTATGATGAATAAGAAATATACTCCTTACACCTTAATATTTACAACCCAAGATGTAGATATAGCTAAAATATGTGTTATGGTCAAATCAGGTACATTATCTAAAGAACCTGTGAGGCCAGGCCTTGAATTCAAAAGTAATACCCATGAAAGTAAAGAAATATAATATAAAATAGAATATTCATGGAAAAAGTAGTTGAAAGAATTTTTTTCTATGTGTCAACAAGAACAAATTTAATGTAGTTCCTATAAAAGAGTATGTAATTAAGTGTTTTGGACATTTTAACATGGAAAATTAGATCATAATTACTTGTTTATTTCTTTACACATGCATTTAATTAAAAAATCTACTCAATGTAATTGTATGACAAATCATTCATTTATAATATTGTACCAGCCAAAAAACAGATACCCAAGAAAAAATACCCAAGATCAGATTTTCTTACTGACTAAGATTCTAGAATACAGAATATCAAAAGAATGGGTAAGTATTTTTTTAACTACAATAATTTATACATATAACTGGTGTGTGGACTTTCAAGACAAATAATAGGCAACAATTTGTCTATAATCAAGATCAGTGAAATTTATTGCAAAATACATTTAGGGAAGTTCATCTAATATTACAGAGAACATACATGGTTCAAATGTAAAAATGAGCTACCACTTTAGTATCCTTTTTTCAAATGTTTTGTTTTAACTATCTTGGTTGTATTTTATAGTAAATATTTAGCATATGTAGACATTTCAATTATGAATACTTTTTAACTTTTCTAGACGTAATAAAGTACATAGTATAGACTAAGGATGAGGCTCAACATCAATGGGCCACAAACCTCTTGCAATGGCACCCTGACTACAATGTATTTTAGTATAATGATGGCCCAAAGCTTGTGGAAATAGCAAATAAAATCCAAATTTTATTTAAGTTCCACTACATGAGATGGAACCTATTACTGACTCTACTTAGTGACAAAGTTTTTGAAAGTAGAGAGTTCAGAGAGCTTGGGTAAAACTGAACACTACTTTTCTACGGAAAAAAAAAATCCTCATAAATTACATTTTGCTATACTGGCTATAATCATAGACTGAAGCCTTGGTCAGGCATCATTAGAAGATATTCCTACTGTTACAGGTGGAAAGAACAAATAGACTCATGGCCAGACAATGTGCAGAAAGTGAGAGACCTGGGAAACCTCACTTCTAGATGAGATGTCTCCATCTCATTCCTTCCATTAGGGATTTGAGAAGACCATGAATGAGGAGGAAGATAGAGGGTAGAAGCAGAAGGGGATGGAGGACACCAGCACACACAAACACAGCCATCTAAATAACCAGTATATAGCACCCATGAAATAGTAGATCCTGAGGCGACACAAACAGGGTACGCACAGTTCTGCACCAGATGCTGTCCTAGATAAAAAAAGTGGACACATGCCCACATCCTTGACTCTGAGTCTTCACTTGATAACCACTTGCAAAAAAATTTAGCCTTTTGTGAGGAATTGTCATTGGGAATAGAAACTAACCTTAAAGGTAGGTTGAATTGGCACCTCAATGAACTTGAACGTGTCCTTGCAGTTTTATGTCTCACCATATCCTCCTGGAAAAACTATACCTTTTTCTTATATGTATTTTGTTTAATTAATTACTTTCTATATTTTTATACCTACAGGTCGATTATATGTATGTATGTATGTATGTACATCTGTGTATATATGTTTATGTATGTGAGTGCATATATGTATATATGTGTATATATATGTATATATATGCATTCAGGTTATACATTTTTAGGAATTTGTAAGTTTGCAACTAGTGAATCTTGCATCTATATGTTACTTGTGACTTTTATTGCTCCTTTAGCCTACTTATTTTTGCTGTCCTGATCTAACGGCTTCACTTTTGTTATATGCGATCATATCCTATTATACTTTTTCTTATTATTCTTTCTTAGAAATCAGATTGTTTTCTAATGAGAGATGGATAGGGGTGGATCAGAATGAGAAGAGTTGTTGGTAGGAATTTGCATGAGCAGAGAAAGAGAAATCCATAATCAGGACATATTATGTGAGGAAAGCATGTCTTTCCAATAATAGTAAAAATAAATATAAACCTATACATACACACCTATTTTTCTGAATTCTCCACATAAAACAACAGTTTTTGTTCAGAGATGAGTGAGGTGATCCTTTGTCTCCAACTCAAGGCAACAAAACAAAACAATTAGGGCACGATAATTTTCTGCATAAGATGACATGATATATGCACATGACTCAGCAATGCTTTGAAATAATTATGGCTGATAATATGAATCCAATATAACCTAGAGATTTCTAACCTATTCTGGCTCTAGAATAAAATACTTTATACAAAACCTGTAATACAAAAAAAAAATAATGTTCTTTCTAGTGGTAGAAGTTTTCACAGAACACCCAAACAGGTGAATGAAATCAGCATTAGGATGAACTGATGACACTTCTGCATACAGAGGCTAATAATCATTTCTGTGATATTAACTTTCTAACAAAAAACCCTCAAATGGAAACATCATAATTTTATGCTAAGTAAATATATCTGTCCCATTCTAAATTGTCAAGTATCTGTCTATGTAGTTTATGTTTCTAGCAGAGTACGCCACCTCGATTCTACTTTTTATAACTATGTGAGTCATGCTTGGCAGAGAATGCCACATGACTGAGTGTGTGTTTTCATAAGGCAGGGAACCAACAGATCAGAGCTCTCAGATTAAATCCATGCAGTGCTTTTGCATTTATACTTTACATGAGGACACAAACCCATCCCTCTCAGTACTGGGCACTAGTCAGTTTACAAATTCATCTGTCATGATGGATATTTTAGTGACGAACATTATTAGTTTTTTTGAAAATATATCTTGTGATAAAAATGAGTTCAGAGGACAGAATGAAGAAAAGCCCTCACTGTGTAAGCATGTATTGAAAGACTCAATAATAAGCCTCATTAGAAGGAAAGATGAGAAAATATCACTCTAAGTAAACTATTCGGCAAGACTATGAGAAGCAGAAAAATAGGACAAAAGAGAAAAAGGAAAGTATACAAAGAAAACATGTGACCTTTGGAGAAGAAACTTAACAAAGGTGCTGAGCAGAGACATACTTACCGTAGAACCAACCATCTCTTCCTGAAGCTTTTCTATGAGCTTCTCTCTTGGGGGAAAAACAACTTGCTTTAATAGCTCCCAGTGTCTCTCTTGAGGATTTGTATTAAAAGCTTCAGCAAATACCATTCACCTGCTACAAACCAACTGATGGTCTACAGAGCCTCAGAAAGCAGAAAACAGCAAAAAGCATGTTTTGTCTTATTTTCCTTCTTCCTTGGAGCTCTTTACCTTTTCTTTGTTTGTGTCTGTATGTCTGGCTGACAGCTGTCTGGCTTCTGGCCCCTGGTGTCTCCCTCAGTTCTCTACTCTCATTTTTCTCCTCTTGTTTCTCTTGAGCCTAGAGATTCCCTCTGTCCACCAGCTCATGTATCTTTTCTCCTGCCTCGCAACTGGCCAATCAGCTTTTTATTAGACCAATCAGGTGCCTTAGGTAGTCAAGGTGAAGCAAACGCAGCACATCTTTACATAGTTAAACACACATCCTTACATTGTTAATCTAATGCAGCATAAAGAAATGTAGCACACCTTTACACAGTGAAAGTAATATTCTGCAACACAAACAAATGTAACACCTTTGTGCTTAGTTAAAAAAATATTCCACAACACAGAATGTTGTTAGGAGTCATTTTATTACTAATAACTTTTTGTGGTTGTTTATTTACTTATTTTAGAAAAATAGTATTGGGTTTTACTCTGTATCCCCGAGTGTCCACCATATTCCAGGGCAGGTCAGACCCCATGTGTAAGAGTTGCCCAACATAAATATCAAACAGACTCAGGGTGTGTGTGAAGGTGGGGGTGGGTGGGTGTGTACACATGCATGAGTTTATCTTTTGTTTTGTATTTTCAAATCTTCTGTATCTTTTTTGTGGCTTTTCATTTTTAAATCTTTATTGTTTTTCCCAGACTTTTTTTTCATGAGAGAGAACATCAATTGGGTGGTGAGTGAAGGAAAGAGGATCAGAGAAGAGCTGAGGGAAGAAAGAATTTATGAAAATATGTAAAATGTTTACAAAACATTTTTAAGTAAAAAATTTAGAATTAATCTTAGAGGTTACTTAGCTCCATTGTTAGGCTTATTTCTATGCCTTTGAAAAGCTGCTATTAGTGGGTTAATTTCCTAATTTATTTCTCCACATGCTCATAGGCATATGGGAAGATGAATAATTTTATAAAATTTAATTTTTTGTTCTTAAGTGTTACTTAAAGTACGCATCACCTCCAAGAGTTTCTCTGGTGTCTTGGGACTTGTACTCATATCATCACGTTATTTTTAAAAAGAACAGTCTGATATATTCTTTGACTTTTATTGCCGCCTTGCTTTGTCGTTTCCAATTTTCTCAAGTTAACTCTTAAGACCCTTTATTAAACAAGACTGAAGAGACTTTGTATATTTTTCTTGTTAAAATTTTATAGGTAAAGTTTGGAGAGATGGCTCAGTGCTTAACCCTTGCTGCTTTCAGTGGACCAGGGTTCAGTTCCAGTACCCACATGAGTCCACACTAGCAGGAGACCCAGCACGCTATTCTGAACTCCAGAGGCACCAGGTACACACATGGGTGCACACACATAAATTCTGGTAAACACCCTTAAAATAATAAATCTTAAAAATTACAATTTTAAAGGTAATGTATCTTTTTCTCTGCTCTACACTGTTGTCCTAAGTTTGACATACACATCCTTTGTGGTGTGAACTCTGTTCCATGTATGCCTGGTTCCTTTTGGAGTTTTACCATGAACACTTGCTGAGCTTTGTGAGATGACAGTTTTTGTTTCTATTAAGAATTATCTTCCATGGGATTTTTCTTCTCTTTGAGTTCATTGCTGTTCTTCTTGGTTGGATTTCTGAAAATTCAGTTTTGTCTTCCTTCTTTGAATTTATCCTTTGCTGTGTTGGGACATGCTTGGTTACTTTCTGTCTCTCCTGTATTTGTGTATCAATCAAATGAAATGTATCATTTTCTGTCTTCTTATGGATAATTTCTCTAATGATTCTGTTTATGGCTTGCCTCTGTTTATTATCTGCAGTGCTACTTGTCTAACGTGAATTGTGTTAATTTGTGATTATCTTGTAATACATTTTTCGAACAATTTAAAAGGAAGTTTCCTGAGTGCAGCAATGTGGTTGACAGTTGTTTTATTTCAGAACTTTAAATATATATCCCATGTGCCCTTGGTTTTAGGATTGATATTATTCTGGGGGATTGGTACTTTTATGTTGTCATTGTTCCTTAAGTGATTTCAGTATTAATTAGCTTTTTTTATGTATGTCATTTTTGTATGGAAGGACTAGAAGAGGCCCTGCCATTGTTCCTAACACAGAAGGCTGAGAGAAGAGAGCAATGGGAGAAATGGCTGGTTCTCTAGTACACACATCTCAAGTTAGTAGTCATGTCTACTTTTCTGTTAGAAATGTTATGATGTATTGAAACCTTCAAATCCTTTAATTATGTGCTTCTGATAATGTTATTGAAAGTGTTTAATTTTTATAAATTTTGCCTCCTTGGATATAGGAAAGCATTCCATCTATTGGTACATGAAGAAACTCTGGTTTGTTATTTCAGGGTGTGCTGACATTCAGGGATGTGGCTGTGGAATTCTCCCAGGAAGAGTGGGAATACCTAGACTCTGTTCAGAGGGCTTTGTACATTGGTGTGATGTTGGAGAATTACAGCAATATTGTCTCTGTGGGTGAGGATATTTTTTTCTTGCAGAACTCCTAATTCAATCCGCATCAATTCATCTTTGCATATCTTGAGGGAATTGACCTGGGAAGGGACAGTAAAAGAGTGTTGGAAAAAGCAGACACATGAGCACACAGAAAAGCTAGGATCAGGTGGACTTAGCTGTTAGGTAGAGAACCCACAGCACCCTGGAAGCTCAGTGTATTTGTTATGTAGAGCTGAACAAGGAGATGGGCTATTGCATGCAGCTGAACAACAGGATGTGGTTATCACATATGGATAACCAAGGAGGCAGGTGTATGGCATACAGCTGAATGAAAGGGACAGGTTTAGTTAAACTCAATAGGAGCAGTCACTGTAGGGAAGCAGTCTTCGGGCCATAAACATCCAGGAGAAGAAGCTAAGGTGGACATTTTCTGCACACACCATCAATGTTTCCACTTAGACTCCAGAAGAAGGCTCTGCTCTTTCTGAGCCTCACCTGAAGAGGAAGACTTTGTCATTTTCCCATGGGCCTGAGACTGTGGTCTTGGGCATGGCCAGTTCTGTCACAGTAGACTTTCACTCAGGACTTCACAGACTCATGGCTTCTTCATCTCCTGACATTCATCCTTGGATCAGCTTTTTAGATGTGTAGATTCTGTGTGAGGCTGTTTCAGAAACTAAAGAAAGTATCAAAATTTTGGTAGTAGAAATGAAGTTTTTCATGGCATTATGAATTTGTGTTGTGTTCCTTTAGGAGGTATTGTGCATCCTCTGTTTTGGTTCTATAATACATTCAGGAATTCAGTAACATAGTATCTACGTCCACCTATATCACGAAGGTCCATTCTCATCTTTCATCTGATACAGTTTTAAAATACACAGACTGAAAATGCTTATTAAATATCTTTGAGATAGTGACAGGAAATAACAATTGGCAATTTGTTTCTAGATCCATTTATGTTTTTCTCTGGTCATCTGCTGAGCACAGTATTGTGTTAGCTTAGATGTCCAGGTAACTTTATAAAGAATCTAACAAGGGTTATGTGCCATTTTACAAAGCACAGGAGTTGTCTGCAAGGTAGACTTGGTCACCTTTTTGAAGCCAGGCAGAGTATCCTGAAATATGAAGAGAGAAGGGACAATGAGCAGATAGAGAATCAGGTGGGGTTGATCGAATGAGCAGGTCCAAAATTAGGGGTTTAAGTGAGACAGGATGTAATATCTCCAAACAGCTTCCCCACATTCATTTCCATTCACAATAATTCTTGACAAGTTTACTTTGTAAGGTGTTTTGGTTATGTTGACTCAATACTAGAATACAAATCCTGCCATCTTGAAATGATTGTATGTTTCATAATCTTTCAAAAGTCCATAAAGTAGAATTATTTTTTTAATTTCTTTTCTTATAAATATGTCTTTATATTACATTCCTCATTTAAAAACTATTATAATCTATTATGACTCTTCCATGAAGTAGGATTATTCTGTAATTTCCTACCTTGTAAGTTTGTCACTATGTTGCATCCTTAATAAAATTGCCCTTTCAGAAAGTCATCTCAGGAACCAAAGAAAGCAGTGGCCTGGGGAAATTTCCATTTAAAGAACTAGGGAAAACACAGTAGTATGTGGAGTTGAGTCAACATTGGGTTAGAAATAAGCAATTATTGACAATAATATCTCTTCCTCTAATACGCTACAGCATATGATATCTAGTAGAAATATTTATTTTGTCCTCATTACTCTTGAAAACCCTAACATGATTTTCAGAAAAATTCACAATTATAGTTTTAGGTAAGCATTTGATATTAAAAGCAATTAAGAATTCTAAAGCATAATCTTTGCTGTATCCACTTAGTGAGGCCAATATTATGAATGCAGTATTGGATTAAATGATTCCTTTGGTAATTTCTGGAAAATTTTAAATAAGTAATGTATTCTAAATATAGTCAGAGAGCTCCATCCCAAATTTAATTCTTATTTCCTCAGTTACTTGTGCCAAGTTATATAGTTTATATAAGAATGAAGGGGACAGTGTAAATCATTGACCCTTGAATTAGTCCATACATCTTTGTGAGAATCCATGAGAATTATAATGGACAAAACATCAACCTCTCCTCTAGTGAGTACTCTAGTATAAATTAACAGTTTACTTAAAAGAACTTAGAGAAACAGTCATATATTGAATCTGTTTAAATTTGTATCTAACACTTTTAATCTCAATGTACTCATCTTTCAGAGAACTATTGCATGTGTGCTCTTGTCCACCAACATATGGATAATGAGGCATATTCTAAATGCAGTGAGATTGACCAAATGCTTCATGAATCCTCCCGATGCCTGGCTTATAAAACAAGGTATACTCCAGAAAATTCTAATAACTTTTGCTGTGATTATAGTCATTGGATTGCCTCGACTGAATCATCAAACATAAATAGATTTAAACATATGCCCACTGGAGAAGAAACGTGCAAAAATAAAAACTCATCACTTGCCTCTACCTACAAAATTATTCAACAGGTAGTCTGTATTGGAGAGAAACCACACAAATTTAGGGGAAAATGCTTTGGTTCTAACTCAAGCTTCAGTGGACTTTCAAGAATTCCTCCTGGAAAGAAAATGAATAAATGTGATGTTTGTGACAAATACTTTACCCATTACTCAAATCTTAGAACACATAAAAAAATTTATACTGGAGAAAAACCTTATAGGTGTAGAGAATGTGATAAGCCACAGCAGGATTCATAGTTAAAACAAACAAACAAACAAACAAACAAAACAAAACCTTTTGAAACCCTTTAATGAAGGTTGAAATCTTAGAAAATATCATAAGAATTTATACTGAAGAAAATTCTTGCAGGTGTAACAGTGTGGACAAATTTTTAAGAAAAACATTTTTGATTTTGTAGTCCGATATCAAAAGTAGATACAATGAGGGCAAAAATGTATGTAACCTAAGAAATGTGACCAAGCTTTTTATTTTGTTGTACCAGTATTATTACATATCAGAAAACCTGTACTGAAGAGAAACCATATAAAATGTATATACCAATGTGCTATCTTCATTTCTTCAGTGGAAATTTCATAGATTACAAAACCCTCAAAATACAGTTTGTCAAATCTTCTTTTATAAGTCTAAAAACGTAGATACATTAGAAAATTCACCCTGAGAGAAACCTGAGTTTGGCTTTTATTCTACCTTCAAAATAGTCATTCTGGAATAAAATGCTTCAAATATCAAGAGTGGGAAGCCTTGACAGAGACATGTGAATGTAAACAACACATTCTCATGAATAGTACTCTGAAGTCATCAAGAATGTGCAGGGAAGTCACTTTTAAGTACTCAACATTGGGGAGGTATTAATCCTTCTTTAAAGTGCAATTAGAAGTGATATTAGAAAGATCAAGGCATAAAGATTCAAAGATATAAAGACCAGTGTACTATAATGAAGAAAACAATGAATACATGAATTCATCATGATTTCAGTGGGAGTGGATTCTTATATTTGCGCAAATGAAAAAATACTGTTTGGAAACTTATTTATTTATTTTGTATTGCCAATATTGGAATTTATTTAATGAGAACACAGTAGGTATTTCACAGTTTGTTGAAATGTAAATACGTGAGATCTTGCTTGCAAATGATTATTTGATAATTTGTATCAACTACTGCTTATCAAGCCCGACTCTAAGATACAGTGGAAGTTATGGAGTTAGTGACTGGCCCCTGACTACCTGAGACACCAGTCAGCTGGGGAGAATTCTTTAATGCCAGTTTCAGATTTGCATGGTAAACAACGCTCCATGCCTTCTTCCAGCTCACATATTCTTGCTACCTGCCCCCTCAGTGGTCTCAGAGCCTTGGAGGGTGCATTAATCAGGGTTCTCTAGAGCGATGCTTCTCATTCTTCCTACAGTTCCTCATATGGTGGTGATCTCCAACAATAAATTATTTTCATTGCTACTCATAACTAAATTTTCTATTGTTATGAGTTATAATGCAAATATCTGTGCTTTCCAATGGTGTCAAAGGGGTACCAACCACTGCTCTAGAAGACCAGAACTGATAGGGTGAATATAGATATATTTTTAAAAAGACTTGTTAGAGTGGAGTACAGGCTGTGTGGCTAGTTCCAAAATGGTTGTCTATTGATGGAAAGTCTAAGATCCAACAGTTGTTGAGTCCATGAGGCTAAATGTCTCAGTTGGTCTTCATTTGGTCATTGGAATCCTGAAGAATAGGTTTTTTTTTCCTTTTTTAAGTCTTTTTTAAAAATTGAAAATATATTTTCTCTATAGCATATGTTATGACAGAGTTCTCTTGCCTGCAGTTGCTCTAGGATCTCCCCACTTTTCACCCACTGAAATCAAAACCTTCTCCTTTCCTCTCATTAGATTATATGCATCTAGTGTTGTAATGGCATTTCTTGGTCCTGGGCAGCCAGGTCCTGATCCACAGACCTGCCCCACTAGACCCCTTAGCCGCCTGTGTTACACAGGCCCCCACAACTGTCTCAGAGGCTTATATCAACTTTATGATTTTTTGCCTATGGCTCAGGCACATTGCTAGCTATCGCTTACATCTTAAATGAACCCATTTCTATTAATCTGTCCGCCTTGTGGCCCGTGGCTCACCTGTGTTCCTTACATGTTGCTCTTTTGGGCTTAGGGCTTGGTCTGTCTTTGACTTCGCCCTGCTTCTCCTACCTATGCTGTGATTTTCCCTCCTACTTTTTCCATGGTGTCTGTCATGGGCCAAAAACAGCTCCTTTATTTAAAGATTAATATTCACAGCATACAGAAATTTATTCCAATATCAATCTAGAATGATAATAATAATAAACCAGATTAGGAAAAGTAGTATATTCTAATACCAGGGAAGGAGTGCTTCAGCAGCAGGATAGATGAACCAAATAGAGAAGGGGCAAACATCAAAAAGAAAAGGATTCCTTATCCCATGTCTATATAGATGCCACAGGAAGTTGTGCCTCAGATTGAGGGTGGGCCTTTCTACCTCGAATGATCTTATCAGAAGTCCCCTCAAAGTTTTGTTCATCCGTTTGGGTTCTTATTGACTCCAAGTGTAGTCTGTTGACAACCTAGATTAGCTGTCAGGATCTATGACTTCTAACTTGTGCTCCTTTACTTAACTCCCTGTTTCTAGAGCATTGTTGATGGTGAGTACAGTTACTTCATTTTTCTTAAAAGTCAAGTGAGAAAAAGGAGAAACAGCAGTATCCAAAAAAAAAAACTCTTAATAGCTTTTATGACCTTTGATTACAAACACAATAATTGGAAGCAGCTTTGTCAGCATATTGTGTAAATTAAAGCTGTCATAGTTGTGTGGTGTTCTAAGTGGGGCCCTCAAATCTGTTGGCCACAGGTTTTGTCTAAGTTTGAAGTTGTAGATGTGAATTTCCTTTGTGGTGCAGGTTTTAATTCTAATCAGACTGCTGGTTCTCTTTATATCAGCATAACCACTATTACACTAGGCTACACAGCTTCTCTGACCCTTTTATCACGATAAATGTTAAATCCATACCTGAGTAGGACTTTTTGCTATAATCCTTCCCAGAAATGTTAGTAGCATCCACTGGCACTGTCTAGTTTTGGAATGCAATCAGCATCAATGACAATTGTCTCTATTCCTCTAGGGGCTACTAGAGCTTCCTTTGACAAGGTCTCCTTGGGAGATGCTCCCTGCACAGCAGTAGAATTTTACATAGACTTGGGGCATCTGACAGCTCTTGCTTTTATTCTCACAAAGTATACTTGTTAACTTTTATGATTTCTTATTCTTAGCTCTTTAGATACACTTGTCCATCTTTCTAATGAGTCTCTAAATCTAAAAATC
This sequence comes from Phyllotis vaccarum, assembly GCA_033318265.1. Taxonomy (NCBI): domain Eukaryota; kingdom Metazoa; phylum Chordata; class Mammalia; order Rodentia; family Cricetidae; genus Phyllotis; species Phyllotis vaccarum. Next base: position 146,411,473 of record JARWLC010000003.1, on the reverse strand, counting down.
ACTCACAGGTTAGTATTCTATTTTCATATATAACCTTTTTTTATTTTCAGCAAGATTTCCAAGGCCACTATGTAAGGTATAGAACCACCATCCCATTGCAAATAGTACAGTTATGAAAATGTTTTGGTAAAGCACTCTGAAAGTAGCATTTTTGAGCAAATGTCTGGTGATCACAGAAGACTACAGCTCAGAAGATTCTAAACTAAACTGATAGGCAATATTTAATGCAGCATAGAAAGATTTTATCCTTTGTCACAATGTTTCTGGCTGTCTCAGTCTACATATTTTTACAAGACCTCTGCATGTATTTTTCAACGTTCATGAACTCGGTGAGTCTACCTCCAGTGCACAAGTAAATAATCAGCCATTCTTTGGAAGGCTATGCCTGTACTCTGTCTATTCCAGCTGAATGAACTGTTTCTGCACAAAGTAGAGAACTGTATGTGGTCTACTTAGGGGACAACTGATTACCATTTCTTAAACGTAACCTATTTAGCATATGTCATTTTGTACATGAGTAATGTTTATTATATTAGTAACTCTGAATACTGTATGTATTCAGAGTACAACTGCTATCAACCGAAGCCCAAATATTTTTAAAATTAACACACCATTGTTTTATTCAATCACTGGTCATGGTTCTCACCTGAAGGTCCCCTTGCCAGTCTGTTATGGAAGGGCTGTAGAAGGTCCCACCCCTGAACACATCCTGTGAGTATTTTGCAGGAGCACAGTAGTAATCAATATTATCTCTTTGTTCTTGGGCTTCTGTTTGTTTTCTCTGTTTCTTAGGACGTCTGGTTACTGGCTAGCCAGTCCTTAGGATTTCCAAGGACTCATCAGCACTAAATTTGGTCTTCATTTTTTTGCTTATGACTTGTTTTGTTTATTATCCACTTCCCCTAATGACAATCGCATGATGTAAATATACCACATTGAGAGTTCTCTGATGTTCATCAGAGATGTCCATTATTTCTGTCCAGTCCACTCAAAAATCAAATCCTACCATAGGACTCAGTAAAGCCAATGAAAGTATAGGAGTCTTTAGGGTTCTGATAAATTGACCTCACTCCCGTAATGAAGAGAATCTTACTGGACTGCTGAAAAGGGATGAAATATCCCTTTCACCTTTGTTCTTCAGCTTATCTATTTTTTAAATATTCTACTCATCTCTTGGGTTCCACATTTTTGCATACCCGAAAAGCTCTCTAAGCATAGATTTGAAGTATAATTGTATTTCCTTTGTCTCTTGCCAACTAAAAAGTATAAAAAAATAGAATTTTTTGTATTGCTTTTGTTTTTAATCATGCTTTTTTTTCACAAGCAATTCCCAATGAGTAGACTTATTGGCCTAAACTAATTTTTTTATGCATAGTAGTGGCTATATAAGTTTTGTAACATCGTTTTGACAACCACACTCTTTACTCTCATAGGACATAAAATTTGTTCTAAAAATTTAATCTTGTTTTATGGCATCTCTGTACTCTGTTCCCCACTGGTCAGCCATGTTTGCATGACATATCACACAAAGAAAGATGCCCCATTAGGATTTTCACCACACACTTCTCCAACCTAAAAGTTGAAATTCTATGAAGATAAAAGAAATTTACAGATTACCAAATAGACTATACCTCCCAAAAAACGTCTGCTTACCCCATAATAATCAAGTCACTAAACCTACAGAATAATGAAAAAATATTAAGAGCTACAAAGTAAAAAGGTCAAGTTACCAATAAAGGCAGATCCATAAGAATAACATGAGATGACTCATTGCAAGCAATGAAAGCAAGAAGGTCTTTTTCAGATGTTATACAGACACTAAAAGACCACATTTACGAGCCCAGAGATTCAATCACCATAGCGAGAGTAAGCAAACTATTTCCTGAGAAATCCAGGAAATTTAAATAACACCTACACAAAATTCTGGTCCTAAAGAAAGACCTAGAGGAAAAATTCCAACCTAAGTAAGCTAGATATACCTATGAAACCACAAGCAATAGCTAATCACACAGAAGGAAAACCCAAACAAGGGAAACACACACCATGCCACCAAAAATAGCAAGAAATATCAATCACTGGTCATTAATATCTCTTAATATTAGTGAACTCAGTTTACCTACCAAAAAGACAGATTAACACAGTGTACACAAAAACAGAAGCCATCCTACTGCTACATAGAAGAAACACACCTCAAGTTCAAAGATGGACACTGCCTCAGAGTAAAGAGTTGAGAAAAAACTTTCCAATTAAATGGACCTAAAAAACAAGTTGGTGCAGTTATCCTATTATCTAACAAAATAGACTTCCAACTAAAATCAATCGAAAGACATCTGGAAGAACATTACTTATTTATTCTAAGAAAAATCCACCAAGATGAATTCTCAATCCTGATGACTTATGTCCCCCAAATAAAAGGACCCACATATGTATAAGCAACATTACTTACGTTCAAATCTTATATCAAACAGCACCCATTCATAGAGAGAGACTTAAATACCCAACTCTCGCCAATGGGTAGGTCTACCAGACAGCAATTTAAGAGAGAATTAAGGGATGTAACAGGTGTTATGACTCAAGTGGACTTAATAGATATATACAGAACTGTTCAACCAAACAGGAATAATTCTTTTTCTCAGCACCCCATTGAACTTTCTCTAAAATTGATCACATACTCGGTCATAAAGCAAATATCAGTAGATAACAAAAAACATGGGAATAACTCCTTATACCTATCAGACCACCATGGTCTAAAGTTAGAGTTCAACAACAAGAGAAATCACAGTCTTCAAATTCATGAAACCTGAATATCCTCAGCCTCGCTCCACATCACTTCTACAGTCTCACCTGTCTTCCTACGTATGCCATAAATATCTTCTTTGCCCAGTTGACTCACACCCAGGTTAAGATTAGAGATGTGGGCTACTACCTATTTGGTAGTTAGCTTTGAACTCACAGAAAGATCTCTGTCTCTAGATTTATGGGACTAAAGGTGTATGGAACCACTCTTGGTTAGGCATAGGTCAAAACTCCTGATCTTTTCCCCATGTGGGGATTAAAGGCATAAGTTATGGCTCTATGCCCATCCTGGGTTGACTGTTCTCTGATAGTCTAGACTGGTCTTATTTAATATATGCCATATTATCATAAGGCCCTGGATACTCTGTCTTTCACAAATAAAGGGCAGAAGGTTTCAATGGGTATCTAGTAATCTGGTTTATGATAAGAGACAAAACATTGCTTCAGATAAATAAATCAGAGCCATTTTGGAAGTTTCCTTCCTAAATCAGCAACAACAATAACAGACAAACAAAATAACAAAACCCAGATAAATATTTATCACGTTCTGCAGCATCATAAATGTAAGAGCAATTTGAAGACATTCACCTCCACATTTCTATATTATCCAATTCACAGAACCATTTAAGCAAACCAGGAGAGAGTTTTTACAATGAAAGCTAAGAATTTTTCTAAGTGCTTAGGCTTCAGAAACAAAAAAGGCATCTAGAGAAAGAATAAAGTGCTACTTAAAATCTAGCTATGGCATATGTCTTCCTGATGCTGCACATCTGTGACTAGGCAGGACCCCAATCTCATACTCTTTTTGAGTTTGTTTCAAGCTTAACTAAAATTTGATCTTTCTGTTGAAGAATCCTGTGGGAAATTACCAAATTCTATCCTAGGAACTCAAGCTCCACATGCCCTAGCTAATTTATCTTAGTTTCTCATTCCATTGTCTTCTTGTGCGAACCTGTTCCTCCAACTAAGCACCTACTTTCCTCCTGTCAAATGGTTTCCTTAGGAGACTCCCACTTCACCCAAATTGCTTAGCAAATGCTAGGACATGGTTCTCACCTTCAACAATCCCCCATCCTGGACATTTGGGGCTATGCCTACATCCTGGAATACCTGTATGCTGTCCCACACAGCTGACATAAAGACACTGAGTAAAAACTGTTTTGAGTAGACTTCTTCTGGAAATTTCCTGTATTACCTCAACCAGGTAGTCCCTCTGGCTTAAATTCTCTTCTTTGTCTCCTATATTATGTCCATGCTTATTCTTTCTATGTAATGAAGTGTTGATTCAAGTGCCAATTGTTCCAGACCAGTAGGTCATTCTTCAGTAATAGTATCATAATGGAAGGTGCCTAGGGATGAGAAGGATAGTAAAAATATATGATTAGAAGATTAAAGCTGATTCAGTAGGTCTTGCACAAACCTTTACTTATGCCAAGCAATTTTTTTAAAAGTGCAATCTCATCAAAATGACTCTAAGATTCCATAATACTGTCATAATGGACAAGATTAGAAACACAGGTGACAGCTTATGCTGGGGAGGATATGGAACAAGGGGGAAATGGTTGGAGAACTGACTGGTAGAGGCACTTTGGAAATCAGTCTGGCAGTTTGTCAGTAAACTAGATGTCAACCTTTCACAAGTCACTGCCATAGTGAACTTGGGCAAATACCAAAAGGATTTTCCATCATACTACAAGAAAAACTTACTCAGCTATACTCATAGCAGTTTTATGTATAATAGAACCTGGAAACAACCAAGATATCTCCAACTGATGAAATGGACAAAGAAAATGTGGCACATTTACACACAAAAAAAATTACTCAACTTTCAAAAACAAGGCAACCAGGGAACTTGAAGGCAAATGGCTGAAACCAGAAAAACATTCTCCTGAGTGAGGTAATCTAGACTGAAAAAGACTAACACAGTACGTACTAATTCATAAGTAAATATTAGGTGAAAATAAAAATAATTATATTATAATCTATAGAATGAGAGAGACTAAGTAACAAGAATGGTTCATGGGGCCACTCAGATGTCCCTGGGAAGGAGAAATATAAAAGTTTTTATGATTGGGCTTGAAGGAACATAGTAATGGTCATAGGCATGATTGGGTTGTAGGGAAAAAGGGGGAGGTGTGTGAGGGGAACTTCTGGAAGTGAATATTTTGGGGTTGGGTGGAAACCTGATGCAGGGTATCTCCAAGGTGTCTATGAGGAGGACCCCACTTGAGACTCTTAGGAATAGCATATAAGTTGTCTGAACTGACCATCTCCTGTGACTAGAATGCCTGGATCAATTTTTATCAGAGAAGAAGCATCCAGTAACTGATTGAGGCAGACACAAGCCCACAAGCAAACATTTGGTGGAATTTGGAAAACTCCATGGAGTAGGAACAGGAAAGGAAAGGGTTATTGTGATAAAGCTTTCATAATCAACTAATCTGTGCTCCTAGGGGCTAGCAGAAACCGAACATACAACCAGGGATGCTGCATGGTACTGACCTAGGCACTTTGCATAGATAAAACACTTGTGTAGAATGGTCCTCTTGTGGGACTCCTAACAAGGAAAACAGAGGCTGTTTCTCACACTTTAACTCACTTTTCAGATGCTATTTCTTATACTGATTACCTTGCCCAGGCTTAAAACTTGGAGAAATGTTTAAGCATATATCAACTTGATATGCCATGTGTTGTAGATACTCATGGGCTATTTGCCTCTTTCTGCATTAAAGCAGAGGAGGAATGGTTTATGATGAGTCAGAGTGGATGGAGGGAGGGACTGAAAGGGGAGAAGTGTGAAGGCTGAGACTGGGATATAAAATAAATAAATGAATAAATTTGTTGATTTAATGTACAGCATCTTATATATAATTTGGAAGTGGCAAACTCCCAATGTAAGCAGAAAGCCAAGTCAGAAAATATGGAAAAGATAACACAGAATAACTCCAGCACAGCTACATAAGATCAAATAACCACAGCCAAGGCAGGAAGAGTCAGGTCCCATGTACTTACAATTATTACTGTTCAAATGCACTGGGTACAGCCTCAGATAGGCCTTGAAAATTTTATTCCCAGACAAAACACATAAGGGAGCATATGAGAGAGAGAGAGAGAAAGAGACAGGCACACAGACAGACAGACAGAGGCAGAAATAGAGAAATCAAGAACCTGGTGCACACCAATCAATGATTATTTTTAGAAAATAAATTATTCAAAAATGGCTGCAAGATAGCTCTCTATGATTATCCTTCAGGTCACATTTCTAATAAGAATTCCAGATGAGTTACCTAGTATTCTGAGAATGGTTATAGATGTGTATAGTCAGTCCATTAGGATCTAACCATTGTTTTAGCTTTTGCAGGATCCCAAAGAGATGCCTTCACCCTTAAGTCAGGAGGAAGCAACCTTATGAAAGACTATGCCCCCTTTCCCAATAAGTTTTGTGCTCTCAAGGTTGTTGGTAATCATTGTTCTGATAGAATAGTTATGTTAAAATTGTGTTGAGGACAGAACAAAAATATAGCCTCAAGGATCTCTTTTGAAGAAGAGAAAGGGGAATAAATAGGATAGATAAAGATAGATTGTTCTACCTACATATAAACTATTTTTTAGTCGAATATATGGGTGAAGCTAAAGACAATTTGCACGGGCATAGATATTTGTATATTGATACAAGTGTGAAATCATTTTATATGTTTAATTGAAACAATTTGTACCTTGGTACAAAGTTTAATCTGAAATTGCTTTATATAACCAAAGCAACTTGTACATCGATATAAAACTGAATCTGTAACTTTTATGTAAAATTGAATCTGTAATTGCTATATTTTATATACACTTCTAAAAGTCATTGTTCAGAGATTATACACCCCTTATATAGATAATCTAATTTTATAGTACAGGTTTTAATCCTTAGGACAATAAAAACTGCAGTTAACATTACTTAAGGTGCCATATCACAATCATCTCAGATACAGGTTAGAATATCATAGATAGACAGGAGTCTTCAACCATTTCATAGTCTAAGAGAATATGGCATTTAACATTTGGAATTCGGGCTCGAGAGACACACAATGACTCCTGGTGTCACTGCTCCTTTCCAGAGATGGTGTTGAGCATCAAGGACACTCCTTTGGAGTTTGTTCTTTTGGCAGAGAATAGGCAGTTGTGCAAAGAATTGCCCTTACCTTGATTGCTGACAGTACACACATGATGTTCAAGCTGGAAGAACAAGATGACAGATGGAGACTGACAAAACCTGCCTGGATAGGATATGACAGTCCCTCCAAAATTTTCCTGCTTGTGAAAAGATCTGTCAGATACCATAGGCCTGTAGCCAATATGATAGATGCTCCAATGGTGCACAAAACCATAGGTGATTGTCCAGGTATCTGAGTCACTGTCCTATCCCAAATTTTGGAAGCCACTACTTCCATGTACTTCTGACTTTTAGGTGATACATTTTCCTTCTCAGGTCTGAAAGGGTTGAAGAATAGGTATTTAAGCTTACTACCCTATTATTCCTTAGCAAGGAACATTCAGGTGTTGGATTTTCACTTTAGCAGATAAACATTTTGAAGTAATTTATGCACCCTACCATCCACCAATATTCTAGAAATATATGATGTACTTTATATCTGTTAGGATTTGGTTGTAGTTTGTACTTTATCCTCTCCTAGATACTACCTCATAATAATTCCTATTGTATATAGTCTTAGTTTGGAACCTTCTTAGTTAGACAAACAGGGGAGTTGTGGTGGGAATCAGGTGTCAACTGATAGGTCCGAAGACGCTTACCCAGGGTCCCGGGCTCCTGAAGGGGGAGTGGCCAACCCCATTCACCCTTATAATTATTTCTCTGTTCACTACATACATTGAACAATTTTCTGATTTTTTTATATAATCCAAGACCACATTATGTAACACCTTTCATTTAATTTTCTCCATTCTTCTTGACATATTTCAGTTTTTCAGTGATCCCTGGTTGTTTGTTCAATCTCTTCGAGCAACTGTGAGTTCAGCTTAGATAAATCTGTGGGTTTTCTTGTTATGTCTTTGACCTCCCTGGATTCCTGATTGAGTTCACCCACAGTATTATTCTGTTTGAAAGAAAAAATTGTATTTCCCATGTTGTCCGCCAACCTCTACATGAAGGAGAAAATATATACATACCAAAGAGTGTATGTGGGGGGGGTTGGAATAAAAATAGATCTATATTTTTATTTATTTTATTAAGAGATTAATAAATACCCTTATTAAGGTTATCACAGTTCACTTGCTGCACGTTGTATATGTAATTTCTTTTGTCTGTGAAAAAATAATTTCATATTCTGGGTATGGTCTTGAAAAGTTTATGCACAAAAAGTAGAGTAGACAGACACAAAAATGCATACCTTTAATTCCAGCTCTGTCAGGGGTGGAGCTAAACAGAAAAATCTCAGTGAGTTCAAACCTGCACTGGTCTACATAGTGTGCTCCAGACTAAATATGATTATGTAAGGAGATTGCATTTCTACAATAATAACGATAATAAAAACAACAACAATTAAATCCAAGATTATACCAAGAACTGCAGATCTGACTGTGACCATTGGCAATATAAATAAAAGTGTGATTTCTGATGAGTTATCCAAACATTGGCTGTGATTATCAGTGTCTCAATTACATGGCCAAATCACTGGGTGTGTTGACTATGAATGTGTATAACACCTATGGACAAGGAAATCCTTTAACTGTCTTAAATAAACTCTACAATACTCATGACATTCTATGAAAATCTGTTCATGATTTCATGTAGTTGGAAATTTCTGTCCAGCCACAACTCCCAAATACGCAATAGCTGTTTCCCAAATAATTGATTCAGAGCTTAAAAATTTGGACCAGTAGTTCAAGCTAACTAGCTCTTACTCTTAAATTAACTGAAAATTATCCATGCAGCTTAATGCTTCTTTTAGTAAACATTCTCATTTGACTTCCTCTGCATCTGACAGATCCCTGTTTCTCTGCTCTTTCTATTCCAAAAATTCTATGACTCTGCTCATCCTGCCTATACTTCCTGCCTGTCTCCTTGCCAATCAGCATTTTATTAAACTAATACAAGTGACATGTCTTTATAGTGTATAGGAGCATTATCACATAGAACAACACAATTTTTTTTAAAAACAGTAACTCTAAATTAAACATCTTATGCTTAGCCTTTTTTTTTAAACTTATTGATACCAATACTCTAAATAAAGACAAACAGCCATAATACTTTTGTTTAAATATAGGCCAAGTTTTATAAACTATCATCTACTGATTAGGGGAGACTCTAATTTAGATATATGGCCATGTCCTGACTGTCATGTTCTGTGAGGGTGAATCATGTAAGCCAAGAGCCTTGGAGCTGGTCTAGATGCAGAACTCAGACAAAACTACAACAGATATCTCTGACACTTTGAATTATCTGGACTATCTGTTCCCATTGAACATTTTTCAGGGGTTTTCCCTTGATCAAACCTTATTTTCTTTAACCTGGAGTAAACCCACAGCCTCTACATTTCTGTGGAAATAAAAGCAAAACTTCTCTAATTTATCTTTTTATTCAAAATTTCAAGTCAAGATAGTTGGGTAAACTTAACATTTATAATCAAATGTCTTTTAGCAGCTCTTGCTTTTTCCTCTGTAGTCAAGAATTCAAATCAACATAATAACACATGGTATCTAGACTCTATATATTCCATCTATATGAGCTTTTAAAAATTTTATTTTCATGATCTTTTTTCTTGTTCTTTTTTTTTAAATCCTACTTTTATTTTTAAACACACTGTAAATCATTTGAAGTTTTTTTTCCAATCTGACTTAACTCTATTCTATCTTTTTCTGACTCCAAAGGCCTTAAATTTGCTAAACAGCATGATAGGATTAAAGCCTCAGCTTTTGTAGCTAGCTCCATCCCGTTTCTTTGCTTTCTGGCAAAGGTCCTAGCAGGAGCCACACTTACCACACCATCTCTGGAGTTATAGGGTACACATTACTACTAGGCAGAGCACCACAACCTCCTTGTCATGAACCCTATCTAAGTTTTTAGTACCAAGGCCTCTTAAAAGAGCCATAAGTTTTTTTGCTACTAACGCTGAGCCAAGAAGCCTTTCCTTACTTTTAAATTAGTATTATTTTTTATTTATTTAATTAAGTATTTTTCCATGTACACCACCACTTGCCTGTAGTGGGATTCAGGTGTCAGCTGATAAGGTCAAAAGACACTTATACAGGGCACCGGGCCCCTGAAGGGCGTATGGAAAAGCCCATTGAAAAGGGGCTTCTGTAACATGAGACACTCTCTTCCTGGTTCCTGGATGATTGGGGATAGGATCGACTCCACCGTCTGTCCATCACTCATTCACCGTTCCAGACTCCAGTCCCTGTTTAGGTGCTACTGTAATCTGTTAACTGTACCGTGAGTTCCGATTTATATTTTAATTAATATCTATCTGGTACTGGTGCCTTCTAAGTAAACTCTGCCTACATCTGGCGCCCAACGTTTCCTACACCCCCCCCCCCCCCGGGTGGGCAGATCCTTGGGTCAGGCTTAGAACGCACTCAGGTCAGGTTTTGAGTGTGAGCAGGTCGAATTTAGAGCACAGAGGGTCCAGCCCCGTGCGAGTTTGGGTTTGAGTGGTGACCTCCAAACAGCTTCCTCTGGTTGCTGAGGCTCCAACCCTGGGCTGGCTTCGTTCAGCTGGCACCATCGGGACCGCCGTCCCTCCCCACCTGCAGCCATCAACCTCGTGGGCCGCCCCACAGGTACTGCAGCCCCACTACCTGGGTGCATAGCAGCTCGGCTCATCTTAACCGAGTTTAAACTGCAACTGCACACACGCCCTCCCCCCAACCTGGCTGGCTGGTTTTGACTCAGGAACTGCAGATTCAAGTGGCAGCTCCACCCTTGGCCCTGGTAACCAAGGACACCCTTCTCCCCTCACCAGTTGCTGATCTATCGCGGCCTGGGACAATTATAAATTACTCCTGTAGGGGAACAAAGGAAACAAAAACCCTTCTATCTTGTGATTAACATCCTGTCTTAACTTGTGAGAATTTGCTTCTTCCAAAGATTCTATTCTGTCTGCTGAGACCCTTTAACACCTATGATCAGTGAATAGCTTCCTGCTGCTGGGAGTCTCTGCATCTGCCAAAGAGCAGGGCACTAAACTTTATTGTGACATCTTCTGACCACACAGCATCATTGCACCTGGATTGAGGTAATGGCTGACAACTATTCTTTTGAGGAATTCGGTATATATTTTTCCACGATGTTTGACAAGTTTTTAAATGAATATCTTGAGGTATTCAATACCCCAGTTTTACTATTTTTTGGTCTGTTTCTCTATGTTGTGTTCCAAAATAGAAGGGTGATAACTGAGGTCACGAATTTGAACCTTCAATTACCATCCAAACTTGGTATTATAGAATTATCAAACGCTACGGTGTCAGATGAGGTTAAGCAGATGCAGAACTTAAATCAGCAGCTGTTGTCCAAGGTATATGAAGTACAACTTTCGAACTCTGCGATGGCAAAAAGGATGGGTACTCTAGAAATTGGTTACAACAAGCTTTCAGACAAGGATAACACTGTATAAGAACAATATAAACTCTACTTAACTGATGAAAACAAGAAACTTGTTGACCACATTAATGAAGAGAATGAGAAAATCATTAATTATGTTAATGATGTAGATCTAAAAATTGCTAACTCAGTGAGGTCTTTGGAAGGACTACTTCATCAAGAAAGTCAAGCTCTGAGACACGTAGTATGCAAAATCCAAGAATGGGAACCTGTAGTATCCAAAATCCAGGAATGGGAACCCATAATATCCAAAATACAAGAATCAGGGGACCATATTGCAACACTACAAAAAGGCAATGATGCATCTTATGCTCAGAACAGTTCAGGTCAACCCCCAATGGGGTGTTATGGTACTGGAAATACTTTACATAAAGATGTAAACATGACGGGGCCACCCCCTTCACCACCACTATTGTTCCCAGCTACTATTCAGATGAAGATAACACCAGGGGGATCCTCAGAATATGTAGAGTATAGTTATGAGCCAGTACATATGAAAGACATCAAAGATTTTAAAGAGGCAATATCCATGTATGGTATTCACTCTACTTATGTAAAGCAGCTCCTAAATTCATGGTCTGCAAAAAACCGAATCCTCTCCCTTGATTGGATGCAGTTAACGGCTGCTCTCTTGGACCAAAGTCAAAACTTACAGTGGAGAAGCTGGTTTAGAGAGGAAGCCAAGACCTTAGAACACCAAGGAAGAATTAGGGGTTTCTTTGCTTCTCAGGACCAAATCCTTGGTGAAGGAATGTTTGCTGATGTGAAGACTCAAACTACTTATGACAAACACACTTTATTGCTATGCTGTACTGCTGCACTTAATGCATGGGAAAAGATTTTGGACCCAGGTCAAAAAATTGAGCATTATGCTAAGGTCAAACAAGGTTTAAAAGAGCCTTATACCGACTTTCTACAGAGGCTTACCACGGCTGTACATAGAGCAATATCAGATCCAGAAGCTAGAAAGCAAATAATACTTTCTCTGGCCTTTGATCATGCTAATCCAGAATGTAGAAGAATGCTTCTGCCTTTAAAAATCAGAGCCGCACCTATAGAAGAATGGATTCAATATACAATCAATGTTGAACCTCTCCATAGCAATGAAGAGAATTGGGTAGACCAAGCCATTGCTAAGGTAAGGGAGAGGAACCAAGGAATCACTTGTTTCAACTGTGGTAGACAAGGCCATATAAGACGGAATTGTACACAAAGTACTCTTGGAAATGATGCCCGATCTAGGTTTAATTCGAACAGAAGGTCATTGCCTTCTGGATTATGCAGAAGATGTGGCAAGGGACGGCATTGGACCAATGAATGCAGATCTACCAGAGATAAAGAAGGCAACCCACTGCCATCGGGAAACACCTTTTGGGGCTTCCCCCGGGAAGCCCCCAAAAATCAGACTCCAAATTCAAGGATGGTGAGATCATATCCGGTCATAGTAAAAGACCAGCATTCTCAGGATGAATAGAGCACCCAATACCTGATCTTGAAAACCATACAATATCAGATGATAACATAAATTCAAAAGAAGATTCAGAAACTCCAAAAATAATTATGAAACGAATATTTTGGCAGACTTCGATAAATGAACAAAGACCAAAATTGGGGATACAGATAGATAATATTTATATCCAGGGTTTAGTTGACATGGGGGCTGATGTTTCGATCATAACCCCACAGTCATGGCATCCAAGATGGCCTTTATGGACAGTAGATATCCAATTTCTGGGTATTGGAACAATATCTCAGGTGAAACAGAGTGTGAGATGGCTTGAATGCATAGGACCAGAAGGTCAGAAAGGACGGTTGAAGCCATATATGGCTGATATAGCAGTGAATCTGTGGGTTCGCGACCTCCTAATACAATGGAATACCCAGATTAAAATCCCTCCTGGTTCTGATGTCAGCCGGAGGCTCAACTATGTTTCCAAAAATGATGCTTTAAGGTACTATGAAAAAAATTCACCAGCCATTCAGGTTGTACAAAAGAATTGCCCTATGTCCACAGATCTTAATAAGACACTCACAGCACTGCCTTTGAAATGGTTAACAGAAAAGCCTATTTGGGTTCAACAATGGCCTTTGACAAGAGAAAAACTTCAGGCTTTGGAACAGTTGGTACAGGAGCAGTTACAGGGTCAGCATATCGAAGAATCAACCAGTCCATGGAATTCTCCTGTTTTTGTTGTCAAGAAAAAATCTGGAAAATGGAGGATGGTAACGGATTTAAGAGCAATTAATAAGGTGATTCAGCCTATGGGCTCCTTACAATCTGGTATTCCCCTGCCTTCTCTGCTACCTAAAGGATGGCTTATTACAGTTATTGATTTGACAGATTGTTTTTTTTTTTTTTTACCATACCTTTACAGGAACAGGACAAAGAGGAATTTGCTTTCATGGTGCCTACTCTTAATAATTCAGGGCCAGCTGAGAGGTACCAATGGAGAGTCCTTCCCCAAGGAATGTTGAATAGTCCCACCTTATGCCAATATTTTGTACAACAACCGCTAGAAATACTGCACAAGCGCTTCCTACAATCTATCATTTACCATTATATGGATGATATTTTGTTGGCAGACCCAAACCCAAAGACATTAGAAACATTGTTTAAAGAACTACAGAAAGTATTGCCTAATTGGGGGACTACAAATTGCTCCAGAAAATGTACAGAGGGGAGATTCTATCAATTATTTAGGATATAAGATAGGTTTACAAAAAATCAGGCCACGAAAGGTAAAATTAAATAGAGATAAATTGAAGACTCTTAACGATTTTTAGAAGCTACTGGGAGATATTGCTCATATACGGCCCATGATTGGTATAAAAAACTACGAACTAGTTAATTTATTCAAGACTTTGGAAGGTGACAAGGGTTTAAATAGTCCAAGAGAACTATCTGATGAGGCCAAGAAAGAATTAAGGTTGGTAGAAAAGAAACTTTAAGAAACACATGTGGATCGTATGGATCCAGACCTAGAATGCATACTTGTTATTTTACCCTCAAGACAATCTCCAACATGAATCTTAATGCAAAGAGAAAGCATCATATTAGAATGGATATTTCTGCCACATAGGTCAAGCAAAAAGATGAAGACATATATCGAAAAAATTGCTGATCTGATTTTTAAAGGTAAATTGAGACTCCGCCAATTGACTGGAAAGGACCCTGCAGAAATTGTTGTGCCTTTGACTAATGAAGAAATTGAATGATTATGGGCAGACAGTGAACCTTGGCAAAAGGCTTGCAGTGACTTTTTAGGAGAAATTAATAAATATCCCCAAAACAAGAGAATTCAATTTATAAAGGAAACTAATTGGATCTTTCCTCGTGTGGTACAGGATGAACCAATTTCTGGAGCCCCTATATTTTATATGGATGCAAACAATTTAGGGAAAGCTGGCTACAAGTCTGAAAACTTAACTAAGGTGGCTTAGAGCCCTTATAACTCTGTTCAAAAGTCAGAACTATATGCGATTATTACGGTGTTGTTGGATTTCACAGAGCCTCTTAACTTAATTACTGACTCTCAATACACAGAAAGAGTTGTTTCACATATTGAAACTGCTGACTTCATTCATGATGATACAGACTTGACCTTACTATTCATACAACTACAAGATATCATCAGAGGTAGGATACATCCTATGTACATAACACATATCAGGGCACACACGGGCCTCCCAGGCCCTCTAGCGCAGGGTAATGAGGAAATGGATCAGTTGCTAATAGGAAGCTTGCTAAAGTCCACAGAATTTCATGAAAAACATCATGTTAACAGCAAAGGGCTAAAGAAGAGTTTTCCCATCACTTGGAATGAAGCAACGGAAATAGTAAAAAAATGTAACACTTGCTCTTTCTATAACCAACTATCTTTACCTGCAGGAACTAATCCTAAGGGTACACAGGGAAATGAGATATGGCAAATGGATGTGTTTCACTTTCCAGAATTCGGAAAGATGAAATATGTACATCATACTATTGACACCTATTCTGGAATGCAATGGGCAACTGCCCTGAGTTCTGAAAATGCTGATGCTGTACTTACTCACCTTTTGGAAGCCATGGCCATGATGGAAATTCCCACTCAGATTAAGACTGACAATGCTCCAGCTTACGTCTCCCGAAAAATGAAGATAATTTTTGGATACTATGATATAAAGCATATTACAGGGATACCACACAATCCTACAGGACAGGCAGTTGTGGAGAGATCTCACCGCACATTAAAAGAGATGCTTTATAAACAAAAGAAAGAAATGAAAAAACCCAGAGAGAGGTTGCACAGTGCCCTATTGACTTTAAATTTTCTTAACGCTGATGAAAAGTGAACATCAGCTGCTGAGAGACATTGGGTAGTAGAAAAATCTTCTGAGTTAAATCAACCCATTTACTTCATAGATGTGTTGACTTCTGAATGGAAGCCGGGGTATGTGCTTCGATGGGGTAGGGGTTTTGCTCTTGTTTCAACAGGGACAGAAAAGATATGGGTACCGACAAAACTAATAAAAGTCCGCTTCAAAAAGGAGTCTCTTCCTGAAAAAGAAAAGTAACTACTCATCCTTGATATGACAAACAGATACATGGTAAGGTAAACACACTTAACAAACCTGGGGCAGAGTCTCAGTTTTGTCTTTACAGGAAAACCGATACAACTATTTTTAAGGCATTGACTAGACATTGAATAATTACTCAACTGCAATCGAAGACAGACTGATGATGAAAGAATGTACAAGACTGACTATGGGACCAACTGATACACATATGCACTACTGGGTATTTTCTCAATTTTTACTGCTTTACATCTTGCATCTACACCTCGAAAAAAAAAAGTGGTCCTGATTTGACTATTAATAAGGCTGGATTTAGATTGGGAACTTGTGGCTTTCTCCCACTCTAAACCCAAGCATATTGGTAAAGAAATGTGAAAAATTCTGTCTCATATCACAAAAGCCACCTGGTGTGAGACAGAAGACAGAATATTTAGGGACCAATATTATTGTGACTTCATCTTAAACCTTGTTCCTCTCTGTTTCTGTACCTCTCAAACATCTCATCCTGTCTGCTTACAGTCTCCTAAAGTCATAAAAGATACAAATATCTTTTGAATATCTGCAGTGCTTAAGTTTTCCACTGTAAATAACATTTCCTTCTATCAGCTATCTACAAAGAATATGGAACCAAGACGGGGCCCCCACCGCAACAACTCCTACTAGTTAAACAAGAATAACACAAAAAATATGAGAGAGGCAGGTAGACAGACAGACAGACAGACAGACAGACACACACACACACACACACACACGCACACACACACAAAACCTATCAAGAACTTGGTGCACACCAATCAATAATTGTTTTCAGATAATAGACAATTGAAAAACAGATACAAGATAGCTCCTTATGATTATCCTTCAGATCACACTGCTAATTAAGTTTCCAGATGGAGTTAACCACTATTCTAAGAATGGTTATAGATGTATGTAGTCAGTCCATTAAGAACTGACCATTGTTTTAGCTTTTACAGGATCCCAAAGAGATGCCATCACCCTTACATCAGCAGGAAGCAACCTTATGAAAGACTACGCCCCCTTTCCCAATAAGTTTTATGCTCTGAAGGTTGTGGGTAACTATTATTCTAATAGAATAGTTATAAGTTAAAACTAGGTAAAGGACAAAACTATAATATAACATCAGAGATCTTTTTTGAAGAAAAGAGTGGGGATAGATAGAATAGATAAATGTAGACTGTTCTACCTACCTATACTCCATTCTAGCTGAATGTATGGGCTAAGGTAAAGACAATTTGCACTATCATAGATATTTGTATATTGATACAAATGCGAAATCATTTTATACATTTAATTGTGTACCCATTGGTACAAAGTTTAATCTGAGATTGTTTTATATAACCAAAGCAACTTGTACTTCGATATAAATCTGAATCTGTAACTATTATGTAAAACTGAATCTACAATTGCTATATTTTATATATGCTTCTACCTTTGTTTAAAATATTTGCACATCATTGTCATGTATACTATGCAATTACTACCTTCATTTAACTATACTAGGTATAATGTATGATTGCACTAGTTACGATATATGCACAAGATGTTTTATATACCTCTGTTTAGATGATATATATGTATTTACATGTCTAAAATGCTGTGGACACTTTACCTGGTAATTTACCCCTGGCTTCTGTTCGATAGTTCTACTAAGGGTCATTGTTCAGGGATTGTACACCCCTTATATAGGTATTCTAATTTTTAGTACAGGGTTTATTCCTTAAGACGATAAGATCTGCAGTCAACACTATTTAAGGTATCATATCCCAGTCATATCAGATACAAGTTAAAATATCATAAATAGACAAGAATCTTCAACCATTTCATAGACCCAGAGAATATGGCATTTAACATTTAAAATTCGGCCACGAGAGACACGACTACTCCTGGTGTCACTGCTCCCTTCACGAGACGGTGTTGAGCATCGAATATACTCCATTGGAGTTCGTCCTTTTGGCAAAAAATGGCCAGTTGAGTAAGGAACTGTCCTTACCTTGATTGCTGACAGTACACACATGGTGTCAGGCTGGATGAACAAGTTGATGGATGGAGACTGACGAAACCTGCCTGGACAGGATAAGACAGTCCCTCCAAAACTGTTCTGCTTGTGAAAAGATCTGTCAGATACCATAGGCCTGTAGCCAATATGATAGATGCTCTAACGGTGCACAAATCCAGAGGTGATTGTCCAGGTAGCTGTGTTGCTGTCCTCTTCCAAATTTTGGAAGTCACTACTTCCATATACTTCTGTCTTTCAGGCAATTCACCTTCCTTCTCAGGTCTTGAAGAGGTTGAAGAATAGATACTTAAGGTTATCACCCTAGAATCCCTTAGAGAAGAACACTCAGGTGTTAAATTTTCACTTCCCCAGATTAACCCTTTAAAATAATCTACACACCCTACTATCTACCAATATTCTAGAACTGTTGGATGTACCTTATATAAGTTAGGCTTTGATTAGAAATTGTACTTTGACCTCTCCTAGATAATACCTCATAGTAATTCCTACAGTACATAGTCTTAGTTTAGAACCTTCTTAGTTAGACAAAAGGGGGAGATGTTGTGGGATTCAGGTGTCAGCTGATAAGGTCAAAAGACACTTATACAGGGCACCGGGCCCCTGAAGGGGGCGGGGAAAGCCCATTGAAAAGGGGCTTCTGGAACATGAGACGCTCCCTTCCTGGTTCCCGGATGATTGGGGATAGGATCGACTCCACCATCTGTCCATCACTTGTTCACCGTTCCAGACTCCAGTCCCTGTTCAGGTGCTACTGTAATCTGTTAACTGTACCTTGAGTTCTGATTTATATTTTAATAAATATCTATCTGGTACTGGTGCCTTCTAAGTAAACTCTGCCTACACTTGCCCTCTCTTGCCTCCTCCCAGTTCCTCCAAGTCATCCCTCAGCCTTCCCCCACCCCAACCTCATCCTTTCCCAAAGGAAGGCAAGGAGCCAAGGTGGGTTAGTTCAGTCTGGTGTTTCCAGTTGAGGTGGGTTAGAGTCAATCATCTCAGTATTAAGGCTGAGTTAGGTGTACCTATGTAGGGAATGGGCTCCCAGATGTCAGTTCATGCACAGGAACTTAGTCTGATCCCACTCCTAGAGGCAACACAAACTGCCCATGCCATTCAATAGTCATCTACCTTTGGAGGGTTTAGCTCCTTTCCATGAAAGTTCCTCAGTGGCTGTTTCTGATTTAGTGAGCTCCCAATAGCTCCAGCCAGTTGTCTCTGTGAATCTCAAAGGCTTTTTCAATTGCTTTTTAGAAATATCTTAGGATGTCATTTTCTAAAGTATCTTTGATCTATCCACATACATTAATCAAGAGAATACATAAACAGAGTAAAAATTCATAGATATCCACCTGCATTTGTCTTTTGAGAAAGGAGTAAATTTAAATAAAATAGTGACTGGAAGTTCATGCTACTGCCTAAAAATTTGTATATTATACAAATTATAATTTCATTGAAATTTGTTATAATTTTACTATTGAAATCTAGGAAATCTCTTTAGTATATAAATAATTCTATAAGATAAAAATTACTGTGGGGGTTTCTGTTATCACTACATCAAGCAGAGTAACAATTCACATGAGAGCAGAAGGAAATCCAGTTAAACATAACTCAGTACCTTGTGTTGAATCAAAATTTAGAGTGACAGTGAGTGGTATTTTTTATGCATATTTTAGTATAGTACAATTTTGGAAAAAACCCCCCTGTTCACAAATTGGCACAATGACATTAAATCTTTTCAACGTAGATATCCCTACTTCTGTGAATATAGGTTGTATAGATAGGCTACCTGTGTTTTCTTAAAGGTTTGGGGAAGAAGCTGGTGTGGTCTTGATCATAAAGATGGCAAAGAAATCATTCAGGCATTAGCCATTGCAAGTATTGTCTCTGAGATCTTGAATAAGACTCTGGCCATACAGTTAGTTAAAAGGTCACCTAGGCTACTAAGTTTATTGAGTTCTGCTTGTGTGAGTCTAGGATTGTCAGGTTCTATGGACAGTGCAAAGATCACTTAGACCAATAGGTGCCCCAGTCTCAGTCTTGTGGGTCAGAAAAGAATATATAATGTTTTCCTTTAAAAGACAACCTTACCAAGAACAGTCTACAGATTCAATGCAATCCCCATCAAATTCCAACACAACTTTCACACACCTTGAAAAAACAATACTTAAATTCATGTGAAAAACAAAGAACTCAGGATTGTCAAAACATCCTGTTCAATAACAGAATATCAGGAAACCATACTATCCCTGACTTCAAGCTATACTATAGAACCACAGTAATAAAAAACACCTTGATAATGGCATAAAAACAGACTTGTAGATCTTGAATTGTAGAACCCAAAATTAATACACACACTATGAACACAAGCTTTCCAACAGATGCACTGAAAATATACAATGGAAAAAAAGATAGTATCTTTAACCAATGGTGCTAGTGTAACTGGATGATGGTAAGTAGAGGGATGCTACTTCATCTATATTTATCACCTTGCATAAAACTGAAGCCCAAGGGAATCGAAAACCTCAACATAAATCCAGTTATACTGAACTGGATAGAAAAAAGTGAGAAAAACCCATGAATGAATTGGCAAAGGAAACCACTTCCTAAATATAACACAGGTACTTTGGAAATTAGTATGGTGGTTCCTCATAAAACTGGGACTCAATCTACGTAATGATCAAGTAACACCACTACTAGGCATATCCCAAAATGCACATTGTTACCCTGAGGTCATTAGCTCAACTATGTTCATAGAAGCATTAGTTATAACAGCCCAAACCTGGAAACAACCTAGATGCCCTTCAAATCAAGAGTAGATTATAAAATTGTGGTACATTTACAAAATGGAATACTACCTACCAACAAAAAATATGACAACCTGACATTTTCAGGCAAATGGCTGGATCTTAAGATATCATCCTAAGTGGGTTAATACAGACCCAGAAAGACAGACATCGTATGTACTGACTCATAAGTAGAGTTTAGACATAAAACAAAGGGTAATCAGGCTACATTCCACAATTTCCAGAGCAGCTAGGTAACAGGAAGAACTTTAGATCTCCAAAGATCCCCATGGGAAGAGGAAAGAGAGATTTCCTGAGTAAATTGGGTGAGGGAGCAAGGTGAGGTGGAAAGAGAACATGGGAGAATGGGATGGGTAAGAAAGCAACAGAGAGGGAGAACAAAATTTCTTCATAGAGAAACCCTCGGTGGGCTTAGAAAAAAGCCTGGCACTAGGAAAAATACCGAAGAATTCACCAGAGGACCCTGTCTAGAGCTCCAAGCAATAGTAGAGAGAGTGCCTAATAGTCCTTATCCTATAACCAAACGAATGACGACCCTAATTTTAGTTATAGAACCTCCATGTTACAACTGATGAAGGCAGAAGCAGAGATACTTAGAGAAGCACTGGGTTGAGCTCCTATTCCAAGGGAAGATAGGGAAGAGAGAGTAAAGAGCCTTTAATTTGCTAAACAGCATGATAGGATTAAAGCCTCAGCTTTTGGAGCTAGCTCCATCCCTTTTCTTGGCTTTCTGGCACAGGTCCTAGCAGGAGCCACATTTACCACACCATCTCTGGAGTTATAGTGTCCACATTACTACTAGGCAGAGCACCACAACCTCCTTGTCATGAACCCTATCTAAGTTTTTAGTACCAGGGCCTCTTAAAAGAGCCATAAGTTTTTTGCTACTAAGGCTGAGCCAAGAAGCCTTTCTTTACTTTTAAATTAATATTATTTTTTAATTATTCAATTAAGTATTTTTTCATATACACCACTACTTGCGCTCTCTTGCCTTCTCCCAGTTCATTCAAGTCATCCCTCAGCCTTCCCCCACGCCAACCCCATCCTTTTCCAAAGGAAGGCAAGGAGCCAAGGTGGGTTAGTTCAGTCTGGTGTTTCCAGTTGAGGTGGGTTAGAGTCAATCAGCTTAGTATTAGGGCTGAGTTAGGTGTTCCTCTGTAGGGAATGGGCTCCCAGATGTCAGTTCATGCACAGGAACTTAGTCTGATCCTACTCCAAGAGGCTCCACAAACTGCCCATGCCATTCAATAGTCATCTACCTTTGGAGGGTTTAATTCCTTTCCATGAAAGTTATAGATCCTCCATGTTACAACTGATGAAGGCAGAAGCAGAGATACTTAGATAAGCACTGGGTTGAGCTCCTATTCCAAAGGAAGATAGGGAAGAGAGAGTATATAAGCAAAGGTATCATGATCATGATGAGGAGACCCACAGAGATGGCTCACCCAAGCTCTTGGGAGCTCACTGACTCTGAAATGACAGCTGAGGAGCCTTCATGAAAAGGAACTAAACCTTCTGAATGTAGATGACAGTCAAAGGGAATGGGAAGTTTGTGGAGCCTTTTCAAGTCTGGTGCATGCACTGGCTTCTTGGAGGCCATCTCCTATAGATGAACACCTTAATCAGCCTTGATATTGTGGGAAGGGACTCGGTCCTATGCTAACTGCTTATGTCAGTTCAAACTGGCTCACTTTAAGAATCCTTACCCTCCCTTGGGGAATGGATAGAAAATGGTGTGGGGTAGTCTGAGGAAGAATTGGGAGTAGGGGAGGGAGGGTTAGCAGTGGGAAAGAAAAACTTTTTAAAATTAAAAAACCCTAAACATCAAAACAAACAGTAATAATAATATTATCATTGTATATGAGAAAAAAATGGGCTGGATTATCTCATTTTATTTTCTATCAATCAAGTCATGTAATAATGTTCATATTGCATTATCACTTATATGTATAGCTTTAATAAAATGAAATTTCCTATAAGACAAACTTGCCTATTTAACAATTCTGGTTTTCCTAGTGCTATCTGTGAGAGCAAGCACATTTATGTGTGGTGGATTTATGATGTTACATTATAAATAATAACCCCACCTAAGAGTTTAAGAGAACATAAAGGCAGACAGGAAGTGTGGGTGGGGCTACCAGAGTAAGAAAACTCTGGGAACAGGAAGAACAGAGCAGAAATGTCACAGAGACTCCAGAGTTGCCAGACAAGCCAGAAGAGGCAGAGGACAACAATGCTGCTCTTAGAAAGGTACTGAGCCCCATGGCTGAACAGGATAAGAATCATGGGTTAGCTTAAGGGTAAAGAGTTAGCAAGTTATATGCCTGGGCCTTAGGCTGATGAGCCTAAAATTAATATAAGCATTTGTGTGTCTCTGTGGGTCTGTGGGTCTAAACCTTAGGGCTAGGCACAGAAGCTCAGACCAGAAACTTCTGACTATATTTATGCTTCCTTCTGACTACATTTCTATCTTCCCTATAAATACTTCTATATACCCAAATCTATATTCTTCAAATTTATCATCTCATTTTTTGTTACTATTTGTTACCACATGCATGGAATTACACACACATACACACACAGACACAAACACACAGACACAAACACACACACACACACACACACACACACACACACACACACACACACACACACACACTCTTTTCTGGGGAAGACTGCCTCTAACACTCCACTTTATTCATCACCTACAGTTCTTTGTATATTTTCGTAGTCTTATAGGTTTTTTATTATGCAAATTGGCATGAACATTGATGGTACACATCTACCTTACATGGACTTAAACAAACATGATTAAAACATGGGTGCACTTGTTTTTACTGGCATAATGTCCATGGACAGCTGATGTTAATGGTCACTAGGTAGCAGATTCTTACAACAAAAAGATGTAAATTAATGCTAAAATTTTTAACAGTTTATTGTTTAGACATAGAAGAAATATATTTGAAATTAAAAACAAGGGCAAAATGGGTCTACTCCCATCTACTAGTATTGCATTAATGTTTACAATAAATATTACTTAAACAGTGATCATATTACCCCAAAACAACATGACATAACAGTAAAATATTCTTAAGTATTTGGAATAGTTTTGATTTGGTATGATATTATAGCATTATTCTTTAATTTGGTTAACAAAGGTTTATTGCATAAGCCATTCCTAGTAGCAATCTTTTCTTACTAATTATATATAATGTTTATATTAATGTCTCTATAACATTTTATCATAAATAGTTAATTTTCTAACAAATCATGTATCTCTATTAAGTTCATATATAGATACAGTTTCTAAATTTATAGCAAAGATATGCTTCCTGAAAGGGGATTTTCTTGTATTTACTAAGCTTTGAAAACTGAGGGCTTTAATGTGTGCAAAATCATTGTCTTTGTATGAAGTATGAAGACTAAGACATATAATTACTTTGAGACATCATAAAAAATCTACAAAGATTGTCCATTATATTAATTTTCTGATGGATTCTAATATTTGAGCATCTGGTAAATAATTTTTGACATTCTTAACATTTGTAAATTTAGTCATAAGAATGGATTCTATGGTGAGCCTAAAGATTTGGGTTACAAGTAAAGAACTTGGTACATTCTTTACTTCTGATAGATGTATCAAGAGATGGATACTGCTGTAGGCTTTAAGATTTGAGTAATGGGTAAAGAACTTCCCACATTCTTTCCATCTATAACATCTGTCACTAGTGTGAATGCTGTGATGAGCATGAAGATGTGAGACCTAGTTAAAAAATTTTCCACATTCTTTATGTTTGTAAACTTTCTTTTGTTTGGATTCTATGGTGAGCATAAAGAGTTGGGTTATGAGTAAAAGATTTGCCACATTCCTTAACTTTGTGAGGTTACTCACTAGTATGGATTTTATAATGTACATAAAGATGTGAGACCTGGGTAAAGGACTTGCCACATTCTTTACATTTGTAAGGTTTGTCACCAGTATGGATTCTGTGATGAGCTTGAAGAGTTGACTTTTGGGAAAAGGATTTGCCACATTCTTTACATTTGTAAGGTTTGTCACCAGTATGGATTCTGTGATGAGCTTGAAGAGCTGAATTTCGGGTAAAGGACTTGCCACATTCTTTACATTTGTAAGGTTTGCCACCAGTATGGATTCTGTGATGAGTTTGAAGAATTGAGTTTTGGGTAAAGGACTGGCCACATTCTTTACATTTGTAAGGTTTGTCACCATTATGGATTCTATGATGAGCTTGAAGGGTTGAGTTTTGGGTGAAGGACTTGCCACATTCTTTACATTTGTAAGGTTTGTCACCAGTGTGGATTCTTTGATGAGCTTGAAGAATTGAGTTTAGGGTAAAGAACTTGCCACATTCTTCACATTTGTAAGGTTTGTCACCAGTATGGATTCTATGGTGATCTTTAAGACTTGAGTTTTGGGAAAAGGACTTGCCACATTCTTTACATTTGTAAGATTTGTTACCAGTATTAATTCTATGGTGAGTTTGAAGAGTTAAATTATCATTAAGGAAGTTTCCATCTTCTTCACATCTATAAGGTTTGTCACCAGTATGGATTCTGTGATGGACCTGAAGTTGTGAGACCTTGCTAAATAACTTTTTACCTTCTTCACTTTTGTAACATTTGTTATCATTATGAGTTCTGCAGTGGCCTCGGAGAGCTGAGTGATGACCAAAAATTTTGCTATATTCCTTACATTTTTTAGGTGTTTTTCCTTTATGGGTTCTTTGGTGTCTCCTAAAGTTTGAGTAGTTCTGAAGACATAAGCCACACTCTTCACATGTATATATCTTACTTACATTATTAGTTATTTTATTTATAGTCTCATTTGAGTTGTTTCTGAAATACATTTTATATTTGTTGGCATTCATCCAAGGATGGATTTGAAGGTATCGCCTACGAATTAAATTTCTGAACTCACCTCTGTTGCATTTGTAGGCCTTCTCTCTGCTTTCAGGATTCTTGTGCGTAGTATGACATAAATATTCATTGAAGTACTTTGAAGATTCCTTATAGTTTAATATGTTCTCAACAACATATAATTTCTCATGCCTGCAGTATTGTGTATACATTATGTAGCATTTTTTATGTAAATTTAATTTGCACGGTAGTTTCTTTCCAGGATGGAACAGTACAAAACCTAGATTTAAGAAAGAAAAAAGTTTTACTATAGGTTTTCCTATTTACTATATGGGCCACTTTCCCAAGTTCCTTGAATAATTTTTGAAATGAAATTGAACACATTCATGAGAAAGTATGTAAAGTAAGTTCATAACCCAATAGTAAATATACTCTCGTAAAATTATAAATTTTAAAAGGGAAGCACTTCACCTGTGTGAACCAAAGAAGAAAAGAAATTAAATAAATTTAATAGGAAATATATAATATTAAGACAGAGAAAAGGGCATGTATATGCAATATCAATTAGTCCTTACTGTTCTGCAGAGAACTGTGCATTCACAAATAATTGTTCACAAAAATTTTAAACTTCAAGAGAATTCTATAGGACTAATCATTTTATCAAAAGAGAATTTCTGCTGCATTTTCCTCTTATTCAAATGGACTATTTCATACACTGTATTCTCATTATGGTTTTTGATCTTTAATATCTCTGGATTCCCATCAATCTTCCAATCTGTATCCACCCCCTTTGTGTCTTTATAGGGAAATTATGTTGTTCCATTATAAATAATTGTCCCCGTCTATGAGTTTAATAAAAAACACTGATTAGCCAAAGGCAGACAAAAAATATAGGTGGGGCTACCAGGCTAAAAAGACTCTAAGAACAGGCAAAACAAAACAAAATGCCAAAAAAGCCAAAAAAAAAAAAAAAACCAAAAGAAAACTATACAACTCTAAAACGAAACAAAAAAAAAAAAAAAGTACCGAGCCGCATGGCTAAACAAGATAAGAGAGTCATAGGTTAGTTTAAGAGTAAACAGTTAGCAAGTTATATGTCTGAGCTTTAGGCCGATCAGCCTAAAACTATTATAAACATCTGCGTGTCTCTGCAGGTCTGTGGGTCTGTGGGCCTAAACCTTGAGGCTAGGCCCAAAAGTCCATGACAGAATCCTCATACTACAAATGGCACCCAACGTGAGGCAAAATATACCCACATAAAGACATAAAAAACTTAAAAAATAGTCTAAAACCCCAAACAACTTCTAAGTTGTCTCTCTCACGTGAGCCATAATACAAAAACACTCTAATAAGACATATAAACTTAGACTATAACAACAGACATTTAAAATACAACTTAAAATATAAAATAATTTGTTCCTAAAGTCTCATAAAACCCACAATATACAAAAAATTTATAAATAATATATTTAAAGTTTTTGTTAATAAAAACAAAAAAAAACAAAATCAAAAATAACTTCCTAATAACAATATTTTCTTCAGTCAGCTCAGGGGCAAACAGAAGCTTAACTTTTTAAAAAAAATTTTCTAATTCAGCCATAAAGACAAAACACTTATAAGTTTTTAAAAAGTCGTACTGTCTAATACTTAAATAAAGTTAATAAACAACAAATAACAAAACTTTACCTAATAATTATATAAACCTTAAAATTCCCTAAAACACCTAAACTAAAAAAGTAAATTCTATAAAATTAAACTAAAATCTAAATAAAGCCATCCATCCATCCTACCAACCTTTAATCCTTAGCCAAAAATCTTGACAAATTAAAAATATGTTCAAAAACAACAAAAAATGTAAAAATGTAAATAAAATCATTCACTCTAGCCAAACAAAAATATAATCAAAACCAAAAAAAATTAAAAAATAAATATACAACAAAAATTTTTTTAAAATAATCTAAATAATTGAATATATATTAAAAACTTGAAAAATAAAGCCCTTAAAATAAAATTAAAAAAAAACACATAAAAATTAAAAATACAAAAAATGTCTAAATACTTTATATTATTGCCTTATCATTATACTTCTTAACTAATAATACCTTACTAAAAACTACCAAAAAATTAATTATAAATACTATTAAATTAATTCAACCTATATTTTTTATAAATAAACTTTAAAACTAAAATTCAAAAATATACTACTTTAAAACAATTTTTCTTTTTATTTCCACAAAAAATAAAAAAGTATAAATTTATTCCTAAATAAAAAAACACAAAATTTTATAAAGAAACCCTAAAAATCTCTAATAAAAATAAAGAGCCAAATTATATTGTTCCATTATAAATAGTTATCCCTGCTTATTAGTTCAATAAGAAACACTGATTAGCCAAAGGCAGACAAAAATGTAGGCGGGGCTACCAGATTAAAAAGACTCTAATAACAGGCAAAACAAAACAAAATGCCAAGAAAACCCAAAAAGCCAAAAGACAACTGCAATACTCTAAAAAAAAAAATACTGAGCCACATGACTAACCAAAATAAAAGTCATTAGTTAGATTAAAGATAAAGAACTAGCAAGTTATATGCCTGGGCCTTAGGCCAATCAGCCTAAAACTTTTATAAACATGTATGTGTCTCTACAAGTCTATAAGTCTACAGGCCTAAGCATTGAGGCTAGGCCTAAAAATCCAAAACAAAAACCTCATACTACATGTGTCATCTTAAAAAATAAACAATCATGCAAAGAACAATAGTAAAAAAAAATAAAATAAGGAAAAATTTAACAAAACAGATAGGACCAAACAAACAGAATAAAAAAGGCCAAAGCAAAAGTATAAATATATATATAGGACAATTAAACACACACATTTACATGTAAAAATTTGCATTAAGGAAGCAAACAAGAAGAAATCCTGGATATCCTAGTGTGTATACAAAGAGTTTGTAACTCATACACACAAATAAAATACAAATTAAACATGAAAGTAAGCAAATGTTCCTATAACAGTTTGAGATCTATAATGACCAAATATAATGTTGGGTTGTTTTATTGTTGAACATCTGTTGCTGAGCATTGATTGGGACTGCCCATAGAAGTATTGTTTTTCTCCCATTGGTTCTGTTTGTAACTAGTGTTCAAGAACTTTTGCTTCGGTGTTTATAAGGCAAATTATCTGTAACTTAATTTCTACAAATCTTTGTGTGATTTAGGCCTAATGAAAATAAGTGGACAATGTTTCTCTCACTTATACTTTGAGAAACAATTTCAGAAGTATTCTTGCTAATCCTAGAAGAATTCTTAAAATTTAAATTTTAATCTACTAACCTTATTCTGCTGTAGTAAGAAGTTTCTGGCCCTGCCTATCCCTGAGATCTGGACCAGCAGTCCCAAATAATCAGAAAAAAGTCTTATATTAATTCCATTTTGTTTGGCCTATGGCTCAGGCATATTATCTTACTCTTAACAAACACATGATAAGCTTCATTGCTTAATACCTTTTTTCAAAGAAGTATTCTCATCCTGCATTCTCTTTGTCTCTGGCATCTGCTCTGCTCTTTCACTTCAGAGTTTTCTTAATCTGGAGCCCAACTAGTACTTCCTAATGGCCTTCTGGCCCTATCAGCATTTTATTAAACAAGTACAAGGGACAAATATCTGCAATTCACAAGGGCATAATCACACAACATTCTGCTACATTAATATAGTATTAAATTCTTTTCTTTCGTATTATAGTTTCCCAACATATTGTTGCATGTCTCAGCTTTCATCCAAGAAGTATTTTACAGAGTTGGACAGTTGGAACAGAGACCCAGATGTAGGTGATGGTGCAGGCGCAAAAAGTTCAGGATTAGTTGTTATATCTATAGGAAACCCCTTCCCTGCAATGCTAAGAGTTTATTTAGTACAGAGTAATAAAATATGGTAAGGTCAAGCCTGATGAATGACAAGGAATTAATTATTTCTGAATATAAGTAATAACTTTTTTACAGAAATTATTCTTTAAAATTTTTTTCTGAATTCTAAAGACAAAGAAAGAACTATTCAATCTTCAAAAATAAGTAGAGCTATAAAACTTTTATTTCCTAATCTAATGTGCTATTACACAACAATGAAAAGTAATATTGGCATGAGGTTACAAAAGCAGACATAAAATGAAATAAAGAGATAATCTATTACACACAGTCAAAATGCTATTTGAATGTTAGTTTTCATTTTTCATATAATAAAATTAAGGGTTCACTAACATTTAAAAATGTGGCAATGAATCTACCTCCATCCTCTTTACAACATTTTAAGGGCGGTTTAAAAGTTCATTTTTCAGATAATTTTAAGTCAAGACAATCTTGGCAAACTATTACAGGTGTTAACTCTTTCTTTCTATGGGTATCATGCATTTTCCATTGCTTCAATCCAGCTTACCTTTTCCTTTGCCTTCTGCCTCTGTTATGGTCATATTCCATAGCTCCTTGCTTTGTTCAAGAGCTTTGATTAGCCCTGGTTCTGACAATGAAAGACCTGTGTATTAGGAAAGACATATATGACCATACTTGGAGAAAATAGCAAAAGTACATTAATTACTCATATACCATGGAATTGATGGAATAAAAGTTTAAGTATTCAATTTTCCTAGTTACACTCTTCGATTTTAAATTATTCAAAAATCCTTGTTAACAGTGTACTCGAGTTTCTTTTAAAATTACTACTGAATCAGAAACTAGGCATGTTAGAAAACATTATATAGATTAAAATATAATGTATGAAGTGTCTGAAAAGTTAAATACACTATAAAAGATTTTAGGATGTTTTTCAGTGCCAGAAAAGGTGAGTATAATGTCTAGATAAAGTTACATCAAATTTTGAGCTTTACACGATGAACTTACAGGTTTTTTAAAAATTAAATTAGCATGTGTGAATCAGGCAGGGATTTGAGATACATCTGTAAAACATATTTGAGAGGATCAACTATAACAAACAAAATCATAAAGAAAAGTGGTCTCACCTAGAGAAACCAGGTTGCTGTAGTTTTCCAACATGACATCTCTGTACAAAGCCCTTTGTGCAGAGTCCAAACATTCCCATTCTTCCTGGGAAAAGTCTATGGCCACATCTTCAAATGTCAATACACCCTGTCATAAAAACCCCCAGTTTTATAATGTGCCCAGGTACAAAGTTGTTTTTAAGAAAAAGAACATTTTAAGGCAAAATTCTTAAGCAAACATGAGGAATGTGTATAACTTATTTTAAAAGACATACTTTAAGATGATATGTACAATAACAAAACTCTATCCTGAAAATATAGAAATACAAATGATATTGTTGAGGCAATACAATTTTTTCAGTCATAGGTGTTTGGGTGACAAGCTCTCATGGGTGGTCATATCTTCATATGTGACCACCTAAAAAATTAGGAGAGGAATTATACGCCTTTTTGTATGGTCAGAGAAGAAGCAAGCAGTGGAGAAAGAAGGAAGGCTGGTGGTTGGTTCTCATTGCTCTTGGGCAAAACGGCAGGAAAATGGCAGCTGTATCAGCAGTGACATCTAAATTGTTTGATATTTGTAAATGTGTTAGTCCATTGCACCCCTTAATAAATTCTTGACCAGACTTCTGTGGGTTCTCATTTCACATGGTGACACCATCATAGGTGGTAGATTCACAGGCTGCAATGGTACTTATGAATGAAAGGCAAAGTATTGTCATGTGTAGTTCTGGGCAAACTCAGTGTGATTTGCCAACCAAAGCTCTTCATTCCAATATGCAAATTGCTACTTCTGAAACAGTAGGCTTATGTGATACAAGCTGTGGCAATGTAACCATAATTGGATAAGCTTCCCAGATAAGGTTGTGAAGCACGTGACAATATTGACATATTGAAGAATAAACAGAGATTTATCTTGCACATGGATGCAAGATATCAGTAGAATAGACCAGGGAAGGAGTCACTCCTATGCCCTCCCAATCACACCACAGGTGCAGTGAGTTGGAAAGGTAGGTTCCCAAGGCCAGATTAAGAACTGAGTACACCCCCGGCAAACAAATCACAGACAAGTACACACAGTATATTTATAAGGCATCCATTGAAATGTACATCTGAAACTGGGATTCATCTAACTTTAGACTTTTATAGTGCATGCATATCCTACCTACATTATAAATACATAGACTGCTCCAACTACAATTTCAAACTCTCTACGTGGCCATCTCTATTTCTATACTCTAATATTAAACAAGGACACACATTCTTCACACTAGCATATTCCCCCTTGTATATCTCCCCTAATTCTAATAATTTATCTTCAATTTCTGGGCCCAACATGCCCAGATATCCTATTTTCTGCTGCAAATGGATTTGTATTTATCACACACAGTAATTATAAAAGGCCACATTCCCAGATCTAATTTCAAAAATGCAAATATAATGAATGATAATTTATCCATATAGCTACAAAAGCACATAAACGTTCCTTAGGGAGGAGTAAAATAAAGATGTTTAACAGCATTTTGGGACTCTAATGAGACAATGATGCATTTTTCTTTGTTTATATAGTAAGTTATATTGATTGATTATTCAGTTTTGAAGAATCTCTGAAAATCTGGGATAAAGCTACTTGATCATGTTGGATTTTTTTTGTGTGTGTTCTAGGATTTGTTTCTCAGGAATTTTGTTAAGTATTTTTGTATTTTTTGTTGGTGTTGTCTATGTTCATGGGGAAAATTATTCTGTAAAACTCTTCCTTTTTGAATCTTGGTGTGATTTGGGAATCAAGGCAAATATGGTCTCATGGAATGAAATTGGCATTGTTCCTTCTGTTTCTCTTTGTGGAATAATTTGAGTATTGTTTGTATTCTCTTTTCTTTGAAAGTCTTTTAAAACCATGCTCTAAAGCCCTGAAATTTGTATGGTTGACATATTTTTAATATATTTCCTTAGGTAGTATATGTTTATTCATCTAATCTCGAGTTATCTTTGGAAAGTGAAACATATTGTATAAAATTATAAACTTTTAGATTTTCTAATTTTGTGAGTATGGGTTTTTAAATATGACTTAATGACTTTTGAGATTCTACTTATTTTCATTGTCTCTCATTTCATTTAGAACTTTGTAAATTTGCATATTGTCTATGTGTTGTAGTTAGTTTGGATAAGATATTTCTGTCTTAATTTTCTCTAATCTATCCTGGAAAATAATCAAACATTACTCCATGATAAAATACTTGGAGATAATATATATGTATATATATACACACACAATACGTATAAACACACACACACACACACACATGCAACACACACAAGGTGTATACCTAAATGTAACAATTAGGTTTCTGTCCTGGACTAGCCCCACAGTTTGATCTGCCTGCCACCTCTTATCAGTACCAGCAAACCCAAAGTCCCAATGAAACACCCAGATGCTTTTATTAACTTCAAGCTGTTCATCCTATGTTTTAGGCACATTGCTAGCTATCTTCTTCATCTTAACCCAACCCATTCTCATTAATCTGTCTTGCCATGTGTCCAGTGGCTCACCTGTGTTCCTTACATGTTGCTTCTTAGGGCATCTGGCTTGATCTGTTTCTCACTTTGCCCTCTTCCTACATATGCTCTGATCTCCCGCCTACTTTTTCTATGGAGCCTGCCATAGCCAAAACAGTCCTTTATTTAAAAAATGATATTCACAGCATAGAGAAAGGCTGCAACACCCAAACACAATAAAGGCAAATTAAAACAATCCTTGAGCCAACATCAAATTAAGTGAAGAAAAACTTAAGTTCTACAAAAATTAGGAAGAAGACATGGCTGTCCTCCATCTCTATTTCTCTATACCTGTGCAATTTAGTACTTGACGTTCTAACTAGAGCAATAGACATCTGAAGGAGATCAAGGGAACACAATCTGAAAAAGAAGCAGACAAATTAACACTATTTACAGAACATATGATAGTACGAATAAATGACCACAAGAATTCTACCAGGGAAATGTGTTATTTACAGCAATGTGGCTGAGTAAAAATTCAATATAAAAACATGTATCTCTTTATAAACTAATATTAAATGAGCTGAGAGATTAATTAGGACAAAACAGACACCACAATCACTACAATAATCTAAAAATATAAAATAGTTTGGGTTAACCCTAACTAAGAAAGTGAAGGGCTTGTATGACAAAACCTTTAAGCTTCTGAAGAAAGAAATTAAAGTATATATTAGGAGATAAAAGATCACACATATTCATGGATTAATGAAATTAATATAGTAAAAATACTAGTCCTAACAAAAGAAATCTCCATATTCATCTTGATCCCCATCATAATTCCAACCCAATTCTTTCTGGACCTTGAAAGTAAATACTCAGTATTATACAGAAATATGAAAAACTCCAAAATATCTATAAAACAATCCTAAATAGTAAAAAACTTCTAAAAATATAATGATTTTTAAATTTCATTCTATACTACAGAGGTATAGAAATCAATACCACATGGTATCAGCATAAAACAGACGTGTTGATTAATGCTGTGAAATCAAGGTTCATAAACTGGTACACATATAGATATATAAGTTTTGATAAAGAAGCCAATACTGCATCATGAAAAGAAGAATGTATTTTCAACAAGTAATGCTGGTCTAACTGGATGTTGGCATGTAGAAGAATGCAAATGGTCTCACATTTATCATATGGCACAAAACTAAAGCCTGTGTGGAACAATAATTACAACATTGAACCAGACACAATGAACCTGTTAAGAGGGAAATTATGGAAGGGCGTTGGACACGTTGCCATCAGGGACAATTGTATGCACAGAACACCTATAGCATAGTAACTTGGATATCAAAATAATAAATGTGATGTCATACCACTAAAAAGCTTCTGTAACGAAAAGGACACTGGCAGGAGGGATGAAAAAAAGTAACCAACAGAATCAGAGAAGCTTTTCAGAAATTCTACATCTGATGGAGTGCTAATATGCAAAATATGTAAAAGCTGAAGAAATTAGACGTTAAAAAACCAAACAATACAATTAAAAATAGGTTTCAGACCTAAACAGAGAATTTTTATTCAAAGAATTTTAAATAGCTCTGAAATACTTTAAGAAACTTTCAACATACTTAACCATCATGAAAATGAAAATTAAAACTGCTTTGTGAATCAGTCATTCTGGTCAGAATGGTTAAGATCAATAAAACAAATGACAATTCATGCTGGCAAGAATCTAGAGCAATGGGAATGCTCCTCCATTGCTGACAAGGAGGAAAAATTTATGTAGCCACTATTGGAAGGAATATGGTAGTTTCTCAAAAATAATTGGAAATTGATCTACCTCAAGAGCCAGTGATACCACTTTTGGGCATATGTTCAAAAGATGTTCCAAAATACCAAAGGACACTTACTCAACTATGTTCATAAGAGCTTAATGCATAATATGCAGAAACTGGAAACAACATTTATGTCCACAAAATAAAAATGGTATATTTACATAAATCTGTATTACTCTGATGGTAGAAAAAAATGTGTGAGAGCCCATAAAGGTTCTAGCTTGTGGCTTGTTTCCTTTTTGACTCAAGGTTAGAAAATTCAAGTTTGTTTATCATCCAACAAGGCAGCCTAATGGGATCCTTTGGCCAAAATATTGTTACCAGGTATCTTATGTTTGAAAATTGAAGAAGTATTTATACCTCTCTGCATTTGTTCCTCCACTTTGCTTAGTATAAACAGCCAGAGGAAATAAAATTGAAGCAGTTGAGAATTCATTCAGTCCCCTCATGACCCTAAGTTCTGTCTCTCAGTCTAGTTCTTTCTATATTTGTAATCTTTAATTCACCCTCCTGTCTCCAGGACTGTACTTAATGATGTAACTGCACTGAAAAAAAATAAAATTTGCAAGCAATTGGGTAGAAAAAAAGTATCCCGAGGAATACAGTTCAGGCTCAAAGAGACAAACAATGTTTACTCCTTGTAAGGAGATATTAGCCATCAATAAAGGTTAACTACACTAAAATTCACAGATCTAGAGAAGCTAAATAAAAAGGAGGGTTCTAGGAATGATAGGTGAAACAGCTGGGAAGGGGAATAGAATATAGTTTGTGAAGGGACTGAGGGTAGATGTGCCTGGCAACAGGTTGGAATCACAATGTGGAGAGAGAGGCAAAGTGTAATAGTTACATGGAGAGAAGACTGAAATAGGTGGGCATTTAAAGGGCAATATGGAAACTTAGTGCAGTGGAAACTTTAAACAATTTATAAGTTTGATGCTAGCAAGAACTACAAGTAATAAAGAATATAAATCATAAAACAGTTATCCTCTGTGATAAGGTTCAGTTCGCAGTGGTTGGGTTGGGGTAGGATACTATACCAGCCACAAAATCTATTAAAGTACAAGCTGTCCCTTTGGCAATATACAGTGGAGCTTGGTTGCTCTGAGAGTGTTTTAGTGCCCAACAAATGACTGGTCTCATCTAAAACCTACATGAACAGAGAGAGCACATGCCCAGCAGTCCCTATATACATACTTAAACTGATGTTTCAGAGACATAGGCTAGAACCAGACAGAAACACGCACACGCACACGCACAGGCACACACACATGTACACACACACACAGACATATATA
The DNA here is from genome assembly GCA_033318265.1 of Phyllotis vaccarum. NCBI lineage: Eukaryota > Metazoa > Chordata > Mammalia > Rodentia > Cricetidae > Phyllotis > Phyllotis vaccarum. The sequence continues at coordinate 146,375,183 of JARWLC010000003.1, read as the reverse complement.
TACCCACACACACAAAGTCAATGAATTGATTCCTAATGATATTTTGCAATAATCAAATGATCAAGGACTAACCCATGTGTCATCAGAGATGCTTCCTCACAAATATAATGGAGACAAAACAGAGAACCATAGCCAAAGAGATCAAGCTGAATAAACTCTGATGAAGAAGCAGAAAGAATTGCATGATCCTGAGATATTGAGGACTCCAGAAGAACACAGCCTACAGGAATAACTAATCAGGACATACAAGGGCTAAAGAGACTGAAGTGGCCATCATTAAGCCAGCATGGGTTTGCACCAAGCCCTTTGTTACATTCTGTCTTTATTCAGCTTGGGAGTTTTGTTGCACTCCTAAAAATAGAAGTTGTGGTGTTTCTGACTCTTCTGCCTGATCATGGGACCTATTTTCTCAATTGGGTTGCCTGTTCACCCGTGAGGATATATGCCTAGTCTTATTGAATCTTGTAATGCCAAGTTTGGTTGAAATCCTAGGAAGCCTGCTATTTTCAGAATGTAAGTATAACAGTAGTGGAATTGAGGAGAAAAGGAAGGTAGTGAGAAGACTGGGAGAAAAGAAGCAAAATGTGGTTAGAACGTGCTGTATGAAGAAGTACATAATAGAAAAAAATACAAAAGGCATATCACAGTTTAAACACTATGTATACAAAGAAGGAAACTTCGGAAAATTGTAAAGGAAAAAACAGAAGTCACATGTAAATGAAAACACAAAAGCTTATTTCACATTAGACATTTTGAAAGCCAGAAGAACATAGAGTAATGTATTCAAAAAATCCAAAAAATCTAAAGGTACAGCTAAGCACCATGTCGTGAATAAAATGTGATTTGTATCCTCCACTTTCTTCAGTAAACAGGACATCAAAACAAAAGTAACCAAAATTACTAAATTAACAGACTTCACTCAGCAAATATATTTAATAGAAATCTGTGAGATATTCTACCCAAAAATCCAAGAATAGGTAATGTACTCACAACACACAGAATCTTATCTAAGTATGGAACACATCCTGTGATAAAACTCAGATCTTTATCAATTCAAAAGATAGACATAACTCAGTGCACTTTATGTGATGACATTGCAAAAAGAAAAATCCCAAATATTTATAAAAAAATACTGTCTAGTGAATGTGTAAACCTATAGAGATCAAAAAAGTCATTACTGAAAGATGAATATATCAGAGAAAAATTAAAGGGAAAATCATTCTAGAACTGAATAAATATTCAAACACAAAATACCAAAACTTCTAAAATGCATTGAAGGCTGTCTGATGAAGAAATTTATAGCTCAAAGAGCCTACATTAAATTATCAGAAAGGGCACGCATATGTGGCTTAAGCATGTAATATAAAAATTACAAAAAAGAACAAAACAAATTCAGCACCTGATGGCAGAGAAAAATAATGAAAATAAAAGCATATCAAGGAAATATGGGTAATATAATTCAAAAAATCAAATAATCTCATTGCTGGGTTTTTTTGAGAAGACTCAAAGAAGAGAGGACTCAAAGTCATGGACTGTTCTATACAAAGAACACTTCTACTATACTTAAGGAAAGTATCTACAGATAGTTCTTTAAAAAATATTAATAAATAAAGAAACAGATGAATCACTTCCAAACAGTATTTATGTAGTTAGTAGCACTCTGAATCCAATACCAGGTACACAACAACAATAATTTTACTGGCCGATATCCATGATGAACACGGATTCAAGTTTGTTCAGTAATAAACCTATTAACAAGATACAGATATACATAAAAAATTATAAATGATAAAAATATGGTTTTATTCTTGAAATGGAGGAGTGTTTCATTATATACAAGTCAAATATCTAGCCAACCATAGAGATGGACTTAAAGGCAAAAGTCCTTTGATCATCTATATAGATACCTTTAATAAAATAGTTCTTAACAAGGAATTTTATAGGGCATATAGGACTAGGGGAAAAATGTCTAGACATAGTAAAAGGAATATATGCAAACCACAAAGTCAACATTATTTTAGACAGAAAAGAGATTGAAATGATCCTTTTGTAAAAGGAGAAAGGGACATCCAATATTTCTACTCCATTTAAATACTGTGCTTGAATTACTAGCGGAAACAATAAGGTGATGAGAAGAAATTAAAGAGATAGTAAAATAAAAGGAAGAGCCCAAACCTTTTCTCTTTGGACAGGATATGACACGTTATTAGAGATCAAAAGGGTCTAAAAGAAACTTCTAGAAATGATAAACTCAAAAATGTGGCAGGATATAGAATCAGCTTCTTTATAAATAAACAACAAAAGTACAGTGAAAGAGACTGTCAACTTAATTCTATTTATAATTATATGAGAGAAAAATATTTATCTGGGGAAAAACCTAATGAAGAAAATGGAGAACATATACAATATAATATTTGCAACTTTGAAAAAAGATAAGAAAGTTACTTGAAAATGGGAAGAGACCCCATGCTCATGTGTTGATAGAAATAATATGAAAATGAGCATTTCCTTACAGATTTGAAGGAGTTCAAATCAAAATCCTCATTTCATTCCTCATGGGCAAATGAAAAAAGAACTGTCTTAAAATTGAAGAATCATGCCAAAAGAACTTAGATAGCCAATAAAACTATGGAAAAGGTAGGATTACATTCCCATTGCATTAGATATTTTACAGATTGTTAAACCATGACACACTTCTGTGATTTCTCTGAGTTATTCCCTAGAGGTGGAATGGAAACTCTCATTACTGAAGACATTATGTATTTCAGACTCAAGGCAAGTTGTCCCTGAACTAGAACTGACCTGAATGCCTCCTGCAAACTTCCATGGTACCAGACTGCACTGTGCAAAGCAAAGATCAGTCTTACCCCTCCCAACTCCTATGAACCACAACATGCACCAGCATTGCAAAATAACCCGAATAGCACACTCTAGTCAAGTATACATTGGTGGAAACTCACAGCCCTTTAGTTGTAGGTGTGGGCCACTGTACATGATGGAAAATGATACCTTGAACTGGAAACATGGCCACCTACCTATGGTTAGTGAACTCATAGATCATGGGGAAAAATCTACAATTTCCACATTACTAAACCAGTATTATCTCTTGTGGGAGGTTGTGTTGTTTCATTTTAAATAATTGTTTCAACCACTGATTTAATAAAAAGAGCTGATTGGCCAAAGGCAGGCAGGAAGTGTAGGTGGGGCTATCAGACTAAAAACTCTGAGAACAGAATGCCAGATCAGAACACCAGAGGGAATTCCAGAGAGAGGCCTGGAAGAAGCCGAGGACAACTATAATGCCTTAAGAAAATGTACCGAGCCCCATGGCTGAACAAGAGACATGGGTTAGAATAAGGGTAGAGAGCTAGCATGTGATATGCCTGGGCCTGAGGCTGATCAACCATAAACTATTGGAAGCTTCTGTGTGTCTCTGTGGGACTGCGGGACTGTGGGACTGAGGGTCTGTGGGTCTAGACCTTGAGGTTAGGCCCGAAAGTCTGGGCCAGAAACCTTGTACTACAAATGGCAGCCCAACGTGTGGCAAATATACCCACAAAAAGCCATAGAAAGCTTAAAAAAATGGTCTAGAGCCCAAAGCAGCCTCTGAATTGTGTCTCCCACATGAGCTGTGGTACAGAGACACCCTGGTGAGGCACATGGGCTTGAGCTACAGTAGCGGGCTTTTGGAGTAGAATTTAAGGTATATAATGGCTGGCTCCTGAAGTCTCACAGGACCCTCAATATAAGGAAAAGGTTATAAGTGATGTATTTAAGGTTTCTGTTCAAAAGGGCAAAAAGGGAACAGAATCAAAGATGGCTTTCAAGTGTTGATGTTTTCATGGATCAGCTCTGTTTGCCAGAAACAAACTGAGGCTTGGCCTTTTAAAGAGAAGCTTCCTGATTCAGCATTAGAAGCAAAATATTTGTGAGTTTTTAAAGAGGCCCTGCTACCTAACACTTAAATGGAGTTAATGAGTAGCAGATGGCAAAGCTTTACTTGATAATTATATGGACCCTAAAATTCCCAGACTACCTGGGTTAAAAAGATAAATTCTATAAAATTAAACTAGGAGCTGGGTGGAGCCATCCACCCATCATACCAGCCTTTAATCCTGGCAGATTAAAGGTGTGTTCAGAAACAGAAGAAATAGAATCTGGGTGGAGTCAATCACCCTAGACAAGCAAAGGTGTGGTCAGAGACAGAAAAAGTTAAGAAAGAAATATATAGTAAAGACAGTTTTTTTTTTTTTTTAAAAAAAAAGTCTAAGTGGTAAAGAGTGTTTTGAAAATATATATACATATGCGTAAAGAAAGAAAAAAGAGGTAGAGAAAGCCCTTAAAGAAATAGAATAAATAAATAAATAAATAAATAAATAAATAAATAAATAAATAAATAAATAAATAAAAGCCAAGTAAAATGGAAAATACAAAGAATGTCTGGATACTGTATATTACTGTCTTATCTTTAAGCTTCTTGACTAAAAATGACTTAGTAAAAGCTGCTAAAAGACAGTTGATTATAAATATTGTTAGAGTAATTCAACCTATATTTTTTGTAAATGAGTTTATTTTAAAATTGAAATGCAGAGATATGCTACTTTGGAGAAGAGGTTTTCCTTTTATTTTCACAGAAAATGAAAGACTGTGGATTTCTTCCTGGATAAAGAACATAAAGTTTGATAGAGGAAGACCCCCTGAAAAGTCTCCAATGGAAATGGATGGACCAAATGATTCAGCATTTCAGAACACCTCTGTGAAGTTTCCTGAGCTCTGAATCCAGAACAATTTCAAGAAGACTAGCTGAGATGACCCAGCCTTAGAGACTACTCCACTAAAGACTTGTGCATAATCCTGCATTTTTCTTTGGATTCCTATGGGATTTCCAGCTTCCCCATTCAGCAGGAAGTAGCCTAGAGAATGATGTCCACATTCCCAAAACATGGATTATGGATGTTTGTGTTTATTTACAGTGTTGTTTATAGGATGTTACAGATAAGGGGGGAAAGAATATTAGATTTGGAGTTCTTTTTGTTTTAAGAAGAGAAAAGGGGATATGTGGGAGGTTGTGTTGTTTCATTTTAAATAATTGTCCCAACCACTGGTTTAATAAAAAGAGCTGATTGGCCAAAGGCAGGCAGGAAGTGTAGGCGGAGCTACCAGACTAAAAACTCTGAGAACAGAATGCCAGAAGAACACCAGAGGGAATTCCAGAGAGAGGCCTGGAAGAAGCCGAGGACAACTATGATGCCTTACGAAAAGGTACCTAGCCCCATGGCTGAACAAGAGACATGGGTTAGATGAAGGGTAGAGAGCTAGCAAGTGATATGCCTGGGCCTGAGGCTGATCAGCTGAAAACTAATGAAAGTGTCTGTGTGTCTCTGTAGGACTGCAGGTCTGCGGGTCTGGGGGTCTGTGAGCCTAGACCTTGAGGTTAGACCAGAAAATCGGGGCCAGAAACCTAATACTACAATCTCTAGTTCTTATTTACAGTAGATGCCATTACTGAAAATCTTAACTAGAAACATAATAAATCAAAATTTAGAGCTGTAGAACCCACTCTGAATGGTTACCTCTACAAAATTATCCCCCACCACAGACACACACATAAGGCTCAAGAAATATTGGATAATTGAGACTAAAATAAAGCAATAGCCAGAACATCAGTAAGTTTTCTATGATGCTGTTTCTCCAAGTAATGTCAGAAACAACACCCATAAATCTCATTATTATGCCCGTGTAGACAGAGGTTAAGGACGAAACCAATAGACATGTGAAAGTGGATGGAGACTTGTCAGAAACCCTCATTCTCACTCAATGAACTGTAAACAACTAAAATTGATGTAGAAATAATGTTCTCTTGTCAAAAGCACAGCAATTAATTATCGGATGGCAAACGATCAGACCTAAAAAATACACATACAATTAACAGTGTACAGACTAAATAGATTGAATATACTAATATGTGTATATATGTTTATACACATAAGAATAAAACAACAATTAATCATAAACAGAGGCTTTGATTTGGGAGAAGGCAAGAATGTGCACATGAGAGCTTTATTTTAATTTGAATTACAGGATTAAAATTTTTAGAAGATAGAATAGAAAGGCATATGCTTAAGCTGTGGAAAATAAAGGCAGGAAAAAGAAGTAAAATTAGAAATAAAATGGAAAATTAGATGTGAAACAAAAAAAAACATTGAAAATAATTAGGATGTGCTTCTAAAACTTCCCTTTCCATTAATTTCTCAATGCTGTATTTACATAATATGCAATATAATTAAAATATAAAAGCCATCATATTAATGAACAAAATTTGACATGTGTATTATTAAGCTAACCACAAATAGAAATATCTTTAGAGAAACATAATCAAATATTATTCCCACATTTTACATCTTTTTTATCAATAATAATAAGAATATTAAGGCTGAACAAAGCACAAAATTTCAATTGTCACAAAAATGTAACAGAAATATAGGCAGATTAATTCTCTGCTGTAAACTGCTAATGATAAAAAACTGACACCATTATTCCTCAGATTAATTTATACATTAGAAAGGCATTGGCTGATATGAGCAATTTCATGAAGTCTCTGTTATTTGGAAACCAAAATCCAATAAAGAGATAAAAGTTTAATAAAATGTTATTATATATATAAAATATTAGAATACACAAGCTAACAAGTTTTAAAATAACAGCAAATGATCATTCTCCATGATCACTCAGTCCATCACCCAGACCTTCAATAATGTCTCAGGCTCACCATCTTTTAATCAATGTATTTCATTAAATGGATTCAAAGAGAGATATGACCTAATGATGTCAATTGTTTTAGGAAGAAGTCCTTTAAAACAAGACTCAAGGCATTTAAGGATGTGCATAATATATTTGTAGCCAATATTATTGCACTGATAAAATAGTCAAACTATTTTCACCCAAATCAGGAAAATTGGATGGTTTTTCCACATCCTGTATGTATGTTTAGTATAGTGTTGTAGACTTAATCAGAACAAAAACTAACTAACAAACAAACAAATAGAAATGAAGAATAACAGCCATAATGAGGAAATGGAGCATTCAATGTGTCCTGACTTGAGGAAATTGTGATATTTTCTGAGACAAAATACTGCACCAGAAAAATCGGTAAACCTTGCATACATACATACATACATACATACATACATACATACATACATACATATAGAGAGGGAGAGGGAGAGAGAGAGGAAGAGAGGGAGGGAGGGAGGGAGGGAGAGAGATCCAGAGGCCAAATGAGATATCAACATTAAAATCAGTATCATTTGTATATATCAAAAATATAAATGAAGAAAGCTAGTGAAGATTTTCTGTAGTATTAATTCTCCTATACTGACTTTCTGGTGATGCCTCATTTAGAATTTGTCTATGAACCACACTGCCTTGGAACCTTCTCCAGCTGCAGCGCATATTCTGGTTTTCATTTGGTACAGAGCTCTTATTAAGAAATTTAACAATTTCATTACTTTAAGAAATATTCAAAGTGAATTCATGTGATAAATAAGAGACTTCTTATATTAATCTTAATTGCAGAACTTGTCAAATACCAGATTAAATGTTTAAATTTTGTGTCAGGTATACATCAAACTCGTAAGTTTAATTCTATACTGCATGTAAAACATATGAAAGAATTACATGCATGTCACCTTTGAAGTCTCATACATTCTCTCTAGATTAAACCTATGTTTCAAATTTAATGAGAACATTTCATAAGAGAATCATCTAATTCTAAAACTATGACATTAATTGAGGTTGTGGAGAGTAGGGAAAATATATAAATAAAATATTGTATGATGAATAAGAAATATACTCCTTACACCTTAATATTTATAACCAAGATGTAGATATAGCTAAAATATATGTTATGGTCAAATCAGGTACATTATCTAAATAATCTGTGAGGCCAGGCCTTGAATTCAAACGTAATACCCATGAAAGTAAAGAAATATAATACAAAATAGAAGATTCATGGAAAAAGAAGTTGAAAGAATTTTTTTCTACATGTCAACAAGAACAAACTTAATGTATTTCCTATAAAAGAGTATGTAATTGATAGTTTTGGAAATTTTAACACGGAAAATTAGATCATAATTACTTAAGTTTATTTCTTTAAACATGCAGTTGATTAAAAAATCTACTTAATGTAATTGTATAATAAATCATGTATTTATAATACTGTACCAGCCAAAATACAGATACCCAAAGAAAATACCCAAGATCAGATTTTCTTACTGACTAAGATTCTAGAATACAGATTAACAAGAGAATGGGTAAGTAACATTTTTAACTACAATAATTTATACATATAATGTTGTGCGGATTTTAAGACTAATAATAGCTAACAATTTGTCTATAATCAAAATCAGTGAAATTTATTGCAAAATACTTTTAGGAAAATTCATCTAATATTACAGAGAACATACATGGTTCAAATGAAAAAATGAGCTACCACTTTAGTATCCTTTTTTCAAATGTTTTGTTTTAACGATCTTGGTTCTATTTTATAGTAAATATTTAGCATATGTAGACATTTTAATTATGAATACTTTTTAACTTTTCTAGACGTAATAAAGTACATACTATAGACTAAGGATGAGCATCAACATCAATGGGCCATAAACCCCTTGCAATGGCATCCTGACTACAATGTATTTTAGTATAATGATGACCCAAAGCTTGTGAAAATAGTAAATCAGACCCAAATTTTATTAAAGTTCTATTACATGAGATGGAACCCTTTACTGACTCTACTTAGTGACAAAGTTCCTGAAAGTAGAGAGTTCAGAGAGCTTGGGTAAAACTGAACACTACTTTTCTACGGAAAAAAAACCCTCATGAATTACCTTTTACTATACTGGCTATAATCATAGATTAAAGCCTTGTTCAGTCATCATTAGAAGATATTCCTCCTGTTACAGGTGGAAAGAACAAATAGACTCACGGCCAGACAATGTGCAGAAAGTGAGAGACGTGGGAAACTTCACGTCTAGATGAGATGTCTCCATCACATTTCTTCCTTTAGGGATTTGAGAAGACCATGAATGAGGAGGAAGATAGAGGGTAGAAGCAAAAGGGGTTGGAGGACACCAGCACACACAAACACAGCCATCTAAATAACCAGTATATAGCACCTATGAAATAGCAGATCCTGAGGCGACACAAACAGGGTACACACAGTTCTGCACCAGATGCTGTCCTAGATAAAAAAGTGGACACATGCCCACATCCTTGACTCTGAGTCTTCACTTGATAACCACTTGCAAATGAAAACTTAGCCTTTTGTGAGGAATTGTCATTGGGAACAGAAACTAACCTTAAAGGTAGGTTGAATTGGCACCTCAATGAACTTGACCGAGTCCTTGCAGTTTTACGTCTCACCATATTCTCCTGGAAAAACTATATCTTTTTCTTATATTATATGTATTTTGTTTAATTAACTATTTTCTCTCTTTTTAATCCTACAGGTCATTTATATATATGTATGTATGCATGTTTGTGAGTGTATATATGTATATATGTGTATATATATGTATATATATGCATTCAGGTTATACATTTTAAGGAATTTGTAAGTTTGTAACTAGTTGATCTCGCATCTATTATATTACTTGTGAGTTTTATTGCTCCCTTAGCCTGCTTATTTTTGCTGTCCTGTTCTAATGGCTTCACTTTTGTTATATGTGATCATATCCTATTATACTTTTTCTTATTATTCTTCCTTAGAAATCAGTTTGTTATCTAATGAGAGACAGATGGGAGTTGATCTGAATGAGAAGAGTTGTTGGTAGGAATTTGCATGAGCAGATAAGGAGGAATCCATAATCAGGACATATTATGTGAGAAAGCATCTCTTTCCAATAATAGTAAAAATAGATATAAACCTATAAATACACACCTATTTTTTCTGAATTCTCCACATAAAAACAACAGTTTTTGTTCAGAGATGAGTGGGGTCATCCTTTGTCTCCAACTCAAGGCAACAAAACAAAACAATTAAGGGTACATTAATTTTCTGCATAAGATTACATGATATATGCACATGACTCAGCAATGCTTTGAAATAATTATGGCTGATAATTTGAATCCAATAGAACCTAGAGATGTCTAACCTATTCTGGCTCTACAAAAAAATACTTTATACAAACCTGTAATACAAAAAAACAAAATAATATTCTTTCTAGTGGTAGATGTTTTCACAGAGCACCCAAACAGGTGAATGAAATCAGCATTAGGATGAACTGATGATGCTTTTGCATACAGAGGCTAATAATCATTTCTGTGATATTAACTTTCCAACAAAAACCCTCAAATGGAAACATCATAATTTTATGCTAAGTAAATATATCTGTCTCATTCTAAATTGTCAAGTATCTGTCTATGTAGTTTATGTTTCTAGCAGAGTATGCCACCTCTATTCTACTTTTTATAACTATGAATTTGTTTTTATAAGCCAGGAAACCAACAGATCAGAGCTCTCAGATTAAATCCATGCAGTGCTTTTGCATTTATGTCTTTACATGAGGACACAAACCCATCCCTCTAGGTACTGGGCACTAGTCAGTTTACAAATTCATCTGTCATGATGGATATTTTAGTGACGAACATTATTAGTTTTTTTGAAAATATATCTTGTGATAAAAATGAGTTCAGAGGACAGAATGAAGAAAAGCCCTCACTGTGTAAGCATGTATTGAAAGACTCAATAATAAGCCTCATTAGAAGGAAAGATGAGAAAATATCACTCTAAGTAAACTATTCAGCAAGACTATGAGAAGCAGAAAAATAGGACAAAAGAGAAAAAGGAAAGGAAAGTGTACAGAGAAAACATGTGACCTTTGGAGAAGAAACCTAACAAAGCTGCTGAGCAGAGACATACTTACCTTAGAACCAACCATCTCTTCCTGAAGCTTTTCTATGAGCTTCTCTCTTGGGGGAAAAACAACTTGCTTTAATATCTCCCAGTGTCTCTCTTTAGGATTTGTAGTAAAACTTCAGCAAATACCATTCACCTGCTACAAACCAACTGACAATCTACAGAGCCTCAGAAAGCAGAAAACAGCAAAAGGCACGTTTGGTCTTATCTTCCTTCTTCCTTGGAGCTCTTTACCTTTTCTTTGTTTCTGTCTGTGTGTCTGGCTGACAGCTGTCTGGCTTCTGGCCCCTGGTGTCTCCCTCAGTTCTCTACTCTCATTTTTCTCCTCTTGTTTCTCTTGAGCCTAGAGATTCCCTCAATCCACCAGCTCATGTATCTTTACTCCTGCCTCGCAACTGGCCAATTAGCTTTTTATTAGACCAATCAGGTGCCTTAGGTAGTCAAGGTGAAGCAAACGCAGCACATCTTTACATAGTTAAACACACATCCTTACATTGTTAATCTAATGCAGCATAAAGAAATGTAGCACACCTTTACACAGTGAAAGTAATATTCTGCAACACAAACAAATGTAACACCTCTGTGCTTAGTTAAAAAAATATTCCACAACAGAGAATGTTGTTAGGAGTCATTTTATTACTAATAACTTTTTGTTGTTGTTTATTTACTTATTTTAGAAAAATAGTATTGGGTTTTACTCTGTATCCCCGAGTGTCCACCATATTCCAGGGCAGGTCAGACCCCATGTCTAAGAGTTGACCAACATCAACATCTAACAGACTCGGGGTGTATGTGTGGGTGCGTGTTTGTGTGTGTGTGTGTGTGTGTGTTTGTGCGTGTGTGAGAGAGAGAAGAGAGAGAGAGAGAGAGAGAGAGAGAGAGAGAGAGAGAGAGAGAGAGAGAGAGAGAGAGAGAGAGAGAGAGAGAGAGAGAGAGAGTGTACACATGAATGAATTTACCTTTTGTTTTAGATTTTCTCATCTTCTGTCTCTTTTTGTGGCTTTCCATTTTTAAATCTTTATTGTTTTTCCCAGTATTTTTCATGAGAGAGGACATCAATTGGGTGGGGAGTGAAGAAAAGAGGATCAGAGAAGAGCTGAGGGAGGGAAGAATTTATGAAAATATGTAAATATGTTCACAAAACATTTTTAAGTAAACAATTTAAAATTCATCTTAGAGGTTATTTAGCTCCATTGTTAGACTTATTTCTATGCCTTTGAAAAGCTGCTATTAGATGGTTAATTTCCTAATTTATTTCTCTACGTGCTCATAGGCATATGGGAAGATGAATAATTTTATAAAATTTAATTTTCTGTTCTTAAGTGTTACTTAAAGCACTCACACCTCCAGGAGTTTCTCTGGTGTCTTGGGACTTGTACTTATATAATCACGTTATTTTGAAAAAGAACAGTCGGATATATTCTTTGACTTTTATTGCTGCCTTGCTTTGTCATTTCCAATTTTCTCAAGTTAACTCTTAAGACTCTTTATTAAACAAGACTGAAGAGACTTTGTATATTTTTCTTGTTAAAATTTTATAGGTAAAGTTTGGAGAGATGGCTCAGCACTTAACACTTACTGCTTTCAGAGGACCAGGGTTCAGTTCCAGTACCCACATGAGTCCACACAAGCAGGGGACCCAGCGTGCTCTTCTGAACTCCAGAGGCACCAGGTACACACATGGGTGCACACACATAAATTCTGGTAAAACAATCCTAAAATAATAAATCTTGAAAATTAAAATTTTAAAGGTAATGTATCTTTTTCTCTGCTCTACACTGTTGTCCTAAGTTTGAGATACACATCCTTTGTCGTGTGAGCTCTGTTCCATGTATGCCTGGTTCCTTTTGGAGTTTTACCATGAACATTTGCTGAGCTTTGTGAGATGACAGTTTTTGTTTCTATTAAGAATTATATTCCATGGGATTTTTCTTCTCTTTGAGTTCATTGCTGTTCTTCTTGGTTGGATTTCTGAAAATTCAGTTTTGTCTTCCTTCTTTGAATTAATCCTTTGCTGTGTTGGGACATTCTTGGTTGCTTTCTGTCCATCCTGTATTTGTGTATCAATCAAATGAAATGTATCATTTCCTGTCTTCTCATGGATAATTTCTCTAATGATTCTGTTTATGGTTTGCCTCTGTTTATTATCTGCAGTGCTACTTGTCTAAAGTGAATTGTGTTAATTTGTGATTATCTTGAAATACATTTTTCGAACAATTTAAAAGGAAGTTTCCCGAGTGCAGCAATGTGGTTGACAGTTGTTTTATTTCAGACATTTAAATATATATCCCATGTGCCCTTGGTTTTAGGATTGATATTATTCTGTGGGATTGGCACTTTTAAGTTGTCATTGTTCCTTAAGTGATTTCAGTATTAATTAGCTTTTTTTTATGTATGTCATTTTTGTATGGAAGGACTAGAAGAGGCCCTGCCATTGTTCCTAACACAGAAGGCTGAGAGAAGAGAGCAATGGGAGAAATGGCTGGTTCTGTAGTAAACACATCTCAAGTTAGTAGTCATGTCTACTTTTCTGTTAGAAATGTTATGATGTATTGAAACCTTCAAATCCTTTAATTATGTGCTTCTGATAATGTTATTGAAAGTGTTTAATTTTTATAACTTTTGCCTCCTTGGACATAGGAAAGCATTCCATCTATTGGTACATGAAGAAACTCTAGTTTGTTCTTTCAGGGTGTGCTGACGTTCAGGGATGTGGCTGTGGAATTCTCCCAGGAAGAGTGGGAATAACTAGACTCTGTTCAGAGGGCTTTGTACATTGGTGTGATGTTGGAGAATTACAGCAATATTGTCTCTGTGGGTGAGGATATTTATTTCTGTCAGAACTAATTCAATCCGCATCAATTCATCTTTGCATAGCTCGAGGGAATTGACCTGGGAAGGGACAGTAAAAGAGTGTTGGAAAAAGCAGACACATGAGCACAGAGGAAAGCCAGGATCAGGTGGACTTAGCTGTTAGGTAGAGAACCCACAGCACCCTGGAAGCTCAGTGTATTTGTTATGTAGAGCTGAACAAGGAGATGGGCTATTGCATGCAGCTGAACAACAGGATGTGGTTATCACATATGGATAAACAAGGAGGCAGGTGTATGGCATACAGCTGAATGAAAGGGACAGGTTTAGTTAAACTCAATAGGAGCAGTCACTGTAGGGAAGCAGTCTTCGGGCCATAAACATCCAGGAGAAGAAGCTAAGGTGGACATTTTCTGCACACACCATCAATGTTTCCACTTAGACTCCAGAAGAAGGCTCTGCTCTTTCTGAGCCTCACCTGAAGAGGAAGACTTTGTCATTTTCCCATGGGTCTGAGACTGTGGTCTTGGGCATGGCCAGTTCTGTCACAGTAGACTTTCACTCAGGACTTCACAGACTCATGGCTTCTTCATCCCCTGTCATTCATCCTTGGATCAGCTTTTTAGATGTGTAGATTCTGTGTGAGGCTGTTTCAGAAACTAAAGAAAGTATCAAAATATTGGTAGTAGAAATGAAGTTTTTCATGCATTATGCATTTGTGTTGTGTTCCTTTAGGAGGTATTGTGCATCCTCTGTTTTGGTTCTATAATACATTCAGGAATTCAGTAACATAGTATCTACGTCCACCCATATCCCGTAGGTCCATTCTCATCGTTCATCTGATACAGTTTTAAAATACACAGGCTGAAAATGCTTCCTAAATATCTTTGAGATAGTGACAGGAAATAACAATTTGCAATTTGTTTCTAGATCCATTTATGTTTTTCTGTGGTCATCTGCTGAGCACAGTATTATGTTAGCTTAGATGTCCAGGTAACTTTATAAAGAATCTAGCAAGGGTTATGTGCCATTTTACAAAGCACAGGAGTTGTCTGCAAGGTAGACTTGGTCACCTCTTTGAAGCCAGACAGAGTATCCTGAAATATGAAGAGAGAGGGGACAATGAGCAGATAGAGAATCAGGTGGGGTTGATCTAATGAGCAGGCCCAAAATTAGGGGTTTAAGTGAGACAGGATGTAATATCTCCAAACAGCTTCACCACATTCATTTCCACTCACAATAATTCTTGACAAGTTTACTTTGTAAGGTGTTCTTAGTTATGTTGACTCAATACTAGAATACAAATGTTGCCATCTTGAAATGATTGTATGTTTTATAATCTGTCAAAAGTCCACAAAGTAGAATTATTTTTTTAATTTCTTTTCTTATAAATATGTCTTTATATTACATTCCTCATTTAAAAATATTCTAATCTATTATGACTCTTCCATGAAGTAGGTTTATTCTGTAATTTCCTACCTTGTAAGTATATCACTATTTCTCATCCTTAATAAAATTGCCCTTTCAGAAAGTTATCTCAGGAACCAAAGAAAGCAGTTGCCTGGGGAAATTTCCATTTAAGGAACTAGAGAAACCACAGTAGTATGTGGAGTTGAGTCAACATAGGATTAGAAATAAGCAATTATTGACAATAATATCTCTTCCTCTAATACGCTACAGCATATGATATCTAGTAGAAATATTTATTTTGTCCTCATTACTCTTGAAAACCCTAACATGATTTTCAGAAAAATTCACAATTATAGTTTTAGGTAAGCATTTGATATTAAAAGCAATTAAGAATTCTAAAGCATAATCTTTGCTGTATCCACTTAGTGAGGCCAATATTATGAATGCAGTATTGGATTAAATGATTCCTTTGGTAATTTCTGGAAAATTTTAAATAAGTAATGTATTCTAAATATAGTCAGAGAGCTCCATCCCAAATTTAATTCTTATTTCCTCAGTTACTTGTGCCAAGTTATATAGTTTATACAAGAATGAATGGGACAGTGTAAATCATTGACCCTTGAATTAGTCCATACATCTTTGTGAGTATCCATGAGAATTATAATGGACAAAACATCAACCTCTCCTCTAGTGAGAACTCTAGTATAAATTAACAGTTTACTTAAAAGAACTTAGAGAAACAGTCATATATTGAATCTGTTTAAATTTGTATCTAACACTTTTAATCTCAATGTACTCATCTTTCAGAGAACTATTGCATTGTGCTCTTTTCCACCAATATATGGATAATGAGACATATTCTAAATCCAGTGAGATTGACAAAATGCTTCATGAATCCACCCAATGCCCGGCTTATACAACAAGGTATACTACAGAAAATTCTAATAACTTTTGCTGTGATTATAGTCATTGGATTGCCTCGACTGAATCATCAAACATAAATAGATTTACACATATGCCCACTGGAGAAGAAGCGTGCAAAAATAAAAACTCATCACTTGCCTCTACCTTCAAAATTATTCAACAGGCAATCTGTATTGGAGAGAAACCACACAAATTTAGGGGAAAATGCTTTGATTCTAACTCAAGCTGCAGTGGACTTTCAAGAATTCCTCCTGGAAAGAAAATGTATAAATGTGATGTTTGTGACAAATACTTTAGCCATTACTCAAATCTTAGAACACATAAAAAAATTTATACTGGAGAAAAACCTTATAGGTGTAGAGAATGTGATAAGTCCTTTCTTCAGTTGTCAGCACTTAAAAGCCATTACATTGTTCATACTGGAGAGAAGCCTTACAAATGTCAGGAATGTGGCAAATCTTTTGCCCACTGTTCCACTTTCAGGAAATATAACAAAATCCATACTGAAGAAGAATTTTATAGTTGTCAAGAATGTGGCAAAGTGTTTTATCAGTTGTTATACCTTAAAAGCCATTACAGAACCCATATTGGTGAGAAGCCTTACAAATGAAATGAATGTGGTAGATCCTTTATTCACTGTTTATCTTTTAGAAAGCATCAGAAAGTTCATTCTGTAGAGAAGCTATACACCTGCAAAGAATGTGGGAAGTCTTTCCTTGAGCTGTCACATCTTAAAAGGCATTACAGAACCCATACTGGAGAGAAGCCATATAAATGTGAAGTATCTGACAAATCCTTTACCATGAACTCAATTCTGAAAACACATCATAAAATTCATTCTGGAGAGAAACCATACAAATGCAAAGACTGTGACAAATCCTTTACCCAGCATTCAAATCTTAGAAGGCATCAGAAAGAGAGTTCATACTGGAGAGAAGCCTTACAAGTGTCAGAATTGTGACAAATATTTTACCCGGTTATCAACTCTTAGAAGACATCAGAAAATTCATGCTGGAAGTAAAAATACCATTGTAAATAAGGTGGCATATTTTTTATCCTGTTCTTTAGCCTTGCAAGCCACAGCAGGACCCATAGTTAAAACAAACAAACAAACAAACAAACAAACAAACAAACAAAACAAAACCTTTTGAAACCCTTTATTGAAGGTTGAAATGTTAGAAAATATCACAAGAATTTATACTGAAGAAAATTCTTGCAGGTGTAACATTGTGGAAAAATTTTTAAGAAAAACATTTTTGATTTTGTACTCTGATATCAAAAGTAGATACAATGAGTGCAAAAATGTATGTAACCTAAGAAATGTGACCAAGTTTTTTATTTTTTTGTAACAGTTTTATTACATATCGGAAAACCTGTACTGAAGAGAAACCATATAAAATGTATATACTAATGTGCTATCTTCATATGTAGATATATTAGAAAATTCACCCAGAGAAAAACCTGAGTTTGGCCTTTATTCTACCTTCAAAATAGTCATTCTGGAATAAAATGCTTCAAATATCAAGAGTGGGAAGCCTTGACGGAGACATGTGAATCTAAACAACACATTCTCATAAATAGTACTCTTAAGTCATCAAGAATGTGCAGGGAAGTCACTTTTAAGTACTCAACATTGGGGAGGTATTAATCCTGCTTTAAAGTGCAAATAGAAGTGATATTAGAAAGATCAAGGCATAAAGATTCATAGATATAAAGACCAGTGTAGTATAATGAAGAAAACAATGAATACATGAATTCATCATGATTTCAGTGGGAGTGGATTCTTATATTTGCGCAAATGAAAAAATACTGTTTTCAAACTTTTTTTTTTTGTATTGCCAATATTGGAATTTATTGAATAAGAGCACAGTAGTTACTTCACAGTTTTTTGAAATGTAAATACGTGTGATCTTGCTTGCAAATGATTATTTGATAATTTGTATCAACTGCTGCTTATCAAGCCCGACTCTATGATACAGTGGAAGTTAAGGAGTTAGTGACTGGCCCCTGACTACCTGAGACACCAGTCAGCTGGGGAGAATTCTTTAATGTCAGTTTCAGATTTGCATGGTAAACAACGCTCCATGCCTTCTTCCAGCTCACATATTCTTGCTACCTGCCCCCTCAGTGGTCTCAGAGCCTTGGAGGGTGAATTAATCAGGGTTCTGTAGAACGATGCTTCTCAATCTTCCTACAGTTCCTCATATGGTGGTGATCTCCAACAATAAATTATTTTCATTGCTACTTCATAACTAAATTTTCTATTGTTATGAATTATAATGCAAATATCTGTGCTTTCCAATGGTGTCAAAGGGGTACCAACCACTGCTCTAGAAGACCAGAACTGATAGGGTGAATATAGATATATTTTTAAAAAGACTTGTTAGAATGGAGTACAGGCTGTGTGGCTAGTTCCAAAATTGTTGTCTATTGATGGAAAGTCTAAGATCCAACAGTTGTTGAGTCCATGAGGCTAAATGTCTCAGTTGGTCTTCATTTGGTCATTGGAATCTTGAAGAATAGGGTTTTTTTTCCTTTTTCAAGTCTTTTTTAAAAATTGAAAATATATATTTCTCTATAGCATATATTATGACAGAGTTCTCTTGCCTGCAGTTCCTCTAGGATCTCCCCACTTTTCACCCACTGAAATCCAAACCTTCTCCTTTCCTCTCATTAAATTATATGCATCTAGTGTTGTAATGGCATTTCTTGGTCCTGGGCAACCAGAGGTCCTGATCCACAGACCTGCCCCACTAGCCCCCTTAGCTGCCTGTGTTGCACAGGCCCCACAAATGTCTCAGAGGCTTATATCAATTTTATGATGTTTTGCCTATGGCTCAGGCACATTGCTAGCTAGCGCTTACATATTAAATGAACCCATTTCTATTAATCTGTCCGCCCTGTGGCCCGTGGCTCACCTGTGTTCCTTACATGTTGCTCTTTTGGGCTTAGGGCTTGGTCTGTCTTTGACTTCGCCCTGCTTCTCCTACCTATGCTGTGATTTTCCCTCCTACTTTTTCTATGGTGTCTGTCATGGGCCAAAACAGCTCCTTTATTTAAAGATTAATATTCACAGCATACAGAAATTTATTCCAATATCAATCTAGAATGATAATGATAATAGTAAACCAGAATAGGAAAAGTAGTATATTCTAATACCAGGGAGGAGTGCTTCAGCAGCAGGATAGATGAACCAATTAGAGAAGGGGCAAACATCAAAAAGAAAAGGATTCCTTATCCCATGTCTATATAGTTGCCACTGGAAGTTGTGGCTCAGATTGAGGGTGGGCCTTTCTACCTCAAATGATCCAATCAGAAGTCCCCTCAAAGTTTTGTTCATCCGTTTGGGTTCTTATTGACTCCAAGTGTAGTCTGTTGACAACCTCGATTAGCTGTCAGGATCTACGACTTCTAACTTGTGCTCCTTTACTTAACTCCCTGTTTCTAGAGCATTGTTGATGGTGAGTATAGTTACTTCATTTTTCTTAAAAGTCAAGTGAGAAAAAGGAGAAACAGCAGTCTCCAAAAAAAAAAAACCAAAAAACAAAAAAACTCTTAATGGCTTTTATGACCTTTGATTACAAGTACAATATTTGGAAGCAGCTTTGTCAGTATATTGTGTAAATTAAAGCTTTCATAGTTGTGTGGTGTCCTAAGTGGGGCCCTCAAATCTGTTGGCCACAGGTTTTGTCTAAGTTTGAAGTTGTAGATGTGAGTTTCCTTTGTGGTGCAGGTTTTAATTCTAATCAGACAGCTGGTTCTCTTTATATCAGCCTAACCACTATTACACTAGGCTACCCAGCTTCTCTGACCCTTTTATCATGATGCATGCAAAATCCATACCTGAGTAGGACTTTTTGCTATAATCCTTCCCAGAAATGTTAGTAGCATCCACTGGCACTGTCTAGTTTTGGAATGCAATCAGCATCAATGAAAATTGTCTCTATTCCTCTAGGGGCTACTAGAGCCTCCTTTGCCAAGGTCTCCTTGGGAGGTGTTCCCTGCACAGCAGTAGGATTTTACATAGACTTAGGGCATCTGACAGCTCTTTCTTTTATTCTCACAAAGTATACTTGTTAACTTTTATGATTTCTTATTCTTAGCTCTTTAGATACACTTGTCCATCTTTCTAATGAGTCTCTAAATCTAAAAATCACTCACAGGTTAGTATTCTATTTTCATATGTAACCTTTTTTTTATTTTCAAGAAGATTTCCAGGGCCACTATGTAAGGTATAGAACCACCATTCCATTGCAAATGGTACAGTTATGAAAATGTTTTGGTAAAGCACTCTGAAAGTAGCATTTTTGAGCAAATGTCTGGTGATCACAGAAGCCTACAGCTCAGAAGATTCTAAACTAAACTGATAGGCAATATTTAACACAGCATAGAAAGATTTTATCCTTTGTCACAATGTTTCTGGCTGTCTCAGTCTACATATTTTTACAAAACCTCTGCATGTATTTTTCAACATTCATGAACTCGGTGAGTCTACCTCCACTGCACAAGTAAATAATCAGCCATACTTTGGGAGGCTATGCCTGTACTCTGTCTATTCCAGCTGAATGAACTGTTTCTGCACAAAGGAGAGAACTGTATGTGGTCTACTTAGGGGACAACTGATTACCATTTGTTAAATGTAACCTATTTAGCATATGTCATTTTGTACATGAGTAATGTTTATTATATTAGTAACTCTGAACACTATATGTATTCAGAGCACAACTGCTGTCAGTATCAACCGAAGCCCAAATATTTTTAAAATTAACACACCATTGTTTTATTCAATCACTGGTCATGGTTCTCACCTGAAGGTCCCTAGCCACTCTGTTATGGAAGGGCTGTAGAAGGTCCCACCCCTGAACACATCCTGTGACTATTTTGCAGGAGCACAGTAGTAATTAATATTATATCTTTGTTCTTGGGCTTCTGTTTGTTTTCTCTGTTTCTTAGGATGTCTGGTTACTGGCTAGCCAGTCCTTAGGATTTCCAAGGACTCATCAGCACTAAATTTGGTCTTCATTTTTTTGCTTATGACTTGTTTTGTTTATTATCCACTTCCCCTAATGACAATCACATGATGTAAATATACCACATTGAGAGTTCTCTGATGTACATCAGAGATGTCCATTATTTCTGTCCAGTCCACTCAAAAATCAAATCCTACCATAGGACTCAGTAAAGCCAATGAAAGTATAGGAGTCTTTAGGGTTCTGATAAATTGACCTCACTCCCGTAATGAAGAGAATCTTACTGGACTGCTGAAGAGGGATGAAATATCCCTTTCACCTTTGTTCTTCAGCTTATCTATTGTTTAAATATTCTACTCATCTCTTGGGTTCCACATCTTTGGATACCTGAAAAGCTCTCTAAGCATAGATTTGAAGTATAATAGTATTTCCTTTGTCTCTTGCCAACTAAAAAGTATAAAAAAATAGAATTTTATGTATTGTTTTTGTTTTTAATCATGCTTTTTTTTTCACAAGCAATTCCCAATGAGTAGACTTATTGGCCTAAACTAATTTTTTATGCATAGTAGTGGCTATATAAGTTTTGTAACATCGTTGTGACAACCACACTCTTTACCCTCATAGGACATAAAATTTGTTCTAAAAATTTAATCTTGATTTAGGGCATCTCTGTACTCTGTTCCCCACTGGTCAGTCATGATTGCATAACATATCACACAAAGAATGATGCCCCATTAGGATTTTCACCACACACTTCCCCAACCTAAAAGTTGAAATTCTATGAAGATAAAAGAAATTTACAGAATACCAAATAGACTATACCTCCCAAAAAACGTCTGCTTACCCCATAATAATCAAGTCACTAAACCTACAGGGTAAGGAAAAACTATTAAGAGCTACAAAGTAAAAAGGTCAAGTTACCAATAAAGGCAGATCCATAAGAATAACATGAGATGACTCATGGCAAGCAATGAAAGCAAGAAGGTCTTTTTCAGATGTTATACAGACACTAAAAGACCACATTTACGAGCCCAGACATTCAATCACCATAGGGAGAGTAAGGAAACTATTTCCTGAGAAATCCAGATTTAAATAACACCTACCCAAAAATCTGGTCCTACAGAAAGCCCTAGAGGAAAAATTCCAACCTAAGTAAGCTAGATATACCTATGAAACCACAAAAAATAGCTAATCACACAGAAGGAAAACCCAAACAAGGGAAACACACACCATGCCACCAAAAATAGCAAGAAATATCAATCACTGGTCTTAAATATCTCTTAATATTCATCAACTCAGTTTACCTACCAAAAAGACAGGTTAGCACAATGGACACAAAAACAGAAGCCATCCTACTGCTACATACAAGAAACACACCTCAAGTTCAAAGATGGACACTGCCTCAGAGTAAAGGGTTGCGAAAAAACTTTCCAATTAAATGGACCTAAAAAAAATGGTGCAGTTATCCTATTATCTAACAAAATAGACTTCCAGATTAGAGATGTGGGCTACTACCTATTTGGTAGTTAGCCTTGAACTCACAGAAAGATCTCTGTCTCTAGAGTTGTGGGACTAAAGGTGTAGGGAACCACTCTTGGTTAGGCATAGGTCACCACTCCTGATCATTTCCCCATGTGGGATTAAAGGCATAAATTACGGCTCTCTGCCCATCCTGGATTTACTGTTCTCTGATAGTATAGACTGGTCTTATTTAATATATGACATATCATCATAAATCCCTGGATACTCTGTCTTCCACAAATAAAGGGCAGAAGGCTTTAATGGGTATCTAGTAATCTGTTTTATGATAAGAGAGAAAAATTTGCTTCAGATAAATAAATCAGAGCCATTTTGGAAGTTTCCTTACTAAAGCAGCAACAACAATAACAGACAAACAAAATAACAGAACCCAGATAAATATTTATCACCTTCTGCAGCATCATAAAAGTAAAAGCAATGTGAAGACTTTCACCTCCACATTTCTATATTATCCAATTCACAGAACCATTTAAGCAAACCAGGAGAGAGTTTTTACAATGAAAGTTAAGAATTTTTCTAAGTGCTTAGGCTTCAGAAACAAAAAAGGCGTCTAGAGAAAGAATAAAGTGCTACTTAAAATCTAGCTATGGCATATGTCTTCCTGATGCTGCACATCTGTGACAAGGCAGGACCTCAATCTCATATTCTTTTTGAGTTTGTGTCAAGCTTAACTAAAATTTGATCTTTCTGTTGAAGAATCCTGTGGAAAATTACCATATTCTATCCTAGGAACTCAAGCTCTGGATACCCTAGCTAATTTATCTTAGTTTCTCATTCCATTGTCTCCTTGTGAAAACCTGTTCCTCCAACTATGCACCTACTTTCCTCCTGTCAAATGGTTTCGTTAGGTGAAGCCCACTTCACCCAAATTGCTTAGCAAATGCTAGGACATGGTTCTCACCTTCAACAATCCCACATCCTGGACATTTGGGGCTATGCCTACATCCTTGAATACCTGTATGCTGTCCTACACAGCTGAAATGAAGACACTGAATAAAAACTGTTTTGAGTAGACTTCTTCTGGAAATTTCCTGTATTACTTCTTCCTCCAGGTAGTCCCTCTGGCTTAAATTCTCTTCTTTGTCTCCTATATTATGGCCATGCTTATTCTTTCTATGTGATGAAGTGTTGATTCAAGTGCCAAATGTTACAGACCAATATGTCAATCTTCAGTAATAGCATCATAATAGAGGGTGCCTAGGGATGAGAAGGATAGTAAAAATATATGATTAGAAGATTAAAGCTGATTCAGTAGGTCTTGCAAAAACCTTTACTTATGCCAAGCAGTTTTTTTCAACGTGCAATATCATCAAAATGACTCTAAGATTCCATAATACTGTCATAATGGACAAGATTAGAATCACAGCTGACAGCTTATGCTGGGGAGGATTTGGAGCAAGGGGAAATGGTTGGAGAACTGACTGGTAGAGGCACTTTGGAAATCAGTCTGGCAGTTTGTCAGTAAACTAGATGTCAACCTTTCACAAGTCACTGCCATAGTGAACTTGGGCAAATACCAAAAGGATTTTCCATCATACTACAAGAAAAACTTACTCAGCTATACTCATAGCAGTTTTATGTATAATAGAACCTGGAAACAACCAAGATATCCCTCAACCTATGAAATGGACAAAGAAAATATGGCACGTTTAAACAATAAGAAATGACTCAACTTTTAAAAACAAGGCAACCAGGGAACTTGAAGGCAAGTGGCTGAAACCAGAAAAACATCATCCTGAGTGAGGTAATCTAGACTGAGAAAGACTAACATAGTATGTACTAATTCATAAGTAAATATTAGGTGGAAAATAAAAAATAATTATATTATAATCTATAGAATGAGAGAAACTAAGTAACAAGAATGATTCATGGGGCCACTCAGATGTCCCTGGGAAGGAGAAATATAAAAGATTTTATGAATGGACTCAGAGGAACATAGTAATGGGCATAGGCATGATTGGGTTGTAGGGAAAAAGGGGGACAGTTGTGTGGGGAACTTCTGGAAGTGAATATTTTGGGGTTGGGTGTAAACCTGATACAGGGTATCTCCAAGGTGACTATCAGGAGGACCCCACATTAGACTTTTAGGAATAGCATATAAGTCGCCTGACCTAACCATCTCCTGTGACTACAATGCCTGGGTCAATTTTTATCAGAGAAGAATCATCCAGTAACTGATTGAGGCCGATACAAACCCACAAGCAAACATTTGGTGGAATTAGGAAAACTCCATGGAGGAGGAAGAGGAGAGGAAAGGGTTATTGTGATAAAGCTTACATCATCAACTAATCTGTGCTCCTAGGGGCTAGCAGAAACCGAACATACAACCAGGGATGCTGCATGGTACTGACCTAGGCACTTTGCATAGATAAAACAATTGTTTAGAATGGTCCTCTTGTGGGACTCTTAACAAGGAAAACAGAGGCTGTTTCTCACACTTTAACTCACTTTTCAGATGCTATTTCTTATACTGATTACCTTGCCCAGGCTTAAAACTTGGAGAGGTGTTTAAGTATGTATCAACTTGATATGCCATGTTTTCTAGATACTCATGGGCTATTTGCCCCTTTCTGCATTAAAACAGAGGAGGAGTGGTTTGTGATGAGTCAGAGTGGATGGAGGGAGGGACTGAAAGGGGAGAAGTGTGAAGGCTGAGACTGGGATATAAAATAAATAAATGAATAAATTTGTTGATTTAATGTACAGCATCTTATATATAATTTGGAAGTGGCAAACTTCCAATGTAAGCAGAAAGGTAAGTCAGAAAATATGGAAAATATAACACTGAATAACTCCAGCACAGCTACCTAAGAACAAATAACCACAGCCTAGGCAGGAAGAGTCAGGTCCCATGTAATTACAATTATTACTCTTTAAATGCAGTGGATCCAGCCTCAGATAGGCCTTGAAAATTTTATTCCTAGACAAAACACATAAGGGAGCGTATGAGAGAGAGAGAGAAAGAGACAGGCAGACAGACAGACAGAAGCAGAAATAGAGAAATCAAGAACCTGGTGCACACCAATCTTTGATTGTTTTTAGAAAATAAATTATTCAAAAATGGTTGCAAGATAGCTCTCTATGATTATCCTTCAGGTCACATTTCTAATAAGAATTCCAGATGAGTTACCCAGTATTCTGAGAATGGTTATAGATGTGTATAGTCAGTCCATTAGGATCTAACAATTGTTTTAGCTTTTACAGGATCCCAAAGAGATGCCTTCGCCCTTAAGTCAGCAGGAAGCAACCTTATGAAAGACTATGCCCCCTTTCCCAATAAGTTTTGTGCTCTCAAGGCTGTTGGTAATCATTGTTCTTATAGAACAGTTATGTTAAAATTGGTTTGAGGACAGAACAGTAATATAGCCGCAAGGATCTCTTTTGAAGAAGAGAAAGGAGAATAGATAGGATAAATAAAGATAGATTGTTCTACCTTCATATAAACAATTTTTAGTCGAGTATATGGGCGAAGATAAAGACAATTTGCACTGGCATAGATATTTGTATATTGATACAAGTGTGAAATCATTTTATATATTTAATTGAAATAATTTGTACATTGGTCCAAAGTTTAATCTGAAATTGCTTTATATATCCAAAGCAACTTGTACATCGATATAAAACTGAATCTGTAACTTTTATGTAAAATTGAATCTTTAATTGCTATATTTTATATACACTTCTACCTCTGTTTAAAATATTTGTACATTATTGTCATGTCCACTATACAATTTCTATCTCCATTTAACTATACTAGATATGATGTATGATTGCACTAGTTATGATATATGCAGAAGATGTTTTATATACCTCTGTTTAGATGATATGTATGTATATACATGTCTAAAATACTGCGGCCACTTTACATGGTATATATACCCCTGGCTAATGTTTGACAGTCATACTAAAAGTCATTGTTCAGAGATTATACACCCCTTATATAGGTAATCTAATTTTATAGTACAGGTTTAATCCTTAGGACAATAAAAACTGCAGTTAACATTACTTAAGGTGCCATATCACAGTCATCTCAGATACAAGTTAGAATATCATAGATAGACAGGAGTCTTCAACCATTTCATAGATTCAGAGAATATGGCATTTAACATTTGGAATTCTGCCTCGAGAGACACAGAACGACTCCTGGTGTCACTGCTCCTTTCCAGAGATGGTGTTGAGTATCAAGGATACTCCTTTGGAGTTTGTTCTTTTGGCAGAGAATAGCCAGTTGGGTAAAGAATTGCCCTTACCTTGATTGCTGACAGTACACACATGATGTTCAAGCTGGAAGAACAAGATGACAGATGGAGACTGACAAAACCTGCCTGGACAGGATAAGACAGTCCCTCCTAAATTTCCCTGCTTGTAAAAAGATCTGTCAGATACCGTAGGCCTGTAGCCAATATGATGGATGCTCCAATGGTGCACAAAATCTTAGGTGATTGTCCAGGTAGCTGAGTCACTGTCCTATCCCAAATTTTGGAAGCCACTACTTCCATGTACTTCTGACTTTTAGGTGATACATTTTGCTTCTCAGGTCTGAAAGGGTTGAAGAATAGGTATTTAAGCTTGCTACCCTATTATCCCTTAGCAAGGAACATTCAGGTGTTGGATTTTCACTTTCCCAGATGAACATTTTGAAGTAATTTATGCACCCTACCATCCACCAATATTCTAGAAATATATGATGTACTTTATATCTGTTAGGATTTGGTTGTAGATTGTACGTTATCCTCTCCTAGATACTACCTCATAATAATTCCTATTGTATATAGTCTTAGTTTGGAACCTTCTTAGTTAGACAAAAGGGGGAGTTTTGGTGGGAATCAGGTGTCAACTGATAAGGTCCGAAGATGCTTACCCATGGTCCCGGGCTCTTGAAGGGGGAGTGGCCAACCCCATTCACCCTTATAATTATTTCTCTGTTCACTACATACATTGAACAATTTTCTGATTTTTTTTATATAATCCAAGACCACATTATGTAACACGTTTCATTTAATTTTCTCCAATCTTCTTGACATATTTCAGTTTTTCAATGATCCCTGGTTGTTTGTTCAATCTCTTCGAGCAACTGTGAGTTCAGCTTAGATAAATCTGTGGGTTTTCTTGTTATGTCTTTGACCTCCCTGGATTCCTGATTGAGTTCACCCACATTATTATTATGTTTGAAAGAAAAAAATTTATTTCCCATGTTGTCCGCCAACCTCTACATGAAGGAGAAAATATATACAGACCAAAGAGTGTATGTGGGAGGGGGTTGGAATAAAAATAGATCTCTATTTTTATTTATTTTATTAAGAGATTAATAAATACCACTATTTTGGTGATCACAGTTTACTTGCTGCACATTGTATATGTAATTTCTTTTGTCTGTGAAAAAATAACTTCATATTCTGGGTATGGTCTTGAAAAGTTTATGCACAAAAAGTAGAGTAGACAGACACAAAAATGCATACCTTTAATTCCAGCTCTGTCA
Source organism: Phyllotis vaccarum (assembly GCA_033318265.1). NCBI lineage: Eukaryota > Metazoa > Chordata > Mammalia > Rodentia > Cricetidae > Phyllotis > Phyllotis vaccarum. The sequence continues at coordinate 146,347,135 of JARWLC010000003.1, read as the reverse complement.
GGGGTGGAACTAAACAGAAAAATCTCAGTGAGTTCAAACCTGCACTGGTCTACATAGTGAGCTCCAGACTAAATATGATTATGTAAGAAGACTGGATTTCTACAATAATAACGATAATAAAAACAACAACAATTAAATCCAAGATTATACCAAGAACCACAGATCTGACTGTGACCATTGGCAATATACATAAAAGTGTGATTTCTGATGAGTCATCCAAACATTGGCTGGGATTATCAGTGTCTCAATTACATGGCCAAATCACTGGGTGTGTTGACTATGAATGTGTATAACACCTAAGGACAAAGAAATCCTTTGACTGTCTTAAATAAACTCTTCAATACTGATGACATTCTATGAAAATCTGTTCATGATTTCATGTAGTTGGAAATTTCTGTCCAGCCACAACTCCCAAATACCCAGTAGATGTTTCCCAAATAATTGATTCAGAGCTTAAAAATTTGGACTAGTGGTTCAAACATATTGCTATCTAGCTCTTACTGTTAAATTAGTACTGATAGCTTAGTGCTTCTTTTAGTAAACATTCTCATTTGACTTCCTCTGCATCTGACAGATCCCTGTTTCTCTGCTCTTTCTATTCCAAAAATTCTATTACTCTGGTCATCCTGCATGTACACTTGCCAATCAGCATTTTATTAAACTAATACAAGTGACATGTCTTTATAGTGTAGAGGAGCATTATCACATGAGCAACCCCATTTTTCTTTTCAAAACAGTAACTCTAAATTAAATATCTTACGCTTAGCCTTTTTTTAAAAAAAAAACCTTATTGATACCAATACTCTAAATAAAGACAGCCATAATCCTTTTGTTTAAATGTAGGCAAAGTTCTATAAACTATCATCTACTGATTAGGGGAGACTCTAATTTTGGTGGGACCCTGAGAAAATTTAGAAATATGGCCATGTCCTGACTGGCATGTTCTGTGAGGGTGAACCATCTAAGCCAAGGGCCTTGGAGCTGGTCTAGATGCAGAACTCACACAAAACTACAACAGATATCTCTGACACTTTGAATTATCTGGACTATCTGTTCCCATTGAACATTTTTCAGGGATTTTCCCTTGATCAAACCTTATTTTCTTTAACCTGGAATAAATCCGCAGCCTCTAAATTTCTGAGGGAATAAAAGCAAAACTTCTCTAATTTATCTTTTTATTCAAAATTTCAAGTCAAGATAGTTGGGTAAACTTAACATTTATAATCAAATGTCTTTTAGCAGCTCTTGATTTTTCCTCTGTAGTCTAGAATTCAAATCAACATAATTACACATGGTATCTAGACTCTATATATTCCATTTATATGAGCTTTTAAAAATTTTATTTTCATGATCTTTTTTCTTGTTCTTTTTTTTTAAATCCTACTTTTATTTTTATGCACACTGTAAATCATTTGAAGTTTTTTTTTCCAATCTGACTTAACTCTATTCTATCTTTTTCTGACTCCAAAGGCCTTTAATTTGCTAAACAGCGTGATAGGATTAAAGCCTCAGCTTTTGTAGCTAGCTCCATCCCATTTCTTGGCTTTCTGGCATAGGTCCTAGCAGGAGCCACATTTACCACACCATCTTATAGGGTACATAATACTACTAGGCAGGGCACCACAACCTCCTTGTTATGAACCCTATCTAAGTTTTTAGTACCAGGGCCTCTTAAAAGAGCCATAAGTTTTTTGCTACTAACGCTGAGCTAACAAGCCTTTCCTTACTTTTAAGTTAGTATTATTTTTTATTTATTTAATTAAGTATTTTTCCATGTTCACCACCACTTGCCTTTTGTGGGATTCAGGTGTCAGCTGATAAGGTCAAAAGACACTTATACAGGGCACAGGGCCCCTGAAGGGGGGGGGAAAGCCCACTGAAAAGGGGCTTCTGGAACAGGAGACACTCTTCCTGGTTCCTGGATGATTGGGGATAGGATCTACTCCACAGTCTGTCCATCACTCATTCACTGTTCCAAACTCCAGTCCCTGTTCAGGTGCTACTGTAATCTGTTAACTATACTGTGAGTTCCGATTTATATTTTAATAAATATCTATCTGGTACTGGTGCCTTTTAAGTAAACTCCGCCTACACTTGCCCTCTCTTACCTCCTCCCAGTTCCTCCACATCATCCCTCAGCCTTCCCCCACCCCAACCTCATCCTTTCCCAAAGGAAGGCAAGGAGCCAAGGTGGGTTAGTTCAGTCTGGTGTTTCCAGTTGAGGTGGGTTAGAGTCAATCATCTCAGTATTAAGGCTGAGTAAGGTGTTCCTCTATAGGGAATGGGCTCCCAGATCTCAGTTCATGCACAGGAACTTAGTCTGATCCTACTCCTAGAGGCAACACAAACTGCCCATGCCATTCAATAGTCATCTACCTTTGGAGGGTTTAGTTCCTTTCCATGAAAGTTCCTCAGTGGCTGTTTCTGATTTAGTGAGCTCCCAATAGCGCCAGCCAGTTGTCTCTGTGAATCTCAAAGGCTTTTTCAATTGCTTTTTAGAAACATCCTAGGATGTCATTTTCTAAAGTATCTTTGACCTATCCACATACATTACACAAGAGAATACATAAACAGAGTACAAATTCATAGATATCCACTTGCATTTGTCTTTTGAGAAAGGAGTAAATTTAAATAAAATAGCGAATGGAAGTTCATGATACTGCCTAAAAATTTGTATATTATACAAATTATAATTTCATTGAAATTTGTTATAATTTTACTATTGAAATCCAGGAAAACTCTTTAGTATATAAATAATTGTATAAGATAAAAATTACTGTGTGTGTTTCTGTTATTACTAAAACAAGCAGAGTAACAATTCACATGAGAGCAGAAGGAAATCCAGTTAAACATAACTCAGTACCTTATGTTGAATCAAAATTTAGAGGGACAGTGAGTGGTATTTTTTATGCATATTTTAGTATAATACAATTTTGGAAAAAAACCTCCTGTTCACAAATTGGCATAATGACATTAAATCTTTTCAACGTAGATATCACTACTTCTGTGAATATAGGTTGTATAGATAGGCTACCTGTGCTTTCTTAAAGGTTTGGGGAAGAAGCTGGTGTGGTCTTGATCATAAAGATGGCAGAGAAATCATTCAGACATTAGCCATTTCAAGTATTGTCTCTGAGATCTTGAATAAGACTCTGGCCATACAGTTAGTTAAAAGGTCACCTAGGCTACTAAGTTTATTGAGTTCTGCTTGTAAGAGTCTAGTATTGTCAGCTTCTATGGACAGTGCAAAGATCACTTAGACCATTAGGTGCCCCAGTCTCAGCCTTGTGGGTCAGAAAAGAGTATATAATGTTTTCCTTTAAAAGACAACCTTACCAAAAGCAGTCTACAGATTCAATGCGATCCCCATCAAATCCCAACACAACTTTCACACACCTTGAAAAAACAATACTTAAATTCATATGAAAAACCAAGAACTCAGGATTGTCAAAACATCCTGTTCAATAACAGAATATCAGGAAACCATACTATCCCTGATTTCAAGCTATATTATAGAACCATGGTAATAAAAAACACCTTGATACTGGCATAAAAACAGACTTGTAGATCTTGAATTGTAGAACCCAAAATTAATACACACACTATGAACACTAGCTTTCAAACAGATGCACCAAAAATATTCAATGGAAAAAAAGATAGTATCTTTAACCAATGGTGCTAGTGTAACTGGATGATGATAAGTAGAGGGATGCTACTTCATCTATATTTATCACCTTGCATATAACTGAAGCCCAAGGGGACCAAAAACCTCAACATAAACCCAGTTATACTGAACTGGATAGAAAAAAGTGAGAAAAACCCATGAATGAATTGGCAAAGGAAACCACTTCCTAAATATAACACAGCTACTTTGGAAATTAGTATGTTGGTTCCTCATAAAACTGGGACTCAATCTAACTAATGATCAAGTAACACCACTACTAGGCATATCCCAAAATGCACATTGTTACCCTGAGGACATTAGCTTAACTATGTTCATAGAACCATTAGTTATAACAGCCCAAACCTGGAAACAACCCTTCAAATCAAGAGTAGATTATAAAATTGTGGTACATTTACAAAATGGAATACTACTTACCATCAAAAATATGACAACCTGACATTTTCAGGCAAATGGCTGGATCTTAAGATATCATGCTAAGTGAGTTAATACAGACCCAGAAAGACAGACATGGTATGTACGCACTCATAAGTAGATTTTAGAAATAAAACAAAGGGTAATCAGGCTACATTCCACAATTTCCAGAGCAGCTAGGTAAGAGGAAGAATTTTAGATCTCCAAAGATCCCCATGGGAAGAGGAAAGAGAGAAGATTTCCTGAGTAAATTGGGTGAGGGAGCATGGTGTGGTAGAAAGAGAACATGGGAGAATGGGATGGGTAAGAAAGCAACAGAGAGGGAGAACAAAATTTCTCGATAGAAAAACCCTCGTTGGGCTTAGAAAAAAAGCCTGGCACTAGGAAAAATGCCCAAGAATTCACAAGAGGACCCTGTCTAGAGCTCCAAGCAATAGTAGAGAGAGTGCCTAATAGTCCTTATCCTATAACCAAACGAATGACGACCCTAATTTTAGTTATAGAACCTCCATGTTACAACTGATGAAGGCAGAAGCAGAGATACTTAGATAAGCGCTGGGTTGAGCTCCTATTCCAAAGAAAGATAGGGAAGAGAGAGTATATAAGCAAAGGTATCATGATCATGATGAGGAAACCCACAGAGTTGGCTCACCCAAGCTCTTGGGAGCTCACTGACTCTGAAATGACAGCTGAGGAGCCTTCATGAAAAGGAACTAATCCTTCTGAATGTAGATGACAGTCAAAGGGAATGGGAAGTTTGTGGAGCCTCTTCAAGTCTGGTGCATGCACTGGCTTCTCGGAGCCCATCCCCTATAGATGAACACCTTAATCAGCCTTGATATTGTGGGAAGGGACTCGGTCCTATGCTAACTGTTTATGTCAGTTCAAACTGGATCACTTTAAGAATCCTTACCCTCCCTTGGGGAATGGATAGAAAATGGTGTGGGGTAGTCTGAGGAAGAATTGGGAGTAGGGGAGGGAGGGATAGCAGTGGGAAAGAAAAACTTTTTAAAATTAAAAGACCCCAAACACCAAAACAAACAACAACAATAATATCATTGAATATGAGAAAAAAATGTGCTGGATTATCTTATTTTACTTTCTATCAATGAAGTCATGTAATAATGTTCATATTGCCTCATCACTTATATGTATAGCTTTAATAAAATGAAATTTCCTATTAGAGAAACTTGCCTATTTAACAATTCTGGTTTTCCTAGTGCTATCTGTGAGAGGAAACCCATTTATGTGTAGTGGATTCATGATGTTACATTGTAAATAATAATCCCACCTAAGATTTTCATAGAACATTCTGATTGGCCAAAGGCAGACAGAAGTATGGGTGGGGCTACCAGAGTAAGAAAACTCTGGGAACAGGAAGAACAGAGCAGAAATGTCACAGAGACTCCAGAGTTGCCAGACAAGCCAGAAGAAGCAGAGGACAACTATGCTGCTCTGAGAAAGGTACTGAGCTACATGGCTGAACAGGATAAGAATCATGGGTTAGCTTAAGGGTAAAGAGTTAGCAAGTTATATGCCTGGGCCTTAGGCTGATCGGCCTAAAATTAATATAAGCATCTGTGTGTCTCTGTGGGTCTGTGGGTCTAAACCTTGAGGCTAGGCACAGAAGTTCAGACCAGAAAACTCTGACTACATTTATGCTTCCTCTGAAGTACATTTCTATCTTCTGTATAAGTACTTCTATATACCTAAATGTATGTTCTTCAATTAATCATCTCATTTTTTGTTACTATTTGTTACCACATGCATGGAAGTACATACACGTGTACACACACACACACTCTCACACACACACAAACACACACACTATTTTCTGGGGAAGACTGCCTCTACCACTCCACTTTATTCATCATCTACAGTTCTTTGTATAGTTTCGTAGTCTTATAAGTTTTTTATTATGCAAATTGGCATGAACATTGATGGTACACATCTACCTTACATGGACTTAAACAAACATGATTAAAACATGGGTGCACTTGTTTTTACTGGCATAATGTCCATGGAAAGCTGATGTTAATGGTCACTAAATAGCCGATTCTTACAACAAAATGATGTAAAATAATTCTAAAATTGTTAACAGTTTATTGTTTAGACATAGAAGATATATATTTGAAATTAAAAACAAAGTGCAAAAGGGTCTACTCTCATCTACTACTATTGCATTAATGTTTACAATAAATATTACTTAAACAGTGATCATATTACCCCGAAACAACATGACATAACAGTAAAATATTCTTACGTATCTGGAATAGTTTTGACTTGGTGTGATTTTATAGCAAATAAATGCTTCCAGAAAGGGGATTTTCTTGTATTTACTAAGCTTTGAAAATTGAGGGCTTTAAAGTGTGCAAAATCATTGTCTTTGTATGAAGTATGAAGACTAAGAGATATAATTACTTTGAGACACCATAAAAATTTTACAAGATTGTCCATTATATTAATTTTCTGATGGATTCTAATATTTGAGCATCTGGTAAATCATTTTTGACATTCTTAACATTTGAAAATTTAGTCATAAGAATTTATTCTATGGTGAGCCTAAAGATTTGGGTTACAAGTAAAGAACTTGGCACATTCTTTACTTCTGATAGATGTATCAAGAGATGGATACTGCTGTAGGCTTTAAAATTTGAGTCATGTGTAAAGAACCTCCCACATTCTTTCCATCTATAACATCTGTCCCTAGTTTGACTGCTGTAATGAGCATGAAGATGTGAGACCTACTTAAAAAACTTTCCACATTCTTTATGTTTGTAAACCTTTTTTTTTTTTTTTTTGGATTCTATGGTGAACATAAAGAGTTGGGTTATGAGTAAAAGATTTGCCACATTCTTTACATTTGTGAGGTTACTCACTAGTATGGATTCTATAATGGACATAAAGATGTGAGACCTGGGTAAAGGACTTGCCACATTTTTTACATTTGTAAGGTTTGTCACCAGTATGGATTCTGTGATGCTTTTGAAGAGTTGAGATTTGGGTAAAGGACTTGCCACATTCTTTACATTTGTAAGGTTTGTCACCAGTATGGATTCTGTGATGAGCTTGAAAAGTTGAGTTTAGGGTAAAGGACTTGCCACATTCTTTACATTTGTACGGTTTGTCACCAGTATGGATTCTGTGATGAGCTTGAAGAGTTGAGTTTCGGGAAAAGGACTTGCCACATTCTTTACATTTGTAAGGTTTGTCACCAGTATGGATTCTGTGATGAGCTTGAAGGGTTGAGTTTAGGGTAAAGGACTTGCCACATTCTTTACATTTGTAAGGTTTGTCACCAGTATGGATCCTGTGATGGACATGAAGTTGTGAGACCTTGCTAAATAACTTTTTACATTCTTCACATTTGTAACATTTGTTATCATTATGAGTTCTGCAGTGGCCTCGGAGAGCTGAGTGATGACCAAAAATTTTGCTATATTCTTTAAATTTGTTAGGTGTTTTTCCTTTATGGCTTCTCTGATGTCTCCTAAAGTTTGCGTAGTTCTGAAGACATATGCCACACTCTTCACATGTATATAGCTTACTTACAATATTAGTTATTTTATTTATAGTCTCATTTGAGGTGTTTCTGAAATACATTTTGTATTTATTGGCATTCATCCAAGGATGGATTTGATGGTATCCCCTATGAATTAAATTTCTGAACTCACCTCTCTTGCATTTGTATGCCCTCTTTCTGGTTTCAGGACTCTTGGGCTTAGTATAACATAAATATTCATTGAAGTACTTTGCAGATTCCTTATAGTTTAATTTTTTCTCAACAATATATAATTTTTCATGTCTGCAGTATTGTGTAGAGCTTATATAGCATATTTTAAGTAAATTCAATTTGCACGGTGGTTTCTTTCCAGGATGGAACAGTAGAAAACCTAGATTTAAGAAAGAAAAAATTTTTACTATAGGTTTTACTATTTACTATATGGGCCACATTCCCAAGTTCCTTGAATTTTTGAAATGAAATTGAACACATTCATAAGATAGTATGTAAAGTAAGTTCATAACCCAATAGTAAATATACTCTCATAAAATTATAAATTTTTAAAAGGGAAGAACTTCACCTGTGTGAACCAAAGAAGAAAATAAATTAAAGAAATTTAATAGGCAATATATAATATTAATACAGAAAATAGGACATGTATATGAAAAATCAATTAGTCTTTACTGTCCCGCAGAGAACTGTGCATTGGCAAATAATTGTTCACAAAAATTTTAAACTTCAGGAAAATTCTTTAGGACTAATTATTTTATCAAAAGAGAATTTCTGCTGCGTTTTCCTCTTATTCAAATGGACTATTTCATACACTATATTCTGATTATGGTTTTTGACCTTCTATATCTCTGGATTCCCATCAATCTTCCAATCTGTATCCACCCCCATTGTGTCTCTGTAGTGAAATTATGTTGTTCCATTATAAATAATTGTCCCTGCCTATGAGTTTAATAAAAAACACTGATTAGCCAAAGGCAGACAAAAAATATAGGTGGGGCTACGAGGCTAAAAAGACACTAAGAACAGGCAAAACAAAACAAAATGCCAAAAAAATCCAAAAAAACCAAAAGACAATAATACAAAATACTACTCTTAAAAAAAAGGACCGAGGCCCATGGCTAAACAAGGTAAGAGTCATAGGTTAGTTTATGGGTAAACAGTTAGCAAGTTATATGTCTGAGCTTTAGGACCATCATCCTAAAACTATCATTAACATCTACATGTCTCCACAGGTCTGTGGGTCTGTGGGCCTAAACCTTGAGGCTAGGCCCAAAATTCCAGGACAGAACCCTCATACTACAAATGGCGCCCAACGTGAGGGAAATTATACCCACATAAAGCCATAAAAAACTTAAAAAATAGTCTAAAACTCCAAACAACTTCTAAGTTGTCTCTCTCATGTGAGCCATAATACAAAAACACTCTAATAAGACATATAAACTTAGACTACAATAACAGACATTTAAAATACAACTTAAAATATAAAATAATTTGTTCCTAAAGTCTCACAAAACACTCAATATTCACAAAAATTATGAATAATATATTTAAAGTTTCTGTTTATAAATCCAAAAAAAAAAAACACAATCAAAAATAGCTTCCTAATAATATTTTCTTCAGTGAGCTCAGGGGCAAATAGAAGCTTAACTTTAAAAAAAAATTTCCTAATTCAGCCATAAAGAAAAAACACTTATGAGTTTTTTTAAAAAGTCATACTGTCTAATACTTAAATAAAGTTAATAAACAACACATAACAAAACTTTACTTAATAATTATATAAACTTTAAAATTCCCTAAAACACCTAAACTAAAAATGTAAATTCTATAAAATTAATCTAAAATCTAAATAAAGCCATCCATCCGTCCTACCAACCTTTAATCCTTAGCCAAAAATCTTAACAAATTAAAAATATGTTCAAAAACAACAAAAGATATAAAAATGTAAATAAAATCAGTCACTCTAGCCAAACAAAAACATAATCAAAACCAAAAAAATTAAAAACTAAATATACAACAAAAACAATTTTTAAAATATTCTAAATAATTTAAAATATATTAAAAACTTAAAAAATAAAGCCCTTAAAAATAAAATAAAAAAAACCACATAAAAATTAAAAATACAAAACATGTCTAAATACTATATATTATTGTCTTATCATTAAACTTCTTAACTAAAAATACCTTAATAAAAACTACCAAAAATTAATTATAAATACTATTAAATTATTCAACCTATATTTTTTATAAATAAATTAACTTTAAAACTAAAATTCAAAAATATACTACTTTAAAACAATTTTTCTTTTTATTTCCACAAAAAATAAAAAATATAAATTTAGTCCTAAATAAAAAACACAAAATTTTATAAAGAAACCCTAAAAATCTCCAATAAAAATAAAGAGCCCAAATTATATTGTTCCATTATGAATAGTTATCCCTGCTTATTAATTCAATAAAATACACTGAATAGCCAAAGTTAGACAAAAAATGTAGGCAGGGCTACCAGATTAAAAAGACTCTAAAAACATACAAAACAAAAAAATGTCAAAAAATCCAAAAAGCCAAAAGACAACTATACTACTCTAAAAAAAAAAAAAATACTGAGCCACATGACTAACCAAAATAAAAGTCATAAGTTAGATCAAAGATAAAGAACTAGCAAGTTATATGCCTGGGCCTTAGGCCAATCAGCCTAAAACTATAATAAACATGTATGAAAGTAAGCATATGTTCCTATAACAGTTTGAGATCTATAGTGACCAAATATAATGTTGGGTTGTTTTATTGTTGAACATCTGTTGCTGAGCATTGATTGGGACTGCCCATAGAAGTATTGTTTTTCTCCCATTGGTTCTGTTTGTAACTAGTGTTCAAGAACTTTTGCTTCGGTGTTTACAAGGCAAATTGTCTGTTACTTAATTTCTACAAATCTTTGTGTGGTTTAGGCCTAATGGAAATAAATGGACAAAGTTTCTCTCACTTATAATTGAGAAACAATTTCAGGAGTATTCTTGTTATCCCAGAAGAATTCTTAAAATTTAAATTTTAATCTACTAACCTTATTCTGCTGTAGTAAGAAGTTTCTGGTCCTGCCTATCCATGAGATCTGGACCAGCAGTCCCAAATAATCTTATATTAATTACATGGTGTTTGGCCTATGCCTCAAGAATATTATCTTACTCTTAACAAACTCATGATAAGCTTCATTGCTTAATACCTTTTTTCAAAGAAGTATTCTCATCCTGAGTTCTTTTTGTCTCTGGCATCTGCTCTGCTCTTTCACTTCAGAGTTTTCTTAATCTGGAGCCCAACTAGTACTTCCTAATGGCCTTCTGGCCCTATCAGCATTTTATTAAACAAGTACAAGGGACAAATATCTGCAATTCACAAGGGCATAATCACAAAACATTCTGCTACATTAATATAGTATTAAATTCTTTTCTTTCTTATTGTAGTTTCCCAACATATTGTTGCATGTCTCAGCTTTCATCCAAGAAGTATTTTACAGAGTTGGACAGCTGAAACAGAGACCCAGATGTAGGTGATGGTGCAGGCACAAAAAGTTCAGGATTAGTTGTTATATCTATAGGAAACCCCTTCCCTGCAATGCTAAGAGTTTATTTAGTACAGAGTAATAAAATATGGTAAGGTCAAGGCTGATGAGTGACAAGGAATTAATGATTTCTGAATATAAATAAGTATTAACTTTTTTGCAGAAATAAATCTTTATATTTTTTTCTGAACTCTAAAGACAAAGAAAGAACTATTCAATCTTCAAAAATAAGTAGAGATATGAAACTTTTATTTCCTAATCTAATGTGATACTACACAACAATGAAAAGTAATATTGGCATGAGGTTACAAAAGCAGACATAAAATGAAATAAAGAGATAATCTATTACACACAGTCAAAATGCTATTTGAATGTTAGTTTTCATTTTTTGTATAATAAAATTAAGGGTTCACTAACATTTAAAAATGTGGCAATGAATCTACCTCCATCCTCTTTATATCATTTTAAGGGCAGTTTAAAAGTTCATTTTTCAGATAATTTTAGTCAAGACGATCTTGGCAAACTATTACAGGTGTTAACTCTTTCTTTCTATGGGTCTCATGCATTTTCCGTTGCTTCAATCCAGCTTACCTTTTCCTTTACCTTCTGCCTCTGTTATGGTCATGTTCCATAGCTCCTTGCTTTGTTCAAGAGCTTTGATTAGCCCTGGTTTTGACAATGAAAGACCTGTGTATTAGGAGAGACATATGACCATATTTGGAGAAAATAGCTAAAGTACATTAATTACTCATATACCATGGAATTGATGGAATAAAAATTTAAGTATTCAAATTTCCTAGTTACACTCTTCGATTTTAAATTATTCAAAAACCCTTGTTAACAGTGTACTCGAGTTTCTTTTAAAATTACTACAGAATCACAAAGCAGGCATGTTAGAAAACATTATATAGATTAAAATAAAATGTATGAAGTGTCTGAAAGGTAAAATACAGTATAAAAGATTTTAGGATGTTTTTCAGTTCCAGAAAAGGTGAGTATAATGTCTAGATAATGTTACATCGAATTTTGAGCTCTACATGATGAACTCACAGGTTTTTTAAAAATTAAAGTAGCATGTGCGAGTCAGGCAGGGATTTGAGATACACCTGTAAAACATACTTGAGAGGAACAAGTATAACAAACAAAATCATAAAAGAAAAGAGGTCTCATCTAGAGAAACCAGGTTGCTGTAGTTTTCCAACATGACATCTCTGTACAAAGCCCTTTTTGCAGAGTCCAAACATTCCCATTCTTCCTGGGAGAAGTCTATGGCCACATCTTCAAATGTCAATACACCCTGTCATAAAAACCCCCAGTTTTATAATGTGCCCAGGTACGAAGTTCTTTTTAAGAAAAAGAACATTTTAAGACAAAATTCTTAAGGAAACATGAGTAATGTGTATAACTTATTTTAAAAGACATACTTTAAGATGATATCTATAATAACAAAACTATCCAGAAAATACAGAAATACAAACGATATTGATGAGGCAATACAATTTGTTCAGTCATAGGTGTTTGGGTGACAAGCTCTCATGGGTGGTCATGTCTTCATATGTGACCACCTAAAAAATTAGGAGAGGAATTATACGCCTTTTTGTATGGTCAGAGAAGAAGCAAGCAGTGGAGAAAGAAGGAAGGCTTGTGGTTGGTTCTCATTGCTCTTGGGCAAAATGGCAAGACAATGGCAGCTGTATCAGCAGTGACATCTAAATTGTTTGATATTTGTAAATGTGTTAGTCCATTGCACCCCATAATAAATTCTTGATCAGACTTCTGTGGGTTCTTATTTCACATGGTGACACCATCATTGGTGGTAGATTCACATGCTGCAATGGTACTTATGAATGAAAGGCAAAGAATTGTCATGTGTAGTTCTGGGCAAACTCAGTGTGATTTACCAACCAAAGCACAATATGCAAATTTCTACTTCTGAAACAGTAGGCTTGAGTGATACAAGCTGTGTCAATGTAACCATAAATGGATAAGCTTCCCAGATAAGGTTGTGAAGCACGTGACAAAATTGACATATATTGAAGAATAAATGGAGATTTATCTTGCACATGGATGCAAGATATCAGTAGAAGAGCCCAGGGAAAGAGTCACTCCTATGCCCTCCCAATCACACCACAGGTGCAGTGAGTTGGAGAGGTAGGTTCCTAAGGCCAGATTAAGAACTGAGTACACCACGGGCAAAGAAATCCCAGACAAGTACATACAGTATATTGATAAGGCATCCATTGCAATGTACATCTGAAACTGGGATCCATCTAACTTTAGACTTTTATAGTGCATACATATCCTACCTACACTATAAATACATAGACTGCTCTAACTACAATTTCAAACTCTCTACCTGGCCATTTCTATTTCTATACTCTAATATTAAACAAGGACACACATTCTTTACACTAGCATATTCCCCCTTGTTTATCTCCCCTAATTCCAATAAGTTATCTTCAGTTTCTGAGCCCAACATGCCCAGATGTCCTATTTTCTGCTGCAAATTGATTTATATTTATCACACACAGAAATTATAAAAGGCCACATTCCCAGAACTTATTTCAAAAATTCAAATATTATGAATGATAATTTATCCATATAGCTACAAAAGCACACAAACATTCGTTAGGGAGGAGTAAAATAAAGATGTTTAACAGCATTTTGGGAATCTAATGAGACAATGATGCATTTTTATTTGTTTATATGGAAAGTTATATTGATTTATTATTCAGTTTTGAAGAATCTCTGAAAATCTGGGATAAAGCTCCTTGATCATGGTGGATTATTTTTTCTATGTTCTATAATTTGGTGCTCAGGAATTTTGTTAAGTATTTTTGTATTTTTTGTTGGTGTTGTCTATGTTCATGGGGAAAATTATTCTGTAAAACTCTTCCTTTTTGAATCTTGGTGTGATTTGGGAATCAAGGCAAATATGGTCTCATGGAATGAAATTGGCATTGTTCCTTCTGTTTCTATTTGTGGAATAGTTTGAGTATTGTTTGTATTCTCTTTTCTTTGAAAGTCTTTTAGAACCCTGCCCTAAAGCCCTGGGATTTGTATGGTTGACAGATTTTTAATATATTTCCTTAGGTAGTATATGTTTATTTAATTTATTTATCTAATCTCGAGTTAACTTTGGAAAGAGAAACATATTGAATAAAATTATACATTTTTAGATTTTCTAATTTTGTGAGTATGGGTTTTTAAATATGACTTAATGACTTTTGAGATTCTACTTATTTTTATTTTCTCACATTTCATTTATTATTTTGTAATTTTGCATATTGTCTATGTGTTTTAGTTAGTTTGGATAAAATATTTCTGTATTAATTTTCTCAAATACATCTTGGAAAATAATCAAATATTACTTCATGATAAAATACTTGGAGATAATATATATGTATATATATACACACATACATATAAACACACACACACACATACATATAAACACACACACACACACACACACACACACACACACACACACACACACACACACACACACAAGGTATATACCTAAATGTAGCAATTAGGTTTCTGTCCCAGACTAGCTGCACAGTTTGATCTGCCTGCCACCGCTTATCAGTACCAGCAAGCCCAAAGTCCCAATGAAACACCCAGATGCTTTTATTAACTTCAAGCTGTTCATCCTATGTCTTAGACACATTGCTAGCTATCTTCTTTATCTTAACCCAACCCATTCTCATTAATCTGTCTTGCCATGTGTCCAGTGGCTCACCTGTGTTCCTTACATGTTGTTTCTTAGGGCATCTGGCTTGATCTGTCTCTCAGTTTGCCCCCCTCCTACCTATGCTCTGATCTCCTGCCTACTTTTTCTATGGAGCCTGCCATAGCCAAAGAGTCCTTTATTTAAAGAATGATATTCACAGCATAGAGAAAGGCTACAACACCCAAACACAATAAAGGCAAATTAAAACAATCCTTGAGCCAATATCAAATTAAGTGAAGAAAAACTTAAGTTCTACAAAAATTAGGAAGAAGACATGGCTGTCCTCCATCTCTATTTCTCTATACCTGTGCAATTTAGTACTTGACGTTCTAACTAGAGCAATAGACATCTGAAAGAGATCAAGGGAACACAAACTGAAAAAGAAGCAGACAAATTAACACTATTTACAGAACATATGATAGTACGAATAAATGACCACAAGAATTCTACCAGGGAAATGTGTTATTCACAGCAATGTGGCTGAGTAAAAATTCAATATAAAAACATGTATCTCTTTATAAACTAATAATAAATGAGCTAAGAGAGTAATTAGGATAAAACAGCCTCCACAATCACTACAAACAATCTAAAAATATAAAATATTTTCGGTTAACCTTAACTAAGAAAGTGAAAGGCTTCTATGACAAAACCTCTAAGCGTCTGAAGAAAGAAATTAAAGTATATATTACAAGATAAATGATCACACATGTTCATGGATTAATGGAATTAATATAGTAAAAATTCTAGTCCTAACAAAAGAAATCTACATATTCATCTTGATCCTCATCAAAATTCCAACCCAATACTTCTGGACCTTTAAATTAAATACTCAGTATTATACAGAAATATGAAAATTCCCAAAATATTTATAAAACAATCCTAAATAATGAAAAACTTTAAAAAATGTAATGATTTTTAAATATCATGCTATACTACAGAGGTATAGAAATCAATAGCACATGGTATCAGCATAAAATAGACATGTTGATTAATGCTGTCAAATCAAGGTACATAAACTGGTACACATATTGATATATAAGTTTTGATAAAGAAGCCAATACAGCATCATGAAAAGAAGAATGTATTTTCAACAATAATGCTGGTCTAACTGGATGTTGGCATGTAGAAGAATGCAAATGGTCTCACATTTATCACATGGAACAAAACTGAAGCCTATGTGGAACAATAATTACAACATTGAACCAGACACAATGAACCTGTTAAGAGGGAAATTATGGAAGGGCCTTGGACACATTGCCATCAGAGACAATTTTATGCACAGAACACTGATAGCATAGTAACTTGGATATAAAAATAATAAATGTGATGTCATAACACTAAAAAGCTTCTGTAAGGAAAAGGACACTGGCAGGAGGGATGAAAAGTAACCTACAGAATCAGAGAAGCTTTTCAGCAATTCCACATCTGATGGAGTGCTATTATACAAAACATGTAATAGCTGAAGAAATTTCATGTTAAAAAAACCAAACAATACAATTAAAAATGGGTTTCAGACCTAAACAGAGAATTTGTATTAGAATTTTAAATAGCTCTGAAATACTGAATATCTCAATTTCCCCACCACAGACACACACATAAGGTTCAAGAAATATTGGATAATTGAGACTAAAATAAAGTAATAGCCAGAACATCAGTAAGTTTTTTATGATGTTGTTTCTCCAAGTAATGTCAGAAACAACACCCATAAATCTCATTATTATGTCCGTGTAGACAGAGGTTAAGGACGAAACCAATAGACATGTGAAAGTGGATGGAGACTTGTCAGAAACCCTCATTCTCAATGAACTGTAAACAACTAAAATTCCTGTAGAAATAATGTTCTCTTATCAAAAGTACAGCAATTAATTATTGAATGGCAAACAATCAGACCTAAAAAATACACATACAACTAACAGTGTACAGAGTAAATAGATTGTACATACTAATATGTGTATATATGTTTATACACATATGTATAAAACAACAATTAATCATAAACAGAGGCTTTGATTTAGGAGAAGGCAAGAATATGCACATGAGAGCTTTATTTTAATTTTAATTACAGGATTAAAATTTTTAGAAGATAGAATATAAAGGCATATTCTTAAGCTGTGGAAAATGAAGGCGGGAAAAAGAAGTAAAATTAGAAATAAAATGGAAAACTATTTGTGAAAGAAAAAGAAATATTGAAAATAATTAGGATGTGCTTCTAAAACTTCCCTTTCCATTATTTTCTCAATGCCGTATTTACACAATGTGCAATATAATTAAAGTATAAAAGCCATCATATTAATGATCAAAATTTGACATGTGTATTATTAAGCTAACCCCAAGTAGAAAAAGCTTTTGAAAAACATAATCAAATATTATTCCCACATTTTACACCTTTGTTTATCAATAATAATAAGAATATTAACGCTGAACAAAGCACAAAAGTTTCAATTGTCACAAAAATGTAATAGAAATATAGGCAGAATAATTTTCTGCTATAAACATCTAATGATAAAAACTGATACTGTTATTCCACAGATTAATTTATACTTTAGAAAGGCATTGGCTGATACGAGCAATTTCATGAACCTTCTGTAATTTGGAAACCAAAATCCAATAAAGAGATAAAAGTTTAATAAAATGTTATTATAAATATAAAATATTAGAATACACAAGTTAACAAGTTTTAAAATAACAGCAAATGATCATTCTCTATGATCACTCACTCCATCACCCAGATATTCAATAATGTCTCAGGCTCACCATCTTTTAATCAGTGTAGTTGATATTTCATTAAATGGATTCAAAGAGAGATATGACCTGATGATGTCAATTGTTTAAGGAAGATGTGTTGACCAAATCCACTATGCTTTAAAAATGAAATCCTTTAAAGCAAGACTCAAGGTATTTAAGGATGTGTATAATATATTTTTAGCCAATATTATTGCACTGATAAAATATTCAAACTATTTTTACCCAAATCAGGAAAATGGATGGTTTTCCACATCCTATATGTATGTTTAGTACAATGTTGTTGACTTAATCAGAACAAAAACTAACTAACAAACAAACAAACAAATAGAAATGAAGATTAAAAGCCATAATCAGGAAATGAAGCATTCAATGTGTCCTGACTGAGGAAATTGTGATATTTTCTGAGACCAAATACTGCATCAGAAAAATCGCTAAACCTTGAGTACATACATACATACATACATATACACACACACACACACACACACACACACACACACACACACACAGAGAGAGAGAGAGAGAGAGAGAGAGAGAGAGAGAGAGAGAGAGAGAGAGAGAGATGAAGAGAGGGACAGAGGGAGGGAGAGAGAGATCCAAAGGCCAAATGAGATATCAACATTAAAATCAGTATCATTTGTATATATCAAAAATATAAATGAAGAAAGCTAATGAAGATATTGTGTAGTATTAATTCTCCTATACTGACTTTATGGTGATGCCTCATTTAGAATTTGTCTATGAACCACACTGACTTGGAACCTTCTCTAGCTGCAGCGCATATTGTATTTTTCATTTGGTACAGAGCTCTTCTTATTAAGGAATTTAACAATTTAATTACTTATATGGGATTTTTAAGAAATATTCAGGGTGAATTATTGTGATAAATAAGAGATTTCTTATATTAATCTTAATTGCAGAACTTGTCAAATACCAGACTAAATGTTTAAATTTTGTGTCAGGTATACATCAAACTCATAAGTTTAATTCTATACTGCATGCAAAACATATGAAAGAATTACATGCATGTCACCTTTGAGTTCTCATACATTTTCTCCTTATTAAACCTATGTTTCAAATTTAATGAGAACATTTCATAAGAGAATCATCTAATTCTAAAACTATGACATTAATTGAGGTTGTGGAGAGTAGGGAAAATATATAAATAAAATATTGTATGATGAATAAGAAATATACTCCTTACACCTTAATATTTACAACCCAAGATGTAGATATAGCTAAAATATGTGTTATGGTCAAATCAGGTACATTATCTAAAGAACCTGTGAGGCCAGGCCTTGAATTCAAACGTAATACCCATGAAAGTAAAGAAATATAATATAAAATAGAATATTCATGGAAAAAGAAGTTGAAAGAATTTTTTTCTATGTGTCAACAAGAACAAATTTAATGTATTTCCTATAAAAGAGTATGTAATTAAGAGCTTTGGACATTTTAACATGGAAAATTAGATCATAATTACTTAAGTTTATTTCTTTACACATGCATTTAATTAAAAAATCTTCTCAATGTAATTGTATGACAAATAATTTATTTATAATATTGTACCAGCCAAAAAACAGATACCCAAGAAAAAATACCCAAGATCAGATTTTCTTACTGACTAAGATTCTAAATACAGAATATCAAAAGAATGGGTAAGTATTTTTTTAACTACAGTAATTTATACATATAACTGGTGTGTGGACTTTCAAGACTAATAATAGGCAACAATTTGTCTATAATCAAGATCAGTGAAATTTATTGCAAAATGCTTTTAGGGAAGTTCATCTAATATTACAGAGAACATACATGGTTCAAATGTAAAAATGAGCTACCACATTAGTATCCTGTTTTCAAATGTTTTGTTTTAACTATCTTGGTTGTATTTTATAGTAAATATTTAGCATATGTAGACATTTTAATTATGAATACTTTTTAACTTTTCTAGACGTAATAAAGTACATAGTATAGACTAAGGACGAGCCTCAACATCAATGGGCCACAAACCTCTTGCAATGGCACCCTGACTACAATGTATTTTAGTATAATGATGGCCCAAAGCTTGTGGAAATAGCAAATCAGACACAAATTTTATTTAAGTTCTACTACATGAGATGGAACCCATTACTGACTCTACTTAGTGACAAAGTTTCTGAAAGTAGAGAGTTCAGAGAGCTTGGGTAAAACTGAACACTACTTTTCTACGGAAATAAAAATCCTCATAAATTACATTTTGCTATACTGGCTATAATCATATATTGAAGCCTTGGTCAGGCATCATTAGAAGATATTCCTCCTGTTACAGGTGGAAAGAACAAATAGACTCATGGCCAGACAATGTGCAGAATGTGAGAGACCTGGGAAACCTCACTTCTAGATGAGATGTCTCCATCACATTCCTTCCGTTAGGGATTTGAGAAGACCATGAATGAGGAGGAAGATAGAGGGTAGAAACAGAAGGGGATGGAGGACACCAGCACACACAAGCACAGCCATCTAAATAACCAGTATATAGTACCTATGAAATAGTAGATCCTGAGGGGACACAAACAAGGTACGCACAATTCTGCACCAGATGCTGTCCTAGATAAAAAAGTGGACACATGTCCACATCCTTGACTCTGAGTCTTCACTTGATAACCACTTGCAAAAGAAAATTTAGCCTTTTGTGAGGAATTGTCATTGGGAATAGAAACTAACCTTAAAGGTAGGTTGAATTGGCACCTCAATGAACTTGACCGTGTCCTTGCAGTTTTATGTCTCACCATATCCTCCTGGAAAAACTATACCTTTTTCTTATATATATTTTGTTTAATTAATTACTTTCTATATTTTTATACCTACAGGTCGATTATATATATGTATGTATGTAGTACGTCTGTGTATATATGTTTATGTATGTGTGTGCATATATGTATATATGTGTATATATATGTATATATATGCATTCAGGTTATATATTTTTAGGAATTTGTAAGTTTGCAACTAGTGAATCTTGCATCTATATGTTACTTGTGACTTTTATTGCTCCTTTAGCCTACTTATTTTTGCTGTCCTGATCTAACGGCTTCACTTTTGTTATATGCGATCATATCCTATTATATTTTTTCTTATTATTCTTCCTTAGAAATCAGTTTGTTTTCTAATGAGAGAAGGATAGGGGTGGATCAGAATGAGAAGAGTTGTTGGTAGGAATTTGCATGAGCAGAGAAAGAGGAATCCATAATCAGGACATATTATGTGAGGAAAGCATGTCTTTCCAATAATAGTAAAAATAAATATAAACCTATACATACACACCTATTTTTCTGAATTCTCCACATAAAAACAACAGGTTTTGTTCAGAGAAGAGTGGGGTGATCCTTTGTCTCCAACTCAAGGCAACAAATCAAAACAATTAGGGCACGATAATTTTCTGCATAAGATGACATGATATATGCACATGACTCAGCATAGCTTTGAAATAATTATGGCTGATAATATGAATCCAATATAACCTAGAGATTTCTAACCTATTCTGGCTCTAGAATAAAATACTTTATACAAAACCTGTGATACAAAAAAATTAATGTTCTTTCTAGTGGTAGAAGTTTTCACAGAACACCCAAACAGGTGAATGAAATCAGCATTAGGATGAACTGATGACACTTTTGCATACAGAGGCTAATAATCATTTCTGTGATATTAACTTTCCATCAAAAAACCCTCAAATGGAAACATCATAATTTTATGCTAAGTAAATATATCTGTCCCATTCTAAATTGTCAAGTATCTGTCTATGTAGTTTATGTTTCTAGCAGAGTATGCCACCTCTATTCTACTTTTTATAACTATGTGAGTCATGCTTGGCAGATAATGCCACATGACTGAGTGTGTGTTTTCATAAGGCAGGGAACCAACAGATCAGAGCTCTCAGATTAAATCCATGCAGTGCTTTTGCATTTATACTTTACATGAGGACACAAACCCATCCCTCTCGGTACTGGGCAGTATTCAGTTTACAAATTCATCTGTCATGATGGATATTTTAGTGACGAACATTATTAGTTTTTTTGAAAATATATCTTGTGATAAAAATGAGTTCAGAGGACAGAATGAAGAAAAGCCCTCACTGTGTAAGCATGTATTGAAAGACTCATTAATAAGCCTCATTAGAAGGAAAGATGAGAAAATATCACTCTCAGTAAACTATTCAGCAAGACTATGAGAAGCAGAAAAATAGGACAAAAGAGAAAAAGGAAAGGAAAATGTACAAAGAAAACATGTGACCTTCGGAGAAGAAATTTAACAAAGCTGCTGAGCAGAGACATACTTACTGTAGAACCAACCATCTCTTCCTGAAACTTTTCTATGAGCTTCTCTCTTGGGGGAAAAACAACTTGCTTTAATAGCTCCCAGTGTCTCTCTTGAGGATTTGTAGTAAAACTTCAGCAAATACCATTCACCTGCTACAAACCAACTGACAATCTACAGAGCCTCAGAAAGCAGAAAAAAGCCAAAAGCATGTTTGGTCTTATCTTCCTTCTTCCTTGGAGCTCTTTACCTTTCCTCTGTTTCTGTCTGTATGTCTGGCTGACAGCTGTCTGGCTTCTGGCCCCTGGTGTCTCCCTCAGTTCTCTACTCTCATTTTTCTCCTCTTGTTTCTCTTGAGCCTAGAGATTCCCTCTCTCCACCAGCTCATGTATCTTTTCTCCTGACTCACAACTGGCCAATCAGCTTTTTATTAGACCAATCAGGTGCCTTAAGTAGTCAAGGTGAAGCAAACGCAGCACATCTTTACATAGTTAAACACACATCCTTACATTGTTAATCGAATGCAGAATAAAGAAATGTAGCACACCTTTACAGAGGGAAAGTAATATTCTGCAACACAAACAAATGTAACACCTCTGTGCTTAGTTAAAAAAATATTCCACAACACAGAATGTTGTTAGGAGTCATTTTATCACTAATAACTTTTTGTTGTTGTTTATTTACTTATTTTAGAAAAATAGTATCGGTTTTTACTCTGTATCTCCAAGTGTCAACCATATTCCAGGGCAGGTCAGACCCCATGTGTAAGAGTTGCCCAACATAAACTTCAAACAGACTCGGGGTCGTGTGAAGGTGGGAGTGGGTGGGTGTGTACACATGCATGAGTTTATCTTTTGTTTTGTATTTTCAAATCTTCTGTATCTTTTTTGTGGCTTTTCATTTTTAAATCTTTATTGTTTTTCCCAGTTTTTTTTTCATGAGAGTGAACATCAGTTGGGTGGGGAGTGAAGGAAAGAGGATCAGAGAAGAGCTGAGGGAAGAAAGAATTTATGAAAATATGTAAATATGTTTACAAAACATTTTTAAGTAAAAAATTTAAAATTAATCTTAGAGGTTATTTAGCTCCATTGTTAGGCTTATTTCTATGCCTTTGAAAAGCTGCTATTAGTGGGTTAATTTTCTAATTTATTTCTCCACGTGCTCATAGGCATATGGGAAGGTGAATAATTTTATAAAATTTAATTTTCTGTTCTTAGGTTTTACTTAAAGCACTCATCACCTCCAAGAGTTTCTCTGGTGTCTTGGGACTTGTACTCATATCATCACATTATTTTTAAAAAGAACAGTCTGATATATTTGTTGACTTTTATTGCCGCCTTGCTTTGTCATTTCCAATTTTCTCAAGTTAACTCTTAAAATCTTATATTAAACAAGACTGAAGAGAGTTTGTATATTTTTCTTGTTAAAATTTTATAGGTAAAGTTTGGAGAGATGGCTCAGTGCTTAACCCTTGCTGCTTTCAGAGGACCAGGGTTCAGTTCCAGTACCCACATGAGTCCACACTAGCAGGGGACCCAGCACGCTCTTCTGAACTCCAGAGGCACCAGGCACACACATGAGTGCACACACATAAATTCTGGTAAAACACTCTTAAAATAATAAATCTTGAAAATTAAAATTTTAAAGGTAATGTATCTTTTTCTCTGCTCTACACTGTTGTCCTAAGTTTGACATACACATCCTTTGTCGTGTGAGCTCTGTTCCATGTATGCCTGGTTCCTTTTGGAGTTTTACCATGAACACTTGCTGAGCTTTGTGAGATGACAGTTTTTGTTTCTATTAAGAATTATCTTCCATGGGATTTTTCTTCTCTTTGAGTTCATTGCTGTTCTTCTTGGTTGGATTTCTGAAAATTCAGTTTTGTCTTCCTTCTTTGAATTTATCCTTTGCTGTGTTGGGACATTCTTGGTTACTTTCTGTCTCTCCTGTATTTGTGTATCAATCAAATGAAATGTATCATTTCCTGTCCTCTCATGGATAATTTCTCTAATGATTCTGTTTATGGTTTGCCTCTGTTTATTATCTGCAGTGCTACTTGTCTAACGTGAATTGTGTTAAATTTGATTATCTTGAAATACATTTTTCGAACAATTTAAAAGGAAATTTCCTGAGTGCAGCAATGCGGTTGACAGTTGTTTTATTTCAGAACTTTAAATATATATCCCATGTGCCCTTGTTTTTAGGATTGATATTATTCTGGGGGATTGGCACTTTTAAGTTGTCATTGTTCCTTAAGTGATTTCAGTATTAATTAGCTTTTTTTATGTATGTCATTTTTGTATGGAAGGACTAGAAGAGGCCCTGCCATTGTTCCTAACACAGAAGGCTGAGAGAAGAGAGCAATGGGAGAAATGGCTGGTTCTCTAGTAAACACATCTCAAGTTAGTAGTCATGTCTACTTTTCTATTAGAAATGTTATGATGTATTGAAACCTTCAAATCCTTTAATTATGTGCTTCTGATAATGTTATTGAAAGTGTTTAATTTTTATAACTTTTGCCTCCTTGGACATAGGAAAGCATTCCATCTATTGGTACATGAAGAAACCCTAGTTTGTTCTTTCAGGGTGTGCTGACTCTCAGGGATGTGGCTGTGGAATTCTCCCAGGAAGAGTGGGAATACCTAGACTCTGTTTAGAGGGCTTTGTATATTGGTGTGATGTTGGAGAATTACAGCAATATTGTCTCTGTGGGTGAGGACATTTATTTCTTGCAGAACTCCTAATTCAATCCACATCAATTCATCTTCGCATAGCTTGAGGGAATTGACCTGGGAAGGGACAGTAAAAGAGTGTTGGAAAAAGCAGACTCATGAGCACAGAGAAAAGCTAGGATCAGCTGGACTTAGCTGTTAGGTAGAGAACCCACAGCACCCTGGAAGCTCAGTGTATTTGTTGTGTAGAGCTGAACAAGGAGATGGGCTATTGCATGCAGCTGAACAACAGGATGTGGTTATCACATATGGATAAACAAGGGGGCAGGTGTATGGCATACAGCTGAATGAAAGGGACAGTTTTAGTTAAACTCAATAGGAGCAGGCACTGTAGGGAAGCAGTCTTCAGGCCATAAACATCCAGGAGAAGAAGCTAAGGTGGACATTTTCTGCACACACCATCAATGTTTCCACTTAGACCCCAGAAGAAGGCTTTGCTCTTTCTGAGCCTCACCTGAAGAGGAAGACTTTGTCATTTTCCCGTGGGTCTGAGACTGTGGTCTTGGGCATGGCCAGTTCGGTCACAGTAGACTTTCACTCAGGACTTCACAGACTCATGGCTTCTTCATCTCCTGACATTCATCCTTGGATCAGCTTTTTAGATGTGTAGATTCTGTGTGAGGCTGTTTCAGAAACTAAAGAAAGTATCATAATTTTGGTAGTAGAAATGAAGTTTTTCATGCATTATGCATTTGTGTTGTGTTCCTTTAGGAGGTATTGTGCATCCTCTGTTTTGGTTCTATAATTCATTCAGGAATTCAGTAAGATAGTATCTATGTCCACCCATATCCTGAAGGTACATTTCATCGTTCATCTGAAACAGTTTTAAAATACACAGGCTTAAAATGCTTCCTAAATATCTTTGAGATAGTGACAGGAAATAACAATTGGCAATTTGTTTCAAGATCCATTTATGTTTTTCTCTGGTCATCTGCTGAGCACAGTATTGTGTTAGCTTAGATGTCCAGCTAACTTTATAAAGAATCTAGCAAGGGTTATGTGCCATTTTACAAAGCACAGGAGTTGTCTGCAAGGTAGACTTTGTCACCTCTTTGAAGCCAGACAGAGAGGGGACAATGAGCAGATAGAGTATCAGGTGGGGTTGATCTAATGAGCAGGCCAAAAATTAGGGGTTTAAGTGAGACAGGAAGTAATATCTCCAAACAGCTTCACCACATTCATTTCCACTCACAATAATTCTTGACAAGTTTACTTTGTAAGGTGTTCTTAGTTATGTTGACTTAATACTAGTATACACATGCTGCCATCTTGAAATGATTGTATGTTTTATAATCTGTCAAAAGTCCCCAAAGTAGAATTATTTTTTTAATTTCTTTTCTTATAAATATGTCTTTATATTACATTCCTCATTTAAAAAATATTATAATCTATTATGACTCTTCCATGAAGTAGGTTTATTCTGTAATTTCCTACCTTGTAAGTATGTCACTATGTTGCATCCTTAATAAAATTGCCCTTTCAGAAAGTCATCTCAGGAACCAAAGAAAGCAGTGTCCTGGGGAAATTTCCATTTAAGGAACTAGGGAAAACACATTAGATTGTGGAGTTGAGTCAACATAGGGTTAGAAATAAGCAATTATTGACAATAATATCTCTTCCTCTAATACGCTACAGCATATGATATCTAGTAGAAATATTTATTTTGTCCTCATTACTCTTGAAAACCCTAACATGATTTTCAGAAAAATTCACAATGATAGTTTTAGGTAAGCATTTGATATTAAAAGCAATTAAGAATTCTAAAGCATAATCTTTGCTGTATCTACTTAGTGAGGCCAATATTATGAATGCAGTATTGGATTAAACGATTCCTTTGGTAATTTCTGGAAAATTTAAAATAAGTAATATATTCTAAACATAGTCAGAGAGCTTCATCCCAAATTTAATTCTTATTTCCTCAGTTACTTGTGCCAAGTTATATAGTTTATATAAGAATGAAGGGGATAGTGTAAATCATTGACCCTTGAATTAGTCCATACATCTTTGTGAGTATCCATGAGAATTATAATGGACAAAACATCAACCTCTCCTCTAGTGAGAACTCTAGTATAAATTAACAGTTTACTTAAAAGAACTTAGAGAAACAGTCATATATTGAATCTGTTTAAATTTGTATCTAACACCTTTAATCTCAATGTACTCATCTTTCAGAGAACTATTGCATGTGTGCTCTTGTCCACCAACATATGGATAATGAGACATATTCTAAATGCAGTGAGATTGACCAAATGCTTCATGAATCCATCCAATGCCCGGTTTATAAAACAAGGTATACTACAGAAAGTTCTAATAACTTTGGTTGTGATTATAGTCATTGGATTGCCTCGACTGAATCATCAAACATAAATAGATTTAAACATATGCCCACTGGAGAAGAAACATGCAAAAATAAAAACTCATCACTTGCCTCTACCTTCAAAATTATTCAACAGGCAGTCTGTATTGGAGAGAAACCACACAAATTTAGGGGCAAATGCTTTGGTTCTAAGTCAAGCTTCAGTGGACTTTCAAGAATTCCTCCTGGAAAGAAAATGTATAAATGTGATGTTTGTGACAAATACTTTACCCATTACTCAAATCTTAGAACACATAAAAAAATTCATACTGGAGAAAAACCTTATAGGTGTAGAGAATGTGATAAGTCCTTTCTTCAGTTGTCAGCACTTAAAAGCCATTACATTGTTTATATTGGAGAGAAGCCTTACAAATGTCAGGAATGTGGCAAATCTTTTGCCCACTGTTCCACTTTCAGGAAATATAACAAAATCCATACTGAAGAGGAATTTATAGTTGTCAAGAATGTGGCAAGGTGTTTTATCAGTTGTTATACCTTAAAAGCCATTACAGAACCCATATTGGTGAGAAGCCTTACAAATGCAATGAATGTGGTAGATCCTTTATTCACTGTTCATCTTTTAGAAAGCATCAGAAAGTGCATTCTGTAGAGAAGCTATACACCTGCAAAGAATGTGGGAAGTCTTTCCTTGAGCTGTCACATCTTAAAAGGCATTACAGAACCCATACTGGAGAGAAGCCATATAAATGTGAAGTATCTGACAAATCCTTTACCACGAACTCAATTCTGAAAACACATCATAAAATTCATTCTGGAGAGAAACCATACAAATGCAAAGACTGTGACAAATCCTTTACCCAGCTTTCAAATCTTAGAACGCATCTGAGAGTTCATACTGGAGAGAAGCCTTACAAGTGTCAGAATTGTGACAAATATTTTACCCGCTTATCAACTCTTAGAAGACATCAGAAAATTCATGCTGGAAGTAAAAATACCATTGTATATAAGGTGGCATATTTTTTATCCTGATCTTTAGCTTTGCAAGCCACAGCAGGACCCATAGTTAAAACAAACAAACAAACAAACAAACAAACAAACAAAACAGAACCTTTTGAAACCCTTTAATGAAGGTTGAAATGTTAGAAAATATCACAAGAATTTATACTGAAGAAAATTCTTGCAGGTGTAACATTGTGGACAAATTTTTAAGAAAAACATTTTTGATTTTGTAGTCCGATATCAAAAGTAGATACAATGAGGGCAAAAATGTATGTAACCTAAGAAATGTGACCAAGTTTTTTATTTTTTTGTAACAGTTTTATTACATATTGGAAAACCTGTACTGAAGAGAAACCATATAAAATGTATATACCAATGTGCTATCTTCATTTCTTCATTGGAAATTTCATAGATTACAAAACCCTCAAAATACAGTTTGTCAAATCTTCATTTCTAAGGCTAAAAATGTAGATACATTAGAAAATTCACCCTGAGAGAAACCTGAGTTTGGCTTTTATTCAATCTTCAAAATAGTCATTCTGGAACAAAATGCTTCAAATATCAAGAGTAAGAAGCCTTGACGGAGACATGTGAATATAAACAACACATTCTCATGAATAGTACTCTGAAGTCATCAAGAATGTGCAGGGAAGTCACTTTTAAGTACTCAACATTGGGAAGGTATTAATCCTGCTTTAAAGTGCAATTAGAAGTGATATTAGAAAGATCAAGGCATAAAGATTCATAGATATAAAGACCAGTGTACTATAATGAAGAAAACAATGAATACATAAATTCATCACGGATTTCAGTGGGAGTGGATTCTTATATTTGTGCAAATGAAAAAATATTGTTTGGAAATTATTTTTTTTTGTATTGCCAATATTGGAATTTATTGAATAAGAACACAGTAGGTATTTCACAGTTTTTTGAAATGTAAATACGTGTGTTCTTGCTTGCAAATGATTATTTGATAATTTGTATCAACTGCTGCTTATCAAGCCCGACTGTAAGATACAGAGGAAGTTATGGAGTTAGTGACTGGCCCCTGACTACCTGAGACACCAGTCAGCTGGGGAGAATTCTTTAATGCCAGTTTCAGAATTGCATGGTAAACAATGCTCCATCCCTTCTCCCAGCTCACATATTCTTGCTACTTGCCCCCTCAGTGGTCTCAGAGCCTTGGAGGGTGAATTAATCAGGGTTCTCTAGAGTGATGCTTCACAATCTTCCTACAGTTTCTCATATGGTGGTGATCTCCAACAATAAATTATTTTCATTGATATTTCATAACTAAATTTTCTATTGTTATGAATTATAATGCAAATATCTATGCTTTTCAATGGTGTCAAAGGGATACCAACCGCTGCTCTAGAAGACCAGAACTGATAGGGTGAATATATTAGATATATTTTTAAAAAGACTTGTTAGAGTGGAGTACAGGCTGTGTGGCTAGTTCCAAAATGGTTGTCTCTTGATGGAAAGTCTAAGATCCAACAGTTGTTGAGTCCATGAGGCTAAATGTCTCAGTTGGTCTTCATTTGGTCTTTGGAATCTTGAAGAATAGGGTTTTTTTCCTTTTTTAAGTCTTTTTTAAAAATTGAAAATATATTTTCTCTATAGCATTTGTTATGACAGAGTTCTCTTGCCTGCAGTTCCTCTAGGAACTCCCCACTTTTCACCCACTGAAATCCAAACCTTCTCCTTTCCTCTCATTACATTATATGCATCTAGTGTTGTAATGGCATTTCTTCATCCTGGGAAGCCAGAGGTCCTGATCCATAGACCTGCCCCACTAGACCCCTTAGCCGCCTGTGTTGCACAGGCCCCCACCAATGTCTCAGAGGCTTATATCAACTTTATGATTTTTTGCCTATGGCTCAGGCACATTGCTAGCTAGCGCTTATATCTTAAATGAACCCATTTATATTAATCTGTCTGCCTTGTGGCCCATGGCTCACCTGTGTTCCTTACATGTTGTTCTTTTGGGCTTAGGGCTTGGTCTCTCTTTGACTGAGCCCTGCTTCTCCTACCTATGCTGTGATTTTCACTCCTACATTTTCTATGGTGTCTGTCATGGGCCAAAAACAGCTCCTTTATTTAAAGATTAATATTCACAGCATACAGAATTTTATTCCAATATCAATCTAGAATGATAATAATAATAAACCAGATTAGGAAAAGTAGTATATTCTAATACCAGGGAAGGAGTGCTTCAGCAGCAGGATAGATGAACCAATTAGAGAAGGGGCAAACATCAAAAAGAAAAGGATTCCTTATCCCATGTCTATAGATCCGCCACCGGAAGTTGTGGCTCAGATTGAGGGTGGGCCTTTCTACCTCAAATGATCCTATCAGAAGTCCCCTCAATGTTTTGTTCATCCGTTTGGGTTCTTATTGACTCCAAGTGTAGTCTGTTGACAACCTAGATTAGCTGTCAGGATCTATGACTTCTAACTCCCTTTACTTAACTCCCTGTTTCTAGAGCATTGTTGATGGTGAGTACAGTTACTTCATTTTTCTTAAAAGTCAAGTGAGAAAAAGGAGAAACAGCAGTATCCAAAAAAAAAAACCTCTTAATAGCTTTTATGACTTTTGATTACAAACACAATATTTGGAAGCAGCTTTGTCAGTATAATGTGTAAATTAAAACTGTCATAGTTGTGTGGTGTCCTAAGTGGGGCCCTCAAATCTGTTGGCCACAGGTTTTGTCTAAGTTTGAAGTTGTAGATGTGAATTTCCTTTGTGGTGCAGGTTTTAATTCTAATCAGACAGCTGGTTCTCTTTATATCAGCCTAACCACTATTACACTAGGCTACACAGCTTCTCTGACCCTTTTATCTTGATGCATGCAAAATCCATACCTGAGTAGGACTTTTTGCTATAATCCTTCCCAGAAATGTTAGTAGCATCCACTGGCACTGTCTAGTTTTAGAATGCAATCAGCATCAATGACAATTGTCTCTATTCCTCTAGGGGCTACTAGAGCTTCCTTTGACAAGGTCTCCTTGGGAGATGCTCCCTGCACAGCAGTAGAATTTTACATAGACTTGGGGCATCTGACAGCTCTTGCTTTTATTCTCACAAAGTATACTTGTTAACTTTTATGATTTCTTATTCTTAGCTCTTTAGATACACTTGTCCATCTTTCTAATGAGTCTCTAAATCTAAAAATCACTCACAGGTTAGTATTCTATTTTCATATATAACATATATAACATAGTACGTACTAATTCATAAGTAAATATTAGGTGGAAAATAAAAAAATAATTATATTATAATCTATAGAATGAGAGAGACTAAGTAACAAGAATGGTTCATGGGGACACTCAGATGTCCCTGGGAAGGAGAAATATAAAAGTTTTTATGAATGGGCTTGAAGGAACATAGTAATGGGCATAGGCATGATTGGGTTGTAGGGTAAAAGGGGGAGGTTTGTGAGGGGAACTTCTGGAAGTGAATATTTTGTGGTTGGGTGGAAACCTGATACAGGGTATCTCCAAGGTGTCTATGAGGAGGACCCCACTTTAGACTCTTAGGAATAGCATATAAGTTGTCTGAACTGATGATCTCCTGTGACTAGAATGCCTGGGTCAATTTTTATCAGAGAAGAATCATCCAGTAACTGATTGAGGCAGATACAAGCCCACAAGCAAATATTAGGTGGAATTTGGAAAACTCCATGGAGTAGGAACAGGAAAGGAAAGGGTTATTGTGATAAAGCTTACATAATCAACTAATCTGTGCTCCTAGGGGCTAGCAGAAACGGAACATACAACCAGGGATGCTGCATGGTACTGACCTAGGCACTTTGCATAGATAAAACACTTGTGTAGAATGGTCCTCTTGTGGGACTCCTAACAAGGAAAACAGAGGCTGTTTCTCACACTTTAACTCACTTTTCCGATGCTATTTCTCATACTAATTACTTTGCCCAGGCTTAAAACTTGGAGAAATGTTTAAGCATATTTCAACTTGATATGCCATGTTTTGTAGATACTCATGGGCTATTTGCCCCTTTCTGCATTAAAGCAGAGGAGGAATGGTTTATGATGAGTCAGAGTGGATGGAGGGAGGGACTGAAAGGGGAGAAGTGTGAAGGCTGAGACTGGGATATAAAATAAATAAATGAATAAATTTGTTGATTCAATGTACAGCATCTTATATATAATTTGGAAGTGGCAAACTCCCAATGTAAGCAGAAAGCCAAGTCAGAAAACATGGAAAAGATAACACAGAATAACTCCAGCACAGCTACCTAAGATCAAATAACCACAGACTAGGCAGGAAGAGTCAGGTCCCGTGTAATTACAATTATTACTCTTTAAATGCACTGGATATAGCCTCTGATGGCCTTGAAAATTTATTCCTAGACAAAACACATAAGGGAGCGTATGAGAGAGAGAGAGAAAGAGACAGGCAGACAGACAGACAGAAGCAGAAATAGAGAAATCAAGAACCTGGTGCACACCAATCAATGATTGTTTTTAGAAAATAGATTATTCAAAAATGGCTGCAAGATAGCTCTCTATGATTATCCTTCAGGTCACATTTCTAATAAGAATTCCAGATGAGTTACCCAGTAGTCTGAGAATGGTTATAGATGTGTATAGTCAGTCCATTAGGATCTAACCATTGTTTTAGCTTTTATAGGATCCCAAAGCGATGACTTCGCCCTTAAGTCAGCAGGAAGCAACCTTATGAAAGACTATGCCCCCTTTCCCAATAAGTTTTGTGTTCTCAAGGTTGTCCGTATAATTGTTCTGATAGAATAGTTATGTTAAAATTGGGTTGAGGACAGAACAATAATATAGCCTCAAGGATCTCTCCATTTAACTATACTAGATATAATGTATGATTGCACTAGTTATGATATATGCACAAGATGTTTTATATACCTCTGTTTAGATGATATGTATGTATATACATGTCTAAAATACTGTGTCCACTTTCTATAGTATATATACCCCTGGCTAATATTTGACAGTCATACTAAAATTCATTGTTCAGAGATTATATACCCCTTATATAGGTAATCTAATTTTATAGTACAGGTTTTAATCCTTAGGACAATAAAAACTGCAGTTAACATTACTTAAGGTGCCATATCACAATCATCTCAGATACAGGTTATAATATCATAGATAGACAGAAGTCTTCAACCATTTCATAGTCTCAGAGAATATGGCATTTAACATTTGGAATTCGGCCTCGAGAGACACACAATGACTCCTGGTGTCACTGCTCCTTTCCAGAGATGGTGTTGAGCATCAAGAACACTCCTTTGGAGCTTGTTCTTTTGGCAGAGAATAGCCGGTTGGGTAAAGAACTGCCTTTACCTTGATTGCTGACAGTACACACATGATGTTCAAGCTGGAAGAACAAGATGACAGATGGAGACTGACAAAACCTGCCTGGACAGGATAAGACAGTCCCTCCTAAATTTCCCTGCTTGTGAAAAGATCTGTCAGATACCATAGGCCTGTATCCAATATGATGGATGCTCCAATGGTGCACACCCATAGGTGATTGTCCAGGTAGCTGAGTCACTGTCCTATCCCAAATTTTGGAAGCCACTACTTCCATGTACTTCTGACTTTTAGGTGATACATTTTGCTTCTCAGGTCTGAAAGGGTTGAAGAATAGGTATTTAAGCTTGCTACCCTATTATCCCTTAGCAAGGAACATTCAGGTGTTGGATTTTCACTTTCCCAGATGAACATTTTGAAGTAATTTATGCACCCTACCATCCACCAATATTCTAGAAATATATGATGTACTTTATATCTGTTAGGATTTGGTTGTAGTTTGTACTTTATCCTCTCCTAGATACTACCTCATAATAATTCCTATTGTATATAGTCTTAGTTTGGAACCTTCTTAGTTAGACAAACGGGGGAGTTGTGCTGGGAATCAGGTGTCAACTGATAGGTCCGAAGACACTTACCCAGGGTCCCAGGCTCCTGAAGGGGGAGTGGCCAACCCCATTCACCCTTATAATTATTTCTCTGTTCACTACATACATTGAACAATTTTCTGATTTTTTTTATATAATCCAAGACCACATTATGTAACACGTTTCATTTAATTTTCTCCAATCTTCTTGACATATTTCAGTTTTTCAATGATCCCTGGTTGTTTGTTCAATCTCTTCGAGCAACTGTGAGTTCAGCTTAGATAAATCTGTGGGTTTTCTTGTTATGTCTTTGACCTCCCTGGATTCCTGATTGAGTTCACCCACATTATTATTATGTTTGAAAGAAAAAAATTTATTTCCCAAGTTGTCCGCCAACCTCTACATGAAGGAGAAAATATATACAGACCAAAGAGTGTATGTGGGAGGGGGTTGGAATAAAAATAGATCTCTATTTTTATTTATTTTATTAAGAGATTAATAAATACCCTTATTAAAGTGATCACAGTTCACTTGCTACACATTGTATATGTAATTTCTTTTGTCTGTGAAAAAATAACTTCATATTCTGGGTATGGTCTTGAAAAGTCTATGTACAAAAATTATAGTAGACAGACACAAAAATGCATACCTTTAATTCCAGCTCTGTCAGGGGTGGAGCTAAAGCAGAAAAATCTCAGTGAGTTCAAACCTGCACTGGTCTACATAGTTAGCTCCAGACTAAATATGTTTATGTAATGAGAATGCATTTCTACAATAATAACGATAATAAAAACAACAACAATGAAATCCAAGATTATACCACAAACTGCAGATCTGACTGTGACCATTGGCAATCTAAATAAAAGTGTGATTTCTGATGAGTCATCCAAACATTGGCTGTGATTATCAGTGTCTCAATTACATGGCCAAATCATTGGGTGTGTTGACTATGAATGTGTATAACACCTATGGACAAGGAAATCCTTTGACTGTCTCAAATAAACTCTACAATACTCATGACATTCTATGAAAATCTGTTCATGATTTCATGTAGTTGGAAATTTCTGTCCAGCCACAACTCCCAAATACCCAGTAGCTGTTTCCCAAATAATTGACTCAGAGCTTAAAAATTTGGACCAGTGGTTCAAGCATATTGATAACTAGCTCTTACTCTTAAATTAACTGAAAATTATCCATGCAGCTTATTGCTTCTTTTAGTAAACATTCTCATTTGACTTCCTCTGCATCTGACAGATCCCTGTTTCTCTGCTCTTTCTATTCCAAAAATTCTATGACTCTGGTCATCCTGCCTGTACTTCCTGCCTGTCTACTTGCAAATCAGCATTTTATTAAACTAATACAAGTGACATGTCTTTATAGTGTAGAGGAGCATTATCACATTGAACAATCCCATTTTTCTTTTCAAAACAGTAACTCTAAATTAAATATCTTACGCTTAGCCTTTTTTTTAAAACCTTATTGATACCAATACTCTAAATAAAGACAAACAGCCATAATCCTTTTGTTTAAATGTAGGCCAAGTTTTATAAACTATCATCTACTGATGAGGGGAGACTCTAATTTTGGGGGGACCCTGAGAAAATTTAGATGAAGGCAGAAGCAGAGATACTTAGATAAGCACTGGGTTGAGCTCCTATTCCAAAGGAAGATAGGGAAGAGAGACTATGTAAGCAAAGGTATCATGATCATGATGAGGAAACCCACAGAGTTGGCTCACCCAAGCTCTTGGGAGCTCACTGACTCTGAAATGACAGGTGAGGAGCCTTCATGAAAAGGAACTAAACCTTCTGAATGTAGATGACAGTCAAAGGGAATGGGAAGTTTGTGGAGCCTCTCAAGTCTGGTGCATGCACTGGCTTCTTGGAGCCCATCTCCTATAGAGGTACACCTTAATCAGCCTTGATATTGTGGGAAGGGACTCGGTCCTATACTAACTGTTTATGTCAGTTCAAACTGGCTCACTTTAAGAATCCTTACCCTCCCTTGGGGAATGGATAGAAAATGGTATGGGGTAGTCTGAGGAAGAATTGGGAGTAGGGTAGGGAGGGATAGCAGTGGGAAAGAAAAACTTTTTAAAATTAAAAGACCCCAAACACCAAAACAAACAACAATAATAATATCATTGAATATGAGAAAAAAATGTGCTGGATTATCTTATTTTACTTTCTATCAATCAAGTCATGTAGTAACATTCATATTGCATCATCAATTATATGAATAGCTTTAATAAAATGAAATTTACTACAAGACAAACGTGCCTATTTAACAATTCTGGTTTTCTTAGTGCTATCTGTGAGAGCAAGCACATTTATATGTAGTGGATTTATGATGTTTCATTGTAAATAATAATCCCACCTAAGAGTTTAATAATAGAATGTTCTGATTGGCCAAAGGCAGACAGGAAGTGTGGGTGGGACTACCAGAGCAAGAAAACTCTGGGAACAGGAAGAACAGAGCAGAAATGTCACAGAGACTCCAGAGTTGCCAGACAAGCCAGAAGAAGCAGAGGACAACAATGCTGCTCTGCAAAGTACTGAGCTACATGGCTAACAGGGTAAGAATCATGGGAGAGCTTAAGGGTAAAGAGTTAGCAAGTTATATGCCTGGGCTTTAGGCTGATCAGCCTACAATTAATATAAGCATTTCTGTGTCTCTGTGGTTCTGTGGGTCTAAACCTTGAGGCTAGGCACAGAAGCTCAGGCCAGAAACCTCTGACTACATTTATGCTTCCTATGAATTACATTTCTATCTTCCCTATAAATACTTCTACATACCCAAATCTATATTCTTCATTTTTTGTTACTATTTGTTACCACATGCATGGAAGTACACACACATGTACACACACACACACTCACACACACACACACACACACACACACACACACACACACACACACAAAAACACACACTATTTTCTGGGGAAGACTGCCTCTACCACTCCACTTTATTCATCACCTACAGTTCTTGGTATAGTTTCGTAGTGTTATAAGTTTTTTATTATGCAAATTGGCATGAACATGGATGGTACACATCTACCTTACATGGACTTAAACAAACATGATTAAAACATGGGTGCACTTTGTTTTTACTGGCATAATGTCCATGGACAGCTGATGTTAATGGTCACTAAATAGCCGATTCTTACAACAAAATGATGTAAAATAATGCTAAAATTGTTAACAGTTTATTGTTTAGACATAGAAGAAATATATTTGAAATTAAAAACAAAGTGCAAAAGGGTCTACTCTCATCTACTACTATTGCATTAATGTTTACAATAAATATTACTTAAACAGTGATCATATTACCCCAAAACAACATGACATAACAGTAAAATATTCTTAAGTATCTGGAATAGTTTTGACTTGGTGTGATTTTATAGCATTATTCTTTAATTTGGTTATCAAAGCTTTATTGCATAAGCCATTCCTAGTAGGAATCTTTCCTTACTAATTATGTATAATGTTTATATGAATGTCTCTATAACATTTTATCATAGTTAATTTTCCAACAAATCATGTATGTCTATTAAGTTCATGTATAGATACAGTTTCTAAATTTATAGCAAATATATGCTTCCTGAAAGGGGATTTTCTTGTATTTACTAAGCTTGAAAACTGAGGACTTTAAAGTGTGCAAAATCATTATCTTTGTATGAAGTATGAAGACTAAGACATATAATTACTTTGAGACATCATAAGAAATTTACAAAGATTGTCCATTATATTAATTTTCTGATGGATTCTAATATTTGAGCATCTGGTAAATCATTTTTGACATTCTTAACATTTGTAAATTTAGTCATAAGAATTGATTCTATGGTGAGCCTAAAGATTTGGGTTACAAGTAAAGAACTTGGCACATTCTTTACTTTTGATAGATGTATCAAGAGATGGATACTGCTGTAGGCTTTAAGATTTGAGTAATGGGTAAAGAACTTCCCACATTCTTTCCATCTATAACATCTGTCACTAGTGTGAATGCTGTGATGAGCATGAAGATGTGAGACCTAGTTAAAAAACTTTCCACATTCTTTATGTTTGTAAACCTTTCTTTTGTTTGGATTCTATGGTGAGCATAAAGAGTTGGGTTATGAGTAAAGATTTGCCACATTCTTTACCATTGTGAGGTTACTCACTAGTATGGATTCTATAATGTACATAAAGATGTGAGACCTGGGTAAAGGACTTGTCACATTCTTTACATTTGTAAGGTTTGTCACCAGTATGGATTCTGTGATGCTTTTGAAGAGTTGAGTTTTGGGTAAAGGACTTGCCACATTCTTTACATTTGTACGGTTTGTCACCAGTATGCATTCTGTGATGCTTTTGAAGAGTTGAGTTTAGGGTAAAGGACTTGCCACATTCTTTACATTTGTAAGGTTTGTCACCAGTATGGATTTTCTGATGGGCATAAAGATTTGAGACTGTGGTAAAGGACTTGCCACATTCTTTACATTTGTAAGGTTTTTCACCAGTATGGATTCTATGGTGATCTTTAAGATTTGAGTTTTGGGAAAAGGATTTGCCACATTCTTCACATTTGTAAGGTTTGTCACCAGTATGGATTCTGTGATGCTTTTGAAGAGTTGAGTTTTGGGTAAAGGACTTGCCACATTCTTTACATTTGTACGGTTTGTCACCAGTATGGATTCTGTGATGCGTTTGAAGAGTTGAGTTTAGGGTAAAGGACTTGCCACATTCTTTACATTTGTAAGGTTTGTTACCAGTATGGATTCTGTGATGAGCTTGAAGAGTTGAGTTTTGGGTAAAGGACTTGCCACATTCTTTACATTTGTAAGGTTTGTCACCAGTATGGATTTTCTGATGGACATAAAGATTTGAGACTCTGGTAAAGGACTTGCCACATTCTTTACATTTGTAAGGTTTTTCACCAGTATGGATTCTATTGTGAACTTTAAGATTTGAGTTTTGGGAAAAGGATTTGCCACATTCTTCACATTTGTAAGGTTTGTCACCAGTATGGATTCTATGGTGAACTTTAAGACTTGAGTTTAGGGAAAAGGACTTGCCACATTCTTTACATTTGTAAGATTTGTTACCAGTATTAATTCTATGGTGAGTTTGAAGAGTTAAATTTTCCCTAAGGAAGTTTCCATATTCTTCACATCTATAAGGTTTGTCACCAGTATGGATTCTGTGATGGACATGAAGTTGTGAGACCTTGCTAAATAACTTTTTACATTCTTCACATTTGTAACATTTGTTATCATTATGAGTTCTGCAGTGGCCTTGGGGAGCTGAGTGATGACCAAAAATTTTGCTATATTCTTTACATTTGTTAGGTGTTTTTCCTTTGTGGGTTCTCTGGTGTCTCCTAAAGTTTGAGTAGTTCTGAAGACATATGCCACACTCTTCACATGTATATAGCTTACATACAATATTAGTTATTTTATTTATAGTCTCATTTGAGGTGTTTCTGAAATACATTTTATATTTGTTGGCATTCATCCAAGGATGGATTTGATGGTATCGCCTACGAATTAAATTTCTGAACTCACCTCTGTTGCATTTGTATGCCTTCTTTCTGGTTTCAGGACTCTTCTGCTTAGTATAACATAAATATTCATTGAAGTACTTTGCAGATTCCTTATAGTTTAATTTGTTTTCAACAACATATAATTTCTCATGCCTGCAGTATTGTGTAGACTTTATGTAGCATTTTTTAAGTAAATTTAATTTGCACGGTGGTTTCTTTCCAGGATGGAACAGTAAAAATCCTAGATTTAAGAAAAAAAAAGTTTTACTATAGGTTTTTCTATTTACTATATGGGCCACTTTCCCAAGTTCCTTGAATAATTTTTGAATAGAAATTGAACACACTCATAAGAAAGTATGTAAATTAAGTTCATAACCCAATAGTAAATATACTCTCGTAAAATTATAAATTTTTAAAAGGGAAGCCCTTCACTTCTGTGAACCAAAGAAGAAAATAAATTAAATAAATTTAATAGGAAATATATAATATTAAGACAGAGAAAAGGGCATGTATATGCAACATCAATTAGTCCTTACTGTCCTGCAGAGAACTGTGCATTCACAAATAATTGTTCACAAAAATTTTAAACTTCAAGAGAATTCTATATGACTAATTATTTTATTAAAAGAGAATTTCTGCTGCATTTTCCTCTTATTCAAATGGACTATTTCATACACTGTATTTTCATTATGGTTTTTGATCTTTTATATCTCTGAATTCCCATCAATCTTCCAATCTGTATCCACCCCCATTGTGTCTCTAAAGGGAAATTATGTTGTTCCATTACAAATAATTGTCCCTGCCTATGAGTTTAATAAAAAACACTGATTAGCCAAAGGCAGACAAAAAATATAGGTGGGGCTACCAGGCTATAAAGACTCTAAGAACAGGCAAAACAAAAAAAATGCCAAGAAAGCCAAAAAAAAAACCCAAAAGAC
The DNA here is from genome assembly GCA_033318265.1 of Phyllotis vaccarum. Lineage (NCBI taxonomy): Eukaryota > Metazoa > Chordata > Mammalia > Rodentia > Cricetidae > Phyllotis > Phyllotis vaccarum. The sequence continues at coordinate 146,306,790 of JARWLC010000003.1, read as the reverse complement.
AACTATACAACTCTAAAAAAAAAGTACCGAGCCTCATGGCTAAACAAGGTAAGAGTCATAGGTTAGTTTAAGAGTAAACAGTTAGCAAGTTATATGTCTGAGCTTTAGGCCCATCAGCCTAAAACTATTATAAACATCTGCTTGTCTCAGCAGGTCTGTGGGTCTGTGGGCCTAAACCTTGAGGCTAGGCCCAAAAGTCCAGGACAGAACCCTCATACTACAAATGGCTCCCAACGTGAGGCCAAATATACCCACATAAAGCCATAAAAAAAATTAAAACATAGTCTAAAACACCAAACAACTTCTAAGTTGTCTCTCTCTTGTGAGCCAAAATACAAAAACCCTCTAATAAGACATATAAACTTAGACTATAATAACAGACATTTAAAATACAACTTAAAATATAAAATAATTTGTTCCTAAAGTCTCACAAAACCCTCAATATACACAAAATTTATAAATAATATATTTAAAGTTTTTGTTAATAAAAACAAAAAAAAAAACAAAATCAAAAATAACTTCCTAATAACAATATTTTCTTCAGTCAGCTCAGGGGCAAACAGAAGCTTAACTTTTTAAAAAAAATTTCCTAATTCAGCCATAAAGACAAAACACTTATAAATTTTTTAAAAAGTCGTACTGTCTAATACTTAAATAAAGTTAATAAACAACACATAACAAAACTTTACTTAATAATTATATAAACCTTAAAATTCCCTAAAACACCTAAACTAAAAAAGTAAATTCTATAGAATTAAACTAAAATCTAAATAAAGCCATCCATCCATTCTACCAACCTTTAATCCTTAGCCAAAAATCTTAACAAATAAAAATATGTTCAAAAACAACAAAAAATGTAAAAATGTAAATAAAATCAGTCACTCTAGCCAAACAAAAATATAATCAAAACCAAAAATATTAAAAAATAAATATACAACAAAAACAATTTTTAAAATAATCTAAATAATTTAAAATATATTAAAAACTTAAAAAATAAAGCCCTTAAAAATAAAATAAAAAATAAACCACATAAAAATTAAAAATACAAAAAATGTCTAAATACTATATATTATTGTCTTATCATTATCCTTCTTAACTAAAAATACCTTAATAAAAACTACCAAAAAATTAAGTATAAATACTATTAAATTAATTCAATCTATATTTTTTATAAATAAATTAACTTTAAAACTAAAATTCAAAAATATACTACTTTAAAACAATTTTTCTTTTTATTTCCACAAAAAATAAAAAAGTATAAATTTATTCCTAAATAAAAAAACACAAAATTTTATAAAGAAACCCTAAAAATCTCTAATAAAAATAAAGAGCCCAAATTATATTGTTCCATTATAAATAGTTATCCCTGCTTATTAGTTCAATAAAAAACACTGATTAGCCAAAGGCAGACAAAAATGTAGGTGGGGCTACCAGATTATAAAAGACTCTAAAAACAGACAAAACAAAAGAAAATGCCAAGAAAACCCCAAAAGCCAAAAGACAAGTACACTACTCTAAAAAACAAAATACTGAGCCACATGACTAACCAAAATAAAAGTCATAAGTTAGATTAAAGATAAAGAAGTAGCAAGTTATATGCCTGGGCCTTAGGCCAATCAGCCTAAAACTTTTATAAACATGTATGTGTCTCTACAAGTCTATAAGTCTACAGGCCTAAACCTTGAGTCTAGGCCCAAAAATCCAAAACAAAAACCTCATACTACATGTGTCATCTTAAAAAATAAACAATCATGCAAAGAACAATAGTAAAAAAAAATAAAATACGCAAAAGTTGAACAAAACTGATAGGACCAAACAAACAGAATAAAAAAGGCCAAAGCAAAAGTATAAATATATATATAGGACAATTAAACACACACATTTACATATAAAAATTTGCATTAAAGAAGCAAACAAGAAGAAATCCTGGATATCCTAGTGTGTATACAAAGAGTTTGTAACTCATACACACAAATAAAATACAAATTAAACATGAAAGTAAGCAAATGTTCCTATAACAGTTTGAGATCTATAATGACCAAATATAATTTTGGGTTGTTTTATTGTTGAACATCTGTTGCTGAGCATTGATTGGGACTGCCCATAGAAGTATTGTTTTTCTCCCATTGGTTCTGTTTGTAACTAGTGTTCAAGAACTTTTGCTTCGGTGTTTATAAGGCAAATTATCTGTAACTTAATTTCTACAAATCTTTGTGTGATTTAGGCCTAATGAAAATAAGTGGACAATGTTTCTCTCACTTATACTTTGAGAAACAATTTCAGAAGTATTCTTGCTAATCCTAGAAGAATTCTTAAAATTTAAATTTTAATCTACTAAACTTATTCTGCTGTAGTAAGAAGATTCTGGCCCTGCCTATCCCTGAGATCTAGACCAGCAGTGCCAAATAATCAGAAAAAAGTCTTATATTAATTCCATTTTGTTTGGCCTATGGCTCAGGCATATTTTCTTACACTTAACAAACCCATGATAAGCTTCATTGATTAATACCTTTTTTCAAAGAAGTATTCTCATCCTGTGTTCTCTTTGTCTCTGGCATCTGCTCTGCTCTTTCACTTCAGAGTTTTCTTAATCTGGAGCCCAACTAGTACTTCCTAATGGCCTTCTGGCCCTATCAGCATTTTATTAAACAAGTACAAGGGACAAATATCTGCAATATACAAGGGCATAATCACACAGCATTCTGCTACGCTAATATAGTATTAAATTCTTTTCTTTCATATTATAATTTCCCAACATATTGTTGCATGTCTCAGCTTTTGTCCAAGAAGTATGTAATGTAATATTACACAACAATGAAAAGTAATATTGGCATGAGGTTACAAAAGCAGACATAAAATGAAATAAAGAGATAATCTATTACCCACAGTCAAAATGCTATTTGAATGTTAGTTTTCATTTTTCGTATAATAAAATTAAGGGTTTACTAACATTTAAAAAATGAGGCAATCAATCTACCTCCATCCTCTTTACAACATTTTAAGGGCGGTTTAAAAGTTCATTTTTCAGATAATTTTAAGTCAAGACGATCTTGGCAAACTATTACAGGTGTTAACTCTTTCTTTCTATGGGTCTCATGCATTTTCCGTTGCTTCAGTCCCGCTTACCTTTTCCTTTGCCTTCTGCCTCTGTTATGGTCATATTCCATAGCTCCTTGCTTTGTTCAAGAGCTTTGATTAACCCTGGTTTTGACAATGAAAGACCTGTGTATTAGGAGAGACAAATGACCATACTTGGAGAAAATAGCGAAAGTACATTAATTACTCATATACCATGGAATTGATGGAATAAAAGTTTAAGTATTCAAATTTCCTAGTTACAGTCTTCGATTTTAAATTATTCAAAAACCCTTGTTAACAGTGTACTCGAGTTTCTTTTAAAATTACTACTGAATCAGAAAACAGGCATGTTAGAAAACATTATATAGATTAAAATATAATGTATGAAGTGTCTGAAAAGTAAAATACACTATAAAAGATTTTTGGATGTTTTTCAGTGCCAGAAAAGGTGAGTATAATGTCTAGATAAAGTTACATCAAATTTTGAGCTTTACACAAACTTACAGGTTTTTTAAAAATTAAATTAGCATGTGTGAATCAGGCAGGGGTTTGAGATACACCTGTAAAACATACTTGAGAGGAACAACTATAACAAACAAAATCATAAAAGAAAAGTGGTCTCACCTAGAGAAACCAGGTTGCTGTAGTTTTCCAACATGACATCACTGTACAAAGCCCTTTGTGCAGTGTCCAAACATTCCCATTCTTCCTGGGAGAAGTCTATGGCCACATCTTCAAATGTCAATACACCCTGTCATAAAAACCCCCAGTTTTATAAAGTGCCCAGGTACAAAGTTCTTTTTAAGAAAAAGAACATTTTAAGGCAAAATTCTTAAGGAAACATGAGTAATGTGTATAACTTATTTTAAAAGACATACTTTAAGATGATATGTATAATAACAAAACTCTATCCTGAAAATATAGAAATATAAATTATATTGTTGAGGAAATACAATTTGTTCAGTCATAGGTGTTTGGGTGACAAGCTCTCATGGGTGGTCATGTCTTCATATGTGACCACCTAAAAAATTAGGAGAGGAATTATACGCCTTTTAATATGGTCAGAGAAGAAGCAAGCAGCGGAGAAAGAAGGAAGGCTCGTGGTTGGTTCTCATGCTCTTGGGCAAAATGGCAGGACAATGGCAGCTGTATCAGCAGTGACATCTAAATTGTTTGATATTTGTAAATGTGTTAGTCCATTGCACCCCTTAATAAATTCTTGACCAGACTTCTGTGGGTTCTCATTTCACATGGTGACACCTTCAGAGGTGGTATATTCACAGGCTGCAATGGTACTTATGAATGAAAGCCAAAGTACTGTCATGTGTAGTTCTGGGCAAACTCAGTGTGATTTACCAACCAAAGCTCTTCATTCCAATATGCAATTTGCTACTTCTGAAATGGTAGGCTTGAGTGATACAAGCTGTGGCAATGTAACCATAATTGGATAAGCTTCCCAGATAATGGTGTTGAAGCAAGTGATAGAATTGACATATTGAAGAATAAACAGAGATTTATCTTGCACATGGATGCAAGATATCAGTAGAAGAGACCAGGGAAGGAGTCACTCCTATGCTGTCACAATCACACCACAGGTGCAGTGAGTTGGAGAGATAGGTTCCTAAGGCCAGATTAATAACTGAGTACACCACGGGCAAAGAAATCCCAGACAAGTACACACAGTATATTGATAAGGCATCCATTGCAATGTACATCTGAAACTGGGATCCATCTAACTTTAGACTTTTATAGTGCATGCATATTCTACCTACATTATAAATACATAGACTGCTCCAACTACAATTTCAAACTCTCTACCTGGCCTATACTCTAATATTAAACAAGGACACACATTCTTCACACTAGCATATTCCCCTTTGTTTATCTCCCCTAATTCCAATAAGTTTTCTTCAATTTCTGAGACCGACATGCCCAGATGTCCTATTTTCTGCTGCAAATTAATTTGTATTTATCACATACAGAAATTACAAAAGGCCATGTTCCCAGATCTAATTTCAAAAATGCAAATATTATGAATGATAATTTATCCATATAGCTACAAATGCACATAAACATTAGTAAGGGAGCAGTAAAATAAAGATGTTTAACAGCATTTTGGGAATCTAATGAGACAATGATGCATTTTTCTTTGTTTATATAGTAAGTAATATTGATTTGTTATTCAGTTTTGAAGAATCTCTGAAAATCTGGGATAAAGCTACTTGATCATGGTGGATTTTTTTTCTGTGTTCTAGGATTTGTTTCTCAGGAATTTTGTTAAGTATTTTTGTATTTTTTGTTGGTGTTGTCTATGTTCATGGGGAAAATTATTCTGTAAAACTCTTCCTTTTTGAATCTTGGTGTGATTTGGGAATCAAGGCAAATATGGTCTCATGGAATGAAATTGGCATTGTTCCTTCTGTTTCTATTTGTGGAATAGTTTGAGTATTATTTGTATTCTCTTTTCTTTGAAAGTCTTTTAGAACCCTGCCCTAAAGCCCTGGGATATGTATGGTTGACATATTTTAATAAATTTCCTTAAGAGGTATATGTTTATTAAATTTATTTATCTAATCTCGAGTTAACTTTGGAAAGAGAAACATATTGAATAAAATTATACATTTTTAGATTTTCTAATTTTGTGAGTATGGGTTTTAAAATATGTCTTAATGACTTTTGAGATTCTACTTATATTTATTGTCTCACATTTCATTTAATATTTTGTAAATTTGCATATTGTCTATGTGTTTTAGTTAGTTTGGAAAAGATATTTCTGTCTTAATTTTCTCAAATACATCTTGGAAAATAATCAAACATTATTCATGATAAAATACTTGGATATATATGTATTTGTATATATATATACACATACATATAAACACACACACACATACACACACACACACACAAACACAAGGTATACACCTAAACGTAACAATTAAGTTTCTATCCTTTCCTTGCCCCACAGTTTTATTTGCCTGCCACCGCTTATCAGTACCAGCAAGCCCAAAGTCCCAACGAAACACCCAGATGCTTTTATTAACTTCAAGCTGTTCATCCTATGTCTCAGGCACATTGCTAGCTATCTTCTTCATCTTAACCCAACCCATTCTCATTAATCTGCCTTGCCATGTGTCCAGTGGCACAATTGTGTTCCTTACATGTTGCTTCTTAGGGCATCTGGCTTGATCTGTCACTCACTTTGCCCTTCTCCTACCTATGCTCTGATCTCCCGCCTACATTTTCTATGGAGCCTGCCATAGCCACAACAGTCCTTTATTTAAAAAATGGTATTCACAGCATAGAGAAAGGCTGCAACACCCAAACACAATAAAGGCAAATTAAAACAATACTTGAGCCAATATCAAATTAAGTGAAGAAAAACTTAAGTTCTACAAAAATTAGGAAGAAGACATGGCTGTCCTCCATCTCTATTTCTCTATACCTGTGCAATTTAGTACTTGACGTTCTAACTAGAGCAATAGACATCTGAAAGAGATCAAGGGAACACAAACTGAAAAAGAAGCAGACAAATTAACACTATTTACAGAACATATGATAGTACGAATAAATGACCACAAGAATTCTACCAGGGAAATGTGTTATTCACAGCAATGTGGCTGAGTAAAAATTCAATATAAAAACATGTATCTCTTTATAAACTAATAATAAATGAGCTAAGAGAGTAATTAGGATAAAACAGCCTCCACAATCACTACAAACAATCTAAAAATATAAAATATTTTCGGTTAACCTTAACTAAGAAAGTGAAAGGCTTCTATGACAAAACCTTTAAGCTTCTGAAGAAAGAAATTAAAGTATATATTACAAGATAAATGATCACACATGTTCATGGATTAATGGAATTAATATAGTAAAAATTCTAGTCCTAACAAAAGAACTCTACATATTCATCTTGATCCCCATCAAAATTCCAACCCAATTCATTCTGGACCTTGAAAGCAAATACTCAGTATTATACAGAAACTTGAAAAACACCAAAATATTTATAAAACAATCCTAAATAATAAAAAACTTTTAAAAATGTAATGATTTTTAAATTTCATGCTATACTACAGAGGCATAGAAATCAATACCACACGGTATTAGCATAAAACAGACGTGTTGATTAATACGGTCAAATCAAGGTTCATAAACGGGTACACATATAGATATATATTTTTTGGTAAAGAAAACAATACTGCATCATGAAAAGAAGAATGTATTTTCAACAATAATGCTGGTCTAACTGGAAGTTGGCATGTAGAAGAATGCAAATGGCCTCACCTTTATCACATAGCACAAAACTGAAGCCTGTGTGGAATAATAATTACAACATTGAACCAGACACAATGAACCTGTTAAGAGGGAAATTATGGAAGGGCCTTGGACACATTGCCATCAGGGACAATTGTATGCACAGAACACCTATAGCATAGTAACTTGGATATCAAAATAATAAATGTGATGTCATACCACTAAAAAGCTTTTGTAAGGAAAAGGAGACTGGCAGGAGGGATGAAAAAAAGCAACCTAGAGAATCAGAGAAGCTTTTCAGCAATTCTACATCTGATGGAGTGCTAATATGCAAAATATGTAAAAGCTGAAGAAATTACACTTTAAAAAACCAAACAATACAATTAAAAATGGGTTTCAGACCTAAACAGAGAATTTTTATTCAAAGAATTTTAAATAGCTCTGAAATACTTTAAGAAACTTTCAACATACTTAACCATCATGAAAATGAAAATTAAAACTGCTTTGTGAATCAGTCATTCTGGTTAGAATGGTTAAGATCAATAAAACAAATGACAATTCATGCTGGCAAGAATCTAGAGCAATGGGAATGCTCCTCCATTGCTGAGGAGGAAAAATTTATGTAGCCACTATTGGAAGGAATATGGTAGTTTCTCAAAAATAATTGGAAATTGTTCTACCTCAAGAGCCAGTGATACCACTTTTGGGCATATGTTCAAAAGACGTTCCAAAATACCAAAGGACACTTACTCAACTATGTTCATAAGAGCTTAATGCATAATATGCAGAAACTGGAAACAACATTTATGTCCACAAAGAAAAAATGGTATATTTACATAAACCTGTATTTCTCTCATGTTAGAAAAAAATGTGTGAGAGCCCATAAAGGTTCTAGCTTGTGGCTTGTTTCCTTTTTGACTCAAGGTTAGAAAATTCAAGTTTGTTTATCATCCAACAAGGCAGCCTAATGGGATCCTTTGGCCAAAATATTGTTACCAGGTGTCTTATGTTTGAAAATTGAAGAAGTATTTATACCTCTCTGCATTTGTTCCTCCACTTTGCTTAGTATAAACAGCCAGAGGAAATAAAATTGAAGCAGCTGAGAATTCATTCAGTCCCCTCATGACCCTAAGTTCTGTCTCTCAGTCTCGTTCTTTCTATATTTGTAATCTTTAATTCACACTCGTGTCTCCAGCACTGTACTTAATGCTGTAACAGCACTGAAAAAAATAAAATAAAATTTGCAAGCAATTGGGTGGAACTAGAAAAAAAAAGTATCCTGAGGAATCCAGTTCAGGCTCAAAGAGACATACAATGTTTACTTCTTGTAAGGGGGTATTAGCCATCAATAAAGGTTAACTACACTAAAATTCACAGATCTAGACAAGCTAAATAAAAAGGAGGGTTCTAGGAATGATAGGTGAACCAGCTCGGAAGGGGAATAGAATATAGTTTGTGAAGGGACTGAGGGTAGATGTGCCTGACAACAGGTTGGAATCACAATGTGGAGAGAGAGGCAAAGTGTAATAGTTACATGGAGAGAAGACTGAAATAGGTGGGCATTTAAAGGGCAATATGGAAACTTAGTGCAGTGGAAACTTTAAACAATTTATAAGTTTGATGCTAGCAAGAACTACAAGTAATAAAGAATATAAATCATAAAACAGTTATCCTCTGTGATAAGGTTCAGTTCGCAGTGGTTGGGTTGGAGTAGGATACTATACCAGCCACAAAATCTATTAAAGTACAAGCTGTCCCTTTGGCAATATACAGTGGAGCTTGGTTGCTCTGAGAGTGTTTGAGTGCCCAACAAATGACTGGTCTAATCTAAAACCTACATGACCAGAGAGAGCACATGCCCAACAGTCCCTATATACATACATAAACTGATGTTTCAGAGACATAGGCTATAACAAGACAGAAACACACACACACACACACACACACACACACACACACACACACACACACACACACACACGCATGCGCGCACATACACACGGGCACACACACACGCACAGGCACATGCACACACACAGAGACATGTATATATACACACACACACAAAGTCAATGAATTGATTCCTAATGATATTTTGCAATAATCAAATGATCAAGGACTAACCCATGTGTCATCAGAGATGCTTCCTCACAAATATAATGGAGACAAAACAGAGAACCATAGCCAAAGAGATCAAGCTGAATAAACTCTGATGAAGATGCAGAAAGAATTGCATGATCCTGAGATATTGAGGACTCCAGAAGAACACAGCCTACAGGAATAACTAATCAGGACATACAAGGGCTAAAGAGACTGAAGTGGCCATCATTAAGCCAGCATGGGTTTGCACCAAGCCCTTTGTTACATTCTGTCTTTATTCAGCTTGGGAGTTTTGTTGCACTCCTAAAAATAGAAGTTGTGGTTTTTCTGACACTTCTGCCTGATCATGGGACCTATTTTCTCAATTGGGTTGCCTGTTCACCCGTGAGGATATATGCCTAGTCTTATTGAATCTTCTAATGCCAAGTTTGGTTGAAATCCTAGGAAGCCTGCTATTTTCAGAATGTAAGTATAACAGTAGTGGAGTTGAGGAGCAAAGGATGGTAGTGAGAAGACTGGGAGAAAAGAAGGCAAAATGTGGTTAGAATGTGTTGTATGAAAAGGTACATAAAAGAAAAAATATAAAAGGCATATCACAGTTTAAACACTATGTTTCCAAACGAAACTTCGGGAAAATTGTAAAGGAAAAAACAGAAGTCACATGTAAATGAAAACAAAAAAGTTTATTTCACATTAGACATTTTGAAAGCCAGAAGAACATTGAGTAATGTATTCAAAAATCCTAAAAATCTAAAGGTACAGCTCAGCACCATGTTGTGAATAAAATGTTATTTGTATCCCCAACTTTCTTCAGTAAACAGGACATCAAAACAAAAGTAACCAAAATTACTAAATTAACAGACTTCACTCAGCAAATGTATTTAATAGAAATCTGTGAGATATTCTACCCAAACATCCAAGAATAGGTAATGTACTCACAACACACAGAATCTTATCTAAGAATGGAACACATCCTGTGATAAAAACTCAGATATTTATCAATTCAAAAGATAGACATAACTCAGTGCACTTTATGTGATGACATTGCAAAAAGAAAAATCCCAAATATTTACAAAAAAAATACTCTATAGTGAATGTGTAAACCTATAGAGATCAAAAAAGTCATTACTGAAAGATGAATATATCAGAGAAAAAATAAAGGGAAAATCATTCTAGAACTGAATAAATATTCAAACACAAAATACCAAAACCTCTAAAATGCATTGAAGGCTGTCTGATGAAGAAATTTATAGCTCAAAGAGCCTACATTAAATTATCAGAAAGAGCAAACATATGCGACTTAAGCATGTAATATAAAAATTACAAAAAAGAACAAAACAAATTCAGCACCAGGTGGCAGAGAAAAATAATGAAAATAAAAGCATATCAAGGAAATATGGCTAATATAACTCAAAAAATCAAATAATCTCATTGCTGGGTTTTTTTTGAGAAGACTCAAAGAAGAGAGGACTCAAAGTCATGGACTGTTCTATACAAAGAACACTTCTACTATACTTAAGGAAAGTATCTACAGATAGTTCTTTAAAAAATATTAATAAAGAAACAGATGAACCACTTCCAAACAGTATTTATGTAGTTAGTAGCACTCTGAATCCAAAACCAGGTACACAACAACAATGATTTTACTGGCCGATATCCATGATGAACACGGATTCAAATTTGTTCAGTAATAAACCTACTAACAAGATACAGATATACATAAAAAGATTATAAATGATATAAATATGGTTTTATTCTTGAAATGGAGGAGTGTTTCATTATATACAAGTCAAATATCTAGCCAACCATAGAGATGGACTTAAAGGCAAAAGTCCTGTGATCATCTATATAGATACCTTTAATAAAATAGTTCTTAACAAGGAATTTTATAGGGAATATAGGACTAGGGGGAAAATGTCTAGACATAGTAAAAGGAATATATGCAAACCACAAAGTCAACATTATTTTAGACAGAAAAGAGATTGAAATGATCCTATTGAAAAAAGGAGAAAGGGACGTCCAATATTTCTACTCCATTTAAACACTGTGCTTGAATTACTAGCGGAAACAATAAGGTGATGAGAAGAAATTAAAGAGATAGTAAAATAAAAGGAAGAGCCCCAACCTTTTCTCTTTGGACAGGATATGACACATTATTAGAGATCAAAAGTGTCAAAAAGAAACTTCTAGAAATGATAAACTCAAAAATGTGGCAGGATATAGAATCACCTTCTTTATAAATAAACAACAAACGTACAGTGAAAGAGACTGTCGACTTAATTCTATTTATAATTATATGAGAGAAAAATATTTATCTGGGGAAAAACCTAATGAAGAAAATGGAGAACATATACAATATAATATTTGCAACTTTGAAAAAAGATTAGAAAGTTACTTGAAAATGGGAAGAGACCCCATGCTTATGTGTTGATAGAAATAATATGAAAATGAGCATTTCCTTACAGATTTGAAGGAGTTCAAATCAAAATCCTCATTTCATTCCTCATGGGCAAATGAAAAAAGAACTGTCTTAAAATTCAAGAACCATGCCAAAAGAACTTAGATAGCCAATAAAACCATGGAAAAGGTAGGATTACCTTTCCATTGCATTAGATATTTTACAGATTGTTAAACCATGACACACTTCTGTGATTTCTCTGAGTTATTCCCTAAAGGTGGAATGGAAACTCTCATTACTGGAGGCATTATGCATTTCAGACTCAGGGCAAGTTGTCCCTGAACTAGAACTGACCTGAACGCCTCCTGCAAACTTCCATGGTACCAGACTGCACTGTGCAAAGCAAATATCAGTCTTACCCCTCCCAACTCCTATGAACCACAACATGCACCAGCATGGCAAAATAACCCGAATAGCACACTCTAGTCATGTATACATTGGTGGAAACTCACAGCCCTTTAGTTGTAGGTGTGGGCCACTGTACATGATGGAAAATGATACCTTGAACTGGAAACATGGCCACCTACCTATGGTTAGTGAACTCATAGATCATGGAGAAAAATCTACAATTTCCACATTACTAAACCAGTATTGTCTCTAGTTCTTATTTACAGTAGATGCCATTACTGCAAATCTTAACTAGAAACATAATAAATCAAAATTTAGAGCTGTAGAACCCACTCTGAATGGAGATAGGGAGAGGAAGAGAGGGAGGGAGGGAGAGAGATCCAGAGGCCAAATGAGATATCAACATTATAATCAGTATCATTCGTATATATCAAAAATATAAATGAAGAAAGCTAGTGAAGATTTTCTGTAGTATTAATTCTCCTATACTGACTTTCTGGTGATGCCTCATTTAGAATTTGTCTATGAACCACACTGCCTTTGAACCTTCTCCAGCTGCAGCGCATATTCTGGTTTTCATTTGGTACAGAGCACTTATTAAGGAATTTAACAATTTCATTACTTTAAGAGATATTCAAAGTGAATTCATGTGATAAATAAGAGATTTCTTATATTAATCTTAATTGCAGAACTTGTCAAATACCAGATCAAATGTTTAAATTTTGTGTCAGGTATACATCAAACTCATAATTTTAATTCTATACTGCATGTAAAATATATGAAAGAATTATATGCATGTCACCTTTGAGGTCTCATATATTCTCTCTAGATTAAACCTATGTTTCAAATTTAATGAGAACATTTCATAAGAGAATCATCTAATTCTAAAACTATGACATTAATTGAGGTTGTGGAGAGTAGGGAAAATATATAAATAAAATATTGTATGATGAATAAGAAATATACTCCTTACACCTTAATATTTATAACCCAAGATGTAGATATAGCTAAAATATATGTTATGGTCAAATCAGGTACATTATCTAAATAATCTGTGAGGCCAGGCCTTGAATTCAAATGTAATACCCATGAAAGTAAAGAAATATAATACAAAATAGAAGATTCATGGAAAAAGAAGTTGAAAGAATTTTTTTCTATGTGTCAACAAGAACAAATTTAATGTATTTCCTATAAAAGAGTATGTAATTGATAGTTTTGGAAATTTTAACATGGAAAATTAGATCATAATTACTTAAGTTTATTTCTTTACACACGGATTTGATTAAAAAATCTACTTAATGTAATTGTATAATAAATCATGTATTTATAATACTGTACCAGCCAAAATACAGATACCCAAAGAAAATACCCAAGATCAGATTTTCTTACTGACTAAGATTCTAGAATACAGAATAACAAGAGAATTGATAAGTAATATTTTTAACTACAATAATTTATACATATAACTGTTGTGCGGATTTTAAGACTAATAATAGGCAACAATTTTTCTATAATCAAAATCAGTGAAATTTATTGCAAAATACTTTTAGGAAAATTCATCTAATATTACAGAGAACATACATGGTTCAAATGAAAAAATGAGCTACCACTTTAGTATCCTTTTTTCAAATGTTTTGTTTTAACTATCTTGGTTCTATTTTATAGTAAATATTTATCATATGCAGACATTTTAATTATGAATACTTTTTAACTTTTCTAGACGTAATAAAGTACATACTATAGACCAAGGATGAGCATCAATATCAATGGGCCACAAACCCCTTGCAATGGCATCCTGACTACAATGTATTTTAGTATAATGATGGCCCAAAGCTTGCGGAAATAGCAAATCAGACCCAAATTTTATTTAAGTTCTACTACATGAGATGGAACCCTTTACTGACTCTACTTAGTGACAAAGTTCCCGAAAGTAGAGAGTTCAGAGAGCTTGGGTAAAACTGAACACTACTTTTCTAAGAAAAAAAAAAAACCTCATAAATTACATTTTGCTATACTGGCTATAATCATAGATTAAAGCCTTGGTCAGTCATCATTAGAAGATATTCCTCCTGTTACAGGTGGAAAGAACAAATAGACTCACGGCCAGACAATGTGCAGAAAGTGAGAGACCTGGGAAACCTCACATCTAGATGAGATGTCTCCATCACATTCCTTCCTTTAGGGATTTGAGAAGACTATGAATGAGGAGGAAGATAGAGGGTAGAAGCAGAAGGGGATGGAGGACACCAGCACACACAAACACAGCCATCTAAATAACCAGTATATAGCACCTATGAAATAGCAGATCCTGAGGCGACACAAACAGGGTATGCACAGTTCTGCACCAGATGCTGTCCTAGATAAAAAAGTGGACACATGCCCACATCCTTGACTCTGAGTCTTCACTTGATAACCACTTGCAAATGAAAACTTAGCCTTTTGTGAGGAATTGTCATTGGGAATAGAAACTAACCTTAAAGGTAGGTTGAATTGGCACCTCAATGAACTTGACCGTGTCCTTGCAGTTTTAAGTCTCACCATATCCTCCTGGGAAAACTATACCTTTTTCATATATTATATGTATTTTGTTTAATTAACTATTTTCTCTCTTTTTAATCCTACTGGTCATATATATATATGTACACATGTATGTGTGTGTATATATGTATATATGTGTATATATATGTGTATATATATGCCTTCAGGTTATACATTTTAAAGAATTGGTAAGTTTGCAACTAGTTGATCTTGCATCTATTATTTTACTTGTGACTTTTATTGCTCCCTTAGCTTGCTTATTTTTGCTGTCCTGTTCTAATGGCTTCACTTTTGTTCTATGCGATCATATCCTATTATACTTTTTCTTATTTTTCTTCCTTAGAAATCAGTTTGTTTTCTAATGAGAGACAGATGGGAGTGGAGTGGTTGGTAGGTATTTTCATGAGCAGAGCAGGAAGAATCCATAATCAGGACATATTATGTGAGGAAAGCATCTCTTTCCAATAATAGTAAAAATAAATATAAACTAATAAATACACACCTATTGTTCTGAATTCTCCACATAAAAACAACAGTTTTTGTACAGAGATGAGTGGGGTAATCCTTTGTCTCCAACTCAAGGCAACAAAACAAAACAATTAAGGGCATGTTCATTTTCTGCATAAGATGACATGATATGTGCACATGACGCAGCAATGCTTTGAAATAGTTATGGCTGATAATATGAATACGATAGAACCTAGAGATGTCTAACCTCTTCTGGCTCTAGAATAAAATACTTTATACAAAACCTGATATACAAAAAAACAAAATAATATTCTTCCTAGTTGTAGAAGTTTTCACAGAGCACCCAAACCGGTGAATGAAATCAGCATTAGGATGAACTGATGACGCTTCTGCATACAGAGGCTAATAATCATTTCTGTGATATTAACTTTCCAACCAAAAACCCTCAAATGTAAACATCATAATTTTATGCTAAGTAAATATATCTGTCCCATTCTAAATTGTCAAGTATCAGTCTATGTAGTTTATGTTTCTAGCAGAGTATGCCACCTCGATTCTACTTTTTCTAACTATGTGAGTCATGCTAGGCAGAGAATGCCACATGACTGAGAGTGTGTTTTCATAAGCCAGGGAACCAACAGATCACAGCTCTCAGATTAAATCCATGCAGTGCTTTTGCATTTATCTCTTTACATGAGGACACAAACCCATCCCTCTAGGTACTGGGCACTAGTCAGTTTACAAATTCATCTGTCATGATGGATATTTTAGTGACGAACATTATTAGTTTTCTTGAAAATATATCTTGTGATAAAAATGAGTTCAGAGGACAGCATGAAGAAAAGCCCTCACTGTGTAAGCATGTATTGAAAGACTCAATAATAAGCCTCATTAGAAGGAAAGATGAGAAAATATCACTCTCATTAAACTATTCAGCAAGACTATGAGAAGCAGAAAAATAGGACAGAAGAGAGAAAGGAAAGGAAAGTGTACAAAGAAAACATGTGACCTTTGGAGAAGAAACTTAACAAAGCTGCTGAGCAGAGACATACTTACCGTAGAACCAACCATCTCTTCCTGAAGCTTTTCTATGAGCTTCTCTCTTGGGGGAAAAACAACTTGCTTTAATAGCTCCCAGTGTCTTTCTTGAGGATTTGTATTAAAAGCTTCAGCAAATACCATTCACCTGCTACAAACCAACTGACAATCTACAGAGCCTCAGAAAGCAGAAAACAGCAAAAGGCATGTTTCGTCTTATCTTCCTTCTTCCTTGGAGCTCTTTACCTTTTCTTTGTTTCTGTCTGTGTGTCTGGCTGACAGCTGTCTGGCTTCTGGCCCCTGGTGTCTCCCTCAGTTCTCTACTCTCATTTTTCTCCTCTTGTTTCTCTTGAGCCTAGAGATTCTCTCTCTCCACCAGCTCATGTATCTTTTCTCCTGCCTCGCAACTGGCCAATCAGCTTTTTATTAGACCAATCAGATGCCTTAGGTAGTCAAGGTGAAGCAAACACAGCAGCACATCTTTACATAGTTAAACACACATCCTTACATTGTTAATCTAATGCAGCATAAAGAAATGTAGCACACCTTTACACAGTGAAAGTAATATTCTGCAACACAAACAAATGTAACACCTCTGTGCTTAGTTAAAAAAATATTCCACAACACAGAATGTTGTTAGGAGTCATTTTATTACTAATAACTTTTTGTTGTTGTTTATTTACTTATTTTAGAAAAATAGTATTGGGTTTTACTCTGTATCCCCGAGTGTCAACCATATTCCAGGGCAGGTGAGACCCCATGTCTAAGAGTTGCCCAACATCAACATCAAACAGTCTCCGGGTATGTGTTAGGGTGGGAGGATGGGGGAGGTGTTTGGGTGTGAGTGTGTACACATGTATGAGTTTATCTTTTGTTTTGTATTTTCTTATCTTCTGTCTCTTTTTTGTGGCTTTCCATTTTTAAATCTTTATTGTCTTTCCCAGTTTTTTTTCATGAGAGAGAACATCAATTGGGTGGTGAGTGAAGGAAAGAGGATCAGAGAAGAGCTGAGGGAGGAAAGAATTTATGAAAATATGTAAATATGTTTACAAAACATTTTTAAGTAAAAAATTTAAAATTAATCTTAGAGGTTATTTAGCTCCATTGTTAGGCTTATTTCTATGCCTTTGAAAAGCTGCTATTAGTGGGTTAATTTCCTAATTTATTTCTCCACGTGCTCATAGGCATATGGGAAGATGAATAATTTTATAAAATTTAATTTTCTGTTCTTAGGTTTTACTTAAAGCACTCATCACCTCCAAGAGTTTCTCTGGTGTCTTGGGACTTGTACTCATATCATCACGTTATTTTGAAAAAGAACAGTCTGATATATTCTTTGACTTTTATTGCCGCCTTGCTTTGTCATTTCCAATTTTCTCAAGTTAACTCTTAAGACCCTTTATTAAACAAGACTGAAGAGACTTTGTATATTTTTCTTGTTAAAATTTTATAGGTAAAGTTTGGAGAGATGGCTCAGTGCTTAACCCTTGCTGCTTTCAGAGGACCAGGGTTCAGTTCCAGTACCCACATGAGTCCACACAAGCAGGGGACCCAGCACGCTCTTCTGAACTCCAGAGGCACCAGGTACACACATGGGTGCACACACATAAATTCTGGTAAGACACTCATAAAATAATAAATCTTAAAAATTACAATTTTAAAGGTAATGGATCTTTTTCTCTGCTCTACACTGGTGTCTTAAGTTTGACATACAAATCCTTTGTCCTGTGAGCTCTGTTCCATGTATGCCTGGTTTCTTTAGGAGTTTTCTCATGAACACTTGCTGAGCTTTGTGAGATGACAGTTTTTTTCTATTAAGAATTATATTCCATGGGATTTTTCTTCTCTTTGAGTTCATTGTTGTTCTTCTGGGTTGGATTTCTGAAAATTCAGTTTTGTCTTCCTTCTTTGAATTAATCCTTTGCTGTGTTGGGACATGCTTGGTTACTTCCTGTCTCTCCTGTATTTGTGTATCAATCAAATGAAATGTATCATTTCCTGTCCTCTCATGGATAATTTTTCTTATGATTCTGTTTATGGCTTGCCTCTGTTTATTATCTGCAGTGCTACTTGACTAAAGTGAATTGTGTTAATTTGTGATTATCTTGAAATACATTTTTCGAACAATTTATAAGGAAATTTCCCGAGTGCAGCAATATGGTTGACAGTTGTTTTATTTCAGACCTTAAATATATATGCCATGTACTCTTGGTTTTAGGATTGATATTATACTGGTACTTTTAAGTGTCATTGTTCCTTAAGCGATTTCAGTATTAATTAGCTTTTTTTTTTTTTATGTTTGCCATTTTATATGGAAGGACTAGAAGTGGCCCTGCCATTGTTCTTAACACAGAAGCTGAGAGAAGAGAGTAACGCTGAGAAATGGCTGGTTCTCTAGTAAACACATGTCAAGTTAGTAGTCATGTCTACTTCTCTGTTAGAAATGTTATGATGTATTGAAACCTTCAAATCCTTTAATTATGTGCTTCTGATAATGTTATTGAAAGTGTTTAATTTTTATAAATTTTGCCTCCTTGGATATAGGAAAGCATTCCATCTATTGGTACATGAAGATACTCTGGTTTGTTCTTTCAGGGTCAGCTGACATTCAGGGATGTGGCTGTGGAATTCTCCCAGGAAGAGTGGGAATACCTAGACTCTGTTCAGAGGGCTTTGTACATTGATGTGATGTTGGAGAATTACAGCAATATTGTCTCTGTGGGTGAGGATATTTTTTTCTTGCAGAACTAATTCAATCTACATGAATTCATCTTTGAATAGCTTGAGGGAATTGACCTGGGAAGGGACAGTAAAAGAGTGTTGGAAAAAACAGACACATGAGCACAGAGGAAAGCCAGGATCAGGTGGACTTAGCTGTTAGGTAGAGAACCCACAGCACCCTGGAAGCTCAGTGTATTTGTTATGTAGAGCTGAACAAGGAGATGGGCTATTGCATGCAGCTGAACAACAGGATGTGGTTATCACATATGGATAACCAAGGAGGCAGGTGTATGGCATACAGCTGAATGAAAGGGACAGGTTTAGTTAAACTCAATAGGAGCAGTCACTGTAGGGAAGCAGTCTTCAGGCCATAAACATCCAGGAGAAGAAGCTAAGGTGGACCTTTTGTGCATACACCATCAATGTTTCCACTTAGACTCCAGAAGAAGGCTCTGCTCTTTCTGAGCCTCAGCTGAAGGGGAAGACTTTGTCATTTTCCCATGGGTCTGAGACTGTGGTCTTGGGCATGGCCAGTTCTGTCACAGTAGACTTTCACTCAGGACTTCACAGACTCATGGCTTCTTCATCTCCTGACATTCATCCTTGGATCAGCTTTTTAGATGTGTAGATTCTGTGTGAGGCTGTTTCAGAAACTAATGAAAGTATCAAAATTTTGGTAGTAGAAATGAAGTTTTTCATGGCATTATGCATTTGTGTTGTGTTCCTTTAGGAGGTATTGTGCATCCTCTGTTTTGGTTCTATAATTCATTCAGGAATTCAGTAACATAGTATCTATGTCCACCCATATCCCTAAGGTCCATTTTTATCATCCATCTGATACAGTTTTAAAAAACACTGGCTGAAAATGCTTCCTAAATATCTTTGAGATAGTGACAGGAAATAACAATTGGCAATTTGTTTCTAGATCCATTTATGTTTTTCTCTGGTCATCTGCTGAGCATAGTATTGTGATAGTTTAGATGTCCAGGTAACTTTATAAAGAATCTAGCAAGGGTTATGTGCCATTTTACAAGCACAGGCATTGTCTGCAAGGTAGACTTGGTCACCTCTTTGAAGCCAGGCAGAATATCCTGAAATATAAAGAGAGAGGGGACAATGAGCAGATAGAGAATCAGGTGGGGTTGATCGAATGAGCAGGCCCAAAATTCGGGGTTTAAGTGAGACAGGAAGTAATATCTCCAAACAGCTTCACCACATTCATTTCTGCTTACAATAATTCTTGACAAGTTTACTTTGTAAGGTGTTCTTAGTTATGTTGACTTAATACTAGAATACAAATGCTGCCATCTTGAAATGATTGTATGTTTTATAATCTGTCAAAAGTCCACAAAGTAGAATTATTTTTTTAATTTCTTTTCTTATAAATATGTCTTTACATTACATTTCTCATTTAAAAATATTATAATCTATTATGACTCTTCCATGAAGTAGGTTTATTCTGTAATTTCCTACCTTGTAAGTATGTCACTATGTTGCATCCTTAATAGAATTGCCCTTTAAGAAAGTCATCTAGGGAACCAGAGAAAGCAGTGGCCTGGGAAAATTTCCATTTAAGGAACTAGGGAAAACACAGTAGTATGTGGAGTTGAGTCAACATAGGTTTAGAAATAAGCAATTATTGACAATAACATCTCTTCCTCTAATACGCTACAGCATATGATATCTAGTAGAAATATTTATTTTGTCCTCATTACTCTTGAAAACCCTAACATGATTTTCAGAAAAATTCACAATGATCGTTTTAGGTAAGCATTTGATATTAAAAGCAATTAAGAATTCTAAAGTATAATCTTTGCTCTATCCTCTTAGTGAGGCCAATATTATGAATGCAGTGTTGGATTAAACGATTCCTTTGGTAACTTCTGGAAATTTTTAAATAAGTAATGCATTCTAAATATAGTCAGAGAGCTCCATCCCAAATTTAATTCTTATTTCCTCAGTTACTTGTGCCAAGTTATATATTTTATATAAGAATGAAGGGGATAGTGTAAATTATTGACCCTTGAATTAGTCCATACATCTTTGTGAGAATCCATGAGAATTATAATGGACAAAACATCAACCTCTCCTCTAGTGAGAACTCTAGTATAAATTAACAGTTTACTTAAAAGAACTTAGAGAAACAGTCATATATTGAATCTGTTTACATTTGTATCTAACCCTTTTAATCTCAATGTAATTATCTTTCAGAGAATTATTACATGTGTGCTCTTGTCCACCAACATATGGATAATGAGACATATTCTAAATACAGTGAGATTGACCAAATGCTTCATGAATCCACCTGATGCCCGGTTTGTAAAACGAGGTATACTACAGAAAATTCTAATAACTTTGGCTGTGATTATAGTCATTGGATTGCCTCGACTGAATCATCAAACATAAATAGATTTAAACATATGCCCACTGGAGAAGAACCTTGCAAACATAAAAACTCATCACTTGCCTCTACCTACAAAATTATTCAACAGGCAATCTGTATTGGAGAGAAACCACACAAATTTAGGGGAAAATTCTTTGGTTCTTGCTCAAGCTTCACTGGACTTTCAAGAATTCCTCCTGGAAAGAATATGTATAAATGTGATGTTTGTGACAAATAATTTACCCATTGCTCAAATCTTAGAACACATAAAAAAATTCATAGTGGAGAAAAACCTTATAGATGCAGAGAATGTGATAAGTCCTTTCTTCAGTTGTCAGCACTTAAAAGCCATTACATTGTTCATACTGGAGAGAAGCCTTACAAATGTCAGGAATGTGGCAAATCTTTTGCCCACTGTTCCACTTTCAGGAGACATAAGAAAATCCATACTGCTGAGGAACTTTATAGTTGTCAAGAATGTGGCAAGGTGTTTTATTAGTTGTTATACCTTAAAAGCCATTAAAGAACCCATATTGGTGAGAAGCCTTACAAATGCAATGAATGTGGTAGATCTTTTATTCACTGTTCATCTTTTAGAAAGCATCAGAAAGTACATTCTGTAGAGAAGCTGTACACATGCAAAGAATGTGCGAAGTCTTTCCTTGAGCTGTCACATCTCAAAAGGCATTACAGAACCCATACTGGAGAGAAGCCATATAAATGTGAAGTATGTGACAAATCCTTTTCCACGAACTCAATTCTGAAAACACATCATAAAATTCATTCTGGAGAGAAACCTTACAAATGCAAAGACTGTGACAAATCCTTTACCCAGCATTCAAATCTTAGAAGGCATCAGAGAGTTCATACTGGAGAGAAGCCTTACAAGTGTCAGAATTGTGACAAATATTTTACCCGGTTAACAACTCTTAGAAGACATCAGAAAATTCATGTTGGAAGTAAAAATACCATTGTAAATAAGGTGGCATATTTTTTACCCTGATCTTTAGCTTTGCAAGCCACAGCAGGACCCATAGTTAAAACAAACAAACAAACAAACAAACAAAACAAAACAAAACAAAACCTTTTGAAACCCTTTAATGAAGGTTGAAATCTTAGAAAATATCACAAGAATTTATATTGAGGAAAATTCTTGCAGGTGTAACTGTGGACATATTTTTAAGAAAATATTTTTGATTTTGTAGTCCGATATCAAAAGTAGACACAATGAGGGCAAAAATGTATGTAACAAAGAAATGTGACCAAGCTTTTTATTTTTTGTACCAGTTTTATTACATATCAGAAAACCTGTACTGAAGAGAAACCATATAAAATGTATATACCAATGTGATATCTTCATTTCTTCATTGGAAATTTCATAGATTACAAAACCCTCAAAATACAGTTTGTCAAATCTTCGTTTCTAAGGCTAAAAACGTAGATACATTAGAAAATTCACCCTGAGAGAAACCTGAGTTTGGCTTTTATTCTACCTTCAAAATAGTCATTCTGGAATAAAATGCTTCAAATATCAAGAGTGAGAAGCCTTGACGGAGACATGTGAATGTAAACAACACATTCTCATAAATAGTACTCTGAAGTCATCAAGAATTTGCAGGGAAGTCACCTTTAAGTACTCAGCATTGGGGAGGTATTAATCCTGCTTTAAAGTGCAATTAGAAGTGATATTAGAAAGATGAAGGCATAAAGATTCATAGATATAAAGACCAGTGTACTATAATGAACAAAACAATGAGTACATGAATTCATCATGATTTCAATGGGAGTGGATTCTTATATTTGTGCAAATGAAAAAATACTGTTTGGAAACTAATTTATTTTTTGTATTGCCAATATTAGAATTTATTGAATAAGAACACAGTAGGTATTTCACAGTTTGTTGAAATGTAAATACGTGTGGTCTTGCTTGCAAATGATTATTTGATAATTTGTATCAACTGCTGCTTATCAAGCCCGACTGTAAGATACAGAGGAAGTTATGGAGTTAGTGACTGGCCCCTGACTACCTGAGACACCAGTCTGCTGGGAGAATTCTTTAATGCCAGTTTCAGATTTGTATCGTAAACAACGCTCCATGTCTTCTTCCAGCTCACATATTCTTGCTACCTGCCCCCTCAGTGGTCTCAGAGCCTTGGAGGGTGAATTAGTCAGGGTTCTCTAGAGCAATGCTTCTCAATCTTCCTACAGTTCCTCATATGGTGGTGATCTCCAACAAAAAATTATTTTCATTGCTACTTCATAACTAAATTTTCTATTGTTATGAATTATAATGCAAATATCTGTGCTTTCCAATGGTGTCAAAGGGGTACCAACCACTGCTCTAGAAGACCAGAACTGATAGGGTGAATATAGATATATTTTTAAAAAGACTTGTTAGAGTGGTGTACAGGCTGTGTGGCTAGTTCCAAAATGGTTGTCTCTTGATGGAAAGTCTAAGATCCAACAGTTGTTCAGTCTATGAGGCTAAATGTCTCAGTTGGTCTTCATTTGGTCATTGGAATCCTGAAGAATAGGGCTTTTTTTTCTTTTTTATGTCTTTTTTAAAAATTGAAAGTAGATTTTCTTTATAGCATATGTTATGACAGAGTTCTCCTGCCTGCAGTTCCTCTAGGATCCCCCCACTTTTCACACACTAAAATCAAAACCTCTCCTTTCCTCTCATTAGATTATATGCATCTAGTGTTGTAATGGCGTTTCTTGGTCCTGGGCGTCCAGAGGTCCAGATCCACAGACCTGCCACGCTACACCCCTTAGCAGCCCGCAGCTTCTCAGGTCCCACAAATGTCTCAGAGGCTTATATTAACTTCATGCTGTTTGGTCTATGGCTCAGGCACATTGCTATCTAGCTCTTACATCTTAAATCAACCCATTTCTATTAATCTGTCTGCCCTGTGGCCCGTGGCTCACCTGTGTTCCTTACATGTTGCTCTCTTGGGCTTAGGGCTTGGTCTGTCCTTGACTCTGCCCTGCTTCTCCTACCTATGCTGTGATTTTCCCTCCTACTTTTTCTATGGTGTCTGTCATGGGCGAAAACAGCTCCATTATTTAAAGAGTAATATTCACAGCATACAGAAAGTTATTCCAATATCAATCTAGAATGATAATGATAATAATAAGCCAGAATAGGAAAAGTAGCATATTCTAATACCGGGGTAGGAGTGCTTCAGCACCAGGATAGATGAACCAATTAGAGTACGAGCAAACAATAAAAAGAAAAGGATTCCTTATCCAATGTCTATATAGCCTGCCACCGGAAGTTGTGGCTCAGATTGAGGGTGGGCCTTTCTATCTGGAATGATCCAATCAGAAGTCCCTCAAAGTTTTGTTCATCTGTTTTGGTTCTTATTGACTCCAAGTGTAGTCTGTTTACAACCTAGACTAGCTGTCAGGATCAATGACTTCTAACTTGTGTTCCTTTAGTTACCTTCCTGTTTCTAGAACGTTGATGATGGTGAGTACAGTTACTTCATTTTTCTTAAAAGTCAAGTGAGAAAAAGGAGAAACAGCAGTATCCAAAAAAACTCGTAATAGCTATGGTGACCTTTGATTACAAACACAATAGTTGGAAGCAGCTTGTCAGTATATTGTGTTAATTAAAGCTGTCATAGTTGTGTGGTGTCCTAAGTGGGGCCCTCAAATCTGTTGGCCACAGGTTTTGTCTAAGTTTGAAGTTGTAGATCTGAATTTCCTTTGTGGTGCAGGTTTTACTTCTAATCAGACAGCTGGTTCTCTTTATATCAGCCTAGCCACTATTACACTAGGCTACACAGCTTCTCTCACCCTTTTATCACGATACATGCAAATCCATACCTGAGTAGGACTTTTTGCTATAATCCTTCCCAGAAATGTTAGTAGCATCCACTGGCACTGTCTAGTTTTGGAATGCAATCAGCATCGATGACAACTGTCTCTATTCCTCTAGGGGCCACTTGAGCCTCCTTTGCCAAGGTCTCCTTGGGAGATGTTCCCTGCACAGCAGTAGGATTTTACATAGACTTGGGGCATCTGACAGCTCTTGCTTTTATTCTCACAAAGTATACTTGTTAACTTTTATGATTTCTTATTCTTAGCTCTTTAGATACACTTGTCCATCTTTCTAATGAGTCTCTAAATCTAAAAATCACTTCTAGGTTAGTATTATATCTTCTGTATATAACCTTTTTTTATTTTCAAGAAGATTGTCAGGGTCACCATGTAAGGTATAGAACCACCATCCCATTGCAAATGGTACAGTTATGAAAATGTTTTGGTGAAACACTGAAAGTAGCATTTTTGAGCAAATGTCTGGTTATCACAGAAGCCTACAGCTCAGAAGATTTTAAGCCAAACTGATAGGCATTACTTAACACAGCATAGAAAGATTTTATCCATTGTTACAATTTTTCTGGCTGTCTCAGTCTACATATTTTTACAAGACCACTGCATGTATTTTTCAACATTCATGAATTTGGTGAGTCTACCTCTAGTGCACAAGGAAATAATCACCCATTCTTTGGGAAGCTATGCCTGTACTCTGTCTATTCCAGCTGAATGAACTGTTTCTGCACAAAGGAGAGAACTACTTTGGAGACAACTGATTACCATTTGTTAATCGTAATCTATATAGTATATGTCATTTTGTACACAAGTGATGTTTATTATATTAGTAACTCTGAACACTGTATGTATTCAGAGCACAACTGCTGTCAGTATCAACCAAAGCCCAAATATCTTTAACATTAACACACCATTGTTTTATTCAGTCACTGGACATGGTTCTCAACTACAGGTCCACTTGCCAGTCTGTTATGGAAGGGCTGTAGAATGTCCCACCCCTGAACACATCCTGTGAATATTTTGCAGGAGCACAGTAGTAATCAATATTATCTCTTTGTTCTTGGACTTGTGTTTGTTTTTTCTGTTTCTTTGGACCTCTGGTTACTGGCTAGCCAGCCCTTAGGATTTCCAAGGACTCATCAGCACTAAATTTGGTCTTCATTTTTTTGCTTATGTCTTGTTTTGTTTATTATCCACTTCCCCTAATGGCAATCACATGATGTAAATATACCACATTGAGAGTTCTCTGATGTTCATCCGAGATGTCCATTATTTCTGTCCAGTTCACTCAGTAATCAAATCCTACCATAGGACTCACTAAAGCCAATGAAACTATAGGAGTCTTTAGGGTTCTGATAAATTGACCTCACTCCCGTATTGAAGGGAATCTTACTGGACTGCTGAAATGGGTATGAATTATCCCTTTCACCTTTGTTCTTCAGCTTATCTATTTTTTTTAATATTCTACTCATCTCCTGGGTTCCACATTTTTGAATACCCGGAAAAGCTCTTTAAGCATAGATTTAAAGTATAATAGTCTTTCCTTTGTCTCTTGCCAACTAAAAACTATAAAAAAATAGAATTTTTTGTATTGTTTTTGTTTTTTGAATCATGCTTATTTTTTTAAAGCAATTCCCAATGAGTAGCCTTATTGGCCAAAACTAATTTTTTTTATGCATAGTAGTGGCTATATAAGTTTTGTAACATCCTTTAGACAACCACACTCTTTACTCTCATAGTACATAAAATTTGTTCTAAACATTTAACCTTGTTTTAGGGCATCTCTGTACTGTGTGGTACATCTCCCCACTGGTCAGACATGTTTGCCATACATATCACACAAAGAAAGTTGCCCCATTAGGATTTTTACTACACACTTCCCCAACCTAAAAGTTGAAAGTCTATGAAGATAAAATAAATTTACAGAACACCAAATAGACTATACCTCCCCCAAAAACGTCTGCTGAAATTTACAGAATACCAAATAGACTATACCTCCCAAAATACGTCTGCTTACCCCATAATAATCAAGTCACTAAAGCTACAGAGTAAGGAAAAAAATATTAAGAGCTACAAAGTAAAAATGTCAAGTTACCAATAAAGGCAGATCCATAAGAATAACATGAGATGACTCATTGCAAACAATGAAAGCAACAAGGTCTTATTCAGATGTTATACAGACACTAAAAGACCACATTTACCAGCCAAAACATTTAATCACCATAGGGAGAGTAAGCAAACTATTTTATGACAAATCGGATGTAAATAACACCTACCCAGAAATCTGGTCCTACAGAAAGCCCTAGAGGAAAAATTCCAACCTAAGTAAGCTAGATATATCTATGAAACCACAAGCAATAGATAATCACACAGAAGGAAAACCCAAATAAGGGAAACACACACCATACCACCAAAAAAAGCAAGAAATATCAATCACTGGTCATTAATATCTCTTAATATTAATGAACTCAGTTTACCTACCAAGAAGACAGATTAACACAATGAACACAAAAACAGAAGCCATCCTTCTGCTACATAGAAGAAACACACCCCAAGTTCAAAGATGGACACTGGCTCAGAGTAAAGGGTTGAGAAAAAACTTTCCAATTAAATGGACCTAAAAAACAAGTTGGTGCAGTTATCCTAATATCTAACAAAATAGACTTCCTACTAAAATCCATCGAAAGACATCTGGAAGAACATTACTTATTTATTGCAAGAAAAATCCACCAAGATGAATTCTCAATCCTGATGATTTATGTCGCCAAAATAAAAGTACCCACATATGTATAAGAAACATTACTAAGATTTAAATCTGGTATCAAACAGCACCCATTCATAGAGAGAGACTTAAATACCCTACTCTCACCAATGGATAGGTCTACCAGACAGCAATTTAAGAGAGAATTAAGGGATGTAACAGGTGTTATGACTCAAGTGGACTTAACAGATATATACGGAACTGTTCAACCAAACAGGAATAATTCTTTTTCTCAGCACCCCATTGAACTTTCTCTAAAATTGATCACATATTCGGTCATAAAGCAAATATCAGTAGATAACAAAAAACATAATGGAAGGTGCCTAAGTTGAGAAGGATAGTAAAAATATATGATTAGAAGATTAAAGCTGATTCAGTAAGTCTTGCCCAAATCTTTACTTATGCCAAGCAATTTTTTTAAAAGTGCAATCTCATCAAAATGACTCTAAGATTCCATAATACTGTCATAATGGACAAGATTAGAAACACAGGTGATAGCTTATGCTGGGGAGGATATGGAGCAAGGGGGAAATGGTGGGAGTACTGACTGGTACAGGCACTTTGGAAATCAGCCTGGCAATTTCTAAGAAAACTAGATGTCAAGCTTTCACAATCACTGCCATAGTGAACTTGGGCAAATATCAAAAGGATTTTCCATCATACTACAAGAAAAACTTACTCAGCTATACTCATAGCAGTTTTATGTATAATAGAACCTGGAAACAACCAAGATATCCCTCAATCTATGAAACGGACAAATAAAATGTGACACATTAACACAATAAAACATGACTCAACTTTCAAAAACAAGGAAACCAGGGAACTTGAAGGCAAATGGCTGAAACCAGAAAAACATTCTCCTGAGTGAGGTAATCTAGGCTGAGAAAGACTAACATAGTACGTACTAATTCATAAGTAAATATTAGGTGAAAAATAAAAAATAATTATATTATAATCTATAGAATGAGAGAGACTAAGTAACAAGAACGGTTCATGGGGCCACTCAGATGTCCCTGGGAAGGAGAAATATCAAAGATTTTATGAATGGACTCGGAGGAACATAGTAATGGGCATAGGCATGATTGGGTTGAGGGGAAAAGGGGGAAAGTTGTGAGGGGAACTTCTGGAAGTGAATATTTTGGGGTTGGGTGGAAACCTGATGCAGGGTATCTCCAAGGGGTCTATGAGGAGGACCCCAGTTTAGACTCTTAGGAATAGCATATAAGTCACCTGAACTGACCATCTCCTGTGATTAGAATGCCTGGGTCAATTTTTATCAGAGAAGAATCATCCAGTAACTGATTGAGGCAGACACAAACTCACAGGCAAACATTTGGTTGAATTTGGAAAACCCCATGGAGGAGGAAGAGGAGAGGAAAGGGTTATTGTGATAAAGCTTACATCATCAACTGATCTGTGGTCCTAGGGGCTAGCAGATACCGAACATACAACGAGGGATGCTGCATGGTACTGATCTAGGCACTTTACATAGATAAAACTATTGTGTAAAATGGTCCTCTTGTGGGACTCCTAAAAAGGAAAACAGAGGCTGTTTCTCACACTTTAACTCAGTTTTCAGATGCTATTTCTCATACTTATTACCTTGCCCAGGCTTAAAAGTTGGAAAATGTTTAAGCATATATGAACTTGATTAGCTATGTGTTGTAGATACTCATGTGCTATTTGCCCCTTTCTACATTAAAACAGAGGAGGAGTGGTTTGTGATGAGTCAGAGTGGATGGAGGGAGGGACTGAAAGGGGAGAAGTGTGAAGGCTGAGTTTAGGACATAAAATAAATAAATGAATAAATTTGTTGATTTAATGTACAGCATCTTATATATAATTTGGAAGTGGCAAACTCCGAATGTAAGCAGAAATCCAATTCAGAAAATATGGAAAAGATAACACAGAATAAGTCCAGCACAGCTACCTAAGAACAAATAACCACAGCCTAGGCAGGAAGAGTCAGGTCCCTTGTATTTCCAATTATTACTCTTTAAATGCACTGGATATAGCCTCAGGTAGGCCTTGAAAATTTTATTCCTAGACAAAACACATAAGGGAGCATATGAGAGAGAAAGAGAGAGAGAGAGAGAGAGAGAGAGAGAGAGAGAGAGAGAGAGAGAGAGAGAGAGAGAGAGAGAGAGAGAGAGAGAAAGGAGAGAAAGGCAGACAGACAGACAGAAGCAGAAATATAGAAATCAAGAACCTGGTGCACACCAATCTTTGATTGTTTTTAGAAAATAAATTATTCAAAAATGGTTGCAAGATAGCTCTCTATGATTATCCTTCAGGTCACATTTCTAATAAGAATTCCAGATGAGTTACCCAGTATTCTGAGAATGGTTATAGATGTGTATAGTCAGTCCATTAGGATCTAACCATTGTTTTAGCTTTTACAGGATCCCAAAGAGATGCCTTTGCCCTTAAGTCAGCAGGAAGCAACCTTATGAAAGACTATGCCCCCTTTCCCAATAAGTTTGTGCTCTCAAGGTTGTGGGTAATCATTGTTGTGATAGAATAGTTATGTTAAAATTAGTTTGAGGACAGAACAATAATATAGCCTCAAGGATCTCTTTTGAAGAAGAGAAAGGGGGATAGGATAGATAAAGATAGATTGTTCTACCTACATATAAACAATTTTTAGTCAAATATATGGGCTAAGCTAAAGACAATTTGCACCGGTAGAGATATTTGTATATTGATACAAGTGTGAAATCATTTTATATGTTTAATTGAAATAATTTGTACATTGGTACAAAGTTTAATCTGAAATTGCTTTATATAACCAAAGCAACATGTACATCGATATAAAACCGAATCTGTAACTTTTATGTAAAATTGAATCTGTAATTGATATATTTTATATACACTTCTACCTCTGTTTAAAATATTTGCACATTATTGTCATGTCCACTATACAATTTCTATATCCATTTAACTATACTAGATATGATGTATGATTGCACTAGTTATGATATATGCACAAGATGTTTTATATACCTCTGTTTGGATGATATATATGTATATACATGTCTAAAATACTGTGGCCACTTTACATGGTATATATACCCCTGACTAATGTTTGACAGTCATACTAAAAGTCATTGTTCAGAGATTATACACCCCTTATATAGGTAATCTAATTTTATAGTACAGGTTTTAAACCTTAGGACGATAAATACTGCAGTTAACATTACTTAAAGTGCCATGTCACAGTCATCTCAGATACAGGTTAGAATATCATAGATAGACAGGAGTCTTCAACCATTTCATAGACTCAGAGAATATGGCATTTAACATTTGGAATTCGGCCTCGAGAGACACACAACGACTCCTGGTGTCACTGCTCCTTTCCCGAGATGGTGTTGAGCATCAAGGACACTCCTTTGGAGTTTGTCCTTTCGGCAGAGAATAGCCAGTTGGGTAAAGAACTACCCTTACCTTGATTTCTGACAGTACACACATGATGTTCATGATGGATGAACAAGATGACAAATGGAGACTGACGAAACCTGCCTGGACAGGATAAGACAGTTCCTCCAAAATTTCCCTGCTTGTGAAAAGATCTGTCAGATACCATAGGCCTGTAGCCAATATGATGGATGCTCCAATGGTGCACAAAACCATAAGTGATTGACCAGGTAGCTGAGTCACTGTCCTATCCCAAATTTTGGAAGCCACTACTTCCATGTACTTCTGACTTTTAGGTGATACATTTTCCTTCTCAGGTCTAAAAGGGTTGAAAAATAGGTATTTAAGCTTACTACCCTATTATCTCTTAGCAAGGAACATTCAGGTGTTGGATTTTCACTTTCCCAGATGAACATTTTAAAGTAATTTATACACCCTACCATCTACCAATATTCTAGAAATATATGATGTACTTTATATCTGTTAGGATTTGGTTGTAGTTTGTACTTTATCCTCTCCTAGATACTACCTCATAATAATTCCTATTGTATATATTCTTAGTTTGGAACCTTCTTAGTTAGACAAAAGTGGGAGTTTTGGTGGGTATCAGGTGTCAACTGATAGGTCCGAAGATGCTTACCCATGGTCCCAGGCTCCTGAAGGGGGAGTGGCCAACCCTATTCACCCTTATAATTATTTCTCTGTTCACTACATACATTGAACAATTTTCTGATTTTTTATATAATCCAAGACCACATTATGTAACACCTTTCATTTTATTTTCTCCAATCTTCTTGACATATTTCAGTTTTTCAATGATCCCTGGTTGTTTGTTCAATCTCTTCGAGCAACTGTGAGTTCAGCTTAGATAAATCTGTGGGTTTTCTTGTTATGTCTTTGACCTCCCTGGATTCCACAGTCTAGTTCTGGTTATCTGATTCATGAAAAATGTCCCCCAAAATACTCATTGGACTTGATTAAATTTTGGTCTAAGTTACATTTCTCTACACTGTAAAATAAGCACAGAAATATTGGATTAATTAGGTCCCTTTAAAACACTCTTGATTTTTTTTATCAATTAAAGTTAAATATATCTCACAAACATTTTCCCGACTACCAATATCTCCTAACCTAGCTATTTATATTCAAAAAGTTAAGGCAGGCAAGAAGAGAAAACCATGCAAACTTGGACAGCACTTTGCTTAAGATACTTGAATAATTATTTTTCTCTTTATTATTTCCTTATTCATTGAATTGCACTTTTACCTCACCTCAGTAGGAAAAATATATACTTTTTACTTAATATATGTCATAGAATATTAAGGTACTGAAATCAAGTACCTGATTGAGATTAAATCACTTTAGGGCACAGGTTCCACCAGACAAACTGTGTTCTTTTAGGAAAAATTTAGGAGATAGTGGCAATTTACCATACATGTGTATGTGTAAGAAAAGAGCCAATTGTATAAACACATGTTGACAAATTATAAGTTAAAGTGTAAATAAAAGTAGATATCTAGAAAATGTAATGAGAACTGAATTTCCTAAGGGAAATATATTGCTTGAGAATAGACCCAAATAGGCCTGTATTGTAAAGCTTATCTAGCTCATATTTTATCATATAACTCTGAAGCACACATAAATTTCATAATATCCTTTTAAAATCAGACATATGAAAGTACATGTGCATTGAGCACAAGCCTATGTAATTCAAGACTATCAGTAGGCAGACAGACCCACCCATGGTGTCTTTCTTAACATTCAAATGTTCTTCTTTCCAGACAGTATTAAAAGTCTTTAGGCTGATGAGTAGATCAGCAGGCAATCTGTCTTCCCATAAAGCCTAGCAACTTGAGTTCACCCACAGTATTATTCTGTTTGAAAGAAAAAAATATATTTCCCATGTTGTCCTCCAAACTCTACATGAAGGAGAAAATATATACAGACCAAAGAGTGTATGTGGGAACGGGTTGGAATCAAAATAGATCTCTATTTTTATTTATTTTATTAAGAGATTAATAAATACCCTTATTCAGGCGATCACAGTTCACTTGCTACACATTGTATATGTAATTTCTTTTGTCTGTGAAAAAATAACTTCATATTCTAGGTATGGTCGTGAAAAGTCTATGTACAAAAATTAGAGTAGACAGACACAAAAATGCATACCTTTAATTCCAGCTCTGTCAGGGGTGGAGCTAAAGCAGAAAAATCTCAGTGAGTTCAAACATGCACTGGTCTACATAGTTAGCTCCAGACTAAATATGAATATGTAATGAGATTGCATTTCTACAATAATAACAGTAACAAAAACAACAATTAAATCCAAGATTATACCAAGAACCACAGATCTGACTGTGACCATTGGCAATCTAAATAAAAGTGTGATTTCTGATGAGTCATCCAAACATTGGCTGTGATTATCAGTGTCTCAGTTACATGGCCAAATTACTGGATGTGTTGTCTATGAATGTGTATTACACCTACAGACAAAGAAATCCTTTGACTGTCTTAAATAAACTCTACAATACTAATGACATTCTATCAAAATCTGTTCATGATTTCACGTAGTTGGAAATTTCTGTTAGCCACAACTCCCAAATACCCAGTACCTGTTCCCCAAATAATTGATTCATAGCTTAAAATTTTGGACCAGTGGTTCAAGCATATTGCTAACTAGCTCTTACTCTTAAATTAACTGATAATTATCCATGCAGCTTAGTGCTTCTTTTAGTAAACATTCTCATTTGACTTCCTCTGCATCTGACAGATCCCTGTTTCTCTGCTCTTTCTATTCCAAAAATTCTATGACTCTGCTCATCCTGCCTGTACTTCCTGCCTGTCTACTTGCCAATCAGCATTTTATTAAACTAATACACGTGACATGTCTTTATAGTGTAGAGGAGCATTATCACATAGAACAACCCCATTTTTCTTTTCAAAACAGTAATTCTAAATTAAATATCTTACGCTTAGCCTTTTTTTTAAACCTTATTGATAGCAATACTCTGAATAAAGACAAACAGCCATAATCCTTTTGTTTAAATGTAGGCAAAGTTTTATAAACTATCATCTACTGATTATGGGAGACTCTAATTTTAGTTGGACCCTGAGAAAATTTATAAATATGGCCATGTCCTGACTGGCATGTTCTGTGAGGGTGAATCATCTAAGCCAAGAGCCTTGGGGCTGGTCTAGATGCAGAACTCAGACAAAACTACAACAGATGTCTCTGACACTTTGAATTATCTGGACTATCTGTTCCCATTGAACATTTCTCAGGGGTTTTCCCTTGATCAAACCTTATTTTCTTTAACCTGGAGTAAACCCACAGCCTCTACATTTCTGTGGAAATAAAAGCAAAAGTTCTCTAAAGTAATTTATCTTTTTATTCAAAATTTCAAGTCAAGATAGTTGGGTAAACTTAGCATTTATAATCAAATTTCTTTTAGCAGCTCTTGATTTTTCCTCTGTAGTCTAGAATTCAAATCAACATAATTACACATGGTATCTAGATTCTATATATTCCATCTATATGAGTTTTTAAAAATTTTATTTTCATGATCTTTTTTCTTGTTCTTTTTTAAAAATCCTACTTTTATTTTTAAGCACACTGTAAATCATTTGAAGTTATTTTTTCCAATCTGACTTAACTCTATTCTATCTTTTTCTGAGTCCAAAGGCCTTTAATTTGCTAAACAGCATGATAGGATTAAAGCCTCAGCTTTTGGAGCTAGCTCCATCCCTTTTCTTGGCTTTCTGGCACAGGTCCTAGCAGGAGCCACATTTACCACACCATCTCTGGAGTTATAGTGTCCACATTACTACTTGGCAGAGCACCACAACCTCCTTGTCATGAACCCTATCTAAGTTTTTAGTACCAGGGCCTCTTAAAAGAGCCATAAGTTTTTTGCTACTAAGGCTGAGCCAAGAAGCCTTTCTTTACTTTTAAATTAATATTATTTTTTAATTATTCAATTAAGTATTTTTTCATATACACCACTACTTGCGCTCTCTTGCCTTCTCCCAGTTCATTCAAGTCATCCCTCAGCCTTCCCCCACGCCAACCCCATCCTTTTCCAAAGGAAGGCAAGGAGCCAAGGTGGGTTAGTTCAGTCTGGTGTTTCCAGTTGAGGTGGGTTAGAGTCAATCAGCTTAGTATTAGGGCTGAGTTAGGTGTTCCTCTGTAGGGAATGGGCTCCCAGATGTCAGTTCATGCACAGGAACTTAGTCTGATCCTACTCCAAGAGGCTCCACAAACTGCCCATGCCATTCAATAGTCATCTACCTTTGGAGGGTTTAATTCCTTTCCATGAAAGTTATAGATCCTCCATGTTACAACTGATGAAGGCAGAAGCAGAGATACTTAGATAAGCACTGGGTTGAGCTCCTATTCCAAAGGAAGATAGGGAAGAGAGAGTATATAAGCAAAGGTATCATGATCATGATGAGGAGACCCACAGAGATGGCTCACCCAAGCTCTTGGGAGCTCACTGACTCTGAAATGACAGCTGAGGAGCCTTCATGAAAAGGAACTAAACCTTCTGAATGTAGATGACAGTCAAAGGGAATGGGAAGTTTGTGGAGCCTTTTCAAGTCTGGTGCATGCACTGGCTTCTTGGAGGCCATCTCCTATAGATGAACACCTTAATCAGCCTTGATATTGTGGGAAGGGACTCGGTCCTATGCTAACTGCTTATGTCAGTTCAAACTGGCTCACTTTAAGAATCCTTACCCTCCCTTGGGGAATGGATAGAAAATGGTGTGGGGTAGTCTGAGGAAGAATTGGGAGTAGGGGAGGGAGGGTTAGCAGTGGGAAAGAAAAACTTTTTAAAATTAAAAAACCCTAAACATCAAAACAAACAGTAATAATAATATTATCATTGTATATGAGAAAAAAATGTGCTGGATTATCTCATTTTATTTTCTATCAATCAAGTCATGTAATAATGTTCATATTGCATTATCACTTATATGTATAGCTTTAATAAAATGAAATTTCCTATAAGACAAACTTGCCTATTTAACAATTCTGGTTTTCCTAGTGCTATCTGTGAGAGCAAGCACATTTATGTGTAGTGGATTTATGATGTTACATTGTAAATAATAATCCCACCTAAGAGTTTAATAGAACATTCTTATTGGCCAAAGGCAGACAGGAAGTGTGGGTGGGGCTACCAGAGTAAGAAAACTCTGGGAACAGGAAGAACAGAGCAGAAATGTCACAGAGACTCCAGAGTTGCCAGACAAGCCAGAAGAAGCAGAGGACAACAATGCTGCTCTGAGAAAGGTACTGAGCTACATGGCTGAACATGATAAGAATCTGGTTAGCTTAAGGGTGAAGAGTCAGCAAGTTATATGCCTGGGCCTTAGGCTGATCAGCCTAAAATTAATATAAGCATCTGTGTCTCTGTGGGTCTGTGAGTGTAAACCTTGAGGCTAGGCACAAAAGTTCAGGCCAGAAACCTCTGACTACATTTATGCTTCCTCTGAATTACATTTCTATCTTCTCTATAAATACTTCTATATACCCAAATCTATGTTCTTCAAATTTATCGGCTCATTTTTTGTTATTATTTGTTACCACATGCATGGAAGTACACACAGGTGTACACACACACACACACACACACACACACACACACACACACACACACACTCTTTTCTGGGGAAGACTGCCTCTACCACTCCACTTTATTCATTACCTGCAGTTCTTTGTATAGTTTCATAGTCTTATGTTTTTTATTATGCAAATTGGCATGAACATTGATGCTACATATCAACCTTACATGGATTTAAACAAACATGATTAAAACATGGGTGCACTTTGTTTTTACTGGCATAATGTCCATGGACAGCTGATGTTAATGGTCACTAAGTAGCAGATTCTTACAACAAAAAGATGTAAAATAATGCTAAAATTTTTAACAGTTTATTGTTTAGACATAGAAGAAATATATTTGAAATTAAAAACAAGGTGCAAAATGGGTCTACTCTCATCTACTAGTATTGCATTAATGTTTACAATAAATATTGCTTAAACAGTGATCATATTACCCCAAAATAACATGACATAACAGTAAAATATTCTTAAGTATCTGGAATAGTTTTGACTTGGTATGATTTTATAGCATTATTCTTTAATTTGGTTAACAAAGCTTTATTGCATAAGCCATTCCTAGTAGGAATCTTTTCTTACTAATTATATGTAATGTTTATATTAATGTCTCTATAACATTTTATCATAAATAGTTAATTTTCCAACAAATCATGTATGTCTATCAAGTTCATATATAGATACAGTTTCTAAATTTATAGCAAATATATGCTTCCTGAAAGGGGATTTTCTTGTATTTACTAAGCTTTGAAAATTGAGGGCTTTAAAGTGTGCAAAAGCATTGTCTTTGTATGAAGTATGAAGACTAAGAGATATAATTACTTTGAGACACCATAAATAATTTATAAGATTGTCCATTATATTAATTTTCTGATGGATTCTAATATTAGAGCATCTGGTAAATAATTTTTGACATTCTTAACATTTGTAAATTTAGTCATAAGAATTGATTCTATGGTGAGCCTAAAGATTTGGGTTACAAGTAAAGAACTTGGCCCTTTCTTTACTTCTGATAGATGTATCAAGAGATGGATACTGCTGTAAGCTTTAAGATTTGAGTCATGGGTAAAGAACTTCCCACATTCTTTCCATCTATAACATCTGTCACTAGTGTGAATGCTGTGATGATCATGAAGATGTGAGACCTAGTTAAAAAACTTTCCACAATCTTTATTTTTGTAAACCTTTCTTTTGGTTAGATTCTATGGTGAGCATAAAGAGTTGGGTTATGAGTAAAAGATTTGCCACATTCTTTACATTTGTGAGGTTACTCACTAGTATGGATTCTATAATGGACATAAAGATGTGAGACCTGGGTAAAGGACTTGCCACATTATTTGCATTTGTAAGGGTTGTCACCAGTATAGATTCTGTGATGAGCTTGAAGAGTTTACTTTCCGGAAAAGGACTTGCCATATTCTTTACATTTGTAAGGTTTGTCACCAGTATGGATTCTCTGATGAGCTTGAAGAGTTGAGTTTAGGGTAAAGGACTTGCCACATTCTTTACATTTGTAAGGTTTGTCACCAGTATGGATTCTGTGATGAGCTTGAAGAGTTGATTTTTGGGTTAAGGACTTGCCACATTCTTTATATTTGTAAGGTTTGTCACCAGTATGGATTTTTTGATGGACATAAAGATTAGAGACTCTGGTAAAGGACTTGCCACATTCTTTACATTTGTAAGGTTTGTCACCAGTATGGATTCTGTGATGCCTTTGAAGAGCTGCTTTTAGGGTAAAGGACTTGCCACATTCTTTACATTTGTAAGGTTTTTCACCAGTATGGATTCTGTGATGACCTTGAAGAGTTGAGTTTTGGGAAAAAGACTTTCCACATTCTTTACATTTGTAAGGTTTGTCACCAGTATGGATTTTCTGATGGACATAAAGATTTGAGACTCTGGTAAAGGACTTGCCACATTCTTTACATTTGTAAGGTTTGTCACCAGTATGGATTCTGTGATGGACATGAAGTTGTGAGACCTTGCTAAATAACATTTTACATTCTTCACATTTGTAACAGTTGTTATCATTATGAGTTCTGCAGTGGCCTCGGAGAGCTGAATGATGACCAAAAATTTTGCTATATTCTGTACATTTGTTAAGTGTTTTTCCTTCATGGGTTCTCTGGTGTCTCCTAAAGTTTGAGTAGTTCTGAAGACATATGCCACACTCTTCACATGTATATAGCTTACTTACAATATTAGTTATTTTATTTATAGTCTCATTTGAGGTGTTTCTGAAATACATTTTATATTTGTTGGCATTCATCCAAGGATGGATTTGATGGTATTGCCTACGAATTAAATTTCTGAACTCACCTCTGTTGCATTTGTATGCCTTCTTTCTGGTTTCAGGACTCTTCTGCTTAGTATAACATAAATATTCATTGAAGTACTTTGCAGATTCCTTATAGTTTAATTTTTTCTCAACAATATATAATTTTTCATGTCTTAAGTATTGTGTAGAGTTTATGTAGCATTTTTTAAGTAAATTAAATTTGCATGGTTTCTTTCCAGGATGGAACAGTAGAAAACCTAGATTTATGAAAGAAAAAATTTTTAATATAAGTTTTACTATTTAGTATATGGTCCACATTCCCAAGTTCCTTGAATAATTTTTGAATAGAAATTGAACACATTCATAAGAAAGTATGTAAAGTAAGTTCATAACCCAATAGTAAATATGCTCTCATAAAATTATAAATTTTTAAAAGGGAAGCACTTCACCTGTGTGAACCAAAGAAGAAAATAAATTAAAGACATTTAATAGGAAATATATAATATTAGTACAGAAAAAAAGACATGTATATGAAAAATCAGTTAGTCTTTACTGTCCGCAGAGAACTGTGCATTCCCAAATAATTGTTCACAAAAATTTTAAACTTCAAGAAAATTCTATAGGACTAATTATTTTATCAAAAGAGAATTTATGCTGCATTTTCCTCTTATTCAAATGGAGTATTTCATATACTATATTCTGATTATGGTTTTTGACCTTGTATATCTCTGGATTCTCATCAATCTTCCAATCTGCATCCACCCCCATTGTGTCTCTGTAGTGAAATTATGTTGTTCCATTACAAATAATTGTCCCTGCTTATGAGTTTAATAAAAAACACTGATTAGCCAAAGGCAAACAAAAAATATAGGTGGGGTACGAGGCTAAAAAGACTCTAAGAACAGGCAAAACAAAACAAAATGCCAAAAAAAGCCAAAAAACCAAAAGACAATAATACAAAATACTACTCTTTAAAAAAAGTACCGAGCGGCATGGCTAAATAAGATAAGAGTCATAGGTTAGTTTAAGGGTAAACAGTTAGCAAGTTATATGTCTGAGCTTTAGGCCCATCAACCTAAAACTATTATAAACATCTATGTGTTTCCACAGGTCTGTGGGTCTGTGGGCCTAAACCTTGAGGCTAGGCCCAAAAGTCCAGGACAGAACCCTCATACTACAAATGTTGCCCAACGTGAGGCAAAATATACCCACATAAAGCCATAAAAAACTTAAAAAATAGTCTAAAACTCCAAACAACTTCTAGGTTGTCTCTCTCACGTGAGTCATAATACAAAAATACCCTAATAAGACATATAAACTTAGACTACAATAACAGACTTTTAAAATACTTAAAATATAAAATAATTTGTTCCTAAAGTCTCACAAAACCCTCAATATTCACAAAAATCATAAATAATATATTTAAAGTTTTTGTTTATAAAATCAAAAAAAACCCCCAAAATCAAAAATAACTTCCTAATAACAATATTTTCTTCATTCAGCTCAGGGGCAAACAGAAGCTTAACTTTTTAAAAAAATTTCCTAATTCAGCCATAAGGACAAAACACTTATAAGTTTTTTAAAAGTCATACTGTTTAATACTTAAATAAAGTTAATAAACAACACAGAACAAAACTTTACTTAATAATTATATAAACCTTAAAATTCCCTAAAACACCTAAACTAAAAAAGTAAATTCTATAAAATTAATCCAAAATCAAAATAAAGCAATCCATCCATCCTACCAACCTTTAATCCTTAGCCAAAAATCTTAACAAATTAAAAATATGTTCAAAACAACAAAAAATGTAAAAATGGAAATAAAATCAGTCACTGTAGCCAAACAAAATATAATCAAAACCAAAAAAAATTAAAAAATAAATATACAACAAAAACAATTTTTAAAATAATCTAAATAATTTAAAATATATTAAAAACTTAAAAAATAACGCCCTTAAAAATAAAATAAAAAATAAACCACATAAAAATTAAAAATACAAAACATGTCCAAATACTATATATTATTGTCTTATCATTAAACTTCTTAACTAAAAATACCTTAATAAAAACTACCAAAAATTAATTATAAATACGATTAAATTAATTAAACCTATAGTTTTTATAAATAAATTAACTTTAAAACTAAAATTCATAAATATACTACTTTAAAACTTTTTTCTTCTTATTTCCACAAAAATAAAAAAGTATAAATTTATTCCTAAATAAAAAACACAAAATTTTATAAAGAAAACCTAAAAATCTCCAATAAATATAAAGAGCCCAAATTATATTGTTCCATTATGAATAGTTATACCTGCTTATTAGTTTAATAAAAAACACTCATTAGCCAAAGGCAGACAAAAAAATAAAGGCGGGGCTACCAGATTAAAAAGAATCTAAAAACATACAAAACAAAAAAAAATGTCAAAAAATCCAAAAAGCCAAAAGACAAGTATACTACTCTACAAAAAAAAAAATACTGAGCCACATGACTAACCAAAATAGAAGTCATAAGTTAGATCAAAGATAAAGAACTAGCAAGTTATATGCCTGGGCCTTAGGCCAATCAGCCTAAAACTATTATAAATATGTATGAAAGTAAGCAGATGTTCCTATAACAGTTTGAGATCTATAATGACCAAATATAATGTTGGGTTGTTTTATTGTTGAACATCTATTGCTGAGCATTGATTGGGACTGCCCATAGAAGTATTGTTTTTGTCCCACTGGTTCTGTTTGTAAGTAGTGTTCAAGAACTTTTGCTTTGGTGTTTACAAGGCAAATTGTCTGTCACTTAATTTTTACAAATCTTTGTGTGGTTTAGGCCTACTGGAAATATATGGACAAAGTTTCTCTCACTTATACTTTGAGAAAAAATTTCAGGAGTACTCTTGTTATCCTAGAAGAATTCTTAATATTTAAATTTTAAATCTACTAATCTTATTCTGCTGTAGTAAGAAGTTTCTGGTCCTGCCTATCCCTGAGATATGGACCAGCAGTCCCAAATAATCTTATATTAATTACATGGTGTTTGGCCTATGGCTCAAGAATAATATTATCTTACTCTTAACAAACCCATGATAAGCTTCATTGCTTAATTCCTTTTTTCAAAGAAGTATTCTCATCCTGCGTTCTCTTTGTCTCTGGCATCTGCTCTGCTCTTTCACTTCAGAGTTTTCTTAATCTGGAGACCAACTAGTACTTCCTAATGGCCCTCTGGCCCTATCAGCATTTTATTAAACAAGTACAAGGGACAAATATCTGCAATTTACAAGGGCATAATCACACAACATACTGCTATGCTAATATAGTATTAAATTCTTTCTTTCTTATTATAGTTTCCCAACATATTGTTGCATGTCTCAGCTTTCATCCAAGAAGTATTTTACAGAGTTGGACAGTTGAAACAGAGACCCAGATGTAGATTATGGTGCAGGCGAAAAAAGTTCAGGATTAGTTGTTATATCTATAGGAAACCCCTTCCCTGCAATGCTAAGAGATTATTTAGTATAGAGTAATAAAATATGGTAAGGTTAAGGCTGATGAATGACAAGGAATTAATGATTTCTGAATATAAATAAGTAATAACTTTTTTGCAGAAATAATTCTTTATAATTTTTTCTGAACTCTAAAGACAAAGAAAGAACTATTCAATCTTCAAAAATAAGTAGAGCTATAAAACTTTTGTTTCCTAATCTAATGTGCTATTACACAACAATGAAAAGTAATAATGGCATGAGGTTACAAAAGCAGACATAAAATGAAATAAAGAGATAATCTGTTACACACAGTCAAAATGCTATTTGAATGTTAGTTTTCATTTTTCGTATAATAAAATTAAGGGTTCACTAACATTTAAAAATGTGGTAATGAATCTACCTCCATCCTCTTTATAACATTTAAGGGCGGATTAAAAGTTCATTTTTCAGATAATTTTAAGTCAAGACGATCTTGGCAAACTATTACAGGTGTTAACTCTTTCTTTCTATGGGTCTCATGCATTTTCCATTGCTTCAATCCAGCTTACCTTTTCCTTTGCCTTCTGCCTCTGTTATGGTCATATTCAATAGCTCCTTGCTTTGTTCAAGAGCTTTGATTAGCCCTGGTTTTGACAATGAAAGACCTGTGTATTAGGAGAGACATATGACCATATTTAGAGAAAATAGGGAAAGTGCATTAATTACTCATATACTATGGAATTGATGGAATAAAAGTTTAAGTATGCAAATTTCCTAGTTACACTCCTTGATTTTAAATTATTCAAAAACCCTTGTTAACAGTTTACTCGAATTTCTTTTAAAATTACTACTGAATCAGAAAACAGGCATGTTAGAAAACATTATATAGATTAAAATATAATGTATGAAGTGTCTGAAAAGTAAAATAAACTATAAAAGATTTTAGAATGTTTTTCAGTTCCAGAAAAGTTGAGTATAATGTCTAGATAAAGTTACATCAAATTTTGAGCTCTACATGATGAACTTAAAGGTTTTTTAAAAATTAAAGTAGCATGTGCGAGTCAGGCAGGGATTTGAGATACATCTGTAAAACATACTTGAGAGGAACAACTATATCAAACAAAATCATAAAAGAAAAGTGGTCTCACCTAGAGAAACCAGGTTGCTGTAGTTTTCCAACATGACATCTCTGTACAAATCCCTTTGTGCAGAGTCCAAACATTCCCATTCTTCCTGGGAGAAGTTTATGGCCACATCTTCAAATGTCAATACACCCTGTCATACAAACTCCCAGTTTTATAATGTGCCCAGGTACAAAGTTCTTTTTAAGAAAAAGAACATTTTAAGGCAAAATTCTTAAGGAAACATGAGTAATGTGTATAACTTATTTTAAAAGACATAGTTTAAGATGATATCTATAATAACAAAACTCTATCCTGAAAATACAGAAATACAAATGATATTGTTGAGGCAATACAATTTGTTCAGTCATAGGTGTTTGGGTGACAAGCTCTCATGGGTGGTCATGTTTTCATATGTGACCACTTAAAAAATTA
The DNA here is from genome assembly GCA_033318265.1 of Phyllotis vaccarum. NCBI lineage: Eukaryota > Metazoa > Chordata > Mammalia > Rodentia > Cricetidae > Phyllotis > Phyllotis vaccarum. Next base: position 146,262,477 of record JARWLC010000003.1, on the reverse strand, counting down.
GGAGAGGAATTATACGCCTTTTTGTATGGTCAGAGAAGAAGCAAGCAGTGGAGAAAGAAGGAAGGCTTGTGGTTGGTTCTCATTGTTCTTGGGCAAAATGGCAGGACAATGGCAGCTGTATCAGCAGTGACATCTAAATTGTTTGATATTTGTAAATGAGTTAGTCCATTGCACCCCTTAATAAATTCTTGACCAGACTTCTGTGGGTTCTCATTTCACATGGTGACACCATCATAGGTGGTTTCTTCACAGGCTGCTATGGTACTTATGAATGAAAGGCAAAGTATTGTCATGTGTAGTCCTGGGTAAACTCAGTGTGATTTACCAACCAAAGCTCTTTATTCCAATATGCAAATTGCTACTTCTGAAACAGTAGGCTTGAGTGATACAAGCTGTGTCAATGTAACCATAATTGGATAAGCTGCGCAGATAAAGTTGTGAAGCAAGTGACAAAACTGACATTGAAGAATAAATGGAGATTTATCTTGCACATGGATGCAAGATATCAGTAGAAGAGACCAGGGAAGGAGTCACTCCTATGCCCTCACAATCACATCACAGCTGCAGTGAGTTGGAGAGGTAGGTTCCTAAGGCCAGATTAAGAACTGAGTATACCACGGGCAAACAAATCACAGACAAGTACACACAGTATATTGATAAAGCATCCATTGCAATGTACATCTGAAACTGGGATCCATCTAACTTTAGACTTTTATAGTGCATGCATATCCTACCTACATTATAAATACATAGACTGCTCCAACTACAATTTCAAACTGTCTACCTGGCCAACTCTATTTCTATACTCTAGTATTAAACAAGGACACATATTCTTCACACTAGCATATTCCTTGTTTATCTCCCCTAATTCTAATAAGTTATCTTCAATTTCTGAGCCCAACATGCCCAGATGTCCTATTTTCTGCTGCAAATTGATTTGTTTTTATCACACACAGAAATTACAAAAGGCCACATTCCCAGATCTAATTTTAAAAATGCAAATATAATGAATGATAATTTATCCATATAGCTACATAAGCACATAAACATTCGTTAGGGAGGAGTAAAATAAAGATGTTTAACAGCATTTTGGGACTCTAATGAGACAATGATGCATTTTTCTTTGTTTATATAGTAAGTAATATTGATTGATTATTCAGTTTTGAAGAATCTCTGAAACTCTGGGATAAAGCTACTTGATCATAGTGGATTTTTTTTTTGTGTTGTGTTCTAGGATTTGTTTCTCAGGAATTTTGTTAAGTATTTTTGTATTTTTTGTTGGTGTTGTCTATGTTCATGGGGAAAATTATTCTGTAAAACTCTTCCTTTTTGAATCTTGGTGTGATTTGGGAATCAAGGCAAATATGGTCTCATGGAATGAAATTGGCATTGTTCCTTCTGTTTGTATTTGTGGAATAGTTTGAGTATTGTTTGTATTCTCTTTTCTTTGAAAGTCTTTTAGAACTCTCTCTAAAGCCCTGGGATTTGTATGGTTGACAGATTTTTAATCTATTTCCTTAGGTAGTATATGTTTATTTAATTTATTTATCTAATCTTGAGTTAACTTTGGAAAGAGAAACATATTGAATAAAATTATACATTTTTAGATTTTCTAATTTTGTGAGTATGGGTTTTTAAATATGACTTAATGACTTTTGAGATTCTACTTATTTTTATTTTCTCACATTTCCTTTATTATTTTGTAAATTTGCATATTGTCTGTGTGTTTTAGTTAGTTTGGATAAGATATTTCTGTCTTAATTTTCTCAAATACATCTAGGAAAATAATAGGCATTACTTCATGATAAAATACTTGGAGATAATATGTATGTATATATATATGTATATATATATACACACATACATATAAACACACACACACACACACGCACACACACACACACACACACACACACACAGGTATATACCTAAATGTAACAATTAGGTTTCTGTCCTGGACTAGCCCCACAGTTTGTTCTGCCTGCCACCGCTTATCAGTACCAGCAAGCCCAAAGTCCCAATGAAACACCCAGATGCTTTTATTAACTTCAAGCTGTTCATCCTATGTCTTAGGCACATTAATGGCTATCTTCTTCATCTTAACCCAACCCATTCTCATTAATCTGTCTTGCCATGTGTCCAGTGGCACACTTGTGTTCCTTACATGTTGCTTCTTAGGGCATCTGGCTTCATCTGTCTCTCACTCTGCCCCCTCCTACCTATGCTCTGATCTCCTGCCTACTGTTTCTATGGAGCCTGCCATAGCCAAAAGAGTCCTTTATTTAAAGAATGATATTCACAGCATAGAGAAAGGCTACAACACCCAAACACAATAAAGGCAAATTAAAACAATCCTTGAGCCAACATCAAATTAAGTGAAGAAAAACTTAAGTTCTACAAAAATTAAGAAGAAGACATGGCTGTCCTCCATCTCTATTTCTCTATACCTGTGCAATTTAGTACTTGACGTTCTAACTAGAGCAATAGACATCTGAAGGAGATCAAGGGAACACAAACTGAAAAAGAAGCAGACAAATTAACACTATTTACAGAACATATGATAGTACGAATAAGTGACCACAAGAATTCTACCAGGGAAATGTGTTATTTACAGCAATGTGGCTGAGTAAAAATTCAATATAAAAACATGTATCTCTTTATAAACTAATAATAAATGAGCTGAGAGAGTAATTAGGATAAAACAGCCTACACAATCACTACAAACAATCTAAAAATATAAAATATTTTGGGTTAACCCTAACTAAGAAAGTGAAGGGCTTCTATAACAAAACCTTTAAGCTTCTGAAGAAAGAAATTAAAGTACATATTAGGAGATAAAAGATCACACATATTCATGGATTAATGGAATTAATATAGTAAAAATTCTAGTCCTAACAAAAGATCTCTACGTATTAATCTTGATCCCCATCAAATTTCCAGCCCAGTTCTTTCTGGACCTTGAAATTAAATACTCAGTATTATACAGAAATTTGAAAAACTCCAAAATATCTATAAAACAATCCTAAATAATAAAAAACTTTTAAAAATGTAATGATTTTTAAATTTCTTGGTATATTACAGAGGTATCGAAGTCAATACCACATGGTTTCAGCATAAAACAGACATGTTGATTAATGCTGTGAAATCAAGGTTCATAAACTTGTACACATATATATATATAAGTTTTGATAAAGAAGCCAATATTGCATCATGAAAAGAAGAATGTATTTTCAACAAGTAATCCTGGTCTAACTGGATGTTGGCATGTAGAAGAATGCAAATGGTCTCACATTTATCATATGGCACAAACTGAAGCCTATGTGGAACAATAATTACAACATTGAACCAGACACAATGAACCTGTTAAGAGGGCAATTATGGAAGGGCCTTGGACACATTGCCATCAGAGACAATTTTATGCACCGAACACTGATAGCATAGTAACTTGGATACAAAAATAATAAATGGGATGTCATACCACTAAAAAGCTTTTCTAAGGAAAAGGACACTGGCAGGAGGGATGAAAAGCAACCTACAGAATCAGAGAAGCTTTTCAGCAATTCTACATCTGATGGAGTGCTAATATGCAAAATATGTAAAAGCTGAAGAAATTAGACGTCAAAAATCCAAACAATACAATTAAAAATGGGTTTCAGACCTAAACAGAGAATTTGTATTAGAATTTTAATTAGCTCTGAACTACTGAATATCTGAATTTACCCGCCACAGACACACACATAAGGTTCAAGAAATATTGGATAATTGAGACTAAAATAAAGTAATATCCAGAACATCAGTAAGTTTTCTATGATGTTGTTTCTCCAAGTAATGTCAGAAACAACACCCATAAATCTCATTATTATGCCCATGTAGACAGAGGTTAAGGACGAAACCAATAGACATGTGAAAGTGGATGGAGACTTGTCAGAAACCCTCATTCTCACTCAATGAACTGTAAACAACTAAAATTGCTGTAGAAATAATGTTCTCTTGTCAAAAGCACAGCAATTAATTATCGAGTGGCAAAGGATTAGACCTAAAAAATACACATACAATTAACAGTGTACAGACTAAATAGATTGTACATACTAATATGTGTATATATGTTTATACACGTATGTATAAAACAATAATTAATCATAAACAGAGGCTTTGATTTGAGAGAAGGCAAGAATATGCACATGAGAGCTTTATTTTAATTTGAATTACAGGATTAAAATTTTTAGAAGATAGACTAGAAAGGCATATGCTTAAGCTGTGGAAAATGAAGGTGGGAAAAAGAAGTAAATTAGAAATAAATGGAAAAATTGATGTGAAACAAAAAAAATATTGAAAATAATTATGATGTGCTTCTAAAACTTCCCTTTCCATTAATTTCTCTCTATCGTATTTACACAATATGCAATATAATTAAATATAAAAGCCATCATATTAATGAACAAAATTTGACATGTGTATTATTAAGCTAACCACAAATAGAAAAATCTAAAAAAAACATAATCAAATATTATTCCCACATTTTACATCTTTGTTTATCAATAATAATAATATTAACACTAAACAAAGCACAAAATTTTCAATTGTCACAAAAATGTAACAGAAATATAGGCAGATTAATTTTCTGCTATAAACATAACAACAAATGATCATTGTCTATGATCACTCACTCCTACACCCAGAGATTCAATGTCTCAGGCTCACCATCTTTTAATCAATGTTGTTGACATTTCATTAAATGGATTCAAAGAGAGATATGACCTGATGATGTCAATTGTTTAAGGAAGATGTGTTGACCAAATCCACTATCCTTTAAAAATAAAAGTCCTTTAAAACAAGACTCAAGGCATTTAAGGATGTGCATAGTATATTTTTAGCCAATATTATTGAACTGATAAAATATTCAAACTATTTTCACCCAAATCAGGAAAATGAATGGTTTTCCACATCCTATATATATGTTTAGTATAGTGTTGTAGTCTTAATCAGAACAAAAACTAACTCACAAACAAACAAACAGAAATGAAGATTAAAAGCCATAATCAGGAAATGAAGCATTCCATGTGTCCTGACTTGGAGAAATTGTGATATTTTCTGAAACCAAATACTGCACCAGAAAAATCGCTAAACCTTGAGTAAGTAATACATACATACATACACACACACACACACACACACAGAGAGAGAGAGAAAGAGAGAGAGAGAGAGAGAGAGAGAGAGAGAGAGAGAGAGAGAGAGAGAGAGAGAAAGAGAGGGACAGAGAAGGAGAGAGAGAGATCCAAAGGCCAAATTAGATATCAACATTAAAATCAGTATCATTTGTACATATCAAAAATATAAATGAAGAAAGCTAAAGAAGATATTCTGTAGTATTAATTCTCCTATACTGACTTTATGGTGATGCCTCATTTAGAATTTGTCTATGAACCACACTGACTTGGAACCTTCTCCAGCTGCAGCGCATATTCTATATTTCATTTGGTACAGAGCTCTTCTTATTAAGGAATTTAACAATTTCATTACTTATATGGGATTTTTAAGAAATATTCAAAGTGAATTATTGTGATAAATAAGAGATTTCTTATATTAATCTTAATTGCAGAACTTGTCAAATACCAGATTAAATGTTTAAATTTTGTGTCAGGTATACATCAAACTCGTAAGTTTAATTCTATACTGCATGTAGAACATATGAAAGAATTACATGCATGTCACCTTTGAGGTCTCATACATTCTCTCTAGATTAAACCTATGTTTCAAATTTAATGAGAACATTTCATAAGATAATCATCTAATTCTAAAACTATGACATTAATTGAGGTTGTGGAGAGTAGGGAAAATATATAAATAAAATATTGTATGATGAATAAGAAATATACTCCTTACACCTTAATATTTACAACCAAAGATGTAGATATAGCTAAAATATATGTTATGGTCAAATCAGGTACATTATCTAAATAATCTGTGAGGCCAGGCCTTGAATTCAAATGTAATACGCATGAAAGTAAAGAAATATAATATAAAATAGAAGATTCATGGAAAAAGAAGTTGAAAGAATTTTTTTCTACGTGTCAACAAGAACAAAATTTCCTATAAAAGAGTATGTAATTGAGAGTTTTGGACATCTTAACATGAAAAATTAGGTCATAATTACTTAAGATTATTTCTTTACACATGCATTTAATTAAAAAAATACTCAATGTAATTGTTTGAAAACTCTTTTATTTATAATATTGTATCAGCCAAAATACAGATACCCAAGAAAAAATACCCAAGATCAGATTTTCTTACTAAGATTCTAGAATACAGAATATCAAAGTAATGGGTAAGTAATTTTTTAACTACAATAATTTATACATATAACTGGTGTGTGGACTTTAAAGAATAATAATAGGCAACAATATTTGTCTATAATCAAAATCAGTGAAGTGTATTGCAAAATACTTTTAGGGAAATTCATCTAATATTACAGAGAACATACATGGTGCAAATGAAAAAATGAGCTACCACTTTAGTATCCTTTTTTCAAATGTTTTGTTTTAACTATCTTGGTTCTGGTTTATAGTAAATATTTAGCATATGTAGACATTTTAATTATGAATACTTTTTAAGTTTTCTAGACGTAATAAAGTACATACTATAGACCAAGGATGAGCATCAACATCAATGGGCCATAAACCCCTTGCAATGGCATCCTGACTACAATGTATTTTAGTATAATGATGGCCCAAAGCTTGTGGAAATAGTAAATGAGACCCAAATTTTATTTAAGTTTTACTACATGAGATGGAACCCATTACTGACTCTACTTAGTGACAAAGTTCCCAAAAGTAGAGAGTTCAGAGAGCTTGGGTAAAACTGAACACTACTTTTCTACGGGAAAAAAAAAAAACCCTCATGAATTGCTTTTTACTATACTGGCTATAATCATAGATTAAAGCCTTGGTCAGTCATCATTAGAAGATATTCCTCCTGTTATAGGTAGAAAAAACAAATAGACTCACGGCCAGACAATGTGCCGAAAGTGTGAGACCTGGGAAACCTCAAGTCTAGATGAGATGTCTCCATCACATTCCTTCATTTAGGGATTTGAGAAGACCATGAATGAGGAGGAAGATAGAGGGTAGAAGCAAAAGGGGGTGGAGGACACCAGCACACACAAACACAGCCATCTAAATAACCAGTATATAGCACCTATGAAATAGCAGATCCTGAGGCGACACAAGCAAGGTATGCACAGTTCTGCACCAGATGCTGTCCTAGATAAAAAAAGTGGACACATGCCCACATCCTTGACTCTGAGTCTTCACTTGATAACCACTTGCAAATGAAAACTTAGCCTTTTGTGAGGAATTGTCATTGGGAATAGAAACTAACCTTAAAGGTAGGTTGAATTGGCACCTCAATGAACTTGACCGTGTCCTTGCAGTTTTATGTCTCACCATATCCTCCTGGAAAAACTATACCTTTTTCTTATATTATATGTATTTTGTTTAATTAATTACTTTCTATCTTTTATACCTACAGGTCATTTATATATATGTAAGTATGTATGTATGTATGTATGTATGTATGTATGTGTATATATGTTTATGTATGTGTGTGCATATATGTATATATGTATATATATATGTATATATATGCATTCAGGTTATACATTTTTAGGAATTTGTAAGTTTGCAACTAGTGAATCTTGCATCTATATGTTACTTGTGACTTTTATTGCTCCTTTAGCTTGCTTATTTTTGCTGTCCTGATCTAAGGGCTTCACTTTTGTTATATGCAATCATATCCTATTATACTTTTTCTTATCATTATTCTTCCTTAGAAATCAGTTTGTTTTCTAATGAGAGATGGATAGGGGTGGATCTGAATGAGAAGAGTGGTTGGTAGGAATTTGCATGAGCAGAGAAGGAGGAATCCATAATCAGGACATATTATGTGAGGAAAGCATCTCTTTCCAATAATAGTAAAAATAAATATAAACCTATACATACACACTTATTTTTCTGAATTCTCCACATAAAAACAACAGGTTTTGTTCAGAGATGAGTGTGGTCATCCTTTGTCTCCAACTCAAGGCAACAAAACAAAACAATTAGGGCACGTTAATTTTCTGCATAAGATGACATGATATATGCACATGACTCAGCAATGCTTTGAAATAATTATGGCTGATAATATGAATCCAATAAAACCTAGAGATGTCTAACCTATTCTGGCTCTAGAATAAAATACTTTATGCAAAACATGAAATACAAAAAAAATAATATTCTTTCTAGCTGTAGAAGTTTTCACAGAGCACCCAAACAGGTCAATGAAATCAGCATTAGGATGAACTGATGACGCTTCTGCATACAGAGGCTAATAATCATTTCTGTGATATTAACTTTACAACAAAAAACCCTCAAATGGAAACATCATAATTTTATGCTAAGTAAATATATCTGTCCCATTCTAAATTGTCAAGTATCAGTCTATGTAGTTTATGTTTCTAGCAGAGTACGCCACCTCGATTCTACTTTTTCTAACTACGGAAGTCATGCTAGGCAGAGAATGCCACATGACTGAGAGTGTGTTTTCATAAGCCAGAGAACCAACAGATCAGAGCTCTCAGATTAAATCCATGCAGTACTTTTGCATTTATCTGTTTACATGAGGACACAAACCCATCTCTCTCGGTACTGGGCACTAGTCAGTTTACAAATTCATCTGTCATGATGGATATTTTAGTGACGAACATTATTAGTTTTTTTGAAAATATGTCTTGTGATAAAAATGAGTTTAGAAGGACAGAATGAAGAAAAGCCCTCACTGTGTAAGCATGTATTGAAAGACTCAATAATAAGCCTCATTAGAAGGAAAGATGAGAAAATATCACTCTCAGTAAACTATTCGGCAAGACTATGAGAAGCAGAAAAATAGGACAGAAGAGAGAAAGGAAAGTGTACAAAGAAAACATGTGACCTTTGGAGAAGAAACTTAACAAAGGTGCTGAGCAGAGACATACTTACCATAGAACCAACCATCTCTTCCTGAAGCTTTTCTATGAGCTTCTCTCTTGGGGGAAAAACAACTTGCTTTAATAGCTCCCAGTGTCTCTCTTGAGGATTTGTAGTAAAAGCTTCAGGAAATACCATTCACCTGCTACAAACCAACTGACAATCTACAGAGCCTCAGAAAGCAGAAAACAGCAAAAAGCATGTTTCGTCTTATCTACCTTCTTCCTTGGAGCTTTTTACCTTTTCTTTGTTTTTGTCTGTATGTCTGGCTGACAGCTGTCTGGCTTCTGGCCCCTGGTGTCTCCCTCAGTTCTCTAATCTCATTTTTCTCCTCTTGTTTCTCTTGAGCCTAGAGATTCCCTCTGTCCACCAGCTCATGTATCTTTTCTCCTGCCTCGCAACTGGCCAATCAGCTTTTTATTAGACCAATCAGGTGCCTTAGGTAGTCAAGGTGAAGCAAAAGCAGCACATCTTTACATAGTTAAGCACACATCCTTACATTGTTAATCTAATGCAGCATAAAGAAATGTAGCACACCTTTACACAGTGAAAGTAATATTCTGCAACACAAACAAATGTAACACCTCTGGGCTTAGTTAAAATAGTATTCCACAGCATAGAATGTTGTTAGGAGTCATTTTATTACTAATAACTTTTGGTTGTTGTTTATTTACGTATTTTAGAAAAATCATATTGGGTTTTACTCTGTATCCCTGAGTGTCCATCATATTCCAGGGCAGGTCAGACCCCATGTCTAAGAGTTGACCAACATCAACATCTAACAGAATCAGGGTGTATGTGTGGGTGCGTTTTGTGTGTGTGTGTGTGTGTGTGTGTGTGTGTGTGTGTGTGTGTGAGAGTGTGTGTACACATGCAAGAGTTTACCTTTTGTTTTTGTATTTTCTCATCTTCTGTCTCTTTTTTGTGGCTTTCCATTATTAAATCTTTATTTTTTTCCCAGTTTTTTTTTTTCATGAGAGAGGACATCAATTGGGTGGGGAGTGAAGGAAAGAGGATCAGAGAAGAACAGAGGGAGGGAAGAATTTATGAAAATATGTAAATATGTTTACAAAACATTTTTGAGTAAAAAATTTAAAATTAATCTTAGAGGTTATTTAGCTCCATTGTTAGGCTTATTCCTACGCCTTTGAAAAGCTGCTATTAGTGGGTTAATTTCCTAATTTATTTATTCACATGCTCATAGGCATATGGGAAGATGAATAATTTTATACAATTTAATTTTCTGTTCTTAATTGTTACTTAAAGCACTCATCACATAAAGAGTTTCTCTGTTGTCTTGGTACTTGTACTTATATCACTACATTATTTTGAAAAAGAACAGTCTGATATATTTCTTGACTTTTATTGCTGCCTTTCCTTGTCATTTCCAATTTTCTCAAGTTAACTCTTAAGACCCTTTATTAAACAAGACTGAAGAGACTTTGTATATTTTCTTGTTAAAATTTTATAGGTAAAGTTTGGAGAAATGGCTCAGCACTTAACCCTTGTTGCTTTCAGAGGACCAGGGTTCAGTTCCAGTACCCACGTGAGTCCACAAAAGCAGGGGACCCAGCACGCTCTTCTGAACTCCCAGGCACCACGTACACACATGGTTGCACACACATAAATTCTGGTAAAACACTCATAAAATAATAAATCTTAAAAATTACACTTTTAAAGGTAATGGATCTTTTTCTCTGCTCTACACTGGTGTCTTAAGTTTGACATACACATCCTTTGTCATGTGAGCTCTGTTCCAAGTATGCCTGGTTCCTTTAGGAGTTTTATCATGAACACTTGCTGAGCTTTGTGAGATGATAGTTTTTGTTTCTATTAAGAATTATATTCCATGCGATTTTTCTTCTCTTTGAGTTCATTGCTGTTCTTCTTGGTTGGATTTCCGAAAATTCAGTTTTGTCTTCCTTCTTTGAATTAATCCTTTGCTGTGTTGGGACATGGTTTGTTACTTCCTGTCTCTCCTGTATTTGTGTATCAATCAAATGAAATGTATCATTTCCTGTCTTCTCATGGATAATTTCTCTAATGTTTCTGTTTATGGTTTGCCTCTGTTTATTATCTGCAGTGCTACTTGTCTAATGTGAATTGTGTTAATTTGTGATTATCTTGAAATACATTTTTCCAACAATTTATAAGGAAGTTTCCTGAGTGCAGCAATGTGGGTGACAGTTGTTTTATTTCAGAACTTTAAATATATATCCCATGTGCCCTTGGTTTTAGGATTGATATTATTCTGGGGATTGGTACTTTTAAGTGTAATTGTTCCTTAGGCGATTTCAGTATTAATTAGCTTTTTTTATGTATGTCATTTTTGTATGGAAGGACTAGAAGAGGCCCTGCCATTGTTCCTAACACAGAAGGCTGAGAGAAGAGAGCAATGGGAGAAATGGCTGGTTCTCTAGTACACACATCTCAAGTTAGTAGTCATGTCTACTTTTCTGTTAGAAATATCATGATGTATTGAAACCTTCAAATCCTTTAATTATGTGCTTCTGATAATGTTATTGAAAGTGTTCAATTTTCTTAACTTTTGCCTCCTTGGATATAGGAAAGCCTTCCATCTGTTGGTACATGATTAAACTCTGGTTTGTTCTTTCAGGGTGTGCTGACGTTCAGGGATGTGGCTGTGGAATTCTCCCAGGAAGAGTGGGAATACCTAGACTCTGTTCAGAGGGCTTTGTACATTGATGTGATGTTGGAGAATTACAGCAATATTGTCTCTGTGGGTGAGGATTTTTTTTCTTGCAGAACTGCTAATTCAATCCGCATCAATTCATCTTTACATAGCTTGAGGGACTTGACCTGGGAAGGGACAGTGAAAGAATGATGGAAAAAGCAGACACATGAGCACACAGAAAAGCTAGGATCAGGTGGACTTAACTGTTAGGTAGAGAACCCACAGCACCCTGGAAGCTCAGTGTATTTGTTATGTACAGCTTAACAAGGAGATGGGCTATTGCATGCAGTTGAACAACAAGATGTGATTATCACATATGGATAAACAAGGATGCAGGTTTATGGCATACAGCTGAATCAAAGGGACAGGTTTAGTTAAACTCAATAGGAGCAGTCACTGTAGGGAAGCAGTCTTCAGGACATAAACATCCAGGAGAAGAAGCTAAGGTGGACATTTTCGGCACACACCATCAATGTTTCCACTTAGACTCCAGAAGAAGGCTTTGCTATCTTTCTGAGCCTCACCTGAAGAGGAAGACTTTGTCATTTTCCTATGGGTCTGAGACTGTGGTCTTGGGCATGGCCAGTTCTGTCACAGTAGACTTTCACTCAGGACTTCACAGACTCATGGCTTCTTCATCTCCTGACATTCATCCTTGGATCAGCTTTTTAGATGTGTAGATTCTGTGTGAAGCTGTTTCAGAAACTAAAGGAAAGTATCAAAATTTTGGTAGTAGAAATGAAGTTTTTCATGGCATTATGCATTTGTGTTGTGTTCATTTAGGGGGTATTGTGCATCCTCTGTTTTGGTTCTATAATACATTCAGGAATTCAGTTTCATAGTGTGTCCACCCATATCCCAAAGGTCCATTTTCATCATCCATCTGATACAGTTTTAAAATACACAGGCTGAAAATGCTTCCTAAATATCTTTGAGATAGTGACAGGAAATAACAATTGGCAATTTGTTTTTAGATCCATTTATGTTTTTCTCTGGTCATCTGCTGAGCATAGTATTGTGTTAGTTTAGATGTCCAGGTAACTTTATAAAGGGTTATGTGCCATTTTACATAGCACAGGAATTGTCTGCAAGGTAGACTTGGTCACCTCTTTGAAGCCATGCAGAGTATCCTGAAATATAAAGAGAGAGGGAACAATGAGCAGATAGAGAATCAGGTGGGGTTGATCGAATGAGCAGGCCCAAAATTCGGGGTTTAAGTGAGACAGGAAGTAATATCTCCAAACAGCTTCACCACATTCATTTCCACTCACAATAACTCTTGACAGGTTTACTTTGTAAGGTGTTCTTAGTTATGTTGACTTAATACTAGTATACACATGGTGCCATCTTGAAATGATTGTATGTTTTATAATCTATCAAAAGTCCACAAAGTAGAATTATTTTTTTAATTTCTTTTCTTATAAATATGTCTTCATATTGCATTCCTCATTTAAAAATATTATAATCTATTATGACTCTTCCATGAAGTAGGTTTATTCTGTAATTTCCTACCTTGTAAGTATGTCACTAAGTTGCATCCTTAATAGAATTGCCCATTCAGAAAGTCATCTCAGGAAGCAGAGAAAGCAGTGGCCTTGCGGAAATTTCCATTTAAGGAACTAGGGAAAACAGAGTAGTATGTGGAGTTGAGTCAACATAGGTTTAGAAATAAGCAATTATTGACAATAACATCTCTTCCTCTAATCCGCTACAGCATATGATACCTAGTAGAAATATTTATTTTGTCCTCATTACTCTTGAAAACCCTAACATGATTTTCAGAAAAATTCACAATGATCGTTTTAGGTAAGCATTTGATATTAAAAGCAATTAAGAATTCTAAAATATAATCTTTGCTGTATCCTCTTAGTGAGGCCAATATTATGAATGCAGTATTGGATTAAACGATTCCTTTGGTAACTTCTGGAAATTTTTAAATAAGTAATGCATTCTAAATATAGTCAGAGAGCTCCATCCCAAATTTAATTCTTATTTCCTCAGTTACTTGTGCCAAGTTATATATTTTATATAAGAATGAAGGGGATAGAGTAAATCATTGACCCTTGAATTAGTCCATACATCTTTGTGAGAATCCATGAGAATTATAATGGACAAAACATCAACCTCTCCTCTAGTGAGAACTCTAGTATAAATTACCAGTTTACTTAAAAGAACTTAGAGAAACAGTCATATACTGAATCTGTTTACATTTGTATCTAACCCTTTTAATCTCAATGTAATTATCTTTCAGAGAACTATTGCATGTGTGCTCTTGTCCACCAACATATGGATAATGAGACATATTCTAAATGCAGTGAGATTGACCAAATGCTTCATGAATCCATCCAATGCCCGGTTTATAAAACAAGGTATACTACAGAAAATTCTAATAACTTTTGCTGTGATTATAGTCATTGGATTGCCTCGACTGAATCATCAAACATAAATAGATTTAAACATATCTATTTTTAATATAAAATAGCCCACTGGAGAAGAAACGTGCAAATATAAAAACTCATCACTTGCCTCTACCTACAAAATTATTCAACAGGCAATCTGTATTGGAGAGTAACCATACAAATTTAGGGGAAAATGCTTTGGTTCTAACTCAAGCTTCAGTGGACTTTCAATAATTCCTCCTGGAGAGAAAATGTATACATGTGATGTTTGTGACAAATACTTTACCCATTGCTCAAATCTTAGAACACATAAAAAAATTAATACTGCAGAAAAACCTTATAGATGCAGAGAATGTGATAAGTCCTTTCTTCAGTTGTCAGCACTTAAGAGCCATTACATTGTTTATATTGGAGAGAAGCCTTACAAATGTCAGGATTGTGGCAAATCTTTTGCCCAATGTTCCACTTTCAGGAGATATAACAAAATCCATACTGCTGAGGAACTTTATAGTTGTCAAGAATGTGGCAAGGTGTTTTATCAGTTGTTATACCTTAAAAGCCATTACAGAACCCATATTGGTGAGAAGCCTTACAATTGCAATGAATGTGGTAGATCCTTTATTCACTGTTCATCTTTTAGGAAGCATCTGAAAGTACATTCTGTAGAGAAGCTATAAATGTGCAAAGAATGTGGGAAGTCTTTCCTTGAGCTGTCACATCTTAAAAGGCATTACAGAACCCATACTGGAGAGAAGCCTTATGAATGTGAAGTATGTGACAAATCCTTTACCACGAAGTCAATTCTGAAAACACATCATAAAATTCATTCTGGAGAGAAACCTTACAAATGCAAAGACTGTGACAAATCCTTTACCCAGCATTCAAATCTTAGAAGGCATCAGAGAGTTCATACTGGAGAAAAGCCTTACAAGTGTCAGAATTGTGACAAATATTTTACCCGGTTATCAACTCTTAGAAGACATCAGAAAATTCATGCTGGAAGTAAAAATACCATTGTAAATAAGGCGGCATATTTTTTATCCTGATCTTTAGCTTTTCAAGCCACAGCAGGATCCATAGTTAAAACAAACAAAGAAAACAAAACAAACCTTTTTGAAACCCTTTAATGAAGGTTGAAATGTTAGAAAATATCACAAGAATTTATACTGAAGAAAATTCTTGCAGGTGTAACAGTGTGGACAAATTTTTAAGAAAATCATTTTTGATTTTGTAGTCTGATATCAAAAGTAGATACAATGAGGGCAAAAATGTATGTAACTAAGAAATGTGACCAAGCTTTTTATTTTTTGTGCCAGTTTTATTACATATCAGAAAACCTGTACTGAAGAGAAACCATATAAAATGTATATACCAATGTGCTATCTTCATTTCCTCCGTGGAAATTTCATAGATTACAAAACCCTCAAAATACACTTTGTCAAATCTTCTTTTCTAAGTCTAAAAATGTAGTTACATTAGAAAATTCACCCTGAGAAAAACCTGAGTTTGGCTTTTATTCTACCTTCAAAATAGTCATTCTGGAATAAAATGCTTCAAATATCAAGAGTGGGAATCCTTGATGGAGACATGTGAATGTAAGCAACACATTCTCATAAATAGTACTCTGAAGTCATCAAGAATGTGCAGGTAAGTCACTTTAAAGTACTCAACATTGGGGAGGTATTAATCCTGCTTTAAAGTGCAATTAGAAGTGATATTAGAAAGATGAAGGCATAAAGATTCATAGATATAAAGACCATGTACTATAATGAACAAAAGAATGAATACATGAATTCATCACGGATTTCAGTGGGAATGGATTCTTATATTTGTGCAAATGAAAAAATACTGTTTGGAAACTTATTTAATTTTTTGTATTGCCAATATTAGAGTTTATTGAATAAGAACACAGTAGGTATTTCACAGTTTGTTGAAATGTAAATACGTGTGGTCTTGCTTGCAAATGATTATTTGATAATTTGTATCAACTGCTGCTTATCAAGCCCGACTGTAAGATACAGAGGAAGTTATGGAGTTAGTGACTGGCCCCTGACTACCTGAGACACTAGTCAGCTGGGGAGAATTCTTTAATGCCAGTTTCAGATTTGTATCGTAAACAACGCTCCATGCCTTCCTCCAGCTCACATATTCTTGCTACCTGCCCCCTCAGTGGTCTCAGAGCCTTGGAGGGTGAATTAGTCAGGGTTCTCTAGAGCAATGCTTCTCAATCTTCCTACAGTTCCTCATATGGTGGTGATCTCCAACAAAAAATTATTTTCATTGCTACTTCATAACTAAATTTTCTATTGTTATGAATTATAATGCAAATATCTGTGCTTTCCAATGGTGTCAAAGGGGTACCAACCACTGCTCTAGAAGACCAGAACTGATAGGGTGAATATAGATATATTTTTAAAAAGACTTGTTAGAGTAGAGTACAGGCTGTGTGGCTAGTTGCAAAATGGTTGTGTCTTGATGTAAAGTCTAAGATCCAACAGTTGTTCCGTCCATGAGGCTAAATGTCTCAGTTTGTCTTCATTTGGTCATTGGAATCCTGAAGAATAGGGATTTTTTTTTTATTTAAGTCTTTTTTAAAAATTGAAAGTAGATTTTCTTCATAGCATATGATATGACCAGAGTTCTCCTGCCTGCAGTTCCTCTAGGATCTCCCCACTTTTCATCCACTGAAATCAAAACCTCCTTTCCTCTATCATCAGAATATATGCATCTAGTGTTGTAATGGCGTTTCTTGGTCCTGGTCAGCCAGAGGTCCAGATCCACAGACCTGCCTCCCAGCTGCTCAGGCCCCCACAAATGTCTCAGAACCTTATATTAACTTCTTGTTGTTTGGCCTATGGCTCAGGCACATTGCTTTCTAGCTCTTACATCTTAAATCAACCCATTTCTATTAATCTGTCTGCCATGTGTCCCATGGCTCACCTGTGTTCCTTACATGTTGCTCTTTTTGGCTTAGGGCTTTTTCTGTCCTTGACTCTGCCCTGCTTCTCCTACCTATGCTGTGATTTTCCCTCCTACTTTTTCTATGGTGGCTGTCATGGGCTAAAACAGCTCCTTTATTTAAAGATTGATATTCACAGCATACAGAAAGTTATTCACATATCAATCTAGAATGATAATAATAATAATAAACCATAATAATAAACCAGATTAGGAAAAGTAGTATATTCTAATACCAGGGAAGGAGTTCTTCTGCAGCAGGATAGATGAACCAATTAGAGAAGGGTAAACATCAAAAAGAAAAGGATTCTTTATCCCATGTCTATAGAGCTGCCACCGGAAGTTGTGCCTCAGATTGAGGGTGGGCCTTTCTACCTCAAATGACCCAATCAGAAGTCCCCTCAAAGTTTTGTTCATCTGTTTGGGTTCTGATTGCCTCCAGGTGTAGTCTGTTGACTACCTAGATTAGCTGTCAGGATCCATGACTTCTAACTTGTGTTCCTTTACTTAACTCCCTGTTTCTAGAGCATTGTTGATGGTGAGTACAGTTACTTCATTTTTCTTAAAAGTCAAGTGAGAAAAAGGAGAAACAGCAGTATCCAAAAAAAAAACCTCTTAATAGCTATGATGACCTTTGATTACAAACACAATATTTGGAAGCAGCTTTGTCAGTATATTATGTAAATTAAAGCTGTCATAATTGTGTTGTCCTAAGTGGGGCCCTCAAATCTGTTGGCCACAGGTTTTGTCTAAGTTTGAAGTTGTAGATGTGAATTTCCTTTGTGGTGCAGGTTTTACTTCTAATCAGACAGCTGGTTCTCTTTATATCAGCCTAACCACTATTACACTAGGCTACACAGCTTCTCTGACCCTTTTATGGTGATGCATGCAAAATCCATACCTGAGTAGGACTTTTTGCTATAATCCTTCCCAGAAATCTTAGTAGCATCCACTGGCACTATCTAGTTTTGGAATGCAATCAGCATCAATGACAATTGTCTCTATTCCTCTAGGGGCCAGTAG
This sequence comes from Phyllotis vaccarum, assembly GCA_033318265.1. Taxonomy (NCBI): domain Eukaryota; kingdom Metazoa; phylum Chordata; class Mammalia; order Rodentia; family Cricetidae; genus Phyllotis; species Phyllotis vaccarum. Next base: position 146,244,400 of record JARWLC010000003.1, on the reverse strand, counting down.
AGCCTCCTTTGCTAAGGTCTCCTTGGGAGATGTTCCCTGTACAGTAGTAGGATTTTACATAGACTTGGGGCATCTGACAGCTCTTGCTTTTATTCTCACAAAGTATACTTTTTTAACATTTATGATTTCTTATTCTTAGCTCTTTAGATACACTTGTCCATCTTTCTAATGAGTCTCTAAATCTAAAAATCACTCACAGGTTAGTATTCTATTTTCATATATAACCTTTTTTTATTTTCAAGAAGAATTCCAGGGCCACCATGTATGGTATAGAACCACCATCCCATTGCAAATGGTACAGTTATGAAAATGGCTTTGGTGAAACACTCTGAAAGTAGCATTTTTGAGCAAATGTCTGGTGATCACAGAAGCCTACAGCTGAGAAGATTCTAAACTAAACTGAAAGGCAATATTTAACGCAGCATAGAAAGATTTTATCCTTTGTCACAATTTTTCTGGATGTCTCAGTCTACATATTTTTACAAGACCTCTGCATGTATTTTTCAATGTTCATGAACTTGGTGAGTCTACCTCTAGTGCACAAGGATATAATCACCCATTCTTTGGGAGGCTATGCCTGTACTCTGTCTATTGCAGCTGAATGAACTGTTTCTGCACAAAGGAGAGAACTGTATGTGGTCTACTTAGGAGACAACTGATCACCATTTGTTAACCGTAACCTATTTAGCATATGTCATTTTGTACATGAGTAATGTTTATTATATTAGTAACTCTGAACACTGTGTGTATTCAGAGCACAACTGCTGTCAGTATCAACCAAAGCCCATATATTTTTAAAATTAACACACCATTGTTTTATTCAGTCACTGGTCATGGTTCTCACCTGAAGGTCCCCTTGCCACTCTGTTATGGAAGGGCTGTAGAAGCTCCCACCCCTGAACACATCCTGTGACTATTTTGCAGGAGCACAGTAGTAATCAATATTATCTCTTTGTTCTTGGGCTTGTGTTTGTTTTCTCTGTTTCTTAGGACCTCTGGTTACTGGCTAGCCAGTCCTTAGGATTTCCAAGGACTCATCAGCACTAAATTTGGTCTTCATTTTTTTTTTTGATTATTTTTGTTTTGTTTATTATCCACTTTCCCTAATGGCAATCAAATGATGTAAATATACCACATTGAGAGTTCTCTGATGTTCATCAGAGATGTCCATTATTTCTGTCCAGTCCACTCAGAAATCAAATCCTACCATAGGACTCAGTAAAGCCACTGAAAGTATAGGAGTCTTTAGGGTTCTGATAAATTGACCTCACTCCCGTAATGAACAGAATCTTACTGGACTGCTGAAAAGGGATGAAATATCCCTTTCATCTTTGTTCTTCAGCTTATCTATTTTTTAAATATTCTACTCATCTCTTGGGTTCCACATTTTTGGATACCTGGAAAAGCTCTCTAAGCATAGATTTGAAGTATAATAGTATTTCCTTTGTCTCTTGCCAACTAAAAAGTATAAAAAAAAATAGAATTTTTTGAATTGTTTTGTTTTTAATCATGCTTTTTTTTCACAAGCAATTCCCAATTAGTAGCCTTCTGGGCCTAAACTAATTTTTTTATGCATAGTAGTGGCTATATAAGTTTTGTAACATCCTTTTACAACCACACTCTTTACTCTCATAGGACATAAAATTTGTTCTAAACATTTAATCTTGTTTTAGGGCATCTCTGTACTCTCTGTTCCTCACTGGTCAGCCAGGTTTGCCATTACATATCACAAAAAGAAAGATGACCCATTAGGATTTTCACCACACACTTCCCCAACCTAAAAGTTGAAAGTCTATGAAGATAAAAGAAATTTACAGAATACAAAATAGACTATACCTCCGAAAAAACATCTGCTTACCCCATGATAATCAAGTCAATAAACCTACAGAGTAAGGAAAAAATATCAAGAGCTACAAAGTAAAAAGGTCAAGTTACCAATAAAGGCAGATCCATAAGAATAACATGAGATGACTCGTTGCAAACAATGAAAGCAAGAAGGTCTTTTTCAGATGTGATTCAGACACTAAAAGACCATATTTACCAACCCTGACCATCAATCACCATAGGGAGAGTAAGCAAACTATTTCCCGAGAAATCCAGATGTAAATAACACCTACCCAGAAATCTGGTCCTACAGAAAACCCTAGAGAAAAAATTCAAACCTAAGTAAGCTAGAAATACCTATGAAATCACAAGCAATAGCTAATCACACAAATGGAAAACCCAAACAAGGGAAACACACACCATACCACCAAAAAAAGCAAGAAATATCAATCACTGGTCATTAATATCTCTTAATATTAATGAACTCAGTTTACCTACCAAAAAGACAGGTTAACACAATGGACACAAAGACAGAAGCCATCCTACTGCTACATACAAGAAACACACCTCAAGTTCAAAGATGGACACTGGCTCAGAGTAAAGGGTTGAGAAAAAAACTTTCCAATTAAATGGACCTAAAAAACAAGTTGGTGCAGTTATCCTATTATCTAACAGAATAGACTTCCAAGTAAAATCCATCGAAAGACATCTGGAAGAACATTACTTATTTATTGCAAGAAAAATCCACCAAGATGAATTCTCAATCCTGATGATTTATGTCCCCAAAATAAAAGTACCCACATATGTATAAGAAACATTACTAAGGTTTAAATCTTGTATCAAACAGCACCCATTCATAGAAAGAGACTTAAATACCCAACTCTGGCCAATGGATGAGTCTACCAGACAGCAATTAAAGAGAGAATTAAGGGATGTAACAAGTGCTATGACTCAAGTGGACTTAATAGATATATACAGAACTGTTCAACCAAACAGGAATAATTTTTTTCTCAGCACCCCATTGAACTTCCTCTAAAATTGAACACATACTCGGTCATAAAGCAAATATCAGTAGATAACAAAAAACATGGGAATAACTCCTTATACCTGTCAGACCACCATGGTCTAAAGTTAGAGTTCAACAAGAAAAATCCCAGTCTTCAAATTCATGAAACCTGAACATCCTCAGCCTCGCTCCACATCACTTCTACTGTCTCATCTGTCTTCCTATGTATGCCATAAATACCTTATTTCCCAGTTGACTCACATCCAGGTTAAGATTAGAGATGTGGGCTACTACCTATTTGGTAGTTAGCTTTGAACTCACAGAAAGATCTCTGTCTCTAGATTTATGGGACTAAAAGTGTAGGGAACCACTCTTGGTTAGGCATAGGTCACCACTCCTGATCTTTTCCCCAGGTGGGGATTAAAGGCATAAGTTATGGCTATCTGCCCATCCTGGATTGATTGTTCTCTGATAGTCTAGACTGGTCTTATTTAATATATGACATATCATCATAAGGCCCTGGATACTCTGTCTCCCACAAATAAAGGGCAGAAGGCTTTAATGGGTATCTAATAATCTGGTTTATAATAAGAGAGAAAAATTTGCTTCAGATAAATAAATCAGAGCCATTTTGGAATTTTCCTTACTAAACCAGCCACAACAATAACAGACAAACAAAAAAACAGAACCCAGATAAATATTTATCACTTTCTGCAGCATTATAAATGTAAAAGCAATGTGAAGACTTTCACCTCCACATTTCTATATTATCCAATTCACAGAACCACTTCAGCAAACCAGGAGAGAGTTTTTACAATGAAAGTTAAGAATTTTTCTAAGTGCTTAGGCTTCAGAAACAAAAAAGGCGTCTAGAGAAAGAATAAAGTGCTACTTAAAATCTAGCTATGGCATATGTCTTCCTGATGCTGCACATCTGTGACAAGGCAGGACCTCAATCTCATATTCTTTTTGAGTTTGTTTCAAGCTTAACTAAAATTTGATCTTTCTGTTGAAGAATCCTGTGGGAAATTACCAAATTCTATCCTAGGAACTCAAGCTCAGCATGCCCTAGCTAATTTATCTTAGTTTCTCATTCCATTGTCTCCTTGTGCAAACCTGTTCCTCCAACTATGCACCTACTTTCCTCCTGTCAAATGGTTTCCTTAGGTGAAGCCCACTTCACCCAAATTGCTTAGCAAGTGCTAGGACATGGTTCTCACCTTCAACAATCCCCCATCCTGGACATTTGGGGCTATGCCTACATCCTTGAATACCTATATGCTGTCCTACACAGCTGAAATAAAGACACTGAGTAAAAACTGTTTTGAGTAGACTTCTTCTGGAAATTTCCTGTATTACTTCTTCCTCCATGTAGTCCCTCTGACTTAAATTCTCTTCTCTGTCTCATATATTATGGCCATGCTTATTCTTTCTATGTGATGAAGTGTTGATTCAAGTGCCAATTGTTCCAGACCAATAGGTCAATCTTCAGTAATAGTATCATAATGGAGGGTGCCTAGGGATGAGAAGGATAGTAAAAATATATGATTAGAAGATTAAAGCTGATTCAGTAGGTCTTGCACAAACCTTTACTTATGCCAAGCAGTTTTTTTTAAAGTGCAATCTCATCAAAATGACTCTAAGATTCCATAATACTGTCATAATGGACAAGATTAGAAACACAGGTGACAGCTTATGCTGGGGAGGATTTGGAGCAAGGGGAAATGGTGGGAGTACTGACTGGTACAGGCACTTTGGAAATAGGTCTGGTAATTTCTCAGAAAACTAGATGTCAACCTTTCACAGTCACTGCCATAGTGAACTTGGGCAAATACCAAAATCTTACTACCCTATTATCCCTTAGCCAGGAACATTCAGGTGTTGGATTTTCACTTTCCCAGATGAACATTTTGAAGTAATTTATGCACCCTACCATCCACCAATATTCTAGAAATATATGATGTACTTTATATCTGTCAGGTTTTGGTTGTAGTTGTACTTTATCCTCTCCTAGATACTACCTCATAATAATTCCTATTGTATATAGTCTTAGTTTGGAACCTTATTAGTTAGACAAAAGGGGAAGATGTGGTGGGAATCAGGTGTCAGCTGATAAGGTCCGAAGATGCTTACCCAGGGTTGCAGGCTCCTGAAGGCGGAGTGGCCAACCCCATTCACCCTTATAATTACTTCTCTATTCACTACATACATTGAACAATTTTATGATTTTTTAAATATAATCCAAGACTACATTATGTAACACCTTTCATTTAATTTTCTCCAATCTTCTTGACATATTTCAGTTTTTTAATGATCCCTGGTTGTTTGTTCAATCTCTTCGAGCAACTGTGATTTCAGTTTAGATAAATCTGTGGGTTTTCTTGTTATGTCTTTGAACTCCCTGGATTCCAAAGTCTAGTTCTGGTTATCTGATTCATGAAAAATGTCCCCCAAAATACTCATTGGACTTGATTAAATTTTGGTCTAAGTTACATTTCTCTATACTGTAAAATAAGCTCAGAAATATTGGCTTAATTAGGTCCCTTTAAAACACTCTTGATTTTTATTATCAATTAAAGTTCAATATATCTCACTAACATTTTCCCGACTACCAATAGTCTCTTAACCTAGCCATTTTTATTCAAAAAGTTGAGGTAGGCAAGAAGAGAAAACCATGGCAAACGTGGACAGCACTTTGCTTAAGATACTTGAATAATTAATTTTCTCTTTATTATTTCCACATTCATTCAGTTGCACTTTTACCTCACCTCAGTAGGAAAAATATATACTTTTTTCTTAATATATGTCACAGAATATTAAAGGAATTGAAATCAGGTCACTTTAGGGCACAGGTGTCACCAGCCAAACTGTGTTCTTTTAGGAAAAATTTAGGAGATAGTGGCAATTTACCATACATGTGTATGTGTAAGAAAAGAGCCAATTGTATAAACACATGTTGACAAATTGTAAGTGAAAGCGTCAAAGCAGATATCTAGAAAATGGAACGAGAACTGAATTTCCTATGGGAAATATATTGCTTGAGAATAGATCCAAACAGGCTGTATTATAAAGCTTATCTAGCTCATATTTTATCATGTAACTATGAAGCACATATACATTTCATAATATCCTTTTAAAATCAGACATATATGAAAGTATGTGTACATTGAGCCCAGGCTTATGTCATTCAAGGCTATCAGTAGGCAGACAGACCCACCCATGGTGTCTTTCTTAATATCCAAGTGTTCTTCTTTCCAGACAGTATTAAAAGTCTTTAGGCTGGTGAGTAGATCAGCAGGCAATCTGTCTTCCCATAAAGCCTAGCAACTTGAGTTCACCCACAGTATTATTATGTTTGAAAGAAAAAATTATATTTCCTATGTTGTCCTCCAACCTCTACATGAAGTAGAAAATATATACAGACCAAAGAGTGTATGTGGGAGTGGGTTGGAATAAAAAATAGATCTCTATTTTTATTTATTTTATTAAGAGATTAATAAATACCCTTATTAAGGTGATCACAGTTCACTTGCTACACATTGTATATGTAATTTCTTTTGTCTGTGAAAAAATAACTTCATATTCTGGGTATGGTCTTGAAATGTCTATGTACAAAAATTAGAGTAGACAGACACAAAAATGCATACCTTTAATTCCAGCTCTGTCAGGGGTGGAGCTAAAGCAGAAAAATCTCAGTGAGTTCAAACCTGCACTGGTCTACAAAGTTAGCTCCAGACTAAATATGGTTATGTAATGAGATTGCATTTCTACAATAATAACAATAATAATAACAACAACAATTAAATCCAAGATTATACCAAGAACCACAGATCTGACTGTGACCATTGGCAATATAAATAAATTTGTGATTTCTCATGAGTCATCCAAACATTGGCTGTGATTATCAGTGTCTCAGTTACATGGCCAAATCACTGGGTGTGTTGACTATGAATGTGTATAACACCTACGGACAAAGAAATCCTTTGACTGTCTTAAATAAATTCTACAATACTGAGGACATTCTATGAAAATCTGTTCATGATTTCATGTAGTTGGAAATTTCTGTCCAGCCACAACTCCCAAATACCCAGTAGCTGTTCCCCAAATAATTGATTCAGAGATTAAAATTTTGGACCAGTGGTTCAAGCATATTGCTATCTAGATCTTACTCTTAAATTAACTGAAAATTATCCATGCAGCTTAGTGCTTCTTTTAGTAAACATTCTCATTTGACTTCCTCTGCATCTGACAGATCCCTGTTTCTCTGCTCTTTCTATTCCAAAAATTCTATGACTCTGCTCATCCTGTCTGTACTTCCTGCCTGTCTACTGGCCAATCAGCATTTATTAAACTAATACAAGTGACATGTCTTTATAGTGTACAGTAGCATTATCTCACAGAACAACCCCATTTTTCTTTTCAAAACAGTAACTCTAAATTAAATATCTTATTCTTAGCCTTTTTTTAAAACCATATTGATACCAATACTCTAAATAAAGACAAACAGCAATAAACCATTTGTTTAAATGTAGGCAAAGTACTATAAACTATCATCTACTGATTAGGGGAGACTTTTTGGGGGACCCTGAGACAATTTAAATTATGGCCATGTTGTGACTTGCATGTTCTGTGAGGGAGAATCATCTAAGCCAAGGGCCTTGGAGCTGGTCTAGATGCAGAACTCAGACAAAACTACAACAGATGTATCTGACACTTTGAATTATCTGGACTATCTGTTCCCATTGGACATTTTTCAGGGGTTTTCCCTTGATCAAACCTTATTTTCTTTAACCTGGAGTAAATCCACAGCCTCTACATTTCTGTGGAAATAAAAGCAAAACTTCTTTAAAGTAATTTCTGGTTTTATTCAAAATTTCAAGTCAAGATAGTTGGGTAAACTTAGCATTTATAATCACATGCCTCTTAGCAGCTCTTGATTCTTCCTCCGGAGTCAAGAGTTCAAATCAACACAATAACACATGGTATCTAGACTATATATATTCCATCTATATGAGCTTTTAAAAATGTAATTTTCATGATCTTTTCTCTTTTTCATTTTTTTTAATCCTACTTATATTTTTAAGCACACTGTATATCATTTGAGGTTTTTTTTTCAATCTGACTTAACTCTATTCTGTCTTTGTCTGACTCCAAAGGCCTTTAATTTGCTAAACACCATGATAGGATTAAAGCCTCAGATTTTGTAGCTAGCTCCACCCCATTTCTTGGATTTCTGGCATAGGTCCTAGCAGGAGCCACACTCACCACACAATCTGTGAAGTTTTAGGGTCCATATTACTACTAAGCATTACACCACAACCTCCTTGTCATGAACTCTATGTAAGTTTTTTGTAACAGGGCCTCTTAAAAGAGCCATAAGTTTTTTGCTACTAAGGCTGAGCCAAGAAGCCTTTCCTTACTTTTAAATTAATATTATTTATTTATTTATTTATTTATTTATTTATTTATTTATTTATTTATTTATTTATTTATTTATTTAATATTTTTTTATGTATGCCACCACTTGCTCTCTCTTCCCTCGTCCCAGTTCCTCCAAGTCATCCCTCAGCCTTCCCCCACCTCAACCCCATCCTTTCCCAAAGGAAGGCAAGCAGTCAAGTCGGTCAGTTCAGTCTGGTATTTCCAGTTGAGGTGGGTTAGAGTCAATCATCTCAGTATTAAGGCTGAGTTAGGTGTTCCTCTGTAGGGAATGGGCTCCCAGATCTCAGTTTATGCACAGGAACTTAGTCTGATCCTACTCCAAGAGGCTAGCTCCACAAACTGCCCATGCCATTCAATAGTCATCTACCTTTGGAGGGTAGTTCCTTTCTATGAAAGTTCCTCAGTGGCTGTTTCTGATTTAGTGAGCTCCCAATAGCTCCAGCCACTTGTCTATGTGAATCTCAAAGGCTTTTTCAATTGCTTTTTAAAAACATCATAGGATGTCATTTTCTACAGTATCTTTGACCTATCCACATACACTACTCAAGAGAATACATAAACAGAGTACAAATTCATAGATATCCACTTGCATTTGTCTTTTGAGAAAGGAGTAAATTTAAATAAAATAGTGAATGGAAGTTCATGATACTCACTAAAAATTTGTATATTATACAAATTATAATTTCATTGAAATTTGTTATAATTTTACTATTGAAATCTAGGAAATCTCATTAGTATATAAATAATTCAATAAGATAAAAATTACTGTGGGTGTCTCTGTTATCACTACATCAAGCAGAGTAACAATTCACATGAGAGCAGAAGGAAATCCAGTTAAACATAACTCAGTACCTTGTTTTGAATCAAAATTTAGATTGACAGTGAGTGGCATTTTTTATGCATATTTCAGTATAGTACAATTTTGGAAAATAACACTCCTGTTCACAAATTGGCACAATGACATTAAATCTTTTCAACATAGATATCCATACTTCTGTGAATATAGGTTGTATAGATAGGCTACCTGTGTTTTCTTAAAGGCTTGGGGAAGAAGCTGGTGTGGTCTTGATCATAAAGATGGCAAAGAAATCATTCAGGCATTAGCCATCGCAAGTATTGACTCTGAGATCTTGAATAAGTCTCTGGCCATACAGATAGGTAAAAGGTCACCTAGGCTACTAAGTTTATTGAGTTCTGCTTGTGTGAGCCTAGTATTGTCAGGTTCTATGGACAGTGAAAAGATCAATGAGACCATTAGGTGCCCCTGTCTCAGCCTTGTGGGTCAGAAAAGAGTATATAATGTTTTCCTTTAAAAGACAACCTTACCAAAAGCAGTCTCCAGATTCAATGCAATCCCCATCAAATCCCAACACAACTTTCACACACCTTGAAAAAACAATACTTAAATTCATGTGGAAAAACAAAGAACTCAGGATTGTCAAAACATCCTGTTCAATAACAGAATATCAGGAAACCATACTATCCCTGACTTCAAGCTATACTATAGAACCACAGTAATAAAAACCACCTTGATACTGGCATAAAAACATACATGTAGATCTTGAATTGTAGAACCAAAAATTAATGCACACACTATGAACACCATCTTTCCAACAGATGCACCGAAAATATATAATGGAAAAAAAGGTAGTATCTTTAACCAATGGTGCTAGTGTAACTGGATGATGGTAAGTAGAGGGATGCTACTTCATCTATATTTATCACCTTGCATAAAATTGAAGCCCAAGGGGATCAAAACCTCAACATAATCCCAGTTATACTGAACTGGATAGAAAAAAGTGAGAAAAACCCATTAATGAATTGGCAAAGGAAACCACTTCCAAAAGATAACACAGCTAGCTACTTTGGAAATTAGTATGGTGCTTCCTCAGAAAACTGTGACTCAATCTGCCTAGTGAACAAGTAACACCACTACTAGGCATATCCCAAAAATGCACATTCTTACCCTGAGGACATTAGCTCAACTATGTTCATGGAAGCATTAGTTATAACAGCCCACACCTGGAAACAACCTAGATGCCCTTCAAATCAAGAGTAGATTATAAAATTGTGGTACATTTACAAAATGGAGTACTACTTACTGGTAAAAAATATGACAACCTGAAATTTGCAGGCAAATGGCTGGATCTTAAGATATCATCCTAAGTGTGTTAATACAGACCCAGAAAGACAGACATGGTATGTACTCACTCATAATTAGATTTTAGACATAAAACAAAGGGTAATCAGGCTACATTCCACAATTTCCAGAGCAGCTAGGTAAGAGGAAGAACTTTAGATCTCCAAAGATCCCCATGGGAAGAGGAAAGCGAGAAGATTTCCTGAGTAAATTGGGTGAGGGAGCAAGGTGAGGTGGAAAGAGAACCTGGGAGAATGGGATGGGTAAGAAAGTAACAGAGAGGCAGAACAAAATTTCTTGATAGAGAAACCCTCGGTGGACTTTGAAAAAAGCCTGGCACTAGGAAAAATACCCAAGAATTCACAAGAGGACCCTGTCTAGAGCTCCAAGCAATAGTAGAGAGAGTGCCTAATAGTCCTTATCCTATAACCAAAGGAATGATGACCCTAATTTTAGTTATAGAACCTCCATGTTACAACTGATGAAGGCAGAAGCAGAGATACTTAGATAAGCGCTGGGTTGAGCTCCTATTCCAAAGAAAGATAGGGAAGAGAGAGTATATAAGTAAAGGTATCATGATCATGATGAGGATACCCACAGAGATGGCTCACCCAAGCTCTTGGGAGCTCATTGACTCTGAAATGACAGCTGAGGAGCCTTCATGAAAAGGAACTAAACCTTCTGAATGTAGATGACAGTCAAAGGGAATGGGAAGTTTGTGGAGTCTCTTCAGGTCTGGTGCATGCACTGGCTTCTTGGAGCCCATCCCCCATCGATGAACACCTTAATCAGCCTTGATATTGTGGGAAGGGACTCAGTCCTATGCTAACTGTTTATGTCAGTTCAAACTGGCTCACTTTAAGAATCCTTACCCTCCCTTGGGGAATGGATAGAAAATGGTGTGGGGTAGTCTGAGGAAGAATTGGGAGTAGGGGAGGGAGGGATAGCAATGGGAAAGAAAAACTTTTTAAAATTAAAAAATCCCAAACACCAAAACAAACAACAATAATAATATTATCATTGTATATGAAAAAAATGTGCTGGATTATCTCATTTTATTTTCTATCAATCAAGTCATGTAATAATGTTCATATTGCATCATCACTTATATGTATAGCTTTAAAAAAATGAAATTTCCTATAAGACAAACTTGCCTATTTAACAATTCTGGTTTTCCTAGTGCTATCTGTGAGAGCAAGCACATTTATGTGTTGTGGATTTATGATGTTACATTGTAAATAATAATCCCACCTAAGAGTTTAATAGAACATTCTGATTGGCCAAAGGCAGTCAGGAAGTGTGGGTGGGGCTGCCAGAGTAAGAAAACTCTGGGAACAGGAAGAATATAGCAGAAATGTCACAGAGACTCCAGAGTTGCTAGACAAGCCAGAAGAAGCAGAGGACAACAATGCTGCTCTGAGAAAGGTAATGAGCTACATGGCTGAACAGGATAAGAATCATGGGTGATCCTAAGGGTAAAGAGTTAGCAAGTTATATGCCTGGGCCTTTGGCTGATAAGCCTAAAATTAATATAAGCATCTGTGTGTCTCTGTGGGTCTGTGGGTCTAAACCGTGAGGCTAGGCACAGAAGTTCATGCCAGAAACCTCTGACTACATTTATGCTTCCTCTGAATTACATTTCTATCTTCCCTATAAACACTTCTATATACCCAAATCTATGTTCTTCAAATTTATCATCTCATTTATTGTTACTATTTGTTACCACATGCATGGAAGTACACACACGTGTACACACACACACACACACACACACTATTTTCTGGGGAAGACTGCCTCTACCGCTCCACTTTATTCATCATCTACAGTTCTTTGTATAGTTTCATAGTCTTATAAGTTTTTTATTATGCAAATTGGCTTGAACATTGATGGTACACATCTACCTTACATGGACTTAAACAAACATGATTAAAACACGGGTGCACTTTGTTTTTACTGCCATAATGTCCATGGACACCTGATGTTAATGGTCACTAAGTAGCCGATTCTTACAAAAGATGTAAAATAATGCTAAAATTGTTAACAGTTTATTGTTTAGATATAGAAGAAATATATTTGAAATAAAAAACACAGTGCATAATGGGTCTACTATCATCTACTAGTATTGCATTAATGTTTACAATAAATATTACTTAAACAGTGATCATATTACCCCAAAACAACATGACATAACAGGAAAATATTCTAAAGTATCTGGAATAGTTTAGACTTGGTATGATTTTATAGCATTATTCTTTAATTTGGTTAACAAAGCTTTATTGCATAAGCCATTCCTAGTAGGAATCTTTTCTTACTAATTATATATAAGGTTTATATTAATGTCTCTATAACATTTTACCATAAATAGTTGATTTTCCAATAAATCATGTATGTCTATTAAGTTTATATATAGATACACTTTCTAAATTTATAGCAAATATATGCTTCCTAAAAGGGGATTTTCTTTTATTTACTAAGCTTTGAAAATTGAGGGCGTTTAAGTGTGCAAAATCATTGTCTTTTTATGAAGTATGAAGACTAAGAGACTTTGAGACACCATAAAAAATTTATAAGATTGTCCATTATATTAATTTTCTGTTGGATTCTAATATTAGAGCATCTGGTAAATAATTTTTGACATTCTTAACATTTGTAAACTTAGTCATAAGAATTGATTCTATGGTGAGCCTGAAGATTTGGGTTACAAGTAAAGAACTTGGCACATTCTTTACTTCTGATAGATATATCAAGAGATGGATACTGCTGTAGGCTTTAAGATTTGAGTCATGGGTAAAGATCTTCCCACATTCTTTCCATCTATAACATCTGTCACTAGTGTGAATGCTGTGATGAGCATGAAGATGTGAGACCTAGTTGAAGCACTTTCTTCATTCTTTATGTTTGTAAACCTTTGTTTTGTTTGGATTCTATGGTGAGCATAAAGAGTTGGGTTATGCATAAAAGATTTGCCACATTCTTTACATTTGTGAGGTTACTCACTAGTATGGATTCTATGATGGACATAAAGATGTGAGACCTGGGTAAAGGACTTGCCACATTCTTTACATTTGTAAGGTTTGTCACCAGTATGGATTCTGTGATGAGCTTGAAGAGTTGAGTTTTGGGTAAAGGACTTGCCACATTCTTTACATTTGTAAGGTTTATCACCAGTATGGATCCTGTGATGCCTTTGAAGATTTGAGTTTAGGGTAAAGGACTTGCCACATTCTTTACATTTGTAAAGATTGTCACCAGTATGGATTCTGTGATGAGCTTGAAGAGTTGAGTTTCGGGAAAAGGACTTGCCACATTCTTTACATTTGTAAGGTTTGTCACCAGTATGGATTCTTTGATGCTTTTGAAGCGATGAGTTTTGGGTAAATGACTTGCCACATTCTTTACATTTGTAAGGTTTTTCACCAGTATGAATTCTGTGATGAGTTTGAAGAGTTGAGTTTCGGGAAAAGGACTTGCCACATTCTTTACATTTGTAAGGTTTGTCACCAGTATGGATTCTGTGATGAGCTTGAAGAGTTGAGTTTAAGGTAAAGGACTTGCCACATTCTTTACATTTGTAAGGTTTGTCACCAGTATGGATTCTGTGATGAGCTTGAAGAGTTGAGTTCTTGGTAAAGGACTTGCCACATTCTGTACATTTGTAAGGTTTGTCACCAGTATGGATTCTGTGATGAGCTTGAAGAGTTGAGTTTAAGGTAAAGGACTTGCCACATTCTTCACATTTGTATGGTTTTTCACCAGTATGGATTCTATGGTGAACTTTAAGACTTGAGTTCTGGGAAAAGGACTTGCCACATTCTTTACATTTGTAAGATTTGTTATCAGTATTAATTCTATGGTGAGTTTGAAGAGTTAAATTATCATTAAGGAAGTTTCTATATTCTTCACCTCTATAAGGTTTGTCACCAGCATGGATCCTGTGATGGACATGAAGTTGTGAGACCTTGCTAAATAACTTTTTACATTCTTCACATTTATAACATTTTTTATCATTATGAGTTCTGCAGTGGCCTCGGAGAGCTGAATGATGACCAAAAATTTTGCTATATTCTTTACATTTGTTAGGTGTTTTTCCTTTATGGGTTCTCTGGTGTCTCCTAAAGTTTGAGTAGTTCTGAAGACATATGCCACACTCTTCACATGTATATAGCTTACTTACAATATTAGTTATTTTATTTAAAGTCTCATTTGAGGTGTTTCTGAAATACATTTTATATTTGTTGGCATTCATCCAAGGATGGATTTGATGGTATCGCCTAGGAATTAAATTTCTGAACTCACCTCTGTTGCATTTGTATGCCTTCTTTCTGGTTTCAGGACTCTCCTGCTTAGTATAACATAAATATTCATTGAAGTACTTTGCAGATTCCTTATAGTTTAATTTTTTCTCAACAATATCTAATTTTTTGTGTCTGCAGTATTGTGTAGAGTTTATGTAGCAATTTTTAAGTAAACTAAATTTGCATGGTTTCTTTCCAGGATGGAACAGTAGAAAACCTAGATTTAAGAAAGAAAAAGTTTTACTATAGGATTTACTATTTACTATATGGGCCACTTTCCCAAGTTCCTTGAATAATTTTTGAAAGAAATTGAACACATTCATAAGAAAGTATGTAAAGTAAGTTCATAACCCAATAGTAAATATGCTCACATAAAATTATAAATTTTTAAAAGGGAAGCACTTCACCTGTGTGAACCAAAGAAGAAATTAAATTAAAGAAATTTAATAGGAAATATATAATATTAATACAGAAAAAAGGACATGTATATGAAAAATCAATTAGTCTTTACTGTCCGCAGAGAAGTGTACATTCCCAAATAATTGTTCATAAAAAATTTAAACTTCAGGAAAATTCTATACTAATTATTTTATCAAAAGAGAATTTATGCTGCGTTTTCCTCTTATTCAAATGGACTATTTCATACAATATATTCTTATTATGGTTTTTGACCTTCTATATCTCTGGATTCTCATCAATCTTCCAAACTGCATCCACCCCCATTGTGTCTCTGTTGTGAAATTATGTTGTTCCATTAAAAATAATTGTCCCCGCCTATGAGTTTAATTAAAAACACTGATTAGCCAAAGGCAGAGAAAAAATATAGGTGGGGTACGAGGCTAAAAATACTCTAAGAACAGGCAATACAAAACAAAATGCCAAAAAAGCCAAAAAACCAAAAGACAACTATATTAATATTAAAAAAAAAAAAAGTACCAAGCAGCATGGCTAAACAAGATAAGAGTCATAGGTTAGTTTAAGGGTAAACAGTTAGCAAGTTATGTGTCTGAGCTTTAGGCCCATCAGCCTAAAACTATTATAAACATCTATGTGTCTCCACAGGTCTGTGGGTCTGTGGGCCTAAACCTTGAGGCTAGGCCCAAAAGTCCAGGACAGAACTCTCATACTACAAATGTTGCCCAACTTAAGGCAAAATATACCCACATAAAGCCATAAAAAACTTAAAAAATAGTCTAAAACTCCAAACAACTTCTAGGTTGTCTCTCTCACGTGAGCCATAATATAAAAACACCCTATTAAGACATATAAACTTAGACTACAATAACAGACTTTTAAAATACAACTTAAAATATGAAATAATTTGTTCCTAAAGTCTCACAAAACCCTCAGTATACACAAAAATTATAAATAATATATTTAAAGTTTTTGTTTATAAAATAAAAAAAAACCCCAAATCAAAAATAACTTCCTAATAACAATATTTTCTTCAGTAAGCTCAGGGGCAAACAGAAGCTTAACTTTTTAAAAAAAATTTCCTAATTCAGCCATAAGGACAAAACACTTATAAGTTTTTTAAAAAGTCATATTGTTTAATACTTAAATAAAGTTAATAAACAACACAAAACAAAACTTTACTTAATAATTATATAAACCTTAAAATTCCCTAAAACACCTAAACTAAAAAAGTAAATTCTATAAAATTAATCTAAAGTCTAAATAAAGCAATCCATCCATCCTACCAACCTTTAATCCTTAGCCAAAAATCTTAACAAATTAAAAATATGTTCAAAAACAACAAAAAATGTAAAAATGTAAATAAAATCAGTCACTCTATTCAAAGAAAAATATAATCAAAACCCAAAAAATAATTAAAAAATAAATATACAACAAAAGCATTTTTTAAAATAATCTAAATAATTTAAAAATATAATAAAAACTTAAAAAGTAAAGCCCTTAAAAATAAAATAAAAAATAAACTACATAGAAATTAAAAATACAAAACATGTCTAAAAACTATATATTATTGTCTTATCATTAAACTTCTTAACTAAAAATACCTTAATAAAAACTACCAAAAATTAATTATAAATACTATTAAATTAATTAAACCTATAGTATTTATAAATTAACTTTAAAACTAAAATTCAAAAATACATTACTTTAAAACTTTTTTCTTGTTATTTCCACAAAAAATAAAAAAGTATAAATTTATTCCTAAATAAAAAACACAAAATTTTATAAAGAAAACCTAAAAATCTGCAATAAAAATAAAGAGCCCAAATTATATTGTTCCATTATGAATAGTTATACCTGCTTATTGTTTAATAAAAAACACTGATCAGCCAAAGGCAGACAAAAGATATAGGCGGGGCTACCAGATTAAAAAGAATCTAAAAAACATACAAAACAAAAAAAAATGTCAAAAAATCCAAAAAGCCAAAAAACAACTACACTACTCTAAAAAAAAAAAAATACTGAGCCACATGACTAACCAAAATAAAAGTCATAAGGTAGATCAAAGATAAAGAACTAGCAAGTTATATGCCTGGGCCTTAGGCCAATCAGCCTAAAACTATTATAAACATGTATGAAAGTAAGCAGATGTTCCTATTACAGTTTGAGATCTATAATGACTAAATATAATGTTGGGTTGTTTTATTGTTGAACATCTATTGCTGAGCATTGATTGGGACTGCCCATAGAAGTATTGTTTTTGTCCCATTGGTTCTGTTTGTAAGTAGTGTTCAAGAACTTTTGCTTCGCTGTTTACAAGGCAAATTGTCTGTCACTTAATTTCTACAAATCTTTGTGTGGTTTAGGCCTAATGGAAATAAATGGACAAAGTTTCTCTCACTTATACTTTGAGAAAAAATTTCAGGAGTATTCTTATTATCCTAGAAGAATTCTTAATATTTAAATTTTAATCTACTAACATTATTCTGCTGTAGTAAGAAGTTTCTGGTCCTGCCTATCCCTGAGATTTGGACCAGCAGTCTCAAATAATCTTATATTAATTACATGGTGTTTGGCCTATGCCTCAAGAATATTATCTTACTCTTAACAAACCCATGATAAGCTTCATTGCTTAATACCTTTTTTCAAAGAAGTATTCTCATCCTGCGTTCTCTTTGTCTCTGGCATCTGCTCTGCTCTTTCACTTCAGAGTTTTCTTAATCTGGTAGCCCAACTAGTACTTCCTAATGGCCTTCTGGCCCTATCAGCATTTTATTAAACAAGTACAAAGGACAAATATCTGCAATTTACAAGGGCATAATCACACAACATTCTGCTACGCTAATATAATATTAAATTCTTTTCCTTCTTATTATAGTTTCCCAACATATTGTTGCATGTCTCAGCTTTCATCCAAGAAGTATTTTACAGAGTTGGACAGTTGAAACAGAGACCCAGATGTAAGTTATGGTGCAGGCGAAAAAAGTTCAGGATTAGTTGTTATATCTATAGGAAACCCCTTCCCTGAAATGCTAAGAGTTTATTTAGTACAGAGTAATAAAATATGGTAAGGTTAAGGCTGATGAATGACAAGGAATTAATGATTTCTGAATATAAATAAGTAATAACATTTTTGGAGAAATAATTCTTTATAATTTTTTCTGAACTCTAAAGACAAAGAAAGAACTATTCAATCTTTAAAAATAAGTAGAGTTATAAAAATTTTATTTCCTAATCTAATGTGCTATTACAGAACAATGAAAAGTAATATTGGCATGAGGTTACAAAAGCAGACATAAAATGAAATAAAGAGATAATCTATTACACACAGTCAAAATGCTATTTGAATGTTAGTTTTCATTTTTCGTATAATAAAATCAAGGGTTCACTAACATTTAAAAATGTGGCAATGAATCTACCTCCATCCTCTTTACAACATTTTAAGGGCGGTTTAAAAGTTCATTTTTCAGATAATTTTAAGTCAAGACGATCTTGGCAAACTATTACAGGTGTTAACTCTTTCTTTCTATGGGTCTCATGCATTTTCCATTGCTTCAATCCAGCTTACCTTTTCCTTTGCCTTCTGCCTCTGTTATGGTCATATTCAATAGCTCCTTGCTTTGTTCAAGAGCTTTGATTAACCCTGGTTTTGACAATGAAAGACCTGTGTATTAGGAGAGACATATGACCATATTTGGAGAAAATAGCAAAAGTAAATTAATAACTCATATACCATGGAAATGATGGAATAACAGTATAAGTACTCAAATTTCCTAGTTACCCTCTTCGATTTTAAATTATTCAAAAACCCTTGTTAACAGTGTACTCGAGTTTCTTTTAAAATTACTACTGAATCGAAAATCAGGCATGTTAGAAATCATATAGATTAAAATATAATGTATGAAGTGTCTGAAAAGTAAAATACAGTATAAAAGATTTTAGGATATTTTTCAGTGCCAGAAAAGGTGAGTATAATGTCTAGATAAAGTTTCATCAAATTTTGAGCTTCACACGATGAACTTACAGGTTTTTTAAAAATTAAATTAGCAAGTGTGAATCAGGCAGGGATTTGAGATACATTTGTAAAACATACTTGAGAGGAACAACTATAACAAACAAAATCATAAAAGAAAAGTGGTCTCACCTAGAGAAACCAGGTTGCTGTAGTTTTCCAACATGACATCTCTGTACAAAGCCCTTTGTGCAGAGTCCAAACATTCCCATTCTTCCTGGGAGAAGTCTATGGCCACATCTTCAAATGTCAATACACCCTGTCATAAAAACCCTCAGTTTTATAATATGCCCAGGTACAAAGTTGTTTTTAAGAAAAAGAACATTTTAAGGCAAAATTCTTAAGGAAACATGAGTAATGTGTATAACTTATTTTAAAAGACATACTTTAAGATGATATCTATAATAACAAAACTCTATCCTGAAAATACAGAAATGCAAATGATATTGTTGGGGCAATACAATTTGTTCAGTCATAGGTGTTTGGGTCACAAGCTCTCATGGGTGGTCATGTTTTCATATGTGATCACTTAAAAAATTAGGAGAGGAAGTATATGCCTTTTTGTATGGTCAGAGAAGCAAGCAGTGGAGAAAGAAGGAAGGCTTGTGGTTGGTTCTCATTGCTCTTGGGCAAAATGGCAGGACAATGGCAGCTGTATCAGAAGTGACATCTAAATTGTTTGATATTTGTAAATGTGTTAGTCCATTGCACCCCTTAATAAATTCTTGACCAGACTTCTGTGGGTTCTCATTTCACATGGTGACACCATCATAGGTGGTAGCTTCACAGGCTGCTATGGTACTTATGAATGAAAGGCAAAGTATTGCCATGTGTAGTTCTGGGCAAACTCAATGTGATTTACCAACCAAAGCTCTTCATTCCAATATGCAAATTGGTACTTCTGAAACAGTAGGCTTGAGTGATACAAGCTGTGGCAATATAACCATAATTGGATAAGTTGCGCAAATAAGGTTGTGAAGTATGTGACAAAATTGACATATTGAAGAATAAATGGAGATTTATCTTGCACATGGATGCAAGATATCAGTAGAAGAGACCAGGGAAGGAGTTACTCCTATGCCCTTCCAATCACACCACAGGTGCAGTGAGTTGGAGAGATAGGTTCCTAAGATCAGATTAAGAACTGAGTACACCACGGGCAAACAAATCACAGACAAGTACACACAGTATATTGATAAGGCATCCATTGCAATGTACATCTGAAACTGGGATTCATCTAACTTTAGACTTTTATAGTGCATGCATATCCTACCTACATTATAAATACATAGACTGCTCCAACTACAGTTTCAAACTCTCTACCTGGCCATCTCTATTTCTATACTCTAATATTAAACAAGGACACACATTCTTCACACTAGCATATTCCCCCTTGTTTATCTCCCCTAATTCCAGTAAGTTATCTTCAATTTCTGAGACCTACATGCAAAGATGTCCTATTTTCTGCTGCAAATTTGATTTGTATTTATCACACAGAGAAATTACAAAAGGCCACATTCCCAGATCTAATTTCAAAAATGCAAATATAATGAATGATAATTTATCCATATTGCTACAAAAGCACATAAACATTCGTTAGGGAGGAGTAAAATAAAGATGTTTAACAGCATTTTGGGAATCTAATGAGACAACGATGCATTTTTCTTTGTTTATGTAGTAAGTTATATTGATTGATTATTCAGTTTTGAAGAATCTCTGAAACTCTGGGATAAATCTACTTGATCATGGTGGATATTTTTCTGTGTTCTAGGATTTGTTTCTCAGGAATTATGTTAAGTATTTTTGTATTTTTTGTTGGTGTTGTCTATGTTCATGGGGAAAATTATTCTGTAAAACTCTTCCTTTTTGAATCTTGGTGTGATTTGGGAATCAAGGCAAATATGGTCTCATGGAATGAAATTGGCATTGTTCCTTCTGTTTCTATTTGTGGAATAGTTTGAGTATTGTTTGTATTCTCTTTTCTTTGAAAGTCTTTTAGAACTCTCCATAAAGCCCTGGGATTTGTATGGTTGACAGATTTTTAATATATTTCCTTAGGTAGTATATGTTCATTTAATTTATTTATCTAATCTCGAGTTAACTTTGGAAAGAGAAACATATTGAATAAAATTATACATTTTTAGATTTTCTAATTTTGAGAGTATGGGTTTTTAAATATGACTTAATGACTTTTGAGATTCTACTTATTTTTATTTTCTCACATTTCCTTTATTATTTTGTAAATTTTCATATTGTCTATGTGTTTTAGTTAGTTTGGATAAGATATTTCTGTCTTAATTTTCTCAACTACATCTTGAAAAATAATCAGACATTACTTCATGATAAAATACTTGGAGATAATATATATGTATATATATATATATATATATATATATATATATACAAACATACATATAAATACACACACAGACACACACACACACACACACACACACACACACACACACACAGGTATATACCTAAATGTAACAATTAGGTTTCTGTCCTGGACTAGCCCCACAGTTTGATCTGCCTGCCACCGCTTATCAGTACCAGCAAGACCAAAGTCCCAATGAAACACCCAGATGCTTTTATTAACTTCAAGCTGTTCATCCTATGTCTTAGGCACATTGCTAACTATCTTCTTCATATTAACCCAACACATTCTCATTAATCTGTCTTGCCATGTGTCCAGTGGCTCACTTGTGTTCCTTACATGTTGCTTCTTAGGGCATCTGGCTTGATCTGTCTCTCACTCTGCCCTCCTCCTACCTATGCTCTAATCTCCTGCCTACTTTTTCTATGGAGCCTGCCATTGCCAAAACAGTCCTTTATTTAAAGAATGATATTCACAGCATAGAGAAAGGCTACAACACCCAAACACAATAAAGGCAAATTAAAACAATCATTGAGCCAATATCAAATTAAGTGAAGAAAAACTTAAGTTCTACAAAAATTAGGAAGAAGACATGGCTGTCCTCCATCTCTATTTCTCTATACCTGTGCAATTTAGTACTTGACGTTCTAACTAGAGCAATAGACATCTGAAGGAGATCAAGGGAACACAAACTGAAAAAGAAGCAGACAAATTAACACTATTTACAGAACATATGATAGTACGAATAAGTGACCACAAGAATTCTACCAGGGAAATGTGTTATTTACAGCAATGTGGCTGAGTAAAAATTCAATATAAAAACATGTATCTCTTTATAAACTAATATTAAATGAACTGAGAGAGTAATTAGGATAAAACAGCCTCCACAATCACTACAAACAATCTAAAAATATAAAATATTTTGGGTTAACCCTAACTAAGAAAGTGAAAGGCTTCTATGACAAAACCTTTAAGCTTCTTAAGAAAGAAATTAAAGTATATATTAAGAGATAAAAGATCACACATATTCATGGATTAATGGAATTAATATAGTAAAAATTCTAGTCCTAACAAAAGAACTCTACATATTCATCTTGATCCCCATCAAATTTCCAACCCAATTCTTTCTGGATCTTGAAATTAAATACTCAGTATTATACAGAAATTTGAAAAACTCCAAAATATCTATAAAACAATCCTAAATAATAAAAAACTTTTAAAAATGTAATGATTTTTAAATTTCATGGTATATTACAGAGGTATAGAAATCAATACTACACGGTATCAGCATAAAACAGACATTTTGATTAATGCTGTCAAATCAAGGTTCATAAACTGGTACACATATAGATATATAAGTTTTGATAGAGAAGCCAATACTGCATCATGAAAAGAAGAATGTATTATCAACAAGTAATCCAGGTCTAACTGGATGTTGGCATGTAGAAGAATGCAAATAGTCTCACATTTATCATATGGCACAAACTGAAGCCTGTGTGGAACAATAATTACAACATTGAACCAGACACAATGAACCTGTTAGGAGGGAAATTATGGAAGGGCCTTGGACACATTGCCATCAGAGACAATTTTATGCACAGAACACTGATAGCGTAGTAACTTGGATATAAAAATAATAAATGTGATGTCATACCACTAAAAAGCTTTTGTAAGGAAAAGGACACTGGCAGGAGGGATGAAAAGCAACCTACAGAATCAGAGAAGCTTTTCAGCAATTTTACATCTGATGGAGTGCTAATATGCAAATTATGTAAAAGCTGAAGTCATTAGACGTATAAAACCAAACAATACAATTAAAAATGGGTTTCAGACCTAAACAGAGAATTTGTATTAGAATTTTAAATAGCTCTGAAATACTGAATATCTGAATTTACCTGCCACAGACACACACATAAGGCTCAAGAAATATTGGATAATTGAGACTAAAATAAAGTAATAGCCAGAATATCAGTAAGTTTTCTATGATGTTGTTTCTCCAAGTAATGTCAGAAACAACACCCACAAATCTCATTATTATGCCTGTCTGGACAGAGGTTAAGGACGAAAACAATAGACATGTGAAAGTGGATGGAGACTTGTCAGAAACCCTCATTCTCAATGAACTGTAAACAACTAAAACTGCTGTAGAAATAATGTTCTCTTGTCAAAAGCACAGCAATTAATTATCGAGTGGCAAACGATCAGACCTAAAAAATAAACATACAATTAACAGTGTACAGACTAAATAGATTGTACATACTAATGTGTGTATATATTTTTACACACATATGTATAAAACAATAATTAATCCTAAATAGAGGCTTTGATTTGGGAGAAGGCAAGAATATGCACATGAGAGCTTTATTTTTATTTGAATTACAGGATTAAAATTTTTAGAAGATAGAATATAAAGGCATATGCTTAAGCTGTGGAAAATGAAGGCGGGAAAAAGAAGGAAAATTAGAAATAAAATGGAAAAATAGATGTGAAAAAAAGAAACACTGAACATAATTACGACATGCTTCTAAAACTTCCCTTTCCATTAATTTCTCAATACTGTATTTACACAATATGCAATATAATTAAAGTATAAAAGCCATCATATTAATGAACAAAATTTGACATGTGTATTATTAAGCTAACCACAAATAGAAAAAGCTTTAGAAAAACATAATCAAATATTATTCCCACATTTTACATCTTTGTTTATCAATAATAATAAGAATATTAACACTGAACAAAGCACAAAAGTTTCAATTGTCACAAAAATGTAACAGAAATATTGGCAGATTAATTTTCTGCTATAAACATCTAATGATAAAAACTGATACTGTTATTCCACAGATTAATTTATACATTAGAAAGGCATTGGCTGATATGAGCAATTTCATGAAGCTTCTGTTATTTGGAAACCAAAATCCAACAAAGAGATAAAAGTTTAATAAAATGTTATTATAATATAAAATATTAGAATACATAAGCTAACAAGTTTTAAAATAACAGCAAATGATCATTCTCTATGATCACTCACTCCATCACCCAGACCTTCAATAATGTCTCAGGCTCACCATCTTTTAATCAATGTAGTTGATATTTCATTAAATGGATTCAAAGAGAGATATGACCTGATGATGTCAATTGTTTAAGGAAGATGTGTTGACCCAATCCACTATCCTTTAAAAATAAAAGTCCTTTAAAACAAGACTCAAGGCATTTAAGGATGTGCATAATATATTTTTAGCCAATATTATTGCACTGATAAAATATTCAAACTATTTTCACCCAAATCAGGAAAATTGGATGGTTTTCCACATCCTATATGTATTTTTAGTATAGTGTTGTGGACTTAATCAGAACAAAAACTAACAAACAAAAAAACAAATAGAAATGAAGATTAAAAGCCATAATCAGGAAATGAAGCACTCAATGTGTCCTGAATTGAGGAAATTGTGATATTTTCTGAGACCAAATACTGCACCAGAAAAATTGCTAAACCTTGAATACATACACACACACACACACACACACACACACACACACACACACACACACACACACACACACAGAGAGAGAGAGAGAGAGAGAGAGAGAGAGAGAGAGAGAGAGAGAGACAGAGAGACAGAGGGACTGAGAGAGAGAGATTCAAAGGCCAAATTAGATATCAACATTAAAATCAGTATCATTTGTACATATCAAAAATATAAATGAAGAAAGCTAAAGAAGATAGTCTGTAGTATTAATTCTCCTATACTGACTTTATGGTGATGCCTCATTTAGAATTTGTCTATGAACCACGCTGACTTGGAACCTTCTCCAGCAGCAGAGCATATTCTATTTTTCATTTGGTACAGAGCTCTTCTTATTAAGGAATTTAACAATTTCATTACTTATATGGGATTTTTAAGAAATATTCAAAGTGAATTATTGTGATAAACAAGAGATTTCTTATATTACTCTTAATTGCAGAACTTGTCAAATACCAGATCAAATTTTTAAATTTTGTGTCAGGTATACATCAAACTCATAAGTTTAATTCTATACTGCATGCAAAACATATGAAAGAATTACATGCATGTCACCTTTGAGTTCTCATACATTTTCTCCTTATTAAACCTATGTTTCAAATTTAATGAGAACATTTCATAAGAGAATCATCTAATTCCAAAACTATGACATTAATTGAGGTTGTGGAGAGTAGGGAAAATATATAAATAAAATATTGTATGATGAATAAGAAATATACTCCTTACACCTTAATATTTACAACCCAAGATATAGATATAGCTAAAATATATGTTATGGTCAAATCAGGTACATTATATAAATAACCTGTGAGGCCAGGCCTTGAATTCAAATGTAATACCCATGAAAGTAAAGAAATATAATATAAAATAGAATATTCATGGAAAAAGAAGTTGAAAAATTTTTTTTCTATGTGTCAACAAGAACAAATTTAATGTATTTGCTATAAAAGAGTATGTAATTGAGAGTTTTGGACATTTTAACATGGAAAATTAGGTCATAATTACTTGTTTATTTCTTTACACATGCATTTAATTAAAAAAAAAAACTACTCAATGTAATGGTTTGAAAACTCATTTATTTATAATATTGTACCAGCCAAAATACAGATACCCAAGAAAAAATACCCAAGATCAGATTTTCTTACTGACTTAGATTCTAGAATACAGAATAACAAAAGAATGGGTAAGTAATATTTTTTACTACAAAAATTTATACATATAACTGGTATGTGAACTTTCAAGACTAATAACAGGCAACAACATTTGTCTATAATCAAAATCAGTGAAATTTATTGCAAAATACTTTTAGGGAAATTCATCTAATATTACAGAGAACATACATGGTTCAAATGAAAAAATGAGCTACCACTTTAGTATCCTTTTATCAAATGTTTTGTTTTAACTATCTTGGTTGTATTTTATAGTAAATATTTAGCATATGTAGACATTTTAATTATGAATACTTTTTAACTTTCCTAGACGTAATAAAGTACATACTATAGACTAAGGATGAGCCTCAACATCAATGGGCCACAAACCTCTTGCAATGGCACCCTCACTACAATGTATTTTAGTATAATGATGGCCCAAAGCTTGTAGAAATAGCAAATTAGACCCAAATTTTATTTAAGTTCTACTACATGAGATGGAACCCATTACTGACTCTACTTAGTGACAAAGTTCCCGAAAGTAGAGAGTTCAGAGAGCTTGGGTAAAACTGAACACTACTTTTCTACGGAAAAAAAAAATCCTCATAAATTACATTTTGCTATACTGGCTATAATCATAGATTGAAGCCTTGGTCAGGCATCATTAGAAGATATTCCACCTGTTACAGGTGGAAAGAACAAATAGACTCACGGCCAGACAATGTGCAGAATGTGAGAGACCTGGGAAACCTCACTTCTAGATGAGATGTCTCCATCACATTCCTTCCATTAGGGATTTGAGAAGACCATGAATGAGGAGGAAGATAGAGGGTAGAAGCAAAAGGGGGTGGAGGACACCAGCACACACAAACACAGCCATCTAAATAACCAGTATATAGTACCTATGAAATAGTAGATCCTGAGGCGACACAAACAGGGTACGCACAGTTCTGCACCAGATGCTGTCCTAGAAAAAAAGTGGACACATGTCCACATCCTTGACTCTGAGTCTTCACTTGATAACCACTTGCAAAAGAAAATTTAGCCTTTTGTGAGGAATTGTCATTGGGAATAGAAACTAACCTTAAAGGTAGGTTGAATTGGCACCTCAATGAACTTGACCGTGTCCTTGCAGTTTTAAGTCTCACCATATACTCCTGGAAAAACTATACCTTTTTCTTATATGTATTTTGTTTAATTAATTACTTTCTATATTTTTATACCTACAGGTCGATTATATATATGTATGTATGTATGTACGTCTGTGTTTATATGTTTATGTATGTGTGTGCATATATGTATATATGTGTATATATATGTATATATATGCATTCAGGTTATACATTTTTAGGAATTTGTAAGTTTGCAACTAGTGAATCTTGCATCTATATGTTACTTGTGACTTTTATTGCTCCTTTAGCCTACTTATTTTTGCTGTCCTGATCTAACGGCTTCACTTTTGTTATATGCGATCATATCCTATTATACTTTTTCTTATTATTCTTCCTTAGAAATCAGTTTGTTTTCTAATGAGAGACGGATAGGGGTGGATCAGAATGAGAAGAGTTGTTGGTAGGAATTTGCATGAGCAGGGAAAGAGGAATCCATAATCAGGACATATTATGTGAGGAAAGCATGTCTTTCCAATAATAGTAAAAATAAATATAAACCTATACATACACACCTATTTTTCTGAATTCTCCACATAAAAACAACAGGTTTTGTTCAGAGATGAGTGAGGTGATCCTTTGTCTCCAACTCAAGGCAACAAAACAAAACAATTAGGGCATGATAATTTTCTGCATAAGATGACATGATATATGCACATCACTCAGCAATGCTTTGAAATAACTATGGCTGATAATATTAATCCGATAGAACCTAGAGATTTCTAACCTATTCTGGCTCTAGAATAAAATACTTTATACAAAACCTGTAATACAAAAAAAAACAAAATAATGTTCTTTCTAGTGGTAGAAGTTTTCACAGAACACCCAAACAGGTGAATGAAATCAGCATTAGGATAAACTGATGACACTTCTGCATACAGAGGCTAATAATCATTTCTGTGATATTAACTTTCCAACAAAAAACACGCAAATGGAAACATCATAATTTTATGCTAAGTAAATATATCTGTCCCATTCTAAATTGTCAAGTATCTGTCTGTGAAGTTTATGTTTCTAGCAGAGTACGCCACCTCGATTCTACTTTTTATAACTATGTGAGTCATGCTTCGCACAGAATGCCACATGACTGAGTGTATGTTTTCATAAGCCAGGGAACCAACAGATCAGAGCTCTCAGATTAAATCCATGCAGTGCTTTTGCATTTATACTTTACATGAGGACACAAACTCATCCCTCTAGGTACTGGGCACTAGTCAGTTTACAAATTCATCTGTCATGATGGATATTTTAGTGACGAACATTATTAGTTTTTTAGAAAATATATCTTGTGATAAAATTGAGTTCAGAGAACAGAATGAAGAAAAGCCCTCACTGTGTAAGCATGTATTGAAAGACTCAATAATAAGCCTCATTAGAAGGAAAGATGAGAAAATATCACTCTCAGTAAACTATTCAGCAAGACTATGAGAAGCAGAAAAATAGGACAAAAGAGAAAAAGGAAAGGAAAGTGTACAGAGAAAACACGTGACCTTTGGAGAAGAAACTTAACAAAGCTGCTGAGCAGAGACATACTTACCGTAGAACCAACCATCTCTTCCTGAAGCTTTTCTATGAGCTTCTCTCTTGGGGGAAAAACAACTTGCTTTAATAGGTCCCAGTGTCTCTCTTGAGGATTTGTAGTAAAACTTCAGCAAATACCATTCACCTGCTACAAACCAACTGACAATCTACAGAGCCTCAGAAAGCAGAAAACAGCAAAAAGCATGTTTTGTCTTATCTTCCTTCTTCCTTGGAGCTCTTTACCTTTTCTTTGTTTCTGTCTGTATGTCTGGCTGACAGCTGTCTGGCTTCTGGCCCCTGGTGTCTCCCTCAGTTCTCTACTCTCATTTTTCTCCTCTTGTTTCTCTTGAGCCTAGAGATTCCCTCTCTCCACCAGCTCATGTATCTTTTCTCCTGCCTAGCAACTGGCCAATCATCTTTTTATTAGACCAATCAGGTGCCTTAGGTAGTGAAGGTGAAGCAAACGCAGCACATCTTTACATAGTTAAACACACATCCTTACATTGTTAATCTAATGCAGCATAAAGAAATGTAGCACACCTTTACACAGTGAAAGTAATATTCTGCAACACAAACAAATGTAACACCTCTGTGCTTAGTTAAAAAAATATTCCACAACACAGAATGTTGTTAGGAGTCATTTTATCACTAATAACTTTTTGTTGTTGTTTATTTACTTATTTTAGAAAAATAGTATTGGTTTGTACTCTGTATCCCTGAGTGTCAACCATATTCCAGGGCAGGTCAGACCCCATGTGTAAGAGTTGCCCAACATAAACTTCAAACAGACTCGGGGTATGTGTGAAGGTGGGGGTGGGTGGCTGTGTACACATGCATGAGTTTATCTTTTGTTTTGTATTTTCAAATCTTCTGTATCTTTTTTGTGGCTTTTCATTTTTAGATCTTTATTGTTTTTCCCAGTTCTTTTTCATGAGAGTGAACATCAATTGGGTGGTGAGTGAAGGAAAGAGGATCAGAGAAGAGCTGAGGGAAGAAAGAATTTATGAAAATATGTAAATATGTTTACAAAACATTTTTAAGTAAAAAATTTAAAATTAATCTTAGAGGTTATTTAGCTCCATTGTTAGGCTTATTTCTATGCCTTTGAAAAGCTGCTATTAGTGGGTTAATTTCCTAATTTATTTCTCCACGTGCTCATAGGCATATGGGAAGATCAATAATTTTATAAAATTTAATTTTATGTTCTTAGGTGTTATTTAAAGCACTCATCACCTCCAAGAGTTTCTCTGGTGTCTTGGGACTTGTACTCATATCATCACGTTATTTTGAAAAAGAACAGTCTGATATATTCTTTGACTTTTATTGCCGCCTTTGCTTTGTTATTTCCAATTTTCTCAAGTTAACTCTTAAGACTCTTTATTAAACAAGACTGAAGAGACTTTGTATATTTTTCTTCTTAAAATTTTATAGGTAAAGTTTGGAGAGATGGCTCAGTGCTTAACCCTTGCTGCTTTCAGAGGACCAGGGTTCAGTTCCCGTACCCACATGAGTCCACACAAGCAGGGGACCCAGCACGCTCTTCTGAACTCCAGAGGCACCAGGTCCACACATGGGTGCACACACATAAATTCTGGTAAAACACTCATAAAATAATAAATCTTAAAAATTACAATTTTAAAGGTAATGTATGTTTTTCTCTGCTCTACACTGTTGTCCTAAGTTTGACATACACATCCTTTGTTGTGTGAGCTCTGTTCCATGTATGCCTGGTTCCTTTAGGAGTTTTACCATGAACACTTGCTGAGCTTTGTGAGATGACAGTTTTTGTTTCTATTAAGAATTATCTTCCATGGGATTTTTCTTCTCTTTGAGTTCATTGCTGTTCTTCTTGGTTGGATTTCTGAAAATTCAGTTTTGTCTTCCTTCTTTGAATTTATCCTTTGCTGTGTTGGGACACGCTTGGTTACTTTCTGTCTTTCCTGTATTTGTGTATCAATCAAATGAAATGTATCATTTTCTGTCATTTATGGATAATTTCTCTAATGATTCTGTTTATGGCTTGCCTCTGTTTATTATCTGCAGTGCTACTTGTCTAACGTGAATTGTGTTAATTTGTGATTATCTTGAAATACAATTTTCGAACAATTTAA
Organism: Phyllotis vaccarum; assembly: GCA_033318265.1. Classification (NCBI taxonomy): domain Eukaryota; kingdom Metazoa; phylum Chordata; class Mammalia; order Rodentia; family Cricetidae; genus Phyllotis; species Phyllotis vaccarum. Next base: position 146,213,417 of record JARWLC010000003.1, on the reverse strand, counting down.
AAGGAAATTTCCTGAGTGCAGCAATGCGGTTGACAGTTGTTTTATTTCAGAACTTTAAGTATATATCCCATGTGCCCTTGTTTTTAGGATTGATATTATTCTGGGGGATTGGCACTTTCAAGTTGTCAATGTTCCTTAAGTGATTTCAGTATTAATTAGCTTTTTTTATGTATGTCATTTTTGTATGGAAGGACTAGAAGAGGCCCTGCCATTGTTCCTAACACAGAAGGCTGAGAGAAGAGAGCAATGGGAGAAATGGCTGGTTCTCTAGTACACACATCTCAAGTTAGTAGTCATGTCTACTTTTCTGTTAGAAATGTTATGATGTATTGAAACCTTCAAATCCTTTAATTATGTGCTTCTGATAATGTTATTGAAAGTGTTCAATTTTCTTAACTTTTGCCTCCTTGGATATAGGAAAGCCTTCCATCTGTTGGTACATGATGAAACTCTGGTTTGTTCTTTCAGGGTGTGCTGACGTTCAGGGATGTGGCTGTGGAATTCTCCAAGGAAGAGTGGGAATACCTAGACTCTGTTCAGAGGGCTTTGTACATTGATGTGATGTTGGAGAATTACAGCAATATTGTCTCTGTGGGTGAGGATTTTTTTCTTGCAGAACTGCTAATTCAATCCGCATCAATTCATCTTTACATAGCTTGAGGGACTTGACCTGGGAAGGGACAGTGAAAGAATGATGGAAAAAGCAGACACATGAGCACACAGAAAAGCTAGGAGCAGGTGGACTTAGCTGTTAGGTAGAGAACCCACATCACCCTGGAAGCTCAGTGTATTTGTTATGTACAGCTTAACAAGGAGATGGGCTATTGCATGCAGTTGAACAACAAGATGTGATTATCACATATGGATAAACAAGGATGCAGGTTTATGGCATACAGCTGAATGAAAGGGACAGGTTTAGTTAAACTCAATAGGAGCAGTCACTGTAGGGAAGCAGTCTTCAGGACATAAACATCCAGGAGAAGAAGCTAAGGTGGACATTTTCGGCACACACCATCAATGTTTCCACTTAGACTCCAGAAGAAGGCTTTGCTATCTTTCTGAGCCTCACCTGAAGAGGAAGACTTTGTCATTTTCCCATGGGTCTGAGACTGTGGTCTTGGGCATGGCCAGTTCTGTCACAGTAGACTTTCACTCAGGACTTCACAGACTCATGGCTTCTTCATCTCCTGACATTCATCCTTGGATCAGCTTTTTAGATGTGTAGATTCTGTGTGAAGCTGTTTCAGAAACTAAAGGAAAGTATCAAAATTTTGGTAGTAGAAATGAAGTTTTTCATGGCATTATGCATTTGTGTTGTGTTCATTTAGGGGGTATTGTGCATCCTCTGTTTTGGTTCTATAATACATTCAGGAATTCAGTTACATAGTGTGTCCACCCATATCCCAAAGGTCCATTTTCATCATCCATCTGATACAGTTTTAAAATACACAGGCTGAAAATGCTTCCTAAATATCTTTGAGATAGTGACAGGAAATAACAATTGGCAATTTGTTTTTAGATCCATTTATGTTTTTCTCTGGTCATCTGCTGAGCATAGTATTGTGTTAGTTTAGATGTCCAGGTAACTTTATAAAGGGTTATTGCCATTTTACAAAGCACAGGAATTGTCTGCAAGGTAGACTTGGTCACCTCTTTGAAGCCAGGTAGAGTATCCTGAAATATAAAGAGAGAGGGAACAATGAGCAGATAGAGAATCAGGTGGGGTTGATCGAATGAGCAGGCCCAAAATTCGGGGTTTAAGTGAGACAGGAAGTAATATCTCCAAACAGCTTCACCACATTCATTTCCACTCACAATAACTCTTGACAGGTTTACTTTGTAAGGTGTTCTTAGTTATGTTGACTTAATACTAGTATACACATGGTGCCATCTTGAAATGATTGTATGTTTTATAATCTATCAAAAGTCCACAAAGTAGAATTATTTTTTTAATTTCTTTTCTTATAAATATGTCTTCATATTGCATTCCTCATTTAAAAATATTATAATCTATTATGACTCTTCCATGAAGTAGGTTTATTCTGTAATTTCCTACCTTGTAAGTATGTCACTATGTTGCATCCTTAATAGAATTGCCCATTCAGAAAGTTATCTCAGGAAGCAGAGAAAGCAGTGGCCTTGCGGAAATTTCCATTTAAGGAACTAGGGAAAACAGAGTAGTATGTGGAGTTGAGTCAACATAGGTTTAGAAATAAGCAATTATTGACAATAACATCTCTTCCTCTAATACGCTACAGCATATGATACCTAGTAGAAATATTTATTTTGTCCTCATTACTCTTGAAAACCCTAACATGATTTTCAGAAAAATTCACAATGATCGTTTTAGGTAAGCATTTGATATTAAAAGCAATTAAGGATTCTAAAATATAATCTTTGCTGTATCCTCTTAGTGAGGCCAATATTATGAATACAGTATTGGATTAAACGATTCCTTTGGTAACTTCTGGAAATTTTTAAATAAGTAATGCATTCTAAATATAGTCAGAGAGCTCCATCCCAAATTTAATTCTTATTTCCTCAGTTACTTGTGCCAAGTTATATATTTTATATAAGAATGAAGGGGATAGAGTAAATCATTGACCCTTGAATTAGTCCATACATCTTTGTGAGAATCCATGAGAATTATAATGGACAAAACATCAACCTCTCCTCTAGTGAGAACTCTAGTATAAATTACCAGTTTACTTAAAAGAACTTAGAGAAACAGTCATATACTGAATCTGTTTACATTTGTATCTTACCCTTTTAATCTCAATGTAATTATCTTTCAGAGAACTATTGCATGTGTGCTCTTGTCCACCAACATATGGATAATGAGACATATTCTAAATGCAGTGAGATTGACCAAATGCTTCATGAATCCATCCAATGCCCGGTTTATAAAACAAGGTATACTACAGAAAATTCTAATAACTTTGGCTGTGATTATAGTCATTGGATTGCCTCGACTGAATCATCAAACATAAATAGATTTAAACATATGCCCACTGGAGAAGAAACTTGCAAATATAAAAACTCATCACTTGCCTCTACCTACAAAATTATTCAACAGGCAATCTGTATTGGAGAGAAACCACACAAATTTAGGGGAAAATGCTTTGGTTCTAACTCAAGCTTCAGTGGACTTTCAAGAATTCCTCATGGAAAGAAAATGTATAAATGTGATGTTTGTGACAAATACTTTACCCATTACTCAAATCTTAGAACACATAAAAAAATTCATACTGGAGAAAAACCTTATAGATGCAGAGAGTGTGATAAGTCCTTTCTTCAGTTGTCAGCACTTAAAAGCCATTACATTGTTCATACTGGAGAGAAGCCTTACAAATGTCAGGAATGTGGCAAATCTTTTGCCCACTGTTCCACTTTCAGGAGACATAAGAAAATCCATACTGCTGAGGAACTTTATAGTTGTCAAGAATGCGGCAAGGTATTTTATCAGTTGTTATACCTTAAAAGCCATTACAAAACCCATGTTGGTGAGAAGCTTTACAAATGCAATGAATGTGGTAGATCCTTTATTCACTGTTCATCTTTTAGAAAGCATCAGAAAGTACATTCTGTAGAGAAGCTATACACGTGCAAAGAATGTGGGAAGTCTTTCCTTGAGCTGTCACTTCTTAAAAGGCATTACAGAACCCATACTGGAGAGAAGCCTTATAAATGTGAAGTATGTGACAAATCCTTTACCAGGAACTCAGTTCTGAAAACACATCATAAAATTCATTCTGGAGAGAAACCTTACAAATGCAAAGACTGTGACAAATCCTTTACCCAGCATTCAAATCTTAGAAGGCATCAGAGAGTTCATACTGGAGAGAAGCCTTACAAGTGTCAGAATTGTGACAAATATTTTACCCGGTTATCAACTCTTAGAAGACATCAGAAAATTCATGCTGTAAGTAAAAATACCATTGTAAACAAGGTAGCATATTTTTTATCCTGATCTTTAGCTTTGCAAGCCACAACAGGATCCATAGTTAAAACAAACAAAGAAAACAAAACAAACCCTTTTGAAGCCCTTTAATGAAGGTTGAAATCTTAGAAAATATCCCAAGAATTTATACTGAAGAGAATTCTTGCAGGTATAACAGTGTGGACAAATTTTTAAGAAAAACATTTTTGATTTTGTCGTCTGATATCAAAAGTAGATACAATGAGGGCAAAAATGTATGTAACCTAAGAAATGTGACCAAGCTTTTTATTTTTTGTACCAGTTTTATTACATATCAGAAAACCTGTACTCAAGAGAAACCATATAAAATGTATATACCAAAGTGCTATCTTCATTTCTTCCGTGGAAATTTCATAGATTACAAAACCATCAAAATAAAGTTTGTCAAATTTTTTTTTCTAAGGCTAAAAATGTAGATACATCAGAAAATTCACCCTGAGAGAAACCTGAGTTTGGCTTTTATTCTACCTTCAAAATAGTCATTCTGAAATAAAATACTTCAGATATCGAGAGTGAGAAGCCTTGACAGAGACATGTGAATGTAAACAACACATTCTCATGAATAGTACTCTTAAGTCATCAAGATTGTGCAGGGAAGTCACATTTAAGTACTCAACATTGGGGAGGTATTAGTCCTGCTTTAAAGTGCAATTAGAAGTGATATTAGAAAGATGAAGGCATAATGCTTCATAAATATAAAGACCATGTACTATAATGAACAAACAATGAATACATGAATTCATCATGGATTTCAGTGGGAGTAGATTCTTATATTTGTGCAAATGAAAAAATACTGTTTGGAAACATTTAATTTTTTTGTATTGCCAATATTGGAATTTATTGAATAAGAACACAGTAGGTATTTCACAGTTTTTTGAAATGGAAATATGTGTGGTCTTTCTTGGAAATGATTATTTGATAATTTGTATCAACTGCTGCTTATCAAGCCCGACTCTAAGATACAGAGGGAAGTTATGGAGTTGGTGACTGGCCCCTGACTACCTGAGACACCAGTCAGATGGGGAGAATTCTTTAATGCCAGTTTCAGATTTGTATCATAAACAACGCTCCATGCCTTCTTCCAGCTCACATATTCTTGCTACCTGCTCCCTCAGTGGTCTCAGTGCCTTGGAGGGTGAATTAGTCAGGGTTCTCTAGAGCAATGCTTCTAAATCTTCATACAGTTTCTCATATGGTGGTGATCTCCAACAATAAATTATTTTCATTGCTACTCATAACTAAATTTTCTATTGTTATGAGTTATAATGCAAATATCTGTGCTTTCCAATGGTGTCAAAGGGGTACCAACCACTGCTCTAGAAGACCAGAACTGATAGGGTGAATATAGATATATTTTACAAAGACTTGTTAGAGTGGAGTACAGGCTGTGTGGCTAGTTCCAAAATGGTTGTCTCTTGATGGAAAGTCTAAGATCCAACAGTTGTTCAGTCCATGAGGCTAAATGTCTCAGTTGGTCTTCATTTGGTCATTGGAATCCTGAAGAATAGGGAATTTTTTTCTTTTTTAAGTCTTTTTTCAAAATTGAAAGTAGATTTTCTTTATAGCATATGTTATGACAGAGTTCTCCTGCCTGCAGTTCCTCTAGGATCTCCCCACTTTTCATCCACTGAAATCAAAACCTCCTTTCCCCTATCATTAGAATATATGCATCTAGTGATGTAATGGCATTTCTTGGTCCTGGGTGGCCAGAGGTCCAGATCCACAGAGCTGCCTTGCTAGACCCCTTAGCCGCCCGCAGCTGCTCAGGCCCCCACAAATATCTCAGACACTTATATTAACTTCATGTTGTTTGGCCTATGGCTCAGACACATTGCTATCTAGCTCTTACATCTTAAATCAACCCATTTCTATTAATCTGTCCGCCCTGTGGCCCCTGGCTCACCTGTGTTCCTTACATGTTTCTCTTTTGGGCTTAGGGCTTAGTCTGTCTTTGACTCCGCCCTGCTTCTCCTACCTATGCTGTGATTTTCCCTCCTACTTTTTCTATCCTGTCTCTCATGGGCCAAAACAGCTCCTTTATTTAAAGACTAATATTCACAGCATACAGAAAGTTATTCCAATATCAATCTAGAATGATAATAATAATAAACCAGATTAGGAAAAGTAGTATATTCTAATACCAGGGAAGGAGTTCTTCAGCAGCAGGATAGATGAACCAATTAGAGGAGGGGCAAACATCAAAAAGAAAAGGATTCTTTATCCCATGTCTATATAGTTGCCACCGGAAGTTGTGGCTCAGATTGAGGGTGGGTCTTTCTACCTCGAATGATCCTATCAGAAGTCCCCTCAAAGTTTTGTTCATCCCTTTGGGTTCTTATTGACTCCAGGTGTAGTCTGTTGACAACCTAGACTAGCTGTCAGGATCCATGACTTCTAACTTGTGTTCCTTTACTTAACTCCCTGTTTCTAGAGCATTGTTGATGGTGAGTACAGTTACTTCATTTTTCTTAAAAGTCAAGTGAGAAAAAGGAGAAATAGCAGTATCCAAAAAAAAAAAACCTCTTAATAGCTATGATGACCTTTGATTACAAACACAATATTTGGAAGCAGCTTTGTCAGTATATTGTGTAAATTAAAGCCGTCATAGTTGTGTGGTGTCCTAAGTGGGGCCCTCAAATCTGTTGGCCACAGGTTTTGTCTAAGTTTGAAGTTGTAGATGTGAATTTCCTTTGTGGTGCAGGTTTTAATTCTAATCAGGCAGCTGGTTCTCTTTATATCAGCCTAACCACTATTACACTAGGCTACACAGCTTTTCTGACCCTTTTATCATGATGCATGCAAATCCATACCTGAGAAGGACTTTTTGCTATAATCCTTCCCAGAAATGTTAGTAGCATCCACTGGCACTGTCTAGTTTTGGAATGCAATCAGCATCAATGACAATAGTCTCTATTCCTCTAGGGGCCACTTGAGCCTCCTTTGCCAAGGTCTCCTTGGGAGATGTTCCCTGCCCAGCAGCAGGATTTTACATAGACTTGGGGCATCTGACAGCTCTTGCTTTTATTCTCACAAAGTATACTTGTTAACTTTTATGATTTCTTATTCTTAGCTCTTTAGATACACTTGTCCATCTTTCTAATGAGTCTCTAAATCTAAAAATCACTCACAGGTTAGTATTCTATTTTCATATATAACCTTTTTTTATTTTCAATTTCCAGGGCCACTATGTAAGTTATAGAACCACCATCCCATTGCAAATGGTACAGTTATGAAAATGTTTTGGTAAAGCACTCTGAAAGTAGCATTTTTGAGCAAATGTCTGGTGATCACAGAAGCCTACAGCTCAGAAGATTCTAAACTAAACTGATAGGCAATATTTAACACAGCATAGAAAGATTTTATCCTTTGTCACAATTTTTCTGGCTCTCTCAGTCTACATATTTTTACAAGACCACTGCATGTATATTTCAAAGTTCATGAACTCAGTGAGTCTACCTCTAGAGCACAAGGAAATAATCACCCATTCTTTGGGAGGCTATGCCTGTACTCTGTCTATTCCAGCTGAATGAACTGTTTCTGCACAAAGGAGAGAACTGTTTGTGGTCTACTAAGAGATAACTGATTACCATTTGTTAAACATAATCTATTTAGCATATGTCATTTTGTACATGAGTAATGTTTATTTTATTAGTAACTCTGAACACTGTATGTATTCAGAGCACAACTGCTATCAGTATCAACTGAAGCCCAAATATTTTTAAAATTAATACACCATCGTTTTATTCAGTCACTGGTCATGGTTCTCACCTGCAAGTCCCCTTGCCACTCTGTTATGGAAGGGCTGTATAAGCTCCCACCCCTGAACACATCCTGTGACTATTTTGCAGGAGCACAGTAGTAATCAATATTATATCTTTGTTCTTGGGCTTCTGTTTGTTTTCTCTGTTTCTTAGGACCTCTGGTTACTGCCTTGCCAGTCCTTAGGATTTCCAAGAACTCATCAGCACTAAATTTGGTCTTCATTTTTTTTGATTATTTTTGTTTTGTTTATTATCCACTTCCCATAATGGCAATGGCATGATGTAAATATACCACATTGAGAGTTCTCTGATGTTCATCAGAGATGTCCATTATTTCTGTCCAGTCCACTCAGAAGTCAAATCCTACCACAGGACTCAGTAAAGCCACTGAAAATATAGGAGTCTTTAGGGTTCAGTTAAATTGACCTCACTCCCATAATGAACAGAATCTTACTGGACTGCTGAAAAGGGATGAAATATCCCTTTCATCTTTGTTCTTCAGCTTATCTATTTTTTTAAATATTCTACTCATCTTTTGGGTTCCACATTTTTGGATACCTGGAAAAGGTCTCTAAGCATAGATTTAAAGTGTAATAGTATTTCCTTTGTCTCTTGCCAACTAAAAACTATAAAAAAATAGAATTTTTTGTATTGTTTTTGTTTTTAATCATGCTTTTTTTTTCACAAGCAATTCCCAATGAGTAGCCTTATTGGCCTAAACTAATTTTTTTATGCATAGTAGTGGCTATATAAGTTTTGAACATCGTTTTGACAACCACACTTTTTACTCTCAAAGGACATAAAATTTGTTCTAAACATTTAACCTTGTTTTAGGGCATCTCTGTACTCTCTGTTCCCCACTGGTCAGCCAGGTTTGCCATGACATATCACACAAAGAAAGATGCCCCATTAGGATTTTCACCACACACTTCCCCAACCTAAAAGTTGAAAGTATATGAAGATAAAAGAAATTTACAGAATACCAAATAGACTATACCTCCCAAAATACGTCTGCTTACCCCATAATAATCAAGTCACTAAACCTACAGAGTAAGGAAAAAATATTAAGAGCTACAAAGTAAAAAGGTCAAGTTACTAATAAAGGCAGATCCATAAGAATAACATGAGATGACTCATTGCAAACAATGAAAGCAAGAAGGTCTTTTTCAGATGTTATACAGACACTAAAAGACCACATTTACCAGCCCAGACATTAAATCCCCATAGGGAGAGTGAGCAAACTATTTCCTGAGAAATCCAGATTTAAATAACACCTACCCAGAAATCTGGTCCTACAGAAAGCCCTAGAGGAAAAATTCCAACCTAAGTAAGCTAGATATACCTATGAAACCACAAGCAATAGCTAATCACACAGAAGGAAAACCCAAACAAGGGAAACACACAACATGCCACCAAAAATAGCAAGAAATATCAATCACTGGTCATAAATATCTCTTAATATTCGTGAACTCAGTTTACCTACCAAAAAGAAAGGTTAACACAATGGACACAAAAACAGAAGCCATCCTACTGCTACATAGAAGAAACACACTTCAAGTTCAAAGATGGACACTGGCTCAGAGTAAAGGGTTGAGAAAAAAATTTCCAATTAAATGGATCTAAAAAACAAGTTGGTGCAGTTATCCTAATACCTAACAAAATAGACTTCCAACTAAAATCCATCGAAAGACATCTGGAAGAACATTACTTATTTATTGCAAGAAAAATCCACCAAGATGAATTCTCAATCCTGATGATTTATGTCGCCAAAATAAAAGTACCCACATATGTATAAGAAACATTACTAAGGTTTAAATCTTGTATCAAACATCACCCATTCATAGAGAAAGACTTAAATACCCAACTCTCGCCAATGGATGAGTCTACCAGACAGCAATTTAAGAGAGAATTAAGGGATGTAACAGGTGTTATGACTCAAGTGGACTTAATAGATATATACAGAACTGCTCAACCAAACAGGAATAATTCTTTTTCTCAGCACCCCATTGAACTTTCTGTAAAATTGATCACATACTCGGTCATAAAGCAAATATCAGTAGATAACAAAAAACATGGGAATAACTCCTTATACCTATCAGACACCATGGTCTAAAGTTAGAGTTCAACAACTAGAAAAATCCCAGTCTTCAAATTCATGAAACCTGAACATCCTCAGCCTCGCTCCACATCACTTCTACTGTCTCATCTGTCTTCCTACACATGCCATAAATACATTCTTTCCCAGTTGATTCACACCAAGGTTAAGATTAGAGATGTGGGCTACTACCTATTTGGTTGTTAGCTTTGAACTCACAGAAAGATCTCTGTCTCTAGATTTATGGGACTAAAGGTGTAGGGAACCACTCTTGGTTAGGCATAGGTCATCACTCCTGATCATTTCCCCATGTGGGGATTAAAGGCATAAGTTAAGGCTCTCTGCCCATCCTGGATTGACTGTTCTCTGATAGTATAGACTGGTCTTATTTAATATATGACATATCATCATAAGGCCCTGGATACTCTGTCTCCCATAAATAAAGGGCAGAAGGCTTTAATGGGTATCTAATAATCTGGTTTATGATAAGAGAGAAAAAATTGCTTCAGATAAATAAATCAGAGCCATTTTGGAATTTTCATTACTAATTCAGCAACAACAATAACAGACAAACAAAATAACAAAACCCAGATAAATATTTATCACCTTCTGCAGCATCATAAAAGTAAAAGCAATGTGAAGACTTTCACCTCCACATTTCTATATTATCCAATTCACAGAACCATTTAAGCAAACCAGGAGAGAGTTTTTACAATGAAAGTTAAGAATTTTTCTAAGTGCTTAGGCTTCAGAAACAGAAAAGGCGTCTAGAGAAAGAATAAAGTGCTACTTAAAATCTAGCTATGGCATATGTCTTCCTGATGCTGCACATCTGTGACAAGGCTGGACCCCAATCTCATATTCTTTTGACTTTGTTTCAAGCTTAACTAAAATTTGATGTTTCTGTTGGAGAATCCTGTGGGAAATTACCAAATTCTATTCTAGGAACTCAAGCTCAGGATGCCCTAGCTAATTTATCTTAGTTTCTCATTCCATTGTCTCCTTGTGCAAACCTGTTCCTCCAACTATGCACCTACTTTCCTCCTGTCAAATGGTTTCCTTAGGTGTATCCCAATTCACCCAAATTGCTTAGCAAATGCTAGGACATGGTTCTCACCTTCCGAAATCCCACATCCTGGTCATTTGTCGTTGTGCCTACATCCTGGAATACCTGTATGCTGCCTACACAGCTGAAATAAAGACACCGACTAAAAACTGTTTTGAGTAGACTTCTTCTAGAAATTTCCTGTATTACTTCTTCCTCCAGGTAGTCCCTCTGGCTTAAATTCTATTCTTTGTCTTATATATTATGGTCATGCTTATTCTTTCTATGTAATGAAGTGTTGATTCAAGTGCCAATTGTTCCAGACCAGGAGGTCATTCTTCAGTAATAGTATCATAATGGAAGGTACCTAGGGATGAGAAGGATAGTAAAAATATCTGATTAGAAGATTAAAGCTGATTCAGTAGGTCTTGCACAAACCTTTACTTATGACAAGCAATGTTTTAAAAAGTGCAATATCATCAACATGACTCCAAGATTCCATAATACTGTCATAATTGACAAGATTAGAAACACAGGTGACAGCTTATGCTGGGGAGGATATGGAGCAAGGGGGAAATGGTGGGAGTACTGACTGGTACAGGCACTTTGGAAATCAGTCTGGCAATTTCTCAGAAAACTAGATGTCAACCTTCCACAGTCACTGCCATAGTGAACTTGGGAAAACAGACGGTGTTTCGCATACTTTAATTCACTTTTCAGATGCTATTTCTCATATTGATTACCTTTCCCAGGCTTAAAACTTGGAGAAGTGTTTAAGTATGTATCAACTTGATATGCCATGTTTTGTAGATACTCATGGCCTATTTGCCCCTTTCTGCACTAAAACAGAGGAGGAGTGGTTTGTGATGAGTCAGAGTGGATGGAGGGAGGGACTGAAAGGGGAGAAGTGTGAAGGCTGAGACTGGGATATAAAATAAATAAATGACTAAATTTGTTGTTCTAAAGTACAGCATCTTATACATAATTTGGAAGTGGCAAACTCCAAATGTAAGCAGAAAGCCAAGTCAGAAAATATGGAAAAGATAACACAGAATAACTCCAGCACAGCTACCTAAGAACAAATAACCACAGCCAAGGCAGGAAGAGTCAGGTCCCATGTAATTACAATTATTACTCTTTAAATGCACTGGATATAGCCTCAGAAACGCCTTGAAAATTATATTCCTAGACAAAACACATAAGGGAGCGTATGGGAGAGATAGAGAAAGAGACAGGCAGGCAGACAGACAGAGGCAGAAATAGAGAAATCAAGAACCTGGTACTCACCAATCAATGATTGCTTTTAGAAAATAGATTATTCAAAAATGGTTGCAAGATAGCTCTCTTTGATTATCCTTCAAGTCACATTTCTAATAAGAATTCCAGATGAGTTACCCAGTTTTCTGAGAATGGTTATAGATGTGTATAGTCTGTCTGTTAGGATCTAACCATTGTTTTAGCTTTTACAGGATCCAAAAGAGATGCCTTTGCCCTTAAGTCAGCAAGAAGCAACCTTATGAAAGACTACGCCCCCTTTCCCAATAAGCTTTGTGCTCTGAAGGTTGTGGGTAATCATTATTCTTATAGATCAATTATGTTAAAATTTGGTTGAGGACAGACCAATAATATAGACTCAAGGACCTCTTTTGAAGAAGAGAAAGGGGAATAGATAGGATAGATAAAGAGAGATTGTTCTACCTTCATATAAACAATTTTTAGTCGAATATATCGGTAAGCTAAAGACAATTTTCACTGGCATAGATATTTGTATATTGATACGAATGTGAAATCATTTTATATGTTTAATTGAGATAATTTGTACATTGGTACAAAGTTTAATCTAAAATTGCTTTATATAACCAAAGCAACTTGTACATTGATATAAAACTGAATCTTTAACTTTTATGTAAAATTGAATCTTTAATTGCTCTATTTTATATACGCTTATACCTCTGTTTAAAATATTTGCACATTATTGTCATGTCCACTATACAATTTCTATCTCCATTTAACTATACTAGATATAATGTATGATTGCACTAGTTATTATATATGCAAAAGATGTTTTATAAACCTCTGTTTGGATGATATGTATGTATATACATGTCTAAAATACTGTGGCCACTTTACATGGTATATATACCCCTGGCTAGTGTTTGACAGTCATATTAAAAGGCATTGTTCAGAGATTATACACCCTTATATAGATAATCTAATTTTATAGTACAGGTTTTAATCCTTAGGACGATAAAATGCAGTTAACATTACTTCAGCTGCCATGTCACAGTCATCTCAGATACAGGTTAGAATATCATAGATAGACAGGAGTCTTCATCCATTTCATAGACTCAGAGAATATGGCATTTAACATTTGGAATAAGGCCTTGAGAGACACACAACGACTCCTGGTGTCACTGCTCCTTTCCCAAGATGGTGTTGAGCTTCAAGGACAATCCTTTGGAGTTTGTTCTTTTGGCAGAGAATAGCCAGTTGGGTAAAGAACTGCCCTTATCTTGACTGCTGACAGTACACACATGATGTTCAAGATGGATGAACAAGATGACAGATGGAGACTGACAAAACCTGCCTGGACAGGATAAGACAGTCCTTCCAAAATTTCCCTGTTTGTGAAATGATCGGTCAGATACCATAGGCCTGTAGCCAATATGATGGAGGCTCCAATGGCACACAAAACCATAGGTGATTGTCCATGTAGCTGTGTTGCTGTCCTCTCCCAAATTTTGGAAGCCACTACTTCCATGTACTTCTGACTTTCAGGTGATACATTTTCCTTCTCAAGTCTTGAAAGGGTTGAAGAATAGGTATTTAATCCTGCTACCCTATTATCCCTTAGCAAGGAACATTCAGGTGTTGGATTTTTGCTTTCCCAGATGAACATTTTGAAGTAATTTATGTACCCTACCATCTACCATTATTCTAGAAATATATGATGTACTTTATATCTGTTAGGTTTTGGTTGTAGTTTGTACTTTATCCTCTCTTACATACTACCTCATAATAATTCCTATTGTATATAGTTTTAGTTTGGAACCTTCTTAGTTAGACAAAAGGGGGAGATGTGGTGGGAATCAGGTGTCAACTGATAAGGTCCGAAGATGCTAACCCAGGGTCCCGGTCTCCGGAAGGGGGAGTGGCCAACCCCATTCACCCTTATAATTATTTCTCTATTCACTACATACATTGAACAATTTCATGATTTTTTATATAATCCAAGACCACATTATGTAATACTTTTCATTTAATTTTCTCCAATCTTCTTGACATATTTCAGTTTTTCAATGATCTCTGGTTGTTTGTTCAATTTCTTTGAGCAACTGTGAGTTCAGCTTAGATAAATCTGTGGGTTTTTTTCTTGTTATGTCTTTGACCTCCCTGGATTCTAAAGTCTAGTTCTGGTTATCTGATTCATGTTAAATGTCCCCCAAAATAATCATTGAACTTGATTAAATTTTTGTCTAAGTTACATTTCTCTACACTGTAAAATAAGCACAGAAATATTGGCTTAATTAGGTTCCTTTAAAACACTCTTGATATTTATTATCAATTAAAGTTCAATATATCTCACAAACATTTTCCGGACTACCAATAGCCTCCTAACCTAGCCATTTTTATTAAAAAAGTTAAGGCAGGCAAGAAGAGAAAACCATGGCAAACTTAGACAGCACTTTGCTTAAGATACTTGAATAATTATTTTTCTCTTCATTATTTCCACATTCATTCAGTTGCACTTTTACCTCACCTCAGTAGGAAAAATATATACTTTTTTCTTAGTATATGTCACAGAATATGAAAAGAATTGAAAGCAGGTCACTTTAGGGCAAGGTGACACCAGCCAAATTGTGTTCTTTTAGGACAAATTTAGGAAATAGTGGCAATTTACCATACATGTGTATGTGTAACAAAAGAGCCAATTGTATAAACACATGTTGACAAATTGTAAGTGAAAGTGTAAAAGTAGATATCTAGAAAATGTAACGAGAACTGAATTTCCTAAGGGAAATATATTGCTTGAGAATAGACCAAACAGGCTGTATTATAAAGCTTATCTAGCTCATATTTTATCATATAACTCTGAAGCACACATAAATTTCATAATATCCTTTTAAAATCAGACATATATGAAAGTACATGTGCATTGAGCCCAGGCTTATGTAATTCAAGACTATAAGTAGGCAGACAGACCCACCCATGGTGTCTTTCTTAATATCCAAATGTTCCTCTTTCCAGACAGTATTAAAAGTCTTTAGGCTGGTGAGTATATCAGCAGGCAGTCTGTCTTCCCATAAAGCCTAGCAACTTGAGTTCACCCACAGTATTATCCTGTTTGAAAGAAAAAAATATATTTCCCATGTTGTCCTCCAACCTCTACATGAAGGAGAAAATATATACAGACCAAAGAGTGTATGTGGGAATGGGTTGGAATCAAAATAGATCTCTATTTTTATTTATTTTATTAAGAGATTAATAAATACCCTTATTAAGGTGATCACAGTTCACTTGCTACACATTGTATATGTAATTTCTTTTGTCTGTGAAAAATTAACTTCATATTCTAGGTATGGTCGTGAAAAGTCTATGTACAAAAATTAGAGTAGACAGACACAAAAATGCATACCTTTAATTCCAGCTCTGTCAGGGGTGGAGCTAAACAGAAAAGTCTCAGTGAGTTCAAACATGCACTGGTCTACATAGTTAGCTCTAGACTAAATATGAATATGTAATGAGATTGCATTTCTACAATAATAACAGTAACAAAAACAACAATTAAATCCAAGATTATACCAAGAACCACAGATCTGACTGTGACCATTGGCAATATAAATAAAAGTGTGATTTCTGATGAGTCATCCAAACATTGGCTGTGATTATCAGTGTCGCAGTTACATGGCCAAATTACTGGATGTGTTGTCTATGAATGTGTATTACACCTACAAACAAAGAAATCCTTTGACTGTCTTAAATAAACTCTGCAATACTGATGACATTCTATCAAAATCTGTTCATGATTTCATGTAGTTGGAAATTTCTGTTAGCCACAACTCCCAAATACCCAGTAGCTGTTCCCTAAATAATTGATTCAGAGCTTAAAATTTTGGACCAGTGGTTCAAGCATATTGCTAACTAGCTCTTACTCTTAAATTAACTGATAATTATCCATGCAGCTTATTGCTTCTTTTAGTAAACATTCTCATTTGACTTCCTCTGCATCTGACAGATCCCTGTTTCTCTGCTCTTTCTATTCCAAAAATTCTATGACTCTGCTCATCCTGCCTGTACTTCCTGCCTGTCTCCTTGCCAATCAGCATTTTATTAAACTAATACAAGTGACATGTCTTTATAGTGTAGAGGAGCATTATCACATAGAACAACCCCATTTTTCTTTTCAAAACAGTAACTCTAAATTAAATATCTTACATTCAGCCAGTTTTCCTGAACCTTATTGGTACCAATACTCTAAATAAAGACAAACAGCCATAATCCATTTGTTTAAATGTAGGCAAAGTTCTATAACTATCATCTACTGATTAGGGAAGACTATAATTTTGGGGGGATCCTGAGAAAATTTATAAATATGGCCATGTCCTGACTGGCATGTTCTGTGAGGGTGAATCATCTAAGCCAAGGGCCTTGGAGCTGGTCTAGATGCAGAACTCAGACAAAACTAAAACAGATGTCTCTGACACTTTGAATTATCTGGACTATATGTTCCCACTGAACATTTTTCAGTGGTTTTCCCTTGATCAAACCTTATTTTCTTTAACCTGGAGTAAATCCACAGCCTCTACATTTCTGTGGAAATAAAAGCAAAAGTTCTCTAAAGTAATTTATCTTTTTATTCAAAATTTCAAGTCAAAATTGTTGGGTAAACTTAGCGTTTATAATCAAATGTCTTTTAGCATCTCTTGATTCTTCCTCTGGAGTCAAGAATTCTAATCAATATAATAACACATGGTATCTAGACTCTATATATTCCATCTATATGAGCTTTTAAAAATTTTATTTTCGTGATCTTTTCTCTTTTTCTTTTTAAAAAAATCCTACTTATATTTTAATCACACTGTAAATCATTTGAAGTTTTTTTTTTCAATCTGACTTAACTCTATTCTGTCTTTGTCTGACTCCAAAGGCCTTTAATTTGCTAAACAGAATGATAGGATTAAAGCCTCAGCTTTTGTAGCTAGCTACATCCCATTTCTTGGCTTTCTGGCATAGGTCCTAGCAGGAGCCACACTCACCACACCATCTCTGGAGTTTTAGGGTCCACATTACTACTAGACAGAGCACCACAACCTCCTTGTCATGAACCCTATCTAAGTTTTTAGTACCAAGGCCTCTTAAAAGAGCCATAAGTTTTTTTGCTACTAACGCTGAGCCAAGAAGCCTTTCCTTACTTTTAAATTACTATTATTTTTTATTTATTTAATTAATTTTTTTCCATGTACACCACCACTTCCCCTCTCTTCCCTCATCCCAGTTCCTCCAAGTCATCCCTCAGCTTTCCTCCACCCCAACCCCATCCTTTCCCAAATGAAGGCAAGCAGCCAAGGTGGGTCAGTTCAGTCTGGTGTTTCCAGTTGAGGTGGGTTAGAGTCAATCATCTCAGTATTAAGGCTGAGTTAGGTGTTCCTCTGTAGGGAATGGGCTCCCAGATGTCAGTTTATGCACAGGAACTTAGTCTGATCCTACTCCAAGAGGCTCCACAAACTGCCCATGCCATTCAATAGTCATCTACCTATGGTGGGTTTAGTTCCTTTCCATGAAAGTTCATCAGTGGTTGTTTCTGATTTAGTGAGCTCCAAATAGCTCTAGCCAGCAGTCTCTGTGAATCTCAAAGGCTTTTTCAATTGCTTTTTAGAAACATCCTAGGATGTCATTTTCTACAGTATCTTTGACCTATCCACATACATTACTCAAGAGAATACATAAACAGAGTACAAATTCATAGATATCCACCTGCATTTGTCTTTTGAGAAAGGAGTAAATTTAAATAAAATAGTGAATGGAAATACATGATATTGACTAAAAATTTGTATATTATACAAATCATAATTTCATTGAAATTTGTTATAATTTTAGTATTGAAAACAAAGAAATCTCTTTAGTATATAAATAATTATTTACTATATAAATAAAAATTACTGTGGGGGTCTCTGTTATCACTACAACAAGCAGAGTAACAATTCACATGAGAGTAGAAGGAAATCCAGTTAAACATAACTCAGTACCTTGTGTTGAATCAACATTTAGAGTGACAGTGAGTGGTATTTTTATGCATATTTTAGTATAATACAATTTTGGAAAAAACCCTACTGTTCATAAATTGGCCCAATGACATTAAATCTTTCAAACGTAGCTATCACTACTTCTGTGAATATAAGTTGTATAGATAGGCTACCTGTGTTTTCTTAAAGGAATGGGGAAGAAGCTGGTGTGGTCTTGATCATAAAGATGGCAAAGAAATCATTCAGGCATTAGCCATTTCAAGTATTGACTCTGAGATCTTGGATAAGACTCTGGCCATACAGATAGTTAAAAGGTCACCTAGGCTACTAAGTTTATTGAGTTCTGCTTGTGTGAGCCTAGTATTGTCAGGTTCTATGGACAGTGCAAAGATCACTTAGACCAATAGGTGCCCCAGTCTCAGCCTTGTGGGTCAGAAAAGAGTATATAATGTTTTCCTTTAAAAGACAAACTCACCAAAAGCAATCTACAGATTCAATGCGATCCCCACAGAACTTTCACACACCTTGAAAATACAAAACTTAAATTAATATGAAAAACAAAGAACTCAGGATTGTCAAAACATCCTGTTCAATAACAGAATATCAGGAAACCATACTATCCCTGACTTGACTTCAAGCTATTCTATAGAGCCACAGTAATAAAAAACACATTGATACTGGCATAAAAACAGACTTGTAGATCTTGAGTTGTAGAACCCAAAATTAACACACACACTATGAACACCAGCTTTCCAACAGATGCACTGAAAATATTCAATGGAAATAAAGATAGTATCTTTTACCAATGGTGCTAGTGTAACTGGATGATGGTAAGTAGAGGAATACTACTTCATCTATATTTATCACCTTGCATAAAACTGAAGCCCAAGGGGATCAAAAACCTCAACATAATCCCAGTTATACTGAACTGGACAGAAAAAAGTGAGAAAAACCCATGAATGAATTGGCAAAGGAAACCACTTCCTAAATATAACACAGCTACTTTGGAAATTAGTATGGTGGTTCCTCAGAAAACTGGGACTCAATCTACCTAATGATCAAGTAACCCCACTACTAGGCATATCCCCAAAATGCACATTCTTACCCCGAGGACATTAGCTCAACTATGTTCATAGAAGCATTAGTTATAACAGCCCACACCTGGAAACAACCTAGATGCCCTTTAAATCAAGAGTAGATTATAAAATTGTGGTACAATTACAAAATGGAATACTACTTACTGGTAAAAAATATGACAACCTGAAATTTGCAGGCAAATGGCTGGATCTTAAGATATCACCCTAATTGAGTTAATACAGACCTAGAAAGACAGACATGGTATGTAGTCACTCATAAGTAGATTTTAGACATAAAAGAAATTATAATCAGGCTACATTCCACAATTTCCAGAGCAGCTAGGTAACAGGAAGAACTTTAGATCTCCAAAGATCCCCATGGGAAGAGGAAAGAGAGATTTCCTGAGTAAATTGGGTGAGGGAGCAAGATGAGGTGGAAAGAGAACATGGGAGAATGGGATGGGTAAGAAAGCAAAAGAGAGGGAGAACAAAATTTCTTGATAGAGAAACCCTCGGTGGGCATAGAAAAAAGCCTGGCACTAGGAAAAATACCCAAGAATTCACAAGAGGACCCTGTCTAGAGTCCAAGAAATAGTAGAGAGGTTGCCTAATAGTCCTTATCCTATAACCAAATGAAGGACAACCCTAATTTTAGTTATAGAACTTCCATGTTACAACTGATGAAGGCAGAAGCAGAAATACTTAGATAAGCACTGGGTTGAGTTCCTATTCCAAAGGAAGATAGGGAGGAGAGAGTATATAAGCAAAGGTATCATGATCATGATGAGGAGACTCACAGAGATGGCTCACCCAAGCTCTTGGGAGCTCACTGACTCTGAAATGACAGCTGAGGAGCCTTCATGAAAAGGAACTAAACCTTCTGAATGTAGATGACAGTCAAAGGGAATGGGAAGTTTGTGGAGCCTCTTCAAGTCTAGTGCATGCACTGGCTTCTTGGAACCCATCTCCTATAGAGGTACACCTTAATCAGCCTTGATATTGTAGGAAGGGACTCGGTCCTATGCTAACAGTTTATGTCAGTTCAAACTGGCTCACTTTAAGAATCCTTACCCTCCCTTGGGGAATGGATAGAAAATGGTGTGGGGTAGTCTGAGGAAGAATTGGGAGTAGGGGAGGGAGGGATAGCAGTGGGAAAGAAAACTTTTTAAAATTAAAAAACCCCAAACAACAAAACAAACAACAATAAAAATATTGTCATTGTATATGAGAAAAAAATGTGCTGGATTATCTCATCGTATTTTCTCTCAATCAAGTCATGTAATAATGTTCATATTGCATCATAACTTATATGTATAGCTTTAAAAAAATGAAATTTCCTATAAGACAAACTTGCCTATTTAACAATTCTGGTTTTCCTAGTGCTATCTGTGAGAGCAAGCACATTTATGTGTAGTGGATTTATGATGTTACATTGTAAATAATAATCCCACCTAAGAGTTTAATAGAACATTCTGATTGGCCAAAGGTAGGCAGATAGCGTGGGTGGGACTACCAGACTAAGAAAACTCTGGGAACAGGAAGAGCAGAGCAGAAATGTCACAGAGACTCCAGAGTTGCCAGACAAGCCAGAAGAAGCAGAGGACAACTATGCTGCTCTGAGAAAGGTACTGAGCTACATGGCTGAACAGGATAAGAACTGGGTTAGCTTAAGGGTAAAGAGTTAGCAAGTTATATGCCTGGGCCTTAGGCTGATCAGCCTAAAATTAATATAAGCATCTGTGTCTCTGTGGGTCTGTGGGTCTAAACCTTGAGGCTAGGCACAAAAGTTCTGGCCAGAAACCTATGACTTCATTTATGCTTCCTGTGAATTACATTTCTATCTTCTCTATAAATACTTCTATATACCCAAATCTATGTTCCTTATATTTATCATCTCATTTTTTTGTTACTATTTGTTACCACATGCATGGAAGTACACACACATGTACACAAACACACACACACACACACACACACACACACACACACACACACACACACACACACACACACACACACTATTTTCTGGGGAAGACTGCCTCTACCACTCCACTTTATTCATCACCTACAGTCCTATGTATAGTTTCATAGTCTGATTAGTTTTTTATTATGCAAATTGGCATGAACATTGATGGTACACATCTACCTTACATGGACTTAAACAAACTTGATTAAAACATGGGTGCACTTTATTTTTACTGGCATAATGTCCATGGATAGCTGATGTTAATGGTCACTAAGTAGCCGATTCTTACAACAAAAAGATGTAAAATAATGCTAAAATTTTTAACAGCTTATTGTATAGACAGAGAAGAAATATATTTGAAATTAAAAACAAAGTGTAAAATGGGTCTATTCTCATCTACTAGTATTGCATTAATGTTTACAATAAATATTACTTAAACAATGATCATATTACCCCAAAATAACATGAAATAACAGTAAAATATTCTTAAGTATCTGGAATAGTTTTGACTTGGTATAATTTCATAGCATTATTCTTTAATTAGGTTAACAAAGCTTTATTGCATAAGCCATTCCTA
Source organism: Phyllotis vaccarum (assembly GCA_033318265.1). Taxonomy (NCBI): domain Eukaryota; kingdom Metazoa; phylum Chordata; class Mammalia; order Rodentia; family Cricetidae; genus Phyllotis; species Phyllotis vaccarum. The sequence goes on along the minus strand of JARWLC010000003.1, from coordinate 146,191,674 downwards.
GTAGGAATATTTTCTTACTAATTATATATACCGTTTATATTAATGTCTCTATAACATTTTATCATAAATAGTTAATTTTCCAACAATTTATGTATGTCTATTAAGTTCATATATAGACACAGTTTCTAAATTTATAGCAAAGATATGCTTCCTGAAAGGGGATTTTCTTGTATTTACTAAGCTTTGAAAATTGAGGGCTTTAAAGTGTGCAAAATCATTGTCTTTGTATGAAGTATGAAGACTAAGACATATAATTACTTCAAGACATCATAAAAAATTTACAAAGATGATCCATTATATTAATATTCTGATGGATTCTAATATTTGAGAATCTGGTAAATAATTTTTGACATTCTTAACATTTGTAAATTTAGTCATAAGAATTGATTCTATGGTGAGCCTAAAGATTTGGGTTAAAATTAAAGAACTTGGCACATTCTTTACTTCTGACAGATGTATCAAGAGATGGATACTGATGTAGGCTTTAAAATTTGAGTCATGGGTAAAGAACTTCCCACATTCTTTCCATCTATAACATCTGTCACTATTGTGAATTCTGTGATGAGCATGAAAATGCGAGACCTAGTTAAAAAACTTTCCACATTCTTTATGTTTGTAAACCTTTCTTTTGTTTGGATTCTATGGTGAGCATAAAGAGTTGGGTTATGAGTAAAAGATTTGCCACATACTTTACATTTGTGAGGTTACTCACTAGTATGGATTCTATGATGTACATAAAGATGTGAGACCTGTGTAAAGGACTTGCCACATTCTTTACATTTGTAAGGTTTGTCACAAGTATGGATTCTGTGATGCTTTTGAAGAGTTGAGTTTTGGGTAAAGGACTTGCCACATTCTTTACATTTGTAAGGTTTGTCACCAGTATGGATTCTGTGATGAGCTTGAAGAGTTGACTTTCGGGAAAAGGACTTGCCACATTCTTTACATTTGTAAGGTTTGTCACCAGTATGGATTCTGTGATGTGCTTGAAGAGTTGAGTTTTGGGTAAAGGACTTGCCACATTCTTTACATTTGTAAGGTTTGTCACCAGTATGGATTCTGTGATGCCTTTGAAGAGTTGAGTTTTGGGTAAAGGACTTGCCACATTCTTTACATTTGTAAGGTTTGTCACCAGTATGGATTTTCTGATGGACATAAAGATTTGAAACTCTGGTAAAGGACTTGCCACATTCTTTACATTTGTAAGGTTTGTCACCAGTATGGATTTTCTGATGGACATAAAGATTTGAAACTCTGGTAAAGGACTTGCCACATTCTTTACATTTGTAAGGTTTGTCACCAGTATGGTTTCTGCGATGAGCTTGAAGAGTTGAGTTTAGGGTAAAGGACTTTCCACATTCTTTACATTTGTAAGGTTTGTCACCAGTATGGATTCTGTGATGAGCTTGAAGAGTTGGGTTTTGGGTAAAGGACTTGCCACATTCTTTACATTTGTAAGGTTTGTCACCAGTATGGATTCTGTGATGAGTTTGAAGAGTTGAGTTTTCGGTAAAGGACTTGCCACATTCTTCACATTTGTTAGGTTGGTCACCAGTATGGATTCTGTGATGAGCTTGAAGAATTGAGTTTTGGGTAAAGGACTTGCCACATTCTTCACATTTGTAAGGTTTGTCACCAGTATGGATTCTATGGTGAACTTTAAGACTTGAGTTTAGGGTAAAGGACTTGCCACATTCTTTACATTTGTACGATTTGTTACCAGTATTAATTCTATGGTGAGTTTGAAAAGTTAAATTATCTCTAAGGAAGTTTCCATGTTCTTCACACCTATAAGGTTTGTCACCAGTATGGATTCTGTGATGGACATGAAGTTGTGAGACCTTGCTAAATAACATTTTGCATTCTGCACATTTGTAACATTTGTTATCATTATGAGTTCTGCAGTGGCCTCGGAGAGCTGAGTAATGACCAAAAATTTTGCTATATTCTGTACATTTGTTAGGTGTTTTTCCTTTATGGGTTCTCTGTTGTCTCCTAAAGTTTGAGTAGTTCTGAAGACATATGCCACACTCTTCACATGTATATAGCTTACTTACATTATTAGTTATTTTATTTATAGTCTCATTTGAGGTGTTTCTGAAATACATTTTATATTTGTTGGCATTCATCCAAGGATGGATTTGATGGTATCGCCTAGGAATTAAATTTCTGAACTCACCTCTGTTGCATTTGTATGCCGTCTTTCTGGTTTCAGGACTCTTGTGCTTAGTATAACATAAATAGTCATTGAAGTACTTTGCAAATTTCTTATAGTTTAATTTTTTCTCAACAATATATAATTTCTCATGTCTGCAGTATTGTGTAGACTTTATATAGCATTTTTTAAATAAATTTAATTTGCAGGGTGGTTTCTTTCCCGGGTGGAACAGTAGAAAACCTAGATTTAAGAAAGAAAAAAGTTTTATTATAGGTTTTCCTATTTACTATATGGGCCACTTTCCCAAGTTCCTTTAATAATTTTTGAATAGAAATTTAACACATTCATAAGAAGTATGTAAAGTAAGTTCATATCCCAATAGTTAATATACTCTCATAAAATTATAAATTTTTAAAAGAGAATCACTTCACCTGTGTGAACCAAAGAAGAAAATAAATTAAATAAATTTAATAGGAAATATATAATATTAATACAGAGAAAAGGACATGTATATGAAACATCAATTAGTCCTTACTGTCCCGCAGAGAACTGTGCATTCCCAAATAATTGTTCAAAAAAATTTAAACTTCAAAAGATTTCTATAGGACTAATCATTTTATCAAAAGAGAATTTCTGCTGCATTTTTCTTTTATTAAAATGGACTATTTCATACACTGTATTCTCTTTATGATTTTTGACCTTTTATATCTCTGGATTCCCATCAATCTTCCAATCTGTATCCACCCCCATTGTGTCTCTATAGGGAAATTATGTTGTTCCATTACAAATAATGGTCCCTGCCTATGAGTTTAATGAAAAGCACTGATTAGCCAAAGGCAGACAAAAAGTATAGGTGGTGCTACCAGGCTAAAAAGACTCTAAGAACAGGCAAAACAAAAGAAAATGCCCAAAAAATCCAAAAAAAACAAAAGACAACTATACTACTCAAAAAAAAAAAAAAGTACCAAGCTGCATGGCTAAACTAGATAAGAGTCATAGGTTAGTTTAAGGGTAAACAGTTAGCAACTCATATGTCTGAGCTTTATGCCAATCAGGCTAAAACTATTATAATAAACATCTACGCGTCTCCGCAAGTCTGTGGGTCTGTGGGCCTAAACCTTGAGGCTAGGCCCAAAAGTCCAGGACAGAACCCTCATACTACAAATGTTGCCCAACGTGAGGCAAAATATACCCACATAAAGCCATAAAACTTAAAAAATAGTCTAAAACTCCAAACAACTTCTAAGTTGTCTCTCTTACGTGAGCCATAATACAACAACACTCTAATAAGACATATAAACTTAGACTACAATAACAGACTTTTAAAATACAACTTAAAATATAAAATAATTTGTTCCTAAAGTTGCACAAAACCCTCAATATACACAAAATTATAAATAATATATTTAAAGTTTTTGTTTATAAAATCAAAAAAAATCAAAAATAACTTCCTAATAACAATATTTTCTTCAGTCAGCTCAGGGGCAAACAGAAGCTTAACTTTTTTTAAAAAAAATTCCTAATTCAGCAATACAGACAAAACACTTATAAGTTTTTTAAAAAGTCGTACTGTCTAATACTTAAATAAAGTTAATAAACAACAGATAACAAAACTTTACTTAATAATTATATAAACCTTAAAATTCCCTATAACACCTCAACTAAAAAAGTAAATTCTATAAAATTAAACTAAAATCTAAATAAAGCCATCCATCCATCCTACCAATCTTTAATCCTAAGCCAAAAATCTTAACAAATAAAAATATGTTCAAAAACAACAAAAAATGTAAAAATGTAAATAAAATCAGTCACTCTAGCCAAACAAAAATATAATCAAAACCAAAAAAAATTAAAAAATAAATATACAACAAAAACAATTTTTAAAATAATCTAAATAATTTAAAATATATAAAAACTTAAATAATAAAGCCCTTAAAATAAAATAAAAAGTAAACCACATAAAAATTAAAAATACAAAAAATGTCTAAATACTATATATTATTGTCTTATCATTAAACTTCTTAACTAAAAATACCTTAATAAAAACTACCAAAAATTAATCATAAATACTATTAAATTAATTTAGCCTATACTTTTTATAAATAAATTAACTTTAAAACTAAAATTCAAAAATATACTACTTTAAAATAATTTTTCTTATTATTTTAACAAAAAATAAAAGTATAAATTTATTCCTAAATAAAAAACACAAAATTTTATAAAGAAACCCTAAAAATCTCCAATAAAAATATAGAGCCCAAATTATATTGTTCCATTATGAATAGTTATCCCTGCTTATTTGTTCAATAAAAAAAGACTGATTAGCCAAAGGTTGACAAAAAATATAGGTGGGGCTACCAGATTAAAAAAGCCTCTAAGAACAGACAAAACAAAACAAAATGCCAAGAAAACCCAAAAAGCCAAAAGACAACTATACTACTCTAAAAAAAAAATATTGAGCCACATGACTAACCAAAATAAAAGTCATAAGTTAGATTAAAGATAAAGAACTAGCAGGCTAATTGCCTGGGCCTTAGGCCAATCAGCCTAAAACTTTTATAAACATGTATGTGTCTCTACAAGTCTATAAGTCTACAGGCCTAAACCTTGAGTCTAGGCCCAAAAATCCAAAACAAAAACCTCATACTACATGTGTCTTCTTAAAAAATAAACAATCATGCAAAGAACAATAGAACAAAAAATAAAATAACAAAAACTGAACAAAACTGATAGGACCAAACAAACAGAATAAAAAATGTCAAAGGAAAAGTATATATATATATATATATATATATATATATATATATATATATATATATATATATATATATATAGGTCAATTAGACACACACATTTACATGTAAAAATTTGCATTAAGGAAGCAAACAAGAAGAAATCCTGGATATCCTAGTGTGTATACAAAGAGGTTGTAACTAATACACGCAAATAAAATACAAATTAAAAATGAAAGTTAGAAATGTTCCTATAACAGTTTGAGATCTATAATGACCAAATATAATGTTGGGTTGTTTTATTGTTGAACATCTGTTGCTGAGCATTGATTGGGACTGCCCATAGAAGTAGTGTTTTTCTCCCATTGGATCTGTTTGTAACTAGTGTTCAATGACTTTTGCTTTGGTGTTTACAAGGCAAATTGTCGGTCACTTAATTTCTACAAATCTTTGTGTGGTTTAGGCCTAATGGAAATAAATGGACAAAGTTTCTCTCACTTATACTTTGAGAAACAATTTCAGGAGTATTCTTATTATCCTAGAAGAATTCTTAAAATTTAAATTTTAATCTACTAACATTATTCTGCTGTAGTAAGAAGATTCTGGCCCTGCCTATCCGTGAGATCTGGACCTGCAGACCCAAATAATAAGAAAAATGTCTTATATTAATTCCATGCTGTTTGGCCTATGGCTCAAGAATATTATCTTACTCTTAACAAACCCATGATAAGCTTCATTGATTAATACATTTTTTCAAAGAAGTATTCTCACCCTGCGTTCTCTTTGTCTCTGGCATCTGCTCTGCTCTTTCACTTCAGAGTTTTCTTAATCGGGAGCCCAACTAGTACTTCCTAACTGCCTTCTGGCCCTATCAGGATTTTATTAAACAAGTACAAGGGACAAATATCTGCAATTTACAAGGGCATAATCACACAATATTCTGCTATGTTAATATAGTATTAAATTCTTTTCTTTCGTATTATAGTTTCCCAACATATTGTTGCATGTCTCAGCTTTCATCCAAGAAGTGTTTTACAGCTGAAACAGAGACCCAGATGTAGGTTGTGGTGCAGGAGAAAAAAGTTCAGGATTAGCTGTTATATCTATAGGAAACCCCTTCCCTGCAATGCTAAGAGTTTATTTAGTAGAGAGTAATAAAATATGGTAAGGTTAAGGCTGATGAATGACAAGGAATTAATGATTTCTGAATATAAATAAGTAATAACTTTTTGCAGAAATAATTCTTTAACTTTATTTCTGAATTCTAAAGACAAAGAAAGAACTATTCAATCTTCAAAAATAAGTAGAGCTATAAAACTTTTATTTCCTAATCTAATGTGCTATTACACAACAATGAAAAGTAATATTGGCATGAGGTTACAAAAGCAGACATAAAATGAAATAAAGAGATAATCTGTTACACACAGTCAAAATGCTATTTGAATGTTAGTTTTCATTTTTCATATAATAAAATTAAGGGTTCACTAACATTTAAAAATGTGGCAATGAATCTACCTCCATCCTCTTTATAACATTTTAAGGGCGGTTTAAAAGTTCATTTTTCAGATAATTTTAAGTCAAGACGATCTTGGCAAACTATTACAGGTGTTAACTCTTTCTTTCTATGGGTCTCATGCATTTTCCATTGCTTCAATCCAGCTTACCTTTTCCTTTGCCTTCTGCCTCTGTTATGGTCATGTTCCATAGCTCCTTGCTTTGTTCAAGAGCTTTGATTAGCCCTGGTTTTGACAATGAAAGACCTGTGTATTAGGAGAGACATATGACCATACTTGGAGAAAATAGCAAAAGTACATTAATTACTCATATACCATGGAATTGATGGAATAAAAGTTTAAGTATTCAAATTTCCTAGTTACACTCTTCGATTTTAAATTATTCAAAAACCCTTGTTAACAGTGTACTCGAGTTTCTTATAAAATTACTACTGAATCAGAAAACAGGCATGTTAGAAAACATTATATAGATTAAAATATAATGTATGAAGTGTTAGAAAAGTAAAATACACTCTAAAAGATTTTAGGATGTTTTTCAGTGCCAGAAAAGTTGAGTATAATGTCTAGATAAAGTTACATCAAATTTTGAGCTCTACATGATGAACTCACAGGTTTTTTTTTAAATTAAAGTAGCATGTGTGAATCAGGCAGGGATTTGAGATACATCTGTAAAACATACTTGAGAGGAACAACTATATCAAACAAAATCATAAAAGAAAAGTCGTCTCACCTAGAGAAACCAGGTTGCTGTAGTTTTCCAACATGACATCTCTGTACAAAGCCCTTTGTGCAGAGTCCAAACATTCCCATTCTTCCTGGGAGAAGTCTATGGCCACATCTTCAAATGTCAATACACCCTGTCATAAAAACCCCCAGTTTTATAATGTGCCCAGGTACAAAGTTTTTTTTTTTTTTTAAAAAAAAACATTTTAAGGCAAAATTCTTAAGGAAACATGAGTAATGTGTATAACTTATTTTAAAAGACATACTTTAAGATGATATGTACAATAAAAAAGTATATCCTGAAAATATAGAAATACAAATGATATTACTTAGGCAATACAATTTCTTCAATCATAGGTGTTTGGGTGACAAGCTCTCATGGGTGGTCATGTCTTCATATGTGACCACCTAAAAAATTAGGAGAGGAATTATACGCCTTTATGTATGGTCAGAGAAGAAGCAAGAAGTGGAGAAAGAAGGAAGGCTTGTGGTTGGTTCTCATTGCTCTTGGGCAAATTGGCAGGACAATGGCAGCTGTATCAGCAGTGGCATCTAAATTGTTTGATATTTTTAAATGTGTTAGTCCATTGCACCCCTTAATAAATTCTTGACCAGACTTCTGTGGGTTCTCATTTCACATGGTCACACCATCATAGGTGGTAGATTCACAGGCTGCAATGGTACTTATAAATGAAAGGCAAAGTATTGTCATGTGTAGTTCTGGGCAAACTCAGTGTGATTTACCAACCAAAGCTCTTCATTCCAATATGCAAATTGCTACTTCTGAAACAGTAGTCTTGAGTGATACAAGCTGTGTCAATGTAACCATAATTGGATAAGCTTCCCAGATAAGGTTGTGAAGCAAGTGACAAAATTGACATATTGAAGAATAAAGGGAGATTTATCTTGCACATGGATGCAAGATATCAGTAGAAGAGACCAGGGAAGGAGTCACTCCTATGCCCTCCCAATCACACCACAGGTGTAGTGAGTTGGAGAGATAGTTTCCCAAGGCCAGATTAAGAACTGAGTACACCACCAGCAAACAAATCACAGACAAGTACACACAGTATATTGATAAGGCATCCATTGAAATGTACATCTAAAACTGGGATCCATCTAACTTTATACTTTTATAGTGCATGCATATCCTACCTACATTATAAATATATAGACTTCTCCAACTACAATTTCAAACTCTCTACCTGGCCATCTCTATTTCTATACTCTAATATTAAACAAGGACACACATTCTTCACACTAGCATATTCCCCCTTGTTTATCTCCCCTAATTCTAATAAGTTATCTTCAATTTCTGAGCCCAACATGCCCAGATGTCCTATTTTCTGCTGCAAATTGATTTGTATTTATCACACACAGTAATTACAAAAGGCCACATTCCCAGATCTAATTTCAAAAATGCAAATATAATGAATGATAATTTATCCATAGCCATATAAGCACATAAACATTCGTTAGGGAGGAGTAAAATAAAGATGTTTAACAGCATTTTGGGACTCTAATGAGACAATGATTCATTTTTCTTTGTTTATATAGTAAGTAATATTGATTGATTATTCAGTTTTGAAGAATCTCTGAAACTCTGGGATAAAGCTACTTGATCATAGTGGATTTTTTTTGTGTTGTGTTCTAGGATTTGTTTCTCAGGAATTTTGTTAAGTATTTTTGTATTTTTTGTTGGTGTTGTCTATGTTCATGGGGAAAATTATTCTGTAAAACTCTTCCTTTTTGAATCTTGGTGTGATTTGGGAATCAAGGCAAATATGGTCTCATGGAATGAAATTGGCATTGTTCCTTCTGTTTCTCTTTGTGGAATAATTTGAGTATTATTTGCATTCTCTTTTCTTTGAAACTCTTTTAAAATCATGCTCTAAAGCCCTGGGATTTGTATGGTTGACATATTTTTAATATATTTCCTTAGGTAGTATATGTTTATTTAATTTATTTATCTAATCTCAAGTTAACTTTGGAAAGAGAAACATATTGAATAAAATTATAAACTTTTAGATTTTCTAATTTTGTGAGTATGGGTTTTTAAATATGACTTAATGACTTTTGAGATTCTACTTATTTTTATTGTCTCACATTTCATTTAGTACTTTGTAAATTTGCATATTGTCTATGTGTTGTAGTTAGTTTGGATAAGATATTTCTGTCTTAATTTTCTCTAATCCATCCTGAAAAATAATCAAACATTGCTCCATGATAAAATACTTGGAGATAATATATATGTGTATATATACACACACACATACATATAAACACACACACACACACACACACACACACACATGCAACACACACAAGGTGTATACGTAAATGTAACAATTAGGTTTCTGTCCTGGACTAGGCCCACAGTTTGTTCTGCCTGCCACTGCTTATCAGTACCAGCAAGCCCAAAGTCCCAATGAAACACCCAGATGCTTTTATTTACTTCAAGCTGTTCATCCTATGTCTTAGGCACATTGATAGCTATCTTTTTCATCTTAACCCAACCCATTCTCATTCATCTTTCTTGCCATGTGTCCAGTGGCTCACCTGTGTTCCTTACATGTTGCTTCTTAGGGCATCTGGCTTGATCTGTCTCTCACTTTGCCCTCTTCCTACATATGCTCTGATCTCCTACTTTTTCTATGGAGCCTGCCATAGCCAAAACAGTCCTTTATTTAAAGAATGATATTCACAGCATAGAGAAAGGCTGCAACACCCAAACACAATAAAGGCAAATTAAAACAATACTTGAGCCAATATCAAATTTAGTGAAGAAAAACTTAAGTTCTACAAAAATTAGGAAGAAGACATGGCTGTCCTCCATCTCTATTTCTCTATACCTGTGCAATTTAGTACTTGACGTTCTAACTAGAGCAATAGACATCTGAAAGAGATCAAGGGAACACAAACTGAAAAAGAAGCAGACAAATTAACACTATTTACAGAACATATGATAGTACGAAAAAATGACCACAAGAATTCTACCAGGGAAATGTGTTATTTACAGCAATGTGGCTGAGTAAAAATTCAATATAAAAACATGTATGTCTTTATAAACTAATATTAAATGAGCTGAGAGAGTAATTAGGATAAAACAGCCTCCACAATCACTACAAACAATCTAAAAATATAAAATATTTTGGGTTAACCCTAACTAAGAAAGTGAAGGGCTTGTATGACAAAATCTTTAAGCTTCTGAAGAAAGAAATTAAAGTATATATTAGGAGATAAAAGATCACACATATTCATGGATTAATGAAATTAATATAGTAAAAATTCTAGTCCTAACAAAAGAAATCTTCATATTCATCTTGATCCCCATCATAATTCCAACCCAATTCTTTCTGGACCTTGAAAGTAAATACTCAGTATTATACAGAAATATGAAAAACTCCAAAATATCTATAAAACAATCCTAAATAGTAAAAAACTTCTAAAAATATAATGATTTTTAAATTTCATTCTATACTACAGAGGTATAGAAATCAATACCACACGGTATCAGCATAAAACAGACATGTTGATTAATGCTGTGAAATCAAGGTTCATAAACTGGTACACATATAGATATATAAGTTTTGATAGAGAAGCCAATACTGCATCATGAAAAGAAGAATGTATTATCAACAAGTAATCCAGGTCTAACTGGATGTTGGCATGTAGAAGAATGCAAATAGTCTCACATTTATCATATGGCACAAACTGAAGCCTGTGTGGAACAATAATTACAACATTGAACCAGACACAATGAACCTGTTAAGAGGGAAATTATGGAAGGGCCTTGGACACATTGCCATCAGGGACAATTGTATGCACAGAACACCTATAGCATAGTAACTTGGATATCAAAATAATAAATGTGATGTCATACCACTAAAAAGCTTTTGTAAGGAAAAGGAGACTGGCAGGAGGGATGAAAAAAAGCAACCTACAGAATCAGAGAAGCTTTTCAGCAATTCTACATCTGATGGAGTGCTAATATGCAAAATATGTAAAAGCTGAAGAAATTACACTTTAAAAAACCAAACAATACAATTAAAAATGGGTTTCAGACCTAAACAGAGAATTTTTATTCAAAGAATTTTAAATAGCTCTGAAATACTTTAAGAAACTTTCAACATACTTAACCATCATGAAAATGAAAATTAAAACTGCTTTGTGAATCAGTCATTCTGGTCAGAATGGTTAATATCAATAAAACAAATGACAATTCATGCTGGCAAGAATCTAGAGCAATGGGAATGCTCCTCCATTGCTGACAAGGAGGAAAAATTTATGTAGCCACTATTGGAAGGAATATGGTAGTTTCTCAAAAATAATTTGTAATTGATCTACCTCAAGAGCCAGTGATACCACTTTTGGGCATATGTTCAAAAGAAGTTCCAAAATACCAAAGGACACTTACTCAACTATGTTCATAAGAGCTTAAAGCATAATATGCAGAAACTGGAAACAACATTTATGTCCACAAAGAAAACATGGTATATTTACATAAAACTGTATTACTCTGATGTTAGAAAAAATGTGTGAGAGCCCATAAAGGTTCTAGCTTGTGGCTTGTTTCCTTTTTGACTCAAGGTTAGAAAATTCAAGTTTGTTTATCATCCAACAAGGCAGCCTAATGGGATCCTTTGGCCAAAATATTGTTACCAGGTGTCTTATGTTTGAAAATTGAAGAAGTATTTATACCTATCTGCATTTCTTCCTACACTTTGCTTGGTATAAACAGCCAGAGGAAATAAAATTGAAGCAGTTGAGAATTCATTTTGTCCCCTCATGACCCTAAGTTCTGTCTCTCAGTCTAGTTCTTTCTATATTTGTAATCTTTAATTCACACTCCTGTCTCCAGCACTGTACTTAATGATGTAACAGCACTGAAAAAAAAATAAAATTTGCAAGCAATTGGGTGGAACTAGAAAAAAAGTATCCTGAGGAATACAGTTCAGGCTCAAAGAGACAAACAATGTTTACTCCTTGTAAGGGGATATTAGCCATCAATAAAGGTTAACTCCACTAAAATTCACAGATCTAGACAAGCTAAATAAAAAGGAGGGTTCTAGGAATGATAGGTGAACCAGCTGGGAAGGGGAATAGAATATAGTTTGTGAAGGGACTGAGGGTAGATGTGCCTGACAACAGGTTGGAATCACAATGTGGAGAGAGAGGCAAAGTGTAATAGTTACATGGAGAGAAGACTGAAATAGGTTGGCATTTAAAGGGCAATATGGAAACTTAGTGCAGTGGAAACTTTAAACAATTTATAAGTTTGATGCTAGCAAGAACTACAAGTAATAAAGAATATAAATCATAAAACAGTTATCCTCTGTGATAAGGTTCAGTTCGCAGTGGTTGGGTTGGAGTAGGATTCTATACCAGCCACAAAATCTATTAAAGTACAAGCTGTCCCTTTGGCAATATACAGTGGAGCTTGGTTGCTCTGAGAGTGTTTGAGTGCCCAACAAATGACTGGTCTAATCTAAAACCTACATGACCAGAGAGAGCACAGGCCCAACAGTCCCTATGTACATACTTAAACTGATGTTTCAGAGACATAGGCTATAACCAGACAGAAACACACACACACACACACACACACACACACACACACACACACACACACACACACACGCACACACACACACACGCGCACATGCACACACACACACACAGGCATGCGCGCACATGCACAGGGGCACACACACACGCACAGGCACATGGACACACACAGAGACATGTATATACACACACACACAAAGTCAATGAATTGATTCCTAATGATATTTTGCAATAATCAAATGATCAAGGACTAACACATGTGTCATCAGAGATGCTTCCTCACAAATATAATGGAGACAAAACAGAGAACCATAGCCAAAGAGATCAAGCTGAATAAACTCTGATGAAGAAGCAGAAAGAATTGTATGATCCTGAGATATTGAGGACTCCAGAAGAACACAGCCTACAGGAATAACTAATCAGGACATACAAGGGCTAAAGAGACTGAAGTGGCCATCATTAAGCCAGCATGGGTTTACACCAAGCCCTTTGTTACATTCTGTCTTTATTCAGCTTGGGAGTTTTGTTCCACTCCTAAAAATAGAAGTTGTGGTGTTTCTGACTCTTCCGCCTGATCATGGGACCTATTTTCTCAATTGGGTTGCCTGTTCACCCATGAGGATATATGCCTAGTCTTATTGAATCTTGTAATGCCAAGTTTCGTTGAAATGCTAGGAAGCCTGTTATTTTCAGAATGTAAGTATAACAGTAGTGGAATTGAGGAGAAAAGGAAGGTAGTGAGAAGACTGGGAGTAAAGAAGCAAAATGTGGTTAGAACGTGTTGTATGAAAAAGTACATAATAGAAAAAAATACAAAAGGCATATCACAGTTTAAACACTATGTATACAAAAAAGGAAACTTCGGAAAATTGTAAAGGAAAAAACAGAAGTCACATGTAAATGAAAACACAAAAGCTTATTTCACATTAGACATTTTGAAAGCCAGAAGAACATAGAGCAATGTATTCAAAATCCAAAAAATCTAAAGGTACAGCTAAGCACCATGTCGTGAATAAAATGTGATTTGTATCCCCCACTTTCTTCAGTAAACAGGACATCAAAACAAAAGTAACCAAAATTACTAAATTAACAGACTTCACTCAGCAAATATATTTAATAGAAATCTGTGAAATATTCTACCCAAACATCCAAGAAAAGGTAATGTACTCACAACACACAGAATCTTATCTAAGAATGATCACATCCTGTGATAAAACTCAGATCTTTATCAATTCAAAAGATAGACATAACTCAGTGCACTTTATGTGATGACATTGCAAAAAGAAAAATCCCAAATATTTACAAAAAAAATACTTTCTAGTGAATGTGTAAACCTATAGAGATCAAAAAGGTCATTACTGAAAGATGAATATATCAGAGAAAAAATAAAGGGAAAATCATTCTAGAACTGAATAAATATTCAAACACAAAATACCAAAACTTCTAAAATGCATTGAAGGCTGTCTGATGAAGAAATTTATAGCTCAAAGAGCCTACATTAAATTATCAGAAAGAGCACGCATATGTGGCTTAAGCATGTAATATAAAAATTACAAAAAAGAAAAAAACAAATTCAGCACCAGGTGGCAGAGAAAAATAATGAAAATAAAAGCATATCAAGGAAATACGGGTAATATAATTCAAAAAATCAAATAATCTCATTGCTGGGTTTTTTTGAGAAGACTCAAAGAAGAGAGTACTCAAAGTCATGGACTGTTCTATACAAAGAACACTTCTACTATACTTAAGGAAAGTATCTACAGATAATTCTTTTAAAATATTAATAAAGAAAGAGATGAACCACTCCCAAACAGTATTTATGTAGTTAGTAGCACTCTGAATCCAAAACCAGGTACACAACAACAATAATTTTACTGGCCGATATCCATGATGAACACGGATTCAAATTTGTTCAGTAATAAACCTACTAACAAGATACAGATATACATGAAAAGATTATAAATGATAAAAATATGGTTTTATTCTTGAAATGGAGGAGTGTTTCATTATATACAAGTCAAATATCTAGCCAACCATAGAGATGGACTTAAAGGCAAAAGTCCTGTGATCATCTATATAGATACCTTTAATAAAATAGTTCTTAACAAGGAATTTTATAGGGAATGTAGGACTAGGGGGAAAATGTCTAGACATAGTAAAAGGAATATATGCAAACCACAAAGTCAACTTTATTTTAGACAGAAAAGAGATTGAAATGATCCTATTGAAAAAAGGAGAAAGGGACGTCCAATATTTCTACTCCATTTAAACACTGTGCTTGAATTACTAGCGGAAACAATAAGGTGATGAGAAGAAATTAAAGAGATAGTAAAATAAAAGGAAGAGCCCAAACCTTTTCTCTTTGGACAGGATATGACACATTATTAGACATCAAAAGTGTCTAAAAGAAATTTCTAGAAATAATAAACTCAAAAATGTGGCAGGATATAGAATCAGCTTCTTTATAAATAAACAACAAAAGTACAGTGAAAGAGACTGTCGACTTAATTCTATTTATAATTATATGAGAGAAAAATATTTATCTGGGGAAAAACCTAATGAAGAAAATGGAGAACATATACAATATAATATTTGCAACTTTGAAAAAAGATAAGAAAGTTACTTGAAAATGGGAAGAGACCCCATGCTTATGTGTTGATAGAAATAATATGAAAATGAGCATTTCCTTACAGATTTGAAGGAGTTCAAATCAAAATCCTCATTTCATTCCTCATGGGCAAATGAAAAAAGAACTGTCTTAAAATTGAAGAATCATGCCAGAAGAACTTAGATAGCCAATAAAACCATGGAAAAGGTAGGATTACCTTCCCATTGCATTAGATATTTTACAGATTGTTAAACCATGACACACTTCTGTGATTTCTCTGAGTTATTCCCTAGAGGTGGAATGGAAACTCTCATTACTGAAGACATTATGCATTTCAGACTCAAGGCAAGTTGTCCCTGAACTAGAACTGACCTGAACGCCTCCTGCAAACTTCCTTGGTACCAGACTGCACTGTGCAAAGCAAATATCAGTCTTACCACTCCCAACTCCTATGAACCACAACATGCACCAGCATGGCAAAATAACCCGAATAGCACACTCTAGTCATGAATACATTGGTGGAAACACACAGCCCTTTAGTTGTAGGTGTGGGCCACAGTACATGATGGAAAATGATACCTTGAACTGGAAACATGGCCACCTACCTATGGTTAGTGAACTCATAGATCATGGAGAAAAATCTACAATTTCCACATTACTAAAGCAGTATTATCTCTAGTTCTTATTTACAGTAGATGCCATTACTGAAAATCTTAACTAGAAACATAATAAATCAAAATTTAGAGCTGTAGAACCCACTCTGAATGGTTACCTCTACAAAATTATCCTCTGCCACAGACACACACATAAGGCTCAAGAAATATTGGATAATTGAGACTAAAATAAAGTAATATCCAGAACATCAGTAAGTTTTCTATGATGCTGTTTCTCCAAGTAATGTCAGAAACAACACCCATAAATCT
Source organism: Phyllotis vaccarum (assembly GCA_033318265.1). Lineage (NCBI taxonomy): Eukaryota > Metazoa > Chordata > Mammalia > Rodentia > Cricetidae > Phyllotis > Phyllotis vaccarum. The sequence goes on along the minus strand of JARWLC010000003.1, from coordinate 146,175,448 downwards.
CATTGTTATGCCCGCCTAGACAGAGGTTAAGGACGAAACCAATAGACATGTGAAAGTGGATGGAGACTTGTCAGAAATCCTCATTCTCACTCAATGAACTGTAAACAACTAAAATTGATGTAGAAATAATGTTCTCTTGTCAAAAGTACAGCAATTAATTATTGAATGGCAATCGATCAGACCTAAAAAATACACATACAATTAACAGTGTACAGACTAAATAGATTGTACATACTAATATGTGTATATATGTTTATACACATATGTATAAAACAACAATTAATCATAAATAGAGGCTTTGATTTGGGAGAAGGCAAGAATGTGCACATGAGAGCTTCATTTTAATTTGAATTAAAGGATTCAAAATTTTAGAAGATAGACTAGAAAGGCATATGCTTAAGCTGTGGAAAATAAAGGTGAGAAAAAGAAGTAAAATTAGAAATAAAATGGAAAACTAGATGTGAAACAAAAAGAAACATTGAAAATAATTAGGATGTGCTTCTAAAACTTCCCTTTCCATTAATTTCTCAATACTGTATTTACATAATATGCAATATAATTAAAATATAAAAGCCATCATATTAATGAACAAAATTTGACATGTGTATTAAAAAGCTAACCACAAATAGAAAAATCTTTAGAGAAATATAATAAAATATTATTCCCACATTTTACATCTTTTTTTATCAATAATAATAAGAATATTAAGGCTGACCAAAGCTCAAAAGTTTCAATTGTCACAAAAATGTAACAGAAATATAGGCAGATTAATTTTCTGCTATAAACAGCTAATGATAAAAAACTGACACCATTATTTCTCAGATTAATTTGTACATTAGAAAGGCATTGGCTGATACGAGCAATTTCATGAAGTCTCTGTTATTTGGAAACCAAAATCTAATAAAGAGATAAAAGATTAATAAAATATTATAATATATATAAAATATTAGAATAAACAAGCTAACAAGTTTTAAAATAACAGCAAATGATCATTCTTTATGATCACTCACTCCATCACCCAGACCTTCAATAATGTCTCAGGCTCACCATCTTTTAATCAATGTAATTGATATTTCATTAAATGGATTCAAAGAGAGATATGATCTGATGATGTCAATTGTTTAAGGAAGATGTGTTGACCCAATCCACTATCCTTTAAAAATAAAAGTCCTTTAAAACAAGACTCAAGGCATTTAAGGATGTGCATAATATATTTTTAGCCAATATTATTGCACTGATAAAATATTCAAACTATTTTCACCTAAATCAGGAAAATTGGATGGTTTTCCACATCCTGTATGTATGTTTAGTATAGTGTTGTAGACTTAATCAGAACAAAAACTAACTAACAAACAAACAAATAGAAATGAAGAATAAAAGCCATAATTAGGAAATGGAGCATTCAATGTGTCCTGACTGAGGAAATTGTGATATTTTCTGAGACCAAATACTGCACCAGAAAAATTGGTAAACCCTGAATACTTACATACCTACATAAATACATAAATACATAAATACATACATACATACATACATACATACATACATACATACATACATATATATAGAGAGAGAGAGGGAGAGGAAGAGAGGGAGGGAGGGAGAGAGATCCAGAGGCCAAATGAGATATCAACATTATAATCAGTATCATTTGTATATATCAAAAATATAAATGAAGAAAGCTAGTGAAGATTTTCTGTAGTATTAATTCTCCTATACTGACTTTCTGGTGATGCCTCATTTAGAATTTGTCTATGAACCACACTGACTTGGAAACTTCTCCAGCTGCAGCGCATATTCTGGTTTTCATTTGGTACAGAGCTCTTATTAAGGAATTTAACAATTTCATTACTTTAAGAGATATTCAAAGTGAATTCATGTGATAAATAAGAGATTTCTTGTATTAATCTTAATTGCAGAACTTGTCAAATACCAGATCAAATGTTTAAATTTTGTGTCAGGTATATATCAAACTCATAATTTTAATTCTATACTGCATGTAAAACATATGAAAGAATTACATGCATGTCACCTTTGAGGTCTCATACATTCTCTCCAGATTAAACCTATGTTTCAAATTTAATGAGAACATTTCATAAGAGAATCATCTAATTCTAAAACTATGACATTAAATGAGGTTTTGGAGAGTAGGGAAAATATATAAATAAAATATTGTATGATGAATAAGAAATATACTCCTTACACCTTAATATTTACAACCCAAGATGTAGAAATAGCTAAAATATATGTTATGGTCAAATCAGGTACATTATCTAAATAATCTGTGAGGCCAGGCCTTGAATTCAAATGTAATACCCATGAAAATAAAGAAATATATTACAAAATAGAAGATTCATGGAAAAAGAAGTTGAAAGAATTTTTTTCTACGTGTTAACAAGAACAAATTTAATGTATTTCCTATAAAAGAGTATATAATTGATAGTTTTGGAAATTTTAACATGGAAAATTAGATCATAATTACTTAAGTTTATTTCTTTACACACGCATTTGATTAAAAAATCTACTTAATGTAATTGTATCATAAATCATGTATTTATAATACTGTACCAGCCAAAATACAGATACCCAAAGAAAATACCCAAGATCAGATTTTCTTACTGACTAAGATTCTAGAATACAGAATAACAAGAGAATTGATAAGTAATATTTTTAACTACAATAATTTATACATATAACTGTTGTGCGGATTTTAAGACTAATAATAGGCAACAATTTTTCTATAATCAAAATCAGTGAAATTTATTGCAAAATACTTTTAGGAAAATTCATCTAATATTACAGAGAACATACATGGTTCAAATGAAAAAATGAGCTACCACTTTAGTATCCTTTTTTCAAATGTTTTGTTTTAACTATCTTGGTTCTATTTTATAGTAAATATTTATCATATGCAGACATTTTAATTATGAATACTTTTAAACTTTTCTAGACGTAATAAAGTACATACTATAGACCAAGGATGATCATCAACATCAATGGGCCATAAACTCTTGCAATGGCATCCTGACTACAATGTATTTTAGTATAATGATGGCCCAAAGCTTGCGGAAATAGCAAATCAAATCCAAATTTTATTTAAGTTCTACTACATGAGATGGAACCCTTTACTGACTCTACTTAGTGACAAAGTTCCCGAAAGTAGAGAGTTCAGAGAGCTTGGGTAAAACTGAACACTACTTTTCTACGGAAAAAAAAAAAAACCCTCATAAATTACATTTTGCTATACTGGCTATAATCATAGATTAAAGCCTTGGTCAGGCATCATTAGAAGATATTCCTCCTGTTACAGGTGGAAAGAACAAATAGACTCACGGCCACACAATGTGCAGAAAGTGAGAGACCTGGGAAACCTCACGTCTAGATGAGATGTCTCCATCACATTCCTTCCTTTAGGGATTTGAGAAGACCATGAATGAGGAGGAAGATAGAGGGTAGAAGCAGAACGGGATGAAGGACACCAGCACACACAAACACAGCCATCTAAATAACCAGTATATAGCACCTATGAAATAGCAGATCCTGAGGTGACACAAACAGGGTATGCACAGTTCTGCACCAGATGCTGTCCTAGAAAAAAAGTGGACACATGCCCACATCCTTGACTCTGAGTCTTCACTTGATAACCACTTGCAAATGAAAACTTAGCCTTTTGTGAGGAATTGTCATTGGGAATAGAAACTAACCTTAAAGGTAGGTTGAATTGGCACCTCAATGAACTTGACCATGTCCTTGCAGTTTTAAGTCTCACCATATACTCCTGGGAAAACTATACCTTTTTCATATATTATATGCATTTTGTTTAATTAACTATTTTCTCTCTTTTTAATCCTACTGGTCATATATATATATAGATATATATATATATGTATGTATGTACACATATATGTGTGTGTATATATGTATATATGTGTATATATATGTGTATATATATGCATTCAGGTTATACATTTTAAAGAATTGGTAAGTTTGCAACTAGTTGATCTTGCATCTATTATTTTACTTGTGACTTTTATTGCTCCCTTAGCCTGCTTATTTTTGCTGTCCTGTTGTAATGGCTTCACTTTTGTTCTATGCGATCATATCCTATTATACTTTTTCTTATTATTCTTCCTTAGAAATCAGTTTGTTTTCTAATGAGAGACGGATGGGAGTGGGTCTGAATGAGAAGAGTGGTTGGTAGGAATTTTCATGAGCAGAGCAGGAAGAATCCATAATAAGGACATATTATGTGAGGAAAGCATCTCTTTCCAATAATAGTAAAAATAAATATAAACTAATAAATACACACCTATTGTTCTGAATTCTCCACATAAAAACAGCAGTTTTTGTACAGAGATGAGTGGGGTGATCCTTTGTCTCCAACTCAAGGCAACAAAACAAAACAATTAAGGGCACATTCATTTTCTGCATAAGATGACATGATAAATGCACATGACGCAGCAATGCTTTGAAATAGTTATGGCTGATAATATGAATACGATAGAACCTAGAGATTTCTAACCTCTTCTGGCTCTAGAATAAAATACTTTATACAAAACCTGTAATACAAAATACAAAATAATGTTCTTTCTAGTGGTAGATGTTTTCACAGAGCACCCAAACAGGTGAATGAAATCAGCATTAGGATGAACTGATGACACTTCTGCATACAGAGGCTAATAATCATTTCTGTGATATTAACTTTCCAACAAAAAACCCTCAAATGGAAACATCATAATTTTATGCTAAGTAAATATATCTGTCCCATTCTAAATTGTCAAGTATCAGTCTATGTAGTTTATGTTTCTAGCAGAGTATGCGACCTCGATTCTACTTTTTCTAACTATGTGAGTCATGCTAGGCAGAGAATGCCATATGACTGAGAGTGTGTTTTCATAAGCCAGGGAATCAACAGATCAGAGCTCTCAGATTAAATCCATGCAGTACTTTTGCATTTATCTCTTTACATGAGGACACAAACACATCCCTCTAGGTACTGGGCACTAGTCAGTTTACAAATTCATCTGTTATGATGGATATTTTAGTGACGAACATTATTAGTTTTTTTGAAAATATATCTTGTGATAAAAATGAGCTCAGAGGACAGAATGAAGAAAAGCCCTCACTGTGTAAGCATGTATTGAAAGACTCAATAATAAGCCTCATTAGAAGGAAAGATGAGAAAATATCACTCTCATTAAACTATTCAGCAAGACTATGAGAAGCAGAAAAATAGGACAGAAGAGAGAAAGGAAAGGAAAGTGTACAAAGAAAACATGTGACGTTTGTAGAAGAAACTTAACAAAGCTGCTGAGCAGAGACATACTTACTGTAGAACCAACCATCTCTTCCTGAAGCTTTTCTATGAGCTTCTCTCTTGGGGGAAAAACAACTTGCTTTAATAGCTCCCAGTGTCTCTCTTGAGGATTTGTAGTAAAAGCTTCAGCAAATACCATTCACCTGCTACAAACTAACTGACAATCTACAGAGCCTCAGAAAGCAGAAAACAGCAAAAGGCATGTTTCGTCTTATCTACCTTCTTCCTTGGACCTCTTTACCTTTTCATTGTTTCTGTCTGTATGTCTGGCTGACAGCTGTCTGGCTTCTGGTCCCTGGTGTCTCCCTCAGTTCTCTACTCTCATTTTTCTCCTCTTGTTTCTCTTGAGCCTAGAGATTCCCTCTGTCCACCAGCTCATGTATCTTTTCTCCTGCCTCGCAACTGGCCAATCAGCTTTTTATTAGACCAATCAGGTGCCTTAGGTAGTCAAGGTGAAGCAAAAGCAGCACATCTTTACATAGTTAAACACACATCCTTACATTGTTAATCTAATGCAGCATAAAGAAATGTAGCACACCTTTACACAGTGAAAGTAATATTCTGCAACACAAACAAATGTAACACCTCTGTGCTTAGTTAAAAAAATATTCCACAACACAGAAAGTTGTTAGGAGTCATTTTATTACTAATAACTTTTTGTTGTTGTTTATTTACTTATTTATAGAAAAATAGTATTTAGTTTTACTCTGTATCCCCGAGTGTCCACCATATTCCAGGGCAGGTCAAACCCCATTGTTCCTTAAGTGATTTCAGTATTAATTACCTTTTTGGTTTTTTTTTGTTTTTTTTTATGTTTTCCATTTTATATGGAAGGACTAGAAGTGGCCCTGCCATTGTTCCTAACACAGAAGGCTGAGAGAAGAGAGCAATGCTGAGAAATGGCTGGTTCTCTAGTAAACACATGTCAAGTTAGTAGTCATGTCTACTTTTCTGTTAGAAATGTGATGATGTATTGAAACCTTCAAATCTTTAATTATGTGCTTCTGATAATGTATTGAAAGTGTTTAATTTTCTTAACTTTTGCCTCCTTGGATATAGAAAAGCATTCCATCTATTGGTACATGACGAAACTCTGGTTTGTTCTTTCAGGGTCGGCTGACGTTCAGGGATGTGGCTGTGGAATTCTCCCAGGAAGAGTGGGAATACCTAGACTCTGTTCAGAGGGCTTTGTACATTGATGTGATGTTGGAGAATTACAGCAATATTGTCTTTGTGGGTGAGGATATTTTTTTCTTGCAGAAATCCAAATTCAATCCACATCAATTCATCTTTGCATAGCTTGAGGGACTTGACCTGAGAAGGGACAGTGACAGAAGATGGAAAAAACAGACACATGAGCACAGAGGAAAGCTAGGGTCAGGTGGACTTAGCTATTAGGTAGAGAACCCACAGCACCCTGGAAGCTCAGTGTATTTGTTATGTAGAGCTGAACAAGGAGATGGGCTCTTGCATGCAGCTGAACAACAAGATGTGGTTATGTGGCAGGTTTATGGCATACAGCTGAATCAAAGGGACAGTTTTAGTTAAACTCAATAGGAGCAGTCACTGTAGGGAAGCAGTCTTCAGGCCATAAACATCCAGGAGAAGAAGCTAAGGTGGACATTTTCTGCACACACCATCAATGTTTCCACTTAGACTCCAGAAGAAGGCTCTGCTCTTTCTGAGCCTCACCTGAAGAGGAAGACTTTGTCATTTTCCCATGGGTCTGAGACTGTGGTCTTGGGCATGGCCAGTTCTGTCACAGTAGACTTTCACTCAGGACTTCACAGACTCATGGCTTCTTCATCTCCTGACATTCATCCTTGGATCCGCATTTTAGATGTGTAGATTCTGTGTGAAGCTGTTTCAGAAACTAAAGGAAAGTATCAAAATTTTGGTAGTAGAAATGAGGTTTTTCATGGCATTATGCATTTGTGTTGTGTTCCTTTAGGAGGTATTGTGCATCCTCTGTTTTGGTTCTATAATACATTCATGAATTCAGTAACATAGTATCTATGTCCACCCATATCCCGAAGGTCCATTTTTATCATCCATCTGATACAGTTTTAAAATACACTGGCTGAAAATGCTTCCTAAATATCTTTGAGATAGTGACAGGAAATAACAATTGGCAATTTGTTTCTAGATCCATTTATGTTTTTCTCTGGTCATCAGCTGAGCATAGTATTGTGATAGTTTAGATGTCCATGTAACTTTATAAAGAATCTAGCAAGGGTTATGTGCCATTTTACAAGCACAGGAATTGTCTGCAAGGTAGACTTGGTCACCTCTTTGAAGCCAAGCAGAATATCCTGAAATATAAAGAGAGAGGGGACAATGAGCAGATAGAGAATCAGGTGGGGTTGATCGAATGAGCAGGCCCAAAATTAGGGGTTTAAGTGAGACAGGATGTAATATCTCCAAACAGGTTCACCACATTCATTTCCGTTCACAATAATTCTCGACAAGTTTACTTTGTAAGGTGTTTTGGTTATGTTGACTCAATACTAGAATACAAATGCTGCCATCTTGAAATGATTGTATGTTTTCTAATCTGTCAAAAGTCCACAAAGTAGAATTATTTTTTTAATTTCTTTTCTTATAAATATGTCTTTATATTACATTCCTCATTTAAAAACTATTATAATCTATTATGACTCTTCCATGAAGTAGGTTTATTCTGTAATTTCCTACCTTGTAAGTATGTCACTATATTGCATCATTAATAGAATTGCCCTTTGAGAAAGTCATCTCAGGAACCAAAGAAAGCAGTGGCCTGGGGAAATTTCCATTTAAGGAACTAGGGAAAACACAGTAGTATGTGGAGTTGAGTCAACATAGGGTTAGAAATAAGCAATTATTGACAATAATATCTCTTCCTCTAATAAGCTACAGCATATGATATCTAGTAGAAATATTTATTTTGTCCTCATTACTCTTGAAAACCCTAACATGATTTTCAGAAAAATTCACAATGATAGTTTTAGGTAAGCATTTGATATTAAAAGCAATTAAGAATTCTAAAGTATAATCTTTGCTGTATCCACTTAGTGAGGCCAATATTATGAATGCAGTATTGGATTAAACGATTCCTTTGTAACTTCTAGAAATTTTTAATAAGTAATGCATTCTAAATATAGTCAGAGAGATCCATCCCAAATTTAATTCTTATTTCCTCAGTTACTTGTGCCAAGTTATATATTTTATCTAAGAATGAAGGGGATAGTATAAATCATTGACCCTTGAACTAGTCCATACATCTTTGTGAGAATCCTTGACAATTATAATGGACAAAACATCAACCTCTCCTCTAGTGAGAACTCTAGTATAAATTACCAGTTTACTTAAAAGAACTTAGAGAAACAGTCATATATTGAATCTGTTTACATTTGTATCTTACCCTTTTGATCTCAATGTAATTATCTTTCAGAGAACTATTGCATGTATGCTCTTGTCCACCAACATATGGATAATGAGACATATTCTAAATGCAGTGAGATTGACAAAATGCTTCATGAATCCACCCGATGGCTGGTTTATAAAACAAGGTATACTACAGAAAATTCTAATAACTTTGGCTGTGATTATAGTCATTGGATTGCCTCGACTGAATCATCAAACATAAATAGATTTAAACATATGCCCACTGGAGAAGAAACTTGCAAACATAAAAACTCATCACTTGCCTCTACCTACAAAATTATTCAACAGGCAATCTGTATTGGAGAGAAACCACACAAATTTAGGGGAAAATGCTTTGGTTCTTGCTCAAGCTTCAGTGGACATTCAAGAATTCCTCCTGGAAAGAAAATGTATAAATGTGATGTTTGTGACAAATACTTTACCCATTGCTCAAATCTTAGAACACATAAAAAAATTCATAGTGGAGAAAAACCTTATAGATGCAGAGAATGTGATAAGTCCTTTCTTCAGTTGTCAGCACTTAAAAGCCATTACATTGTTCATACTGGAGAGAAGCCTTACAAATGTCAGGAATGTGGCAAATCTTTTGCCCACTTTTCCACTTTCAGGAGACATAAGAAAATCCATACTGCTGAGAAACTTTATAGTTGTCAAGAATGTGCCTAGGTGTTTTATTAGTTGTTACACCTTAAAAGCCATTACAGAACCCATATTTGTGAGAAGCCTTACAAATGCAGTGAATGTGGTAGATCCTTTATTCACTGTTCATCTTTTAGAAAGCATCAGAAAGTACATTCTGTAGAGAAGCTATACACGTGCAAAGAATGTGGGAAGTCTTTCCTTGAGCTGTCACATCTTAAAAGGCATTACAGAACCCATACTGGAGAGAAGCCATATAAATGTGAAGTATGTGACAAATCCTTTTCCACGAATTCAATTCTGAAAACACATCATAAAATTCCTTCTGGAGAGAAACCTTACAAATGCAAAGACTGTGACAAATCCTTTACCCAGCATTCAAATCTTAGAAGGCATCAGAGAGTTCATACTGGAGAGAAGCCTTACAAGTGGCAGAATTGTGACAAATATTTTACCCGGTTATCAACTCTTAGAAGACATCAAAACATTCATGCTGGAAGTAAAAATACCACTGTATATAAGGTGGCATATTTTTTATCCTGATCTTTAGCTTTGTAAGCCACAGCAGGACCCATAGTTAAAACAAACAAACAAACAAACAAACAAAACAAAACCTTTTGAAACCCTTTAATTAAAGTTGAAATCTTAGAAAATATCACAAGAATTTATATTGAGGAAAATTCTTGCAGGTGTAACTGTGGACATATTTTTAAGAAAATATTTTTGATTTTGTAGTCCGATATCAAAAGTAGATACAATGAGGGCAAAAATGTATGTAACAAAGAAATGTGACCAAGCTTTTTATTTTTTGTACCAGTTTTATTACATATCAGAAAACCTGTACTGAAGAGAAACCATATAAAATGTATATACCAATGTGCTATCTTCATTTCTTCATTGGTAATTTCATAGATTACAAAACCCTCAAAATAAAGTTTGTCAAATCTTTGTTTCTAAGGCTAAAAACGTAGATACATTAGAAAATTCACCCTGAGAGAAACTTGAGTTTGGCTTTTATGCTACCTTCAAAATAGTCATTCTGGAATAAAATGCTTCAAATATCAAGAGTGAGAAGCCTTGACGGAGACATGTGAATGTAAACAACACATTCTCATGAATAGTACTCTGAAGTCATCAAGATTGTGCAGGGAAGTCATTTTTAAGTACTCAACATTGGGGAGGTATTAATCCTGCTTTAAAGTGCAATTAGAAGTGATATTAGAAAGATCAAGGCATAAAGCTTCATAGATATAAAGACCAGTGTACTATAATGAACAAAACAATGAATACATGAATTCATTATGAATATCAATGGGAATGGATTCTTATATTTGTGCAAATGAAAAAATAATGTTTCGAAACATTTAATTTTTTTGTATTGCCAATATTGGAATTTATTGAATAAGAACACAGTAGGTATTTCACAGTTTGTTGAAATGTAAATACGTGTGGACTTGCTTGCAAATGATTATTTGATAATTTGTACCAACTGCTGCTTATCAAGCCCGACTGTAAGATACAGAGGAAGTTATGTAGTTAGTGACTGGCCCCTGACTACCTGAGACACCAGTCAGCTGGGGAGAATTCTTTAATGTCAGTTTCAGATTTGTATCGTAAACAACGCTCCATGTCTTCTTCCAGCTCACATATTCTTGCTACCTGCCCCCTCAGTGGTCTCAGAGCCCTGGAAGGTGAATTAGTCAGGATTCTCAAGAGCGATGCTTCTCAATCTTCCTACAGCTCCTCATATGGTGGTGATCTCCAACAAAAAATTATTCTCATTGCTACTTCATAACTAAATTTTCTATTGTTATGAATTATAATGCAAATATCTGTGCTTTCCAATGGTGTCAAAGGGGTACCAACCACTGCTCTAGAAGACCAGAACTGATAGGGTGAATATAGATATATTTTTAAAAAGACTTGTTAGAGTGGTGTGCAGGCTGTGTGGCTAGTTCCAAAATGGTTGTCTCTTGATGGAAAGTCTAAGATCCAACAGTTGTTGAGTCCATGAGGCTAAATGTCTCAGTTGGTCTTCATTTGGTCATTGGAATCCTGAAGAATAGGGCTTTTTTTTCTTTTTTAAGTCTTTTTCAAAAATTGAAAGTAGATTTTCTTTATAGCATATGTTATGACAGAGTTCTCCTGCCTGCAGTTCCTCTAGGATCCCCCCAATTTTCACACACTAAAATTAAAACCTCTCCTTTCCTCTCATTAGATTATATGCATCTAGTATTGTAATGGTCCGGGGCATCCAGAGGTCCAGATCCACAGACCTGCCGCGCTACACCCCTTAGCTGCCCACAGATGCTCAGGTCCCACAAATGTCTCAGACGCTAATATTAACTTCATGCTGTTTGGTCTATGCCTCAGGCACATTGCTATCTAGCTCTTACATCTTAAATCAACCCATTTCTATTAATCTGTCTGCCATGTGGCCCGTAGCTCACCTGTGTTCCTTACGTATTGCTCTTTTGGGCGTAGGTCTTGGTCTGTCCTTGACTCCGCCCTGCTTCTCCTACCTATGCTGTGATTTTCCCTCCTACTTTTTCTATGGTGTCTGTCATTGGCCAAAACAGCTCCATTATTTAAAGATTAATATTCACAGTATACAGAAAGTTATTCCAATATCAATCTATAATGATAATGATAATAATAAGCCAGAATAGGAAAAGTAGCATATTCTCATACCAGGGAAGGAGTACTTCAGCAGCAGGATAGATGAACCAATTAGAGTAGGAGCAAACAATAAAAAGAAAAGGATTCCTTATCCAATGTCTATATAGCCTGCCCCCGGAAGTTGTGGCTCAGATTGAGGGTGGGCCTTTCTACCTCGAATGATCCAATCAGAAGTCCCTCAAAGTTTTGTTCATCTGTTTGGGTTCTTATTGACTCCAGGTGTAGTCTGTTGACAACCTAGACTAGCTGTCAGGATCCATGACTTCTAACTTGTGTTCTTTTAGTTACCTTCCTGTTTCTAGAACGTTGATGATGGTGAGTACAGTTACTTCATTTTTCTTAAAAGTCAAGTGAGAAAAAGGAGAAACAGCAGTATCCAAAAAAACTCGTAATAGCTATGGTGACCTTTGATTACAAACACAATATTTGGAAGCAGCTTTGTCAGTATATTGTGTTAATTAAAGCTGTCATAGTTGTGTGGTGTCCTAACTGGGGCCCTCAAATCTGTTGGCCACAGGATTTGTCTAAGTTTGAAGTTGTAGATGTGAATTTCCTTTGTGGTGCAGGTTTTAATTCTAATCAGACAGCTGGTTCTCTTTACATCAGCCTAACCACTATTACACTAGGCTACACAGCTTTTCTCACCCTTTTATCATGATGCATGCAAATCCATACCTGAGTAGGACTTTTTTGCTATAATCCTTCCCAGAAATGTTAGTAGCATCCACTGGCACTGTCTAGTTTTGGAATGCAATCAGCATCAATGACAATTGTCTCTATTCCTCTTGGGGCCACTAGAGCCTCCTTTGCCAAGGTCTCCTTGGGAGATGTTCCCTGCACAGCAGTAGGATTTTACATAGACTTGGGGCATCTGACAGTTCTTGCTTTTATTCTCACAAAGTATACTTGTTAACTTTTATGATTTCTTATTCTTAGCTCTTTAGATACACTTGTCCATCTTTCTAATGAGTCTCTAAATCTAAAAATCACTTCTAGGTTAGTATTATATCTTCTGTATATAACCTTTTTTATTTTCAAGAAGATTGCCAGGGTCACCATGTAAGGTATAGAACCACCATCCCATTGCAAATGGTACAGTTATGAAAATGTTTTGGTGAAACACTGAAAGTAGCATTTTTGAGCAAATGTCTGGTGATCACAGAAGCCTACAGCTCAGAAGATTCTAAGCCAAACTGATAGTCAATACTTAACACAGCATAGAAAGATTTTATCCTTTGTTACAATTTTTCTGCCTGTCTCAGTCTACATATTTTTACAAGACCACTGCATGTATTTTTCAACATTCATGAATTCGGTAAGCCTACCTTTAGTGCACAAGGAAATAATCACCCATTCTTTGAGAGGCTATGCCTGTACTCTGTCTATTCCAGCTGAATGAACTGTTTCTGCACAAAGGAGAGAACTACTTCGGAGACAACTGATTACCATTTGTTAATCATAATCTATATAGCATATGCCATTTTGTACACGAGTGATGTTTATTATATTAGTAACTCTGAACACTGTATGTATTCAGAGCACAACTGCTGTCAGTATCAATCAAAGCCCAAATATTTTTAACATTAACACACCATTGTTTTATTCAGTTACTGGACATGGTTCTCACCTACAGGTCCCCTTGCCAGTCTGTTATGGAAGGGCTGTAGAAGCTCCCACCCCTGAACACATCCTGTAACTATTTTGCAGGAGCTCAGTAGTAATCAATATTATCTCTTTGTTCTTGGACTTGTGTTTGTTTTCTCTGTTTCTTTGGACCTCTGGTTACTGTCTAGCTAGTCCTTAGGATTTCCAAGGACTCATCAGCACTAAATTTGGTCTTCATTTTTTTGCTTATGTCTTGTTTTGTTTATTATCCACTTCCCCTAATGGCAATCACTTGATGGAAATATACCATATTGAGAGTTCTCTGATGTTCATCAGAGATGTCCATTATTTCTGTCCAGTCCACTCAGTAATCAAATCCTACCATAGGACTCACTAAAGCCAATGAAACTATAAGTCTTTAGGGTTCTGATAAATTGACCTCACTCCCATATTGAAGAGAATCTTACTGGACTGCTGAAATGGGTATGAAATATCCCTTTCACCTTTGTTCTTCAGCTTATCTATTTTTTTTTAAATATTCTACTCATCTCCTGGGTTCCACATTTTTGAATACCCAGAAAAGCTCTCTTAGCATAGATTTAAAGTATAATAGACTTTCATTTGTCTCTTGCCAACTAAAAATTATAAAAAAATAGAATTTTTTGTATTGTTTTTGTTTTTTGAATCATGCTTATTTTTTTTAAAGCAATTCCCAATGAGTAGCCTTATTGGCCTAAACTAATTTTTTTTATGCATTGTAGTGGCTATATAAGTTTTGTAACATCCTTTAGACAACCACACTCTTTATTCTCATAGGACATAAAATTTGTTCTAACTATTTAACCTTGTTTTAGGGCATCTCTGTACTGTCTGTTCCCCACTGGTCAGCCATGTTTGCCATACATATCACACAAAAAAAGATGCCCCATTAGGATTTTCACCACACACTTCCCCAACCTAAAAGTTGAAATTCTATGAAGATAAAAGAAATTTACAGAACACCAAATAGAGTATACCTCCCTAAAAAACATCTGCTTACCCCATAATAATCAAGTCACTAAAGCTACAGAGTAAGGAAAAAAATATTAAGAGCTACAAAGTAAAAAGGTCAAGTTACCAATAAAGGCAGATCCATAAGAATAACATGAGATGACTCATTGCAAACAATGAAAGCAAGAAGGTCTTTTTCAGATGTTATACAGACACTAAAAGACCACATTTACCAGCCCAAATATTTAATAACCATAGGGAGAGTAAGCAAACTATTTTATGACAAATCCAGATTTAAATAACACCTACCCAGAAATCTGGTCCTACAGAAAGCCCTAGAGGAAAAATTCCAACCTAAGTAAGCTAGATATAACTATGAAACCACAAGCAATAGATAATCACACAAATGGAAAACCCAAATAAGGGAAACATACACCATACCACCAAAAATAGCAAGAAATATCAATCACTGGTCATTAATATCTCTTAATATTCATGAACTCAGTTTACCTACCAAAAAGACAGATTAACACAATGGACACAAAAACAGAAGCCATCCTACTGCTACATAGAAGAAACACACCCCAAATTCAAAGATGGACACTGGCTCAGAGTAAAGGGTTGAGAAAAAATTTTCCAATTAAATGGACCTAAAAAACAAGTTGGTGCAGTTATCCTATTATCTAACAAAATAGACTTCCTATTAAAATCCATCGAAAGACATCTGGAAGAACATTACTTATTTATTCCAAGAAAAATCCACCAAGATGAATTCTCAATCCTTATGATTTATGTCGCCAAAATAAAAGTACCCACATATGTATAAGAAACATTACTAAGGTTTAAATCTTGTATCAAACAGCACCCATTCATAGAGCGAGACTTAAATACCCTACTCTCACCAATGGATAGGTCTACCAGACAGCAATTTAAGAGAGAATTAAGGGATGTAACAGGTGTTATGACTCAAGTGGACTTAATAGATATATACAGAACTGTTCAACCAAACAGGAATAATTCTTTTTCTCAGCACCCCATTGAACTTTCTCTAAAATTGAACACATACTCGGTCATAAAGCAAATATCAGTAGATAACAAAAAACATAATGGAAGGTGCCTAGGGATGAGAAGGATAGTAAAAATATATGACTAGAAGGTTAAAGCTGATTCAGTAGGTCTTGCACAAACCTTTACTTATGCCAAGCAATTTTTTTAAAAGTGCAATATCATCAAAATGACTCTAAGAGTCCATATACTGTCATAATGGACAAGATTAGAAACACAGGTGACAGCTTATGTTGGGGAGGATTTGGAGCAAGCGGGAAATGGTGGGAGTACTGACAGGTACAGGCACTTTGGAAATCAGCCTGGCAATTTCTCAGAAAACTAGATGTCAACCTTTCACAATCACTGCCATAGTGAACTTGGGCAAATACCAAAATGATTTTCCATCATACTACAAGAAAAACTTACTCAGCTATACTCATAGCAGTTTTATGTATAGTAGAACCTGGAAACAACCAATATATCCCTCAATCTATGAAATGGACAAAGAAAATGTGGCACATTAACACAATAAAACATGACTCAACTTTCAAAAACAAGGAAACCAGGGAACTTGAAGGCAAATGGCTGAAACTAGAAAAACATTCTCCTGAGTGAGATAATCTAGACTGAGAAAGACTAACATAGTACGTACTAATTCATAAGTAAATATTAGGTGAAAAATAAAAAATAATTATATTATAATCTATAGAATGAGAGAGACTAAGTAACAAGAACGGTTCATGGGGCTACTCAGATGTCCCTGGGAAGGAGAAATATAAAAGATTTTATGAATGGACTCAGAGGAACATAGTAATGGGCATTGGCATGATTGGGTTGTAGGGAAAAAGGGGGAGAGTTGTGAGGGGAACTTCTGGAAGTGAATATTTTGGGGTTGGGTGGAAACCTGATGCAGGGTATCTCCAAGGTGTCTATGAGGTGGACCCCAGTTTAGACTCTTAGGAATAGCATATAAGTCGCCTGACCTGACCATCTCCTGTGATTAGAATGCCTGGGTCAATTTTCATCAGAGAAGAATCATCCAGTAACTGATTGAGGCAGACACAAACCCACAGGCAAACATTTGGTGGAATTTGGAAAACCCCATGGAGGAGGAAGAGGAGAGGAAAGGGTTATTGTGATAAAGCTTACATAATCAACTAATCTGTGCTCCTAGAGGCTAGCAGAAACCGAACATACAACCAGGGATGCTGCATGGTACTGACCTAGGCACTTTGCATAGATAAAACAATTGTGTAGAATGGTCCTCTTGTGGGACTCCTAACAAGGAAAACAGAGGCTGCTTCTTACACTTTAACTCTCTTTTCAGATGCCATTTCTCATACTTATTACCTTGCCCAGGCTTAAAACTTGGAGAAATGTTTAAGCATATATCAACTTGATTAGCCATGTTTTGTAGATACTCATGGGCTATTTGCCCCTTTCTGCATTAAAACAGAGGAGGAGTGGTTTGTGATGAGTCAGAGTGGATGGAGGGAGGGACTGAAAGGGGAGAAGTGTAAAGGCTGAGTCTGGGATATAAAATAAATAAATGAGTAAATTTGTTGATTTAATGTACAGCATCTTATATATAATTTGGAAGTGGCAAACTCTGAATGCAAGCAGAAAGCCAAGTCAGAAAATATGGAAAAGATAACACAGAATAACTCCAGCACAGCTACCTAAGATCAAACAACCACAGCCAAGGCAGGAAGAGTCAGGTCCCTTGTATTTACAATTATTACTCTTTAAATGCACTGGATATAGCCTCAGATAGGCCTTGAAAATTTTATTCCTAGACAAAACACATAAGGGAGCATGAGAGAGAGAGTGAGAGAGAGAGAGAGAGAGAGAGAGAGAGAGAGAGAGAGAGAGAGAGAGAGAGAGAGAGAGAGAGAGACAGCAGACAGACAGACAGAAGCAGAAATAGAGAAATCAAGAACCTGGTGCACACCAATCTTTGATTGTTTTTAGAAAATAAATTATTCAAAAATGGTTGCAAGATAGCTCTCTATGAATATCCTTCTGGTCACTTTTCTAATTAGAATTCCAGATGAGTTACCCAGTATTCTGAGAATGGTTATAGATGTGTATAGTCAGTCCATTAGGATCTAACCATTGTTTTAGCTTTTACAGGATCCCAAAGAGATGCCTTTGCCCTTAAATCAGCAGGAATCAACCTTATGAAAGACTATGCCCCCTTTCACAATAAGTTTGTGCTCTCAAGGTTGTGGGTAATCATTGTTCTGATAGAATAGTTATGTTAAAATTTGGTTGAGGACAGAACAATAATATAGCCTCAAGGATCTCTTTTGAAGAAGAGAAAGGGGAATAGATAGGATAGATAAAGATAGATTGTTCTACCTACAGATAAACAATTTTTAGTCGAATATATGGGCTAAGCTAAAGACAATTTGCACGGGCATAGATATTTGTATATTGATACAAGTGTGAAATCATTTTATATTTTTAATTGAAATAATTTGTACATTGGTACAAACTTTAATCTGAAATTGCTTAGTATAACCAAAGCAAGTTGTACATCGATATAAAACTGAATCTGTAACTTTTATGTAAAATTGAATCTGTAATTGATATATTTTATATACACTTCTACCTGTTTTTAAAATATTTGCACATTATTGGCATGTCCACTATACAATTTCTATCTCCATTTAACTATACTAGATATGATGTATGATTGCACTAGTTATGATATATGCACAAGATGTTTCATATACCTCTGTTTAGATGATATGTATGTATATACATGTCTAAAATACTGTGGCCACTTTACATGGTATATATACCCCTGGCTAATGTTTGACAGTCATACTAAAAGTCATTGTTCAGAGATTATACACCCCTTATATAGGTAATCTAATTTTATAGTACAGGTTTTAATCCTTAGGACAATAAAAACTGCAGTTAACATTACTTAAGGTGCCATGTCACAGTCATCTCAGATACAGGTTAGAATATCATAGATAGACAGGAGTCTTCAACCATTTCATAGACTAAGAGAATATGGCATTTAACATTTGGAATTCGGCCTCGAGAGACACACAACGACTCCTGGTGTCACTGCTCCTTTCCTGAGATGGTGTTGAGCATCAAGGACACTCCTTTGGAGTTTGTCCTTTTGGCAGAGAATAGCCAGTTTGGTAAAGAACTACCCTTACTTTGATTTCTGACAGTACACACATGATGTTCAAGATGGATGAACAAGATGACAGATGGAGACTGATAAAACCTGCCTGGACAGGATAAGACAGTTCCTCCACAATTTCCCTGCTTGTGAAAAGATCTGTCAGATACCATAGGCCTGTAGCCAATATGATGGATGCTCCAATGGTGCACAAAACCATAGGTGATTGTCCAGGTAGCTGAGTCGCTGTCCTATCCCAAATTTTGGAAGCCACTACTTCCATGTACTTCTGACTTTTAGGTGATACATTTTCCTTCTCAGGTCTGAAAGGGTTGAATAATAGGTATTTAAGCTTACTACACTATTATCCCTTAGCAAGGAACATTCAGGTGTTGGATTTTCACTTTCCAAGATGAACATTTTGAAGTAATTTATAACCCTACCATCCACCAATATTCTAGAAATATATGATGTACTTTATATCTGTTAGGATTTGGTTGTAGTTTGTACTTTATCCTCTCCTAGATACTACTTCATAATAATTCCTATTGTATATAGTCTTAGTTTGGAACCTTCTTAGTTAGACAAAAGGGGGAGTTTTGGTGGGAATCAGGTGTCAACTGATAGGTCCGAAGACGCTTACCCAGGGTCCCAGGATCCTGAAGGGGGAGTGGCCAACCCTATTCACCCTTATAATTATTTCTCTGTTCACTACATACATTGAACAATTTTCTGATTTTTTTTATATAATCCAAGACCACATTATGTAACACCTTTCATTTAATTTTCTCCAATCTTCTTCTTGACATATTTCAGTTTTTCAATGATCCCTGGTTGTTTGTTCACTATCTTCGAGCAACTGTGAGTTCAGTTTAGATAAATATGTGGGTTTTCTTATTATGTCTTTGACCTCCCTGGATTCCAAAGTCTAGTTCTGGTTATCTGATTGATGAAAAATGTCCCCCAAAATACTCATTGGACTTGATTAAATTTTGGTCTAAGTTACATTTCTCTACACTGTAAAATAAGCACAGAAATATTGGATTAATTAGGTCCCTTTAAAACACTCTTGATTTTTTTTTATCAATTAAAGTTCAATATATCTCACAAACATTTCCCTGACTACCAATATCTCCTAACCTAGCTATTTATATTCAAAAAGTTAAGGCAGGCATGAAGAGAAAACCATGGCAAACTTAGACAGCATTTTGCTTAAGATACTTGAATAATTATTTTACTCTTTATTATTTCCTTATTCATTGAATTGCACTTTTACCTCACCTCAGTAGGAAAAATACATACTTTTTTTTTAATATATGTCACAGAATATTAAAGGAATTGAAATCAGGTCACTTTAGGTCACAGGTGTCACCAGCCAAACTGTGTTCTTTTAGGAAAAATTTAGGAGATAGTGGCAATTTACCATACATGTGTATGTGTAAGAAAAGAGCCAATTGTATAAACACATGTTGACAAATTATAAGTTAAAGTGTAAATAAAAGTAGATATCTAGAAAATGTAATGAGAACTGAATTTCCTAAGGGAAATATATTGCTTGAGAATAGACCAAACAGGCTGTATTGTAAAGCTTATCTAGCTCATATTTTATCATATAACTCTGAAGCACACATAAATTTCATAATATCCTTTAAAATCAGACATATATGAAAGTACATGTGCATTGAGCACAAGCCAATGTAATTCAAGACTATCAGTAGGGAAACAGACCCACCCATGGTGTCTTTCTTAATATCCAGATGTTCTTCTTTCCAGACAGTATTAAAAGTCTTTAGGCTGATGAGTAGATCAGCAGGCAATCTGTCTTCCCATAAAGCCTAGCAACTTGAGTTCACCCACAGTATTATTGTTTGAAAGAAAAAAATGTATTTCCCATGTTGTCCTCCAACCTCTACATGAAGTAGAAAATATATACAGACCAAAGTGTGTATGTGGAAGGGGGTTGGAATAAAAATAGATCTCTATTTTTATTTATTTGATTAAGTGATTAATAAATACCCTTATTAAGGCGATCACAGTTCACTTGCTGCACAATGTATATGTAATTTCTTTTGCCTGTGAAAAAATAACTTCATATTCTGGGTATGGTCCTGAAAAGTCTATGTACAAAAATTAGAGTAGACAGACACAAAAATGCATACCTTTAATTCCAGCAATGTCAGGGGTGGAGCTAAACAGAAAAATCTCAGTGAGTTCAAACCTGCACTGATCTACATAGTTAGCACCAGACTAAATATGATTATGTAATGAGATTGCATTTCTACAATAATAACAATAATATAAACAAGAACAATTAAATCCAAGATTATACCAAGAACCACAGATCTGACTGTGACCATTGGCAATATAAATAAAAGTGTGATTTCTGATGAGTCATCCAAACATTGGCTGTGATTATCAGTGTCTCAATTACATGGCCAAATCACTGGGTGTGTTGACTATGAATGTGTATGACAATATGGACAAAGAAATCCTTTGACTGTCTTAAATAAACTCTAGAATACGGAAGACATTCTATGAAAATCTGTTCATGATTTCATGTAGTTGGAAATTTCTGTCCAGCCACAACTCCCAAATACCCAGTAGCTGTTTCCCAAATAATTGATTCAGAGCTTAAAAATTTGGACCAGTGGTTCAAGCATATTGCTAACTAGCTCTTACTCTTAAATTAACTGAAAATTATCCATGCAGCTCAGTGCTTCTTTTAGTAAACATTCTCATTTGACTTCCTCTGCATCTGACAGATCCTTGTTTTTCTGCTCTTTCTATTCCAAAAATTCTATGACTCTGGTCATCCTGCCTGTACTTCCTGCCTGTCTACTTGCCAATCAGCATTTTATTAAAGTAATACATGTGACATGTCTTTATAGTGTAGAGGAGCATTATCACATAGAACAACCCCATTTTTCTTTTCAAAACAGTAATTCTAAATTAAATATCTTACGCTTAGCCTTTTTATTTTAAAAAAAAAAATTCATTGATACCAATACTCTGAATAAAGACAAACAGCCATAATCCTTTTGTTTAAATGTAGGCAAAGTTTTATAAACTATCATCTACTGATTATGGGAGATTCTAATTTTGGTGGGACACTGAGAAAATTTAGAAATATGGCCATGTCCTGACTGGCATGTTCTGTGAGGGTGAATCATCTAAGCCAAGAGCCTTGGGGCTGGTCTAGATGCAGATCTCAGACAAAACTACAACGGATGTCTCTGACACTTTGAAATATCTGGACTATCTGTTCCCATTGGACATTTTTCAGGGGTTTTCCCTTGATCAAACCTTATTTTCTTTAACCTGGAGTAAATCCACAGCCTCTACATTTCTGTGGAAATAAAAGCAAAAGTTCTCTAAAGTAATTTATCTTTTTATTCAAAATTTCAAGTCAAGATAGTTGGGTAAACTTAGAATTTATAATCAAATTTCTTTTAGCAGCTCTTGATTTTTCCTCTGTAGTCTAGAATTCAAATCAACATAATTACACATGGTATCTAGATTCTATATATGCCATCTATATGAGTTTTTAAAAATTTTATTTTCATGATCTTTTTTCTTTTTCTTTTTAAAAAAATCCTACTTTTATTTTTAAGCACACTGTAAATCATTTGAAGTTTTTTTTTCCAATCTGACTTAACTCTATTCTATCTTTTTCTGACTCCAAAGGCCTTTAATTTGATAAACAGCATGATAGGATTAAAGCCTCACATTTTGTAGCTAGCTCCATCCTGTTTCTTGGCTTTCTAGCATAGGTCCTAGCAGGAGCCAAATTTACCACACCATCTCTGGAGTTATAGGGTCCACATTACTACTAGGCAGAGCACCACAACCTCCTTGTCATGAACCCTATCTAAGTTTTTAGTACCAGGGCCTCTTAAAAGAGCCATAAGTTTTTTGCTACTAAGGCTGAGCCAAGAAGTCTTTCTTTACTTTTAAATTAATATTATTTTTTAATTATTTAATTAAGTATTTTTTCATGTACACCACCACTTGCCCTCTCTTGCCTCTTCCCAGTTCCTCCAAGTCATCCCTCAGCCTTCCCCCACGCCAACCCAATCCTTTTCCAAAGGAAGGCAAGGAGCCAAGGTGGGTTAGTTAGTTCCAGTTGATGTGGGTTAGAGTCAATCATCTCAGTATTAAGGCTGAGTTAGGTGTTCCTCTGTAGGGAATGGGCTCCCAGATCTCAGTTCATGCACAGGAACTTAGTCTGATCCTACTCCAAGAGGCTCCACAAACTGCTCATGCCATTCAATAGTCATCTACCTTTTGAGGGTTTAGTTCCTTTCCATGAAAGTTTCTCAGTGGTTGTTTCGGATTTAATGAGCTCCTAATAGCTCCACCCAGGTGTCTCTGTGAATCTCAAAGGCTTTTTCAATTTCTTTTTAGAAACATCCTAGGATATCATTTTCTACAGTATCTTTGACCTATCCACATACATTACTCAAGAGAATACATAAGCAGAGTACAAATTCATAGATATCGACCTCCTTTTGAGAAAGGAATAAATTTAAATAAAATAGTGAATGGAAGTTCATGATACTGCCTAAAAATTTGTATATTATACAAATTATAATTTCATTGAAATCCATGAAATCTCTTTAGTATATAAATAATTGTATAAGATAAAAATTACTGTGGGGGTCTCTGTTATCACTACAACAAGCAGAGTAACAATTCACATGAAAGCAGAAGGAAATCCAGTTAAACATAACTCAGTACTTGTGTTGAATCAAAATTTAGAGTGACAGGGAGTGGTATTTTTTATGCATATTTTAGTATAATACAATAATATAATCCAACAGCTGCCCCGAAAATATGCAATGGAAAAAAAGACAGTATCTTTAACCAATGGTTCTAGTTTAAGTGGATGATGGTAAGTAGAAGAATGCTACTTCATCTATATTTATTAACTTGCGTAAAACTGAAGCCCAAGGGGATCAAAAACCTCAACATAAACCCAGTTATACTGAACCTGATAGAAAAAAGTTAGAAAAACCCATGAATGAATTGGCAAAGGAAACCACTTCCTAAAATATAACACAGCTACTCTGGAAATTAGTATGGTGGTTCCTCAGAAAACTGGGACTCAATCTACCTAATGATCAAGTAAACCCACTATTAGGCATATCCCAAAAATGCACATTCTTACCCCGAGGACATTAGCTCAACTATGTTCATAGAAGCATTAGTTATAACAGCCCACACCTGGAAACAACCTAGATGCCCTTCAAATCAAGAGTAGATTATAAAATTGTGGTACATTTACAAAATGGAGTGCTACTTACTGGTAAAAAATATGCCAACCTGAAATTTGCAGGCAAATGGTTGGATCTTAAGATATCATCCTAAGTGGGTTAATACTGACCCAGAAAGACAGACATGGTATGTACTCACTCATAAGTAGATTTTAGACATAAAACAAATTACAATCAGGCTACACTCCACATTTTCCAGAGCAGCTAGGTAACAGGAAGAACTTTAGATCTCCAAAGATCCCCATGGGAAGAGGAAAGAGAGATTTCCTGAGTAAATTGGGTGAGGGAGCAAGGTGAGGTGGAAAGAGAACCTGGGAGAATGGGATGGGTAAGAAAGTAACAGAGAGGGAGAACAAAATTTCTTGATAGAGAAACCCTCGGTGGGCTTAGAAAAAAGCCTGGCACTAGGAAAAATACCCAAGAATTCACAAGAGGACCCTGTCTACAGCTCCAAGCAATAGTAGAGAGGGTGCCTAATAGTCCTTACCCTATAACCAAATGAATGACAAACCTAATTTTAGTTATAGAACTTCCATGTTACAACTGATGAAGGCAGAAGCAGAGATACTTAGATAAGCACTGGGTTGAGCTCCTATTCCAACTGAAGATAGGGAAGAGAGAGTATATAAGCAAAGGTATCATGATCATGATGAGGAAACCCACAGAGTTGGCTCACCCAAGCTCTTGGGAGCTCACTGACTCTGAAATGACAGCTGAGGAGCCTTCATGAAAAGGAACTAAACCTTCTGAATGTGGATGACAGTCAAAGGGAATGGGAAGTTTGTGGAGTCTCTTCAGGTCTGGTGCATGCACTGGCTTCTTGGAGCCCATCCCCTATAGATGAACAACTTAATCAGCCTTGATATTGTGGGAAGGTACTCGGTCCTATGCTAACTGCTTATGTCAGTTCAAACTGGCTCACTTTAAGAATTCTTACCCTCCCTTGGGGAATGGATAGAAAATGGTGTGGGGTAGTCTGAGGAAGAATTGGGAGTAGGGGAGGGAATGATAGCAGTGGGAAAGAAAAACTTTTTAAAATTAAAAACCCCAAACATCAAAACAAACAACAATAATAATATTATCATTGTATATGAGAAAAAAAATGTGCTGGATTATCTCATTTTATTTTCTAGCAATCAAGTCATGATTGCATCACCACTAATATGTATAGCTTTAATAAAATGAAATTTCCTATAAGACAAACTTGCCTATTTAACAATTCTGGTGCTATCTGTGAGAGCAAGCACATTTATGTGTAGTGGATTTATGATGTTACATTGTAAATAATAATCCCAACTAAGAGTTTAATAGAACATTCTGATTGGCCAAGGCAGACAGGAACTGTGAGTGGGGCTACCAGAGTAAGAAAACTCTGGGAACAGGAAGAACAGAGCAGAAATGTCACAGAGACTCCAGAGTTGCCAGACAAGCCAGAAGAAGCAGAGGACAACTATGCTGCTCTGAGAAAGGTACTGAGGTACATGGCTGAACATGATAAGAATCTGGTTAGCTTAAGGGTGAAGAATTAGCAAGTTATATGCCTGGGCCTTAGGCTGATCAGCCTAAAATTAATATAAGCATCTGTGTGTCTCTGTGGGTCTGTGGGTCTAAACCTTAGGGCTAGGCACAAAAGTTCAGGCCAGAAACCTCTGACTACGTTTATGCTTCCTCTGAATTACATTTCTATCTTCTCTATAAATACTTCTATATACCCAAATCTATGTTCTTCAAATTTATCGTCTCATTTTTTGTTATTATTTGTTACCACATGCATGGAAGTACACACAGGTCTACACACACACACATACACACACACACACACACACACACACACACACACACACACACACACACACACTCTTTTCTGGGGAAGACTGCCTCTACCACTTCACTTTATTCAACACCTACAGTTCATTGTATAGTTTCGTAGTCTTATAAGTTTTTATTATGCAAATGGGCATGAACATTGATGCTACATATCTACCTTACATGGATTTAAACAAACATGATTAAAAAATGGGTGCACTTTGTTTTTATTGGCATAATGTCCATGGACAGCTGATGTTAATGGTCACTAAATAGCAGATTCTTACAACAAAAAGATGTAAAATAATGCTAAAAATTTAACAGTTTATTGCTTAAACATAGAAGAAATATATTTGAAATTAAAAACAAGGTGCAAAATGGGTCTACTCTCATCTACTAGTATTGCATTAATGTTTACAATAAATATTACTTAAACAATGATCATATTACCCCAAAATAACATGAAATAACAGTAAAATATTCTTAAGTATCTGGAATAGTTTTGACTTGGTATGATTTTATAGCATTATTTTTTAATTTGGTTAACAAAGCTTTATTGCATAAGCCATTCCTAGTAGGAATCTTTTCTTACTAATTATATATAATGTTTATATTAATGTCTCCATAATATTTTATCATAGTTAATTTTCCAACAAATCATGTATGTCTATTAAGTTCATATATAGATATAGTTTCTAAATTTATAGCAAAGATATGCTTCCTGAAAGGGGATTTTCTTGCATTTACTAAGCTTTAAAAATTGAGTGCTTTAAAGTGTGCAAAAGCATTGTCTTTGTATGAAGTATGAAGACTAAGAGATATAATTACTTTGAGACACCATAATAAATTTATAAGATTGTCCATTATATTAATTTTCTGATGGATTCTAATATTAGAGCATCTGGTAAATAATTTTTGACATTCTTAACATTTGTAAATTTAGTCATAAAAATTGATTCTATGGTGAGCTTGAAGATTTGGGTTACAAGTAAAGAACTTGGCACTTTCTTTACTTCTGATAGATGTATCAAGAGATGGATACTGCTGTAGGCTTTAAGATTTGAGTCATGGGTAAATAACTTCCCATATTCTTTCCATCTCTAACATCTGTCACTAGTGTGAATGCTGTGATGATCATGAAGATGTGAGACCTAGTTAAAAAACTTTCCACATTCTTTATGTTTGTAAACCTTTCTTTTGTTTGGATTCTATGGTGAGCATAAAGAGTTGGGTTATGAGTAAAAGATTTGCCACATTCTTTACATTTGTGAGGTTACTCACTAGTATGGATTCTATAATGGGCATAAAGATGTGAGACCTGGGTAAAGGACTTCCCACATTCTTTACATTTGTAAGGTTTGTCACCAGTATGGATTCTGTGATGAGTTTGAAGTGTTGAGTTTAGGGAAAAGGACTTGCCACATTCTTTACATTTGTAAGGTTTGTCACCAGTATGGATTCTGTGATGCCTTTGAAGAGTTGAGTTTTGGGTAAAGGACTTCCCACATTCTTTACATTTGTAAGGTTTGTCACCAGTATGGATTCTGTGATGAGCTTGAAGAGTTGAGTTTAGGGTAAAGGACTTGCCACATTCTTTACATTTGTAAGGTCTGTCACCAGTATGGATTCTGTGATGAGCTTGAAGAGTTGAGTTTTGGGTAAAGGACTTGCCACATTCTTTACATTTGTAAGGTTTGTCACCAGAATGGAATCTGTGATGAACTTGAAGAGTTGAGTTTAGGCTAAAAGACTTGCCACATTCTTTACATTTGTAAGGTTTGTCACCAGTATGGATTCTGTGATGAGTTTGAAGAGTTGAGTTTCGGGAAAAGGACTTGCCACATTCTTTACATTTGTAAGGTTTGTCACCAGTATGGATTCTGTGATGCCTTTGAAGAGTTGAGTTTTGGGTAAAGGACTTGCCACATTCTTTACATTTGTAAGGTTTGTCACCAGTATGGATTCTGTGATGAGCTTGAAGAGTTGAGTTTAGGGTAAAGGACTTGCCACACTCTTTACATTTGTAAGGTTTGTCACCAGTGTGTCTTCTTTGATGAGCTTGAAGAATTGAGTTCAGGGTAAAGAACTTGCCACATTCTTCACATTTGTATTTTTTGTCACCAGTATGGATTCTATGGTGAACTTTAAGACTTGAGTTCTGGGAAAAGGACTTGCCACATTCTTTACATTTGTAAGATTTTTTACCAGTATTAATTCTATGGTGAGTTTGAAGAGTTAAATTATCCCTAAGGAAGTTTCCATCTTCTTCACCTCTATAAGTTTTGTCACCAGTATGGATCCTGTGATGGACATGAAGTTGTGAGACCTTGCTAAATAACTTTTTACCTTCTTCACATTTGTAACATTTGTTATCATTATGAGTTCTACAGTGGCCTCGGAGTGCTGAGTGATGACCAAAAATTTTGCTATATTCTTTACATTTGTTAGGTGTTTTTCCTTTATGGGTTCTCTGGTGTCTCCTAAAGTTTGAGTAGTTCCGAAGACATATGCCACACTCTTCACATGTATATAGCTTACTTACAATATTAGTTATTTTATTTATTATCTCATTTGAGGTGTTTCTGAAATACATTTTATATTTGTTGGCATTCATCCAAGGATGGATTTGATGGTATCGCCTATGAATTAAATTTCTGAACTCACCTCTGTTGCATTTGTATGCCTTCTTTCTGGTTTCAGGACTCTTCTGCTTAGTATAACATAAATATTCATTGAAGTACTTTGCAGATTCCTTATAGTTTAATTTTTTCTCAACAATATATGATTTTTCATGTCTTAAGTATTGTGTAGAGTTTATGTAGCATTTTTTAAGTAACTTAAATTTGCATGGTTTCTTTCCAGGATGGAACAGTAGAAAACCTAGATTTTAGAAAGAAAAAATTTTTAATATATGTTTTACTATTTAGTATATGGTCCACATTCCCAAGTTCCTTGAATAATTTTTGAATAGAAATTGAATACATTCATAAGAAAGTATGTAAAGTAAGTTCATAACCCAATAGTAAATATAATCTCATAAAATTATAAATTTTTAAAAGGGAAGCACTACACCTGTGTGAACCAAAGAAGAAAATAAATTAAAGACATTTAATAGGAAATATATAATATCAAAACAGAAAAAAGGACATGTATATGAAAAATCAATTAGTCTTTACTGTCCGCAGAGAACTGTGCATTCCCAAATAATTGTTCACAAAAAATTTAAACTTCAGGAAAATTCTATAGGACTAATTATTTTATCAAAAGAGAATTTATGCTGCATTTTCCTCTTATTCAAATGGACTATTTCATACACTATATTCTGATTATGGTTTTCAACCTTCTATATCTCTGAATTCTCATCAATCTTCCAATCTGCATCCACCACCATTGTGTCTCTGTAGTTAAATTATGTTGTTCCATTACAAATAATTGTCCCTGCTTATGAGTTTAATAAAAAAACACTGATTAGCCAAAGGCAGACAAAAAATATACGTGGGGGTACCAGGCTAAAAAGACTCTAAGAACAGGCAAAACAAAACAAAATGCCAAAAAAAGACAAAAAGCCAAACAAAAATATAATCTAAACCAAAAAAAATTAAAAAATAAATATACAACAAAAACTATTTTTAAAATAATCTAAATAATTTAAAATATATTAAAAACTTAAAAAGTAAAGCTCTTAAAAATAAAATAAAAAATAAACCACATAAAAATTAAAAATACAAAACATGTCTAAATACTATATATTATTGTCTTACCATTAAACTTCTTAACTAAAAATACCTTAATAAAAACTACCAAAAATCAATTATAAATACTATTAAATTAATTAAACCTATAGTTTTTATAAATAAATTTACTTTAAAACTAAAATTCAAAAATATACTACTTTAAAACTTTTTTCTTATTATTTCCACAAAAATAAAAAAGTATAAATTTATTCCTAAATAAAAAACACAAAATTTTATAAAGAAAACCTAAAAATCTCCAATAAAAATAAAGAGCCCAAATTATATTGTTCCATTATGAATAGTTATACCTGCTTATTAGTTTAATAAAAAACACTGAATAGCCAAAGGCAGACAAAAAATATAGGTGGGGCTACCAGATTAAAAAGAATCTAAAAACATACAAAACAAAAAAAAATGTCAAAAATCCAAAAAGCCAAAAGACAACTATACTACTCTAAAAAAAAAAATACTGATCCACATGACTAACCAAAATAAAAGTCATAAGTTAGATCAAAGATACACAACTAGCAAGTTATATGCCTGGGCCTTAGGCCAATCAGCCTAAAACTATTATAAACATGTATGAAAGTAAGCAAATGTTCCTATAACAGTTTGAGATCTATAATGACCAAATATAAGGTTGGGTTGTTTCATTGTTGAACATCTATTGCTGAGCATTGATTGGGACTGCCCATAGAAGTATTGTTTTTGTCCCGTTGGTTTTGTTTGTAAGTAGTGTTCAAGAACTTTTGCTTCGGTGTTTACAAGGCAAATTGTCTGTCACTTAATTTCTACAAATCTTTGTGTGGTTTAGGCCTACTGGAAATATATGGACAAAGTTTCTCTCACTTATACTTTGAGAAAAAATATCAGGAGTATTCTTGTTATCCTAGAAGAAATTTAATATTTAAATTTTAAATCTACTAACATTATTCTGCTGTAGTAAGAAGTTTCTGGTCCTGCCTATCCCTGAGATCTGGACCAGCAGTCCCAAATATTCTTATATTAATTACATGGTGTTTGGCCTATGCCTCAAGAATATTATCTTACTCTTAACAAACCCATGATAAGCTTCATTGCTTAATTCCTTTTTTCAAAGAAGTATACTCATCCTGCGTTCTCTTTGTCTCTGGCATCTGCTCTGCTCTTTCACTTCAGAGTTTTCTTAATCTGGAGCCCAACTAGTACTTCCTAATGGCCTTCTGGCCCTATCAGCATTTTATTAAACAAGTACAAGGGACAAATATCTGCAATTTACAAGGGCATAATCACACAACATTCAGCTACGCTAATACAGTATTAAATTGTTTTCTTTCTTATTATATTTTCTCAAAATATTGTTGCATGTCTCAGCTTTTTTCCAAGAAGTATTTTACAGAGTTGGACAGTTGAAACAGTGACCCAGTTGTAGGTTATGGTGCAGGCGCAAAAAGTTCAGGATTAGTTGTTATATCTATAGAAAACCCCTTCCTGCAATGCTAAGAGTTTATTTAGTACAGAGTAATAAAATATGGTAAGGTCAAGGCTGATGAATGACAAGGAATTAATGATTTCTGAATATAAATAAGTAATAACTTTTTTGCAAAAATAAATCTTTATATTTTTTTCTGAACTCTAAAGACAAAGAAAGAACTATTCAATCTTCAAAAATAAGTAGAGCTATGAAACTTTTATTTCCTAAACTAATGTGCTATTATACAACAATGAAAAGTAATATTGGCATGAGGTTACAAAAGCAGACAT
This sequence comes from Phyllotis vaccarum, assembly GCA_033318265.1. Lineage (NCBI taxonomy): Eukaryota > Metazoa > Chordata > Mammalia > Rodentia > Cricetidae > Phyllotis > Phyllotis vaccarum. The sequence goes on along the minus strand of JARWLC010000003.1, from coordinate 146,144,047 downwards.
AAAATGAAATAAAGAGATAATCTATTACCCACAGTCAAAATGCTATTTGAATGTTAGTTTTCATTTTTCATATAATAAAATTAAGGGTTCACTAACATTTAAAAATGTGGCAATGAATCTACCTCCATCCTCTTTATAACATTTTAAGGGCGGTTTAAAAGTTCATTTTTCAGATAATTTTAAGTCAAGACGATCTTGGCAAACTATTACAGGTGTTAACTCTTTCTTTCTATGGGTCTCATGCATTTTCCGTTGCTTCAATCCAGCTTACCTTTTCCTTTGCCTTCTGCCTCTGTTATGGTCATATTCAGTAGCTCCTTGCTTTGTTCAAGAGCTTTGATTAGCCCTGGTTTTGACAATGAACGACCTGTGTATTAGGAGAGACATATGACCATACTTGGAGAAAATAGCAAAAGTACATTAATTACTCATATACTATGGAATTGAGGGAATAGAAGTTTAAGTATTCAATTTTTCTAGTTACACTCTTCGATTTTAAATTATTCAAAAACCCTTGTTAACAGTGTACTCGAGTTTCTTTTAAAATTACTACTGAATCGGAAAACAGGCATGTTAGAAAACATTATATAGATTAAAATATAATGTATGAAGTGTCTGAAAAGTAAAATACACTATAAAAGATTTTAGGATGTTTTTCAGTGCCAGAAAAGTTGAGTATAATGTCTAGATAAAGTTCCATCAAATTTTGAGCTCTACATGATGAACTCAAAGGTTTTTTAAAAATTAAATTAGCAAGTGTGAATCAGGCAGGGATTTGAGATACATTTGTAAAACATATTTGAGAGGATCAACTATATCAAACAAAATCATAAAAGAAAAGTGGTCTCACCTAGAGAAACCAGGTTGCTGTAGTTTTCCAACATGACATCTCTGTACAAAGCCCTTTGTGCAGAGTCCAAACATTCCCATTCTTCCTGGGAGAAGTTTATGGCCACATCTTCAAATGTCAATACACCCTGTCATAAAACCCCCAGTTTTATAATGTGCCCAGGTACAAAGTTGTTTTTAAGAAAAAGAACATTTTAAGGCAAAATTCTTAAGGAAACATGAGTAATGTGTATAACTTATTTTAAAAGACATACTTTAAGATGATATGTACAATAAAAAATTATATCCTGAAAATATAGAAATACAAATGATATTGTTGAGGCAATACAATTTCTTCAGTCATAGGTGTTTGGGTGACAAGCTCTCATGTGTGGTCATGTCTTCATATGTGACAACCTAAAAAATTAGGAGAGGAATTATACGCCTTTATGTATGGTCAGAGAAGAAACAAGAAGTGGAGAAAGAAGGAAGGCTTGTGGTTGGTTCTCATTGCTCTTGGGCAAAATGGCAGGACAATGGCAGCTGTATCAGCAGTGGCATCTAAATTGTTTGATATTTGTAAATGTGTTTGTCCATTGCACCCCTTAATAAATTCTTGACCAGACTTCTGTGGGTTCTCATTTCACATGGTGACAACATCATAGGTGGTAGATTCACAGGCTGCAATGGTACTTATGAATGAAAGGCAAAGTATTGTCATGTGTAGTCTTGGGCAAACTCAGTGTGATTTACCAACCAAAGCTCTTCATTCCAATATGCAAATTGCTACTTCTGAAACAGTAGGCTTGAGTGATACAAGTTGTGGCCATATAACCATAATTGGATAAGCTTCCCAGATATGGTTGTGAAGCACGTGACAATATTGACATATTGAAGAATAAATGGAGATTTATCTTGCACATGGATGCAAGATATCAGTAGAAGAGACCAGGGAAGGAGTCACTCCTATGCCCTCCCAATCACACCACAGGTGCAGTGAGTTGGAGAGATAGGTTCCCAAGGCCAGATTAAGTACTGAGTACACCCCCGGCAAACAAATCACAGACAAGTACACACAGTATATTGATAAGGCATCCATTGAAATGTACGTCTGAAACTTGGATCCATCTAACTTTAGACTTTTATAGTGCATGCATATCCTACCTACACTATAAATACATAGACTGCTCCAACTACAATTTCAAACTCTCTGACTGGCCATCTCTATTTCTATACTCTAATATTAAACAAGGACACATCTGCCTGCCACCTCTTATCAGTACCAGCAAGCCCAAAGTCCCAATGAAACACCCAGATGCTTTTATTAACTTCAAGCTGTTCATCCTATGTCTTAGGCACATTGCTAGCTATCTTCTTCATCTTAACCCAACCCATTCTCATTAATCTGTCTTGCCATGTGTACAGTGGCTCACCTGTGTTCCTTACATGTTGCTTCTTAGGGCATCTGGCTTGATCTCTCACTTTGCCCTCTTCCTACATATGCTCTGATCTCCCGCCTACTTTTTCTATGGAGCCTGCCAGAGCCAAAACAGTCCTTTATTTAAAGAATGATATTCACAGCATAGAGAAAGGCTGCAACACCCAAACACAATAAAGGCAAATTAAAATAATACTTGAGCCAACATCAAATTAAGTGAAGAAAAACTTAAGTTCTACAAAAATTAGAAAGAAGACATGGCTGTCCTCTGTAGTAGTGGGTTCTCGGGTCCCGGGCAGCCAGAGATCCGGAGACCCACAAACCTGCCAGGACTGCTTAGTCGCCCGCCGCCGCCCGGGTCCCCAGAAACGACTCAGATGCTTCTATTAACTTCATGCTGTTTGGCCTATGGCTCAGGCACATTGCTAGCTAGCTCTTATATCTTAAATCAACCCATTTCTATTAATCCGTGGGCCACGTGGCCCGTGTGGCTCACCTGTGCCTCCTTACATGCTGTTCCTTTGGAGGCTTCAGCTCGGTCTGCCTCTCACTCCACCCTGCTTCTCCTACCTAAGCTCTGATCTCTCCTCCTACTTTTTCTATGGTACCTGCCATGGCTCAAAACAGCTCCTTTATTTAAAGATTGAGATTCACAGCATAAAGAAGGGCATTCTCACATCACTTCCCCCTTTCTCTCTAATCAAAAAGGAAGGTTTCAATTTTAACATAGCAAAATTACATATAACAAACAAAATAGCTATCAAGCAAGAATTATAGTTACAATATCTAGTCTATTTGTATTTAGCAAAATTAAAGAAAATATTTTATCATCTATTTTATCTTTATGAATCTAAAGTTTTATATCTAATATATCTTTTAAATGACTAAGAAAAACTGTACATATAACTATCTAATCTTCAACTACATCAAAGACCACAGAAGGATATAATATTTACCCAAGTAAACCAGAAGTGTAAACAACTTCTAAAATCTAGAAAGGACAGAGATGACACCTATCTGCCTGGACAGTCACCCAAAGTTCCTTTATAAAGTTGGGGCATCCATCTTCAGCCTATAGGCCTGGAGTCTCTTTTCATTTCAGTGAAGCAGGAAATCTGCTCTGCCCATTCTGGCACAGTTAATCCGTTGCTTCTCCTTGAGTCCTGAAGAATGTCTGACAGTTTTCTCTGTAACAAAACTATAATATACCATCAGAGATCTTTTTTTGAAGAAGAGAGTGGGAATAGATAGGATAGATAAAGGTAGACTGTTCTACCTACCTATACTTTATTTTAGATGAATGTATGGGCTAAGCTAAAGACAATTTGCACTGTCATAGATATCTGTATATTGATACTAATGCAAAATCATTTTATATGTTTAATTGTGATAATTTGTACATTGGTACAAAGTTTAATCTGAGATTGTTTTATGTAACCAAAGCAACTTGTACTTCAATATAAATCTGAATCTGTAACTATTATGTAAAGCTGAATCTGAAATTGCTATATTTTATATATGCTTCTACCTTTGTTTAAAATATTTGCACATCATTGTCACGTATACTATGCAATTACTACCTTCATTTAACTATACTAGATATAATGTATGATTGCACTAGTTATGATATATGCACAAGATGTTTTATATACCTCTGTTTAGATGATATATATGTATTTACATGTCTAAAATGCTGTGGACACTTTACCTGGTAAAATACCCCTGGCTAATGTTCGATAGTTCTACTAAGGGTCATTGTTCAGAGATTGTACACCCCTTATATAGGTATTCTAATTTTTAGTACAGGGTTTATTCCTTAAGACGATAAGATCTGCAGTCAACACTATTTAAGGTATCATATCCCAGTCATGTCAGATACAGGTTAAAATATCATAGATGAACAAGAATCTTCAACCATTTCATAGACCCAGAGAATATGGCATTTAACATTTAAAATTCGGCCACGAGAGACACGACGACTCCTGGTGTCACTGCTCCCTTCTCGAGATGGTGTTGAGCATCAAAGATACTCCTTTGGAGTTGGTCCTTTTGGCAAAAAATGGCCGGCTGAGTAAGGAACTGTCCTTACCTTGATTGCTGACAGTACACACATGATGTCAAGCTGGATGAACAAGTTGATAGATGGAGACTGACGAAACCTGCCTAGACAGGATAAGACAGTCCCTTCAAATTTGTTCTGATTGTGAAAAGATCTGTCAGGTGCCACAGGCCTATAGCCAATCCGATAGATGCTCTAATGGTACACAAATCCAGAGGTGATTGTCCAGGTAGCTGTGTTGCTGTCCTCTCCCAAATTTTGGAAGTAGCTGCTTCCATGTACTTCTGTCTTTCAGACAAATTCACCTTCCTTCTCAGGTCTTGAAGAGGTTGAAGAATTGATGTTTAAGGTTTTCACCCTAGTATCCCATAGATAAGAACACTCGGGTGTTAGATTCTCATTTTCCCAGATTAACCCTTTAAAATAATCTATACACCCTACTATCTACCAATATTCTAGAACTATTAGATGTACCTTATATGTTAGGCTTTGATTAGCAATTGTACTTTAACCTCTCCTAGATACTACTTCATAATAATTCCTACTGTACATAGTCTTAGTTTAGAACCTTCTTAGTTAGAAAAAGGGGGGAGATGTTGTGGGATTCAGGTGTCAGCTGATGGGGTCCAAGGAAGCTTATCCAGGGTCCCGGGTTCCTGGAGGGGGTGTGGCCGAGCCCATTGATAAGGGGCTGCTGGGACGCTGGGAGGCTCTCTTCCTGGTTCCTGGCTGCTGGAGGGAGGATCCCATCGTCAGTCTGTCTGCAGACTCCGGTTCCTATTCAGGTGCAACTGTAATCTGTTACCTGTACCGTGAGTGTTGGTTTATATTTTAATAAATATCTATCTGATATTGGTGTCCTTGTGGGTAAACTCCGCCTACAGTCCTCCATCTCTATTTCTCTATACCTGTGCAATTTAGTACTTGACGTTCTAACTAGAGCAATAGACATCTGAAGGAGATCAAGGGAACACAAACTGAAAAAGAAGCAGACAAATTAACACTATTTACAGAACATATGATAGTACGAAAAAATGACCACAAGAATTCTACCAGGGAAATGTGTTATTTACAGCAATGTGGCTGAGTAAAAATTCAATATAAAAACATGTATCTCTTTATAAACTAATATTAAATGAGCTGAGAGAGTAATTAGGATAAAACAGCCTCCACAATCACTATAAATAATCTAAAAATATAAAATATTTTGGGTTAACCCTAACCAAGAAAGTGAAGGGCTTGTATGACAAAACCTTTAAGCTTCTGAAGAAAGAAATTAAAGTATATATTAGGAGATAAAAGATCACACATATTCATGGATTAATGAAATTAATATAGTAAAAATTCTAGTCCTAACAAAAGAAATCTCTATATTCATCTTGATCCCCATCATAATTCCAACCCAATTCTTTCTGGACCTTGAAAGTAAATACTCAGTATTATAAAGAAATATGAAAAACTCCAAAATATCTATAAAACAATCGTAAATAGTAAAAAAACTTCTAAAAATATAATATTTTTAAAATTTCATTCTATACTACAGAGGTATAGAAATCAATACCACACGGTATCAGCATAAAACAGACGTGTTGATTAATGCTGTGAAATCAAGGTTCATAAACTGGTACACATATAGATATATAAATTTTGATAAAGAAGCCAATACTGCATCATGAAAAGAAGAATGTATTTTCAATAAGTAATGCTGGTCTAACTGGATGTTGGCATGTAGAAGAATGCAAATGGTCTCACATTTATCATATGGCACAAAACTGAAGCCTATGTGGAACAATAATTACAACATTGAACCAGACACAATGAACCTGTTAAGAGGGAAATTATGCAAGGGCGTTGGACACATTGCCATCAGGGACAATTGTATGCACAGAACACTGACAGCATAGTAACTTGGATATAAAAATAATAAATGTGATGTCATACCACTAAAAAACTTTCGTAAGGAAAAGGAGACTGGCAGGAGGGATGAAAAAAAGCAACCTACAGAATCAGAGAAGCTTTTCAGCAATTCTACATCTGATGGAGTGCTAATATGCAAAATATGTAAAAGCTGAAAAAATTAGATGTTAAAAAACCAAACAATACAATTAAAAATGGCTTTCAGACCTAAATAGAGAATTTTTTTATCGAAGAATTTTAAATAGCTCTGAAATACTTTAAGAAACTTTCAACATACTTAACCATCATGAAAATGAAAATTAAAACTGCTTTGTGAATCAATCATTCTGGTCAGAATGGTTAAGATCAATAAAACAAATGACAATTCATGCTGGCAAGAATCTAGAGCAATGGGAATGCTCCTCCATTGCTGACAAGGAGGAAAAATTTATGTAGCCACTATTGGAAGGAATATGGTAGTTTCTCAAAAATAATTGGAAATTGATCTACCTGAAGAGCCAGTGATACCACTTTTGGGCATATGTTCAAAAGATGTTCCAAAATACCAAAGGACACTTACTCAACTATGTTCATAAGAGCTTAATGCATAATATGCAGAAACTGGAAACATAGATGTCCACAAAATAAAAATGGTATATTTACATAAATCTGTATTACTATGATGGTAGAAAAAAAATGTGTGAGAGCCCATAAAGGTTCTAGCTTGTGGCTTGTTTCCTTTTTGACTCAAGGTTAGAAAATTCAAGTTTGTTTATCATCCAACAAGGCAGCCTAATGGGATCCTTTGGCCAAAATATTGTTACCAGGTGTCTTATGTTTGAAAATTGAAGAAGTATTTATACATCTCTGCATTTGTTCCACCAATTTGCTTAGTATAAACAGCCAGAGGAAATAAAATTGAAGCAGTTGAGAATTCATTCAGTCCCCTCATGACCCTAAGTTCTCTCTCTCAGTCTAGTTCTTTCTATATTTGTAATCTTTAATTCACACTCGTGTCTCCAGGACTGTACTTAATGATGTAACAGCACTGAAAAAAAATAAAATTTGCAAGCAATTGGGTGGAACTAGAAAAAAAAAGTATCCTGAGGAATATAGTCCAGGCTCAAAGCGACAAATAATTTTTAGTCCTTGTAAGGGGATATTAGCCATTAATAAAGGTTAACTACATTAAAATTCACAGATCTAGAGAAGTTAAATAAAAAGGAGGGTTCTAGGAATGATAGGTGAACCAGCTGGAAGGGGAATAGAAAATAGTTTATGAAGGGACTGAGAGTAGATGTGCCTGACAACAGGTTGGAATCACAATGTGGAGAGAGAGGCAAAGTGTAATAGTTACATGGAGAGAAGACTGAAATAGGTGGGCATTTAAAGGGCAATATGGAAACTTGGGAAGGGGAATAGAATATAGTTTGTGAAGGGACTGAGGGTAGATGTGCCTGGCAACAGGTTAGAATCACAATGTGGAGAGAGAGGCAAAGTGTAATAGTTACATGGAGAGAAAACTGAAATAGGTGGGCATTTAAAGGGCAATATGGAAACTTAGTGCAGTGGAAACTTTCAACAATTTATAATTTGATGCTAGCAAGAACTACAAGTAATAAAGAATATAAATCATAAAACAGTTATCCTCTGTGATAAGGTTCAGTTCGCAGTGGTTGGGTTGGAGTAGGATAGTATACCAGCCACAAAATCTATTAAAGTACAAGCTGTCCCTTTGGCAATATACAGTGGAGCTTGGTTGCTCTGAGAGTGTTTGAGTGTCCAACAAATGACTGGTCTAATCTAAAACCTACATGACCAGAGAGAGCACATGCCCAACAGTCCCTATATACATACTTAAACTGATGTTTCAGAGACATAGGCTAGAACCAAACAGAAACACACACAGGCACACGCACACACAGACATATATATACCCACACACACACAAAGTCAATTAATTGATTCCTAATGTTATTTTGCAATAATCAAATGATCAAGGACTAACCCATGTGTCATCAGAGATGCTTCCTCACAAATATAATGGAGACAAAACAGAGAACCATAGCCAAAGAGATCAAGCTGAATAAACTCTGATGAAGAAGCAGAAAGAATTGCATGATCCTGAGATATTGAGGACTCCAGAACAACACAGCCTACAGGAATAACTAATCAGGACATACAAGGGCTAAATAGACTGAAGTGAACATCATTAAGCCAGCATGGGTTTGCACCAAGCCCTTTGTTACATTCTGTCTTTATTCAGCTTGGGAGTTTTGTTGCACTCCTAAAAATAGAAGTTGTGGTGTTTCTGACTCTTCTGCCTGATCATGGGACCTATTTTCTCAATGGGGTTGCCTGTTCACCCGTGAGGATATATGCCTAGTTTTATTGAATCTTGTAATGCCAAGTTTCGTTGAAATCCTAGGAAGCCTGCTATTTTCAGAATGTAAGTATAACAGTAGTGGAATTGAGGAGAAAAGGAAGGTAGTGAGAAGACTGGGAGAAAAGAAGCAAAATGTGGTTAGAATGTGTTGTATGAAAAAGTACATAATCGAAAAAAATACAAAAGGCATATCACAGTTTAAACACTATGTATACAAAAAAGGAAACTTTGGAAAATTGTAAAGGAAAAAACAGAGGTCACATGTAAATGAAAACACGAAAGCTTATTTCACATTAGACATTTTGAAAGCCAGAAGAATATTGAGTAATGTATTCAAAAATCCTAAAAATCTAAAGGTACAGCTAAGCACCATGTCGTGAATAAAATGTTATTTGTATCCCCAACTTTCTTCAGTAAACAGGACATCAAAACAAAAGTAACCAAAATTACTAAATTAACAGACTTCACTCAGCAAATGTATTTAATAGAAATCTGTGAGGTATTCTACCCAAACATCCAAGAAAAGGTAATGTACTCACAACACACAGAATCTTATTAAGAATGATCACATCCTGTGATAAAAACTCAGATCTTTATCAATTCGAAAGATAGACATAACTCAGTGCACTTTATGTGATGACATTGCAAAAAGAAAAATCCCAAATATTTACAAAAAAAATACTCTCTAGTGAATGTGTAAACCTATAGAGATCAAAAAAGTCATTACAGAAAGATGAATATATCAGAGAAAAAATAAAGGGAAAATCATTCTAGAACTGAATAAATATTCAAACACAAAATATCAAAACTTCTAAAATGCATTGAAGGCTGTCTGATGAAGAAATTTATAGCTCAAAGAGCCTACATTAAATTATCAGAAAGGGCACGCATAAGCGGCTTAAGCATGTAATATAAAAATTACAAAAAAGAACAAAACAAATTCAGCACCAGGTGGCAGAGAAAAATAATGAAAATAAAATCCAATCAAGGAAATACGGGTAATATAATTCAAAAAATCAAATAATCTCATTGCTGGGTTTTTTTTGAGAAGACGCAAAGAAGAGAGTACTCAAAGTCATGGACTGTTCTATACAAAGAACACTTCTACTATACTTAAGGAAAGTATCTACAGATAGTTCTTTAAAAAATATTAATAAATAAAGAAACAGATGAACCACTTCCAAACAGTATTTATGTAGTTAGTAGCACTCTGAATCCAAAACCAGGTACACAACAAAAATAATTTTACTGGCCGATATCCATGATGAACACGGATTCAAGTTTGTTCAGTAATAAACCTATTAACAAGATACAGATATACATAAAAAGAGAGGCCTGGAAGAAGTCGAGGACAACTATGATGCCTTAAGAAAAGATACCTAGCCCCATGGCTGAACAAGAGACATGGGTTAGAATAAGGGTAGAGAGCTAGCATGTGATATGCCTGGGCCTGAGGCTGATCAACCAAAAACTATTGGAAGCTTCTGTGTGTCTCTGTGGGACTGCGGGACTGTGGGACTGCGGGTCTGTGGGTCTAGACCTTGAGGTTAGGCCCGAAAGTTTGGGCCAGAAACCTTGTACTACAAATGGCAGCCCAACGTGTGCAAATATACCCACAAAAAGCCATAGAAAGCTTAAAAAATGGTCTAGAGCCCAAAGCAGCCTCTGAATTGTGTCTCCCACATGAGCCGTGGTACAGAGACACCCTGGTGAGGCACATGGGCTTGAGCTACAGTAGCGGGCTTTTGGAGTACAATTTAAGGTATATAATGGCTGGCTCCTGAAGTCTCACAGGACCCTCAATATAAGGAAAAGGTTATAAGTGATGTATTTAAAGTTTCTGTTCAAAAGGGCAAAAAGGGAACAGAATCAAAGATGGCTTTCAAGTGTTGATGTTTTCATGGATCAGCTCTGTTTGCCAGAAACAAACTGAGGCTTGGCTTTTTAAAGAGAAGCTTCCTGATTCAGCATTAGAAGCAAAATACTTGTGAGTTTTTAAAGAGGCCCTGCTACCTAACACTTAAATGGAGTTAATGAGTAGCAGATGGCAAAGCTTTACTTGATAATTATATGGACCCTAAAATTCCCAGACTACCTGGGTTAAAAAGATAAATTCTATAAAATTAAACTAGGAGCTGGGTGGAGCCATCCACCCATCATACCAGCCTTTAATCCTGGCAGATTAAAGGTGTGTTCAGAAACAGAAGAAATAGAATCTGGGTGGAGTCAATCACCCTAGACAAGCAAAGGTGTGGTCAGAGACAGAAAAAGTTAAGAAATAAATATATAGTAAAGACAGTTTTTTTTTTTTAAAAAAAAGTCTAAGTGGTAAAGAGTGTTTTGAAAATATATATACATAGGCGTAAAGAAAGAAAAAAGAGGTAGAGAAAGCCCTTAAAGAAATAGAATAAATAAATAAATAAATAAATAAATAAATAAATAAATAAATAAATAAATAAAAGCCAAGTAAAATGGAAAATACAAAGAATGTCTGGATACTGTATATTACTGTCTTATCTTTAAGCTTCTTGACTGAAAATGACTTAGTAAAAGCTGCTAAAAGACAGTTGATTATAAATATTGTTAGAGTAATTCAACCTATATATTTTGTAAATGAGTTTACTTTAAAATTGAAATGCAAAGATACGCTACTTTGGAGAAGAGGTTTTCCTTTTATTTTCACAGAAAATAAAAGACTGTGGATTTCTTCCTGGATAAAGAACATAAAGTTTGATAGAGGAAGACCCCCTGAAAAGTCTCCAATGGAAATGGATGGACCAAATGATTCAGCATTTCACAACACCTCTGTGAAGTTTCCTGAGCTCTGAATCCAGAACAATTTCAAGAAGACTGGCTGAGATAACCCAGCCTTAGAGACTACTCCACTAAAGACTTGTGCATAATCCTGCATTTTTCTTTGGATTCCTATGAGATTTCCAGCTTCCCCATTAAGCAGGAAGTAGCCTAGAGAATGAGGCCCACATTCCCAAAATATGGATTATGGATGTTTGTGTTTATTTACAGTGTTGTTTATAGGATGTTACAGATAAGGGGGGAAAGAATATTAGATTTGGAGTTCTTTTTGTTTTAAGAAGAGAAAAGGGGATATGTGGGAGGCTGTGTTGTTTCATTTTAAATAATTGTCCCAACCACTGGTTTAATAAAAAGAGCTGATTGGCCAAAGGCAGGCAGGAAGTGTAGGCGGAGCTACCAGACTAAAAACTCTGAGAACAGAATGCCAGATCAGAACACCAGAGGGAATTCCAGAGAGAGGCCTGGAAGAAGCCAAGGACAACTATGATGCCTTAAGAAAAGGTACCTAGCCCCATGGCTGAACAAGAGACATGGGTTAGATGAAGGGTAGAGAGCTAGCAAGTGATATGCCTGGGCCTGAGGCTGATCAGCTGAAAACTAATGAAAGTGTCTGTGTGTCTCTGTAGGACTGCAGGTCTGCGGGTCTGGGGGTCTGCGAGCCTAGACCTTGAGGTTAGACCAGAAAATTGGGGCCAGAAACCTAATACTACAATCTCTAGTTCTTATTTACAGTAGATGCCATTACTGAAAATCTTAACTAGAAACATAATAAATCAAAATTTAGAGCTGTAGAACCCACTCTGAATGGTTACCTCTACAAAATTATCCCCTACCACAGACACACACATAAGGCTCAAGAAATATTGGATAACTGAGACTAAAATAAAGTAATAGCCAGAACATCAGTAAGTTTTCTATGATGTTGTTTCTCCAAGTAATGTCAGAAACAACACCCATAAATCTCATTATTATGCCCGTCTAGACAGAGGTTAAGGACAAAACCAATAGACATGTGAAAGTGGATGGAGACTTGTCAGAAACCCTCATTCTCACTCAATGAACTGTAAACAACTAAAATTGATGTAGAAATAATGCAATAATTATAATAAGCAATTAATTATCGGATGGCAAACAATCAGACCTAAAAAATACACATAGAATTAACAGTGTACAGACTAAATAGATTGAATATACTAATATGTGTATATATGTTTATACACATAAGAATAAAACAACAATTAATCATAAACAGAGGCTTTGATTTGGGAGAAGGTAAGAATGTGCACATGAGAGCTTCATTTTAATTTGAATTACAGGATTAAAAATTTTAGAAGATAGACTAGAAAGGTATATGCTTAAGCTGTGGAAAATAAAGGCGGGAAAAAGAAGTAAAATTAGAAATAAATGGAAAAATAGATGTGAAACAAAAAGAAACATTGAAAATAATTAGGATGTGCTTCTAAAACTTCCCTTTCCATTAATTTCTCAATGCTGTATTTACATAATATGCAATATAATTAAAATATAAAAGCCATCATATTAATGAACAAAATTTGACATGTGTATTATTAAGCTAACCACAAATAGAAAAATCTTTAGAGAAACATAATCAAATATTATTCCCACATTTTACATCTTTTTTATCAATAATAATAAGAATATTAAGGCTGAACAAAGCACAAAAGTTTCAATTGTCACAAAAATGTAACAGAAATATAGGCAGATTAATTCTCTGCTGTAAACAGCTAATAATAAAAAACTGACACCATTATTCCTCAGATTAATTTATACATTAGAAAGGCATTGGCTGATATGAGCAATTTCATGAAGTCTCTGTTATTTGGAAACCAAAATCCAATAAAGAGATAAAAGTTTAATAAAATGTTATTATATATATAAAATATTAGAATACACAAGCTAACAAGTTTTAAAATAACAGCAAATGATCATTCTCTATGATCACTCAGTCCATCACCCAGACCTTCAATAATGTCTCAGGCTCACCATCTTTTAATCAATGTATTTCATTAAATGGATTCAAAGAGAGATATGACCTGATGTTGTCAAATTTTTAAGGAAGATGTGTTGACCCAATCCACTATCCTTTAAAAATAAAAGTCCTTTAAAACAAGACTCAAGGCATTTAAGGATGTGCATAATATATTTGTAGCCAATATTATTGCACTGATAAAATAGTCAAACTATTTTCACCCAAATCAGGAAAATTGGATGGTTTTCCACATCCTGTATGTATGTTTAGTATAGTGTTGTAGACTTAATCAGAACAAAAACTAACTAACAAACAAACAAATAGAAATGAAGAATAAAAGCCATAATGAGGAAATGGAGCATTCAATGTGTCCTGACTTGAGGAAATTGTGATATTTACTGAGACCAAATACTGCACCAGAAAAATCGGTAAACCTTGCATACATACATACATACATACATACATACATACATACATACATACATACATATAGAGAGGGAGAGGGAGAGAGAGAGGAAGAGAGGGAGGGAGGGAGAGAGATCCAGAGGCCAAATGAGATATCAAAATTAAAATCAGTATCATTTGTATATATCAAAAATATAAATGAAGAAAGCTAGTGAAGATATTCTGTAGTATTAATTTTCCTATACTAACTTTATGGTGATGCCTCATTTAGAATTTGTCTATGAACCACACTGACTTGGAACCTTCTCCAGCTGCAGCGCATATTCTGGTTTTCATTTGGTACAGAGCTCTTATTAAGAAATTTAACAATTTCATTACTTTAAGAAATATTCAAAGTGAATTCATATGATAAATATGAGATTTCTTATATTAATCTTAATTGCAGAACTTGTCAAATACCAGATTAAATTTTTAAATTTTGTGTCAGGTATACATCAAACTCGTAAGTTTAATTCTATACTGCAAGTAAAACATATGAAAGAATTACATGCATGTCACCTCTGAGGTCTCATACATTCTCTCTAGATTAAACCTATGTTTCAAATTTAATGAGAACATTTCATAAGAGAATCATCTAATTCTAAAACTATGACATTAATTGAGGTTGTGGAGAGTAGGGGAAATATATAAATAAAATATTGTATGATGAATAAGAAATATACTCCTTACACATTAATATTTACAACCCAAGATGTGGATATAGCTAAAATATGTGTTATGGTCAAATCAGGTACATTATCTAAATAATCTGTGAGGCCAGGCCTTGAATTCAAACGTAATACCCATGAAAGTAAAGAAATATAATACAAAATAGAAGATTCATGGAAAAAGAAGTTGAGTGAATTTTTTTCTCCATGTCAACAAGAACAAATTTAATGTATTTCCTATAAAAGAGTATGTAATTGAGAGTTTTCGACATTTTAACATGGAAAATTAGGTCATAATTACTTAAGTTTATTTCTTTAAACATGCATTTGATTAAAAAATCTACTTAATGTAATTGTATAATAAATCATGTATTTATAATACTGTACCAGCCAAAATACAGATACCCAAAGAAAAAACCCAAGATCAGATTTTCTTACTGACTAAGATTCTAGAATACAGAATAACAAGAGAATGGGTAAGTAACATTTTTAACTACAATAATTTATACATATAATGTTGTGCGGATTTTAAGACTAATAATAGGCAACAATTTGTCTATAATCAAAATCAGTGAAATTTATGCAAAATATTTTTAGGAAAATTCATCTAATATTACAGAGAACATACATAGTTCAAATGAAAAAATGAGCTACCACTTTAGTATCCTTTTTTCAAATGTTTTGTTTTAACGATCTTGGTTCTATTTTATAGTAAATATTTAGCATATGTAGACATTTTAACTATGAATACTTTTTAACTTTTCTAGACGTAATAAAGTACATACTATAGACTAAGGATGAGCATCAACATCAATGGGCCATAAACCCCTTGCAATGGCATCCTGACTACAATGTATTTTAGTATAATGATGGCCCAAAGCTTGTGGAAATAGTAAATCAGACCCAAATTTTATTAAAGTTCTACTACATGAGATGGAACCCATTACTGACTCTACTTAGTGACAAAGTTCCCGAAAGTAGAAAGTTCAGAGAGCTTGGGTAAAACTGAACACTACTTTTCTAAGAAAAAAAAAACTCATAAATCACATTTTGCTATACTGGCTATAATCATAGATTGAAGCCTTGGTCAGTCATCATTAGAAGATATTCCTCCTGTTACAGGTGGAAAGAACAAATAGACTCACGGCCAGACAATGTGCAGAAAGTGAGAGACCTGGGAAACCTCACATCTAGATGAGATGTCTCCATCACATTCCTTCCATTAGGGATTTGAGAAGACCATGAATGAGGAGGAAGATTGAGGGTAGAAGCAAAAGGGGTTGGAGGACACCAGCACACACAAACACAGCCATCTAAATAACCAGTATATAGCACCTATGAAATAGCAGATCCTGAGGCGACACAAACAGGGTACACACAGTTCTGCACCAGATGCCGTCCTAGATAAAAAAGTGTACACATGCCCACCTCCTTGACTCTGAGTCTTCACTTGATAACCACTTGCAAATGAAAACTTAGCCTTTTGTGAGGAATTATCATTGGGAACAGAAACTAACCTTAAAGGTAGGTTGAATTGGCACCTCAATGAACTTGACCGAGTCCTTGCAGTTTTACGTCTCACCATATTCTCCTGGAAAAACTATCTCTTTTTTTTATATTATATGTATTTTCTTTAATTAACTATTTTCTCTCTTTTTAATCCTACAGGTCATTTATATATATATGTATGTATGCATGTATGTGAGTGTATATATGTATATATGTGTATATATGTATATATATGCATTCAGGTTATACATTTTAAGGAATTTGTAAGTTTGCAACTAGTTGATCTTGCATCTATTATATTACTTGTGAGTTTTATTGCTCCCTTAGCCTGCTTATTTTTGCTGTCCTGTTCTATTGGCTTCACTTTTGTTATATGTGATCATATCCTATTATACTTTTTCTTATTATTCTTCCTTAGAAATCAGTTTGTTATCTAATGAGAGACAGATGGGATTGGATCTGAATGAGAAGAGTTGTTGGTAGGAATTTGCATGAGCAGATATGGAGGAATCCATAATCAGGACATATTATGTGAGAAAGCATCTCTTTCCAATAATAGTAAAAATAGATATAAACCTATAAATACACACCTATTTTTCTGAATTCTCCACATAAAAACAACAGTTTGTGTTCAGAGATGAGTGGGGTCATCCTTTGTCTCCAACTCAAGGCAACAAAACAAAACAATTAAGGGCACGTTAATTTTCTGCATAAGATTACATGATATATGCACATGAATCAGCAATGCTTTGAAATAATTATGGCTGATAATTTGAATCCAATACAACCTAGAGATGTCTAACCTATTCTGGCTCTACAATAAAATACTTTATACAAAACCTGTAATACAAAAAACAAAATAATATTCTTTCTAGTGGTAGATGTTTTCACAGAGCACCCAAACAGGTGAATGAAATCAGCATTAGGATGAACTGATGACGCTTCTGCATACAGAGGCTAATAATCATTTCTGTGATATTAACTTTCCAACAAAAAACCCTCAAATGGAAACATCATAATTTTATGCTAAGTAAATATATCTGTCCCATTCTAAATTGTCAAGTATCTGTCTATGTAGTTTATGTTTCTAGCAGAGTACGCCACCTCTATTCTACTTTTTATAACTATGAATGTGTTTTCATAAGCCAGGGAACCAACAGATCAGAGCTCTCAGATTAAATCCATGCAGTGCTTTTGCATTTATGTCTTTACATGAGGACACAAACCCATCCCTCTAGGTACTGGGCACTAGTCAGTTTACAAATTCATCTGTCATGATGGATATTTTAGTGACGAACATTATTAGTTTTTTTGAAAATATATCTTGTGATAAAAATGAGTTCAGAGGACAGAATGAAGAAAAGCCCACACTGTGTAAGCATGTATTGAAAGACTCAATAATAAGCCTCATTAGAAGGAAAGATGAGAAAATATCACTCTAAGTAAACTATTCAGCAAGACTATGAGAAGCAGAAAAATAGGACAAAAGAGAAAAAGGAAAGGAAAGTGTACAGAGAAAACATGTGACCTTTGGAAAAGAAACTTAACAAAGCTGCTGAGCAGAGACATACTTACCTTAGAACCAACCATCTCTTCCTGAAGCTTTTCTATGAGCTTCTCTCTTGGGGGAAAAACAACTTGCTTTAATAGCTCCCAGTGTCTCTCTTGAGGATTTGTATTAAAAGCTTCAGCAAATACCATTCACCTGCTACAAAACAACTGACAGTCTACAGAGCCTCAGAAAGCAGAAAACAGCAAAAGGCACGTTTGGTCTTATCTTCCTTCTTCCTTGGAGCTCTTTACCTTTTCTTTGTTTCTGTCTGTGTGTCTGGCTGAGAGCTGTCTGGCTTCTGGTCCCTGGTGTCTCCCTCAGTTCTCTACTCTCATTTTTCACCTCTTGTTTCTCTTGAGCCTAGAGATTCCCTCTCTCCACCAGCTCATGTATCTTTTCTCCTGCCTCGCAACTGGCCAATTAGCTTTTTATTAGACCAATCAGGTGCCTTAGGTAGTGAAGGTGAAGCAAACGCAGCACATCTTTACATAGTTAAACACACATCCTTACATTGTTAATCTAATGCAGCATAAAGAAATGTAGCACACCTTTACACAGTGAAAGTAATATTCTGCAACACAAACAAATGTAACACCTCTGTGCTTAGTTAAAAAAATATTCCACAACACAGAATGTTGTTAGGAGTCATTTTATTACTAATAACTTTTTGTTGTTGTTTATTCACTTATTTTAGAAAAATAGTATTGGGTTTTACTCTGTATCCCCGAGTGTCCACCATATTCCAGGGCAGGTCAGACCCCATGTCTAAGAGTTGACCAACATCAACATCTAACAGACTCGGGGTGTATGTGTGTGTGTGTGTGTGTGTGTGTGTGTGTGTGTGTGTGAGAGAGAGAGAGAGAGTGTGTGTACACATGAATGAATTTACCTTTTGTTTTAGATTTTCTCATCTTCTGTCTCTTTTTGTGGCTTTTCATTTTTAAATCTTTATTGTTTTTCCCAGTTTTTTTCATGAGAGAGAACATCAATTGGGTGGGGAGTGAAGGAAAGAGGATCAGAGAAGAGCTGAGGGAGGGAAGAATTTATGAAAATATGTAAATATGTTTACAAAACATTTTTAAGTAAACAATTTAAAATTCATCTTAGAGGTTATTTAGCTGCATTGTTAGGCTTATTTCTATGCCTTTGAAAAGCTGCTATTAGTGGGTTAATTTCCTAATTTATTTCTTCACATGCTCATAGGCATATAGGAAGATGAATAATTTTATAAAATTTAATTTTATGTTCTTAAGTGTTACTTAAAGCACTCATCACCTCCAAGAGTTTCTCTGGTGTCTTGGGACTTGTACTTATATAATCACGTTATTTTGAAAAAGAACAGTCTGATATATTCTTTGACTTTTATTGCTGCCTTGCTTTGTCATTTCCAATTTTCTCAAGTTAACTCTTAAGACTCTTTATTAAACAAGACTGAAGAGACTTTGTATATTTTTCTTGTTAAAATTTTATAGGTAAAGTTTGGGGAGATGGCTCAGCTCTTAACACTTGCTGCTTTCAGAGGACCAGGGTTCAGTTCCAGTACCCACATGAGTCCACACGAGCAGGGGACCCAGCATGCTCTTAAGAACTCCAGAGGCACCAGGTACACACATGGGTGCACACACATAAATTCTGGTAAAACACTCCTAAAATAATAAATCTTAAAAATTACAATTTTAAAGGTAATGTATCTTTTTCTCTGCTCTACACTGTTGTCCTAAGTTTGACATACACATCCTTTGTCCTGTGAGCTCTGTTCCATGTATGCCTGGTTCCTTTTGGAGTTTTACCATGAACATTTGCTGAGCTTTGTGAGATGACAGTTTTTGTTTCTATTAAGAATTATCTTCCATGGGATTTTTCTTCTCTTTGAGTTCATTGCTGTTCTTCTTGGTTGGATTTCTGAAAATTCAGTTTTGTCTTCCTTCTTTGAATTAATCCTTTGCTGTGTTGGGACATTCTTGGTTGCTTTCTGTCCATCCTGTATTTGTGTATCAATCAAATGAAATGTATCATTTTCTGACTTCTTATGGATAATTTCTCTAATGATTCTGTTTATGGCTTGCCTCTGTTTATTATCTGCAGTGCTACTTGTCTAACGTGAATTGTGTTAATTTGTGATTATCTTGAAATACATTTTTCGAACAATTTAAAAGGAAGTTTCCCGAGTGCAGCAATGTGGTTGACAGTTGTTTTATTTCAGAACTTTAAATATATATCCCATGTGCCCTTGGTTTTAGGATTGATATTATTCTGGGGGATTGGTACTTTTAAGTTGTCATTGTTCCTTAAGTGATTTCAGTATTAATTAGCTTTTTTTTTTATGTATGTCATTTTTGTATGGAAGGACTAGAAGAGGCCCTGCCATTGTTCCTAACACAGAAGGCTGAGAGAAGAGAGCAATGGGAGAAATGGCTGGTTCTCTAGTAAACACATCTCAAGTTAGTAGTCATGTCTACTTTTCTGTTAGAAATGTTATGATGTATTGAAACCTTCAAATCCTTTAATTATGTGTTTCTGATAATGTTATTGAAAGTGTTTAATTTCTATAACTTTTGCCTCCTTGGATATAGGAAAGCATTCCATCTATTGGTACATGAAGAAACTCTGGTTTGTTCTTTCAGGGTGTGCTGACTTTCAGGGATATGGCTGTGGAATTCTCCCAGGAAGAGTGGGAATACCTAGACTCTGTTCAGAGGGCTTTGTACATTAGTGTGATGTTGGAGAATTACAGCAATATTGTCTCTGTGGGTGAGGATATTTATTTCTTGCAGAACTCCTAATTCAATCCACATCAATTCATCTTCGCATATCTTGAGGGAATTGACCTGGGAAGGGATAGTAAAAGAGTGTTGGAAAAAGCAGACTCATGAGCACACAGAAAAGCTAGGATCAGGTGGACTTAGCTGTTAGGTAGATAACCCACAGCAACCTGAAAGCTCAGTGTATTTGTTATGTAGAGCTGAACAAGGAGATGGGCTATTGCATGCAGCTGAACAACAGGATGTGGTTATCACATATGGATAAACAAGGAGGCAGGTTTATGGCATACAGCTGAATCAAAGGGACAGGTTTAGTTAAACTCAATAGGAGCAGTCACTGTAGGGAAGCAGTCTTCAGGCCATAAACATCCAGGAGAAGAAGCTAAGGTGGACATTTTCTGCACACACCATCAATGTTTCCACTTAGACTCCAGAAGAAGGCTTTGCTCTTTCTGAGCCTCAGCTGAAGAGGAAGACTTTGTCATTTTCCCATGGGTCTGAGACTGTGGTCTTGGGCATGGCCAGTTCTGTCACAGTAGACTTTCACTCAGGACTTCACAGACTCATGGCTTCTTCATCTCCTGACATTCATCCTTGGATCCGCATTTTAGACGTGTAGATTCTGTGTGAGGCTGTTTCAGAAACTAAAGAAAGTATCATAATTTTGGTAGTAGAAATGAAGTTTTTCATGCATTATGCATTTGTGTTGTGTTCCTTTAGGAGGTATTGTGCATCCTCGGTTTTGGTTCTATAATATATTCAGGAGTTCAGTAACATAGGCTCTATGTCCACCCATATCGCGAAGGTCCATTCTCATCGTTCATCTGATACAGTTTTAAAATACACAGGCTGAAAATGCTTCCTAAATATCTTTGAGATAGTGACAGGAAATAACAATTTGCAATTTGTTTCTAGATCCATTTATGTTTTTCTCTGGTCATCTGCTGAGCACAGTATTGTTTTAGCTTAGATGTCCAGGGAACTTTATAAAGAATCTAGCAAGGGTTATGTGCCATTTTACAAAGCACAGGAGTTGTCTGCAAGGTAGACTTGGTCACCTCTTTGAAGCCAGACAGAGTATCCTGAAATATGAAGAGAGAAGGGACAATGAGCAGATAGAGAATCAGGTGGGGTTGATCGAAAAAGCAGGTCCAAAATTAGGGGTTTGAGTGAGACAGGATGTAATATCTCCAAACAGCTTCACCACATTCATTTCAGTTCACAATAATTCTTGACAAGTTTACATTGTAAGGTGTTCTTAGTTATGTTGACTCAATACTAGAATACAAATGCTGCCATCTTGAAATGATTGTATGTTTTATAATCTGTCAAAAGTCCACAAAGTAGAATTATTTTTTTAATTTCTTTTCTTATAAATATGTCTTTATATTACATTCCTCATTTAAAAATATTATAATCTATTATGACTCTTCCATGAAGTAGGTTTATTCTGTAATTTCCTACCTTGTAAGTATGTCACTATTTCGCATCCTTAATAAAATTGCCCTTTCAGAAAGTCATCTCAGGAACCAAAGAAAGCAGTGGCCTGGGGAAATTTCCATTTAAGGAACTAGGAAACCACAGTAGTATGTGGAGTTGAGTCAACATAGGATTAGAAATAAGCAATTATTGACAATAATATCTCTTCCTCTAATACGCTACAGCATATGATATCTAGTAGAAATATTTATTTTGTCCTCATTACTCTTGAAAACCCTAACATGATTTTCAGAAAAATTCACAATGATAGTTTTAGGTAAGCATTTGATATTAAAAGCAATTAAGAATTCTAAAGTATAATCTTTGCTGTATCCACTTAGTGAGGCCAATATTATGAATGCAGTATTGGATTAAACGATTCCTTTGGTAACTTCTGGAAATTTTTATATAAGTAATGTATTCTAAATATAGTCAGAGAGCTCCATCCCAAATTTAATTCTTATTTCCTCAGTTAATTGTGCCAAGTTATATAGTTTATATAAGAATGAAGGGGACAGTGTAAATCATTGACCCTTGAATTAGTCCATACATCTTTGTGAGTATCCATGAGAATTATAATGGACAAAACATCAACCTCTCCTATAGTGAGAACTCTAGTATAAATTAACAGTTTACTTAAAAGAACTTAGAGAAACAGTCATATATTGAATCTGTTTAAATTTATATCTAACACTTTTAATCTCAATGTACTCATCTTTCAGAGAACTATTGCATGTGTGCTCTTTTCCACCAACATATGGATAATGAGACATACTCTAAATGCAGTGAGATTGACAAAATGCTTCATGAATCCACCCAATGCCCGGCTTATAAAACAAGGTATACTACAGAAAATTCTAATAACTTTTGCTGTGATTATAATCATTGGATTGCCTCGACTGAATCATCAAACATAAATAGATTTACACATATGCCCACTGGAGAAGAAGCGTGCAAAAATAAAAACTCATCACTTGCCTCTACCTTCAAAATTATTCAACAGGCAATCTGTATTGGAGAGAAACCACACAAATTTAGGGGAAAATGCTTTGGTTCTAACTCAAGCTTCAGTGGACTTTCAATAATTCCTCCTGGAAAGAAAATGTATAAATGTGATGTTTGTGACAAATACTTTACCCATTGCTCAAATCTTAGAACACATAAAAAATTTATACTGGAGAAAAACCTTATAGGTGTAGAGAATGTGATAAGTCCTTTCTTCAGTTGTCAGCACTTAAAAGCCATTACATTGTTTATATTGGATAGAAGCCTTACAAATGTCAGGAATGTGGCAAATCTTTTGCCCACTGTTCCACTTTCAGGAAATATAACAAAATCCATACTGAAGAGGAATTTTATAGTTGTCAAGAATGTGGCAAAGTGTTTTATCAGTTATTATACCTTAAAAGCCATTACAGAACCCATATTGGTGAGAAGCCTTACAAATGCAATGAATGTGTTAGATCCTTTATTCACTGTTCATCTTTTAGAAAGCATCAGAAAGTACATTCTGTAGAGAAGCTATACACGTGCATAGAATGTGGGAAGTCTTTCCTTGAGCTGTCACAATTAAAAAGGCATTACAGAACCCATATTGGAGAGAAGCCTTATAAATGTGAAGTATGTGACAAATCCTTTACCATGAACTCAATTCTGAAAACACATCATAAAATTCATTCTGGAGAGAAACCTTACAAATGCAAAGACTGTGACAAATCCTTTACCCAGCATTCAAATCTTAGAAGGCATCAGAAAGAGAGTTCATACTGGAGAGAAGCCTTACAAGTGTCAGAATTGTGACAAATATTTTACCCGGTTATCAACTCTTAGAAGACATCAGAAAATTCATGCTGGAAGTAAAAATACCATTGTAAATAAGGTGGGATATTTTTTATCCTGATCTTTAGCTTTGCAAGCCACAGCAGGACACATAGTTAAAACAAACAAACAAAACAAAACAAAACAAAACCTTTTGAAACCCTTTAATGAAGGTTGAAATCTTAGAAAATATCACAAGAATTTATACTGAAGAAAATTCTTGCAGGTGTAACATTGTGGACAAATTTTTAAGAAAAACATTTTTGATTTTGTACTCTGATATCAAAAGTAGATACAATGCGGGCAAAAATGTATGTAACCTAAGAAATGTGACCAAGTTTTTTATTTTTTTGTAACAGTTTTATTACATATCAGAAAACCTGTCCTGAAAAGAAAGCATATAAAATATATATATACCAATGTGGTATCTTCATTTCTTCATTGGAAATTTCATAGATACAAAACCCTCAAAATACAGTTTGTCAAATCTTCGTTTCTAAGGCTAAAAACGTAGATACATTAGAAAATTCACCCTGAGAGAAACCTGAGTTTGGCTTTTATTCTACCTTCAAAATAGTCATTCTGGAATAAAATGCTTCAAATATCAAGAGTGGGAAGCCTTGCCGGAGACATGTGAATGTAAACAACACATTCTCATGAATAGTACTCTGAACTCATCAAGAATGTGCAGGGAAGTCACTTTTTAGTACTCAACATTGGGGAGGTATTAATCCTGCTTTAAAGTGCAATTAGAAGTAATATTAGAAAGATCAAGGCATAAAGATTCATAGGTGTAAAGACCAGTGTACTATAATGAAGAAAACAATGAATACATGAATTCATCTTGGATTTCAGTGGGAGTGGATTCTTATATTTGTGCAAATGAAAAAATACTGTTTGGAAACTTATTTATTTTTTTGTATTGCCAATATTGGAATTTATTGAATTAGAACACAGTAGGTATTTCACAGTTTGTTGAAATGTAAATACGTGTGGTCTTGCTTGCAAATGATTATTTGATAATTTGTATCAACTGCTGCTTATCAAGCCCGACTCTAAGATACAGTGGAAGTTATGGAGTTAGTGACTGGCCCCTAACTACCTGAGACACCAGTCAGCTGGGGAGAATTCTTTAATGCCAGTTTCAGATTTGTATGGTAAACAACGCTCCATGCCTTCTTCCAGCTCACATATTCTTGCTACCTAGCCCCTCAGTGGTCTCAGAGCCTTGGAGGGTGAATTAGTCAGGATTCTCAAGAGCAATGCTTCTCAATCTTCCTACAGTTCCTCATATGGTGGTGATCTCCAACAATAAATTATTCTCATTGCTACTTCATAACTAAATTTTCTATTGTTATGAATTATAATGCAAATATCTGTGCGTTCCAATGGTGTCAAAGGGGTACCAACCACTGCTCTAAAAGACCAGAACTGATAGGGTGAATATAGATAATATTTTTAAAAAGACTTGTTAGAGTGGAGTGCAGGCTGTGTGGCTAGTTCCAAAATTGCTGTCTCTTGATGGAAAGTCTAAGATCCAACAGTTGTTGAGTCCATGAGGCTAAATGTCTCAGTTGGTCTTCATTTGGTCATTGGAATCCTGAAGAATAGGTTTTTTTTTTTCTTTTTTAAGTCTTTTTTCAAAATTGAAAATATATTTTCTCTATAGCATATGTTATGACAGAGTTCTCCTGCCTGCAGTTCCTCTAGGATCTCCCCACTTTTCACCCACTGAAATCAAAACCTTCTCCTTTCCTCTCATTACATTATATGCATCTAGTGTTGTAATGGCATTTCTTGGTCCTGGGCAGCCAGAGGTCCAGATCCACAAACCTGACACTCTAGACCCCTAATCTGCCCGCAGCTGCTCAGGTCCCCACAAATGTCTCAGACGCTAATATTAACTTCATGATGTTTGACCTATGGCTCAGGCACATTGCTATCTAGCTCTTACATCTTATATCAACCCATTTATATTAAGCTGCCTGCCATGTGGCCCGTAGCTCACCTGTGTTCCTTACATGTTGCTCTTATGGGCTTAGGGCTTGGTCTGTCCTTGACTCTGCCCTGCTTCTCCTACCTATGCTGTGATTTTCCCTCCTACTTTTTCTATGGTGTCTGTCATGGGCCAAAACAGCTCCTTTATTTAAAGATTGATATTCACAGCATACAGAAAGTTATTCCCATATCAATCTAGAATGATAATGATAATAATAAACCAGAATAGGAAAAGTAGTATATTCTAATACCAGGGAAGGAGTGCTTCTGCAGCAGGATAGATGAACCAATTAGAGAAGGGGCAAACATCAAAAAGAAAAGGGTTCTTTATCCCATGTCTATAGATCTGCCACCAGAAGTTGTGCCTCAGATTGAGGGTGGACCTTTCTACCTCAAGTGATCCAATCAGAAACCCCCTCAAAGTTTTGTTCATCTGTTTAGGTTCTGATTGACTCCAGGTGTAGTCTGTTGACAACCAAGATTAGCTGTCAGGATCCATGACTTCTAACTTGTGTTCCTTTACTTAACTCCCTGTTTCTAGAGCATTGTTGATGGTGAGTACAGTTACTTCATTTTTCTTAAAAGTCAAGTGAGAAAAAGGAGAAACAGCAGTATCCAAAAAATAAACTCTTAATAGCTTTTATGACTTTTGATTACAAACACAATATTTGGAAGCAGCTTTGTCAGTATATTGTGTAAATTAAAGCTGTCATAGTTGTGTGGTGTCCTAACTGGGGCCCTCAAACCTGTTGGTCACAGGTTTTGTCTAAGTTTGAAGTTGTAGATGTGAATTTCTTTTGTGGTGCAGGTTTTAATTCTAATCAGGCAGCTGGTTATCTTTATATCAGCCAAATCACTATTACACTAGGCCACATAGCTTCTCTGACCTTTTTATCATGATGCATGCAAAATCCATACCTGAGTAGGACTTTTTGCTATAATCCTTCCCAGAAATCTTAGTAGCATCCACTGGCAGTGTCTAGTTTTGGAATGCAATCAGCATCAATGACAATTGTCTCTATTCCTCTAGGGGCCACTAGAGCCTCCTTTGCCAAGGTCTCCTTGGGAGATATTCCCTGCACAGCAGTAGGATTTTACATAGACTTGGGGCATCTGACAGCTCTTGCTTTTATTCTCACAAAGTATACTTGTTAACTTTTATGATTTCTTATTCTTAGCTCTTTAGATACACTTGTCCATCTTTCTAATGAGTCTCTAAATCTAAAAATCACTTCTAGGTTAGTATTATATTTTCTGTATATAACCTTTTTTTATTTCCAAGAAGATTGCCAGGGCCACTATATAAGGTATAGAACCACCATCCTATTGCAAATGGTACAGTTATGAAAATGTTTTGGTGAAGCATTCTGAAAGTAGCATTTTTGAGCAAATGTCTGGTGATCACAGAAGCCTACAGCTGAGAAGATTCTAAACCAAACTGATAGGCAATACTTAACACAGCATAGAGAGATTTTATCCTTTGTTACAGTTTTTCTGGCTGTCTCAGTCTACATATTTTTACAAGACCACTGCATGTATTTTTCAACATTCATGAATTCGGTGAGTCTACCTCTAGTGCACAAGGAAATAATCACTCATTCTTTGGGAGGATATGCCTGTACTCTGTCGATTCCAGCTGAATGAACTGTTTCTGCAGAAAGGAGAGAACTGTATGTGGTCTACTTAGGAGACAACTGATTACCATTTGTTAAACGTAACCTATGTAGCATATGTCATTTTATACACGAGTGATATTTATTATATTAATAACTCTGAACACTGCGTGTATTCAGAGCACAACTGCTGTCTGTATCAATCAAAGCCCAAATACCTTTAGCATTAACACACCATTGTTTTATTCAATCACTGGACATGGTTCTCACCTGCAGGTCCCCTTCCCACTCTGTTATGGAAGGGCTGTAGAAGCTCCCACCCCTGAACACATCCTGTGAGTATTTTGCAGGAGCACAGTAGTAATCAATATTATCTCTTTGTTCTTGGGCTTCTGTTTTTTTTCTCTGTTTCTTAGGCCCTCTGGTTACTGGCTAGCCAGTCCTTAGGATTTCCAAGGACTCATCAGCACTAAATTTGGTCTTCATTTTTTTTTATTATTTTTGTTTTGTTTATTATCCACTTCCCCTAATGGCAATCACATGATGTAAATATACCACATTGAGAGTTCTCTGATATTCATCAGAGATGTCCATTATTTCTGTCCAGTCCACTCAGAAATCAAATCCTACCATAGGACTCACTAAAGCCAATGAAACTATAGGAGTCTTTAGGGTTCTGATAAATTGACCTCACTCTCGTAATTAAGAGAATCTTACAGGACTGCTGAAAAGGGATGAAATATCCCTTTCACCTTTGTTCTTCAGCTTATTTATTTTTTTTTATTATTCTACTCATCTCTTGTGTTCCACATTTTTGGATACCTGGAAAAGTTCTCTAAGCATACATTTAAAGCATAATAGACTTTCATTTGTCTCTTGCCAACTAAAAACTATAAATAATAGAATTTTTTGTATTGTTTTTGTTTTTTGAATTATGCTTTTTTTTTCACAAGCAATTCCCAATGAGTAGCCATATTGGCCTGAACATAATTTTTTTATGCATAGTAGTGGCTATATATGTTTTGTAACATCCTTTTGACAACCACAGTCTTTAGTCTCATAGGACATAAAATTTGTTCTAAACATTTAACCTTGTTTTAGGGCATCTCTGTACTCTCTGTTCGCCACTGGTCAGCCAGGTTTGCCATGACATATCACACAAAGAAAGATGCCCCATTAGGATTTTCACCACACACTTCCCCAACCTAAAAGTTGAAAGTCTATGAACATAGAAGAAATTTACAGAGCACCAAATAGACTATTTCTCCCCAAAAATGTCTGCTTACCCCATAATAATCAAGTCACAAAAGCTACAGAGTAAGGAAAAAATATTAAGAGGTACAAATTAAAAATGTCAAGTTACCAATAAAAGCAGATCCATAAGAATAACATGAGATAACTCATTGCAAACAGTGATAGGAAGAAGGTCTTTTTCAGATATTATACAGACACTAAAAGACCACATTTACCAGCCCTGACTATCAATCACCATAGGGAGAGTAAGCAAACTATTTCATTACAAATCCCGATTTAAATAACACCTATCCAGAAATCTGGTCCTACAGAAAGTCCTAGAGGAAAAATTCCAACCTAAGTAAGCTAGATATACCTATGAAACCACAAGCAATAGCTAATCACACAGAAGGAAAACCCAAACAAGGGAAACACACACCATACCACCAAAAATAGCAAGAAATATCAATCACTGGTCATTAATATCTCTTAATATTAATGAACTCAGTATACCTACCAAAAAGACAGGTTAACACAATGGACACAAAAACAGAAGCCATCCTACTGCTACATACAAGAAACACACCTCAAGTTCAAAGATGGACACTGCCTCAGAGTAAAGGTTTGAGAAAAAATTTCCCACTTAAATGGACTAAAAAACAAGTTGGTGCAGTTATCCTAATATCTAACAAAATAGACTTCCAACTAAAATCCATCGAAAGACATCTGGAAGAACATTACATATTTATTCCAAGAAAAATCCACCAAAATGAATTCTCAATCCTGATGATTTATGTCCCCAAAATAAAAGTACCCACATATGTATAAGAAACATTACTAAGGTTTAAATCTTGTAACAAACAGCACCCATTCATAGAGAGAGACTTAAATACCCAACTCTCACCAATGGATAGGTCTACCAGACAGCAATTTAAGAGAGAATTAAGGGATGTAACAGGTGTTATGACTCAAGTGGACTTAATAGATATATACAGAACTGTTCAACCAAACAGGAGTAATTCTTTTTCTCAGCACCCCATTGAACTTTCTCTAAAATTGATCACATACTCGGTCATAAAGCAAATATCAGTAGATAACAAAAAACATGGGAATAACTCCTTATACCTATCAGACCACCATGGTCTAAAGTTAGAGTTCAACAACAAGAAAAATCACAGTCTTCAAATTCATGAAACCTGAACATCCTCAGCCTCGCTCCACATCACTTCTACTGTCTCATCTGTCTTCCTACGCATGCCATAAATACCTTCTTTCCCAGTTGATTCACACCCAGGTTAAAATTAGAGATGTGGGCTACTACCTCTTTGGTTGTTAGCTTTGAACTCACAGAAAGATCTCTGTCTCTAGATTTATGGGACTAAAGGTGTAGGGAACCACTCTTGGTTAGGCATAGGTCACCACTCCTGATCTTTTCCCCATGTGGGGATTAAAGGCATAAGTTACGGCTCTCTGCCCATCCTGGATTGACTGTTCTCTGATAGTCTAGACTAGTCTTATTTAATATATGACATATCATCATAAGGCCCTGGATACTCTGTCTTCCACAAATAAAGGGCAGAAGGCTTTAATGGGTATCTAGTAATCTGGTTTATGATAAGAGAGAAAAAATTGCTTCAAATAAATATATCAGAGCCATTTAGGAAGTTTCATTACTAATTCAGCAACAACAATAACAGACAAACAAAATAACAAAACCCAGAAAAATATTTCTCACCTTCTGCAGCATCATAAAAGTAAAAGCAATTTGAACACTTTCACCTCCACATTTCTATATTATCCAATTCAGAACCATTTAAGCAAACCAGGAGAGAGTTTTTACAATGAAAGTTAAGAATTTTTCTAAGTGCTTAGCCTTCAGAAACAAAAAAGGCATCTAGAGAAAGAATAAAGTGCTACTTAAAATCTAGCTATGGCATATGTCTTCCTGATGCTGCACATCTGTGACAAGGCAGGACCCCAATCTCATATTCTTTTTGAGTTTGTTTGAAGCTTAACTAAAATTTGATCTTTCTGTTGAAGAATCCTGTGGGAAATTACCAAATTCTATCCTAGGAACTCAAGCTCAGGATGCCCTAGCTAATTTATCTTAGTTTCTCATTCCATTGTCTCCTTGTGCAAACCTGTTCCTCCAACTAAGCACTTACTTTCCTCCTGTCAAATGGTTTCCTTAGGTGAAGCCCACTTCACCCATATTGCTTAGCCAATGCTAGGACATGGTTCTCTCCTTCAACGATACCACATCCTGGACATTTGGGGCTATGCCTACATCCTGGAATACCCGTATGCTGTCCCACACAGCTGAAATAAAGACACTGACTAAAAACTGTTTTGAGTAGACTTCTTCTGGAAATTTCCTGTATTACCTCCTCCAGGTAGTCCCTCTGGCTTAAATTCTCTTCTTTGTCTCCTATATTATGGCCATGCTTATTCTTTCTATGTAATGAAGTGTTGATTCAAGTGCCAATTGTTCCAGAACAGTAGGTCATTCTTCAGTAATAGTATAATGGAAGCTGCCTAGGGATGAGAAGGATAGTAAAAATATATGATTAGAAGATTAAAGCTGATTCAGTAGGTCTTGCACAAAACTTTACTTATGCCAAGCAATTTTTTAAAAGTGCAATATCATCAACATGACTCTAAGATTCCATAATACTTTCATAATGGACAAGATTAGAAACACAGCTGACAGCTTATGCTGGGAAAAATATGGAGCAAGGGGGAAATGGTGGGAGTACTGACTGGTACAGGCACTTTGGAAATCAGTCTGGCAATTTCTCAGAAAACTAGATGTCAACCTTTCACAAGTCACTGCCATAGTGAACTTGGGCAAATAACAAAAGGATTTTCCATCACACTACAAGAAAAACTTACTCAGCTATACTCATAGCAGTTTATGTGTAATAGTACCTGGAAACAACTAAGATATCCCTCAACCTATGAAATGGACAAAGATAATGTGGCACATTTTCACAATAAGAAATGACTCAACTTTCAAAAACAAGGAAACCAGGGAACTTGAAGGCAAATGGCTGAAACCAGAAAAACATCATCCTGAGTGAGGTAATCTAGACTGAGAAAGACTAACATAGTATGTACTAATTCATAAGTAAATATTAGGTGAAAAATAAAAAAATAATTATATTATAATCTATATAATGAGAGAGACTAAGCAACAAGAATGGTTCATGGGGATACTCAGACGTCCCTGGGAAGGAGAAATATAAAAGATTTTATGAATGGACTTGGAGGAACATAGTATTTGGCATAGGCATGATTGGGTTTTAGGGAAAAAGGGGGAGAGTTGTGAGGGGAACTTCTGGAAGTGAATATTTTGGAGTTGGGTGGAAACCTGATGCAGGGTATCTCCAAGGTGTCTATGAGGAGGACCCCACTTTAGACTCTTAGGAATAGCATATAAATCGCCTGACCTGACCATCTCCTGTGATTAGAAAGCCTGGGCCAATTTTTATCAGAGAAGAGTCATCCAGTAACTGATTGAGGCAGATACAAACCCACAAGCAAACATGAGGTGGAATTTGGAAAACTCCATGGAATAGGAAGAGGAAAGGAAAGGGTTATTGTGATAAAGCTTACATAATCCACTAATCTGTGCTCCTAGGGGCTAGCAGAAATGAACATACAACCAGGGATGCTTCATGGTACTGACTTAGGCACTTTGCATAGATAAAACAATTGTGTAGAGTGGTCCTCTTGTGGCAATCTTAACAGGGAAAACGGAGGCTGTTTCTCACACTATAACTCACTTTTAAGATGGTATTTCTCATACTGATTACCTTGCCCAGGCTTAAAACTTGGAGAAGTGTTTAAGTATGTATCAACTTGATATGCCATGTTTTGTAGATACTCATGGGCTATTTGCCCCTTTCTGCATTAAATCAGAGGAGTGGTTTGTGATGAGTCAGAGTGGATGGAGGGAGGGACTGAAAGGGGAGAAGTGTGGAGGCTGAGACTGGGATATAAAATTAATAAATGAATAAATTTGTTGTTTTAAAGTACAGCATCTTATATATAATTTGGAAGTGGCATACTCCGAATGTAAGCAGAAAACCAAGTCAGAAAATATGGAAAAGATAACACAGAATAACTCCAGCACAGCTACCTAAGAACAAATAACCACAGCCTAGGCAGGAAGAGTCAGGTCCCATGTAATTACAATTATTACTCTTCAAATGCACTGGATATGGCCTCAGATAGGCCTTGAAAATTTTATTCCTAGACAAAGGGATAAAATTCCTAGACACATAAGGGAGAATATGAGAGAGAGAGAGAGAAAGAGACAGGCAGACAGACAGACAGAGGAAGAAATAGAGAAATCAAGAACCTGGTGCATACCAATCAATGGTTGCTTTTAGAAAATAGATTATTCAAAATGGTTGCAAGATAGCTCTCTATGATTATCCTTCAGGTCACATTTCTAATAAGAATTCCAGATGAGTTACCCAGTCTTCTTAGAATGGTTATAGTTGTGTATAGTCAGTCCATTAGGATCTAACCATTGTTTTAGCTTTTACAGGATCCCTAAGAAATGCCTTCGCCCTTAAGTCAGCAAGAAGCAACCTTATGAAAGACTACGCCCCTTATATTAACAGCATAATGTTAATATAAGTGCCTGAGTCATTTCTGGGGCCTGAGCAGCAGTGGTGGCAGAGGGCTACAAAGAGGTCTTCGGCGGCAGGTCTGTGGGTCTCGGACCTCTGGCTGCCTGGGACCAAAGAAACCCCACTACTACAGGTAATAATTATTCTCATAGAATAGTTATAAGTTAAAATTGGGTTGAGGACAGAACAATAATATAGCTTCAAGGATCTCTTTTGAAGAAGAGAAACAGGAATAGATAGGATAGATAAAGATAGATTGTTCTACCTACATATAAACAATTTTTAGTCGAATATATGGGCTAAGCTAAAGACAATTTGCACTGGCATAGATATTTGTATATTGATACCAGTGTGAAATCATTTTATATGTTTAGTTGAGATAATTTGTACATTGGTACAAAGTTTAATCTGAAATTGCTTTGTATAACCAAAGCAACTTGTACATCGATATAAAACTGAATCTGTAACTTTTATGTAAAATTGAATCTGTAATTGCTATATTTTATATATTCTTATACCTCTTTTTAAAATATTTGCACATTATTGTCATGTCCACTATACAATTTCTATCTCCATTTAACTATACTAGTTATAATGTATGATTGCACTAGATATGATATATGCACAAGATGTTTTATATACCTCTGTTTGGATGATATATATGTATATACATGTCTAAAATACTGTGGCCACTTTACATGGTATATATACCCCGGCTAATGTTTGACAGTCATACTAAAAGTCATTGTTCAGAGATTATACACCCCTTATATAGGTAATCTTATTTTATAGTACAGGTTTTAATCCTTAGGACGATAAAAACTTCAGTCAACGAAACTTAAGGTGCCATGACACAGTCATCTCAAATACAAGTTAGAATATCATAGATAGACAGGAGTCTTCAAACATTTCATAGACTCAACAAATATGGCATTTAATATTTGGAATTCGGCCGTGAGACACACGACGACTCCTGGTGTCATGCTCGTTTCCCAAGATGGTGGTGAGCATCAAGGACACTCCTTTGGAGTTTGTCCTTTTGGCAGAGAATAGCCAGTTGGGTAAAGAACTGCCCTTATCTTGATTGCTGACAGTACACACATGATGTTCAAGATGGACGAACAAGATGACTGAGGGAGACTGACAAAACATGCTGGAATGGATAAGACAGTCCCTCCAAAATTTCCCTGCTTGTGAAAAGATCTGTCAGATACCTTAGGCCTGTAGCCAATATGATAGATGCTCCAATGGCGCACAAAACCATAGGTGATTATTCAGGTAGCTGTGTTGCTGTTGTCTCCCAAATTTTGGAAGCCACTATTTCCATGTGCTTCAGACTTTCAGGTGATACCTTTTCCTTCTCAGGTCTTGAAAGGGTTGAAGAATAGGTATTTAAGCTTGCTACCCTATTATCCCTTAGCAAGGAACATTCAGATGTTGGATTTTCACTCTCCCAGATGAACATTTTGAAGTAATTTATGCACCCTACCATCTACCAATATTCTAGAAATATATGATGTACTTTATACCTGTCATGTTTTGGTTGTAGTTTGTACTTTATCCTCTCCTAGATACTACTTCATAATAATTCCTATTGTATATAGTCTTAGTTTGTAACCTTCTTAGTTAGAAAAAAAGGGGGAGATGTGGTGGGAATAAGGTGTCAGCTGCTAAGGACCAAAGATGCTTACCCAGGGTCGCAGGCTCCTGAAGGAGGAGTGGCCAACCACATTCACCCTTATAATTATTTCTCTATTCACTACATACATTGAACAATTTTATGATTTTTTAAATATAATCCAAGACCACATTATGTAACACGTTTCATTTAATTTTCTCCAATCTTCTTGACATATTTCAGTTTTTTAATGATCCCTGGCTGTTTGTTCAATCTCTTCGAGCAACTGTGATTTCAGCTTAGATAAATCTGTGGGTTTTCTTGTTATGTCTTTGTCCTCCCTGGATTCCAATGTCTAGTTCTGGTTATCTGATTCATGAAAAATGTCCCCCAAAATACTCATTGGACTTGATTAAATATTGGTCTAAGTTACATTTCTCTATACTGTAAAATAAGCATAGAAATATTGGCTTAATTAGGTCCCTTTAAAACACTCTTGATTTTTATTATCAATTAAAGTTCAAAATATCTCACAAACATTTCCCCGACTACCAATATCTCCTAACCTAGCTATTTATATTCAAAAAGTTAAGGCAGGCAAGAAGAGAAAACCATGGCAAACTTGGACAGCACTTTGCTTAAGATACTTGAATAATTATTTTACTCTTTATTATTTCCACATTCATTCAGTTGCACTTTTACCTCACCTCAGTAAGGAAAATACATACTTTTTTCTTATTATATGTCACAGAATATTAAAGGAATTGAAATCAGGTCACTTTAGGTCACAGGTGTCACCAGCCAAACTGTGTTCTTTTAGGAAAAATTTAGGAGATAGTGGCAATTTACCATACATGTGTATGTGTAAGAAAAGAGCTAATTGTATAAACACATGTTGACAAATTATAAGTGAAAGTATAAATAAAAGTAGATATCTAGAAAATGTAATGAGAACTGAATTTCCTAAGGGAAATATATTGCTTGAGAATAGACCCAAACAGGCTGTATTGTAAAGCTTATCTAGCTCATATTTTATCATGTAACTCTGAAGCACATATACATTTCATAATATCCTTTTAAAAGAAGACATATATGAAAGTACGTGTGCATTGAGCCCAGGCTTATGTAATTCAAGGCTATCAGTAGGCAGACAGACCCACCCATGGTGTCTTTCTTAATATCCAAGTGTTCTTCTTTCCAGACAGTATTAAAAGTCTTCAGGCTGGTGAGTAGATCAGCAGGCAATCTGTCTTCCCATAAAGCCTAGCAACTTGAGTTCACCCACAGTATTATCCTGTTTGAAAGAAAAAAATATATTTCCCTTGTTGTCCTCCAACCTCTACATGAAGTAGAAAATATATACAGGCCAAAGAGTGTATGTGGGAGTGGGTTGGAATAAAAAATAGATCTCTATTTTTATTTATTTTATTAAGAGATTAATAAATACCCTTATTAAGGTGATCACAGTTCACTTGCTACACATTGTATATGTAATTTCTTTTGTCTGTGAAAAAATAACTTCATATTCTGGGTATGGTCTTGAAAAGTCTATGTACAAAAATTAGAGTAGACAGACACAAAATGCATACCTTTAATTCCAGCTCTGTCAGGGGTGGAGCTAAAGCAGAAAAATCTCAGTGAGTTCAAACCTGCACTGGTCTACATAGTTAGCTCCAGACTAAATATGATTATGTAATGAGATTGCATTTCTACAATAATGACAATAATAATAACAACAACAATTAAATCCAAGATTATACCAAGAACCACAGATCTGACTGTGACCATTGTCAATATAAATAAAAGTGTGATTTCTGATGAGTCATCCAAACATTGGCTGTGATTATCAGTGTCTCAATTACATGGTCAAATCACTGGGTGTGTTGACTATGAATGTGTATAACACCTACAGACAAAGAAATCCTTTGACTGTCTTAAATAAATTCTACAATACTGAGGACATTCTATGAAAATCTGTTCATGATTTCATGTATTTGGAAATTTCTGTCCAGCCACAACTCCCAAATACCCAGTAGCTGTTCCCCAAATAATTGATTCAGAGATTAAAATTTTGGACCAGTGGTTCAAGCATATTGCTATCTAGCTCTTATTCTTAAATTAACTGAAAATTATCCATGCAACTTAGTGTTTCTTTTAGTAAACATTCTCATTTGACTTCCTCTGCATTTGACAGATCCCTGATTCTCTGCTCTTTCTATTCCAAAAATTCTATGACTCTGCTCATCCTGTCTGTACTTCCTGCCTGTCTACTTGCCAATCAGCATTTATTAAACTAATAAAAGTGACACGTCTTTATAGTGTACAGGAGCATTATCACACAAAACAACCCCATTTTTCTTTTCAAAACACTAACTCTAAATTAAATATCTTATGCTTAGCCTTTTTTTTAAACCAGATTGATACCAATACTCTAAATAAAGACAAACAGCAATAATCCATTTGTTTAAATGTAGGCAAAGTACTATAAACTATCATCTACTGATTAGGGGAGACTCTAATTTTGGGGAGACCCTGAGAAAATTTAAATTATGGCCATGTCCTGACTTGCATGTTATGTGAGGCTGAATCATCTACGCCAAGGGCCTTGGAGCTGGTCTAGATGCAGAACTCAGACAAAACTACAACAGATGTATCTGACACTTTGAATTATCTGGACTATCTGTTCCCATTGGACATTTTTCAGGAGTTTTCCCTTGATCAAACCTTATTTTCTTTAACCTGGAGTAAATCCACAGCCTCTACATTTCTGTGGATATAAAAGCAAAACTTCTTTAAAGTAATTTCTGTTTTTATTCAAAATTTCAAGTCAAGATAGTTGGGTAAACTTAGCATTTATAATCACATGCCTCTTAGCAGCTCTTGATTCTTCCTCTGGAGTCAAGAGTTCAAATCAACAGAATAACACATGGTATCTAGACTCTATATATTCCATCTATATGAGCTTTTAAAAATGTAATTTTCATGATCTTTTCTCTTTTTCTTTTTTTTAATCCTACTTATATTTTTAAGCACACTGTATATCATTTGAGCTTTTTTTTTTCAATCTGACTTAACTCTATTCTGTCTTTGTCTGACTCCAAAGGCCTTTAATTTGCTGAACACCATGATAGGATTAAAGCCTCAGATTTTGTAGCTAGCTCCACCCCATTTCTTGGCTTTCTGGCATAGGTCCTAGCAGGAGCCTCTCTCACCACACCATCTCTGAAGTTTTAGGGTCCATATTACTACTAAGCAGTACACCACAACCTCCTTGTCATGAACTCTATGTAAGTTTTTAGTACCAGGGCCTCTTAAAAGAGCCATAAATTTTTTGCTACTAAGGCTGAGCCAAGAAGCCTTTCCTTACTTTTAAATTAATATTATTTTTTATTATTTATTTAATTTTTTTCCCATGTACACCACCACTTGCCCTCTCTACCTTGTCTCAGTTCCTCCAAGTCATCCCTCAGCCTTCCCCCACCCCAACCCCATCCTTTCCCAAAGGAAATCAAGCAGTCAAGTCGGGTCAGTTCAGTCTGGTGTTTCCAGTTGAGGTGGGTTAGAGTCAATCATCTCAGTATTAAGGCTGAGTTAGGTGTTCCTCTGTAGGGAATGGGCTCCCAGATGTCAGTTTATGCACAGGAACTTAGTCTGATCTTACTCCAAGAGGCCCCACAAACTGCCCATGCCATTCAATAGTCATCTACCTTTTGAGGGTAGTTCCTTTCCATGAAAGTTTCTCAGTGGCTGTTTCTGATTTAGTGAGCTCCCAAGAGCTCCAGGCAGCTGTCTATGTGAATCTCAAAGGCTTTTCAATTGCTTTTTAAAAATATCCTAGGATGTCATTGTATACAGTATCTTTGACCTATCCACATACATTACTCAAGAGAATACATAAACAGAGTACAAATTCATAGATATCCACTTGCATTTGTCTTTTGAGAAAGGAGTAAATTTAAATAAAATAGTGAATGGAAGTTCATGATACTCACTAAAAATTTGTATATTATACAAATTATAATTTCATTGAAATTTGTTATAATTTTACTATTGAAATCTAGGAAATCTCTTTAGTATATAAATAATTCAATAAAATTAAAATTACTGTGGGTGTCTCTGTTATCACTACGTCAAGCAGAGTAACAATTCACATGAGAGCAGAAGGAAATCCAGTTAAACATAACTCAGTACCTTGTGTTGAATCAAAATTTAGAGTGACAGTGAGTGGTATTTTTTATGCATATTTCAGTATAGTACAATTTTGGAAAATAACCCTCCTGTTAACAAATTGGCACAATGACATTAAATCTTTTTAATGTAGATATCACTACTTCTCTGAATATAGGTTGTATAGATAGGCTACCTGTGTTTTCTTAAAGGTTTGAGGAAGAAGCTGGTGTGGTCTTGATCATAAAGATGGCAAAGAAATCATTCAGGCATTAGCCATTGCAAGTATTGACTCTGAGATCTTGAATAAGACTCTGGCCATACAGATAGTTAAAAGGTCACCTAGGCCACTAAGTTTATTGAGTTCTGCTTGTGTGAGCCTAGTATTGTCAGGTTCCATGGACAGTGCAAAGATTAATGAGACCATTAGGTGCCCCAGTCTCAGCCTTGTGGGTCAGAAAGAGTATATAATGTTTTCCTTTAAAAGACAACCTTACCAAAAACAGTCTACAGATTCAATGCGATCCCCATCAAATCCCAACACAACTTTCACACACCTTAAAAAAACAATACTTAAATTCATGTGGAAAAACAAAGAACTCAGGATTGTCAAAACATCCTGTTCAATAACAAAATATCAGGAAACCATACTATCCCTGACTTCAAGCTATTCTATAGAGCCACAGTAATAAAAAACACCTTGATACTGACATTGAAGATCTTGAATTGTATAACCCAAAATTAATGCACACACTATGAACACCATCTTTCCAACAGATGCACCGAAAATATACAATGGAAAAAAGATAGTATCTTTAACCAATGGTGCTAGTGTAACTGGATGAAGGTAAATAGTGGTATGCTACTTCATCTATATTTATCACCTTGCATAAAACTGAAGCCCAAGGGGATCAAAAACCTCAACATAATACCAGTTATACTGAACTAGAAAGAAAAAAGTGAGAAAAACCCATTAATGAATTGGCAAAGGAAACCACTTCCTAAATATAACACAGCTACTTTCAAAAACAGTATGGTGGTTCCTCATAAAACTGCAACTCAATCTGTCTAGTGAACAAGTAACAACACTACTAGGCATATCCCAAAAATGCACATTCTTACCCTGAGGACATTAGCTTAACTATGTTCATAGAAGCATTAGTTATAACAGCCCAAACCTGGAAACAACCTAGATGCCCTTCAAATCAAGAGTAGATTATAAAATTGTGGTACATTTACAAAATGGAGTACTACTTACTGGTAAAAAATATGACAACCTGAAATTTGCAGGCAAATGGCTGGATCTTAAGATATCATCCTAAGTGTGTTAATACAGACCCAGAAAGACAGACATGGTATGTACTCACTCATAATTAGATTTTAGACATAAAACAAAGGGTAATCAGGCTACATTCCACAATTTCCAGAGCAGCTAGGTAACAGGAAGAACTTTAGATCTCCAAAGATCCCCA
The DNA here is from genome assembly GCA_033318265.1 of Phyllotis vaccarum. Lineage (NCBI taxonomy): Eukaryota > Metazoa > Chordata > Mammalia > Rodentia > Cricetidae > Phyllotis > Phyllotis vaccarum. Next base: position 146,103,663 of record JARWLC010000003.1, on the reverse strand, counting down.
TGGGAAGAGGAAAGCGAGAAGATTTCCTGAGTAAATTGGGTGAGGGAGCAAGGTGAGGTGGAAAGAGAACCTGGGAGAATGGGATGGGTAAGAAAGTAACAGAGAGGCAGAACAAAATTTCTTGATAGAGAAACCCTCGGTGGGCTTAGAAAAAAGCCTGGCACTAGGAAAAATGCCCAAGAATTCACAAGAGGACCCTGTCTAGAGCTCCAAGCAATAGTAGAGAGAGTGCCTAATAGTCCTTATCCTATAACCAAACGAATGACGACCCTAATTTTAGTTATAGAACCTCCATGTTACAACTGATGAAGGCAGAAGCAGAGATACTTAGATAAGCACTGGGTTGAGCTCCTATTCCAAAGGAAGATAGGGAAGAGAGAGTATATAAGTAAAGGTATCATGATCATGATGAGGAGACCCACAGAGATGGCTCACCTAAGCTCTTGGGAGCTCATTGACTCTGAAATGACAGCTGAGGAGCCTTCATGAAAAGGAACTAAACCTTCTGAATGTAGATGACAGTCAAAGGGAATGGGAAGTTTGTGGAGCCTCTTCAAGTCTGGTGCATGCACTGGCTTCTTGGAGCCCATCCCTTATAGATGAACACCTTAATCAGCCTTGATATTGTGGGAAGGGACTCAGTCCTATGCTAACTGTTTATGTCAGTTCAAACTGGCTCACTTTAAGAATCCTTACCCTCCCTTGGGGAATGGATAGAAAATGGTGTGGGGTAGTCTGAGGAAGAATTGGGAGTAGGGGAGGGAATGATAGCAGTGGGAAAGAAAAACTTTTTAAAATTAAAAAACCCCAAACACCAAAACAAACAACAACAATAATATTATCATTGTATATGAGAAAAAAATGTGCTGGATTATCTCATTTTATTTTCTATCAATCAAGTCATGTAATAATGTTGATATTGCATCATCACTTATATGTATAGCTTTAATAAAATGAAATTTCCTATAAGACAAACTTGCCTATTTAACAATTCTGGTTTTCCTAGTGCTATCTGTGAGAGCAAGCCCATTTATGTGTAGTGGATTTATGATGTTACATTGTAAATAATAATCCCACCTAAGAGTTTAATAGAACATTCTGATTGGCCAAAGGCAGTCAGGAAGAGTGGTTGGGGCTGCCAGAGTAAGAAAACTCTGGGAACAGGAAGAACAGAGCAGAAATGTCACAGAGACTCCAGAGTTGCCAGACAAGCCAGAAGAAGCAGAGGACAACTATGCTGCTCTGAGAAAGGTACTGAGCCCCATGGCTCTGCTGTCTGTCTTTCTGTCTCTTATTCTCTCTCTCTCATACTCTTTCTTTTATTTTTGTTTTACTAGCAGGAGTTGTGCCGGCGGAGGCCCCATCTCGGTTCCAGATTCTTTGTAGATTGCTGATAGGAGGAAATGTTATTTACAGTGGAAAACTTAAGCATTGTCGATATTCAAAAGATATTTATATCTTTCATGACTTTAGGAGACTGGAAGCAGACAGAATGAGATGTTTGAGAGGTACAGAAACTGGGAGGAACAAGGTTTAAGATGAAGTCACAATAATATTGGTCCCTAAATATTTTGCCTTCTGTCTCACACCAGGTGGCTTTTATGATGTGAGACAGAATTTTTCATATTTCTTTACCAATATGCTTGGGTTTAGAGAAGGAGAAAGCCACAAGTTCCCTAGTCAAATCAGGACCACTTTTTTATTTTTATTTTTAATTTTTTTTTGAGGTGTAGGTGCAAGATGTAAAGCAGTAAAAATTGAGAAATTACCCAGTAGTGCATGTGTATATCAGTTGGTCTCGTAGTCCATCTTGTACATTCCTTAATCATCAGTCTGTCTTCTATTGCAGGTGAGTAATTATTCAATGTTTAGTCAATGCCATAAAAATAGTTGTATCTATTTTCCTGTAAAGACAAAACTGAGAGACCCTGCCCCAGGTTTGTTAAGTGTGTTTTCCTTACCATGCATCCGTTTGTCATGTCAAGGATGAGCAGTTACTTTTCTTGTTCAGGAAGAGACTCCTTTTCGAAGCGGGCTTTTATTAGTTTTGTCGGTACCCATATCTTTTCTGTCCCTGTTGAAACAAGAGCAAAACCCCTACCCCATCGAAGCACATACCCTGGCTTCCATTCGGAAGTCAACACATCTTTGAAGTAAATGGGTTGATTTAACTCAGAAGATTTCTCTACTACCCAATGTCTCTCAGCAGCTGATGTTCCCTTTTCATCAGCGTTAAGAAAATTTAAAGTCAATAAGGCACTGTGCAACCTCTCTCTGGGTTTTTTCATTTCTTTCTTTTGTTTATAAAGCATCTTTTTAATGTGCGGTGAGATCACTCCACAACTGCCTGTCCTGTAGGATTGTGTGGTATCCCTGTAATATGCTTTATATCATAGTATGCAAAAATTATCTTCTTTTTTCGGGAGATGTAAGCTGGAGCATTGTCAGTCTTAATCTGAGTTTGAATTCCCATTATGGCCATGGCTTCCAAAAGGTGAGTAAGTACAGCATCAGCATTTTCAGAACTCAGGGCAGTTTCCCATTGCATTCCAGAATAGGTGTCAATAGTATGATGTACATATTTCATCTTTCCAAATTCTGGAAAGTGAAACACATCCATTTGCCATATATCATTTCCGTGTGTACCCTTAGGATTAGTTCCTGCAGGTAAAGATGGTTGGTTATAGAAAGAGCAAGTGTTACATTTTTTTACTATTTCTTTTGCTTCAATCCAAGTGATGGGAAAACTCTTCTTCAGCCCTTTGCTGTTAACATGATGTTTTTCATGAAATTCTGTGGCCTTTAGCATGCTTCCTATTAGCAACAGATCTATTTCCTCATTACCCTGCACTAGAGGGCCTGGGAGGCCTGTGTGTGCCCTGATATGTGTTATGTACATAGGAAGTATCCTACCTCTGATGATATCTTGTAGTTGTATGAATAGTAAGGTCAAGTCTGTATCATCATGAATGAAGTCAGCAGTTTCAATATGTGAAACAACTCTTTCTGCATATTGAGAGTCAGTAATTAAGTTAAGAGGCTCTGTGAAATCCAACAACACCATAATAATCGCATATATTTCTGACTTCTGAACAGAGTTATAAGGGCTCTGAGCCACTTTAGTTAGGTTTTCAGACTTGTAGCCAGCCTTCCCTAAATTGTTTGCATCTGTATAAAATATAGGGGCTCCAGAAATTGGTTCATCCTGTACTACACGAGGAAAGATCCAATTAGTTTCCTTTATAAATTGAATTCTCTTGTTTTGGGGATATTTATTATTAATTTCTCCTAAAAAGTCACTGCAAGCCTTTTGCCAAGGTTCACTGTCTGCCCATAATCGTTCAATTTCTTCATTAGTCAAAGGCACAACAATTTCTGCAGGGTCCTTTTCAGTCAATTGGCAGAGTCTCAATTTACCTTTAAAAATCAGATCAGCAATTTTTTCGATATATGTCTTCATCTTTTTGCTTGGCCTATGTGGCAGAAATATCCATTCTAATATGATGCTTTCTCTTTGCATTAAGATTCCTGTTGGAGATTGTCTTGAGGGTAAAATAACAAGTATGCATTCTAGGTCTGGATCCACACGATCCACATGTGTTTCTTGAAGTTTCCTTTCTACCAACTCTAATTCTTTCTTGGCCTCATCAGATAGTTTTCTTGGACTATTTAAACCCTTGTCACCTTCTAAAGTCTTGAATAAATTAACTAGTTCATAGTTTTTTATACCAATCATGGGCCGTATATGAGCAATATCTCCTAGTAGCTTTTGAAAATCGTTAAGAGTCTTCAATTTATCTCTATTTAATTTTACCTTTTGTGGCCTAATTTTTTGTAAACCTATCTTATATCCTAAATAATTGATAGAATCTCCCCTCTGTACTTTTTCTGGAGCAATTTGTAGTCCCCAATTAGGCAATACTTTCTGTAGTTCTTTAAATAATATTTCTAATGTCTGTGGGTTTGGGTCTGCCAACAAAATATCATCCATATAATGGTAAATGATAGATTGTGGGAAGCGCTTGCGCAGTATTTCTAGTGGTTGTTGTACAAAATATTGGCATAAGGTGGGACTATTTAACATTCCTTGTGGCAGGACTCTCCATTGGTACCTCTTAGCTGGCCCTGAATTATTAAGAGTAGGCACCGTGAAAGCAAATTTTTCTTTGTCTTGTTCCTGTAAAGGTATGGTAAAAAAACAATCTTTCAAGTCAATAACTGTAATAGGCCATCCTTTAGGTAGCAGAGAAGGCAGGGGGATACCAGATTGTAAGGAGCCCATAGGTTGAATCACCGTATTAATTGCTCTTAAATCTGTCACCATCCTCCATTTTCCAGATTTTTTCTTGAAACAAAAACAGGAGAATTCCATGGACTGGTTGATTCTTCGATATGCTGCACCTGTAACTGCTCCTGTACCAACTGTTCCAAAGCCTGAAGTTTTTCTTTTGTCAAAGGCCATTGTTGAACCCAAATAGGCTTTTCTGTTAACCATTTCAAAGGCAGTGCTGTGAGTGTCTTATTAAGATCTGTGGATATAGGGCAATTCTTTTGTACAACTTGAATGGCTGGTGAATTTTTTTCATTTTTGGAAACATAGTTGAGCCTCCAGCTGACATCAGAACCAGGAGGGATTTTAATCTGGGTATTCCATTGCATTAGGAGGTCGCGACCCCACAGATTCACTGCTATATCAGCCATATATGGCTTCAACCGTCCTTTCTGAACTTCTGGTCCTATGTATTCAAGCCACCTCACACTCTGTTTCACCTGAGATATTGTTCCAATACCCAGAAATTGGATATCTACTGTCCATAAAGGCCATCTTGGATGCCATGACTGTGGGGTTATGATCGAAACATCAGCCCCCATGTCGACTAAACCCTGGATATAAATATTATCTATCTGTATCCCCAATTTTGGTCTTTGTTCATTTATCGAAATCTGCCAAAATATTTGTTTAGTAATTTTCTTTGGAGTTTCTGAATCTTCTTTTGAATTTATGTTATCATCTGATACTGTATGTTTTTCAAGATCAGGTATTGGGTGTTCTATTCGTCCTGAGAATGCTGGTCTTCTACTATGACCGGATATGATCTCACCATCCTCGAATTTGGAGTCTGATTTTGGGGAGCTTCCCGGGGAAAGCCCCAAAGACGTTTCCCGATGGCAGAGGGTTGCCTTCTTTATCTCTGGTGGATCTACATTCATTGGTCCAATGCCGTCCCTTGCCACATCTTCTGCATAATCCAGAAGGCAATGGCCTTCTGTTCAAATTAAACCTAGATCCGGCATCATTTCCAAGAGTACTTTGTGTACAGTTTCGTCTTATATGGCCTTGTCTACCACAGTTGAAACAAGTGATTCCTTGGTTCCTCTTCCTTAATTTAGCAATGGCTTGGTCTACCCAATTGTCTTCATTACTATGGAGAGGTACAGCATTGATTGTATATTGAATCCATTCTTCTATAGGCACGGCTCTGATTTTTAAAGGCAGAAGCATTCTTCTACATTCTGGATTAGCATGATCAAAGGCCAGAGAAAGTATTATTTGCTTTCTAGCTTCTGGATCTGATATTGCTCTATTTACAGCCGTGGTAAGCCTGTGTAGAAAGTCAGTATAAGGCTCTTTTAAACCTTGTTTGACCTTAGCATAATGCTCAATTTTTTGACCTGGGTCCAAAATCTTTTCCCATGCATTAAGTGCAGCAGTACGGCATAGCAATAAAGTATGTTCGTCATAAGTAGTTTGAGTCTTCACGTCAGCAAACATTCTTTCACCAAGGATTTGGTCCTGAGAAGCAAAGAAACCCCTATTTCTTCCTTGGTGTTCTAAGGTCTTGGCTTCCTCTCTAAACCAGCTTCTCCACTGTATGTTTTGGCTCTGGTCCAAGACAGCAGCCGTTAGCTGCATCCAATCGAAGGGGAGGATTCGGTTTTTTGCAGACCATGAATTCAGGAGCTGCTTTACATAAGTAGAGTGGATACCATACATGGATATTGCCTCTTTAAAATCTTTGATGTCTTTCATATGTAGTGGCTCATAACTATACTCTACATATTCTGAGGAACCCCCTGGTGCTATCTTTGTCTGAATAGTATCTGGGAACAATAGTGGTGGTGAAGGGGGTAGCCCCGTCATGTTTACAACTGTATGTAAAGTATTTCCAGTACCATAACACCCCATTGGGGTTTGACCTGAACTGTTCTGAGCATAAGATGTATCATTGCCTTTTTGTAGTGTTGCAATATGGTCCCCACATTCTTGTATTTTGGATATTATGGGTTCCCATTCATGGATTTTGGATACTACAGTTTCACATTCTTGGATTTTGGATACCACAGGTTCACATTCTTGGATTTTGGATACTACAGGTCCACATTCTTGGATTTTGGATACTACAGGTTCCCATTCTTGGATTTTGGATGCTACAGGTTCCCATTCTTGGATTTTGGATACTACAGGTTCACTTTCTTGGATTTTGGATACTATCTGTCTCAGAGCTTGACTTTCTTGATGAAGTAATCCTTCTAAAGACCTCGCCGAGTTAGCAATTTTTAGATCTACATCATTAACATAATTAGTGATTTTCTCGTCCACTTTATTAATGTGGTCAACAACTTTCTTGTTTTCATCAGTTACGTAGAGTTTATATTGTTCTTGTACAGTGCTATCATTATGTGAAAGCTTGTTGTAACCAATTTGTAGAGTATCCATCGTTTTTGACATAGCATAGTTTGAAAGCTGTAATTCATATATCTTGGACAACAGCTGCCGATTTAAGTTCTGCATCTGCTTAACCTCATCTGACACCATAGCGTTTGATAATTCTATAATACCAAGTTTGGACGGTAATTGAAGGTTCAAATTCGTGACCTCAGTCATCACCCTTCTATTGTGGAACACAATATAGAAACAGACCAAAAAATAGTAAAACTGGGGTATTGAATACCTCAAGTTATTCATTTAAAAACTTGTCAACCATCGTGGAAAAATATATACCGAATTCCTCAAAAGAATAGTTGTCAGCCATTACCTCAATCCAGGTGCAATGATGTTGTGTGGTCAGAAGATGTCAGAATAACATTTAGTGCCCTGCTGTATGGCGGATGCAGAGACCCCCAGCACGCTATTCCCAGATCCTTGGTGTTAAAGGGTCTCAGCGGACAGAATAGAATCCTTGGAAAAAGCAAATTCTCACAAGTCAAGACAGGATGTTAATTACAAGATAGAATGGTTTTAGTTTCCTTTGTTCACCTACAGGAGTAATTTACAATTGTCCCAGGTTACTGGGGCTAGGGGTGGAGCTGCCGCTTGAATCTGCAGTTCCTGGGTCAAAACCAGCCAGCCAGGTTGGGGGAAGGGTACGGGTGCAGTTGCAGTTTAAACTCGGTTAAGATGATCTGAGCAGTCGTGCAGCTAGGTAGTGGGGCCAAAGCACGCAGGTCGCACGGCTGGATGAGGGGCAGAGTCACCGCTGGCGCCTCAGCAACTGGAGGAAGCCATTTGGAGGTCACCGCTCAAAACCAAACCCGCATGGGGCTGCACCCTCTGTGCTGTAAATACGACCTGCTCACACTCAAAATGTGACCTGAGTGCATTCTAAGCCTGACCCGCGGGTCCGCCAACCCGGGAGTGTTGTGGGATTCAGGTGTCAGATGATAAGGTCCAAAGAAGCTTATCCAGGGTCAAGGGCTCCTGGAGGGGGTGTGGCCAACCCCATTGATAAGGGGCTGCTGGGACGCTGGGAGGCGCTCTTCCTGGTTCCTGGCTGCTGGAGGGAGGATCCCATCTTCCGTCTGCAGACTCCAGTTCCTGTTCAGGTGCTACTGTAATCTGTTGCCTCTACCGTGAGTGTTGGTTTATATTTTAATAAATATCTATCTGGTATTGGTGTCCTTGTGGGTAAACTCCATCTACATCTGGCGCTAACGTGGGGCTCGAACCCACGACCCTGAGATTAAGAGTCTCATGCTCTACCGACTGAGCTACAATGCTTAAGTTTTCCACTGTAAATAACATTTCCTCCTATCAGCTATCTACAAAGAATCTGGAACCAAGATGGGACGTCCACCGGAACAACTCCTGCTAGTAAAACAAAAATAAAAGAAAGAGTATGAGAGAGAGAGAATAAGAGACAGATAGACAGACAGCAGAGACAAAAATAGAAAAATCAAGAACCTGGTGCGCACCAATCAATAATTGCTTTCAAGAAATAGATTATTCAAAAACAGCTGCAAGATAGCTCCTTATGATAATCCGTAAATCACACTGCTAATTAAGTTTCCAGATGGAGTTAACCACTATCCTAAAAATGGTTATAGATGTATGTGGTCAGTCCATTAAGAACTAACCATTGTTTTAGCTTTTACAGGATCCCAAAGAGATGCCATCGCCCTTAAGTCAGCAGGAAGCAACCTTATAAACGACTACGCCCCCTTTCCCAATAAGTTTTATGCTCCAAAGGTTGTGGGTAAAACTGGGTAAAAGACAAAACTATAATATAGCATCAGAGATCTTTTTTTGAAGAAGAGAGGGGGAATAGATAGGATAGATAAAGGTAGACTGTTCTACCTACCTATACTTCATTTTAGCTGAATGTATGGGCTAGGCTAAAGACAATTTGCACTGTCATAGATATCTGTATATTGATACTAATGCGAAATCATTTTATATGTTTAATTGTGATAATTTGTACATTGGTACAAAGTTTAATCTGAGATTGATTTATGTAACCAAAGCAACTTGTACTTCGACATAAATCTGAATCTGTAACTATTATGTAAAGCTGAATCTGAAATTTCTATATTTTATGTATGCCTCTACATTTGTTTAAAATATTTGCACATTATTGTCATGTATACTATGCAATTACTACCTTCATTTAACTATACTAGATATAATGTATGATTGCACTAGTTATGATATATGCACAAGATGTTTTATATACCTCTGTTTGGATGATATATATGTATTTACATGTCTAAAATACTGTGTCCACTTTCTATAGTATATATACCCCTGGCTAATATTTGACAGTCATACTATGCTAAAATTCAACCGTTTCATAGACCCAGAGAATATGGCATTTAACATTTAAAATTTGGCCACGAGAGACACGACGACTCCTGGTGTCACTGCTCCCTTCACGAGATGGTGTTGAGCATCGAAGATACTCCATTGGAGTTGGTCCTTTTGGCAAAAAATGGCCGGTTGAGTAAGGAACTGTCCTTACCTTGATTGCTGACAGTACACACATGATGTCAAGCTGGATGAACAAGTTGATAGATGGAGACTGACGAAACCTGCCTAGACAGGATAAGACAGTCCCTTCAAAATTGTTCTGCTTGTGAAAAAATCTGTCAGATATCATAGGCCTATATCCAATCCGATAGATGCTCTAACAGTGCACAAATCCAGAGGTGATTGTCCAGGTAGCTGTGTTGCTGTCCTCTCCCAAATTTTGGAAGTAACTACTTCCATATACTTCTGTCTTTCAGACAAATTCACCTTCCTTCTCAGGTCTTAAAGAGGTTGAAGAATAGATGTTTAAGGTTTTCACCCTAGTATCCCTTAGATAAGAACACTCAGGTGTTAGATTCTCACTTTCCCAGATTAACCCTTTAAAATAATCTAAACACCCTACTATCTACCAATATTCTAGAACTATTAGATGTACCTTATATAAGATAGGCTTTGATTAGCAATTATACTTTGACCTCTCCTAGATACTACCTCATAATAATTCCTACTGTACATAGTCTTAGTTTAGAACCTTCTTAGTTAGAAAAAGGGGGGAGATGTTGTGGGACTCAGGTGTCAGATGATAAGGTCCAAAGAAGCTTATCCAGGGTCACGGGCTCCTGGAGGGGGTGTGGCCAACCCCATTGATAAGGGGCTGCTGGGATGCTGGGAGGCTCTCTTCCTGGTTCCTGCCTGCTGGAGGGAGGATCCCATCGTCCGTCCGTCTGCAGACTCCAGTTCCTGTTCAGGTGCTACTGTAATCTGTTGCCTGTACCGTGAGTGTTGGTTTATATTTTAATAAATATCTATCTGGTATTGGTGTCCTTGTGGGTAAACTCCGCCTACACGTGAGGGGGGGTAGGAGACGTTGGGCGCCAGATGTAGGCAGAGTTTACTTAGAAGGCACCAGTACCAGATAAATATTTATTAAAATATAAATCAGAACTCACGGTACAGTTAACAGATTACAGTAGCACCTGAAGAGGGACTGGAGTCTGGAACGGTGAGGACAGTCCCAGATGCTACCCCAATCATCCAGGAACCAGGAAGATAGCGTCTCCTGTTTCTGCAGCCCCTTTTCAATGGGATTTTCCCCGCCCCCTTCAGGGGGCCCGATGCCCTGTATAAGTGTCTTTGGACCTTATCAGCTGACATCTGAATCCTACAACATATATTTGAAATAAAAAACAAGGTGCAAAATGGGTCTACTCTCATCTACTAGTATTGCATTAATGTTTACAATAAATATTACTTAAACAGTGATCATATTTCCCCAAACAACATGACATAACAGGAAAATATTCTTAAGTATCTGGAATAGTTTTGACTTGGTATGATTTTATAGCATTGTTCTTTAATTTGGTTAACAAAGCTTTATTGCATAAGCCATTCCTAGTAGGAATATTTTTTTACTAATTATATATAAGGTTTATATTAATGTCTCTATAACATTTTATCATAAATAGTTAATTTTCCAACAAATCATGTATGTCTATTAAGTTCATATATAGATACAGTTTCTAAATTTATAGCAAATATATTCTACCTGAAAGGGGATTTTCTTGTATTTACTAAGCTTTGAAAATTGAGGGCTTTAAAGTGTGTAAAAGCATTGTCTTTATATGAAGTATAAAGACTAAGAGATATAATTACTTTGAGACACCATAAAAAATTAATAAGATTGTCCATTATATTAATTTTCTGATGGATTCTAATATTAGAGCATTTGGTAAATAATTTTTGACATTCTTAACATTTGTAAATTTAGTCATAAGAATTGATTCTATGGTGAGCCTGAAGATTTGGTTTACAAGTAAAGAACTTGGCACTTTCTTTACTTCTGATAGATGTATCAAGAGATGGATACTGCTGTAGGCTTTAAAATTTGAGTCATGGGTAAGGAACTTCCAACATTCTTTCCATCTATAACATCTGTCACTAGTGTGAATCCTGTGATGAGCATGAAGATGTGAGACCTAGTTAAAACACTTTCCACATTCATTATGTTTTTAACCTATCTTTTGTTTGGATTCTATGGTGAGCATAAAGAGTTGGGTTATGCGTAAAAGATTTGCCACATTCTTTACTTGGTGAGGTTACTCACTAGTATGGATTCTGTGATGAGCTTGAATATTTGAGTTCTTGGTAAAGGACTTGCCACATTCTTTACATTTGTAAGGTTTGTCACCGGTATGGATTCTGTGATGAGTTTGAAGAGTTGACTTTTGGGAAAAGGACTTGCCACATTCTTTACATTTGTAAGGTTTGTCACCAGTATGGATTCTGTGATGAGCTTGAACCGTTGAGTTTCGGTAAAAGGACTTGAAACATTCTTTACAATTGTAAGCTTTGTCACCAGTATGGATTCTATGATGGACATAAAGATGTGAGACCTGGGTAAAGGACTTGCCACATTCTTTACATTTGTAAGGTTTGTCACCAGTATGGATTCTGTGATGCCTTTGAAGATTTGAGTTTTGAGTAAAGGACTTGCCACATTCTTTACATTTGTAAGGTTTGTCACCAGTATGGATACTGTGATGAGCTTGAAGAATTGAGTTTAGGGTAAAGGACTTGCCACATTCTTTACACTTGTAAGGTTTGTCACCAGTATGGATTCTGTGATGAGCTTGAAGATTTGAGTTCATGGTAAAGGACTTGCCACATTCTGTACATTTGTAAGGTTTGTCACCAGTATGGATTCTGTGATGAGCTTGAAGAGCTGAGTTTAGGGTAGAGGAATTGCCACATTCTTTACATTTGTAAGGTTTGTCACCAGTATGGATTCTGTGATGAGCTTGAAGAGTTGAGTTTAGGGTAGAGAATTTGCCACATTCTTTACATTTGTAAGGTTTGTCATCAGTATGGATTCTGTGATGAGCTTGAAGAGTTTAGTTTTGGGTAAAGGAATTGCCACATTCTTTATATTTGTAAGGTTTGTCACCAGTGTGTCTTCTTTGATGAGCTTGAAGAATTGAGTTTAGGGTAAAGAACTTGCCACATTCTTCACATTTGTATGGTTTATTGTTGTGGGATTCAGGTGTCATCTGACAAGGTCAAAGGACATTTATACAGAGCACTGGGCCCCCCGACCTGAAGGTGGCGGGGGAAAAGCCCCATTGAAAAGGGTCTGCGGGATACGAGACGCTCTCTTCCTGGTTCCTGGCTGCTGGAGGAAGGACCCCACCGTCCGTCCGTGTGCAGACTTTGGTCCCTGTTCAGGTGCTCCGGTAATCTGTTGCCTGTACCGTGAGTGTTGGTTTATATTCTAATAAATATCTATCTGGTATTGGTGTCCCTGTGGATAAACGCCGCCTACATCTGGCGCCCAACGTCCCGGCAGACCCGCGGGCAGGCAGGTCGGGGCTGCTTCAGAAGCCTCTCATCCAGCGCATCCAGGCTGTTTGCCCCCAGCGCGTGGCCCGCGGCTCGCTGCCTAGCTAAACGGCTGACCCGGGCTGTTTACTTCTGCTGCACGTGCGCGGTCGATAACTCCGCTGCCTGGCTATAGGAACTGCTGCGCGCGCGCGGTCTCGGTATCTCTGCCTATTAATCAGCTGCGCGGCTCTGCTGCTGCCTAGCTGTAGGAACTGCTGCGCGCACGGTCTCGGTATCTCTGCCTATTAAACAGCTGCGCGGCTCTGCTGCTGCCTAGCTGTAGGAACTGCTGCGCGCGCGCGGTCTCGGTATCTCTGCCTATTAATCAGCTGCGCGGCTCCGCTGCTGCCTAGCTGTAGGAACTGCTGCGTGCGGTCGGTATCTCTGCCTATCAACCAGCCGCATGGCCGGTTTCCGCTGCCTAGCTGTAGCCATTTGATTACACCCTGTGTTCAGTAACTCCGCCCCTTAATCAGCCGCGCGAACCACGCGGCCGGGACCCTGCTGCCTACCCAAAAACTGCAGATTCAAGCGGCTGTCTTGATTTGTGAGACCTTGCTTTTCCCAGGAATTCTATTCTGCCCGCTGATACCCTTTAACACCTAGGATCTGTGAATAGCGTGCTGAGTGTCTCTACTTCGGCCATACAGCAGGGCACTAAACGTTATTGTGACACCTTCTGACCACACAGCATCATTGCACCTGGATTGAGGTAATGGCTGACAACTATTCTTTTGAGGAATTCGGTATATATTTTTCCACGATGGTTGACAAGTTTTTAAATGAGTATCTTGAGGTATTCAATACCCCAGTTTTACTACTTTTTGGTCTGTTTCTGTATGTTGTGTTCCACAATAGACGGGTGATGACTGAGGTCACGAATTCAAACCTTCAATTACAGTCCAAACTTGGTATTATAGAATTATCAAACGCTACACTGTCAGATGACGTTAAGCAGATGCAGAACTTAAATCGGCAGCTGTTGTCCAACGTCTGTGAATTACAGCTCTCCAACTCTGCTATGTCAAAGACGATAGATACTCTACAAATTGATTACAACAAGCTTTCTCGTTATGACAGCACTATACGAGAACAATATAAACTCTACGTAACTGATGAGAACAAGAAACTTGTTGACCACATTAATAATGTGGACGAGAAAATCATTAATTATGCTAAGGATGTAGATCTCAAAATTACTGACTCAGTGAGGTCTTTAGAAGGATTACTTCATCAAGAAAGTCAAACTTTGAGACAGATGGTATCCGAAATACAAGAATTTGTACCTGCAATGTCCAAAATCCAGGAGTGGGAACCCATTATATCAAAAATGAAAGAATGTGAGGACCATATTGCAACACTACAAAAGGGCAATGATACATCTTATGCTCAGAACAGTTCAGGTCAACCCCCAATGGGGTGTTATGGTACTGGAAATACTTTACATAAAGTTGTAAACATCACGGGGATACCTCCTTCACCACCACTATTGTTCCCAGCTACTATTCAGACCAAGATGGCACCAGGGGGTTCCTCAGAATATGTAGAGTATAGTTATGAGCCACTACATATGAAAGACATCAAAGATTTTAAAGAGGCAATATCCATGTATGGTATTCACTCTACTTATGTAAAGCAGCTCCTGAATTCATGGTCTGCAAAAAAACCGAATCCTCCCCTTCGATTGGATGCAGCTAATGGCTGCTGTCTTGGACCAGAGCCAAAACTTGCAGTGGAGAAGCTGGTTTAGAGAGGAAGCCAGGACCTTAGAACACCAGGGAAGAATTAGGGGTTTCTTTGCTTCTCAGGACCAAATCCTTGGTGAAGGAATGTTTGCTGACGTGAAGACTCAAACTACTTATGACGAACATACTTTATTGCTATGCCGTACTGCTGCACTTAATGCATGGGAAAAGATTTTGGACCCAGGTCAAAAAATTGAGCATTATGCTAAGGTCAAACAAGGTTTAAAAGAGCCTTATACTGACTTTCTACACAGGCTTACCACGGCTGTAAATAGAGCAATATCAGATCCAGAAGCTAGAAAGCAAATAATACTTTCTCTGGCCTTTGATCATGCTAATCCGGAATGTAGAAGAATGCTTCTGCCTTTAAAAATCAGAGCCGCACCTCTAGAAGAATGGATTCAATATACAATCAATGCTGAACCTCTCCATAGTAATGAAGACAATTGGGTAGACCAAGCCATTGATAAGGTAAAGAAGAGGAACCAAGGAATCACTTGTTTCAACTGTGGTAGACAAGGCCATGTAAGACGAAACTGTACACAAAGTACTTTTAGAAACGATGCCCAATCTAGGTTTAATTCGAACAGAAGGCCATTGCCTTCTGGATTATGCAGAAGATGTGGCAAGGGACGGCATCGGACCAATGAATGTAGATCTACCAGAGATAAAGAAGGCAACCCTCTGCCATCGGGAAACGCCTTTCGGGGCTTCCCCCGGGAAGCCCCCCAAAATCAGACTCCAAATTCGAGGATGGTGAGATCATATCCGGTCGTAGTAGAAGACCAGCATTCTCAAGACGAATAGAACACCCAATACCTGATCTTGAAAATCATACAATATAAGATGATAACATAAATTCAAAAGAAGATTCAGAAACTCCAAAGAAAATTACGAAACGAATATTTTGGCAGACTTCATTAAATGAACAAAGACCAAAATTGGGTGTAATGATAGGCAATATTTATATCCAGGGTTTAGTCGACACGGGGGCTGATGTTTCGATCATAACCCCACGGTCCTGGCATCCAAGATGGCCTTTACAGACAGTAGATATCCAATTTCTGGGTATTGGAACAATATCTCAGGTGAAACAGAGTGTGAGGTGGCTTGAATGCATAGGACCAGAAGGTCAGAAAGGACGGTTGAAGCCATATATGGTTGATATAGCAGTGAATCTGTGGGGTCGCGACCTCCTAATGCAATGGAATACCCAGATTAAAATCCCTCCTGGTTATGATGTCAGCCGGAGGCTCAACTATGTTTCCAAAAATGAAAAAAATTCACCAGCCATTCAAGTTGTACAAAAGAATTGCCCTATATCCACAGATCTTAATAAGACACTCACAGCACTGCCTTTGAAATGGTTAACAGAAAAGCCTATTTGGGTTCAACAATGGCCTTTGACAAAAGAAAAACTTCAGGCTTTGGAACAGTTGGTACAGGAGCAGTTACAGGTGCAGCATATCGAAGAATCAACCAGTCCATGGAATTCTCCTGTTTTTGTTTCAAGAAAAAATCTGGAAAATGGAGGATGGTGACAGATTTAAGAGCAATTAATACGGTGATTCAACCTATGGGCTCCTTACAATCTGGTATTCCCCTGCCTTCTCTGCTACCTAAAGGATGGCCTATTACAGTTATTGACTTGAAAGATTGTTTTTTTACCATACCTTTACAGGAACAAGACAAAGAGAAATTTGCTTTTACAGTGCCTACTCTTAATAATTCAGGGCCAGCTAAGAGGTACCAATGGAGAGTCCTGCCCCAAGGAATGTTAAATAGTCCCACCTTATGCCAATATTTTGTACAACAACCACTAGAAATACTGCGCAAGCGCTTCCCACAATCTATCATTTACCATTATATGGATGATATTTTGTTGGCAGACCCAAACCCACAGACATTAGAAACATTGTTTGAAGAGCTACATAAAGTATTGCCTAATTGGGGACTGCAAATTGCTCCAGAAAAAGTACAGAGGGGAGATTCTATCAATTATTTAGGATATAAGATAGGTTTACAAAAAATTAGGCCACAAAAGGTAAAATTAAATAGAGATAAATTGAAGACTCTTAACGATTTTCAAAAGCTACTAGGAGATATTGCTCATATACGGCCCATGATTGGTATAAAGAACTATGAACTAGTTAATTTATTCAAGACTTTAGAAGGTGACAAGGGTTTAAATAGTCCAAGAAAACTATCTGATGAGGCCGAGAAAGAATTAGAGTTGGTAGAAAGAAAACTTCAAGAAACACATGTGGATCGTGTGGATCCAGACCTGGAATGCATACTTGTTATTTTACCCTGAAGACAATCTCCAACAGGAATCTTAATGCAAAGAGAAAGCATCATATTAGAATGGATATTTCTGCCACATAGGCCAAGCAAAAAGATGAAGACATATATCAAAAAAATTGCTGATCTGATTTTTAAAGGTAAATTGAGACTCCGTCAATTGACTGGAAAGGACCCCGCAGAAATTGTTGTGCGTCTTACTAATGAAGAAATTGAACGATTATGGGCAGACAGTGAACCTTGGCAAAAGGCTTGCAGTGACTTTTTAGTAGAAATTAATAATAAATATCCCCAAAACAAGAGAATTCAATTTATAAAGGAAACTAATTGGATCTTTCCTCGTGTAGTACAGGATGAACCAATTTCTGGAGCCCCTATATTTTATACAGATGCAAACAATTTAGG
Source organism: Phyllotis vaccarum (assembly GCA_033318265.1). Lineage (NCBI taxonomy): Eukaryota > Metazoa > Chordata > Mammalia > Rodentia > Cricetidae > Phyllotis > Phyllotis vaccarum. Next base: position 146,086,590 of record JARWLC010000003.1, on the reverse strand, counting down.
GAAGGCTGGCTACAAGTCTGAAAACCTAACTAAAGTGGCTCAGAGCCCTTATAACTCTGTTCAAAAGTCAGAACTATGTGCGATTATTATGGTGTTGTTGGATTTCACAGAGCCTCTTAACTTAATTACTGACTCTCAATATGCAGAAAGAGTTGTTTCACATATTGAAACTGCTGACTTCATTCACGATGATACAGACTTGACCTTATTATTCATACAACTTCAAGATATCATCAGAGGTAGGATACATCCTATGTACATAACACATATCAGAGCACACACGGGCCTCCCAGGCCCTCTAGAGCATGGTAATGAGGAAATAGATTGGTTGCTAATAGGAAGCGTGCTAAAGGCCACAGAATTTCATGAAAAACATCATGTTAACAGCAAAGGGCTGAAGAAGAGTTTTCCCATCACTTGGATTGAAGCAAAGGAAATAGTAAAAAAATGTGACACTTGCTCTTTCTATAACCAACCATCTTTACCTGCAGGAACTAATCCTAAGGGTACACACGGAAATGAGATATGGCAAATGGATGTGTTTCACTTTCCAGAATTTGGAAAGATGAAATATGTACATCATACTATTGACACCTATTCTGGAATGCAATGGGCGACTGCCCTGAGTTCTGAAAATGCTGATGCTGTACTTACTCACCTTTTGGAAGCCATGGCCATATTGGGAATTCCCACTCAGATTAAGACTGACAATGCTCCAGCTTACGTCTCCCGAAAAATGAAGATAATTTTTGCATACTATGATATAAAGCATATTACAGGGATACCACACAATCCTACAGGACAGGCAGTCGTGGAGAGATCTCACCGCACATTAAAAGAGATGCTTTATAAACAAAAGAAAGAAATGAAAAAACCCAGAGAGAGGTTGCATAGTGCCTTATTGACTTTAAATTTTCTTAATGCTGATGAAAAGGGAACTTCAGCTGCTGAGAGACATTGGGTAGTAGAAAAATCTTCTGAGTTAAATCAACCCATTTACTTCAAAGATGTGTTGACTTCTGAATGGAAGCCAGGGTATGTGCTTCGATGGGGTAGGGGTTTTGCTCTTGTTTCAACAGGGACAGAAAAGATATGGGTACCGACAAAACTAATAAAAGCCCGCTTCGAAAAGGAGTCTCTTCCTGAACAAAAAAAGTAACTGCTCATCCTTGACATGACAAATGGATGCATGGTAAGGAAAACACACTTAACAAACCTGGGGCAGGGTCTCTCAGTTTTGTCTTTACAGGAAAATGGATACAACTATTTTTACGGCATTGACTAAACATTGAATAATTACTCACCTGCAATATAAGACAGACTGAGGATTAAGGAATGTACAAGACGGACTACGAGACCAACTGATACACACATGCACTACTGGGTAATTTCTCAATTTTTACTGCTTTACATCTTGCATCTACATCTCAAAAAAAATGGTCCTGATTTGACTATTAATAAGGCTGGATTTGGATTGGGAACTTGTGGCTTTCTTCCTCTCTAAACCCAAGCATATTGGTAAAGAAATATGAAAAATTCTGTCTCACATCATAAAAGCCACCTGGTGTGAGACAGAAGGCAAAATATTTAGGGACCAATATTACGGTGACTTCATCTTAAACCTTGTTCCTCCCTGTTTCTGTACCTCTCAAACATCTCATTCTGTCTGCTTCCAGTCTCCTAAAGTCATGAAAGATATAAATATCTTTTGAATATCGACAATGCTTAAGTTTTCCACTGTAAATAACATTTCCTCCTATCAGCTATCTACAAAGAATCTGGAACCGAGATGGGGCCTCCACCGGAACAACTCCTGCTAGAAAAACAAAAATAAAAGAAAGAGTATGAGAGAGAGAGAATAAGAGACAGATAGACAGACAGCAGAGACAAAAATAGAAAAATCAAGAACCTGGTGCGCACCAATCAATAATTGCTTTCAAGAAATAGATTATTCAAAAACAGCTGCAAGATAGCTCCTTATGATTATCCTTCAGATCACACTGCTAATTGAGTTTCCAGATGGAGTTAACCACTATCCTAAAAATGGTTATAGATGTATGTGGTCAGTCCATTAAGAACTAACCATTGTTTTAGCTTTTACAGGATCCCAAAGAGATGCCATCGCCCTTAAGTCAGCAGGAAGCAACCTTATAAACGACTACGCCCCCTTTCCCAATAACTTTTATGCTCCAAAGGTTGTGGGTAAAACTGGGTAAAAGACAAAACTATAATATAGTATCAGAGATTTTTTTTGTAGAAGAGAGGGGGAATAGATAGGATAGATAAAGGTAGACTGTTCTACCTACCTATACTTCATTTTAGCTGAATGTATGGGCTAAGCTAAAGACAATTTGCACTGTCATAGATATCTGTATATTGATACTAATGCAAAATCATTTTATATGTTTAATTGTGATAATTTGTACATTGGTACAAAGTTTAATCTGAGATTGTTTTATGTAACCAAAGCAACTTGTACTTCGATATAAATCTGAATCTGTAACTATTATGTAAAGCTGAATTTGAAATTGCCATATTTTATGTATGCTTCTACCTTTGTTTAAAATATTTGCACATTATTGTCATGTATACTATGCAATTACTACCTTCATTTAACTATACTAGAAATAATGTATGATTGCACTAGTTATGATATATGCACAAGATGTTTTATATACCTCTGTTTGGATGATATATATGTATTTACATGTCTAAAATGAGCAGATAGAGAATCAGGTGGGGTTGATCGAATGAGCAGGCCCAAAATTAGGGGTTTAAGTGAGACAGGAAGTAATATCTCCAAACAGCTTCACCACATTCATTTCCGCTTACAATAATTCTTGACAAGTTTACTTTGTAAGGTGTTCTTTGTTATGTTGACTTAATACTAGAATACAAATGCTGCCATCTTGAAATGATTGTATGTTTTATAATCTGTCAAAAGTCCACAAAGTAGAATTATTTTTTTAATTTCTTTTCTTATAAATATGTCTTTATATTACATTTCTCATTTAAAAATATTATAATCTATTATGACTCTTCCATGAAGTAGGTTTATTCTGTAATTTCCTACCTTGTAAGTATGTCACTATGTCTCATCCTTAATAAAATTGCCCTTTCAGAAAGTCATCTCAGGAAGCAGAGAAAGCAGTGGCCTTGCGTAAATTTCCATTTAAGGAACTAGGGAAAACAGAGTAGTATGTGGAGTTGAGTCAACATAGGTTTAGAAATAAGCAATTATTGACAATAACATCTCTTCCTCTAATACGCTACAGCATATGATATATAGTAGAAATATTTTTTTTGTCCTCATTACTCTTGAAAACCATAACATGATTTTCAGAAAAATTCCCAATGAAAGTTTCAGGTAAGCATTTGATATTAAAAGCAATTAAGAATTCTAAAGTATAATCTTTGCTGTATCCTCTTAGTGAGGCCAATATTATGAATGCAGTATTGGATTAAATGATTCCTTTGGTAACTTCTGGAAATTTTTAAATAATAATGCATTCTAAATATAGTCAGAGAGCTCCATCCCAAATTTAATTCTTATTTCCTCAGTTACTTGTGCCAAGTTATATATTTTATATAAGAATGAAGGGGATAGTGTAAATCATTGACCCTTGAATTAGTCCATACATCTTTCTGAGAATCCATGAGAATTATAATGGGCAAAACATCAACCTCTCCTCTAGTGAGAAATATAGTATAAATTACCAGTTTACTTAAAAGAACTTAGAGAAACAGTCATATATTGAATCTGTTTACATTTGTATCTAACCCTTTTAATCTCAATGTAATTATCTTTCAGAGAACTATTGCATGTGTGCTCTTGTCCACCAACATATGGATAATGAGACATATTCTAAATGCAGTGAGATTGACCAAATGCTTCATGAATCCATCCAATGCCCGGTTTATAAAACAAGGTATACTACGGAAAATTCTAATAACTTTGGCTGTGATTATAGTCATTGGATTGCCTCGACTGAATCATCAAACATAAATAGATTTAAACATATGCCCACTGGAGAAGAAACTTGCAAACATAAAAACTCATCCCTTGCCTCTACCTACAAAATTATTCAACAGGCAATCTGTATTGGAGAGAAACCACACAAATTTAGGGGAAAATGCTCAAGCTTCAGTGGACTTTCAAGAATTCCTCCTGGAAAGAAAATGTATAAATGTGATGTTTGTGACAAATACTTTACCCATTGCTCAAATCTTAGAACACATAAAAAAATTAATACTGGAGAAAAACCTTATAGATGCAGAGAATGTGATAAGTCCTTTCTTCAGTTGTCAGCACTTAAAAGCCATTACATTGTTTATATTGGAGAGAAGCCTTACAAATGTCAGGATTGTGGCAATTCTTTTGCCCACTGTTCCACTTTCAGTAGATATAACAAAATCCATACTGCTGAGTAACTTCATAGTTGTCAAGAATGTGGCAAGGTGTTTTATCCGTTGTTATACTTTAAAGGCATTTAAGAACCCATATTGGTTAGAAGACTTACAATTGCAATGAATGTGATAGATCCTTTATTCACTGTTCATCTTTTAGAAAGCGTCAGAAAGTGCATTCTGTAGAGAAGCTATACACGTGCAAAGAATGTGGGAAGTCTTTCCTTGAGCTGTCACATCTTAAAAGGCATTACAGAACCCATATTGGAGAGAAGCCTTATAAATGTGAAGCATGTGACAAATCCTTTACCACGAAGTCATTTCTGAAAACACATCATAAAATTCATTCTGGAGAGAAACCTTACAAATGCAAAGACTGTGACCAATCCTTTACCCAGCATTCAAATCTTAGAAGGCATCAGAGAGTTCATACTGGAGAGAAGCCTTAAAAGTGTCAGAATTGTGACAAATATTTTACCCGGTTATCAACTCTTAGAAGACATCAGAAAATTCATGCTGGAAGTAAAAATACCATTGTAAATAAGGTAGCATATTTTTTACACTGATCTTTAGCTTTGCAAGCCACAGCAGGACCCATAGTTAAAACAAACAAACAAACAAACAAACAAACAAAACAAAACCTTTTGAAACCATTTAATGAAGGTTGAAATCTTAGAAAATATCACAAGAATTTATATTGAGGAAAATTCTTGCAGGTGTAACTGTGGACATATTTTTAAGAAAAACATTTTTGATTTTGTAGTCCGATATCAAAAGTAGATACAATGAGGGCAAAAATGTATGTAACTAAGAAATGTGACCAAGCTTTTGTTTTTTTGTACCAGTTTTATTACATATCAGAAAACCTGTACTGAAGAGAAACCATATAAAATGTATATACCAATGTGCTATCTTCATTTCTTCATTGGAAATTTCATAGATTACAAAACCCTCAAAATAAAGTTTGTCAAATCTTCGTTTCTAAGGCTGAAAACGTAGATACATTAGAAAATTCACCCTGAGAGAAACCTGAGTTTGGCTTTTATTCTACCTTCAAAATAGTCATTCTGGAATAAAATGCTTCAAATATCAAGAGTGAGAAGCCTTGACGGAGACATGTGAATGTAAAAAACACATTCTCATAAATAGTACTCTCAAGTCATCAAGAATGTGCAGGGAAGTCACTTTTAAGTACTCAGCATTGGGGAGGTATTAATCCTGCTTTAAAGTGCAATTAGAAGTGATATTAGAAAGATCAAGGCATAAAGATTCATAGATATAAAGACCAGTGTACTATAATGAAGAAAACAATGAATACATGAATTCATCACGGATTTCAGTTGGAGTGGATTCTTTTATTTGCGCAAATGAAAAAATACTGTTTGGAAACTTATTTATTTATTTTTTATTGCCAATATTGGAATTTATTGAATAAGAACACAGTAGGTATTTCACAGTTTTTTGAAATGTAAATACGTGTGGTCTTGCTTGCAAATGATTATTTGATAATTTGTATCAACTGCTGCTTATCAAGCCCGACTGTAAGATACAGAGGAAGTTATGGAGTTAGTGACTGGCCCCTGACTCCCTGAGACACCAGTCAGCTGGGGAGAATTCTTTAATGCCAGTTTCAGATTTGCATGGTAAACAACACTCCATGCCTTCTTCCAGCTCACATATTCTTGCTACCTGCCCCCTCAGTGGTCTCAGAGCCTTGGAGGGTGAATTAGTCAGGGTTCTCTAGAGTGATGCTTCTCAATCTTCCTACAGTTCCTCATATGGTGGTGATCTCCAACAAAAAATTATTTTCATTGATATTTCATAACTAAATTTTCTATTGTTATGAATTATAATGCTAATATCTGTGCTTTCCAATGGTGTCAAAGGGGTACCAACCACTGCTCTAGAAGACCAGAACTGATAGGGTGAATATATATTAGTTATATTTTTAAAAAGACTTGTTAGAGTGAAGTACAGGCTGTGTGGCTAGTTCCAAAATGGTTGTCTCTTGATGGAAAGTCTAAGATCCAACAGTTGTTGAGTCCATGAGGCTAAATGTCTCAGTTGGTCTTCATTTGGTCATTGGAATCCTGAAGAATAGGGTGTTTTTCCTTTTTTAAGTCTTTTTTAAAAATTGAAAATATATTTTCTCTATAGCATATGTTATGACAGAGTTCTCTTGCCTGCAGTTCCTCTAGGATCTCCCCATTTTTCACCCACTGAAATCAAAACCTTTACCTTTCCTCTCATTACATTATATGCATCTAGTGTTATAATGGCATTTCTTGGTCCTGGGCAGCCAGAGGTCCTGATCCACAGACCTGCCCCACTAGACCCCTTAGCCGCCTGTGTTGCTCAGGCCCCCACAAATATCTCAGAGGCTTATATTAACTTCATGCTGTTTGATCTATGGCTCAGACACATTGCTATCTAGCTCTTACATCGTAAATCAACCCATTTCTATTAATCTGTCTGCCATGTGGCCCGTGGCTCACCTGTGTTCCTTACATGTTGCTCTTTTGGGCTTAGGGCTTGGTCTGTCTTTGACTCCGCCCTGCTTCTCCTACCTATGCTGTGATTTTCCCTCCTACTTTTTCTATGGTGTCTGTCATGGGCCAAAACAGCTCCTTTATTTAAAGATTAAAATTCACAGCATACAGAAAGTTATTCCAATATCAATCTAGAATGATAATGATAATAATATACGTGAATAGGAAAAGTAGTATATTCTAATACCAGGAAAGGAGTGCTTCAGCAGCAGGATAGATGAACCAAATAGAGTAGGGGCAAACATCAAAAAGAGAAGGGTTCTTTATCCCATGTCTATATAGTTGCCACTAGAAGTTGTGGCTCAGATTGAAGGTGGGCCTTTCTACCTGGAATGATCCAATCAGAAGTCCCTCAAAGTTTTGTTCATCTGTTTGGGTTCTGATTGACTCCAGGTGTAGTCTGTTGACAACCTAGACTAGCTGTTAGTATCCATGACTTCTAACTTGTGTTCCTTTACTTAACTCGCTGTTTCTAGAACATTGTTGATGGTGAGTACAGTTACTTCATTTTTCTTAAAAGTCAAGTGAGAAAAAGGAGAAACAGCAGTATCCAAAAAAAACTCTTAATAGCTTTTATGACCTTTGATTACAACCACAATATTTGGAAGCAGCTTTGTCAGTATATTGTGTAAATTAAAGCTGTCATAGTTGTGTGGTGTCCTAACTGGGGCCCTCAAATCTGTTGGCCACAGGTTTTGTCTAAGTTTGAAGTTGTAGATGTGAATTTCCTTTGTGGTGCAGGTTTTCATTCTAATCAGACAGCTGGTTCTCTTTATATCAGCCTAACCAATATTATACTAGGCTACACAGCTTATCTGACCCTTTTATCTTGATGTATGCAAAATACATACCTGAGTAGGAAGTTTTGCTATAATCCTTTTCAGAAATCTTAGTAACATCCCCTGGCAGTGTCTAGTTTTGGAATGCAATCAGCATCAATGACAATTGTCTCTATTCCTCTAGGGGCCACTTGAGCCTGCTTTGCCAAGGTCTCCTTGGGAGATGTTCCCTGTACAGCAGTAGGATTTTACATAGACTTGGTGCATCTGACAGCTCTTGCTTTTATTCTCACAAAGTATACTTGTTAACTTTTATGATTTCTTATTCTTAGCTCTTTAGATACATTTGTCCATCTTTCTAATGAGTCTCTAAATCTAAAAATCACTCACAGGTTAGTATTATATCTTCTGTATATAACCTTTTTTTATTTTCAAGAAGATTGCCAGGGTCACCATGTAAGGTATAGAACCACCATCCCATCTCAAATGGTACAGTTATGAAAATGTTTTGGTGAAGCATTCTGAAAGTAGCATTTTTGAGCAAATGTCTGGTGATCACAGAAGCCTACAGCAGAGAAGATTCTAAACCAAACTGATAGGCAATACTTAACACAGCATAGAAAGATTTTATCCTTTGTTACAATTTTCTGGCTGTCTCAGTCTACATATTTTTACAAGACTTCTGCATGTACTTTTCAACGTTCATGAACTTGGTTAGTCTACCTCTAGTGCACAAGGAAATAATCACCTATAGTTTGGGAGGCTATGCCTGTACTCTGTCTATTCCAGCTGAATGAACTGTTTCTGCACAAAGGAGAGAACTGTATGTGGTCTACTTAGGAGACAACTGATTACCATTTGTTATAAGTAATCTATATAGCATATGTCATTTTGTACACGAGTGATGTTTATTATATTAGTAACTCTGAACACTGTATATATTCAGAGCACAACTGCTGTCAGTATCAACCAAAGCCCAAATATTTTTAACATTAACACACCATTGTTTTATTCAGTCACTGGACATGGTTCTCACCTGCAGGAACCCCTGCCAGTCTGTTATGGAATGGCTGTAGAAGCTCCCACCCCTGAACACATCCTGTGATTATTTTGCAAGAGCACAGTAGTAATCAATATTATCTCTTTGTTCTTGGGCTTCTGTTTGTTTTCTCTGTTTCTTAGGACCTCTGGTTACTGGCTAGCCAGTCCTTAGGATTTCCAAGGACTCATCAGCACTAAATCTGGTCTTCATTTTTTTGCTTACATTTTGTTTTGTTTATTATCCACTTCCCCTAATGGCAATCACATGATGTAAATATACCACATTGAGAGTTCTCTGATTTTCATCAGAGATGTCCATTATTTCTGTCCAATCCACTCAGAAATTGAATCCTACCATAGTACTCACTAAAGCCAATGAAACTATAGGAGTCTTTAGGGTTCTAATAAATTGATCTCACTCCTGTAATGAAGAAATTCTTACCGGACTGCTGAAAAGGGATGAATAATCCCTTTCACCTTTTTTCTTCAGCTTATCTATTTTTTTAAATTATTCTACTCATCTCTGGGGTTCCACATTTTTGGATACCTGGAAAAGCTCTCTAAGCATAGATTTAAAGTACAATAGTCTTTCCTTTGTCTCTTGCCAACTAAAAACTATTAAAAATAGAATTTTTTGTATTGTTTTTGTTTTTTTAAATCATGCTTTTTTTTCCAGAGCAATTCCAAATGAGTAGCCTTATTGGCCTAAACTAATTTTTTTATGCATAGTAGTGGCTATATAAGTTTTGTAACATCCTTTTGACATCCACAGTCTTTAATCTTAAGGACACAAAATTTGATCTAAACATTTAACCTTGTTTTAGGGCATCTCTGTACTCTCTGTTCCCCACTGGTCAGCCAGGTTTACCATGACATATCACACAAAGAAAGATGCCCCATTAGGATTTTCATGACACACTTCTCCAACCTAAAAGTTGAAAGTCTACAAAGATAAAAGAAATTCACAGAACACCAAATAGACTATACCTCCCAAAAAACGTATGCTTACCCCATAATAATCAAGTCACTAAACCTACAGAGTAAGGAAAAAATATTAAGAGCTACAAAGTAAAAAGTTCAAGTTACCAATAAAGGCATATCCATAAGAATAACATGAGATGACTCATTGCAAACAGTGAAAGGAAGAAGGTCTTTTTCAGATGTTATACAGACACTAAAAGACCACATTTACCAGCCCAGACTATCAATCACCATAGGGAGAGTAAGCAAAATATTTCATGACAAATCCAGATTTAAATAACACCTACCCAGAAATCTTGTCCTACAAGAAGCCCTAGAGGAAAAATTCTAACGTAAGTAAGCTAGATATACCTATGAAACCACAAGCAATAGATAATAACACAGAAGGAAAACCCAAACAAGGGAAACACACACCATACCACCAAAAATAGCAAGAAATATAAATCACTGGTCATTAATATCTCTTAATATTAATAAACTCAGTTTACCTACCAAAAAGACAGGTTAACACAATGGACAAAAAAACAGAAGCCATCCTACTGCTACATAGAAGAAACACACCTCAAATTCAAAGATGGACACTGGCTCAGAGTAAAGAGTTGAGAAAAAATTTTCCAATTAAATGGACCTAAAAAACAAATGGGTGCAGTTATCCTATTATCTAACAGAATAAACTTCCAACTAAAATCCATCAAAAGACATCTGGAAGAACATTACTTATTTATTGCAAGAGAATTCCACCAAGATGAATTCTCAATCCTGATGACTTATGTCCCCAAAATAAAAGTACCCACATATGTATAAGAAACATTACTAAGGTTTAAATCTTGTATCAAACAGCACCCATTCATAGAGAGAGACTTAAATACCCAACTCTCACCAACGGATAGGTCTACCAGACAGCAATTTAAGAGAGAATTAAGGGATGTAACAGGTGTTATGACTCAAGTGGACTTAATAGATATATACAGAACTGTTCAACCAAACAGGAGTAATTCTTTTTCTCAGCACCCCATTGAACTTCCTCTAAAATTGATCACATACTCGGTCATAAAGCAAATATCAGTAGATAACAAAAAACATGGGAATAACTCCTTATACCTATCAGACACCATGGTCTAAAGTTAGAGTTCAACAACAAGAGAAATCCCAGTCTTCAAATTCATGAAACCTGAACATCCTCAGCCTCGCTCCACATCACTTCTACTGTCTCACCTGTCTTCCTACGTATGCCATAAATACATTCTTTCCCAGTTGATTCACACCCAGGTTAAGATTAAAGATGTGGGCTACTACCTCTTTGGTTGTTAGCTTTGAACTCACAGAAAGATCTCTGTCTCTAGATTTATGGGACTAAAGGTGTAGGGAACCACACTTGGTTAGGCATAGGTCACCACTCCTGATCTTTTCCCCATGTGGGGATTAAAGGCATAAGTTACGGCTCTCTGCCCATCCTGGATTGACTGTTCTCTGATAGTCTAGACTGGTCCTATTTAATATATGACATATCATCATAAGGCCCTGGATACTCTGTCTTCCACAAATAAAGAGCAGAAGGCTTTAATGGGTATCTAGTAATCTGGTTTATGATAAGAGAGAAAAAATTGCTTCAAATAAATATATCAGAGCCATTTTGGAAGTTTCATTACTAATTCAGCAACAACAATAACAGACAAACAAAATAACAAAACCCAGAAAAATATTTCTCACCTTCTGCAGTGCCGTGGACCGGCCCTCTTGGGGCACCAAGACTGAGGGAGAACACGGGTCGAAGGAGAGGAGAATGGGATTCGGCGAATAAATGACAGACAGACACACTCAGAGGGTTGAGTTAATGCTGCTGTAACTTTACTGACTTTTTCAGGTGTTTATATACAGAAAGCAAAAGGGAACTTGGCAAGGCATTTAACCATGACATTTATGAGAACAGAACAATATGGGACATGTGCCATACATTGAATCTAGTACAAGCATTTGCTGGCTTGTGGTTAGGGGTAGGTGAGGCATGGCTAATGATTATAACTACTTATTAGTCTTCTATGGGCATGGGCTGTGTCTTTTTGAGAAGTTTTTTTGTATGTCCATTTTTCTTCTCATAGCCGAATGAACAGCGAGGGCATGACCCCAAAAGGCTTTTGAAAAAAAAAGTTTGTTCATTTTTGAGTTAAGCAGACACCAGGGTTTTTGTATACACTTTGATCTTTTAGAAAAAAGGGAAGTAAGTAATAATTTCTTTTTTATCTTTTGTATATTATTCACCTGTTGCCATGTTCATCATAAACTCTGTTACATTGAGTTGCTCTTAAGAATAGTCTCATTAATTTTTGTCTTAGGTGCTGTCTACTGTTTGCCATTAATCTTATAGTGTACATATCCCCCTGGGAGAGCCCTGGAGAGAATTCTTGTTGATGCTTGTTTCTCTGAGTTACTGTGTTGTTTATGAGAATTTCTTGCCAGTTGTTCTATTTCCACTAAGTCATTGGTTTCTTAGGAACCTTTTCAATTGTCTGAAATAAAGGAGGAGGTGCTTCCTCCTGTTTCTCATCATTGACTGTGTTAGTTTTATTCCTGGCATTATAAATGGGTACATTTAGTCTCTGGTATAATACAATTAGCAGGAGCAAAGCAAACAAGAAAAAGATTAAGGAAAAATAGACTAGGTGCATTGTGGCCGAGAACGGGGTGACGAGGTCATTACACAGGCGCTGTATCAAGGAACCGGGGAACCCTTCGCTCCAAGAAGCTCTGGCTCACCAACATCCCACCATGAGGGCCACCTGATAGGCATTGCAGCTTACACCGGAGGCACGGTGGATGCAGCAGTTCTTCTTTTTTTTATTTTTTTTAAAATGAGCCTCGAACACCTCCTGTTGCAGGGCGCTGATGGACATAGACAGAATTTTAAAGATACATGGAAATAATAAAGCAACACAAAAGATCAAAACAGCCAGAATCACAACGTAAATAATATATTGTGTCCAATCTAAGGGATTTAGGGATTGAATATTACTCTTTAAGCTAGCTGCTAAATCATCTAAGGCTGTCAACCGGAGATGAGCTTGACTCATTGCAGAAATATCTTTTTGTAATTGTTTTAGGTCATGAGTGGCATCATTATCCTGCCAAACACCTTGTAAGTGTGCCTTCACTTTTTCCCAAGGTAGGGAGGTATTATAAGGTAGGGGAGTAACGCAAATGGAGGAAAATCCATCATGACACCTGCTATTTAATGTGCTTTTTATATTGGCAATATCTTGTCCTAGGGCAAGCACCACTTCTTCTAGAATATTAATTTTTGCTTCCAGTTTATTATCTATCACTGCTTGTTCATAAAGAGCAGAGGAAATGTTTTTATTCATCTCATTTACAAAGTGTGCAGTATGTATCTCTTGAACCAATGCTGTGGTGGCAACTGTAAAGGTAGTTAAAATGGAGATTAAAGTTATTATTCCCAAAATAACAGCAGCCACAAATCTCTTTGGTCTCATCAATTCATTTAAAGAAGATAAGACTCGTAAGGCCGAATTATCATATCATGCCTCATCACCCAATTCCACAGGGAGCATAACATAAGGTGGACGGCGAACAAGCACAATAGTAGTTAAATCCTTATTTTCACTAGAAGAAACACAATTAGTTAATTTACAAGCACTACATATCACCTTGTAGGAATTGCCATGTTTAGATATATTCATTAGACCATATTGTCCTAACAGAATCCCATATGGATATGCTACACAGGCTCTGACTCCCACTGGAGTAGGTTTTATTTCATTGGGTTTTCTTTCTAACAGTATGTTGGCCGCTGCTGCAAGGCGGAACAAATCTCTATGAATCATGGATTTATTTTCTTTTTTAACATGCCATATGGGCTCTACAAATCTTGGAGAAAACCATCTCCTAACCTTTTCACCATACATATATTGTAACTGAAATCCATGAAATTTATCTTTGTTATTGTTAAGGTATTTCTTGTATTTTTCGTCTCCGGAAGAGGAGGAATAATCTCAAATTTTTAAGTCAGCTCCCTTTGGGGAGAACATGGTAGCAGCATGTGGGAACCCACATGATAGCCATTTAGGATATTTAGTTAAAGAGGAATCCCAAAATTGATTTTTATCTCTAAATTTTTCAATACAAGAATCTAAAGGAATAGCATTAACTTTTTGAGTTGTTTCATTAAAGTTCATGAAGCCTAAAGTCTGCATGCGAAGTTCCCACACCCATCTTTTACCCTCGTTGTCTTGATCAGGAGCATCTGTAAGCATAGTACGATAATTAATTAATTAATCGTAACACAGCCAGACGGAGTCCTTCCTCTGAGTGAAAGGCAGATCGGTAATGAATCTGACCTCCCTTCATATGCTATATAAGAGGAAGTGCTCATCCTGTCATCAGAATCTTGGAATCTCCCTAGTCTAATTGAATCATTGGTCAGAACTTTTATTGGTGACTGATCAAGCCATCCTACTGGCTGCACTAAAGCAGGACTGGGGACGTAAGCCCAATAAGCCACGCCCTCCGCTGGCGTGGAAATGAGAGACAAAAAAGCTAAGAAATATATATAAGGATTTAAAGGTTGTTGTTGCTGTAAGATAAGTTGCTTAGCCTGTTTGACCATCGTTCGGATCATGGTCCAAGTTATTTTTGTCCCCTGCTGTTCTTTTTTGATGTTTAGATGCTGGATCCCCTTTGTTATTGTGGTCACTTTTTCTTGCAGCCGTTTCCTTTTTTGATTTCGCCGCCGCAGCCGGTCAGATGAGGCGGTCAGGGATCCAGATCGGAGAGTCTGCATTCTGTGGAAACACACAAGCATATCCTCGTCCCGAGGTTATTAAAACATCCGGGCCCTTCCAGACACCGGACAGCAAGTCTTTCCACATGACTTGTGGCGGGGGGAAGCAGTTGCACCGCCCCAGTGTTTTATGGCAGGGGTTTGTTGTTGGTCATTAGTGTTAAGGTGATTGATTACAAACAGTGCATGAGAAAGTAAATGATGAGGAGAGAAGTAAGGGTTAGAGGCCTTAAGCCGTTCAATTTGAGTTTTTAGAGTTTGATGAGTTCTTTCTATAATAGCCTGTCCTTGAGGATTGTAAGGTATCCCAGTGGAGTGAGCTATTTTCCACTGTGCACAAAAGGACTCAAAGGCTTTTGAGACATAAGCTGGGCCATTATCAGTCTTTATTTGTAAAGGCTTCCCCATAACTGAGAAGGCCTGAGACAGATGTTGAGCCACATCTTTAAAAGCCTCTCCACTTCGTGCCGAAGCATAAACAAAATGAGAGAATGTATCAACAGTTACATGGAGGTATCCCAGTTTCCCAAAAGATGGAACATGGGTCACATCCATCTGCCACAGGACATTTGGTTTCAGTCCTCGAGGGTTCACTCCCATTTTTGGCAGTGAGTGAGTATGAGGGCATGAGGAACATTCTTTTACAATTTGTCTTGCCTGCTCTCTAGTTATGTTAAACATTCTCTTTAAAGCTAAAGCATTTTGGTGATGGATGGCATGGCTTTCCTGAGCTTCTATAACTGAGGCAATTATGGGTTTTGTTAAGATATCTGCCATGGCATTTCTCTGGGCCAGTGGACCTGGGAGGTTAGTGTGTCCTCTTATATGACTAACATGAAACTTATTTTGTCTCTGATGAATCAGAGTTTGTAATTGCTTAAGCAAAGGAAGAATAGTGGACTTTCCTGACAAAAGAGAAGTTTCTAGGGCAGGAAATAAGTTAAATACATACTTTGAATCTGTAAAAAGGTTAAAAGATTGCTGAAAATTTTTAAAAGCTAAAATTACAGCCCTAATTTCTGCTTGTTGTGCTGAAGTCTGTTCAACTTTCTCTATGAGAGGTTTCTGCCCTTTCACATAGACCGCAGCCTTTCCGGATGACGACCCATCTGTGAAAATAGTTATTGCCTTTTCAAGGGGCTTTTCTGAATACCAGAGAGGGAAGATAAAACTTACTTTTTTTGTAAACTCTATCAAAGGATGTTTGGGATAATGATAAGCAATTTGTCCTGCATATCCTTGTAAGGCCAAAATCCA
Organism: Phyllotis vaccarum; assembly: GCA_033318265.1. NCBI lineage: Eukaryota > Metazoa > Chordata > Mammalia > Rodentia > Cricetidae > Phyllotis > Phyllotis vaccarum. Next base: position 146,070,781 of record JARWLC010000003.1, on the reverse strand, counting down.
ATCATCATTATTTTGTAATAAAAACTCTGTTTGCATTTTATTATAAGGAGACACTATTAAACCAACATCTTTCCCAAATAATTCTTTGGACCTCTGTCTTCCTTTCATAAGTAGCAAGGAGCACAGGTAAGGATAATCTGCAAGCATTTTTGGCTGGGAATGTGACAAATGCAACCATTCTAATACCCCTTCCTGCCATAGCCAGGCTGTAGGAGTATAGTCTGTTGCAAAAATTAACAAACTCCATGGTCTGTTTACATTTACTTGTTTTACCTTTGCATCATTTAGGGCTGTCTCTACAAGTTGTAATGCTTTTAAAGCATCTTGTGTTAATGTTCTGGGAGACTTAGGATCTGCATTTCCATGCAGTATCTGATATAATGGACTTAAGGTACCTGTTGGAATTTTTAAATATGACCTTATCCAATTAATTTCTCCTAATAGTTGCTGAAAATCATTTAATGTTTTTAATTTATCTTTTCTAATGGCCAATTTTTGAGAGGAAATGTAATCATTATGTATCCATTGTCCTAAATAGCTCAACGGTCTATTTTTTTTGTATTTTTTCAGGAGCTATGACGAGGCCATGTTGAGTAAGTTGCTGTATGGCCTTTTGTAGCATTTGTTCAGCCATTTCTTTAGAGGGATGGGCTAACAATATATCATCCATATAATGAATTATATATGCAGTAGGGAATTGCTGCCTTACTGAAATTAATGCAGCATCTACAAATTTCTGACACAAAGTAGGACTATTTTTCATGCCTTGTGGTAAAACCTTCCACTGGTATCTTTTGAAGGGTCTCTGAAAATTAGAGGAGGGGACACTAAAGGCAAAATGAGGGCAATCTTGGTGTTGCAATTTAATGGTGAAAAAACAATCTTGTGGGTCGATTATTATTATAAACCAACCTTCAGGAACAGCCACAGGTGACGGTAACCCTGGCTGAAGGGCTCCCATGTCTTCCATAACAGCATTTACTGCCCTGAGGTCCTGTAAAAGCCTCCATTTTCCTGATTTCTTTTTTATTACAAAGACTGGGGTATTTCATGGGCTAGTGGTCTCTTCTAAATGTCCTTTTTCCAGCTGTTCTTGGACTAAAGTTTCTAGAGCCTCTATCTTTTCTGTAGTGAGGGGCCACTGATTTACCCAAACAGGCTCTTGTTTTTTCCAAATGATTTTTTCAGCATATAATTGTTCATCAGTGGCCCCTATGAAAAATGCTGGTCATTTAGATGATCAGCAGTTACTAATCTCACATCAAGGGATTCAAGCATGTCTCTCCCCCATAAGGAGAAGGGCAAAGAGGGCAGAATGTAAGGTTGCACAAGCCCTGTCTTTCCTTCTAAATCCCACTGTAGTTGTTGGCTACTTTGCATAACCCCTGTTGCTGAACCAAGGCCTAATAATGAGGACCCTGTTTTATGAACTGGCCAGGAGGATGGCCAATGTTTTGCTGAGATACAGGTCCTGTCAGCTCCAGTATCGAGGAGGCCCTTGAAGGGTCTCCCATTTAATTTTATGACCTTGAAAGGTCTAGCTGTCATGTCTTCCACCCAAGCCACCACATCTGATGAGCCAAATTGTCCTTCCCTTCGTTCTTGCATGAGAACAGGGTTGGGCAAGTCTATATATGGCAATAGCAACAATTGAGCTATCCTTTGTCCTTTGTGGATTTGAATTGTTTCATTTAGAGGTCTCACCATCACCTTGATTTCCCCAAGGGAGTCTGAATCTATTACTCCTGGAAGAACCTCAAAGTTCTTCATATAATTGGAACTTCTACCAATTATTAATCCCATTGTCTGGGGAAGTAATGTTCCTTGTACTGCAGTAGGGATCAGTGTGACCCCATCCCATTTGGATAAGACAATATCTATGTTACTTGCTAGGTCAAGCCCAGCACTTCCTGGAGTTGCTCTTGGCAAATCATGAATGGTAAATTCTGGTGCCAAAGGATTCAGGATAGTTTCTGTCTCTACTTTGGCAATCTTGTCCTCTTTTGGAAGGGGGCAAGAGGACAGCCCCTCTTCTAGTTTTTTGATTCTGTCTGTTTGTCTTTTTCCACTCCCTCAGTTAAGGGAGTGCCATCCTTACGGAATTTTGATTTACACTCATTTCTCCAGTGTTTTCCCTTTTTGCATCGAGGACATAGCCCCGGGGGACCCTTTGAGTTCCCTGATGATTTGCAGTCTTTTTGCATGTGTCCTGACTTTCCACACTTGAAGCAGGTTATACTGGTGGGAGGATTTTTCCCTCCTCCTCCTCCATATGTCTTTTTAACATAGGCGCTGAATTTTTCCCCTTTCATGGCTGCAGCATAGGCCATCCCCTGGACCACTGCTGGTGAGGCATCTAAGCAAGCTTTAATATAATCTTGAATTTTTCCTGTCTTTCTAACTGGTCTGATTAAATCTTGGCAGAGAGTGTTGGCATTTTCCCAGGCCAATTGTTTTAGCAGAATTTCTGTCCCTTCTGATGGAGGGAGCATACGATTAACTGCTTCCTCTAATCTGGAGACAAAATCTTGGTAAGGTTCTTCTACTCTTTGCTTAATGCTTGCCAAAGCACTACCTTTGGTTCCAGAGGGAAGCAGTCTCCTCCAAGTTGTAACAGTACAATCTGACAAGGTCATGCTGCCTTCTTGTAGGAACCAAGGGCTGACTGTTTTTATAAAATTTACAAAGTCCCAAATTATTTTCTCAGAGACCTTAAACCCCCTCGTGGCAAGCATTTTCTCAATCATTGTGGTGAACATCCTATCATTCTTGCTCATGTGTTGACCCATGGTTACTGAGATTACTTACTCTTAACCGGTGATCCTTTACCGGCGGGACTGCAGTTCCCTGGTAAGATCCGATCCCTATTCTGAGATAGTAAGAGAAAGAAAAGAAAGATTACCTGTCCTTCAGGTCCCTGTTCGGGCGCCACCTGCCGCGGACCGGCCCTCTTGGGGCACCAAGACCGAGGGAGAACACGGGTCGAAGGAGAGGAGAATGGGATTCGGCGAATAAATGACAGACAGACACACTCAGAGGGTTGAGTTAATGCTGCTGCAACTTTACTGACTTTTTCAGGTGTTTATATACAGAAAGCAAAAGGGAACTTGGCAAGGCATTTAACCATGACATTTATGAGAACAGAACAATATGGGACATGTGCCATACATTGAATCTAGTACAAGCATTTGCTGGCTTGTGGTTAGGGGTAGGTGAGGCATGGCTAATGATTATAACTACTTATTAGTCTTCTATGGGCATGGGCTGTGTCTTTTTGAGAAGTATTTTTGTATGTCCATTTTTCTTCTCATAGCCGAATGAACAGCGAGGGCATGACCCCAAAAGGCTTTTGAAAAAAAAAAGTTTGTTCATTTTTGAGTTAAGCAGACACCAGGGTTTTTGTATACACTTTGATCTTTTAGAAAAAAGGGAAGTAAGTAATAATTTCTTTTTTATCTTTTGTATATTATTCACCTGTTGCCATGTTCATCATAAACTCTGTTACATTGAGTTGCTCTTAAGAATAGTCTCATTAATTTTTGTCTTAGGTGCTGTCTACTGTTTGCCATTAATCTTATAGTGTACATATCCCCCTGGGAGAGCCCTGGAGAGAATTCTTGTTGATGCTTGTTTCTCTGAGTTACTGTGTTGTTTATGAGAATTTCTTGCCAGTTGTTCTATTTCCACTAAGTCATTGGTTTCTTAGGAACCTTTTCAATTGTCTGAAATAAAGGAGGAGGTGCTTCCTCCTGTTTCTCATCATTGACTGTGTTAGTTTTATTCCTGGCATTATAAATGGGTACATTTAGTCTCTGGTATAATACAATTAGCAGGAGCAAAGCAAACAAGAAAAAGATTAAGAAAAAATAGACTAGGTACATTGTGGCCGAGAACGGGGTGACGAGGTCATTACACAGGCGCTGTATCAAGGAACCGGGGAACCCTTCGCTCCAAGAAGCTCTGGCTCACCAACATCCCACCATGAGGGCCACCTGATAGGCATTGCAGCTTACACCGGAGGCACGGTGGATGCAGCACTGCAGCATCATAAAAGTAAAAGCAATTTGAACACTTTCACCTCCACATTTCTATATTATCCAATTCAGAACCATTTAAGCAAACCAGGAGAGAGTTTTTACAATGAAAGTTAAGAATTTTTCTAAGTGCTTAGCCTTCAGAAACAAAAAAGGCATCTAGAGAAAGAATAAAGTGCTACTTAAAATCTAGCTATGGCATATGTCTTCCTGATGCTGCACATCTGTGACAAGGCAGGACCCCAATCTCATATTCTTTTTGAGTTTGTTTGAAGCTTAACTAAAATTTGATCTTTCTGTTGAAGAATCCTGTGGGAAATTACCAAATTCTATCCTAGGAACTCAAGCTCAGGATGCCCTAGCTAATTTATCTTAGTTTCTCATTCCATTGTCTCCTTGTGCGAACCTGTTCCTCCAACTAAGCACCTACTTTCCTCCTGTCAAATGTTTTCCTTAGGTGAAGCCCACTTCACCCAAATTGCTTAGAAAATGCTAGGACATGGTTCTCACCTTCAACGATACCACATCCTGGACATTTGGGGCTATGCCTACATCCTTGAATACCTGTATGCTGTCCTACACACCTGAAATGAAGACACTGACTAAAAACTGTTTTGAGTAGACTTCTTCTAGAAATTTCCTGTATTACCTCCTCCAGGTAGTCACTCTGGCTTAAATTCTCTTCTCTGTCTCATATATTATGGCCACGCTTATTCTTTCTATGTAATGAAGTGTTGATTCAAGTGCCAATTGTTCCAGACCAGTAGGTCATTCTTCAGTAATAGTATCATAATAGAGGGTGCCTAGGGATGAGAAGGATAGTAAAAATATATGATTAGAAGATTAAAGCTGATTCAGTAGGTCTTGCACAAACCTTTACTTATGCCAAGCAGTTTTTTTCAAAGTGTAATATCATCAAAATGACTCTAAGATTCCATAATACTGTCATAATGGACAAGATTAGAATCACAGCTGACAGCTTATGCTGGGGAGGATTTGGAGCAAGGGGAAATGGTGGGAGTACTGACTGGTACAGGCACTTTGGAAATCAGTCGGGTAATTTCTCAGAAAACTAGATGTCAACCTTTCACAGTTACTGCCATAGTGAACTTGGGCAAATACCAAAATGATTTTCCATCATACTACAAGAAAAACTTACTCAGCTATACTCATAGCAGTTTTATGTATAATAGAACCTGGAAACAACCAAGATATCCCTCAACCTATGAAATGGACAAAGAAAGTATGGCACGTTTACACAATAAGAAATGACTCAACTTTCAAAAATAAGGCAACCAGGGAACTTGAAGGCAAGTGGCTGAAACCAGAAAAACATCATCCTGAGTGAGGTAATCTAGAATGAGAAAGACTAACATAGTACGTACTAATTCATAAGTAAATATTAGGTGGAAAATAAAAAATAATTATATTATAATCTATAGAATGAGAGAGACTAAGTAACAAGAATGGTTCATGGGGCCACTCAGATGTCCCTGGGAAGGAGAAATATAAAAGATTTTATGAATGGAATGGACTCGGAGGAACATAGTAATGGGCATAGGCATGATTGGGTTGTAGGGAAAAAGGGGGAGAGTTGTGAGGGGAACTTCTGGAAGTGAATATTTTGGGGTTGGGTGGAAACCTGATGCATGGTATCTCCAAGGTACTATCAAGAGGACCCCACTTTAGACTCTTTGGAATAGCATATAAGTTGCCTGACCTGACCATCTCCTGTGATTAGAAAGCCTGGGTCAATTTTTATCAGAGAAGAATCATCCAGTAACTGATTGAGGCAGACACAAGCCCACAAGCAAACATTTGGTGGAATTTGGAAAACTCCATGGAGGAGGAAGAGGAGAGGAAAGGGTTATTGTGATAAAGCTTACATAATCAACTAATCTGTGCTCCTAGGTGCTAGCAGAAACCGAACATACAACCAGGGATGCTGCATGGTACTGACCTAGGCACTTTATATAGATAAAACAATTATTTAGAATGGTCCTCTTGTGGGACTCCTAACAAGGAAAACAGAGGCTGTTTCTCACACTTTAACTCACTTTTCAGATGCTATTTCTCATATTGATTACCTTGCCCAGGCTTAAAACTTGGGGAAGTGTTTAAGTATGTATCAACTTGATATCCCATGTTTTGTAGATACTCATGGGCTATTTGCCCCTTTCTGCATTAAAGCAGAGGAGGAGTGGTTTGTGATGAGTCAGAGTGGATGGAGGGAGGGACTGAAAGGGAAGAAGTGTGAAGGCTGAGACTGGGATATAAAATAAATAAATGAATAAATTTGTTGATTTAATGTACAGCATCTTATATATAATTTGGAAGTGGCAAATTCCCAATGTAAGCAGAAAGCCAAGTCAGAAAATATGGAAAATATAACACTGAATAACTCCAGCACAGCTACCTAAGATCAAATAACCACAGCCAAGGCAGGAAGAGTCAGGTCCCATGTAATTACAATTATTATTCTTTAAATGCACTGGATACAGCCTCAGATAGGCCTTGAAAATTTTATTCCTAGACAAAACACATAAGGGAGCATATGAGAGAGAGAGAGAAAGAGACAGGCAGACAGAAAGACAGAAGCAGAAATAGAGAAATCAAGAACCTGGTGCACACCAAACAGTGATTGTTTTTAGAAAATAAATTATTCAAAAATGGTTGCAAGATAGCTCTCTATGATTATCCTTCAGGTCACATTTCTAATAAGAATTCCAGATGAGTTACCCAGTATTCTGAGAATGGTTATAGATGTTTATATTCAGTCCATTAGGATCTAACCATTGTTTTAGCTTTTACAGGATCCCAAAGCGATGCCTTCGCCCTTAAGTCAGCAGGAAGCAACCTTATTAAAGACTAAGCCCCCTTTCCCAATAAGTTTTGTGCTCTCAAGGTTGTGGGTAATCATTGTTCTTATAGAATAGTTATGTTAAAATTGGGTTGAGGACAGAACAATAATATAGCCTCAAGGACCTCTTTTGAAGAAGAGAAAGGGGAATAGATAGGATAAATAAAGATAGATTGTTCTACTTACATATAAACAATTTTTAGTCGAATATACGGGTGAAGCTAAAGACAATTTTCACGGGCATAGATATTTGTATATTGATACCAGTGTGAAATCATTTTATATGTTTAATTGAAACAATTTGTACCTTGGTACACAGTTTAATGTGAAATTGCTTTATATAACCAAAGCAACTTGTACATCGATATAAAACTGAATCTGTAACTTTTATGTAAAATTGAATCTGTAATTGCTATGCTTTATATACACTTCTACCTCTGTTTAAAATATTTGCACATTATTGGCATGTCCACTATACAATTTCTATCTTCATTTAACTATACTAGATATAATGTATGATTGCACTAGTTATGATATATGCACAAGATGTTTTATATACCTCCGTTTAGATGATATGTATGTATATACATGTCTAAAATAGTGTGGCCACTTTCCATAGTATATATACCCATGGCTAATGTTTTTGACAGTCATACTAAAATTCATTGTTCAGAGATTATACACCCCTTATATAGGTAATCTAATTTTATAATACAGGTTTTAATCCTTAGGACAATAAAAACTGCAGTTAATATTACTTAAGGTGCCATGTCACAATCATCTCAGATACAGGTTAGAATATCATAGATAGACAGGAGTCTTCAACCATTTCATAGTCTCAGAGAATATGGCATTTAACATTTGGAATTTGGCCTCGAGAGACACACAACGACTCCTGGTGTCACTGCTCCTTTCCAGAGATGGTGTTGAGGATCAAGGACATTCCATTGGAGTTTGTTCTTTTGGCAGAGAATAGCCAGTTGGCTAAAGAACTGCCCTTACCTTGATTGCTGACAGTACACACATGATTTTCAAGCTGGAAGAACCAGATGACAGATGGAGACTAACAAAACCTGCCTGGACAGGATAAGACAGTCCCTCCAAAATTTCCCTGCTTGTGAAAAGATCTGTCAGATACCATAGGCCTGTAGCCAATATGATGGATGCTCCAATGGTGCACAAAACCATAGGTGATTGTCCAGGTATCTGAGTCACTGTCCTATCCCAAATTTTGGAAGCCACTACTTCATGTACTTCTGACTTTTAGGTGTTACATTTTCCTTCTCAGGTCTGAAGGGGTAGAAGAATAGGTATTTAAGCTTACTACCCTATTATCCTTTAGCAAGGAACATTCAGGTGTTGGATTTTCACTTTAGCAGATAAACATTTTGAAGTAATTTATGCACCCTACCATCCACCAATATTCTAGAAATACCAAAGAGTGTATGTGGGAGGGGGTTGGAATAAAAATAGATCTCTATTTTTATTTATTTTATTAAGAGATTAATAAATACCCTTATTAAGGTGATCACAGTTCACTTGCTGCACATTGTATATGTAATTTCTTTTGTTTGTGAAAAAATAATTTCATATTCATATGGCCATGTCCTGACTGTCATGTTCTGTGAGGGTGAATCATGTAAGCCAAGAGCCTTGGAGCTGGTCTAGATGCAGAACTCAGACAAAACTACAACAGATATCTCTGACACTTTGAATTATCTGGACTATCTGTTCCCATTGAACATTTTTCAGGGGTTTTCCCTTGATCAAACCTTATTTTCATTAACCTGCTGTTATGTCACAGCCTCTACATTTCTGTGGAAATAAAAGCAAAACTTCTCTAAAGTAATTTCTCTTTTTATTCAAAATTTCAAGTCAAGATAGTTGGGTAAACTTAAAATTTATAATCAAATGTCTTTTAGCAGCTCTTGATTTTTCCTCTGTGGTCAAGAATTCAAATCAATGTAATAACACATGGTATCTAGACTCTATATATTCCATCTATATGAGCTTTTAAAAATTTTATTTTCATGATCTTTTTTCTTGTTCTTTTTTTAAAATCCTACTTTTATTTTTAAACACACTGTAAATCATTTGAAGTTTTTTTTCCAATCTGACTTAACTCTATTCTATTTTTTTCTGACTCCAAAGGCCTTTAATTTGCTAAACAGCATGATAGGATTAAAGCCTCAGCTTTTGTAGCTAGCTCCATCCTGTTTCTTGGCTTTCTGGCATAGGTCCTAGCAGGAGCCACACTTACCACACTATCTCTGGAGTTATAGGGTACACATTACTACTAGGCAGAGCACCACAACCTCCTTGTCATGAACCCTATCTAAGTTTTGGTACCAGGGCCTCTTGAAAGAGCCATAAGTTTTTTGCTACTAACGCTGAACCAAGGAGCCTTTCCTTACTTTTAAATTAGTATTATTATTTATTTATTTAATTAAGTATTTTTCCATGTACACCACCACTTGCCTGTTGTGGGATTCAGGTGTCAGCTGATAAGGTGAAAAGACACTTATACCGGGTACCGGGCCCCTGAAGGGGGTGGGGAAAGCCCATTGAGAAGGGGCTTCTGGAACAGGAGATGCTCTCTTCCTGGTTCCTGGATGATTGGGGATAGGATCTACTCCACAGTCTGTCCATCACTCGTTCACCATTCCAGACTCCAGTCCCTGTTCAGGTGCTATTGTAATCTGTTAACTGTACCATGAGTTCCGATTTATATTTTAATAAATATCTATCTGGTACTGGTGCCTTCTAAGTAAACTCCGCCTACACTTGCCCTCTCTTGCCTCCTCCCAGTTCCTCCACATCATCCCTCAGCCTTCCCCCACCCCAACCTCATCCTTTCCCAAAGGAAGCCAAGGAGCCAAGGTGGGTTAGTTCAGTCTGGTGTTTCCAGTTGAGGTGGGTTAGAGTCAATCATCTCAGTATTAAGGCTGAGTTAGGTGTTCCTCTGTAGGGAATGGGCTCCCAGATGTCAGTTCATGCACAGGAACTTAGTCTGATCCTACTCCAAGAGCCTCCACAAACTGCCCATGCCATTCAATAGTCATCTACCTTTGGAGGGTTTAGTTCCTTTCCATGAAAGTTCCTCAGTGGCTGTTTCTGATTTAGTGAGCTCCCAATAGCTCCAGCCAGTTGTCTCTGTGAATCTCCAAGGCTTTTTCAATTGCTTTTTAGAAATATCTTAGGATGTCATTTTCTATAGTATCTTTGACCTATCCACATACATTACTCAAGAGAATACATAAAGAGAGTACAAATTCATAGATATCCACCTGCATTTGTCTTTTGAGAAAGGAGTAAATTTAAATAAAATAGTGAAGGGAAGTTCATGATACTGACTAAAAATTTGTATATTATACAAATAATAATTTCATTGAAATTTGTTATAATTTTACTATTGAAATCCAGAAAATCTCTTTAGTATATAAATAATTCTATAAGATAAAAATTACTGTGGGGGTTTCTGTTATCACTAAAACAAGCAGAGTAACAATTCACATGAGAGCAGAAGGAAATCCAGTTAAACATAACTCAGTACCTTGTGTTGAATCAAAATTTAGAGTGCGAGTGAGTGGTATTTTTTATGCATATTTTAGTATAATACAATTTTGGAAATAACCCTCCTGTTCACAAATTGGCATAATGACATTAAATTTTTTCAATGTAGATATCACTTCTTCTGTGAATATAGGTTGTATAGATAGGCTACCTGTGTTTTCCTAAAGGTTTGTGGAAGAAGCTGGTGTGATATTGATCATAAAGATGGCAAAGAAATCATTCAGGCATTAGCCATTGCAAGTATTGACCCTAAGATCTTGAATAAGACTCTGGCCATACAGTTAGTTAAAAGGTCACCTAGGGTATTAAGTTTATTGAGTTCTGCTTGTGTGAGTCTAGGATTGTCAGGTTCTATGGACAGTGCAAAGATCACTTAGACCAATAGGTGCCCTAGTCTTATTCTTGTGGGTCAGAAAAGAGTATATAATGTTTTCCTTTAAAAGACAACCTTACCAAAAGCAGTCTACAGACTCAATGTGATCCCCATCCAATCCCAACACAACTTTCACACACCTTGAAAAAACAATACTTAAATTCATGTGAAAAACAAAGAACTCAGGATTGTCAAAACATCCTGTTCAATAACAGAATATCAGGAAACCATACTATCCCTGACTTCAAGCTATACTATAGAACCACAGTAATAAAAAACACCTGATACTGGCATAAAAACAGACTTGTAGATCTTGAATTGTAGAACCCAAAATTAATACACACACTATGAACACAAGCTTTCCAACAGATGCACTGAAAATATACAATGGAAAAAAAGATAGTATCTTTAACCAATGGTGCTAGTGTAACTGGATGATGGTAAGTAGAGGAATGCTACTTCATCTATATTTATCACCTTGCATAAAACTGAAGCCCAAGGGGATCAAAACCCTCAACATAAATCCAGTTATACTGAATTGGATAGAAAAAAGTGAGAAAAACCCATGAATGAATTGGGAAAGGAAACCACTTCCTAAATATAACACAGCTACTTTGGAAATTAGTATGGTGGTTCTTCATAAAACTGGGACTCAATCTACCTAATGATCAAGTAACACCACTACTAGGCATATCACCAAAATGCACATTGTTACCCTGAGGACATTAGCTCAACTATGTTCATAGAAGCATTAGTTATAACACCCAAACCTGGAAACAACCTAGATGCTCTTCAAATCAAGAGTAGATTATAAAATTGTGGTACATTTACAAAATGGAATACTACTTACCAGCAAAAAATATGACAACCTGACATTTTCAGGCAAATGGCTGGATCTTAAGATATCATCCTAAGTGGGTTAATACAGACCCAGAAAGACAGACATGGTATGTACTCACTCATAAGTAGATTTTAGACATAAAACAAAGGGTAATCAGGCTACATTCCACAATTTCCAGAGCAGCTAGTTAACAGGAAGAAATTTAGATCTCCAAAGATCCCCATGGGAAGAGGAAAGAGAGATTTCCTGAGTAAATTGGTTGAGGGAGCAAGGTGAGGTGGAAATAGAACATGGGAGAATGGGATGGGTAAGAAAGCAACAGAGAGGGAGAACAAAATTTCTTGATAGAGAAACCCTCGGTGGGCTTAGAAAAAAGCCTGGCACTAGGAAAAATACCGAAGAATTCACAAGAGGACCCTGTCTAGAGCTCTAAGCAATAGTCGAGAGGGTGCCTAATTGTCCTTATCCTATAACCAAATGAATGATAACCCTAATTTTAGTTATAGAACCTCCATGTTACAACTGATGAAGGCAGAAGCAGAGATACTTAGATAAGCACTGGGTTGAGCTCCTATTCCAAATGAAGATAGGGAAGAGAGAGTATATAAGCAAAGGTATCACGATCATGATGAGGAGACCCACAGAGATGGCTTACCCAAGCTCTTGGGAGCTCACTGACTCTGAAATGACAGCTGAGGAGCCTTCATGAAAAGGAACTAAACCTTCTGAATGTAGATGACAGTCAAAGGGAATGGGAAGTTTGTGGAGCTTCTTCAAGTCTGGTGCATGCACTGGCTTCTTGGAGGCCCATCCCCTATAGATGAACACCTTAATCAGCCTTGATATTGTGGGAAGGGACTCGGTCATATGCTTACTGTTTATGTCAGGTCAAACTGGCTCACGTTAAGAATCCTTACCCTCCCTTGGGGAATGGATAGAAAATGGTGTGTGGTAGTCTGAGGAAGAATTGGGAGTAGGGTAGGGAGGTATAGCAGTGGGAAAGAAAAACTTTTTAAAATTAAAATACCCCAAACACAAAAAAAAAACCCAATAATAATATCATTGTATATGAGAAAAAAAATGTGCTGGATTATCTCATTTTACTTTCTATCAATGAAGTCATGTAGTAACATTCATATTGCATCATCACTTATAAGAATAGCTTTAATAAAATGAAATTTCATATGAGACAAACTTGCCTATTTTACAATTCTGGTTTTCCTAGCGCTATCTGTGAGAGCAAGCACATTTATGTGTAGTGGATTTATGATGTTTCATTGTAAATAATAATCCCACCTAAGAGTTTAATAGAACATTCTGATTGGCCAAGGCAGACAGGAACTGTGGGTGGGGCTTCCAGAGTAAGAAAACTCTGGGAACAGGAAGAACAGAGCAGAAATGTCACAGAGACTCCAGAGTTGCCAGACAAGCTAGAAGAAGCAGAGGACAACAATGCTGCTCTTAGAGAGGTACTGAGCCCCATGGCTGAACAGGATAAGAATCATGGATTAGCTTAAGGGTAAAGAGTTAGCAAGTTATATGCCTGGGCCTTAGGCTGATCAGCCTAAAATTAATATAAGCATTTGTGTGTCTCTGTGGGTCTGTGGGTCTAAACCTTAGGGCTAGGCACAGAAGCTCAGACCAGAAAATTCTGACTACATTTATGCTTCCTCTGAATTACATTTCTATCTTCTCTATAAATACTTCTATATACCCAAATCTATGTTCTTCAAATTTATCGTCTCATTTTTTGTTACTATTTGTTACCACATGCATGGAAGTACACACACATGTACACACACACACACACACACACACACACACACACACACACACTCTTTTCTAGGGAAGACTGCCTCTACAACTCCACTTTATTCATCACCTACAGTTCTTTGTATAGTTTCGTAGTCTTATAGGTTTTTTATTATGCAAATTGGCATGAACATTGATGGTACACATCTACCTTACATGGACTTAAACAAACATGATTAAAACATGGGTGCACTTTGTTTTTACTGGCATAATGTCCATGGACAGCTGATGTTAATGGTCACTAAGTAGCAGATTCTTACAACAATAAGATGTAAATTAATGCTAAAATTTTTAACAGTTTATTGTTTAGACATAGAAGAAATATATTTGAAATTAAAAACAAGGTGCAAAATGGTTCTACTCCCATCTACTAGTATTGCATTAATGTTTACAATAAATATTACTTAAACAGTGATCATATTACCCGAAAACAACATGACATAACAGTAAAATATTCTTAAGTATCTGGAATAGTTTTGACTTGGTATGATATTATAGCATTATTCTTTAATTTGGTTAACAAAGCTTTATTACATAAGCCATTCCTAGTAGGAATCTTTCCTTACTAATTATATATAATGTTTATATTAATGTCTCTATAACATTTTATCATAAATAGTTAATTTCCTAACAAATCATGTATCTCTATTAAGTTCATATATAGATACAGTTTCTAAATTTATAGAGAAGATATGCTTCCTGAAAGGGGATTTTCTTGTATTTACTAAGCTTTGAAAACTGAGGGCTTTAATGTGTGCAAAATCATTGTCTTTGTATAAAGTATGAAGACTAAGGCATATAATTACTTTGAGACATCATAAAAAATTAACAAAGATTGTCCATTATATTAATTTTCTGATGGATTCTAATATTTGAGCATCTGGTAAATAATTTTTGACATTCTTAACATTTGTAAATTTAGTCATAAGAATGGAGTCTATGGTGAGCCTAAAGATTTGGGTTACAAGTAAAGAACTTGGCACATTCTTTACTTCTGATAGAAATATCAAGAGATGGATACTGCTGTAGGCTTTAAGATTTGAGTCCTGGGTAAAGAACTTCCCACATTCTTTACATCTATAACATCTGTCACTAGTGTGAATGCTGTGATGAACATGAAGATGTGAGACCTAGTTAAAAAATTTTCCACATTCTTTATGTTTGTAAACTTTCTTTTGTTTGGATTGTATGGTGAGCATGAAGTGTTGGTTTATGAGTAAAAGATTTGCCACATTCCTTACCTTTGTGAGGTTACTCACTAGTATGGATTCTATAATGTACATAAAGATGTGAGACCTGGGTAAAGGACTTGCCACATTCTTTACATTTGTAAGGTTTGTCACCAGTATGGATTCTGTGATGAGCTTGAAGAGTTGAGTTTTGGGTAAAGGACTTGCCACATTCTTTACATTTGTAAGGTTTGTCACCAGTATGGATTCTGTGATGCTTTTGAAGAGTTGATATTTGGGTAAAGGACTTGCCACATTCTTTACATTTGTAAGGTTTGTTACCAGTATGGATTCTGTGATGAGCTTGAAAAGTTGAGTTTAGGGTAAAGGACTTGCCACATTCTTTACATTTGTAAGGTTTGTCACCAGTATGGATTCTGTGATGAGCTTGAAGAGTTGAGTTTTGGTTAAAGGACTTGCCACATTCATGACATTTGTAAGGTTTGTCACCAGTATGGATTCTGTGATGAGCTTGAAGAGTTGAGTTTAGGGTAAAGAACTTGCCACATTCTTTACATTTGTAAGGTTTGTCACCAGTATGGATTCTGTGATGCTTTTGAAGAGTTGAGTTTTGGGTAAAGGACTGGCCACATTCTTCACATTTGTAAGGTATGTCACCAGTATGGATTCTGTGATGAGCTTGAAGAGTTGAGTTTTGGGTAAAGGACTTGCCACATTCTTTACATATGTAAGGTTTTTCACCAGTATGGATTCTGTGATGCCTTTGAAGATTTGAGTTTTGGGTAAAGGACTTGCCACATTCTTTACATTTGTAAGGTTTGTCACCAGTATGGATTCTGTGATGACCTTGAAGAGTTGAGTTTCGGGAAAAGGACATGCCACATTCTTTACATTTGTAAGGTTTTTCACCAGTATGGATTCTGTGATGCCTGTGAAGAATTGAGTTTTGGGTAAAGGACTTGCCACATTCTTTACATTTGTAAGGTTTGTCACCATTATGGATTCTGTGATGAGCTTGAAGGTTTGAGGTTTGGGTAAAGGACTTGCCACATTCTTTACATTTGTAAGGTTTGTCACCAGTGTGGATTCTTTGATGAGCTTGAAGAATTGAGTTTAGGGTAAAGAACTTGCCACATTCTTCACATTTGTAAGGTTTTTCACCAGTATGGATTCTATGGTGAACTTTAAGACTTGAGTTTTGGGTAAAGGACTTGCCACATTCTTTACATTTGTAAGGTTTGTCACCAGTATGGATTCTGTGATGGACCTGAAATTGTGAGACCTTGCTAAATAACTTTTTACATTCTTCACATTCGTAACATTTGTTATCATTATGAGTTCTGCAGTGGCCTCGGAGAGCTGAGTGATGACCAAATATTTTGCTATATTCCTTACATTTGTTAGGTGTTTTTCCTTTATGGGTTCTTTGGTGTCTCCTAAAGTTTGAGTAGTTCTGAAGACATAAGCCACACTCTTCACATGTATATAGCTTACTTACATTATTAGTTATTTTATTTATAGTCTTATATTTGTTGGCATTCATCCAAGGATGGATTTGAAGGTATCGCCTACGAATTAAATTTCTGAACTCACCTCTGTTGCATTTGTCGGCCTTCTCTCTGGTTTCAGGATTCTTGTGCATAGTATGACATAAATATTCATTGAAGTACTTTGCAGATTCCTTATAGTTTAATTTTTTCTCAACAATATATAATTTTTCGTGTCTGCAGTATTGTGTAGAGTTTATGTAGCATTTTTTAAGTAAATTAAATTTGCACGGTGGTTTCTCTCCAGGATGGAACAGTAGAAAACCTAGAGTTATGAAAGAAAAAGTTTTACTATAGGATTTCCTATTTACTATATGGGCCACTTTCCCAAGTTCCTTTAATAATTTTTGAAATGAAATTGAACACATTCATAAGAAAGTATGTAAAGTAAGTTCATAATCCAATAGTAAATATACTCTCGTAAAATTATAAATTTTAAAAGGGAAGCACTTCACCTGTGTGAACCAAAGAAGGAAAGAAATTAAATAAATTTAATAGGAAATATATAATATTAAGACAGAGAAAAGGGCATGTATATGCAACATCAATTAGTCCTTACTGTCCTGCAGAGAACTCTGCATTCACAAATAATTGTTCACAAAAATTTTAAAGTTCAAGAGAATTCTATAGGACTAATCATTTTATCAAAAGAGAATTTCTGCTGCATTTTCCTCTTATTCAAATGGACTATTTCATACACTGTATTCTCATTATGGTTTTTGATCTTTTATATCTCTGGATTCCCATCAATCTTCTAATCTGTATCCACCCCCATTGTGTCTCTATAGGGAAATTATGTTGTTCCATTACAAATAATTGTCCCCGTCTATGAGTTTAATAAAAAACTCTGATTAGCCAAAGGCAGACAAAAAATATAGGTGAGGTACCAGGCTAAAAAGACTCTAAGAACAGGCAAAACCAAACAAAATGACAAAAAGCCAAAAAACCAAAAGACAACTATACTACTCTAAAAAAAAAAAAAAAAAAAAGTACCAAGCTGCATGGCTAAACAAGATAAGAGAGTCATAGGTTAGTTTAAGAGTAAACAGTTAGCAAGTTATATGTCTGAGCTTTAGGCCGATCAGCCTAAAACTATTATAAACATCTGCGTGTCTCTGCAGGTCTGTGGGTCTGTGGGCCTAAACCTTGAGGCTAGGCCCAAAAGTCAAGGACAGAACCCTCATACTACAAATGGCACCCAACGTGAGGCAAAATATACCCACATAAAGCCATAAAAAACTTAAAAAATAGTTTAAAACCCCAAACAACTTCTAAGTTGTCTCTCTCACGTGAGCCCTAATACAAAAACACTTTAATAAGACATATAAACTTAGACTATAATAACAGACATTTAAAATACAACTTAAAATATAAAATAATTTGTTCCTAAAATCTCATAAAACCCTCAATATACAAAAAATTTATAAATAATATATTTAAAGTTTTTGTTAATAAAAACCAAAAAAAACAAAATCAAAAAGAACTTCCTAATAACAATATTTTCTTCAGTCAGCTCAGGGGCAAACAGAAGCTTAACTTTTTAAAAAAAATTTCCTAATTCAGCCATAAAGACAAAACACTTATAAGTTTTTTAAAAAGTCGTACTATCTAATACTTAAATAAAGTTAATAAACAACAAATAACAAAACTTTACCTAATAATTATATAAACTTTAAAATTCCCTAAAATACCTAAACTAAAAAAGCAAATTCTATAAAATTAAACTAAAATCTAAATAAAGCCATCCATCCATTCTACCAACCTTTAATCCTTAGCAAAAAATCTTAACAAATTAAAAATATGTTCAAAAACAACAAAAAATGTAAAAATGGAAATAAAATCAGTCACTCTAGCCAAACAAAAATATAATCAAAACCAAAAATATTAAAAAATAAATATACAACAAAAACAATTTTTAAAATAATCTAAATAATTTAAAATATATTAAAAACTTGAAAAATAAATCCCCTAAAATAAAATAAAAAATAAACCACATAAAAATTAAAAATACAAAAAAGTCTAAATACTATATATTATTGTCTTATTAAACTTCTTAACTAAAAATACCTTAATAAAAACTACCAAAAATTAATTATAAATACTATTAAATTAATTCAATCTATATTTTTTATAAATAAACTTTAAAACTAAAATTCAAAAATATACTACTTTAAAACAATTTTTCTTTTTATTTCCACAAAAATAAAAAAGTATAAATTTATTCCTAAATAAAAAAACACAAAATTTTATAAAGAAACCCTAAAAATCTCTAATAAAAATAAAGAGACAAATTATCTTGTTCCATTATAAATAGTTATCCCTGCTTATTAGTTCAATAAAAAACACTGATTAGCCAAAGGCAGACAAAAATGTAGGCGGGGCTACCAGATTAAAAAGACTCTAATAACAGGCAAAACAAAACAAAATGCGAAGAAAACCCAAAAAGCCAAAAGACAACTACAATACTCTAAAAAAAAAAAAAAATACTTAGCCACATGACTAACCAAAATAAAAGTCATAAGTTAGATTAAAGATAAAGAACTAGCAAGTTATATGCCTGGGCCTTAGGCCAATCAGCCTAAAACTTTTATAAACATGTATGTGTCTCTACAAGTCTATAAGTCTACAGGCCTAAGCATTGAGGCTAGGCCTAAAAATCCAAAACAAAAACCTCATACTACATGTGTCATCTTAAAAAATAAACAATCATGCAAAGAACAATAGTAAAAAAAATAAAATAAGGAAAAATTTAACAAAACTGATAGGACCAAACAAACAGAATAAAAAAGGCCAAAGCAAAAGTATAAATAAATATATAGGACAATTAAACACACACATTTACATGTAAAAATTTGCATTAAGGAAGCAAACAAGAAGAAATTCTGGATATCCTAGTGTGTATACAAAGAGTTTGTAACTCATACACACAAATAAAATACAAATTAAACATGAAAGTAAGCAAAAGTTCCTATAACAGTTTGAGATCTATAATGACCAAATATAATGTTGGGTTGTTTTATTGTTGAACATCTGTTGCTGAGAATTGATTGGGACTGCCCATAGAAGTATTGTTTTTCTCCCATTGGTACTGTTTGTAACTAGTGTTCAATAACTTTTGCTTCGGTGTTTATAAGGCAAATTGTCTGTAACTTAATTTCTACAAATCTTTGTGTGGTTTAGGCCTAATGAAAATAAGTGGACAATGTTTCTCTCACTTATACTTTGAGAAACAATTTCAGAAGTATTCTTGCTAATCCTAGAAGAATTCTTAAAATTTAAATTTTAATCTACTAACCTTATTCTGCTGTAGTAAGAAGTTTCTGGCCCTGCCTATCCCTGAGATCTGGACCAGCAGTCCCAAATAATCAGAAAAAAGTCTTAATTAATTCCATTTTGTTTGGCCTATGGCTCAGGCATATTATCTTACTCTTAACAAACACATGATAAGCTTCATTGCTTAATACCTTTTTTCAAAGAAGTATTCTCATCCTGCGCTCTCTTTGTCTCTGGCATCTGCTCTGCTCTTTCACTTCAGAGTTTTCTTAATCTGGTAGCCCAACTAGTACTTCCTAATGGCTTCTGGCCCTATCAGCATTTTATTAAACAAGTACAAGGGACAAATATCTGCAATTCACAAGGGCATAATCACAAAACATTCTGCTACGCTAATATAGTATTAAATTCTTTTCTTTCATATTATAGTTTCCCAACATATTGTTGCATGTCTCAGCTTTCATCCAAGAAGTATTTTACAGAGTTGGACAGTTGAAACAGAGACCCAGATGTAGGTTATGGTGCAGGCGAAAAAAGTTCAGGATTAGTTGTTATATCTATAGGAAACCCCTTCCCTGCAATGCTAAGAGTTTATTTAGTACAGAGTAATAAAATATGGTAAGGTTAAGGCTGATGAATGACAAGGAATTAATGATTTCTGAATATAAATAAGTAATAACATTTTTGGAGAAATAATTCTTTATAATTTTTTTCTGAACTCTAAAGACAAAGAAAGAACTATTCAATCTTCAATAATAAGTAGAGCTATAAAACTTTTATATCCTAATCTAATGTGCTATTACACAACAATGAAAAGTAATATTGGCATGAGGTTACAAAAGCAGACATAAAATGAAATAGATAATCTATTACACACAGTCAAAATGCAATTTGAATGTTAGTTTTCATTTTTTGCATAATAATATTAAGGGTTCGCTAACATTTAAATATGTGGCAATGAATCTACCTCCATCATCTTTACAACATTTTAAGGGCAGTTTAAAAGTTCATTTTTCAGATAATTTTAAGTCAAGACGATCTTGGCAAACTATTACAGGTGTTACCTCTTTCTTTCTATGGGTCTAATGCATTTTCCATTGCTTTAATCCATCTTACCTTTTCCTTTGCCTTCTGCCTCTGTTATGGTCATGTTCCATAGCTCCTTGCTTTGTTCAAGAGCTTTGATTAGCCCTGGTTTTGACAATGAAAGACCTGTGTATTAGGAGAGACATATGACCATGTTTAGAGAAAATAGCGAAAGTACATTAATAACTCATATACCATGGAATTGATGGAATAAAAGTTTAAGTATTCAAATTTCCTAGTTACACTCTTTGATTTTAAATTATTCAAAAACCCTTGTTAAAAGTGTACTCGAGTTTCTTTTAAAATTACTACTGAATCGGAAAACAGGCATGTTAGAAAACATATAGATTAAAATATAATGTATGAAGTGTCTGAAAAGTAAAATACACTATAAAAGATTTTAGGATGTTTTTCAGTGCCAGAAAAGGTGAGTATAATGTCTAGATAAAGTTACATCAAATTTTGAGCTTTAGACGATGAACTTACAGGTTTTTTAAAAATTAAATTAGCATGTGTGAATCAGGCAGGGATTTGAGATACATCTGTAAAACATATTTGAGAGGATCAACTATAACAAACAAAATTATAAAAGAAAAGTGGTCTCACCTAGAGAAACCAGGTTGCTGTAGTTTTCCAACATGACATCTCTGTACAAAGCCCTTTGTGCAGAGTCCAAACATTCCCATTCTTCCTGGGAGAAGTCTATGGCCACATCTTCAAATGTCAATACACCCTGTCATAAAAAACCCCAGTTTTATAATGTGCCCAGGTACAAAGTTGTTTTTAAGAAAAAGAACATTTTAAGGCAAAATTCTTAAGGAAACATGAATAATGTGTATAACATTTTAAAAGACATACTTTAAGATGATATCTATAATAACAAAACTCTATCCTGAAAATACAGAAATGCAAATGATATTGTTGAGGCAATACAATTTCTTCAGTCATAGGTGTTTGGGTGACAAGCTCTCATGGGTGGTCATGTTTTCATATGTGACCACCTAAAAAATTAGGAGAGGAATTATACACCTTTTTGTATGGTCAGAGAAGAAGCAAGCAGTGGAGAAAGAAGGAAGGCTTGTGGTTGGTTCTCATTGCTCTTGGGCAAAATGGCAGGACAATGGCAGCTATATCAGCAGTGGCATCTAAATTGTTTGATATTTGTAAATGTGTTAGTCCATTGCACCCCTTAATAAATTCTTGACCAGACTTCTGTGGGTTTTCATTTCACATGGTGACACCATCATAGGTGGTAGATTCACAGGCTGCAATGGTACTTATGAATGAAAGGCAAAGTATTGTCATGTGTAGTTCTGAGCAAACTCAGTGTGATTTACCAACCAAAGCTCTTCATTCCAATATGCAAATTGCTACTTCTGAAACAGTAGGCTTGGGTGATACAAGCTGTGTCAATGTAACCATAATTGGATAAGCTTCCCAGATAATGGTGTTGAAGCAAGTGATAGAATTGACATATTGAAGAATAAACGGAGATTTATCTTGCACATGGATGCAAGATATCAGTAGAAGAGTGTTGTAGTAGTGGGGTTCTCGGTCCCGGACAGCCAGAGATCCGGAGACACACAGACCTGCTGCCCAGGACCGCTTAGCCGCCCAGCCGCCCGGGTCCCCAGAAATGACACAGACACTTATATTAACTCCATGCTGTTTGGCCTATGGCTCAGGCACATTGCTAGCTAGCTCTCATATCTTAAATCAACCCATTTCTATTAATCTGTGGGCCACGTGGCCCGTAGCTCACCCGTGCTCCTTACATGTTGTTCCTTGGGCAGCTGGCTCGATCTGTCTAACTCCGCCCTGCTTCTCCTACCTAAGCTCTGATTTCTCCTCCCACTTTCTCTATGGTGTCTGCCATGGCTCAAAACAGCTCCTTTATTTAAAGATTGAGATTCACAGCATACATAAACGCATTCCCACATCAGAAGAGACCAGGGAAGGAGTCACTCCTATGCCCTCACAATTACACCACAGGTGCAGTGAGTTGGAGAGATAGGTTCCTAAGGCCAGATTAAGTACTGAGTACACCACAGGCAAATAAATCCCAAGCAAGTACACACAGTATATTGAAAAGGCATCCATTGCAATGTACATATGAAACTGGGATCCATCTAACTTTAGACTTTTATAGTGCATGCATATCCTACCTACATTATAAATACATAGACTGCTCCAACTACAATTTCAAACTTTCTACCTGGCCATCTCTATTTCTATACTCTAATATTAAACAAGGACACACATTCTTCACACTAGCATATTCCCCTTTGTTTATCTCCCCTAATACCAATAAGTTATCTTCAATTTCTGAGACCAACATGCCCAGATGTCCTATTTTCTGCTGCAAATTGATTTGTATTTATCACACACAGAAATTACAAAAGGCCACGTTCAGAGATCTAATTTCAAAAATGCAAATATTATGAATGATAATTTATCCATATAGCTACAAATGCACATAAACATTAGTAAGGGAGGAGTAAAATAAAGATGTTTAACAGCATTTTGGGAATCTAATGAGACAATGATGCATTTTTCTTTGTTTATATAGTAAGTAATATTGATTTATTATTCAGTTTTGAAGAATCTCTGAAACTCTGGGATAAAGCTACTTGATCATGGTGGATTTTTTTTCTGTGTTCTAGGATTTGTTTCTCAGGAATTTTGTTAAGTATTTTGTATTTTTTGATTGTTTTTTCTATGTTCATGGGGAAAATTATTCTGTAAAACTCTTCATTTTTGAATCTTGGTGTGATTGGGGAATCAAGGCAAATATGGTCTCATGGAATGAAATTGGCATTTTTTTGTGAGTATGGGTTTTAAAATATGACTTAATGACTTTTGAGATTCTACTTATTTTTATTGTCTCACATTTCCTTTATTATTTTGTAAATTTGCATATTGTCTGTGTGTTTTAGTTAGGTTGCAAAAGATATTTCTGTCTTAATTTTCTCAAATACATCTTGGAAAATAATCAGACATTACTTCATGATAAAATACTTGGAGATAATATATATGTATATATATACACACATACATATAAACACACACACACACACACACACACACACACACACACACACACACAAGGTATATACCTAAATGTAACAATTAGTTTTCTGTCCTGGCCTTGCCCCACAATTTGATCTGCCTGCCACCACTTATCAGTACCAGCAGGCCGAAAGTCCCAATGAAACACTCAGATGCTTTTATTAAATTCAAGCTGTTCATCCTATGTTTTAGGCACATTGCTAGCTATCTTCTTCATCTTAACCCAACCCATTCTCATTAATCTGTCTTGCCATGTGTCCAGTGGCTCACTTGTGTTCCTTACATGTTGCTTCTTAGGGCATCTGGCTTGATCTGTCTCTCACTCTGCCCTCCTCCTACCTATGCTCTGATCTCCTGCCTACTTTTTCTATGGAGCCTGCCATAGCCAAAACAGTCCTTTATTTAAAGATAGATATTCACAGCATAGAGAAAGGCTACAACACCCAAACACAATAAAGGCAAATTAAAACAATACTTGAGCCAACATCAAATTAAGTGAAGAAAAACTTAAGTTCTACAAAAATTAGGAAGAAGACATGGCTGTCCTCCATCTCTATTTCTCTATACCTGTGCAATTTAGTACTTGACGTTCTAACTAGAGCAATAGACATCTGAAGGAGATCAAGGGAACACAAACTGAAAAAGAAGCAGACAAATTAACACTATTTACAGAACATATGATAGTACGAATAAGTGACCACAAGAATTCTACCAGGGAAATGTGTTATTTACAGTAATGTGGCTGAGTAAAAATTCAATATAAAAACATGTATCTCTTCATAAACTAATAATAAATGAGCTGAGAGAGTAATTAGGATAAAACAGCCTCCACAATCACTACAAACAATCTAAAAATATAAAATATTTTGGGTTAACCCTAAGAAAGTGAAAGGCTTCTATGACAAAACCTTTAAGCTTCTTAAGAAAGAAATTAAAGTATATATTAGGAGATAAAAGATCACACATATTCATGGATTAATGGAATTAATATAGTAAAATTTCTAGTCCTAACAAAAGAACTCTACATATTCATCTTGATCCCCATCAAAATTCCAACCCAATTCTTTCTGGACCTTGAAAGTAAATACTCAGTTATATACAGAAATATGAAAAACACCAAAATATTTATAAAACAATCCTAAATACTAGAAAACTTTTAAAAATGTAATGATTTTTAAATTTCATGCTATACTACAGAGGTATAGAAATCAATACTACACGGTATCAGCATAAAACAGACATGTTGATTAATGCTGTCAAATCAAGGTTCATAAACTGGTACACATATAGATATATAAATTTTGATAAAGAAGCCAATACTGCATCATGAAAAGAAGAATGTATTTTCAACAAGTAATGCTGGTCTAACTGGATGTTGGTATGTAGAAGAATGCAAATGGTCTCACCTTTATCACATGGCACAAAACTGAAGCCTGTGAGGAACAATAATTACAACATTGAACCAGACACAATGAACCTGTTAAGAGGGAAATTAGGGAAGGGCCTTGGACACATTGCCACCAAAGACAATTTTATGCACAGAACACCTATAGCATAGTAACTTGGATACAAAAATAACAAATGTGATGTCATACCACTAAAAAGCTTTTGTAAGGAAAAGGACACTGGCAGGAGGGATGAAAAGCAACCTACAGAATCAGAGAAGCTTTTCAGCAATTCTACATCTTATGGAGTGCTATTATACAAAATATGTAATAGCTGATGAAATTAGATGTTAAAAAAACCAAACAATACATTTAAAAATGGGTTTCAGACCTACACAGAGAATTTTTATTAGAAGAACTTTAAATAGCTCCGAAATACTTTAAGAAACTTTAAACATACTTAACCATCATGAAAATGAAAATTAAAACTGCTTTGTGAATCAGTCATTCTGGTCAGAATGGTTAAGATCAATAAAACAAATGACAATTCATGCTGGCAAGAATCTAGAGCAATGGAAATGCTCCTCCATTTCTGACAAGGAGGAAAAATTTATGTAGCCACTATTGGAAGGAATATGGTAGTTTCTCAAAAATATTTGGAAATTGATCTACCTCAAGAGCCAGTGATACCACTTTTGGGCATATGTTCAAAAGACGTTCCAAAATACCAAAGGACACTTACTCAACTATGTTCATAAGAGCTTAATGCATAATATGCAGAAACTGGAAACAACATAGATGTCCATAAAATAAAAATGGTATATTTACATAAAACTGTATTACTCTGATGTTAGAAAAAAATGTGTGAGAGCCCATTAAGGTTCTAGCTTGTGGCTTGTTTCCTTTTTGACTCAAGGTTAGAAAATTCAAGTTTGTTTATCATCCAACAAGGCAGCCTAATGGGATCCTTTGGTCCAAATATTGTTACCAGGTGTCTTATGTTTGAAAATTGAAGAAGTATTTATACCTCTCTGCATTTGTTCCTCCACTTTGCTTAGTATAAACAGCCAGAGGAAATAAAATTGAAGCAGTTGAGAATTCATTCTGTCCCCTCATGACCCTAAGTTCTCTCTCTCAGTCTAGTTCTTTCTATATTTGTAATCTTTAATTCACACTCGTGTCTCCAGGACTATACTTAATGATGTAACAGTACTGAAAAAAAATAAAATTTGCAAGCAATTGGGTGGAACTAGAGAAAAAGTATCCTGAGGAATACAGTCCAGGCTCAAAGAGACAAACAATTTTTACTCCTTGTAAGGGGATATTAGCCATTAATAAAGGTTAAGTACACTAAAATTCACAGATCTAGAGAAGCTAAATAAAAAGGAGGGTTCTAGGAATGATAGGTGAACCAGCTGGGAAGGGGAATAGAATATAGTTTGTGAAGGGACTGAGGGTAGATGTGCCTGGCAACAGGTTGGAATCACAATGTGGAGAGAGAGGCAAAGTGTAATAGTTACATGGAGAGAAGACTGAAATAGGTGGGCATTTAAAGGGCAATATGGAAACTTAGTGCAGTGGAAACTTTAAACAATTTATAAGTTTGATGCTAGCAAGAACTACAAGTAATAAAGAATATAAATCATAAAACAGTTATCCTCTGTGATAAGGTTCAGTTCGCAGCGGTTGGGTTGGGGTAGGATACTATACCAGCCACAAAATCTATTAAACTACAAGCTGTCCCTTTGGCAATAGACAGTGGAGCTTGGTTGCTCTGAGAGTGTTTGAGTGCCCGACAAATGACTGGTCTAATCTAAAACCTACATGACCAGAGAGAGCACATGCCCAACAGTCCCTATATACATACATAAACTGATGTTTCAGAGACATAGGCTAGAACCAGACAGAAACACACACACGCACAGGCACATGCACACACACACACACACACACACACACACAGAGACATATATATACCCACACACACAAAGTCAATGAATTGATTCCTAATGTTATTTTGCAATAATCAAATGATCAAGGACTAACCCATGTGTCATCAGAGATGCTTCCTCACAAATATAATGGAGACAAAACAGAGAACCATAGCCAAAGAGATCAAGCTGAATAAACTCTGATGAAGACGCAGAAAGAATTGCATGATCCTGAGATATTGAGGACTCCAGAAGAACACAGCCTACAGGAATAACTAATCAGGACATACAAGGGCTAAAGAGACTGAAGTGGCCATCATTAAGCCAGCATGGGTTTGCACCAAGCCCTTTGTTACATTCTGTCTTTATTCAGCTTGGGAGTTTTGTTGCACTCCTAAAAATAGAAGTTGTGGTGTTTCTGACTCTTCTGCCTGATCATGGGACCTATTTTCTCAATTGGGTTGCCTGTTCACCCGTGAGGATATATGCCTAGTCTTATTGAATCTTGTAATGCCAAGTTTGGTTGAAATCCTAGGAAGCCTGCTATTTTCAGAATGTAAGTATAACAGTAGTGGAATTGAGGAGAAAAAGAAGGTAGTTAGAAGACTGGGAGAAAAGAAGCAAAATGTGGTTAGAACGTGTTGTATGAAAAAGTACATAAAAGAAAAAAATACAAAAGGCATATCACAGTTTAAACACTATGTATACAAAAAAGGAAACTTCAGAAAATTGTAAAGGAAAAAACAGAAGTCACATGTAAATGAAAACACAAAAGCTTATTTCACATTAGACATTTCGAAAGCCAGAAGAACATAGAGTAATGTATTCAAAAATCCAAAAAATCTAAAGGTACAGCTAAGCACCATGTTGTGAATAAAATGTGATTTGTATCCCCAACTTTCTTCAGTAAACAGGACATCAAAACAAAAGTAACCAAAATTACTAAATTAACAGACTTCACTCAGCAAATGTATTTAATAGAAATCTGTGAGATATTCTACCCAAACATCCAAGAATAGGTAATGTACTCACAACACACAGAATCTTATCTAAGAATGGAACACATCCTGTGATAAAACTCAGATCTTTATCAATTCAAAAGATAGACATAATTCAGTGCACTTTATGTGATTACATTGCAAAAAGAAAAATCCCAAATATTTACAAAAAAAATACTCTCTAGTGAATGTGTAAACCTATAGAGATCAAAAAAGTCATTACTGAAAGATGAATATATCAGAGAAAAAATAAAGGGAAAATCATTCTAGAACTGAATAAATATTCAAACACAAAATATCAAAACTTCTAAAATGCATTGAAGGCTGTCTGATGAAGAAATTTATAGCTCAAAGAGCCTACATTAAATTATCAGAAAGAGCACGCATATGCGGCTTAAGCATGTAATATAAAAATTACAAAAAAGAACAAAACAAATTCAGCACCAGGTGGCAGAGAAAAATAATGAAAATAAAAGCATATCAAGGAAATACAGGTAATATAATTCAAAAAATCAAATAATCTCATTGCTGTGTTTTTTTGAGAAGACTCAAAGAAGAGAGTACTGGACTGTTCTATACAAAGAACACTTCTACTATACTTAAGGAAAGTATCTACAGATAGTTCTTTAAAAAATATTAATAAATAAAGAAACAGATGAACCACTTCCAAACAGTATTTATGTAGTTAGTAGCACTCTGAATCCAAAACCAGGTACACAACAAAAATAATTTTACTGGCCGATATCCATGATGAACACGGATTCAAATTTGTTCAGTAATAAACCTACTAACAAGATACAGATATACATGAAAAGATTATAAATGATAAATATATGGTTTTATTCATGAAATGGAAGAGTGTTTCATTATATACAAGTCAAATATCTAGCCAACCATAGAGATGGACTTAAAGGCAAAAGTCCTTTCATCATATATATAGATACCTTTAATAAAATAGTTCTTAACAAGGAATTTTATAGGGAATGTAGGACTAGGGGGAAAATGTCTAGACATAGTAAAAGGAATATATGCAAACCACAGAGTCAACATTATTTTAGACAGAAAAGAGATTGAAATGATCCTATTAGAAAAAGGAGAAAGGGACGTCCAATATTTCTACTCCATTTAAACACTGTGCTTGAATTACTAGCGGAAACAATAAGGTGATGAGAAGAAATTAAAGAGAGAGTAAAATAAAAGGAAGAGCCCCAAACTTTTCTCTTTGGACAGGATATGACACATTATTAGAGATCAAAAGTGTCAAAAAGAAACTTCTAGAAATGATAAACTCAAAAATGTGGCAGGATATAGAATCAGCTTCTTTATAAATAAACAAAAAAAGTACAGTGAAAGAGACTCTCGACATAATTCTGTTTATAATTATATGAGAGAAAAATATTTATCTGGGGAAAAACCTAATGAAGAAAATGGAGAACATATACAATATAATATTTGCAACTTTGAAAAAAGATAAGAAAGTTACTTGAAAATGGGAAGAGACCCCATGCTTATGTGTTGATAGAAATAATATGAAAATGAGCATTTCCTTACAGATTTGAAGGAGTTCAAATCAAAATCCTCATTTCATTCCTCATGGGCAAATGAAAAAAGAACTGTCTTAAAATTCAAGAACCATGCCAAAAGAACTTAGATAGCCAATAAAACCATGGAAAAGGTAGGATTACCTTCCCATTGCATTAGATATTTTACAGATTGTTAAACCATGACACACTTCTGTGATTTCTCTGAGTTATTCCATAGAGGTGGAATGGAAACCCTCATTACTGAAGACATTATGCATTTCAGACTCAAGGCAAGTTGTCCCTGAACTAGAACTGACCTGAATGCCTCCTGCAAACTTCCATGGTACCAGATTGCACCGTGCAAAGCAAATATCAGTCTTACCCCTCCCAACTCCTATGAACCACAACATGCACCAGCATGGCAAAATAACCCGAATAGCACACTCTAGTCATGTATACATTGGTGGAAACTCACAGCCCTTTAGTTGTAGGTGTGGGCCACTGTACATGATGGAAAATGATACCTTGAACTGGAAACATGGGCACCTACCTATGGTTAGTGAACTCATAGATCATGGAGAAAAATCTACAATTTCCACATTACTAAACCAGTATTATCTCTTGTGGGAGGTTGTATTGTTTCATTTTAAATAATTGTCCCAACCACCCGTTTAATAAAAAGAGCTGATTGGCCAAAGGCAGGCAGGAAGTGTAGGCGGAGCTACCAGACTAAAAACTCTGAGAACAGAATGCCAGATCAGAACACCAGAGGGAATTCCAGAGAGAGGCCTGGAAGAAGTCGAGGACAACTATGATGCCTTAAGAAAAGGTACCGAGCCCCATGGCTGAACAAGAGACATGGGTTAGAATAAGGGTAGAGAGCTAGCTTGTGATATGCCTGGGCCTGAGGCTGATCAACCAAAAACTATTGGAAGCTTCTGTGTGTCTCTGTGGGACTGCGGGACTGTGGGACTGCGGGTCTGTGGGTCTAGACCTTGAGGTTAGGCCCGAAAGTCTGGGCCAGAAACCTTGTACTACAAATGGCAGCCCAACCTGTGGCAAATATACCCACAAAAAGCCATAGAAAGCTTAAAAAATGGTCTAGAGCCCAAAGCAGACTCTGAATTGTGTCTCCCACATGAGCCGTGGTACAGAGACACCCTGGTGAGGCACATGGGCTTGAGCTACAGTAGCGGGCTTTTGGAGTACAATTTAAGGTATACAATGGCTGGCTCCTGAAGTCTCACAGGACCCTCAATATAAGGAAAAGGTTATAAGTGATGTATTTAAGGTTTCTGTTCAAAAGGGCAAAAAGGGAACAGAATCAAAGATGGCTTTCAAGTGTTGATGTTTTCATGGATCAGCTCTGTTTGCCAGAAACAAACTGAGGCTTGGCTTTTTAAAGAGAAGCTTCCTGATTCAGCATTAGAAGCAAAATACTTGTGAGTTTTTAAAGAGGCCCTGCTACCTAACACTTAAATGGAGTTAATGAGTAGCAGATGGCAAAGCTTTACTTGATAATTATATGGACCCTAAAATTCCCAGACTACCTGGGTTAAAAAGATAAATTCTATAAAATTAAACTAGGAGCTGGGTGGAGCCATCCACCCATCATACCAGCCTTTAATCCTGGCAGATTAAAGGTGTGTTCAGAAACAGAAGAAATAGAATCTGGGTGGAGTCAATCACTCTAGACAAGCAAAGGTGTGGTCAGAGACAGAAAAAGTTAAGAAATAAATATATAGTAAAGACAGTTTTTTTTTTTAAAAAAAAAAGTCTAAGTGGTAAAGAGTGTTTTGAAAATATATACACATAGGCGTAAAGAAAGAAAAAAGAGGTAGAGAAAGCCCTTAAAGAAATAGAATAAATAAATAAATAAATAAATAAATAAAAGCCAAGTAAAATGGAAAATACAAAGAATGTCTGGATACTGTATATTACTGTCTTATCTTTAAGCTTCTTGACTGAAAATGACTTAGTAAAAGCTGCTAAAAGACAGTTGATTATAAATATTGTTAGAGTAATTCAACCTATATATTTTGTAAATGAGTTTACTTTAAAATTGAAATGCAGAGATACGCTACTTTGGAGAAGAGGTTTTCCTTTTATTTTCACACAAAATGAAAGACTGTGGATTTCTTCCTGAATAAAGAACATAAAGTTTGATAGAGGAAGACCCCCTGAAAAGTCTCCAATGGAAATGGATGGACCAGATAATTCAGCATTTCAGAGCACCTCTGTTGAAGTTCCAGAGCTCTGAATCCAAAACAATTTCAAGGAGACTGGCCAGAGGCCAAATGAGATATCAACATTATAATCAGTATCATTTGTATATATCAAAAATATAAATGAAGAAAGCTAGTGAAGATATTCTGTAGTATTAATTTTCCTATACTAACTTTATGGTGATGCCTCATTTAGAATTTGTCTATGAACTTCACTGACTTGGAACCTTCTCCAGCTGCAGTGCATATTCTGGTTTTCATTTGGTACAGAGCTCTTATTAAGGAATTTAACAATTTCATTACTTTAAGAAATATTCAAAGTGAATTCATGTGATAAATATGAGATTTCTTATATTAATCTTAATTGCAGAACTTGTCAAATACCAGATTAAATTTTTAAATTTTGTGTCAGGTATACATCAAACTCGTAAGTTTAATTCTATACTGCAAGTAAAACATATGAAAGAATTACATGCATATCACCTCTGAGGTCTCATACATTCTCTCTAGATTAAACCTATGTTTCAAATTTAATGAGAACATTTCATAAGAGTATCATCTAATTCTAAAACTATGACATTAATTGAGGTTGTGGAGAGTAGGGAAAATATATAAATAAAATATTGTATGATGAATAAGAAATATACTCCTTACACCTTAATATTTACAACCCAAGATGTAGATATAGCTAAAATATATGTTATGGTCAAATCAGGTACATTATCTAAATAATCTGTGAGGCCAGGCCTTGAATTCAAACGTAATACCCATGAAAGTAAAGAAATATAATACAAAATAGAAGATTCATGGAAAAAGAAGTTGAAAGAATTTTTTTCTACATGTCAACAAGAAGAAATTTAATGTATTCCTATAAAAGAGTATGTAATTGAGAGTTTTGGACATTTTAACATGGAAAATTAGGTCATAATTACTTAAGTTTATTTCTTTAAACATGCATTTGATTAAAAAATCTACTTAATGTAGTTGTATAATAAATCATGTATTTATAATACTGTACCAGCCAAAATACAGATACCCAAAGAAAATACCCAAGATCAGATTTTCTTACTGATTAAGATTCTAGAATACAGAATAACAAGAGAATGGGTAAGTAATATTTTTAACTACAATAATTTATACATATAATGTTGTGCAGATTTTAAGACTAATAATAGGCAACAATTTGTCTATAATCAAAATCAGTGAAATTTATTGCAAAATACTTTTAGGAAAATTCATCTAATATTACAGAGAACATACATGGTTCAAATGAAAAAATGATCTACCAATTTAGTATCCTTTTTTCAAATGTTTTGTTTTAACGATCTTGGTTCTATTTTATAGTAAATATTTAGCATATGTAGACATTTTAATTATGAATACTTTTTAACTTTTCTAGACGTAATAAAATACATACTATAGACTAAGGATGAGCATCAACATCAATGGGCCATAAACCCCTTGCAATGGCATCCTGACTACAATGTATTTTAGTATAATGATGGCCCAAAGCTTGTGGAAATAGCAAATCAAATCCAAATTTTATTTAAGTTCTACTACATGAGATGGAACCCATTACTGACTCTACTTAGTGACAAAGTTCCCAAAAGTAGAGAGTTCAGAGAGCTTGGGTAAAACTGAACACTACTTTTCTAAGGAAATAAAAAATCCTCATAAATTACATTTTGCTATACTCGCTATAATCATAGATTGAAGCCTTGGTCAGGCATCATTAGAAGATATTCCTCCTGTTACAGGTGGAAAGATCAGATAGACTCACGGCCAGACAATGTGCAGAAAGTGAGAGACCTGGGAAACCTCACGTCTAGATGAGATGTCTCCATCACATTCCTTCCTTTAGGGATTTGAGAAGACCATGAATGAAGAGGAAGATAGAGGGTAGAAGCAAAAGGGGTTGGAGGACACCAGCACACACAAACACAGCCATCTAAATAACCAGTATATAGCACCTATGAAATAGCAGATCCTGAGGCGACACAAACAGGGTATGCACAGTGCTGCACCAGATGCTGTCCTAGATAAAAATGTGGACACGTGCCCACATCCTTGACTCTGAGTCTTCACTTGATAACCACTTGCAAATGAAAACTTAGCCTTTTGTGAGGAATTGTCATTGGGAACAGAAACTAACCTTAAAGGTAGGTTGAATTGGCACCTCAATGAACTTGACCGAGTCCTTGCAGTTTTATGTCTCACCATATTCTCCTGGAAAAACTATATCTTTTTCTTATATTATATGTACTTTCTTTAATTAACTATTTTCTCTCTTTTTAATCCTACAAGTCATTTATATATATGTATGTATGCATGTATGTGAGTATATATGTATATATGTGTATATATATGTATATATATGCATTCAGGTTATACATTTTAAGGAATTTGTAAGTTTGCAACTAGTTGATCTTGCATCTATTATGTTACTTGTGAGTTTTATTGCTCCCTTAGCCTGCTTATTTTTGTTGTCCTGTTCTAATGGCTTCACTTTTGTTCTATGCGATCATATCCTATTATACTTTTTCTTATTATTCTTCCTTAGAAATCAGTTTGTTATCTAATGAGAGACAGATGGGAGTGGATCTGAATGAGAAGAGTTTTTGGTAGGAATTTGCATGAGCAGATAAGGAGGAATCCATATTCAGCACATATTATGTGAGAAAGCATCTCTTTCCAATAATAGTAAAAATAAATATAAACCTATACATACACACCTATTTTTCTGAATTATCCACATAAAAACAACAGTTTTTGTTCACAGATGAGTGGGGTCATCCATTGTCTCCAACTCAAGGCAACAAAACAAAATAATTAGGACCCGTTTATTTTCTGCATAAGGTGACCTGATATATGCACATGACTCAGCAATGCTTTGAAATAATTATGGCTGATAATTTGAATCCAATAGAACCTAGAGATTTCTAATCTATTCTGGCTCTACAATAAAATACTTTATAAAAAACCTGTAATACAAAAAAACAAAAAAAATTCTTTCTAGTGGTAGATGTTTTCACAGAGCACGCAAACAGGTGAATGAAATCAGCATTAGGATAAACTGATGACACTTCTGCATACAGAGGCTAATAATCATTTCTGTGATATTAACTTTCCAACAATAAACCCTCAAATGGAAACATCATAATTTTATGCTAAGTAAATATATCTGTCCCATTCTAAATTGTCAAGTATCTCTCTATGTAGTTTATGTTTCTAGCAGAGTATGCCACCTCGATTCTACTTTTTATAACTACGTGAGTCATGCTAGGCAGAGAATGCCACATGACTGAGTGTGTGTTTTCATCAGCCAGGGAACCAACAGATCAGAGCTCTCAGATTAAATCCACGCAGTACTTTTGCATTTATCTCTTTACATGAGGACACAAACCCATCCCTCTAGGTACTGGGCACTAGTCAGTTTACAAATTCATCTGTCATGATGGATATTTTAGTGACGAACATTATTAGTTTTTTTGAAAATATATCTTGTGATAAAAATGAGTTCAGAGGACAGAATGAAGAAAAGCCCTCACTGTGTAAGCATGTATTGAAAGACTCAATAATAAGCCTCATTAGAAGGAAAGATGAGAAAATATCACTCTCAGTAAAGTATTCAGCAAGACTATGAGAAGCAGAAAAATAGGACAAAAGAGAAAAATGAAAGGAAAGTGTACAGAGAAAAATTGTGACCTTTGGAGAAGCAACTTAACAAAGGTGCTGGGCAGAGACATACTTACCTTAGAACCAACCATCTCTTCCTGAAGCTTTTCTATGAGCTTCTCTCTCAGGGGAAAAACAACTTGCTTTAATAGCTCCTAGTGTCTCTCTTGAGGATTTGTATTAAAAGCTTCAGCAAATACCATTCACCTGCTACACACCAACTGACAATCTACAGAGCCTCAGAGAGCAGAAAAAAGCAAAAAGCATGTTTCATCTTATCTTCCTTCTTCCTTGGAGCTCTTTACCTTTTCTTTGTTTCTGTCTGTATGTCTGGCTGACAGCTGTCTGGCTTCTGGCCCCTGGTGTCTCCCTCAGTTCTCTACTCTCATTTTTCTCCTCTTGTTTCTCTTGAGCCTAGAGATTCCCTCTCCCCACCATCTCATGTATCTTTTCTCCTGCCTCACAACTGGCCAATCAGCTTTTTATTCGACCAATCAGGTGCCTTAGGTAGTCAAGGTGAAGCAAACGCAGCACATCTTTACATAGTTAAACACACATCCTTACATTGTTAATCTAATGCAGCATAAAGAAATGTAGCACACCTTTACACAGTGAAAGTAATATTCTGCAGCACAAACAAATGTAACACCTCTGTGCTTAGTTAAAAAAATATTCCACAACACAGAATGTTGTTAGGAGTCATTTTATTACTAATAACTTTCTGTTGTTGTTTATTTACTTATTTTAGAAAAATAGTATTGGGTTTTACTCTCTATACCCGAGTGTCAACAATATTCTAGGGCAGATGAGACCCCATGTCTAAGAGTTGCCCAACATCAACATCAAACAGTCTCCAGGTGTGTGTGAAGGTGGGGGGGGGGTAGGTGTGGGGTGTATGTGTGTGAGTGCCTGTGTGTGTGTGTACACATGGATGAGTTTATCTTTTGTTTAGTATTTTCAAATCTTCTTTCTCTTTTTTGTGGCTTTTCATTTTTAAATCTTTATTGTTTTTCCCAGTTTATTTTTCATGAGAGAGAACATCAATTTTGTGGGGAGTGAAGGAAAGAGGATCAGAGAAGAGCTGAGGTAGGAAAGAATTTATAAAAATATGTAAATATGTTTACAAAACATTTTTAAGTAAAAAATTTAAAATTAATCTTAGAGGTTATTTAGCTCCATTGTTAGGCTTATTTCTATGCCTTTGAAAAGCTGCTATTAGTGGGTTAATTTCCTAATTTATTTCTCCACGTGCTCATAGGCATATGGGAAGATGAATAATTTTATAAAATTTAATTTTCAGTTCTTAAGTGTTACTTAAAGCACTCATCACCTCCAAGAGTTTCTCTGGTGTCTTGGGACTTGTACTTTTATCATCACGTTATTTTGAAAAAGAACAGTCTGATATATTATTTGACTTTTATTGTTGCCTTGCTCTGTCATTTACAATTTTCTCAAGTTAACTCTTAAGACTCTTTTTTAAACAAGACTGAAGAGACTTTGTATATTTTTCTTGTTAAAATTTTATAGGTAAGTTTGGAGAGATGGCTCAGCACTTAGCCCTTGCTGCTTTCAGAGGACCAGGGTTCAGTTCCCGTACCCACATGAGTCCACACAAGCAGGGGACCCAACACGCTCTTCTGAACTCCAGAGGCACCAGGCACACACATGGGTGCACACACATAAATTCTGGTCAAACACTCATAAAATAATAAATCTTTAAAATTACAATTTTAAAGGTAATGTATCTTTTTCTCTGCTCTACACTGGTGTCTTAAGTTTGACATACACATCCTTTGTCCTGTGAGCTCTGTTCCATGTATGCCTGGTTCCTTTAGGAGTTTTCTCATGAACACTTGCTGAGCTTTGTGAGATGACAGTTTTTGTTTCTATTAAGAATTATATTCCATGGGATTTTTCTTCTCTTTGAGTTCATTGCTGTTCTTCTTGGTTGGATTTCTGAAAATTCAGTTTTGTCTTCCTTCTTTGAATTAATCCTTTGCTGTGTTGGGACATGGTTTGTTACAACCTGTCTCTCTTGTATTTGTGTATCAATCAAATGAAATGTATCATTTCCTGTCTTCTCATGGATAATTTCTCTAATGACTCTGTTTATGGTTTGCCTCTGTTTATTATCTGCAGTGCTACTTGTCTAACGTGAATTGTGTTAATTTGTGATTATCTTGAAATACATTTTTCTCACAATTTAAAAGGAAGTTTCCCGAGTGCAGCAATGTGGTTGACAGTTGTTTTATTTCAGACCTTTAAATATATATCCCATGTGCCCTTGGTTTTAGGATTGTTATTATTCTGGGTGATTGGTACTTTTAAGTTGTCATTGTTCCTTAAGTGATTTCAGTATTAATTAGCTTTTTTTATGTATGTCATTTTTGTATGGAAGAACTAGAAGAGGCCCTGCCATTGTTCCTAACACAGAAGGCTGAGAGAAGAGAGCAATGGGAGAAATGACTGGTTCTCTAGTAAACACATCTCAAGTTAGTAGTCATGTCTACATTTCTGTTAGAAATGTTATGATGTATTGAAACCTTCAAATCTTTTAATTATGTGCTTCTGATAATGTTATTGAAAGTGTTTAATTTTTATTACTTTTGCCTCCTTGGATATAGGAAAGCATTCCATCTATTGGTACATGAAGAAACTCTGGTTTGTTCTTTCAGGGTGTGCTGACGTTCAGGGATGTGGCTGTGGATTTCTCCCAGGAAGAGTGGGAATACCTAGACTCTGTTCAGAGGGCTTTGTACATTGATGTGATGTTGGAGAATTACAGCAATATTGTCTCTGTGGGTGAGGATATTTTTTTCTTGCAGAACTCCTAATTCAATCCGCATCAATTCATCTTTGCTTATTTGAGGGAATTGACCTGGGAAGGGACTGTGACAGAAGATGGAAAAAGCAGACACATGAACACAGAGAAAAGCTAGGATCAGGTGGACTTAGCTGTTAGTTAGAGAACCCACAGCAACCTGGAAGCTCAGTGTATTTGTTATGTAGAGCTGAACAAGGAGATGGGCTATTGCATGCAGCTGAACAACAGGATGTGGTTATCACATATGGATAAACAAGGATGCAGGTTTATGGCATACAGCTGAATGAAAGGGACAGGTTTAGTTAAACTCAATAGGAGCAGTCACTGTAGGGAAGCAGTCTTCAGGCCATAAACATCCAGGAGAAGAAGCTAAGGTGGACATTTTCTGCACACACCATCAATGTTTCCACTTAGACTCCAGAAGAAGGCTTTGCTATCTTTCTGAGCCTCACCTGAAGAGGAAGACTTTGTCATTTTCCCATGGGTCTGAGACTGTGGTCTTGGGCATGGCCAGTTCTGTCACAGTAGACTTTTACTCAGGACTTCACAGACTCATGGCTTCTTCATCTCCTGATATTCATCCTTGGATCAGCATTTTAGATGTGTAGATTCTGTGTGAGGCTGTTTCAGAAACTAAAGAAAGTATCAAAATTTTGGTAGTAGAAATGAAGTTTTTCATGGCATTATGCATTTGTGTTGTGTTCCTTTAGGAGGTATTGTGCATCCTCTGTTTTGGTTCTATAATACATTCAGGAATTCAGTAACATAGTATCTATGTCCACCCATATCCCGAAGGTCCATTCTCATCGTTCATCTGATACAGTTTTAAAATACACTGGCTGAAAATGCTTCCTAAATATCTTTGAGATAGTGACAGGAAATAATAATTGGCAATTTGTTTCTAGATCCATTTATGTTTTTCTCTGGTCATCTGTTGAGCACAGTATTGTGTTTGCTTAGATGTCCTGGTAACTTTATAAAGAATCTAGCAAGGGTTATGTGCCATTTTACAAAGCACAGGAGTTGTCTGCAAGGTAGACTTGGTCACCTCTTTGAAGCCATGCAGAGTATCCTGAAATATGAAGAGAGAGGGGACAATGAGCAGATAGAGAATCAGGTGGGGTTGTTCGAATGAGCAGGTCCAAAATTAGGGGTTTAAGTGAGACAGGAAGTAATATCTCCAAACAGCTTCACCACATTCATTTTTGTTCACAATAATTCTTGTCGAGTTTACTATGTAAGGTGTTCTTAGTTATGTTGACTTAATACTAGAATACAAATGCTGCCATCTTGAAATGATTGTATGTTTTATAATCTGTCAACAGTCCACAAAGAAGAATTATTTTTTTAATTTAATGCCTGGCTTATAAAAAAAGGTATACTACAGAAAATTCTAATAACTTTGATTGTGATTATAGTCATTGGATTGCCTCGACTGAATCATCAAACATAAATAGATTTAAACATATCTATTTTTAATATAAAATAGCCCACTGGAGAAGAAACGTGCAAATATAAAAACTCATCACTTGCCTCTACCTACAAAATTATTCAACAGGCAATTTGTATTGGAGAGTAACCACACAAATTTAGGGGAAAATGCTTTGGTTCTAACTCAAGCTTCAGTGGACTTTCAATAATTCCTCCTGGAGAGAAAATGTATACATGTGATGTTTGTGACAAATACTTTACCCATTGCTCAAATCTTAGAACACATAAAAAAATTAATACTGGAGAAAAACCTTATAGATGCAGAGAATGTGATAAGTCCTTTCTTCAGTTGTCAGCACTTAAAAGCCATTACATTGTTTATATTGGAGAGAAGCCTTACAAATGTCAGGATTGTGGCAATTCTTTTGCCCACTGTTCCACTTTCAGTAGATATAACAAAATCCATACTGCTGAGTAACTTCATAGTTGTCAAGAATGTGGCAAGGTGTTTTATCCGTTGTTATACTTTAAAGGCATTTAAGAACCCATATTGGTTAGAAGACTTACAATTGCAATGAATGTGATAGATCCTTTATTCACTGTTCATCTTTTAGAAAGCGTCAGAAAGTGCATTCTGTAGAGAAGCTATACACGTGCAAAGAATGTGGGAAGTCTTTCCTTGAGCTGTCACATCTTAAAAGGCATTACAGAACCCATATTGGAGAGAAGCCTTATAAATGTGAAGCATGTGACAAATCCTTTACCACGAAGTCATTTCTG
The DNA here is from genome assembly GCA_033318265.1 of Phyllotis vaccarum. Taxonomy (NCBI): domain Eukaryota; kingdom Metazoa; phylum Chordata; class Mammalia; order Rodentia; family Cricetidae; genus Phyllotis; species Phyllotis vaccarum. The sequence continues at coordinate 146,030,351 of JARWLC010000003.1, read as the reverse complement.
AAAACACATCATAAAATTCATTCTGGAGAGAAACCTTACAAATGCAAAGACTGTGACCAATCCTTTACCCAGCATTCAAATCTTAGAAGGCATCAGAGAGTTCATACTGGAGAGAAGCCTTAAAAGTGTCAGAATTGTGACAAATATTTTACCCGGTTATCAACTCTTAGAAGACATCAGAAAATTCATGCTGGAAGTAAAAATACCATTGTAAATAAGGTAGCATATTTTTTACACTGATCTTTAGCTTTGCAAGCCACAGCAGGACCCATAGTTAAAACAAACAAACAAACAAACAAACAAACAAACAAAACAAAACCTTTTGAAACCATTTAATGAAGGTTGAAATCTTTGAAAATATCACAAGAATTTATATTGAGGAAAATTCTTGCAGGTGTAACTGTGGACATATTTTTAAGAAAAACATTTTTGATTTTGTAGTCCGATATCAAAAGTAGATACAATGAGGGCAAAAATGTATGTAACTAAGAAATGTGACCAAGCTTTTGATTTTTTGTACCAGTTTTATTACATATCAGAAAACCTGTACTGAAGAGAAACCATATAAAATGTATATACCAATGTGCTATCTTCATTTCTTCAGTGGAAATTTCATAGATTACAAAACCCTAAAAATAAAGTTTGTCAAATCTTCTTTTCTAAGGCTAAAAACGTAGATACATTAGAAAATTCACCCTGAGAGAAACCTGAGTTTGGCTTTTATTCTACCTTCAAAATAGTCATTCTGGAATAAAATGCTTCAAATATCAAGAGTGGGAAGCCTTGATGGAGACATGTGAATGTAAACAACACATTCTCATGAATAGTACTCTGAAGTCATCAAGAATGTGCAGGGAAGTCACTTTTAAGTACTCAACATTGGGTGGTATTAATCCTGCTTTAAAGTGCAATTAGAAGTGATATTAGAAAGATGAAGGCATAAAGATTCATAGATGTAAAGACCAGTGTACTATAATGAAGAAAACAATGAATACATGAATTCATCACAGATTTCAATGGGATTGGATTCTTATATTTATGCAAATGAAAAAATACTGTTTGGAAACTTATTTATTTTTTTTGTATTGCCAATATTGGAATTTATTGAATAAGAACACAGTAGGTATTTCAGTTTGTTGAAATGTAAATACGTGTAGTCTTGCTTGCAAATGATTATTTGATAATTTGTATCAACTGCTGCTTATCAAGCCCGACTGTAAGATACAGAGGAAGTTATGGAGTTAGTGACTGGCCCCTGACTACCTGAGACACTAGTCAGCTGGGGAGAATTCTTTAATGCCAGTTTCAGATTTGTATCTTACACAAAGCTCCATGCCTTCTTCCAGCTCACATATTCTTGCTACGTGCCCCCTCAGTGGTCTCAGAGCCTTGGAGGGTGAATTAATCAGGGTTCTCTAGAGCAATGCTTCTCAATCTTCCTACAGTTCCTAATATGGTGGTGATCTCCAAAAAAAATTATTTTCATTGCTACTTCATAACTAAATTTTCTATTGTTATGAATTATAATGCAAATATCTGTGCTTTCCAATGGTGTCAAAGGCATACCAACCACTGCTCTAAAAGACCAGAACTGATACGGTGAATGTAGATATATTTTTGAAAAGACTTGTTAGAGTAGAGTACAGGCTGTGTGGCTAGTTCCAAAATGGTTGTCTCTTAATGGAAAGTCTAAGATCCAACAGTTGTTGAGTCCATGAAGCTAAATATCTCAGTTGGTCTACATTTGGTCATTGGAATCCTGAAGAATAGGGTTTTTTTTTCTTTTTTAAGTCTTTTTTAAAAATTGAAAATAGGTTTTCTCTATAGCATATGTTATGACACAGTTCTCCTACCTGTAGTTACTCTAGGATCTCCCCACTTTTCACCCACTGAAATTAAAACCTTCTCCTTTCCTCTCATTAGAATATATGCATCTAGTGTTGTAATGGCATGTCTTGGTCCTGGGGGACCAGAGGTCCAGATCCACAGACCACTCTAGACCCCTTATCTGCCAGCAGCTGCTCAGGCCCCCACAAATGTCTCAGACGCTAATATTAACTTCATGATGTTTGACCTATGTCTCAGGCACATTGCTATCTAGCTCTTACATCTTATATCAACCCATTTCTATTAATCTGTCTGCCATGTGGCCCGTGGCTCACCTGTGTTCCTTACATGTTGCTCTTTTGGGCTTAGGGCTTGGTCTGTCCTTGACTCCGCCCTGCATCTCTTACCTATGGTGTGATTTTCCCATCTACTTTTTCTATCCTGTCTGTCATGGGCCAAAACAGATCCTTTATTTAAAGATTGATATTCACAGTATACAGAAAGTTATTCCCATATCAATATAGAATGATAATGATAATAATAAACCAGAATAGGAAAAGTAGTATATTCTAATACCAGGGAAGGAGTGCTTCTGCAGAAGGATAGATGAACCAATTAGAGTAGGGGCAAACATCAAAAAGAAAAGGATTCCTTATCCCATGTCTATAGAGCTGCCACTGGAAGTTGTGCCTCAGATTGATGGTGGGCTTTTCTACCTCGAATGATCCAATAAGAAGTCCCCTCAAAGTTTTGTTCATCTGTTTAGGTTCTGATTGACTCCAGGTGTAGTCTGTTGACAACCAAGATTAGCTGTCAGGATCCATGACTTCTAACTTGTGTTCCTTTACTTAACTCCTTGTTTCTAGAGCATTGTTGATGGTGAGTACAGTTACTTCATTTTTCTTAAAAGTCAAGTGAGAAAAAGGAGAAACAGCAGTATCCAAAAAAACTTGTAATAGCTATGGTGACCTTTGATTACAAACACAATATTTCGAAGCAGCCTGTCAGTATATTGTGTAAATTAAAGCTGTCATAGTTGTTTGGTGTCCTAACTAGGGCCCTCAAATCTGTTGGCCACAGGTTTTGTCTCAGTTTGAAGTTATAGATGTGAATTTCTTTGTGGTGCTGGTTTTAATTCTAATCAGACAGCTGGTTCTCTTTATATCAGCCTAACCACTATTACACTAGGCTACACAGCTTCTCTGACCCTTTTAGCACGATGCATGCAAAATCCATACCTGAGTAGGACTTTTTGCTATAATCCTTCCCAGAAATCTTAGTAGCATCCCCTGGCAGTGTCTAGTTTTGGAATGCAATCAGCATCAATGACAATTGTCTCTATTCCTCTAGGGGACACTAGAGCCTCCTTTGCCAAGGTCTCCTTGGGAGATGTTCCCTGTACAGCAGTAGGATTTTACATAGACTTGGGGCATCTGACAGCTCTTGCTTTTATTCTCACAAAGTATACTTGTTAACTTTTATGATTTCTTATTCTTAGCTCTTTAGATACACTTGTCCATCTTTCTAATGAGTCTCTAAATCTAAAAATCACTTATAGGTTAGTATTATATTTTCTGTATATAATCTTTTTTGAATTCCAAGAAGATTGCCAGGGCCACTATATAAGGTATACAACCACCATCCCATTGCAAATGGTACAGTTATGAAAATGGCTTTGGTGAAGCACTCTGAAAGTAGAATTTTTGAGCAAATGTCTGGTGATCACAGAAGCCTACAGCTGAGAAGATTCTAAACCAAACTGATAGGCAATACTTAACACAGCATAGAAAGATTTTATCCTTTGTTACAATTTTCTGGCTGTCTCAGTCTACATACTTTTACAAGACTTCTTCATGTACTTTCAACATTCATGAATTCGGTGAGTCTACCTCTAGTGCACAAGGAAATAATCACCCATTCTTTGGGAGGCTATGCTTGTACTCTGTCTATTCCAGCTGAATGAACTGTTTCCACACAGAGGAGAGAACTGTATGTGGTCTACTTAGGAGACAACTGATTACTATTTGTTAAACATAACCTATGTAGCATATGTCATTTTATACACGAGTGATGTTTATTATATTAATAACTGTGAACACTGCGTGTATTCAGAGCACAACTGCTGTCAGTTTCAATCAAAGCCCAAATATCTTTAACATTAACACGCCATTGTTTTATTCAATCACTGGACATGGTTCTCACCTGCAGGTCCCCTTCCCACTCTGTTATGGAAGGGGGTGTAGAAGCTCCCACCCCTGAACACATCCTGTGACTATTTTGCAGGAGCACAGTAGTAATCAATATTATCTCTTTGTTCTTGGGCTTGTGTTTGTTTTCTCTGTTTCTTAAGACCTCTGGTTACTGGCTAGCCAGTCCTTAGAATTTCCAAGGACTCATCAGCACTAAATTTGGTCTTAATTTTTTTTGATTATTTTTGTTTTGTTTATTATCCACTTCCCCTAATGGCAATCACATGATGTAAATATACCACATTGAGAGTTCTCTGATTTTCATCAGAGATGTCCATTATTTCTGTCCAGTCCACTCAGAAATCAAATCCTACCATAGTACTCACTAAAGCCAATGAAACTATAGGAGTCTTTAGGGTTCTGATAAATTGACCTCACTCCCATAATTAAGAGAATCTTACAGGACTGCTGAAGTGGGATGAAATATCCCTTTCACCTTTGTTCTTCAGCTTATCTTTTTTTTATTATTCTACTCATCTCTTGGGTTCCACATTTTTGAATACGTGGAAAAGCTCTCTAAGCATAGATTTAAAGTATAATAGTCTTTCGTTTGTCTCTTGCCAACTAATAACTATAAATAAGAGAATTTTTTGTATTGTTTTTGTTTTTTGAATCATGCTTTTTTTTCACAAGCAATTCCAAGTGAGTAGCCTTATTGGCCTAAACTATTTTTTTTTATGCATAATAGTGGCTATATATGTTTGTAACATCCTTTTGACAACCACAGTCTTTAGTCTCATAGGACATAAAATTTGTTCTAAACATTTAACCTTGTTTTATGGCATGTCTGTACTTTCTCTTCCCCACTGGTCAGCCAGGTTTTCCATGACATATCACACAAAGAAAGATGCCCCATTAGGATTTTCACCACACACTTCCCCAACCTAAAAGTTGAGAGTCTATGAAGATAGAAGAAATTTACAGAGCACCAAATAGACTATTTCTCCCCAAAAATGTCTGCTTACCCCATTATAATCAAGTCAGTAAACCTACAGAGTAAGGAAAATATATTAAGAGCTACCAATTAAAAAGGTCAAGTTACCAATAAAGGCAGATCCATAAGAATAACATGAGATGACTCATTGCAAACAGTGAAAGGAAGAAGGTCTTTTTCAGATGTTATACAGACACTAAAAGACCACATTTACCAGCCCTGACTATCAATCACCATAGGGAGAGTAAGCAAACTATTTCATGACAAATCCAGATTTAAATAACACCTACCCAGAAATCTTGTCCTACAAGAAGCCCTAGAGGAAAAATTCTAACCTAAGTAAGCTAGATATACCTATGAAACCACAAGCAATAGATAATCACAAAGAAGGAAAACCCAAACAAGGGAAACACACACCATACCACCAAAAATAGCAAGAAATATCAATCACTGGTCATTAATATCTCTTAATATTAATGAACTCAGTTTACCTACCAGAAAGACAGGTTAACACAAGGGACACAAAAACAGAAGCCATCCTACTGCTACATACAAGAAACACACCTCAAGTTCAAAGATGGACACTGGCTCAGAGTAAAGGGTTGAGAAAAAACTTTCCAATTAATTGGACCTAAAAAAGAAATTGGTGCAGTTATCCTAATATCTAACAAAATAGAATTCCAACTAAAATCCATCGAAAGACATCTGGAAGAACATTACTTATTTATTGCAAGAAAAATCCACCAAGATGAATTCTCAATCCTGATGACTTATTTCCCCAAAATAAAAGTACCCACAAATGTATAAGAAACTTTACTAAGGTTTACTTCTTGTATCAAACAGCACCCATTCATAGAGAGAGACTTAAATACCCAACTCTCGCCAATGGATAGGTTTATCAGACAGCAATTTAAGAGAGAATTAAGGATGTAACAGGTGTTATGACTCAAGTGGACTTAATAGATATATACAGAACTGTTCAACCAAACAGGAATAATTCTTTTTCTCAGCACCCCATTGAACTTCCTCTAAAATTGATCACATACTCGGTCATAAAGCAAATATCAGTAGATAACAAAAAACATGGGAATAATTCCTTATACCTATCAGACACCATGGTCTAAAGTTAGAGTTCAACAACAAGAAAAATTCCAGTCTTCAAATTCATGAAACCTGAACATCCTCAGCCTCGCTCCACATCACTTCTACTGTCTCATCTGTCTTCCTACACATGCCATAAATACCTTCTTTCCCAGTTGACTCACATCCAGGTTAAGATTAGAGATGTGGGCTACTACCTCTTTGGTTGTTAGCTTTGAACTCACAGAAAGATCTCTGTCTCTAGATTTATGGGACTAAAGGTGTAGGGAACCACTCTTGGTTAGGCATAGGTCACCACTCCTGATCTTTTCCCCATGTGGGGATTAAAGGCATAAGTTACCGCTCTCTGCCCATCCTGGATTGACTGTTCTCTGATAGTATAGAGTGGTCTTATTTAATATATGACATATCATCATAAGGCCCTGGATACTCTGTCTCCCACAAATAAAGGGCAGAAGGCTTCAATGGGTATCTAGTAATCTGGTTTATGATAAGAGAGAAAAAATGCTTCAGATAAATATATCAGAGCCATTTTGGAAGTTTCATTACTAAATCAGCAACAACAATAACAGACAAACAAAATAACAAAACCCAGATAAATATTTATCACCTTCTGCAGCATCATAAAAGTAAAAGCAATATGAAGACTTTCACCTCCACATTTCTATATTATCCAATTCACAGAACCATTTAAGCAAACCAGGAGAGAGTTTTTACAATGAAAGTTAAGAATTTTTCTAAGTGCTTAGGCTTCAGAGAAAGAACAAAGTGCTACTTAAAATCTAGCTATGGCATATGTCTTCCTTATGCTGCACATCTGTGACAAGGCAGGACCCCAATCTCATATTCTTTTTGAGTTTGTTTCAAGCTTAACTAAAATTTGATCTTTCTGTTGAAGAATCCTGTGGGAATTATCAAATTCTATCCTAGGAACTCAAGCTCAGGATGCCCTAGCTAATTTATCTTAGTTTCTCATTCCATTGTCTCCTTGTGCAAACCTGTTCCTCCAACTAAGCACCTACTTTCCTCCTGTCAAATGGTTTCCTTAGGTGAAGCCCACTTCACCCAAATTGCTTAGAAAATGCTAGGACGTGGTTCTCACCTTCCGAAATTCCACATCCTGGACATTTGGGGCTATGCCTACATCCTTGAATACCTGTATGCTGTCTCACACAGCTGAAATGAAGACATCGACTAAAAACTGTTTTGAGTAGACTTCTTCTAGAAATTTCCTGTATTACTTCTTCCTCCAGGTAGTCCCTCTGGCTTAAATTCTATTCTTTGTCTTATATATTATGGTCATGCTTATTCTTTCTATGTAATGAAGTGTTGATTCAAGTGCCAATTGTTCCAGACCAGTAGGTCATTCTTCAGTAATAGTATCATAATGGAAGGTACCTAGGGATGAGAAGGATAGTAAAAATATATGATTAGAAGATTAAAGCTGATTCAGTAGGTCTTGCACAAACGTTTACTTATGACAAGCAATGTTTTAAAAAGTGCAATATCATCAACATGACTCCAAGATTCCATAATACTGTCATAATTGACAAGATTAGAAACACAGGTGACAGCTTATGCTGGGGAGGATATGGAACAAGGGGGAAATGGTGGGAGTACTGACTGGTACAGGCACTTTGGAAATCAGCCTGGCAATTTCTCAGAAAACTAGATGTCAACCTTTCACAAGTCACTGTCATAGTGAACTTGGGCAAATACCAAAAGGATTTTCCATCACACTACAAGAAAAACTTACTCAGCTATACTCATAGCAGTTTTATGTGTAATAGTACCTGGAAACAACTAAGATATCCCTCAACCTATGAAATGGACAAAGAAAATATGGCACATTTACACAATAAGAAATGACTCAACTTTCAAAAACAAGGAAACCAGGGAACTTGAATGCAAATGGCTGAAACCAGAAAAACATCATCCTGAGTGAGGTAATCTAGACTGAGAAAGACTAACATAGTATGTACTAATTCATAAGTAAATATTAGGTGAAAAATAAAAAAATAATTATATTATAATCTATATAATGAGAGAGACTAAGCAACAAGAATGGTTCATGGGGATACTCAGACGTCCCTGGGAAGGAGAAATATAAAAGATTTTATGAAAGGACTCGGAGGAACATAGTAATGGGCATAGGCATGATTGGGTTGTAGGGAAAAAGGGGGAGAGTTGTGAGGGGAACTTCTGGAAGTAAATATTTTGGGGTTGGGTGGAAACCTGATGCAGGGTATCTCCAAGGTGTCTATGAGGAGGACCCCACTTTCGACTCTTAGAACTAGCATATAAGTTGCCTGACCTGACCATCTCTTGTGATTAGAAAGCCTGGGTCAATTTTTATCAGAGAAGAATCATCCAGTAAGTAATTGAGACAGACACAAACCCAAAAGCAAACATTAGGTGGAATTTGGAAAACTCCATGGAGTAGGAAGAGGAAAGGAAAGGGTTATTGTGATAAAGCTTACATAATCAACTAATCTGTGCTCCTAGGGGCTAGCAGAAACGAACATACAACCAGGGATGCTTCATGGTACTGACTTAGGCACTTTACATAGATAAAACAATTGTGTAGAGTGGTCCTCTTGTGGGACTCTTAACAGGGAAAACAGAGGCTGTTTCTCACACTTTAACTCACTTTTCAGATGTTATTTCTCATACTGATTACCTTGCCCAGGCTTAAAACTTGGAGAAGTGTTTAAGTATGTATCAACTTGATATGCCATGTTTTGTAGATACTCATGGGCTATTTGCCCCTTTCTGCATTAAAGCAGAGGAGGAGTGGTTTGTGATGAGTCAAAGTGGATGGAGGGAGGGACTGAAAGGGGAGAAGTGTGAAGGCTGAGACTGGGATATAAAATAAATAAATGAATAAATTTGTTGATTTAAAGTACAGCATCTTATATATAATTTGGAAGTGGCAAATTCCCAATGTAAGCAGAAAGCCAAGTCAGAAAATATGGAAAAGATAACACAGAATAACTCCAGCACAGCTACCTAAGAACAAATAACCACAGCCTAGGTAGTAAGAGTCAGGTCCCTTGTAATTACAATTATAACTCTTCAAATGCACTGGATATGGCCTCAGAGAGGCCTTGAAAATTTTATTCCTAGACAAAGGGATAAAATTCCTAGACACATAAGGGAGAATATGGGAGAGAGAGAGAAAGAGACAGGCAGACAGACAGACAGAGGCAGAAATAGAGAAATCAAGAACCTGGTGCATACCAATCAATGATTGCTTTAGAAAATAGATTACTCAAAATGGTTGCAAGATAGCTCTCTATGATTTTCCTTCAGGTCACATTTCTAAAAAGAATTCCAGATGAGTTACCCAGTCTTCTTAGAATGGTTATAGTTGTGTATTGTCAGTCCATTAGGATCTAACCATTGTTTTAGCTTTTACAGGATCCCAAAGAGATGCCTTCGCCCTTAAGTCAGCAAGAAGCAACCTTATGAAAGACTACGCCCCTTATATTAACAGCATAAAGTTAATATGTGTGCCTGAGTCGTTTCTGGGGCCTGAGCAGCAGTGGTGGCAGCGGGCTACAAAGAGGTCTTGGGTGGCAGGTCAGTGGGTCTCGGACCTCTGGCTGCCTGGGTCCAAAGAAACCCCACTACTACAGGTAATCATTATTCTGATAGAATAGTTATAAGTTAAAATTGGGTTGAGGACAGAACAATAATATAGCCTCAAGTATCTCTTTTGAAGAAGAGAAAGGGGAATAGATAGGATAGATAAAGATAGATTGTTCTACCTACATATAAACAATTTTTAGTCGAATATATGGGCTAAGCTAAAGACAATTTGCACTGGCATAGATATTTGTATATTGATACCAGTGTGAAATCATTTTATATGTTTAATTGAGATAATTTGTACATTGGTACAAAGTTTAATCCGAAATTGCTTTATATAACCAAAACAACTTGTACATCGATATAAAACTGAATCTGTAACTTTTATGTAAAATTGAATCTGTAATTGCTATATTTTATATATGCTTATACCTCTTTTTAAAATATTTGCACATTGTTGTCATGTCCACTATACAATTTCTATATCCATTTAACTATACTAGTTATAATGTATGATTGCACTAGATATGATATATGCACAAGATGTTTTATATACCTCTGTTTGGATGATATATATGTATATACATGTCTAAAATACTGTGGCCACTTTACATGGTATATATACCCCGGCTAATGTTTGACAGTCATACTAAAAGTCATTGTTCAGAGATTATACACCCCTTATATAGGTAATCTAATTTTATAGTACAGGTTTTAATCCTTAGGACGATAAAGACTTCAGTCAACATTACTTAAGGTGCCATGCCACAGTCATCTCAGATGCAGGTTAGAATATCATAGATAGACAGGAGTCTTCAAACATTTCATAGACTCAACGAATATCGCATTTAATATTTGGAATTCGGCCGCGAGACACACGATGACTCCTGGTGTCACTGCTCCTGTCACAAGATGGTGTTGAGCATCAAGGACACTCCTTTGGAGTTTGTTCTTTTGGCAGAGAATAGCCAGTTGGGTAAAGAACTGCCCTTATCTTGATTGCTGACAGTACACACATGATGTTCAAGCTGGATGAACAAGATGACGGATGGAGACTGACAAAACCTGCCTGGACAGGATAAGACAGTCCCTCCAAAATTTCCCTGCTTGTGAAAAGATCTGTCAGATACCATAGGCCTGTAGCCAATATGATGGATGCTCTAATGGTGCACAAAACCATAGGTGATTGTCCAGGTAGCTGAGTCACTGTCCTCTCCCAAATTTTGGAAGCCACTATTTCCATGTGCTTCAGACTTTCAGGTGATACATTTTCCTTCTCAGGTCTTGAAAGGGTTGAAGAATAGGTATTTAAGCTTACTACCCTATTATCCCTTAGCAAGGAACATTAAGGTGTTGGATTTTCACTCTCCCAGATGAACATTTTGAAGTAATTTATGCACCCTACCATCTACCAATATTCTAGAAATATATGATGTACTTTATATCTGTTAGAATTTGATTGTAGTTTGTACTTTATCCTCTCCTAGATACTACTTCATAATAATTCCTATTGTATATAGTCTTAGTTTGGAACCTTCTTAGTTAGACAAAAAGGGGGAGATGTGGTGGGAATCAGGTGTCAGCTGATAAGTTCCGAAGATGCTTACCCAGGGTCACAGGCTCCTGAAGGGGGAGTGGCAAACCCCATTCACCCTTATAATTATTTTTCTATTCACTACATACATTGAACAATTTTATGATTTTTTAAATATAATCCAAGACCACATTATGTAACACCTTTCATTTAATTTTCTCCAATCTTCTTGGCATATTTCAGTTTTTTAATGATCCCTGGTTGTTTGTTCAATCTCTTCGAGCAACTGTGAGTTCAGCTTAGATAAATCTGTGGGTTTTCTTGTTATGTCTTTGACCTCCCTGGATTCCAAAGTCTAGTTCTGGTTATCTGATTCATGAAAAATGTCCCCCAAAATACTCATTGGACTTGATTAAATTTTGGTCTAAGTTACATTTCTCTATACTGTAAAATAAGCACAGAAATATTGGCTTAATTAGGTCCCTTTAAAACACTCTTGATTTTTATTATCAATTAAAGTTCAATATATCTCACTAACATTTCCCAGACTACCAATATCTCCTAACTTAGCTATTTATATTCAAAAAGTTAAGGCAGGCAAGAAGAGAAAACCATGGCAAACGTGGATAGCACTTTGCTTAAGATACTTGAATAATTATTTTACTCTTTATTATTTCCACTTTCATTCAGTTGCACTTTTACCTCACCTCAGTAGGAAAAATATATACTTTTTTCTTAATATATGTCACAGAATATTAAAGGAATTGAAATCAGGTCACTTTAGTTCTAGGTGTCACCAGCCAAACTGTGTTCTTTTAGGAAAAATTTAGGAGATAGTGGCAATTTACCATACATGTGTATGTGTAAGAAAAGAGCCAATTGTATAAACAAATGTTGACAAATTATAAGTGAAAGTGTAAATAAAAGTAGATATCTAGAAAATGGAACGAGAACTGAATTTCCTAAGGGAAATATATTGCTTGAGAATAGACCTAAACAGGCTGTATTGTAAAGCTTATCTAGCTCATATTTTATCATGTAACTCTGAAGCACATATAAATTTCATAATATCCTTTTAAAATCAAACATATATAAAAGTACCTGTGCACTGAGCCCAGGCTTATGTAATTCAAGACTATCAGTAGGCAGACAGACCCACCCATGGTGTCTTTCTTAATATCCAAGTGTTCTTCTTTCCAGACAGTATTAAAAGTCTTCAGGCTGGTGAGTAGATCAGCAGGCAATCTGTCTTCCCATAAAGCCTAGCAACTTGAGTTCACCCACAGTATTACTCTTTTTGAAAGAAAAATTTATATTTCCCTTGTTGTCCTCCAACCTCTACATGAAGTAGAAAATATATACAGACCAAAGAGTGTATGTGGGAGTGGGTTGGAATATAAAATAGATTTCTATTTTTATTTATTTTATTAATAGATTAATATATACCCTTATTAAGGTGATCACAGTTCACTTGCTACACATTTTATATGTAATTTCTTTTGTCTGTGAAAAAATAACTTCATATTCTGGGTATGGTCTTGAAAAGTCTATGTACAAAAATTAGAGTAGACAGACACAAATTGCATACCTTTAATTCCAGCTCTGTCAGGGGTGGAGCTAAAGCAGAAAAATCTCAGTGAGTTCAAACCTGCACTGGTCTACATAGTTAGCTCCAGACTAAATATGATTATGTAATGAGATTGCATTTCTACAATAATAACAATAATAATAACAACAACAATTTAATCCAAGATTATACCAAGAACCACAGATCTGACTGTGACCATTGGCAATATAAATAAAATTGTGATTTCTCATGAGTCATCCAAACATTGGCTGTGATTATCAGTGTCTCAGTTACATGGCCAAATCACTGGATGTGTTGACTATGAATGTGAATTACACCTATGGACAACAAATTCCTTTGACTGTCTTAAGTAAACTCTAGAATACTGATGAAATTCTATAAAAATCTGTTCATGATTTCATGTAGTTGGAAATTTCTGTTAGCCACAACTCCCAAATACTGAGTAGCTTTTCCCCAAATAATTGATTCAGAGATTAAAATTTTGGACCAGTGGTTCAAGCATATTGCTAACTAGGTCTTACTCTTAAATTAACTGAAAATTATCCATGCAGCTTAGTGCTTCTTTTAGTAAACATTCTCATTTGACTTCCCCTGCATCTGACAGATCCCTGTTTTTCTGCTCTTTCTATTCCAAAAATTCTATGACTCTGCTCATCCTGCCTGTACTTCCTGCCTGTCTACTTGCCAATCAGCATTTATTAAACTAATACAAGTGACATGTCTTTATAGTGTACAGGAGCATTATCACACAGAACAACCCCTTTTTTTCTTTTCAAAACAGTAACTCTAAATTAAATATCTTATGCTTAGCCTTTTTTTAAAAACCATATTGATACCAATACTCTAAATAAAGACAAACAGCTATAATCCATTTGTTTAAATGTAGCCAAAGTTCTATAAACTATCATCTACTGATTAGGGGAGACTTTTTGGGGGAACTTGAGAAAATTTAAATTATGGCCATGTCCTGACTTGCATGTTCTGTGAGGGAGAATCATCTAAGCCAAGGGCCTTGGAGCTGGTCTAGATGCAGAACTCAGACAAAACTACAACAGATGTATCTGACACTTTGAATTATCTGGACTATCTGTTCCCATTGGACATTTTTCAGGGGTTTTCCCTTGATCAAACCTTATTTTCTTTAACCTGGAGTAAATCCACAGCCTCTACATTTCTGTGGAAATAAAAGCAAAACTTCTTTAAAGTAATTTCTGTTTTTATTCAAAATTTCAAGTCAAGATAGTTGGGTAAACTTAGCATTTATAATCACATGCCTCTTAGCAGCTCTTGATTCTTCCTCTGGAGTCAAGAGTTCAAATCAACACAATAACACATGGTATCGAGACTCTATGTAATCTATCTATATGAGCTTTTAAATTTTAATTTTAATTTAAATTTTAATTTTCATGATCTTTTCTCTTTTTGTTTTTTTTAATCCTACTTATATTTTTAAGCACACTGTATATCATTTGAGGTTTTTTTTTAATCTGACTTAACTCTATTCTGTCTTTGTCTGACTCCAAAGGCCTTTAATTTGCTAAACACCATGATAGGATTAAAGCCTCAGGTTTTGTAGCCAGCTCCACCCCTTTTCTTGTCTTTCTGGCATAGGCCCTAGCAGGAGCCACACTCACCACACCATCTCTGAAGTTTTAGGGTCCATATTACTACTAAGCAGTACACCACAACCTCCTTGTCATGAACTCTATGTAAGTTTTTATTACCAGGGCCTCTTAAAAGAGCCATAAGTTTTTTGCTACTAAGGCTGAGCCAAGAAGCCATTCCTTACTTTTAAATTAATATTATTATTTATTATTTATTTAATATTCTTTATGTACACCACCACTTGCCCTCTCTACCTTGTCCCAGTTCCTCCACGTCAACCCTCAGCCTTCCCCCACCCCAACCCCATCCTTTCCCAAAGGAAGGCAAGCAGCCAAGGTGGGTCAGTTCAGTCTGGTGTTTCCAGTTGAGGTGGGTTAGAGTCAATCATCTTAGTATTAAGACTGAATTAGGTGTTCCTCTGTAGGGAATGGGCTCCCAGATCTCAGTTTATGCACAGGAACTTAGTCTGATCTTACTCCAAGAGGCCCCACAAACTGCCCATGCCATTCAATAGTCATCTACCTTTTGAGGGTAGTTCCTTTCCATGAAAGTTCCTCAGTGGCTGTTTCTGATTTAGTGAGCTCCCAATAGCTCCAGTCAGCTGTCTATGTGAATCTCAAAGGCTTTTCAATTGCTTTTTCAAAACATCCTAGGATGTCATTGTATACAGTATCTTTGACCTATCCACATACATTACTCAAGAGAATACATAAACAGAGTACAAATTCATAGATATCCACTTGCATTTGTCTTTTGAGAAAGGAGTAAATTTAAATAAAATAGTGAATGGAAGTTCATGATACTCACTAAAAATTTGTATATTATACAAATTATAATTTCATTGAAATTTGTTATAATTTTACTATTGAAATCTAGGAAATCTCATTAGTATATAAATAATTCAATAAGATAAAAATTACTGTGGGTGTCTTTGTTATCACTACATCAAGCAGAGTAACAATTCACATGAGAGCAGAAGGAAATCCAGTTAAACATAACTCAGTACCTTGTGTTGAATCAAAATTTAGAGTGACAGTGAGTGGTATTTTTTATGCATATTTCAGTATAGTACAATTTTGGAAAATAACCCTCCTGTTAACAAATTGGCACAATGACATTAAATCTTTTCAATGTAGATATCACTACTTCTCTGAATATAGGTTGTATAGATAGGCTACCTGTGTTTTCTTAAAGGTTTGAGGAAGAAGCTGGTGTGGTCTTGATCATAAAGATGGCAAAGAAATCATTCAGGCATTAACCATTGCAAGTATTGACTCTGAGATCTTGAATAAGACTCTGGCCATACAGATAGTTAAAAGGTCACCTAGGCTACTAAGTTTATTGAGTTCTGCTTGTGTGAGCCTAGTATTGTCAGGTTCCATGGACAGTGCAAAGATTAATGAGACCATTAGGTGCCCCTGTCTCAGCCTTGTGGGTCAGAAAGAGTATATAATGTTTTCCTTTAAAAGACAACCTTACCAAAAACAGTCTACAGATTCAATGTGATCCCCATCAAATCCCAACACAACTTTCACACACCTTGAAAAAACAATACTTAAATTCATGTGGAAAAACAAAGAACTCAGGATTGTCAAAACATCCTGTTCAATAACAGAATATCAGGAAACCATACTATCCCTGACTTCAAGCTATTCTATAGAGCCACAGTAATAAAAAACACCTTGATACTGGCATAAAAACATACATGTAGATCTTGAATTGTAGAACCCAAAATTAATGCACACACTATGAACACCATCTTTCCAACAGATGCACCGAAAATATATAATGGAAAAAAAGGTAGTATCTTTAACCAATGGTGCTAGTATAACTGGATGATGGTAAGTAGAGGGATGCTACTTCATCTATATTTATCACCTTGCATAAAATTGAAGCCCAAGGGGATCAAAACCTCAACATAAACCCAGTTATACTGAACTGGATAGAAAAAAGTGAGAAAAACCCATTAATGAATTGGCAAAGGAAAACACTTCCTAAATATAACACAGCTACTTTCAAAAATAGTATGGTGGTTCCTCAGAAAACTGCGACTCAATCTGTCTAGTGAACAAGTAACAACACTACTAGGCATATCCCAAAAATGCACATTGTTACCCTGAGGACATTAGCTTAACTATGTTCATAGAAGCATTAGTTATAACAGCCCAAACCTGGAAACAACCTAGATGCCCTTCAAATCAAGAGTAGATTATAAAATTGTGGTACATTTACAAAATGGAGTACTACTTACTGGTAAAAAAATATGACAACCTGAAATTTGCAGGCAAATGGCTGGATCTTAAGATATCATCCTAAGTGAGTTAATACAGACCCAGAAAGACAGACATGGTATGTACTCACTCATAATTAGATTTTAGACATAAAACAAAGGGTAATCAGGCTACATTCCACAATTTCCAGAGCAGCTAGGTAACAGGAAGAACTTTAGATCTCCAAAGATCCCCATGGGAAGAGGAAAGCGAGAAGATTTCCTGAGTAAATTGGGTAAGGGAGCAAGGTGAGGTGGAAAGAGAACCTGGGAGAATGGGATGGGTAAGAAAGTAACAGAGAGGGAGAACAAAATTTCTTCATAGAGAAACCCTCAGTGGACTTAGAAAAAAGCCTGGCACTAGGAAAAATGCCCAAGAATTCACAAGAGGACCCTGTCTAGAGCTCCAAGCAATAGTAGAGAGGGTGCCTAATGGTCCTTATCCTATAACCAAACGAATGACGACCCTAATTTTATTTATAGCACCTCCATGTTACAACTGATGAAGGCAGAAGTAGAGATACTTAGATAAGCACTGGGTTGAGCTCCTATTCCAAAGGAAGATAGGGAAGAGAGAGTATATAAGCAAAGGTATCATGATCATGATGAGGAGACGAACAGAGATGGCTCACCTAAGCTCTTGGGAGCTCATTGACTCTGAAATGACAGCTGAGGAGCCTTCATGAAAAGGAACTAAACCTTCTGAATGTAGATGACAGTCAAAGGGAATGGGAAGTTTGTGGAGCCTCTTCAAGTCTGGTGCATGCACTGACTTCTTGGAGCCCATCCCTTATAGATGAACACCTTAATCAGCCTTGATATTGTGGGAAGGGACTCAGTCCTATGCTAACTGTTTATGTCAGTTCAAACTGGCTCACTTTAAGAATCCTTACCCTCCCTTGGGGAATGGATAGAAAATGGTGTGGGGTAGTCTGAGGAAGAATTGGGAGTAGGGGAGGGAATGATAGCAGTGGGAAAGAAAAACTTTTTAAAATTAAAAAACCCCAAACACCAAAACAAACAACAACAATAATATTATCATTGTATATGAGAAAAAAATGTGCTGGATTATCTCATTTTATTTTCTATCAATGAAGTCATGTAATAATGTTGATATTGCATCATCACTTATATGTATAGCTTTAATAAAATGAAATTTCCTATAAGACAAACTTGCCAATTTAACAATTCTGGTTTTCCTAGTGCTATCTGTGAGAGCAAGCCCATTAAGTGGATTTATGATGTTACATTGTAAATAATAATCCCACCTAAGAGTTTAATAGAACATTCTGATTGGCCAAAGGCAGTCAGGAAGAGTGGTTGGGGCTGCCAGAGTAAGAAAACTCTGGGAACAGGAAGAACAGAGCAGAAATGTCACAGAGACTCCAGAGTTGCCAGACAAGCCAGAAGAAGCAGAGGACAACTATGCTGCTCTGAGAAAGGTACTGAGCTACATGGCTGAACAGGATAAGAATCATGGGTGAGCTTAAGGGTAAAGAGTTAGCAAGTTATATGCCTGGGCCTTTGGCTGATCAGCCTAAAATTAATATAAGCATCTGTGTGTCTCTGTGGGTCTGTGGGTCTAAACCGTGAGGCTAGGCACAGAAGTTCATGCCAGAAACCTCTGACTACATTTATGCTTCCTCTGAATTACATTTCTATCTTCTCTATAAACACTTCTATATATCCAAATCTATGTTCTTTAAATATTTTGTCTCATTTATTGTTACTATTTGTTACCACATGCATGGAAGTACACACACGTGTACACACACACACACACACACACACACGTGTACATACACACACACACACACACACACACACACACACACACTATTTTCTGGGGAAGACTGCCTCTACCGCTCCACTTTATTCATCACCTACAGTTCTTTGTATAGTTTCATAGTCTTAAAAGTTTTTTATTATGCAAATTGGCTTGAACATTGATGGTACACATGGACAGTACACATGGACAGTACACATGGACTTAAACATGATTAAAACATGGGTGCACTTTGTTTTTACTGGCATAATGTCCATGGACAGCTGATGTTAATGGTCACTAAGTAGCCGATTCTTACAACAAAAAGATGTAAAATAATGCTAAAATTGTTAACAGTTTATTGTTTAGACATAGAAGAAATATATTTGTAGGTGGAGTTTACTTAGAATGCACCAGTACCAGATAAATATTTATTAAAATATAAATCAGAACTCATGGTACAGTTAACAGATTACAGTAGCACCTGAAGAGGGACTGGAGTCTGGAATGGTGAGGACAGTCGCCAATGCTACCCCAATCATCCAGGAACCAGGAAGTGAGCTTCTCGTGTTTCCGCAGCCCCTTTTCAATGGGATTTTCCCTGCCCCCTTCAGGGGGCCCGGTGCCCTGTATAAGTGTCTTTTGACCTTATCAGCTGACACCTGAATCCCACAACATCTCCCCCTTTTTTCTAACTAAGAAGGTTCTAAACTAAGATTATGTACAGTAGGAATTATTATGAGGTAGTATCTAGGAGAGGTCAAAGTACAATTGCTAATCAAAGCCTAACTTATATAAGGTACATCTAATATTTCTAGAATATTGGTAGATAGTAGGGTGTATAGATTATATTAAAGGGTTAATCTGGGAAAGTGAATATTTAACACCTGAGTGTTCTTATCTAAGGGATACTAGGGTGATAGCCTTAAACATCTATTCTTCAACCTCTTCAAGACCTGAGAAGGAAGGTGAATTTGTCTGAAAGACAGAAGTATATGGAAGTAGTTACTTCCAAAATTTGGGAGAGGACAACAACACAGCTACCTGGACAATCACCTCTGGATTTGTGCACCGTTAGAGCATCTATCGGATTGGATATAGGCCTATGATATCTGACAGATTTTTTCACAAGCAGAACAATTTTGAAGGGACTGTCTTATCCTGTCTAGGCAGGTTTCGTCAGTCTCCATCTATCAACTTGTTCATCCAGCTTGACATCATGTGTGTACTGTCAGCAATCAAGGTAAGGACAGTTCCTTACTCAACTGGCCATTTTTTGCCAAAAGGACCAACTCCAATGGAGTATCTTCGATGCTCAACACCATCTCGTGAAGGGAGCAGTGACACCAGGAGTCGTCGTGTCTCTCGTGGCCGAATTTTAAATGTTAAATGCCATATTCTCTGGGTCTATGAAACGGTTGAAGATTCGTGTCTATCTATGATATTCTAACCTGTATCTGACATGACTGGGATATGATACCTTAAATAGTGTTGACTGCAGATCTTATCATCTTAATGAATAAACCCTGTACTAAAAATTAGAATACCTATATAAGGGGTGTACAATCCCTGAACAATGACCCTTAGTAGAACTATCGAACTAGGGGTATTTTACCAGGTAAAGTGTCTACAGCATTTTAGACATGTAAATACATATATATCATCCAGAGGTATATAAAACATCTTGTGCATATATTATAACTAGTGCAATCATACATTATATCTAGTATAGTTAAATGAAGGTAGTAATTGCATAGTATACATGACAATGATGTGCAAATATTTTAAACAAAGGTAGAAGCATACATAAAATATAGCAATTTCAGATTCAGCTTTACATAATAGTTAAAGATTCATATTTATATCGAAGTACAAGTTGCTTTGGTTATATAAAACAATCTCAGATTAAACTTTGTACCAATGTACAAATTATCACAATTAAACGTATAAAATGATTTCGCATTAGTATCAATATACAAATATCTATGACAGTGCAAATTGTCTTTAGCTTAGCCCATACATTCAGCTAGAATGGAGTATAGGTAGGTAGAACATTCTACCTTTATCTATCCTATCCATTCCCCCTCTCTTCTTCAAAAAATATCTCTGATGTTATATTATAGTTTTGTCCTTTACCCAGTTTTACCCACAACCTTTGGAGCATAAAACTTATTGGGAAAGGGGGCGTAGTCGTTTATAAGGTTGCTTCATGCTGACTTAAGGGCGATGGCATCTCTTTGGGATCCTGTAAAACTAAAACAATGGTTAGTTCTTAATGGACTGACCACATACATCTATAACCATTTTTAGGATAGTGGTTAACTCCATCTGGAAACTTAATTAGCAGTGTAATCTGAAGGGTAATCATAAGGAGCTATCTTGCAGATGATTTTGAATAATCTATTTCTTAAAAGCAATTATTGATTGGTGTGCACCAGGTTCTTGATTTTTCTATTTTTGTCTCTGTCTGTCTGTCTATCTGTCTCTTATTCTCTCTCTCTCATACTCTTTCTTTTATTTTTGTTTTACTAGCAGGAGTTGTTCCGGTGGAGGCCCCATCTCGGTTCCAGATTCTTTGTAGATAGCTGATAGGAGGAAATGTTATTTACAGTGGAAAACTTAAGCATTGTCGATATTCAAAAGATATTTATATCTTTCATGACTTTAGGAGACTGGAAGCAGACAGAATGAGATGTTTGAGAGGTACAGAAACAGGGAGGCACAAGGATTAAGATGAAGTCACAATAATATTGGTCCCTAAATATTTTGCCTTCTGTCTCACACCAGGTGGCTTTTATGATGTGAGACAGAATTTTTCATATTTCTTTACCAATATGCTTGGGTTTAGAGAGGGAGAAAGCCACAAGTTCCCTAGTCAAATCAGGACCACTTTTTTATTTTTATATTTATTTTTTTTGAGGTGTAGGTGCAAGATGTAAAGCAGTAAAAATTGAGAAATTACCCAGTAGTGCATGTGTGTATCAGTTGGTCTCATAGTCCATCTTGTACATTCCTTAATCATCAGTCTGTCTTCTATTGCAGGTGAGTAATTATTTAATGTTTAGTCAATGCCATAAAAATAGTTGTATCTATTTTCCTGTAAAGACAAAACTGAGAGACCCTGCCCCAGGTTTGTTAAGTGTGTTTTCCTTACCATGCATCCGTTTGTCATGTCAAGGATGAGCAGTTACTTTTCTTGTTCAGGAAGAGACTCCTTTTCGAAGCGGACTTTTATTAGTTTTGTCGGTACCCGTATCTTTTCTGTCCCTGTTGAAACAAGAGCAAAACCCCTACCCCATCGAAGCACATACCCTGGCTTCCATTCGGAAGTCAACACATCTTTGAAGTAAATGGGTTGATTTAACTCAGAAGATTTCTCTACTACCCAATGTCTCTCAGCAGCTGATGTTCCCTTTTCATCAGCGTTAAGAAAATTTAAAGTCAATAAGGCACTGTGCAACCTCTCTCTGGGTTTTTTCATTTCTTTCTTTTGTTTATAAAGCATCTCTTTTAATGTGCGGTGAGATCTCTCCACAACTGCCTGTCCTGTAGGATTGTGTGGTATCCCTGTAATATGCTTTATATCATAGTATGCAAAAATTATCTTCATTTTTCGGGAGACGTAAGCTGGAGCATTGTCAATCTTAATCTGAGTGGGAATTCCCATTATGGCCATGGCTTCCAAAAGGTGAGTAAGTACAGCATCAGCATTTTCAGAACTCAGGGCAGTCGCCCATTGCATTCCAGAATAGGTGTCAATAGTATGATGTACATATTTCATCTTTCCGAATTCTGGAAAGTCAAACACATCCATTTGCCATATATCATTTCCATGTGTACCCTTAGGATTAGTTCCTGCAGGTAAAGATGGCTGGTTATAGAAAGAGCAAGTGTTACATTTTTTTACTATTTCTTTTGCTTCAATCCAAGTGATGGGAAAACTCTTCTTCAGCCCTTTGCTGTTAACATGATGTTTTTCATGAAATTCTGTGGCCTTTAGCACGCTTCCTATTAGCAACCGATCTATTTCCTCATTACCCTGCTCTAGAGGGCCTGGGAGGCCTGTGTGTGCCCTGATATGTGTTATGTACATAGGAAGTATCCTACCTCTGATGATATCTTGTAGTTGTGTTAATAGTAAGGTCAAGTCTGTATCATCATGAATGAAGTCAGCAGTTTCAATATGTGAAACAACTCTTTCTGCGTATTGAGAGTCAGTAATTAAGTTAAGAGGCTCTGTGAAATCCAACAACACCATAATAATCACATATAGTTCTGACTTCTGAACAGAGTTATAAGAGTTTACTTAGAAGGCACCAGTACCAGATAAATATTTATTAAAATATAAATCAGAACTCACGGTACAGTTAACAGATTACAGTAGCATCTGAAGAGGGACTGGAGTCTGGAACGGTGAGGACAGTCCCCGATGCTACCCCAATCATCCAGGAACCAGGAAGATAGCGTCTCCTGTTTCTGCAGCCCCTTTTCAATGGGATTTTCCCCGCCCCCTTCAGGGGGCCCGATGCCCTGTATAAGTGTCTTTGGACCTTATCAGCTGACACCTGAATCACACAACATATATTTGAAATAAAAAACAAGGTGCAAAATGGGTCTACTCTCATCTACTAGTATTGCATTAATGTTTACAATAAATATTACTTAAACAGTGATCATATTACCCCAAAACAACATGACATAACAGGAAAATATTCTTAAGTATCTGGAATAGTTTTGACTTGGTATGATTTTATAGCATTGTTCTTTAATTTGGTTAACAAAGCTTTATTGCATAAGCCATTCCTAGTAGGAATATTTTTTTACTAATTATATATAAGGTTTATATTAATGTCTCTATAACATTTTATCATAAATAGTTAATTTTCCAACAAATCATGTATGTCTATTAGGTTCATATATAGATACAGTTTCTAAATTTATAGCAAATATATTCTACCTGAAAGGGGATTTTCTTGTATTTACTAAGCTTTGAAAATTGAGGGCTTTAAAGTGTGTAAAAGCATTGTCTTTGTATGAAGTATAAAGACTAAGAGATATAATTACTTTGAGACACAATAAAAAATTTATAAGATTGTCCATTATATTAATTTTCTGATGGATTCTAATATTAGAGCATCTGGTAAATAATTTTTGACATTCTTAACATTTGTAAATTTAGTCATAAGAATTGATTCTATGGTGAGCCTAAAGATTTGGGTTACAAGTAAAGAACTTGGCACTTTCTTTACTTCTGATAGATGTATCAAGAGATGGATACTGCTGTAGGCTTTAAAATTTGAGTCATGGGTAAGGAACTTCCAACATTCTTTCCATCTATACCATCTGTCACTAGTGTGAATCCTGTGATGAGCCTGAAGATGTGAGACCTAGTTAAAACACTTTACACATTCATTATGTATGTATGGATTCTGTGATGAGTTTGAAGAGTTGACTTTCGGGAAAAGGACTTGCCACATTCTTTACATTTGTAAGGTTTGTCACCAGTATGGATTCTATGATGGACATAAAGATGTGAGACCTGGGTAAAGGACTTGCCACATTCTTTACATTTGTAAGGTTTGTCACCAGTATGGATTCTGTGATGCCTATGAAGATTTGAGTTTTGGGTAAAGGACTTGCCACATTCTTTACATTTGTAAGGTTTGTCACCAGTATGGATTCTGTGATGAGCTTGAACAGTTGAGTTTCGGTAAAAGGACTTGCCACATTCTTTACATTTGTAAGGTTTGTCACCAGTATGGATACTGTGATGAGCTTGAACAGTTGAGTTTAGGGTAAAGGACTTGCCACATTCTTTACACTTGTAAGGTTTGTCACCAGTATGGATTCTGTGATGAGCTTGAAGATTTGAGTTCTTGGTAAAGGACTTGCCACATTCTTTACATTTGTAAGGTTTGTCACCAGTATGGATTCTGTGATGAGCTTGAAGAGCTGAGTTTAGGGTAGAGGACTTGCCACATTCTTTACATTTGTAAGGTTTGTCACCAGTATGGATTCTGTGATGAGCTTGAAGAGTTGAGTTTAGGGTAGAGGATTTGCCACATTCTTTACATTTGTAAGGTTTGTCACCAGTATGGATTCTGTGATGAGCTTGAAGAGTTGAGTTTTGGGTAAAGGACTTGCCACATTCTTTATATTTGTAAGGTTTGTCACCAGCGTGTCTTCTTTGATGAGCTTGAAGAATTGAGTTTAGGGTAAAGAACTTGCCACATTCTTCACATTTGTATGGTTTATCACCAGTATGGATTCTATCTTGTACTTTAAGACTTGAGTTCTGGGAAAAGGACTTCCCACATTCTTTACATTTACATTTGTAAGATTTGTTACCAGTATTCATTCTATGGTGAGTTTGAAGAGTTAAATTATCCCTAAGGAAGTTTCTATCTTCTTCACCTCTATAAGGTTTGTCACCAGTATGGATCCTGTGATGGTCATGAAGTTGTGAGACCTTGCTAAATAACTTTTTACATTCTTCACATTCATAACATTTGTTATCATTATGAGTTCTGCAGTGGCCTCGGAGAGCTGAGTGATGACCAAAAATTTTGCTATATTCTTTACATTTGTTAGGTGTTTTTCCTTTATGGGTTCTCTGGTGTCTCCTAAAGTTTGAGTAGTTCTGAAGACATATGCCACACTCTTCACATGTATATAGTTTACTTACAATATTAGTTATTTTATTTATAGTCTCATTTGAGGTGTTTCTGAAATACATTTTATATTTGTTGGCATTCATCCAAGGATGGATTTGATGGTATCGCCTACGAATTAAATTTCTGAACTCACCTCTGTTGCATTTGTATGCCTTCTTTCTGGTTTCAGGACTCTTATGCTTAGTATAACATAAATATTCATTGAAGTACTTTTCAGATTCCTTATAGTTTAATTTTTTCTCAACAATATATAATTTTTCATGTCTTAAGTATTGTGTAGAGTTTATGTAGCAATTTTTGACTGAATTAAATTTCATGGTTTCTTTCCAGGATGTAACAGTAGAAAACCTAGATTTAAGAAAGAAAAAAATTTTAATATAAGTTTTACTATTTAGTATATGGTCCACATTCCCAAGTTCCTTGAATAATTTTTGAAATGAAATTGAACATATTCATAAGAATGTATGTAAAGTAAGTTCATAACCCAATAGTAAATATACTCTCATAAAATTATAAATTTTTAAAAGGGAAGCACTTCACCTGTGTGAACCAAAGAAGAAAATAAATTAAATAAATTTAACAGGAAATATATAGTGTTAATACAGAAAAAAGGACATGTATATGAAAAATCAATTAGTCTTTACTGTCCCGCAGAGAACTGTGCATTGGCAAATAATTGTCCACAAAAATTTTAAACTTCAGGAAAAGTCTATAGGACTAATTATTTTATCAAAAGAGAATTTATGCTGCATTTTCCTCTTATTCAAATGGACTGTTTCATACACTATATTCTGATTATGGTTTTTGACCTTCTATATCTCTGGATTCTCATCAATCTTCCAATCTGCATCCACCCCCATTGAGTCTCTGTAGTGAAATTATGTTGTTCCATTACAAATAATTGTCCCCGCCTATGAGTTTAATAAAAAACACTGATTAGCCAAAGGCAGACAAAAAATATAGGTGGGGTACCAGGCTAAAAAGACTCTAAGAACAGGCAAAACCAAACAAAATGCCAAAAAAGCCAAAAAACCAAAAGACAACTATACTACTCTAAAAAAAAAAAAAAAAAAAAAAAAAAAAAAAAAAGTACCAAGCAGCATGGCTAAACAAGATAAGAGTCATAGGTTAGTTTAAATGTAAACAGTTAGCAAGTTATATGTCTGAGCTTTAGGCCCATCAGCCTAAAACTATTATAAACATCTATGTGTTTCCACAGGTCTGTGGGTCTGTGGGCCTAAACCTTGAGGCTAGGCCCAAAAGTCCAGGACAGAACCCTCATACTACAAATGTTGCCCAACGTAAGGCAAAATATACCCACATAAAGCCATAAAAAACTTAAAAAATAGTCTAAAACCCCAAACAACTTCTAGGTTGTCTCTCTCACTTGAGTCATAATACAAAAACACCCTAATAAGAAATATGAACTTAGACTACAATAATAGACATTTAAAATACAACTTAAAATATAAAATAATTTGTTCCTAAAGTCTCACAAAACACTCAATTAACACAAAAATTATAAATAATATATTTAAAGTTTTTGTTTATAAAATAAAAAAAAACCCAAATCAAAAATAACTTCTTAATAACAATATTTTCTTCAATCAGCTCAGGGGCAAACAAAAGCTTAATCTTTTCAAAACAAATTTCATAATTCAGCCATAAGGACAAAACACTTATAAGTTTTTTAAAATGTCATACTGTTTAATACTTAAATAAAGTTAATAAACAACACATACCAAAACTTTACTTAATAATTATATAAACCTTAAATTCCATAAAACACCTAAACTAAAAATGTAAATTCTATAAAATTAATCCAAAATCTAAATAAAGCAATCCATCCATCCTACCAACCTTTAATCCTTAGCCAAAAATCTTAACAAATTAAAAATATGTTCAAAAACAACAAAAAATGTAAAAATGTAAATAAAATCAGTCACTCTATTCAAAGAAAAATATAATCAAAACCCAAAAAATAATTAAAAAATAAATATACAACAAAAACAATTTTTAAAATAATCTAAATAATTTAAAATATATTAAAATCTTAGAAAGTAAAGCCCTTAAAAATAAAATATAAAATAAACCACATAAAAATTAAAAATACAAAACATGTCTAAATACTATATAATATTTTCTTATCATTAAACTTAACTAAAAATACCTTAATAAAAACTACCAAAAATTAATTATAAATACTATTAAATTAATTAAACCTATAGTTTTTATAAATAAATTAACTTTAAAATTAAAATTCAAAATTATACTACTTTAAAACTTTTTTCTTATTATTTCCACAAAAAATAAAAAAGTACAAATTTATTCCTAAATAAAAAACACAAAATTTTATAAAGAAAACCTAAAAATCTCCAATAAAAATAAAGAGCCAAATTATATTGTTCCATTATGAATAGTTATACCTGCTTATTAGTTTAATAAAAAACACTGATTAGCCAAAGGCAGACAAAAAATATAGGCGGGGCTACCAGATTAAAAAGACTCTAAAAAACATACAAAACAAAAATAAATGTCAAAAAATCCAAAAAGCCAAAAGACAACTATACTACTCTAAAAAAAAAAAAAAAAAAAATGAGCCACATGACTAACCAAAATAAAAGTCATAAGTTAGATCAAAGATAAAGAACTAGCAAGTTATATGCCTGGGCCTTAGGCCAATCAGCCTAAAAGTATTATAAACATGTATGAAAGTAAGCATATGTTCCTATAACAGTTTGAGATCTATAATGACTAAATAAAAGGTTGGGTTGTTTTATTGTTGAACATCTATTGCTGAGCATTGATTGGGACTGCCCATAGAAGTATTGTTTTTGTCCCATTGGTTCTGTTTGTAAGTAGTGTTCAAGAACTTTTCTTCGGTATTTACAAGGCAAATTGTCTGTCACTTAATTTCTACAAATCTTTGTGTGGTTTAGGCCTAATGGAAATATATGGACAAAGTTTCTCTCACTTATACTTTGAGAAAAAATTTCAGTTGTATTCTTGTTATCCTAGAAGAATTCTTAATATTTAAATTTTAATCTACTAACATTATTCTGCTGTAGTAAGAAGTTTCTGGTCCTGCCTATCCCTGAGATATGGACCAGCATTCCCAAATAATCTTATATTAATTACATGGTGTTTGGCATATGCCTCAAGAATATTATCTTACTCTTAACAAACCCATGATAAGCTTCATTGCTTAATATCTTTTTTCAAAGAAGTATTCTCATCCTGCGTTCTCTTTGTCTCTGGCATCTGCTCTGCTTTTTCACTTCAGAGTTTTCTTAATCTGGTATCCTGTTGTAGTGAGGTTTCGGGTAGCAGGCAGCCAGAGATCCGGGACCCACAGACTTGCCGCCTGGGACCGCTTATCCAAGCACCGCCGCCCAGGCCCCCAGAAACGACTCAGACGCTTCTATTAACTTCATGCTGTTTGGCCTATGGCTCAGGCACATTGCTAGCTAGCTCTCATATCTTAAATCAACCCATTTCTATTAATCTGTGGGCCACGTGGCCCGTGTGGATCACCCGTGCTCCTTACATGTTTCTTCTTGGGCGGCTGGCTTGATCTGCCTCTGACTCCGCCCTACTTCTCCTCCCTAAACTGATTTCTCCTCCCACTTCTTCTATGGTGCCCGCCATGACCCAATACAGCTCCTTTATTTAAAGATTGAGATTCACAGCATAAAGAAGGGCATTCCCATATCAGTAGCCCAACTAGTACTTCCTAATGGCCTTCTGGCCCTATAAGCATTTTATTAAACAAGTACAAGGGACAAATATCTGCAATTTACAAGGGCATAATCACACAATATTCTGCTACATTAATATAGTATTAAATTCTTTTCTTTTGTATTATAGTTTCCCAACATATTGTTGCATGTCTCAGCTTTCGTCCAAGAAGTATTTTACAGAGTTGGACAGTTGAAACAGAGACCCAGATGTAGGTTATGGTGCAGGCGAAAAAAGTTCAGGATTAGTTGTTATATCTATAGGAAACCCCTTCTCTGCAATGATAAGAGTTTATTTAGTACAGAGTAATAAAATATGGTAAGGTTAAGGCTAATGAATGACAAGGAATTAATGATTTCTGAATATAAATAAGCAATACCATTTTTGGAGAAATAATTCTTTATAATTTTTTCTGAACTCTAAAGACAAAGAAAGAACTATTCAATCTTTAAAAATAAGTAGAGTTATAAAACTTTTATTTCCTAATCTAATGTGCTATTACAGAACAATGAAAAGTAATATTGGCATGAGTTTACAAAAGCAGACATAAAATGAAATAAAGAGATAATCTATTACACACAGTCAAAATGCTATTTGAATGTTTTCATTTTTCTTATAATAAAATTAAGGGTTCACTAACATTTAAAAATGTGGCAATGAATCTACCTCCATCCTCTTTATATCATTTTAAGAGCGGTTTAAAAGTTCATTTTTCAGATAATTTTATGTCAAGACGATCTTGGCAAACTATTACAGGTGTTAACTCTTTCTTTCTATGGTTGTCATGCATTTTCCGTTGCTTCAATCCAGCTTACCTTTTCCTTTGCCTTCTGCCTCTGTTATGGTCATGTTCCATAGCTCCTTGCTTTGTTCAAGAGCTTTGATTAGCCCTGGTTTTGACAATGAGAGACCTGTGTATTAGGAGAGACATATGACCATATTTAGAGAAAGTAGCGAAAGTGTGTTAATTACTCATATACTATGGAATTGATGGAATAAAAGTTTAAGTATGCAAATTTCCTAGTTACACTCTTTGATTTTAAATTATTCAAAAACCCTTTTAACAGTGTACTCGAGTTTCTTTTAAAATTACTATGGAATCATAAAACAGGCATGTTAGAAAACATTATATAGATTAAAATATAATGTATGAAGTGTCTGAAAAGTAAAGTACACTATAAAAGATTTTAGGATGTTTTACAGTGGCAGAAAATGTGAGTATAATGTCTAGATAAAGTTTCATCAAATTTTGAGTTCTACATGATGAACTCAAAGGTTTTTTTAAAATTAAAGTGGCATGTGCGAGTCAGGCAGGGATTTGAGATACATCTGTAAAACATACTTGAGAGGAACAACTATATCAAACAAAATCATAAAAGAAAAGTGGTCTCACCTAGAGAAACCAGGTTGCTGTAGTTTTCCAACATGACATCTCTGTACAAAGCCCTTTGTGCAGAGTCCAAACATTCCCATTCTTCCTGGGAGAAGTTTATGGCCACATCTTCAAATGTCAATACACCCTGTCATAAAAACCCCCAGTTTTATAATGTGCCCAGGTACAAAGTTGTTTTTAAGAAAAAGAACATTTTAAGGCAAAATTCTTAAGGAAACATGAATAATGTGTATAACTTATTTTAAAAGACATACTTTAAGATGATATCTATAATAACAAAACTCTATCCTGAAAATACAGAAATGCAAATGATATTGTTGAGGCAATACAATTTCTTCAGTCATAGGTGTTTGGGTGACAAGCTCTCATGGGTGGTCATGTTTTCATATGTGACCACCTAAAAAATTAGGAGAGGAATTATACACCTTTTTGTATGGTCAGAGAAGAAGCAAGCAGTGGAGAAAGAAGGAAGGCTTGTGGTTGGTTCTCATGCTCTTGGGCAAAATGGCAGGACAATGGCAGCTGTATCAGCAGTGACATCTAAATTGTTTGATATTTGTAAATGTGATAGTCCATTGCACCCCTTAATAAATTCTTGACCAGACTTCTGTGGGTTCTCATTTCACATGGTGACACCATCATAGGTGGTAGATTCACAGGCTGCTATGGTACTTATGAATGAAAGGCAAAGTATTGTCATGTGTAGTCCTGGGTAAACTCAGTGTGATTTACCAACCAAAGCTCTTCATTCCAATATGCAAATTGGTACTTCTGAAAGAGTAGGCTTGAGTGATACAAGCTGTGGCAATGTAACCATAATTGGATAAGCTGCGCAGATAAGGTTGTGAAGCATGTGACAAAATTGACATATTGAAGAATAAATGGAGATTTATCTAGCACATGGATGCAAGATATCAGTAGAAGAGACCAGGGAAGGAGTCACTCCTATGCCCTCCCAATCACACCACAGGTGCAGTGAGTTGGAGAGATAGGTTCCTAAGATCAGATTAAGAACTGAGTACACCACGGGCAAACAAATCACAGACAAGTACACACAGTATATTGATAAGGCATCCATTGCAATGTACATCTGAAACTGGGATCCATCTAACTTTAGACTTTTATAGTGCATGCATATCCTACCTACATTATAAATACATAGACTGCTCCAACTACAATTTCAAACTCTCTACCTGGCCACCTCTATTTCTATACTCTAATATTAAACAAGGACACACATTCTTTACACTAGCATATTCCCCCTTGTTTATCTCCCCTAATTCCAATAAGTTATCTTCAATTTCTGAGACCTACATGTAAAGATGTCCTATTTTCTGCTGCAAATTGATTTGTATTTATCACACACAGAAATTACAAAAGGCTACGTTCGCAGATCTAATTTCAAAATGCAAATATTATGAATGATAATTTATCCATATAGCTACAAAAGCACATAAACATTCGTTAGGGAGGAGTAAAATAAAGATGTTTAACAGCATTTTGGGAATCTAATGAGACAACGATGCATTTTTCTTTGTTTATATAGTAAGTTATATTGATTGATTATTCAGTTTTGAAGAATCTCTGAAACTCTGGGATAAAGCTACTTGATCATGGTGGATTTTTTTTCTGTGTTCTAGGATTTGTTTCTCAGGAATTATGTTAAGTATTTTTGTATTTTTTGTTGGTGTTGTCTATGTTCATGGGGAAAATTATTCTGTAAAACTCTTCCTTTTTGAATCTTGGTGTGATTTGGGAATCAAGGCAAATATGGTCTCATGGAATGAAATTGGCATTGTTCCTTCTGTTTCTCTTTGTGGAATAGTTTGAGTATTATTTTTATTCTCTTTTCTTTGAAAGTCTTTTAGAACTCTCCATAAAGCCCTGGGATTTGTATGGTTGACAGATTTTTAATATATTTCCTTAGGTGGTATATGGTTTATTTAATTTATTCATGTAATCTCGAGTTAATTTTGGAAAGAGAATCATATTGAATAAAGTTATACATTTTTAGATTTTCTAATTTTGTGAGTATGGGTTTTTAAATATGACTTAATGACTTTTGAAATTCTACTTATATTTATTTTCTCACATTTCCTTTATTATTTTGTAAATTTTCATATTGTCTATGTGTTTTAGTTAGTTTGGATAAGATATTTCTGTCTTAATTTTCTCAAATACATCTTGGAAAATAATCAGACATTACTTCATGATAAAATACTTGGAGATAATATATATGTATATATATACACACTCATACATATAAACACACACACAGACACACATACACACACACACACAGACACACACACACGCACACACACACACCCACAAACAAGGTATATAACTAAATGTAACAATTAGGTTTCTGTCCAGGACTAGCCCCACAGTTTGATCTGCCTGCCACTGCTTATCAGTACCAGCAAGCCCAAAGTCCCAATGAAACACCCAGATGCTTTTATTAACTTCACACTGTTCATCCTATGTCTTAGGCACATTGCTAGCTATCTTCTTCATCTTAACCCAACCCATTCTCAATAATCTGTCTTGCCATGTGTCCAGTGGCTCACTTGTGTTCCTTACATGTTGATTCTTAGGGCATCTGGCTTGGTCTGTCTCTCACTCTGCCCCCTCCTACCTATGCTCTGATCTCCTGCCTACTTTTTCTATGGAGCCTGCCATAGCCAAAACAGTCCTTTATTTAAAGAATGATATTCACAGCATAGAGAAAGGCTGCAACACCCAAACACAATAAAGGCAAATTAAAACAATACTTGAGCCAATATCAAATTTAGTGAAGAAAAACTTAAGTTCTACAAAAATTAGGAAGAAGACATGGCTGTCCTCCATCTCTATTTCTCTATACCTGTGCAATTTAGTACTTGACGTTCTAACTAGAGCAATAGACATCTGAAAGAGATCAAGGGAACACAAACTGAAAAAGAAGCAGACAAATTAACACTATTTACAGAACATATGATAGTATGAATAAGTGACCACAAGAATTCTACCAGGGAAATGTGTTATTTACAGCAATGTGGCTGAGTTAATATTCAATATAAAAACATGTATCTCTTTTAAACTAATAATAAATGAGCTGAGAGAGTAATTAGGATAAAACAGCCTACACAATCACTACAAACAATCTAAAAATATAAAATATTTTGGGATAACCCTAACTAAGAAAGTGAAAGGCTTCTATGACAAAACCTTTAAGCTTCTTAAGAAAGAAATTAAAGTATATATTAAGAGATAAAAGATAACACATATTCATGTATTAATTGAATTTATATAGTAAAAATTCTAGTCCTAACAAAAGAACTCTACATATTCATCTTGATCCCCATGAAAATTCCAACCCAATTCTTTCTAGATCTTGAAATTAAATACTCAGTATTATACAGAAATTTGAAAACTCCAAAATATCTATAAAAAAATCCCAAATAATAAAAAACTTTTAAAAATGTAATGATTTTTAAATATCATGCTATACTACAGAGGTATAGAAATCAATACCACATGGTTTCAGCATAAAACAGACATGTTGATTAATGCTGTCAAATCAAGGTTCATAAACTGGTACACATATAGATATATAAGTTTTGATAAAGAAGCCAATACTGCATCATGAAAAGAAGAATGTATTTTCAACAAGTAATGCTGGTCTAACTGGATGTTGGCATGTAGAAGACTGCAAATGGTCTCACATTTATCATATGGCACAAACTGAAGCCTGTGTGGAACAATAATTACAACATTGAACCAGACACAATGAACCTGTTAAGAGGGAAATTATGGAAGGGCCTTGGACACATTGCCACCAAAGACAATTTTATGCACAGAACACCTATAGCATAGTAACTTGGATATAAAAGTAACAAATTTGATGTCATACCACTAAAAAGCTTTTGTAAGGAAAAGGACACTGGCAGGTGGTATGAAAAGCAACCTACAGAATCAGAGAAGCTTTTCAGCAATTCTACATCCGATGGAGTGCTAATATGTAAAATATGTAAAAGCTGAAGTAATTAGACGTATAAAACCAAACAATACAATTAAAAATGGGTTTCAGACCTAAACAGAGAATTTTTATTAGAATTTTAAATAGCTCTGAAATACTTAATATCTCAATTTCCCCACCACAGACACACACATAAAGCTCAAGAAAAAATGGATAATTGATACTAAAATAAAGTAATAGGCAGAACATCAGTAAGTTTTCTATGATGTTGTTTCTCCATGTAATGTCAGAAACAACACCCATAAATCTCATTATTATGCCCATGTAGACAGAGGTTAAGGACGAAACCAATAGACATGTGAAAGTGTATGGAGACTTGTCAGAAACCCTCATTCTCACTCAATGAACTGTAAACAACTAAAACTGCTGTAGAAATAATGTTCTCTTGTCAAAAGCACAGCAATTAATTATCGAGTGGCAAACGATCAGACCTAAAAAATACACATACAATTAACAGTGTACAGACTAAAAAGATTGTACATACTAATATGTGTATATATGTTTACACACATATGTATAAAACAATAATTAATCATAAATAGAGGCTTTGATTTGGGAGAAGGCAAGAATATGAATTTGAATTACAGGATTAAAATTTTTAGAAGATAGAATAGAAAGGCATATGCTTAAGCTGTGGAAAATGAAGGAGGGAAAAAGAAGGAAAATTAGAAATAAAATGGAAAACTATTTGTGAAAGAAAAAGAAATATTGAAAATAATTAGGATGTGCTTCTAAAATTTCCCTTTCCATTAATTTCTCAATATCGTATTTACACAATATGCAATATAATTAAAGTATAAAAGCCATCATATTAATGAACAGAATTTGACATGTGTATTATTAAGCTAATCACAAATAGAAAAATCTGAAAAAAAATAATCAAATATTATTCTCACATTTTACATCTTTTTTATCAATAATAATAAGAATATTAAGGCTGAACAAAGCACAAAAGATTCAATTGTCACAAAATGTAACAGAAATATAGGCAGATTAATTTTCTGCTGTAAACATCTAATGATAAAAACTGATACCGTTATTCCACAGATTAATTTATACATTAGAAAGGCATTGGCTGATATGAGCAATTTCATGAAGCTTCTGTTATTTGGAAACCAAAATCCAAAAAAGAGATAAAAGTTTAATAAAATGTTATTATAAATATAAAATATTAGAATACACAAGCTAACAAGTTTTAAAATAACAGCAAATGATCATTCTCTATGATCACTCACTCCATCACCCAGACATTCAATAATGTCTCAGGCTCACCATCTTTTAATCAATGTAGTTGGTATTTCATTAAATAGTTTCAAAGAGAGATATGACCTGATGATGTCAATTGTTTAAGGAAGATGTGTTGACCCAATCCACTATCCTTATATTTATATATAAGTGGAAATAAGCAATTATTGACAATAATATCTCTTCCTCTAATACGCTACATCATATGATATCTAGTAGAAATATTTATTTTGTCCTCATTACTCTTGAAAACCCTAACATGATTTTCAGAAAAATTCACAATGATAGTTTTAGGTAAGCATTTGATATTAAAAGCAATTAAGAATTCTAAAGTATAATCTTTGCTGTATCCTCTTAGTGAGGACAATACTATGAATGCAGTATTGGATTAAATGGTTCCCTTGGTAACTTCTGGAAATTTTTAAATAAGTAATATATTCTCAATATAGTCAGAGAGCTTCATCCCAAATTTAATTCTTATTTCCTCAGTTACTTGTGCCAAGTTATATATTTTATATAAGAATGAAGGGGATAGTGTAAATCATTGACACTTGAATTAGTCCATACATCTTTGTGAGAATCCATGACAATTATAATGGACAAAACATCAAACTCTCCTCTAGTGAGAACTCTATTAATATATTACCACTTTACTTAAAATAACCGAGGGAAACAGTCATATGTTGAATCTGTTTAAATTTGTATCTAACCCTTTAAATCTCAATGTAATCATCTTTCAGAGAACTATTGCATGTGTGCTCTTGTCCACCAACATATGGATAATGAAGAGACATATTCTAAATGCAGTGAGATTGACCAAATGCTTCATGAATCCACCGGATGACCGGTTTGTAAAACAAGGTATACTACAGAAAATTCTAATAACTTTGGTTGTGATTATAGTCATTGGATTGCCTCGACTGAATCATCAAACATAAATAGATTTAAACATATCTATTTTTAATATAAAATAGCCCACTGGAGAAGAAACGTGCAAATATAAAAACTCATCACTTGCCTCTACCTACAAAATTATTCAACAGGCAATCTGTATTGGAGAGTAACCATACAAATTTAGGGGAAAATGCTTTGGTTCTAACTCAAGCTTCAGTGGACTTTCAATAATTCCTCCTGGAGAGAAAATGTATACATGTGATGTTTGTGACAAATACTTTACCCATTGCTCAAATCTTAGAACACATAAAAAAATTAATACTGGAGAAAAACCTTATAGATGCAGAGAATGTGATAAGTCCTCTCTTCAGTTGTCAGCACTTAAAAGCCATTACATTGTTTATATTGGAGAGAAGCCTTACAAATGTCAGGATTGTGGCAAATCTTTTGCCCAATGTTCCACTTTCAGGAGATATAACAAAATCCATACTGCTGAGGAACTTTATAGTTGTCAAGAATGTGGCAAGGTGTTTTATCAGTTGTTATACCTTAAAAGCCATTACAGAACCCATATTGGTGAGAAGCCTTACAATTGCAATGAATGTGGTAGATCCTTTATTCACTGTTCATCTTTTAGGAAGCATCTGAAAGTACATTCTGTAAAGAAGCTATAAATGTGCAAAGAATGTGGGAAGTCTTTCCTTGAGCTGTCACATCTTAAAAAGCATTACAGAACCCATACTGGAGAGAAGCCTTATGAATGTGAAGTATTTGACAAATCCTTTACCACGAACTCAATTCTGAAAACACATCATAAAATTCAATCTGGAGAGAAACCTTACAAATGCAAAGACTGTGACAAATCCTTTACCCAGCATTCAAATCTTAGAAGGCATCAGAGAGTTCATACTGGAGAGAAGCCTTACAAGTGTCAGAATTGTGACAAATATTTTACCCGGTTATCAACTCTTAGAAGACATCAGAAAATTCATGCTGGAAGTAAAAATACCATTGTAAATAAGGCGGCATATTTTTTATCCTGATCTTTAGCTTTTCAAGCCACAGCAGGATCCATAGTTAAAACAAAAAAACAAAACAAAACAAACCTTTTTGAAACCCTTTAATGAAGGTTGAAATCTTAGAAAATATCACAAGAATTTATACTGAAGAAAATTCTTGCAGGTGTAACAGTGTGGACAAATTTTTAAGAAAAACATTTTTGATTTTGTAGTCTGATATCAAAAGTAGATACAATGAGGGCAAAAATGTATGTAACTAAGAAATGTGACCAAGCTTTTTATTTTTTGTGCCAGTTTTATTACATATCAGAAAACCTGTACTGAAGAGAAACCATATAAAATGTATATACCAATGTGCTATCTTCATTTCTTCACTGGAAATTTTATAGATTACAAAACCCTCAAAATACACTTTGTCAAATCTTCTTTTCTAAGTCTAAAAATGTAGTTACATTAGAAAATTCACCCTGAGAGAAGCCTGAGTTTGGCTTTTATTCTACCTTCAAAATAGTCATTCTGGAATAAAATGCTTCAAATATCAAGAGTGGGAAGCCTTGAGGGAGACATGTGAATGTAAGCAACACATTCTCATAAATAGTACTCTGAAGTCATCAAGAATGTGCAGGTAAGTCACTTTAAAGTACTCAACATTGGGGAGGTATTAATCCTGCTTTAAAGTGCAAGTAGAAGTGATATTAGAAAGATGAAGGCATAAAGCTTCATAGATATAAAGACCATGTACTATAATGAACAAAACAATGAATACATGAATTCATCACGGATTTCAGTGGGAATGGATTCTTATATTTGCGCAAATGAAAAAATACTGTTTGGAAACTTATTTAATTTTTTGTATTGCCAATATTAGAGTTTATTGAATAAGAACACAGTAGGTATTTCACAGTTTGTTGAAATGTAAATACGTGTGGTCTTGCTTGCAAATGATTATTTGATAATTTGTATCAACTGCTGCTTATCAAGCCCGACTGTAAGATACAGAGGAAGTTATGGAGTTAGTGACTGGCCCCTGACTACCTGAGACACCAGTCAGCTGGGGAGAATTCTTTAATGCCAGTTTCAGATTTGTATTGTAAACAACGCTCTATGCCTTCTTCCAGCTCACATATTCTTGCTACCTGCCCCCTCAATGGTCTCAGAGCCTTGGAGGGTGAATTAATCAGGGTTCTCTAGAGCGATGCTTCTCAATCTTCCTACAGTTCCTCATATGGTGGTGATCTCCAACAATAAATTATTTTCATTGCTACTTCATAACTAAATTTTCTATTGTTATGAATTATAATGCAAATATCTGTGCTTTCCAATGGTGTCAAAGGGGTACCAACCACTGCTCTAGAAGACCAGAACTGATAGGGTGAATATAGATATATTTTTAAAAAGACTTGTTAGAGTGGAGTAAAGGCTGTGTGGCTAGTTCCAAAATGGTTGTCTCTTGATGGAAAGTCTAAGATCCAACAGTTGTTCAGTCCATGAGGCTAAATGTCTCAGTTTGTCATCATTTGGTCATTGGAATCCTGAAGAATAGGGAATTTTTTTCTTTTTTAAGTCTTTTTTAAAAATTGAAAGTAGATTTTCTTCATAGCATATGATATGACCAGAGTTCTCCTTCCTGCAGTTCCTCTAGGATCTCCCCACTTTTCATCCACTGAAATAAAAACCTCCTTTCCTCTATCATCAGAATATATGCATCTAGTGTTGTAATGGCGTTTCTTGGTCCTGGTCAGCCAGAGGTCCAGATCCACAGACCTGCCTCACTAGACCCCTTAGCAGCACGCAGCTGCTCAGGCCCCCACAAATGTCTCAGAACCTTATATTAACTTCTTGTTGTTTGGCCTATGGCTCAGGCACATTGCTTTCTAGCTCTTACATCTTAAATCAACCCATTTCTAATCATCTGTCTGCCATGTGTCCCATGGCTCACCTGTGTTCCTTACATGTTGCTCTTTTTGGCTTAGGGCTTTTTCTGTCCTTGACTCTGCCCTGCTTCTCCTACCTATGCTGTGATTTTCCCTCCTACTTTATCTATGGTGCCTGTCATGGGCTAAAACAGCTCCTTTATTTAAAGATTGATATTCACAGCATACAGAAAGTTATACCCATATCAATCTAGAATGATAATGATAATAATAAACCAGAATAGGAAAAGTAGTATATTCTAATACCAGGGAAGGAGTGCTTCAGCAGCAGGATAGATGAACCAAATAGAGTAGGGGTAAACATCTATAGAGCTGCCACTGGAAGTTGTGCCTCAGATTGAGGGTGGGCCTTTCTACCTCAAATGACCCAATCAGAAGTCCCCTCAAAGTTTTGTTCATCCGTTTGGGTTCTGATTGCCTCCAGGTGTAGTCTGTTGACTACCTAGATTAGCTGTCAGGATCCATGACTTCTAACTTGTGTTCCTTTACTTAACTCCCTGTTTCTAGAGCATTGTTGATGGTGAGTACAGTTACTTCATTTTTCTTAAAAGTCAAGTGAGAAAAAGGAGAAACAGCAGTATCCAAAAAAAAACTCTTAATAGCTATGATGACCTTTGATTACAAACACAATATTTGGAAGCAGCTTTGTCAGTATATTGTGTAAATTAAAGCTGTCATAATTGTGTTGTCCTAAGTGGGACCCTCAAAACTGTTGGCCACAGGTTTTGTCTAAGTTTGAAGTTGTAGATGTGAATTTCCTTTGTGGTGCAGGTTTTACTTCTAATCAGACAGCTGGTTCTCTTTATATCAGCCTAACCACTATTATACTAGGCTACACAGCTTCTCTGACCCTTTTATCATGATGCATGCAAAATCCATACCTGAGTAGGACTTTTTGCTATAATCCTTCCCAGAAATCTTAGTAGCATCCCCTGGCAGTGTCTAGTTTTGGAATGCAATCAGCATCAATGACAATTGTCTCTATTCCTCTAGGGGACACTAGAGCCTCCTTTGCCAAGGTCTCCTTGGGAGGTGTTCCCTGTACAGGAGTAGGATTTTACATAGACTTGGGGCATCTGACAGCTCTTGCTTTTATTCTCACAAAGTATACTTTTTAACATTTATGATTTCTTATTCTTAGCTCTTTAGATACACTTGTCCATCTTTCTAATGAGTCTCTAAATCTAAAAATCACTCACAGGTTAGTATTCTATTTTCATATATAACCTTTTTTTATTTTCAAGAAGATTTCCAGGGCCACCATGTATGGTATAGAACCACCATCCCATTGCAAATGGTACAGTTATGAAAATGGCTTTGGTGAAACACTCTGAAAGTAGCATTTTTGAGCAAATGTCTGGTGATCACAGAAGCCTACAGCTGAGAAGATTCTAAACTAAACTGATAGGCAATATTTAACGCAGCATAGAAAGATTTTACCCTTTGTCACAATTTTTCTGGATGTCTCAGTCTACATATTTTTACAAGATCTTTGCATGTATTTTTCAATGTTCATGAACTTGGTGAGTCTACCTCTAGTGCACAAGGATATAATCACCCATTCTTTGAGAGGCTATGCCTGTACTCTGTCTATTCCAGCTAAATGAACTGTTTCTGCACAAAGGAGAGAACTGTATGTGGTCTACTTAGGAGACAACTGATCACCATTTGTTAACCGTAACCTATTTAGCATATGTCATTTTGTACATGAGTAATGTTTATTATATTAGTAACTCTGAACACTGTGTGTATTCAGAGCACAACTGCTGTCAGTATCAACCAAAGCCCATATATTTTTAAAATTAACACACCATTGTTTTATTCAGTCACTGGTCATGGTTCTCACCTGCAGTTCCCCTTGCCAGTCTGTTATGGAAGGGCTGTAGAAGCTCCCACCCCTGAACACATCCTGTGACTATTTTGCAGGAGCACAGTAGTAATCAATATTATCTCTTTGTTCTTGGGCTTGTGTTTGTTTTCTCTGTTTCTTAGGACCTCTAGTTACTGGCTAGCCAGTCCTTAGGATTTCCAAGGACTCATCAGCACTAAATTTGGTCTTCATTTTTTTTTGATTATTTTTGTTTTGTTTATTATCCACTTTCCCTAATGGCAATCAAATGATGTAAATATACCACATTGAGAGTTCTCTGATGTTCATCAGAGATGTCCATTATTTCTGTCCAGTCCACTCAGAAATCAAATCCTACCATAGGACTCAGTAAAGCCACTGAAACTATAGGAGTCTTTAGGGTTCTGATAAATTGACCTCACTCCCGTAATGAACAGAATCTTACTGGACTGCTGAAAAGGGATGAAATATCCCTTTCACCTTTGTTCTTCAGCTTTTCTATTTTTTAAATATTCTACTCATCTCTTGGGTTCCACATTTTTGGATACCTGGAAAAGCTCTCTAAGCATAGATTTGAAGTATAATAGTATTTCCTTTGTCTCTTGCCAACTAAAAAGTATAAAAAAGAATAGAATTTTTTGAATTGTTTTGTTTTTAATCATGCTTTTTTTTTTTTTCCGCAAGCAATTCCCAATTAGTAGCCTTCTTGGCCTAAACTAACTTTTTTATGCATAGTAGTGGCTACATAAGTTTTGTAACATCCTTTTACAACCACACTCTTTACTCTCATAGGACATAAAATTTGTTCTAAACATTTAATCTTGTTTTAGGGCATCTCTGTACTCTCTGTTCCTCACTGGTCAGCCATGTTTGCCATGACATATCACAAAAAGAAAGATGACCCATTAGGATTTTCACCACACACTTCCCCAACCTAAAAGTTGAAAGTCTATGAAGATAAAAGAAATTTACAGAATACCAAATAGACTATACTTCCCAAAAAACATCTGCTTACCCCATGAT
Source organism: Phyllotis vaccarum (assembly GCA_033318265.1). NCBI lineage: Eukaryota > Metazoa > Chordata > Mammalia > Rodentia > Cricetidae > Phyllotis > Phyllotis vaccarum. The sequence goes on along the minus strand of JARWLC010000003.1, from coordinate 145,988,098 downwards.
AATCAAGTCAATAAACCTACAGAGTAAGGAAAAAATATCAAGAGCTACAAAGTAAAAAGGTCAAGTTACCAATAAAGGCAGATCCATAAGAATAACATGAGATGACTCGTTGCAAACAATGAAAGCAAGAAGGTCTTTTTCAGATGTGATTCAGACACTAAAAGACCATATTTACCAACCCTGACCATCAGTCACCATAGGGAGAATAAGCAAACTATTTCCCGAGAAATCCAGATGTAAATAACACCTACCCAGAAATCTGGTCCTACAGAAAACCCTAGAGAAAAAATTCAAACCTAAGTAAGCTAGAAATGCCTATGAAATCACAAGCAATAGCTAATCACACAAATGGAAAACCCAAACAAGGGAAACACACACCATACCACCAAAAATAGCAAGAAATATCAATCACTGGTCATTAATATCTCTTAATATTAGTGAACTCAGTTTACCTACCAAAAAGACAGGTTAACACAATGGACACAAAGACAGAAGCCATCCTACTGCTACATAGAAGAAACACACCTCAAGTTCAAAGATGGACACTGGCTCAGAGTAAGGGTTGAGAAAAAAACTTTCCAATTAAATGGACCTAAAAAACAAGTTGGTGCAGTTATCCTATTATCTAACAGAATAGACTTCCAAGTAAAATCCATCGAAAGACATCTGGAAGAACATTACTTATTTATTATAAGAAAAATCCACCAAGATGAATTCTCAATCCTGATGATTTATGTCCCCAAAATAAAAGTACCCACATATGTATAAGAAACATTACTAAGGTTTAAATCTTGTATCAAACAGCACCCATTCATAGAAAGAGACTTAAATACCCAACTCTGGACAAAGGGTGAGTCTACCAGACAGCAATTAAAGAGAGAATTAAGGGATGTAACAGGTGTTACGACTCAAGTGGACTTAATAGATATATACAGAACTGTTCAACCAAACAGGAATAATTCTTTTTCTCAGCACCCCATTGAACTTCCTCTAAAATTGAACACATACTCGGTCATAAAGGAAATATCAGTAGATAACAAAAAACATGGGAATAACTCCTTATACCCGTCAGACCACCATGGTCTAAAGTTAGAGTTCAACAACAAGAAATATCCCAGTCTTCAAATTCATGAAACCTGAACATCCTCAGCCTCGCTCCACATCACTTCTACTGTCTCATCTGTCTTCCTATGTATGCCATAAATACCTTCTTTCCCCGTTGACTCACATCCAGGTTAAGATTAGAGAAGTGGGCTACTACCTATTTGGTAGTTAGCTTTGAACTCACAGAAAGATCTCTGTCTCTAGATTTATGGGACTAAAGGTGTAGGGAACCACTCTTGGTTAGGCATAGGTCACCACTCCTGATCTTTTCCCCAGGTGGGGATTAAAGGCATAAGTTATGGATATCTGCCCATCCTGGATTGATTGTTCTCTGATATTCTAGACTGGTCTTATTTAATATATGACATATCATCATAAGGCCCTGGATACTCTGTCTCCCACAAATAAAGGGCAGAAGGCTTTAATTAGTATTAATAATCTGTTTTATAATAAGAGAGAAAAATTTGCTTCAGATAAATAAATCAGAGCCATTTTGGAAGTTTCATTACTAAATCAGCAACAACAATAACAGAAAACAAAATAACAGAACCCAGATAAATATTTATCACTTTCTGCAGCATCATAAATGTAAAAGCAATGTGAAGACTTTCACCTCCACATTTCTATATTATCCAATTCACAGAACCACTTAAGCAAACCAGGAGAGAGTTTTTACAATGAAAGTTAAGAATTTTTCTAAGTGCTTAGGCTTCAGAAACAAAAAAGGCGTCTAGAGAAAGAATAAAGTGCTACTTAAAATCTAGCTATGGCATAGGTCTTCCTGATGCTACACATGTGTGACAAGGCAGGACCTCAATCTCATATTCTTTTTGACTTTGTTTCAAGCTTAACTAAAATTTGATCTTTCTGTTGAAGAATCCTGTGGGAAATTACCAAATTCTATCCTAGGAACTCAAGCTCAGCATGCCCTAGCTAATTTATCTTAGTTTCTCATTCCATTGTCTCCTTGTGCAAACCTGTTCCTCCAACTATGCACCTACTTTCCTCCTGTCAAATGGTTTCCTTAGGTGAAGCCCACTTTACCCAAATTGCTTAGCAAGTGCTAGGACATGGTTCTCACCTTCAACAATCCCACATCCTGGACATTTGGGGCTATGCCTACATCCTTGAATACCTATATGCTGTCCTACACAGCTAAAATAAAGACACTGAGTAAAAACTGTTTTGAGTAGACTTCTTCTGGAAATTTCCTGTATTACTTCTTCCTCCATGTAGTCCCTCTGACTTAAATTCTCTTCTCTGTCTCATATATTATGGCCATGCTTATTCTTTCTATGTGATGAAGTGTTGATTCAAGTGCCAATTGTTCCAGACCAATAGGTCAATCTTCAGTAATAGTATCATAATGGAGGGTGCCTAGGGATGAGAAGGATAGTAAAAATATATGATTAGAAGATTAAAGCTGATTCAGTAGGTCTTGCACAAACCTTTACTTATGCCAAGCAGTTTTTTTTAAAGTGCAATCTCATCAAAATGACTCTAAGATTCCATAATACTGTCATAATGGACAAGATTAGAAACACAGGTGACAGCTTATGCTGGGGAGGATTTGGAGCTAGGGGAAATGGTGGGAGTACTGACTGGTACAGGCACTTTGGAAATAGGTCTGGTAATTTCTCAGAAAACTAGATGTCAACCTTTCACAGTCACTGCCATAGTGAACTTGGGCAAATACCAAAATCTTACTACCCTATTATCCCTTAGCCAGGAACATTCAGGTGTTGGATTTTCACTTTCCCAGATGAACATTTTGAAGTAATTTATGCACCCTACCATCCACCAATATTCTAGAAATATATGATGTACTTTATATCTGTCAGGTTTTGGTTGTAGTTGTACTTTATCCTCTCCTAGATACTACTTCATAATAATTCCTATTGTATATAGTCTTAGTTTGGAAACTTCTTAGTTAGACAAAAGGGGGAGATGTGGTGGGAATCAGGTGTCAGCTGATAAGGTCCAAAGATGCTTACCCAGGGTCGCAGGCTCCTGAAGGGGGAGTGGCCAACCCCATTCACCTTTATAATTATTTCTCTATTCAGCTTAGATAAATCTGTGGGTTTTCTTGTTATGTCTTTGACCTCCCTGGATTCCAAAGTCTAGTTCTGGTTATCTGATTCATGAAAAATGTCCCCCAAAATACTCATTGGACTTGATTAAATTTTGGTCTAAGTTACATTTCTCTACACTGTAAAATAAGCACAGAAATATTGGCTTAATTAGGTCCCTTTAAAACACTCTTGATTTTTATTATCAATTAAAGTTCAATATATCTCACTAACATTTTCCCGACTACCAATAGTCTCTTAACCTAGCCATTTTTATTCAAAAAGTTAAGGTAGGCAAGAAGAGAAAACCATGGCAAACTTGGACAGCACTTTGCTTAAGATACTTGAATAATTAATTTTCTCTTTATTATTTCCACATTCATTCAGTTGCACTTTTACCTCACCTCAGTAGGAAAAATATATACTTTTTTCTTAATATATGTCACAGAATATTAAAGGAATTGAAATCAGGTCACTTTAGGTCACAGGTGTCACCAGCCAAACTGTGTTCTTTTAGGAAAAATTTAGGAGATAGTGGCAATTTACCATACATGTGTATGTGTAAGAAAAGTGCCAATTGTATAAACACATGTTGACAAATTGTAAGTGAAAGTGTCAAAGTAGATATCTAGAAAATGGAATGAGAACTGAATTTCCTATGGGAAATATATTGCTTGAGAATAGATCCAAACAGGCTGTATTGTAAAGCTTATCTAGCTCATATTTTATCATGTAACTCTGAAGCACATATACATTTCTTAATATCCTTTTAAAATCAGACATATATGAAAGTATGTGTACATTGAGCCCAGGCTTATGTCATTCAAGGCTATCAGTAGGCAGACAGACCCACCCATGGTATCTTTCTTAATATCCAAGTGTTCTTCTTTCCAGACAGTATTAAAAGTCTTTAGGCTGGTGAGTAGATCAGCAGGCAATCTGTCTTCCCATAAAGCCTAGCAACTTGAGTTCACCCACAGTATTATTATGTTTGAAAGAAAAAATTATATTTCCTATGTTGTCCTCCAACCTCTACATGAAGTAGAAAATATATACAGACCAAAGAGTGTATGTGGGAGTGGGTTGGAATAAAAAATAGATCTCTATTTTTATTTATTTTATTAAGAGATTAATAAATACCCTTATTAAGGTGATCACAGTTCACTTGCTACACATTGTATATGTAATTTCTTTTGTCTGTGAAAAAATAACTTCATATTCTGGGTATGGTCTTGAAATGTCTATGTACAAAAATTAGAGTAGACAGACACAAAAATACATACCTTTAATTCCAGCTCTGTCAGGGGTGGAGCTAAAGCAGAAAAATCTCAGTGAGTTCAAACCTGCACTGGTCTACAAAGTTAGCTCCAGACTAAATATGGTTATGTAATGAGATTGCATTTCTACAATAATAACAATAATAATAACAACAACAATTAAATCCAAGATTATACCAAGAACCACAGATCTGACTGTGACCATTGGCAATATAAATAAATTTGTGATTTCTCATGAGTCATCCAAACATTGGCTGTGATTATCAGTGTCTCAGTTACATGGCCAAATCACTGGGTGTGTTGACTATGAATGTGTATAACACCTACGGACAAAGAAATCCTTTGACTGTCTTAAATAAATTCTACAATACTGAGCACATTCTATGAAAATCTGTACATGATTTCATGTAGTTGGAAATTTCTGTCCAGCCACAACTCCCAAATACCCAGTAGCTGTTCCCCAAATAATTGATTCAGAGATTAAAATTTTGGACCAGTGGTTCAAGCATATTGCTATCTAGCTCTTACTCTTAAATTAACTGAAAATTATCCATGCAGCTTAGTGCTTCTTTTAGTAAACATTCTCTTTTGACTTCCTCTGCATCTGACAGATCCCTGTTTCTCTGCTCTTTCTATTCCAAAAATTCTATGACTCTGCTCATCCTGTCTGTACTTCCTGCCTGTCTACTTGCCAATCAGCATTTATTAAACTAATACAAGTGACATGTCTTTATAGTGTACAGGAGCATTATCTCACAGAACAACCCCATTTTTCTTTTCAAAACAGTAACTCTAAATTAAATATCTTATTCTTAGCCTTTTTTTTAAAACCATATTGATACCAATACTCTAAATAAAGACAAACAGCAATAAACCATTTGTTTAAATGTAGGCAAAGTACTATAAACTATCATCTACTGATTAGGGGAAACTTTTTGGGGGACCCTGAGAAAATTTAAATTATGGCCATGTCCTGACTTGCATGTTCTGTGAGGGAGAATCATCTAAGCCAAGGGCCTTGGAGCTGGTCTAGATGCAGAACTCAGACAAAACTACAACAGATGTATCTGACACTTTGAATTATCTGGACTATCTGTTCCCATTGGACATTTTTCAGGGGTTTTCCCTTGATCAAACCTTATTTTCTTTAACCTGGAGTAAATCCACAGCCTCTACATTTCTGTGGAAATAAAAGCAAAACTTCTTTAAAGTAATTTCTGGTTTTATTCAAAATTTCAAGTCAAGATAGTTGGGTCAACTTAGCATTTATAATCACATGCCTCTTAGCAGCTCTTGATTCTTCCTCCGGAGTCAAGAGTTCAAATCAACACAGTAACACATGGTATCTAGACTATATATATTCCATCTATATGAGCTTTTAAAAATGTAATTTTCATGATCTTTTCTCTTTTTCTTTTTTTTTAATGCTACTTATATTTTTAAGCACACTCTATATCATTTGAGGTTTTTTTTTCAATCTGACTTAACTCTATTCTGTCTTTGTCTGACTCCAAAGGCCTTTAATTTGCTAAACACCATAATAGGATTAAAGCCTCAGCTTTAGTATCTAGCTCCACCCCATTTCTTGGCTTTCTGGCAAAGGTCCTAGCAGGAGCCACACTCACCACACAATCTGTGAAGTTTTAGGGTCCATATTACTACTAAGCAGTACACCACAACCTCCTTGTCATGAACTCTATGTAAGTTTTTTGTACCAGGGCCTCTTAAAAGAGCCATAAGTTTTTTGCTACTAAGGCTGAGCCAAGAAGCCTTTCCTTACTTTTAAATTAATATTATTTATTTATTTATTTATTCCTCTGTAGGGAATGGGCTCCCAGATGTCAGTTTATGCACAGGAACTTAGTCTGATCCTACTCCAAGAGGCTAGCTCCACAAACTGCCCATGCCATTCAATAGTCATCTACCTTTGGAGGGTAGTTCCTTTCCATGAAAGTTCCTCAGTGTCTGTTTCTGATTTAGTGAGCTCCCAATAGCTCCAGCCAGTTGTCTATGTGAATCTCAAAGGCTTTTTCAATTGCTTTTTAAAAACATCATAGGATGTCATTTTATACAGTATCTTTGACCTATTCACATACACTACTCAAGAGAATACATAAATAGAGTACAAATTCATAGATATCCACTTGCATTTGTCTTTTGAGAAAGGAGTAAATTTAAATAAAATAGTGAATGGAAGTTCATGATACTCACTAAAAATTTGTATATTATACAAATTATAATTTCATTGAAATTTGTTATAATTTTACTATTGAAATCTAGGAAATCTCATTAGTATATAAATAATTCAATAAGATAAAAATTACTGTGGGTGTCTCTGTTATCACTACATCAAGCAGAGTAACAACTCACATGAGAGCAGAAGGAAATCCAGTTAAACATAACTCAGTACCTTGTTTTGAATCAAAATTTAGATTGACAGTGGGTGGCATTTTTTATGCATATTTCAGTATAGTACAATTTTGGAAAATAACACTCCTGTTCACAAATTGGCACAATGACATTAAATCTTTTCAACGTAGATATCCCTACTTCTGTGAATATAGGTTGTATAGATAGGCTACCTGTGTTTTCTTAAAGGCTTGGGGAAGAAGCTGGTGTGGTCTTGATCATAAAGATGGCAAAGAAATCATTCAGGCATTAGCCATCGCAAGTATTGACTCTGAGATCTTGAATAAGTCTCTGGCCATACAGATAGGTAAAAGGTCACCTAGGCTACTAAGTTTATTGAGTTCTGCTTGTGTGAGCCTAGTATTGTCAGGTTCTATGGACAGTGAAAAGATCAATGAGACCATTAGGTGCCCCTGTCTCAGCCTTGTGGGTCAGAAAAGAGTATATAATGTTTTCCTTTAAAAGACAACCTTACCAAAAGCAGTCTACAGATTCAATGCGATCCCCATCAAATCCCAGCACAACTTTCACACACCTTGAAAAAACAATACTTAAATTCATGTGGAAAAACAAAGAACTCAGGATTGTCAAAACATCCTGTTCAATAACAGAATATCAGGAAACCATACTATCCCTGACTTCAAGCTATACTATAGAACCACAGTAATAAAAAACACCTTGATACTGGCATAAAAACATACATGTAGATCTTGAATTGTAGAACCCAAAATTAATGCACACACTATGAACACCATCTTTCCAACAGATGCACCGAAAATATATAATGGAAAAAAAGGTAGTATCTTTAACCAATGGTGCTAGTGTAACTGGATGATGGTAAGTAGAGGGATGCTACTTCATCTATATTTATCACCTTGCATAAAATTGAAGCCCAAGGGGATCAAAACCTCAACATAATCCCAGTTATACTGAACTGGATAGAAAAAAGTGAGAAAAACCGATTAATGAATTGGCAAAGGAAAACACTTCCTAAAGATAACACAGCTAGCTACTTTGGAAATTAGTATGGTGGTTCCTCAGAAAACTGTGACTCAATCTGCCTAGTGAACAAGTAACACCACTACTAGGCATATCCCAAAAATGCACATTCTTACCGCAGGACATTAGCTCAACTATGTTCATGGAAGCATTAGTTATAACAGCCCACACATGGAAACAACCTAGATGCCCTTAAAATCAAGAGTAGATTATAAAATTGTGGTACATTTACAAAATGGAGTACTACTTACTGGTAAAAAATATGACAACCTGAAATTTGCAGGCAAATGGCTGGATCTTAAGATATCATCCTAAGTGTGTTAATACAGACCCAGAAAGACAGACATGGTATGTACTCACTCATAATTAGATTTTAGACATAAAACAAAGGGTAATCAGGCTACATTCCACAATTTCCAGAGCAGCTAGGTAACAGGAAGAACTTTAGATCTCCAAAGATCCCCATGGGAAGAGGAAAGCGAGAAGATTTCCTGAGTAAATTGGGTGAGGGAGCAAGGTGAGGTGGAAAGAGAACCTGGGAGAATGGGATGGGTAAGAAAGTAACAGAGAGGCAGAACAAAATTTCTTGATAGAGAAACCCTCGGTGGACTTAGAAAAAAGCCTGGCACTAGGAAAAATGCCCAAGAATTCACAAGAGGACCCTGTCTAGAGCTCCAAGCAATAGTAGAGAGAGTGCCTAATAGTCCTTATCCTATAACCAAACGAATGACGACCCTAATTTTAGTTATAGAACCTCCATGTTACAACTGATGAAGGCAGAAGCAGAGATACTTAGATAAGCGCTGGGTTGAGCTCCTATTCCAAAGAAAGATAGGGAAGAGAGAGTATATAAGTAAAGGTATCATGATCATGATGAGGATACCCACAGAGATGGCTCACCCAAGCTCTTGGGAGCTCATTGACTCTGAAATGACAGCTGAGGAGCCTTCATGAAAAGGAACTAAACCTTCTGAATGTAGATGACAGTCAAAGGGAATGGGAAGTTTGTGGAGTCTCTTCAGGTCTGGTGCATGCACTGGCTTCTTGGAGCCCATCCCCTATCGATGAACACCTTAATCAGCCTTGATATTGTGGGAAGGGACTCAGTCCTATGCTAACTTTTATGTCAGTTCAAACTGGCTCACTTTAAGAATCCTTACCCTCCCTTGGGGAATGGATAGAAAATGGTGTGGGGTAGTCTGAGGAAGAATTGGCAGTAGGGGAGGGAGGGATAGCAATGGGAAAGAAAAACTTTTTAAAATTAAAAAATCCCAAACACCAAAACAAACAACAATAATAATATTATCATTGTATATGAAAAAAAATGTGCTGGATTATCTCATTTTATTTTCTATCAATCAAGTCATGTAATAATGTTCATATTGCATCATCACTTATATGTATAGCTTTAAAAAAATGAAATTTCCTATAAGACAAACTTGCCTATTTAACAATTCTGGTTTTCCTAGTGCTATCTGTGAGAGCATGCCCATTTATGTGTAGTGGATTTATGATGTTACATTGTAAATAATAATCCCACCTAAGAGTTTAATAGAACATTCTGATTGGCCAAAGGCAGTCAGGAAGTGTGGGTGGGGCTGCCAGAGTAAGAAAACTCTGGGAACAGGAAGAATATAGCAGAAATGTCACAGAGACTCCAGAGTTGCCAGACAAGCCAGAAGAAGCAGAGGACAACTATGCTGCTCTGAGAAAGGTACTGAGCTACATGGCTGAACAGGATAAGAATCATGGGTGATCCTAAGGGTAAAGAGTTAGCAAGTTATATGCCTGGTCCTTTGGCTGATAAGCCTAAAATTAATATAAGCATCTGTGTGTCTCTGTGGGTCTGTGGGTCTAAATCGTGAGAGTAGGCACAGAAGTTCATGCCAGAAACCTCTGACTACATTTATGCTTCCTCTGAATTACATTTCTATCTTCCCTATAAACACTTCTATATACCCAAATCTATGTTCTTCAAATTTATCATCTCATTTATTGTTACTATTTGTTACCACATGCATGGAAGTACACACACGTGTACACTCACACTCACACACACACACACACACACACACACACACACACACACACACACACACTATTTTCTGGGGAAGACTGCGTCTACCGCTCCACTTTATTCATCATCTACAGTTCTTTGTATAGTTTCATAGTCTTAAAAGTTTTTTATTATGCAAATTGGCTTGAACATTGATGGCACACATCTACCTTACATGGACTTAAACAAACATGATTAAAACACAGGTGCACTTTGTTTTTACTGGCATAATGTCCATGGACAGCTGATGTTAATGGTCACTAAGTAGCCGATTCTTCCAAAGATGTAAAATAATGCTAAAATTGTTAACAGTTTATTGTTTAGACATAGAAGAAATATATTTGAAATAAAAAACACAGTGCATAATGGGTCTACTATCATCTACTAGTATTGCATTAATGTTTACAATAAATATTACTTAAACAGTGATCATATTACCCCAAAACAACATGACATAACAGAAAAATATTCTAAAGTATCTGGAATAGTTTTGACTTGGTATGATTTTATAGCATTATTCTTTAATTAGGTTAACAAAGCTTTATTGCATAAGCCATTCCTAGTAGGAATCATTTCTTACTAATTATATATAAGGTTTATATTAATGTCTCTATAACATTTTACCATAAATAGTTGATTTTCCAATAAATCATGTATGTCTATTAAGTTTATATATAGATACACTTTCTAAATTTATAGCAAATATATGCTTCCTAAAAGGGAATTTTCTTGTATTTACTAAGCTTTGAAAATTGAGGGCTTTTAAGTGTGCAAAATCATTGTCTTTTTATGAAGTATGAAGACTAAGAGACTTTGAGACACCATAAAAAATTTATAAGATTATCCATTATATTAATTTTCTGATGGATTCTAATATTAGAGCATCTGGTAAATAATTTTTGACATTCTTAACATTTGTAAACTTAGTCATAAGAATTGATTCAATGGTGAGCCTGAAGATTTGGGTTACAAGTAAAGAACTTGGCACATTCTTTACTTCTGATAGATGTATCAAGAGATGGATACTGCTGTAGGCTTTAAGATTTCAGTCATGGGTAAAGAACTTCCCACATTCTTTCCATCTATAACATCTGTCACTAGTGTGAATGCTGTGATGAGCATGAAGATGTGAGACCTAGTTAAAGCACTTTCCTCATTCTTTATGTTTGTAAACCTTCCTTTTGTTTGGATTCTATGGTGAGCATAAAGAGTTGGGTTATGCGTAAAAGATTTGCCACATTCTTTACATTTCTGAGGTTACTGACTAGTATGGATTCTATGATGGACATAAAGATGTGAGACCTGGGTAAAGGACTTGCCACATTCTTTACATTTGTAAGGTTTGTCACCAGTATGGATTCTGTGATGAGCTTGAAGAGTTGAGTTTTGGGTAAAGGACTTGCCACATTCTTTACATTTGTAAGGTTTTTCACCAGTATGAATTCTGTGATGAGTTTGAAGAGTTGAGTTTCGGGAAAAGGACTTGCCACATTCTTTACATTTGTAAGGTTTGTCACCAGTATGGATTCTGTGATGAGCTTGAAGAGTTGAGTTTAAGGTAAAGGACTTGCCACATTCTTTACATTTGTAAGGTTTGTCACCAGTATGGATTCTGTGATGAGCTTGAAGAGTTGAGTTCTTGGTAAAGGCCTTGCCACATTCTGTACATTTGTAAGGTTTGTCACCAGTATGGATTCTGTGATGAGCTTGAAGAGTTGAGTTTAAGGTAAAGGACTTGCCACATTCTTTACATTTGTAAGGTTTGTCACCAGTATGGATTCTGTGATGAGCTTGAAGAGTTGAGTTCTTGGTAAAGGCCTTGCCACATTCTGTACATTTGTAAGGTTTGTCACCAGTATGGATTCTGTGATGAGCTTGAAGAGTTGAGTTTAAGGTAAAGGACTTGCCACATTCTTTACATTTGTAAGGTTTGTCACCAGTATGGATTCTGTGATGAGCTTGAAGAGTTGAGTTTAAGGTAAAGGACTTGCCACATTCTTCACATATATATGGTTTTTCACCAGTATGGATTCTATGGTGAACTTTAAGACTTGAGTTCTGGGAAAAGGACTTGCCACATTCTTTACATTTGTAAGATTTGTTACCAGTATTAATTCTATGATGAGTTGGAAGAGTTAAATTATCATTAAGGAAGTTTCTATATTCTTCACCTCTATAAGGTTTGTCACCAGCATGGATCCTGTGATGGACATGAAGTTGTGAGACCTTGCTAAATAACTTTTTACATTCTTCACATTTGTAACATTTTTTATCATTATGAGTTCTGCAGTGGCCTCGGAGAGCTGAATGATGACCAAAAATTTTGCTATATTCTTTACATTTGTTAGGTGTTTTTCCTTTATGGGTTCGCTGGTGTCTCCTAAAGTTTGAGTAGTTCTGAAGACATATGCCACACTCTTCACATGTATATAGCTTACTTACAATATTAGTTATTTTATTTAAAGTTTCATTTGAGGTGTTTCTGAAATACATTTTATATTTGTTGGCATTCATCCAAGGATGGATTTGATGGTATCGTCTACGAATTAAATTTCTGAACTCACCTCTGTTGCATTTGTATGCCTTCTTTCTGGTTTCAGGACTCTCCTGCTTAGTATAACATAAATATTCATTGAAGTACTTTGCAGATTCCTTATAGTTTAATTTTTTCTCAACAATATCTAATTTTTCGTGTCTGCAGTAATGTGTAGAGTTTATGTAGCATTTTTTAAGTAAATTAAATTTGCATGGTTTCTTTCCAGGATGGAACAGTAGAAAACCTAGATTTAAGAAAGAAAAAGTTTTACTATAGGATTTACTATTTACTATATGGGCCACTTTCCCAAGTTCCTTGAATAATTTTTGAAATGAAATTGAACACATTCATAAGAAAGTATGTAAAGTAAGTTCATAAGCCAATAGTAAATATGCTCTCATAAAATTATAAATTTTTAAAAGGGAAGCACTTCACCTGTGTGAACCAAAGAAGAAATTAAATTAAAGAAATTTAATAGGAAATATATAATATTAATACAGAAAAAAGGACATGTATATGAAAAATCAATTAGTCTTTACTGTCCGCAGAGAAGTGTACATTCCCAAATAATTGTTCATAAAAAATTTAAACTTCAGGAAAATTCTATACTAATTGTTTTATCAAAAGAGTATTTATGCTGCGTTTTCCTCTTATTCAAATGGACTATTTCATACAATATATTCTTATTATGGTTTTTGACCTTCTATATCTCTGGATTCTCATCAATCTTCCAAACTGCATCCACCCCCATTGTGTCTCTGTTGTGAAATTATGTTGTTCCATTAAAAATAATTGTCCCCGCCTATGAGTTTAATTAAAAACACTGATTAGCCAAAGGCAGAGAAAAAATATAGGTGGGGTACGAGGCTAAAAATACTCTAAGAACAGGCAAAACAAAACAAAATGCCAAAAAAGCCAAAAAAACCAAAAGACAACTATATTAATATTAAAAAAAAAAAAAAAGTACCAAGCAGCATGGCTAAACAAGATAAGAGTCATAGGTTAGTTTAAGGGTAAACAGTTAGCAAGTTATGTGTCTGAGCTTTAGGCCCATCAGCCTAAAACTATTATAAACATCTATGTGTCTCCACAGGTCTGTGGGTCTGTGGGCCTAAACCTTGAGGCTAGGCCCAAAAGTCCAGGACAGAACCCTCATACTACAAATGTTGCCCAACGTAAGGCAAAATATACCCACATAAAGCCATAAAAAACTTAAAAAATAGTCTAAAACTCCAAACAACTTCTAGGTTGTCTCTCTCACGTGAGCCATAATACAAAATCACCCTATTAAGACATATAAACTTAGTCTACAATAACAGACTTTTAAAATACAACTTAAAATATAAAATAATTTGTTCCTAAAGTCTCACAAAACCCTCAGTATACACAAAAATTATAAATAATATATTTAAAGTTTTTGTTTATAAAATAAAAAAAAAAAACCCAAAATCAAAAATAACTTCCTAATAACAATATTTTCTTCAGTAAGCTCAGGGGCAAACAGAAGCTTAACTTTTTAAAAAAAATTTCCTAATTCAGTCATAAGGACAAAACACTTATAAGTTTTTTAAAAAGTCATATTGTTTAATACTTAAATAAAGTTAATAAACAACACATACCAAAACTTTACTTAATAATTATATAAACCTTAAAATTCCCTAAAACACCTAAACTAAAAAAGTAAATTCTATAAAATTAATCTAAAGTCTAAATAAAGCAATCCATCCATCCTACCAACCTTTAAACCTTAGCCAAAAATCTTAACAAATTAAAAATATGTTCAAAAACAACAAAAAATGTAAAAATGTAAATAAAATCAGTCACTCTATTCAAAGAAAAATATAATCAAAACCCAAAAAATAATTAAAAAATAAATATACAACAAAAGCAATTTTTAAAGTAATCTAAATAATTTAAAAATATAATAAAAACTTAAAAATTAAAGCCCTTAAAAATAAAATAAAAAATAAACTACATAGAAATTAAAAATACAAAACATGTCTAAATACTATATATTATTGTCTTACCATTAAACTTCTTCACTAAAAATACCTTAATAAAAACTACCAAAAATTAATTATAAATACTATTAAATTAATTAAACCTATAGTTTTTATAAATTAACTTTAAAACTAAAATTCAAAAATACATTACATTAAAACTTTTTTCTTGTTATTTCCACAAAAAATAAAAAAGTACAAATTTATTCCTAAATAAAAAACACAAAATTTTATAAAGAAAACCTAAAAATCTCCAATAAAAATAAAGAGCCCAAATTATATTGTTCCATTATGAATAGTTATACCTGCTTATTGTTTAATAAAAAACACTGATTAGCCAAAGGCAGACAAAAAATATAGGCGGGGCTACCAGATTAAAAAGAATCTAAAAAACATAGAAAACAAAAAAAAAGTCAAAACATCCAAAAAGCCAAAAGACAACTATACTACTCTAAAAAAAAAAATACTGAGCCACATGACTAACCAAAATAAAAGTCATAAGTTAGATCAAAGATAAAGAACTAGCAAGTTATATGCCTGGACCTTAGGCCAATCTGCCTAAAACTATTATAAACATGTATGAAAGTAAGCAGATGTTCCTATAACAGTTTGAGATCTATAATGACTAAATATAATGTTGGGTTGTTTTATTGTTGAACATCTATTGCTGAGCATTGATTGGGACTGCCCATAGAAGTATTGTTTTTGTCCCATTGGTTCTGTTTGTAAGTAGTGTTCAAGAACTTTTGCTTCGGTGTTTACAAGGCAAATTGTCTGTCACTTAATTTCTACAAATCTTTGTGTGGTTTAGGCCTAATGGAAATATATGGACAAAGTTTCTCTCACTTATACTTTGAGAAACAATTTCAGGAGTATTCTTATTATCCTAGAAGAATTCTTAATATTTAAATTTTAATCTACTAACATTATTCTGCTGTAGTAAGAAGTTTCTGGTCCTGCCTATCCCTGAGATTTGGACCAGCAGTCTCAAATAATCTTATATTAATTACATGGTGTTTGGCCTATGCCTCAAGAATATTATCTTACTCTTAACAAACCCATGATAAGCTTCATTGCTTAATACCTTTTTTCAAAGAAGTATTCTCATCCTGCGTTCTCTTTGTCTCTGGCATCTGCTCTGCTCTTTCACTTCAGAGTTTTCTTAATCTGGTAGCCCAACTAGTACTTCCTAATGGCCTTCTGGCCCTATCAGCATTTTATTAAACAAGTACAAGGGACAAATATCTGCAATCTACAAGGGCATAATCACACAACATTCTGCTACATTAATATAGTATTAAATTCTTTTCTTTCATATTATAGTTTCCCAACATATTGTTGCATGTCTCAGCTTTCATCCAAAAAGTATTTTAAAGAGTTGGACAGTTGAAACAGAGACCCAGATGTAAGTTATGGTGCAGGCGTAAAAAGTTCAGGATTAGTTGTTATATCTGTAGGAAACCCCTTCCCTGCAATGCTAAGAGTTTATTTAGTACAGAGTAATAAAATATGGTAAGGTTAAGGCTGATGAATGACAAGGAATTAATGATTTCTGAATATAAATAAGTAATAACATTTTTGGAGAAATAATTCTTTATAATTTTTTCTGAACTCTAAAGACAAAGAAAGAACTATTCAATCTTTAAAAATAAGTAGAGTTATAAAAATTTTATTTCCTAATCTAATGTGCTATTACAGAACAATGAAAAGTAATATTGGCATGAGGTTACAAAAGCAGACATTAAATGAAATAAAGAGATAATCTATTACATACAGTCAAAATGCTATTTGAATATTAGTTTTCATTTTTCGTATAATAAAATCAAGGGTTCACTAACATTTAAAAATGTGGCAATGAATCTACCTCCATCCTCTTTACAACATTTTAAGGGCGGTTTAAAAGTTCATTTTTCAGATAATTTTAAGTCAAGACGATCTTGGCAAACTATTACAGGGGTTAACTCTTTTTTTCTATGGGTGTCATGCATTTTCCGTTGCTTCAATCCAGCTTACCTTTTCCTTTGCCTTCTGCCTCTGTTATGGTCATGTTCCATAGCTCCTTGCTTTGTTCAAGAGCTTTGATTAGCCCTGGTTTTGACAATGAAAGACCTGTGTATTAGGAGAGACATATGACCATATTTGGAGAAAATAGCAAAAGTAAATTAATTACTCATATACTATGGAATTGATGGAATAAAAGTTTAAGTATGCAAATTTCCTAGTTACACTCTTCGATTTTAAATTATTCAAAAACCCTTGTTAACTGTGTACTCGAGTTTCTTTTAACATTACTACGGAATCAGAAAACAGGCATGTTAGAAAACATTATATAGATTAAAATATAATGTATGAAGTGTCTGAAAAGTAAAATACACTATAAAAGATTTTAGGATGTTTTTCAGTGCCAGAAAAGGTGAGTATAATGTCTAGATAAAGTTACATCAAATTTTGAGCTCTACATGATGAACTCAAAGGTTTTTAAAAATTAAAGTAGCATGTGCGAGTCAGGCAGGGATTTGCGATACATCTGTAAAACATACTTGAGAGGAACAACTATATCAAACAAAATCATAAAAGAAAAGTGGTCTCACCTAGAGAAACCAGGTTGCTGTAGTTTTCCAACATGACATCTCTGTACAAAGCCCTTTGTGCAGAGTCCAAACATTCCCATTCTTCCTGGGAGAAGTTTATGGCCACATCTTCAAATGTCAATACACCCTGTCATAAAAACCCCCAGTTTTATAATGTGCCCAGGTACAAAGTTCTTTTTAAGAAAAAGAACATTTTAAGGCAAAATTCTTAAGGAAACATGAATAATGTGTATAACTTATTTTAAAAGACATACTTTAAGATGATATCTATAATAACAAAACTCTATCCTGAAAATACAGAAATGCAAATGATATTGTTGAGGCAATACAATTTGTTCAGTCATAGGTGTTTGGGTGACAAGCTCTCATGGGTGGTCATGTTTTCATATGAGATCACTTAAAAAATTAGGAGAGGAATTATACGCCTTTTTGTATGGTCAGAGAAGAAGCAAGCAGTGGAGAAAGAAGGAAGGCTTGTGGTTGGTTCTCATTGCTCTTGGGCAAAATGGCAGGACAATGGCAGCTGTATCAGAAGTGACATCTAAATTGTTTGATATTTGTAAATGTGTTAGTCCATTGCACCCCTTAATAAATTCTTGACCAGACTTCTGTGGGTTCTCATTTCACATGGTGACACCATCATAGGTGGTAGATTCACAGGCTGCAATGGTACTTATGAATGAAAGGCAAAGTATTGTCATGTGTAGTTCTGGGCAAACTCAGTGTGATTTACCAACCAAAGCTCTTCATTCCAATATGCAAATTGCTACTTCTGAAACAGTAGTCTTGAGTGATACAAGCTGTGGCAATGTAACCATAATTGGATAAGCTGCGCAGATAAGGTTGTGAAGCAAGTGACAAAATTGACATATTGAAGAATAAATGGAGATTTATCTTGCACATCGATGCAAGATATCTGTAGAAGAGACCAGGGAAGGAGTCACTCCTATGCCCTCCCAATCACACCATAGGTGCAGTGAGTTGGAGAGATAGGTTCCTAAGATCAGATTAAGAACTGAGTACACCACGGGCAAACAAATCACAGACAAGTACACACAGTATATTGATAAGGCATCCATTGCAATGTACATCTGAAACTGGGATCCATCTAACTTTAGACTTTTATAGTGCATGCATATCCTACCAACATTATAAATACATAGACTGCTCCAACTACAATTTCAAACTCTCTACCTGGCCATCTCTATTTCTATACTCTAGTATTAAACAAGGACACACATTCTTCACACTAGCATATTCCCCTTGTTTATGTCCCCTAATTCCAGTAAGTTATCTTCAATTTCTGAGCCCAACATGCCCAGATGTCCTACTTTCTGCTGCAAATTGATTTGTATTTATCACACACAGAAATTACAAAAGGCTACGTTTGCAGATCTAATTTCAAAATGCAAATATTATGAATGATAATTTATCCATATAGCTACAAAAGCACATAAACATTAGTAAGGGAGGAGTAAAATAAAGATGTTTAACAGCATTTTGGGAATCTAATGAGACAATGATTCATTTTTCTTTGTTTATATAGTAAGTTATATTGACTGATTATTCAGTTTTGAAGAATCACTGAAACTCTGGGATAAAGCTACTTGATCATGGTGGATTTTTTTTTTTCTGTGTTCTAGGATTTGTTTCTCAGGAATTTTGTTAAGTATTTTTGTATTTTTTGTTGGTGTTGTCTATGTTCATGGGGAAAATTATTCTGTAAAACTCTTCCTTTTTGAATCTTGGGGTGATTTGGGAATCAAGGCAAATATGGTCTCATGGAATGAAATTGGCATTGTTCCTTCTGTTTCTATTTGTGGAATAGTTTGAGTATTGTTTGTATTCTCTTTTCTTTGAAAGTCTTTTAGAACTCTCCCTAAATCCCTGGGATTTGTATGGTTGACAGATTTTTAATATATTTCCTTAGGTAGTATATGTTTATTTAATTTATTTCTCTAATCTCGAGTTAACTTTGGAAAGAGAAACATATTGAATAAAATTATACATTTTTAGATTTTCTAATTTTGTGAGTATGGGTTTTTAAATATGACTTAATGACTTTTGAGATTCTACTTATTTTTATTTTCTCACATTTCCTTTATTATTTTGTAAATTTGCATATTGTCTATGTGTTTTAGTTAGTTTGGATAAGATATTTCTGTCTTAATTTTCTCAAATACATCTTGGAAAATAATCAGACATTACTTCATGATAAAATACTTGGAGATAATATATATGTATATATATATACACACATACATATAAACACACACACGTGCACACACACACACACACACAGACACACACACACACACACACACACACACACACACACACACACACACACACACACACAAGGTATATACCTAAATGTAACAATAAGGTTTCTGTCCCGGACTAGCCCCACAGTTTGATCTGCCTGCCACTGCTTATCAGTACCAGCAAGCCCAAAGTCCCAATGAAACACCCAGATGCTTTTATTAACTTCAAGATGTTCATCCTATGTCTTAGGCACATTGCTAGCTATCTTCTTCATCTTAACCCAACCCATTCTCATTAATCTGTCTTGCCATGTGTCCAGTGGCTCACTTGTGTTCCTTACATGTTGCTTCTTAGGGCATCTGGCTTGATCTGTCTCTCACTTTGCCCTCCTCCTACCTATGCTCTGATCTCCTCCCTACTTTTTCTATGGAGCCTGCCATAGCCAAAGAGTCCTTTATTTAAAGAATGGTATTCACAGCATAGAGAAAGGCTGCAACACCCAAACACAATAAAGGCAAATTAAAACAATACTTGAGCCAACATCAAATTAAGTGAAGAAAAACTTAAGTTCTACAAAAATTAGGAAGAAGACATGGCTGTCCTCCATCTCTATTTCTCTATACCTGTGCAATTTAGTACTTGACGTTCTAACTAGAGCAATAGACATCTGAAGGAGATCAAGGGAACACAAACTGAAAAAGAAGCAGACAAATTAACACTATACAGAACATATGATAGTACGAATAAGTGACCACAAGAATTCTACCAGGGAAATGTGTTATTTACAGCAATGTGGCTGAGTAAAAATTCAATATAAAAACATGTATCTCTTTATAAACTAATAATAAATGAACTGAGAGAGTAATTAGGATAAAACAGCCTCCACAATCACTACAAACAATCTAAAAATATAAAATATTTTGGGTTAACCCTAAGAAAGTGAAAGGCTTCTATGACAAAACCTTTAAGCTTCTTAAGAAAGAAATTAAAGTATATGTTAGGAGATAAAAGATCACACATATTCATGGATTAATGGAATTAATATAGTAATAATTCTAGTCCTAACAAAAGAACTATACATATTCATCTTGATCCCCATGAAAATTCCAACCCAATTTTTTCTGGATCTTGAAATTAAATACTCAGTATTATATAGAAATATGAAAAACTCCAAAATATCTATAAAACAATCCTAAATAATAAAAAACTTTTAAAAATGTAATGATTTTTAAATATCATGCTATACTACAGAGGTATAGAAATCAATACCACATGGTTTCAGCATAAAACAGACATGTTGATTAATGCTGTCAAATCAAGGTTCATAAACTGGTACACATATAGATATATAAGTTTTGATAAAGAAGCCAATACTGCATCATGAAAAGAAGAATGTATTTTCAACAAGTAATGCTGGTCTAACTGGATGTTGGCATGTAGAAGAATGCAAATGGTCTCACATTTATCACATGTAACAAAACTGAAGCCTGTGTGGAACAATAATTACAACATTGACCCAGACACAATGAACCTGTTAAGAGGGAAATTATGGAAGGGCCTTGGACACATTGCCATCAGAGACAATTTTATGCACAGAACACTGATAGCGTAGTAACTTGGATATTAAAATAATAAATGTGATGTCATACCACTAAAAAGCTTTTGTAAGGAAAAGGACACTGGCAGGAGGGATGAAAAGCAACCTACAGAATGAGAGAAGCTTTTCAGCAATTCTACATCTGATGGAGTGCTAATATGCAAATTATGTAAAAGCTGAAGTCATTAGACGTTAAAAAATCAAACAATACAATTAAAAATGGGTTTCAGACCTAAACAGAGAATTTGTATTAGAATTTTAAATAGCTCTGAAATACTGAATATCTGAATTTCCCCGCCACAGACATACACATAAGGCTCAAGAAATATTGGATAATTGAGACTAAAATAAAGTAATAGGCAGAACATCAGTAAGTTTTCTATGATGTTGTTTCTCCAAGTAATGTCAGAAACAACACCCATAAATCTCATTATTATGCCCGTGTAGACAGACGTTAAGGAGGAAACCAATAGACATGTGAAAGTGGTTGGAGACTTGTCAGAAACCCTCATTCTCAATGAACTGTAAACAACTAAAATTGCTGTAGAAATAATGTTCTCTTGTCAAAAGCACAGCAATTAATTATCGAATGGCAAACGATCAGACCTAAAAAATACACATACAATTAACAGTGTACAGACTAAATAGATTGTACATACTAATATGTGTATATATGTTTACACACATATGTATAAAACAATAATTAATCCTAAATAGAGGCTTTGATTTGGGAGAAGGCAAGAATATGCACATGAGAGCTTTATTTTAATTTGAATTACAGGCTTAAAATTTTTAGAAGATAGAATATAAAGGCATATGCTTAAGATGTGGAAAATGAAGGCAGGAAAAAGAAGGAAAATTAGAAATAAAATGGAAAAATAGATGTGAAAAAAAGAAACACTGTACATAACTGCGACATGCTTCTAAAACTTCCCTTTCCATTAATTTCTCAATACTGTATTTACACAATATGCAATATAATTAAAGTATAAAAACCATCATATTAATGAACAAAATTTGACATGTGTATTATTAAGCTAACCACAAATAGAAAAATCTTTAGAAAAACATAGTCAATTATTATTCCCACATTTTACATCTTTGTTTATCAATAATAATAAGAATATTAACACTGAACAAAGCACAAAAGTTTCAATTGTCACAAAAATGTAACAGAAATATAGGCAGATTAATTTTCTGCTATAAACATCTAATGATAAAAACTGATACTGTTATTCCACAGATTAATTTATACATTAGAAAGGCATTGGCTGATATGAGCAATTTCATGAAGCTTCGGTTATTTCGAAACCAAAATCCAACAAAGAGATAAAAGTTTAATAAAATGTTATTATAAATATAAATTATTAGAATACATAAGCTAACAAGTTTTAAAATAACAGCAAATGATCATTCTCTATGATCACTCACTCCATCACCCAGACCTTCAATAATGTCTCAGGCTCACTATCTTTTAATCAATGTAGTTGATATTTCATTAATTGGATTCAAAGAGAGATATGACCTGATGATGTCAATTGTTTAAGGAAGATGTGTTGACCCAATCCACTATCCTTTAAAAATAAAAGTCCTTTAAAACAAGACTCAAGGCATTTAAGGATGTGCATAATATATTTTTAGCCAATATTATTGCACTGATAAAATAGTTAAACTATTTTCACCCAAATCAGAAAAATTGGATGGTTTTCCACATCCTGTATGTATGTTTTATATAGTGTTGTAGACTTAATCAGAATAAAAACTAACAAACAAAAAAACAAATAGAAATGAAGATTAAAAGCCATAATCAGGAAATGAAGCATTCAATGTGTCCTGACTTGAGGAAATTGTGATATTTTCTGAGACCAAATACTGAACCAGAAAAATCGCTAAACTTTGAATACATACACACACACACACACACACACACACACACACACACACACAGAGAGAGAGAGAGAGAGAGAGAGAGAGAGAGAGAGAGAGAGAGAGAGAGAGAGAAAGATGAAAAGAGGGACAGAGGGAGGGAGAGAGAGATCCAAAGGCCAAATGAGATATCAACATTAAAATCAGTATCATTTGTACATATCAAAAATATAAATGAAGAAAGCTAATGAAGATATTGTGTAGTATTAATTCTCCTATACTGACTTCATGGTGATGCCTCATTTAGAATTTGTCTATGAACCACACTGACTTGGAACCTTCTCCAGCTGCAGAGCATATTCTATTTTTCATTTGGTACAGAGCTCTTCTTATTAAGGAATTTAACAATTTCATTACTTATATTGGATTTTTAAGAAATATTCAAAGTGAATTATTGTGATAAATAAGAGATTTCTTATATTACTCTTAATTGCAGAACTTGTCAAATACCAGATCAAATGTTTAAGTTTTGTGTCAGGTATACGTCAAACTCGTAAGTTTAATTCTATACTGCATGCAAAACATATGAAAGAATTACATGCATGTCAACTTTGAGGTCTCATACATTCTCTCTAGATTAAACCTATGTTTCAAATTTAATGAGAACATTTCATAAGAGAATCATCTAATTCTAAAACTATGACATTAATTGAGGTTGTGGAGAGTAGGGAAAATATATAAATAAAATATTGTATGATGAATAAGAAATATACTCCTTACACCTTAATATTTACAACCCAAGATGTAGATATAGCTAAAATATATGTTATGGTCAAATCAGGTAAATTATCTAAACAATCTGTGAGGCCAGGCCTTGAATTCAAATGTAATACCCATGAAAGTAAAGAAATATAATATAAAATAGAATATTCATGGAAAAAGAAGTTGAAAGAATTTTTTTCTACGTGTCAACAAGAACAAATTTAATGTATTTCCTATAAAAGTGTATGTAATTGAGAGTTTTGGACATTTTAACATGGAAAATTAGGTCATAATTACTTGTTTATTTCTTTACACATGCATTTAATTAAAAAAAAACTACTCAATGTAATTGTTTGAAAACTCATTTATTTATAATTTTGTACCAGCCAAAATACAGATACCCACGAAAAAATACCCAAGATCAGATTTTCTTACTGACTAAGATTCTAGAATACAGAATATCAAAAGAATGGGTAAGGAATTTTTTTTACTACAAAAATTTATACATATAACTGGTATGTGAACTTTCAAGACTAATAACAGGCAACAATATTTGTCTATAATCAAAATCAGTGAAATTTATTGCAAAATACTTTTAGGGAAATTCATCTAATATTACAGAGAACATACATGGTTCAAAAGTAAAAATGAGCTACCACTTTAGTATCCTTTTTTCAAATGTTTTGTTTTAACTATCTTGGTTCTATTTTATAGCAAATATTTAGCATATGTACACATTTTAATTGTGAATACTTTTTAACTTTTCTAGACGTAATAAAGTACATACTATAGACTAAGGATGAGCATCAGCATCAATGGGCCATAAACCCCTTGCAATGGCATCCTGACTACAATGTATTTTAGTATAATGATGGCCCAAAGCTTGTGGAAATAGTAAATCAGACCTTAATTTTATTTAAGTTCTACTACATGAGATGGAACCCATCACTGACTCTACTTAGTGACAAAGTTCCCGAAAGTAGAGAGTTCAGAGAGCTTGGGTAAAACTGAACACTACTTTTCTACGGAAAAAAAAAAATCCCTAATGAATTACATTTTACTATACTGGCTATAATCATAGATTAAAGACTTGGTCAGGCATCATTAGAAGATATTCCTCCTGTTACATGTGGAAAGAACAAATAGACTCAAGGCCAGACAATGTGCAGAAAGTGAGAGACCTGGGAAACCTCACTTCTAGATGAGATGTCTCCATCACATTCCTTCCTTTAGGGATTTGAGAAGACCATGAATGAGGAGGAAGATAGAGGGTAGAAGCAGAAGGGGATGGAGGACACCAGCACACACAAAAACAGCCATCATAATACCCAGTATATAGCACCTATGAAATAGCAGATCCTGAGGCGACACAAGCATGATATGCACAGTTCTGCACCAGATGCTGTCCTAGATAAAAAAGTGGACAGGTGCCCACATCTTTGACTCTGAGTCTTCACTTGATAACCACTTGCAAATGAAAACTTAGCCTTTTGTGAGGAATTGTCATTGAGAATAGAAACTAACCTTAAAGGTAGGTTGAATTGGCACCTCAATGAACTTGACCGTGTCCTTGCAGTTTTAAGTCTCACCATATCCTCCTTGAAAAACTATACCTTTTTCTTATATTATATGTATTTTGTTTAATTAACTATTTTCTCTCTTTTTAATCCTACAGGTCATATATATATATATTTATATATATATATGTACGTATGCATGTATGTGTGTGTATATATGTATATATGTGTATATATATATATGTGTATATATGCATTCAGGTTATATATTTTAAGGAATTGGTATGTTTGCAACTAGTGGATCTTGCATCTATTATGATACTTGTGACTTTTATTGCTCCCTTAGCCTGCTTATTTTTGGTGTCCTGTTCTAATGGCTTCACTTTTGTTCTATGCGATCATATCCCATTATACTTTTTCTTATTATTCTTCTTAGAAATCAGTTTGTTTTCTAATGAGAGATGGATGGGATTGGATCTGAATGAGAAGAGTGGTTGGTAGGAATTTGCATGAGCAGAGCAGGAGGAATCCATAATCAGGACATATTATGTGAGAAAGCATCTCTTTCCAATAATAGTAAAAATAAATATAAACTAATAAATACACACCTATTGTTCTGAATTCTCCACATAAAAACAACAGTTTTTGTTCAGAGATGAGTGGGGTCATCCTTTGTCTCAAACTCAAGGCAACAAAACAAAATAATTAGGACCCGTTTATTTTCTGCATAAGGTGACCTGATATATGCACATGACTCAGCAATGCTTTGAAATAATTATGGCTGATAATATGAATCCAATAGAACCTAGAGATTTCTAACCTATTCTGGCTCTAGAGTAAAATACTTTATACAAAACTTGTAATACAAAAAAAAATAATATTCTTTCTAGTGGTAGATGTTTTCACAGAGCACCCAAACAGGTGAATGAAATCAGCATTAGGATGAACTGATGACGCTTCTGCATACAGAGGCTAATAATCATTTCTGTGATATTAACTTTCCAACAAAAAACCCTCAAATGGAAACATCATAATTTTATGCTAAGTAAATATATCTGTCCCATTCTAAATTATCAAGTATCAGTCTATGTAGTTTATGTTTCTAGCACAGTATGCCACCTGGATTCTACTTTTTCTAACTATGTGAGTCATGCTAGGCAGAGAATGCCACATGACTGAGTGTGTGTTTTCATAAGGCAGGGAACCAACAGATCAGAGCTCTCAGATCAAATCCACGCAGTACTTTTGCATTTATGTCTTTACATGAGAACATAAACCCATCCCTCTAGGTACTGGGCACTAGTCAGTTTACAAATTCATCTGTCATGATGGATATTTTAGTGACGAACATTATTAGTTTTTTTGAAAATATATCTTGTGATAAAAATGAGTTCAGAGGACAGAATGAAGAAAAGCCCTCACTGTGTAAGCATGTATTGAAAGACTCAATAATAAGCCTCATTAGAAGGAAAGATGAGAAAATATCACTCTCATTAAACTATTCAGCAAGACTATGAGAAGCAGAAAAATAGGACAGAAGAGAGAAAGGAAAGGAAAGTGTACAAAGAAAACATGTGACCTTTGGAGAAGAAACTTAACAAAGCTGCTGAGCAGAGACATACTTACCGTAGAACCAACCATCTCTTCCTGAAGCTTTTCTATGAGCTTCTTTCTTGGGGGAAAAACAACTTGCTTTAATAGTTCCCAGTGTCTCTCTTGAGGATTTGTATTAAAAGCTTCAGCAAATACCATTCACCTGCTACAAACCAACTGACAGTCTACAGAGCCTCAGAAAGCAGAAAACAGCCAAAAGCATGTTTGGTCTTATCTACCGTCTTCCTTGGAGCTCTTTACCTTTTCTTTGTTTCTGTCTGTGTGTCTGGCTGACAGCTGTCTGGCTTCTGGCCCCTGGTGTCTCCCTCAGTTCTCTACTCCCATTTTTCTCCTCTTGTTTCTCTTGAGCCTAGAGATTCCCTCTCTCCACCAGCTCATGTATCTTTTCTCCTGCCTCGCAACTGGCCAATCAGCTTTTTATTAGACCAATCAGATGCCTTAGTTAGTCAAGGTGAAGCAAACTCAGCACATCTTTACATAGTTAAACACACATCCTTACGTTGTTAATCTAATGCAGCATAAAGAAATGTAGCACACCTTTACACAGTGAAAGTAATATTCTGCAACACAAACAAATGTAACACCTCTGTGTTTAGTTAAAAAAATATTCCACAACATAGAATGTTGTTAGGAGTCATTTTATTACTAATAACTTTTTGTTGTTGTTTATTTACTTATTTTAGAAAAATAGTATTGGGTTTTACTCTGTATCCCCGAGTGTCCACCATATTCCAGGGCAGGTCAGACCCCATGTCTAAGAGTTGACCAACATCAACATCTAACAGACTCGGGGTGTATGTGTGGGTGCGTGTTTGTGTGTGTGTGTGTGTGTGTGTGTGTGTGTGTGTGTGTGTGTGTGTGAGTGTGTGTACACATGAATGAATTTACCTTTTGTTTTACATTTTCTCATCTTCTGTCTCTTTTTTGTGGCTTTCCATTTTTAAATCTTTATTTTTTTCCCATTTTTTTTTTCATGAGAGAGGACATCAATTGGGTGGGGAGTGAAGGAAAGAGGATCAGAGAAGAGCTGAGGGAGGGAAGAATTTATGAAAATATGTAAATATGTTTACAAAACATTTTTAAGTAAAAAATTTAAAATTAATCTTAGAGGTTATTTAGCTCCATTGTTAGGCTTATTTCTATGCCTTTGAAAAGCTGCTATTAGTGGGTTAATTTCCTAATTTATTTCTTCACATGCTCATAGGCATATGGGAAGATGAATAATTTTATACAATTTAATTTTCTGTTCTTAAGTGTTACTTAAAGCACACATCACATAAAGAGTTTCTCTGTTGTCTTGGTACTTGTACTTATATCATCACGTTATTTTGAAAAAGAACAGTTTCATATATTTCTTGACTTTTATTGCTGCCTTTCTTTGTCATTTCCAATGTTCTCAAGTTAACTCTTAAGACCCTTTATTAAACAAGACTGAAGAGACTTTGTATATTTTTCTTGTCAAAATTTTATAGGTAAAGTTTGGAGAGATGGCTCAGTGCTTAACCCTTGCTGCTTTTGGAGGACCAGGGTTCAGTTCCAGTACCCACATGAGTCCACACAAGCAGGGGACCCAGCACGCTCTTCTGAACTCCAAGGCACCAGGTACACACATGGTTGCACACACATAAATTCTGGTAAAACACTCATAAAATAATAAATCTTAAAAATTACAATCTTATTCTCTGCTCTACACCTTTGTCTTAAGTTTGACATACACATCCTTTGTTATGTGAGCTCTGTTCCATGTATGCCTGGTTCCTTTAGGAGTTTTATCATGAACACTTGCTCAGCTTTGTGAGATGACAGTTTTTGTTTCTACTAAGAATTATATTCCATGGGATTTTTCTTCCCTTTGAATTCATTGCTGTTCTTCTTGGTTGGATTTCTGAAAATTCAGTTTTGTCTTCCTTCTTTGAATTAATCCTTTGCTGTGTTGGGACATGCTTGGTTACTTCCTGTCTCTCCTGTATTTGTGTATCAATCAAATGAAATGTATCATTTCCTGTCCTCTCATGGATAATTTCTCTAGTGATTCTGTTTATGGTTTGCCTCTTTTTATTATCTGCAGTGCTACTTGTCTAAAGTGAATTGTGTTAATTTGTGATTATCTTGAAATACATTTTTCGAACAATTTATAAGGAAGTTTCCCGAGTGCAGCAATGTGGTTGACAGTTGTTTTATTTCAGACATTTAAATATATATCCCATGTGCCCTTGGTTTTAGGATTGTTATTATTCTGGGGGATTGGTACTTTTAAGTTGTCATTGTTCCTTAAGTGATTTCAGTATTAATTAGCTTTTTTTATGTTTGCCATTTTATATGGAAGGAGTAGAAGAGACCCTGCCATTGTTCCTAACACAGAAGGCTGAGAGAAGAGAGCAACAGGGAGAAATGGCTGGTTCTCTAGTAAACACATCTCAAGTTAGTAGTCATGTCTACTTTTCTGTTAGAAATGTTATGATGTATTGAAACCTTCAAATCCTTTAATTATGTGCTTCTGATAATGTTATTGAAAGTGTTCAATTTTCTTAACTTTTGCCTCCTTGGATATAGGAAAGCATTCCATCTATTGGTACATGATGAAACTCTGGTTTGTTCTTTCAGGGTGTGCTGACTTTAAGGGATGTGGCTGTGGAATTCTCCCAGGAAGAGTGGGAATACCTAGACTCTGTTCAGAGGGCTTTGTACATTGATGTGATGTTGGAGAATTACAGCAATATTGTCTCTGTGGGTGAGAATTTTTTTTCTTGCAGAACTCCTAATTCAATCCGCATCAATTCATCTTTACATAGCTTGAGGGACTTGACCTGGGAAGGGACAGTGACAGAAGATGGAAAAAACAGACACATGTGCACAGAGAAAAGCTAGGATCAGGTGGACTTAGCTGTTAGGTAGAGAACCTACAGCACCCTGGACGCTCAGTGTATTTGTTATGTAGAGCTGAACAAGGAGATGGGCTATTGCATGCAGCAGAACAACAGGATGTGGTTATCACATATGGATAAACAAGGAGGCAGGTTTATGGCATACAGCTGAATGAAAGGGACAGGTTTAGTTAAACTCAATAGGAGCAGTCACTGTAGGGAAGCAGTCTTCAGGCCATAGACATCCAGGAGAAGAAGCTAAGGTGGACATTTTCTGCACACACCATCAATGTTTCCACTTAGACTCCAGAGGGCTTTGCTCTTTCTGAGCCTCACCTGAAGAGGAAGACTTTGTCATTTTCCCATGACTCTGAGACTGTGGTCTTGGGCATGGCCAGTTATGTCACAGTAGACTTTTACTCAGGACTTCACAGACTCATGGCTTCTTCATTCTCTGTCATTCATCCTTGGATCAGCTTTTTAGATGTGTAGATTCTGTGTGAAGCTGTTTCAGAAACTAAAGGAAAGTATCAAAATTTTGGTAGTAGAAATGAAGTTTTTCATGGCATTATGCATTTGTATTGTGTTCCTTTAGGAGGTATTGTGCATCCTCTGTTTTGGTTCTCTAATACAATCAGTAATTCAGTAACATAGTGTGTCCACCCATATCCCGAAGGTCCATTTTCATCATCCATCTGATACAGTTTTAAAATACACAGGCTGAAAATGCTTCCTAAATATCTTTGAGATAGTGACAGGAAATAACAATTGGCAATTTGTTTTTAGATCCATTTATGTTTTTCTCTGGTCATCTGCTGAGCATAGTATTGTGTTAGTTTAGATGTCCAGGTAACTTTATGAAGAATCTGGCAAGGGTTATGTGCCATTTTACAAAGCACAGAAATTGTCTGCAAGGTAGACTTGGTCACCTCTTTGAAGCCAGGTAGAGTATCCTGAAATATAAAGAGAGAGGGGACAATGAGCAGATAGAGAATCAGGTGGGGTTGATCAAATGAGCAGGCCCAAAATTAGGGCTTTAAGTGAGACAGGAAGTAATATCTCCAAACAGCTTCACCACATTCATTTCCACTTACAATAAATCTTGGCAAGTTTACTTTGTAAGGTTTTCTTAGTTATGTTGACAATACTAGTATACACATGGTGCCATCTTGAAATGATTGTATGTTTTATAATCTGTCAAAAGTCCACAAAGTAGAATTATTTTTTAAATTTCTTTTCTTATAAATATGTCTTTATATTACATTCCTCATTTAAAAGTATTATAATCTATTATGACTCAGCCATGAAGTAGGTTTATTCTGTAATTTCCTACCTTGTAAGTATGTCACTATGTTGTATCCTTAATAAAATTGCCCTTTCAGAAAGTCATCTAGGGAACCAGAGAAAGCAGTGGCCTGGGAAAATTTCCATTTAAGGAACTAGGGAAAACACAGTAGTATGTGGAGTTGAGTCAACATAGGTTTAGAAATAAGCAATTATTGACAATATCATCTCTTCCTCTAATATGCTACAGCATATGATATCTAGTAGAAATATTATTTTGTCCTCATTACTCTTGAAAACCCTAACATGATTTTCAGAAAAATTCACAATGATAGTTTTAGGTAAGCATTTGATGTTAAAAGCAACTAAGAATTCTAAAGTATAATCTTTGCTGTATCTACTTAGTGAGGCCAATATTATGAATGCAGTATTGGATTAAATGATTCCTTTGGTAACTTCTAGAAATTTTTAAATAAGTAATGCATTCTAAATATAGTCAGAGAGCTCCATCCCAAATTTAATTCTTATTTCCTCAGTTACTTGTGCCAAGTTATATATTTTATATAAGAATGAAGGGGATAGTATAAATCATTGACCCTTGAATTAGTCCATACAACTTTGTGAGAATCCATGACAATTATAATGGACAAAACATCAACCTCTCCTCTAGTGAGAACTCTAGTATAAATTACCAGTTTTCTTAAAAGAACTTAGAGAATCAGTCATATATTGAATCTGTTTAAATTTGTATCTAACCCTTTAAATCTCAATGTAATCATCTTTCAGAGAACTATTGCATGTGTGCTCTTGTCCACCAACATATGGATAATGAGACATATTCTAAATGCAGTGAGATTGACAAAATGCTTCATGAATCCACCCGATGCCCGGTTTATAAAACAAGTTACACTACAGGAAGTTCTAATAACTTTGGTTGTGATTATAGTCATTGGATTGCCTCGACTGAATCATCAAACATAAATAGGTTTAAACATATGCCCACTGGAGAAGAAACGTGCAAATATAAAAACTCATCACTTGCCTCTACCTACAAAATTATTCAACAGGCAATCTGCATTGGAGAGAAACCACACAAATTAATGGGAAAATGCTTTGGTTCTTGGTCAAGCTTCAGTGGACTTTCAAGAATTCCTCCTGGAAAGAAAATGTATAAATGTGATGTTTGTGACAAATACTTTACACATTGCTCAAATCTTAGAACACATAAAAAAATTCATACTGGAGAAAACCTTATAGATGCAGAGAATGTGATAAGTCCTTTCTTCAGTTGTCAGCACTTAAAAGCCATTACATTGTTCATACTGGAGAGAAGCCTTACAAATGTCAGGAATGTGGCAAATCTTGCCCACTGTTCCACTTTCTGGAGACATAAGAAAATCCATACTGCTGAGGAACTTTATAGTTGTCAAGAATGTGGCAAGGTGTTTTATCAGTTGTTATACCTTAAAAGCCATTACAGAACCCATATTGGTGAGAAGCCTTACAAATGCAATGAATGTGGTAGATCCTTTATTCACTGTTCATCTTTTAGAAAGCATCAGAAAGTACATTCTGTAGAGAAGCTATTCACGTGCAAAGAATGTGGGAAGTCTTTCCTTGAGCTGTCACATCTTAAAAGGCATTACAGAACCCATACTGGAGAGAAGCCTTATAAATGTGAAGTATGTGACAAATCCTTTACCATGAACTCAATTCTGAAAACACATCATAAAATTCATTCTGGAGAGATCTTACAAATGCAAAGACTGTGACAAATCCTTTACCCAGCATTCAAATGTTAGAAGGCATCAGCGAGTTCATACTGGAGAGAAGCCTTACAAGTGTCAGAATTGTGACAAATATTTTACCTGGTTATCAACTCTTAGAAGACATCAGAAAATTCATGCTGGAAGTAAAAATACAATTGTAAATAAGGTGGCATATTTTTTACCCTGATCTTTAGCTTTGCAAGCCACAGCAGGACACATAGTTAAAACAAACAAACAAACAAACAAACAAACAAACAGACAAACAAACAAACAAAACAAAACCTTTTGAAACCCTTTATTGAAGGTTGAAACATTAGAAAATATCACAAGAATTTATATTGAAGAAAATTCTTGCAGGTGTAACAGTGTGGACAAATTTTTAAGAAAAACATTTCCTGCTTTAAAGTACAATTAGAAGTGATATTAGAAAGATCAAGGCATAAAGATTCGTAGGTGTAAAGACCAGTGTACTTTAATGAAGAAAACAATGAATACATGAATTCATCATGGATTTCAGTGGGAGTGGATTCTTATAATTGTGCAAATGAAAAAATACTGTTTGGAAACTTATTTATTTTTTTTGTATTGCCAATATTGGAATTTATTGAATAAGAACACAATAGGTATTTCACAGTTTGTTGAAATGTAAATATGTGTGGTCTTGCTTGCAAATGATTATTTGATAATTTGTATCAACTGCTGCTTATCAAGCCCGACTGTAAGATACAGAGGAACTTATGGAGTTAGTGACTGGCCCCTGACTACCTGAGACACCAGTCAGCTGGGGAGAATTCTTTAATGCCAGTTTCAGATTTGCATGGTAAACAACGCTCCATGCCTTCTTCCAGCTCACATATTCTTGCTACCTGCCCCCTCAGTGGTCTCAGAGCCTTGGAGGGTGAATTAATCAGGGTTCTCTAGAGCGATGCTTCTCAATCTTCCTACAGTTCCTCATATGGTGGTGATCTCCAACAATAAATTATTTTCATTGCTACTTCATAACTAAATTTTCTATTGTTATGAATTATAATGCTAATATCTGTGCTTTCCAATGGTGTCAAAGGGGTACCAACCACTGCTCTAGAAGACCAGAACTGATAGGGTGAATATAGATATATTTTTAAAAAGACTTGTTAGAGTGGTGTACAGGCTGTGTGGCTAGTTCCAAAATGGTTGTCTCTTGATGGAAAGTCTAAGATCCAACAGTTGTTGAGTCCATGAGGCTAAATGTCTCAGTTGGTCTTCATTTGGTCATTGGAATCCTGAATAATAGGGTTTTTTTTTTCTTTTTGAAGTCTTTTTTAATAATTGAAAATAGATTTTCTCTATAGCATATGTTATGAGAGAGTTTTCCTGCCTGCAGTTCCTCTAGGATCTCCCCACTTTTCACCCACTGAAATCAAAACCTTCTCCTTTCCTCTCATTAGATTATATGCATCTAGTGTTGTAATGGCATTTCTTGGTCCTGGGCGGCCAGAGGTCCAGATCCACAGAGCTGCCGCTCTAGACCCCTTATCTGCCTGCAGCTGCTCTGGCCCCCACAAACGTCTCAGACGCTAATATTAACTTCATGATGCTTGACCTATGGCTCAGGCACATTGCTATCTAGCTCTTACATCTTATATCAACCCACTTCTATTAATCTGTCTGCCATGTGGCCCGTGGCTAACCTGTGTTCCTTACATGTTTCTCTTTTGGGCTTAGGGCTTGGTCTGTCTTTGACTCAGCCCTGCTTCTCCTACCTATGCTGTGATTTTCCCTCCTACTTTTTCTATGGTGTCTCTCATGGGCCAAAACAGCTACTTTATTTAAAGATTAATATTCACAGCATAAAAAAAGTTATTCCAATATCAATCTAGAATGATAATGATAATAATAAACCAGAATAGGAAAAGCAGTATATTCTAATACCAGGGAAGGAGTGCTTCAGCAGCAGGATAGATGAACCAATTAGAGTAGGGGCAAACATCAAAAAGAAAAGGGTTCCTTATCCCAAGTCTCTAGAGCTGCCACCGGAAGTTGTGTACTGGTCTTATTTAATGTATGACATATCATCATAAGGCCCTGGATACTCTGTCTTCCACAAATAAAGGGCAGAAGGCTTTAATGGGTATCTAATAATCTGGTTTATGATAAGAGAGAAAAATTGCTTCAGATAAATAAATCAGAGCCATTTTGGAAGTTTCCTTACTAAACCAGCAACAACAATAACAGACAAACAAAATAACAAAACCCAGATAAATATTTCTCACCTTCTGCAGCATCATAAAAGTAAAGCAATGTGAAGACTTTCACCTCCACATTTCTATATTATCTAATTCACAGAACCATTTAAGCAAACCAGGAAAGAGTTCTTACAATGAAAGTTAAGAATTTTTCTAAGTGCTTTGGCTTCAGAAACAAAAAAGGCGTCTAGAGAAAGAGTAAAGTGCTACTTAAAATCTAGTTATGGCATATGTCTTCCTGATGCTGCACATTTGTGACAAGGCAGGACCTCAATCTCATATTCTTTTTGAGTTTGTTTCAAGCTTAACTAAAATTTGATCTTTCTGTTGAAGAATCCTGTGGGAAATTACCAAATTCTATTCTAGGAACTCAAGCTCAGGATGCCCTAGCTAATTTATCTTAGTTTCTCATTCCATTGTCTCCTTGTGAAAACCTGTTCCTCCAACTATGCACCTACTTTCCTCCTGTCAAATGGTTTCTTTAGGTGAAGCCCACTTCACCCAAATTGCTTAGAAAATGCTAGGACATGGTTCTCACCTTCAACAATCCCCCATCCTGGACATTTGGGGCTATGCCTACATACTGGATACCTATATGCTGTCCCACACAGCTGAAATAAGACACTGAATAAAAACTGTTTTGAGTAGACTTCTTCTGGAAATTTCCTGTATTACTTCTTCCTTCAGGTAGTCCCTCTGGCTTAAATTCTCTTCTTTGTCTCATATATTATGGCCATGCTTATTCTTTCTATGTAATGAAGTTTTGATTCAAGTGTCAATTGTTCCAGACCAGTAGGTCATTCTGCAGTCATAGTATCATAATGGAGGGTGCCTAGGGATGAGAAGGATAGTAAAAATACATGACTAGAAGGTTAAAGCTGATTCAGTAGGTCTTGCACAAACCTTTACTTATGCCAAGCAATTTTTTAAAAAGTGCAATATCATCAAAATGACTCTAAGATTCCATAATACTTTCATAATGGACAAGATTAGAAACACAGGTGACAGCTATCCCTCAACTGATGAAATGGACAAAGAAAATGTGGCACATTTACACAATAAGAAATGACTCAACTTTCAAAAACGAGGAAGCCAGGGAACTTGAAGGCAAATGGTTGAAACCAGAAAAACATCATCCTGAGTGAGGTAATCTAGACTGAGAAAGACTAACACAGTACGTACTAATTCATAAGTAAATATTAGGTGAAAAATAAAAAAATAATTATATTATAATCTATAGAATGAGAGAGACTAAGTAACAAGAATGGTTCATGGGGCTACTCAGATGTCCCTGGGATGGAGAAATATAAAAGATTTTATGAATGGACTGGAGGAACATAGTAATGGGCATTGGCATGACTGGGGTGTAGGGAAAAAGGGGGGAGAGTTGTGAGGGGAACTTCTGGAAGTGAATATTTTGGGGTTGGGTGGAAACCTGATACAGGGTATCTCCAAGGTGACTATCAGGAGGACCCCACTTTAGACTCTTAGGAATAGCATATAAGTCGCCTGACCTGACCATCTCCTGTGACTAGAATGCCTGGGTCAATTTTTATCAGAGAAGAATCATCCAGTAACTGATTGAGGCAGACACAAGCCCACAAGCAAACATTAGGTGGAATTTGGAAAACCCCATGGAGGAGGAAGAGGAGAGGAAAGGGTTATTGTGATAAAGCTTACATAATCAACTAATCCGTGCTCCTAGGGGCTAGCAGAAACCGAACATACAACCAGGGATGCTTCATGGTACTGACCTAGGCACTTTGCATAGATAAAAAAATTGTGTAGAATGGTCCCCTTGTGGGACTCCTAACAGGGAAAACAGAGGCTGTTTCTCACACTTTAACTCACTTTTCAGATGCTATTTCTCATACTGATTACCTTGCCCAGGCTTAAAACTTGGGGAAGTGTTTAAGTATGTATCAACTTGATATGCCATGTTTTGTAGATACTCATGGGCTATATGCCCCTTTCTGCATTAAAACAGAGGAGGAGTGGTTTGTGATGAGTCAGAGTGGATGGAGGGAGGGACTGAAAGGGGAGAAGTGTGGAGGCTGAGACTGGGATATAAAAGAAATAAATGAATAAATTTGTTGTTTTAAAGTACAGCATCTTATATATAATTTGGAAGTGGCAAACTCTGAATGTAAGCAGAAAGCCAAGTCAGAAAATATGGAAAGATAACACAGAATAACTCCAGCACAGCTACCTAAGAAAAAATTACCACAGCCAAGGCAGGAAGAGTCAGGTCCCATGTAATTACAATTATTACTCTTCAAATGTACTGGATATAGCCTCAGATAGGCATTGAAAATTTTATTCCTAGACAAAGGAATAAAATTCCTAGACACATAAGGGAGAATATGAGAGAGAGAGAGAGAGAGAGAGAGAGAGAGAGAGAGAGAGAGAGAGAGAGAAAGAGAGAGAGAGAGAGAGAGAGGCAGAGGCAGAAATAGTGAAATCAAGAACCTGGTGCACACCAATCAATGATTGCTTTTAGAAAATAGATTATTCAAAATGGTTGCAAGATAGCTCTGTATGATTATCCTTCAGGTCACATTTCTAATAAGAATTCCAGATGAGTTACCCAGTATTCTGAGAAATAGTGGCAATTTACCATACATGTGTATGTGTAAGAAAAGAGCCAATTGTATAAACACATTTTGACAAATTATAAGTGAAAGTGTAAATAAAAGTAGATATCTAGAAAATGGAACGAGAACTGAATTTCCCAAGGGAAATATATTGCTTGAGAATAGACCCAAACAGGCTGTATTGTAAAGCTTATCTAGCTCATATTTTATCATATATCTCTGAAGCACATATAAATTTCATAATATCCTTTTAAAATCAGACATATATGAAAGTACATGTGCATTGAGCCCAGGCTTATGTAATTCAAGGCTATCAGTAGGCAGACAGACCCACCCATGGTATCTTTCTTAATATCCCTGTGTTCTTCTTTCCAGACAGTATTAAAAGTCTTTAGGCTGGTGAGTAGATCAGCAGTCAATCTGTCTTCCCATAAAGCCTAGCAACTTGGGTCCACCCACAGTATTATTATGTTAGAAAGAAAAAATTATATTTCCCTTGTTGTCCTCCAAACTCTACATGAAGTAGAAAATATATACAGACCAAAGAGTGTATGTGGGAGGGGTTTGGAATAAAAATATATCTCTATTTTTATTTATTTTATTAAGAGATTAATAAATACCCTTATTAAGGCGATCACAGTTCACTTGCTACACATTGTATATGTAATTTCTTTTGTCTGTGAAAAAATAACTTCATATTCTGGGTATGTCTCGAAAAGTCTATGTACAAAAATTAGAGTAGACAGACACAAAAATGCACACCTTTAATTCCAGCTCTGTCAGGGGTGGAGCTAAAGCAGAAAAATCTCAGTGAGTTCAAACCTGCACTGGTCTACATACTTAGCTCCAGACTAAATATGATTATGTAATGAGATTGCATTTCTACAATAATAACAATAATATAAACAACAACAATTAAATCCAAGATTATACCAAGAACCACAGATCTGACTGTACCATTGGCAATATAAATAAAAGTGTGATTTCTGATGAGTCATCCAAACATTGGCTGTGATTATCAATGTCTCAATTACATGGCCAAATCACTGGGTGTGTTGACTATGAATGTGTATAACAATACTGACAAAGAAATCCTTTGACTGTCTTAAATAAACTCTAGAATACTGATGACATTCTATGAAAATCTGTTCATGATTTCATGTAGTTGGAAATTTCTGTCCAGCCACAACTCCCAAATACCCTGTAGCTGTTACCCAAATAATTGATTCAGAGCTTAAAATTTTGGACCAGTGGTTCAAGTATATTGCTAACTAGCTCTTACTCTTAAATTAACTGAAAATTATCCATGCAGCTTAGTGCTTAGTTTAGTAAACATTCTCATTTGACTTCTTCTGCATCTGACAGATCCCTGTTTCTCTGCTCTTTCTATTCCAAAAATTCTATGACTCTGGTCATCCTGTCTGTACTTCCTGCTGTCTACTGGCCAATCAGCATTTATTAAACTAATACAAGTGACATGTCTTTATAGTGTACAGGAGCATTATCACATAGAACAACCCCATTTTTCTTTTCAAAACAGTAACTCTAAATTAAATATCTTAGGCTTAGCCTTTTTTTTTTTTAACCATATTGACACCAATACTCTAAATAAAGACAAACAGCCATAATCCATTTGTTTCAATGTAGGCAAAGTTCTATAAACTATCATCTACTGATTGGGGGAAACTCTAATTTTGAGGGGACCCTGAGACAATTGAACTTATGGCCATGTCCTGACTGGCATGTTCTGTGAGGGTGAATCATCTAAGCCAAGGGCCTTGGAGCTGGTCTAGATGCAGAACTCAGACAAAACTAAAACAGATGTCTCTGGCACTTTGAATTATCTGGACTATCTGTTCCCACTGAATATTTTTCAGGGGTTTTCCCTTGATCAAACCTTATTTTCTTTAACCTTGAGTAATTCCACAGCCTCTACATTTCTGTGGAAATAAAAGCAAAACTTCTCTAAAGCAATTTCTCTATATATTCAAAATTTCAAGTCAAGATAGTTGGGTCAACTTAGCATTTATAATCACATGCCTCTTAGCAGCTCTTGATTCTTCCTCTGGAGTCAAGAGTTCAAATCAACATAATAACACATGGTATCGAGACTCTATATATTCCATCTATATGAGCTTTTAAAAATTTTATTTTTATCATCTTTTCTCTTTTTCTTTTTTTTAATCATACTTATATTTTTAAGCACACTGTAAATCATTTGAGGTTTTCTTTTTCAATCTGAGTTAACTCTATTCTGTCTTTTTCTGACTCCAAAGGCCTTTAATTTGCTAAACACCATGATAGGATTAAAGCCTCAGATTTTGTAGCTAGCTCCACCCCATTTCTTGGCTTTCTGGCATAGGTCCTAGCAGGAGCCACACTCACCACACCATCTCTGAAGTTTTAGGGTCCATATTACTACTAAGCAGTACACCACAACCTCCTTGTCATGAACTCTATGTAAGTTTTTAGTACCAGGGCCTCTTAAAAGAGCCATAAGTTTTTTGCTACTAAGGCTGAGCCAAGAAGCCTTTCCTTACTTTTAAATTAATATTATTTTTTATTATTTATTTAATTTTTTTCCCATGTACACCACCACTTGCCCTCTCTACCTTGTCCCAGTTCCTCCAAGTCATCCCTCAGCCTTCCCCCACCCCAACCCCATCCTTTCCCAAAGGAAGGCAAGCAGTCAAGGTGGGTCAGTTCAGTCTGGTGTTTCCAGTTGAGGTGGGTTAGAGTCAATCATCTCAGTATTAAGGCTGAGTTAGGTGTTCCTCTGTAGGGAATGGGCTCCCAGATCTCAGTTTATGCACAGGAACTTAGTCTGATCTTACTCCAAGAGGCTCCACAAACTGCCCATGCCATTCAATAGTCATCTACCTTTGGAGGGTTTAGTTCCTTTCATGAAAGTTCATCAGTGGTTGTTTCTGATTTAGTGAGCTCCCAATAGCTCCAGTCAGCTGTCTCTGTAAACCTTAAAGGCTTGTTCAATTGCTTTTAAAAACATCCTAGGGTGTCATTTTCTAAAGTATCTTTGACCTATCCACATACATTACTCAAGAGAAGACATAAACAGAGTACAAATTCATAGATATCCACCTGCATTTGTCTTTTGAGAAAGGAGTAAATTTAAATAAAATAGTGAATGGAAGTTCATGATACTAAAAATTTGTATATTATACAAATTATAATTTCATTGAAATTTTTTATAATTTTACTATTGAAATCTAGGAAATCTCGTTAGTATATAAATAATTCAATAAGATAAAAATTACTGTGGGTGTCTCTGTTATCACTACATCAAGCAGAGTAACAATTCACATGAGAGCAGAAGGAAATCCAGTTAAACATATCTCAGTACCTTGTGTTGAATCAAAATTTAGAGTGACAGAGAGTGGTATTTTTTATGCATATTTTAGTATAATACAATTTTGGAAAAAAACCTCCCGTTCACAAATTGGCACAATGACATTAAATCTTTTCAACATAGATATCCCTACTTCTGTGAATATAGGTTGTATAGATAAGCTATCTGTGTTTTCTTAAAGGTTTTGGGAAGAAGCTGGTGTGGTCTTGATCATAAAGATGGCAAAGAAATCATTCAGGCATTAGCCATTGCAAGTATTGTCTCTGAGATCTTGGATAAGACTCTGGCCATACAGATAGTTAAAAGGTCACCTAGGCTACTAAGTTTATTGAGTTCTGCTTGTGTCAACCTAGTATTGTCAGGTTCTATGGACAGTGCAAAGATCACTGAGACCATTAGGTGCCCCTGTCTCAGCCTTGTGGGTCAGAAAAGAGTATATAATGTTTTCCTTTAAAAGACAACCTTACCAAAAGCAGTTTACAGATTCAATGCAATCCCCATAAAATCACAACACAACTTTCACACACCTTGAAAAAACAATACTTAAATTCATATGGAAAAATAAAGAACTCAGGATTGTCAAAACATCCTGTTTATAACAGAATATCAGGAAACCATACTATCCCTGCCTTCAAGCTATATTATAGAGCCACAGTAATAAAAAACACCTTTATACTTGTGTTGTAGATCTTGAATTGTAGAAGCCAAAATTAATACACACACTATGAACACCATCTTTCCAACAGATGCACCAAAAACACACAATGGAAAAAAAGATAGTGTCTTTAACCAATGGTGCTAATGTAACTGGATGATGGTAAGTAGAAGAATGCTACTTCATCTACATTTATCACCTTGCATAAAACTGAAGCCCAAGCTGATCAAAAACCTCAACATAAACCCAGTTATACTGAACTGGATAGAAAATAGTGAGAAAAACCCATGAATGAATTGGCAAAGGAAACCACTTCCTAAATATAACCCAGCAACTTTGGAAATTAGTATGGTGGTTCCTCAGAAAACTGGGACTCAATCTACCTAGTGAACAAGTAACGTCACTACTAGGCATATCCCAAAAATGCACATTCTTACCCTGAGGACATTAGCTCAACTATGTTCATAGAAGAATTAGTTATAACAGCCCACACCTGGAAACAACCTAGATGCCCTTCAAATCAAGAGTAGATTATAAAATTGTGGTACATTTATAAAATGGAGTACTACTTACCAGCAAAAAATATGACAACCTGAAATTTTCAGGCAATTGGCTGGATCTTAAGATATCATGCTAAGTGAATTAATACAGACTCAGAAAGACAGACATGGTATGTACTCACTCATAAAGAGATTTTAGACATAAAACAAAGGGTAATCAGGCTACATTCCACAAATTCCAGAGCAGCTAGGTAACAGGAAGAAGTTTAGATCTCCAAAGATCCCCATGAAAGAGGAAAGAGAGAAGATTTCCTGAGTAAATTGGGTTAGGGAGCAAGGTAAGGTGGCAAGAGAACATGGGAGAATGGGATGGGTAAGAAAGCAACAGAGAGGGAGAACAAAATTTCTTGATAGAGAACCCCTTGGTGGGCTTAGAAAAAAGTCTGGCACTAGGAAAAATACCCAAGAATTCACAAGAGGACCCTGTCTAGTGCTCCAAGCAATAGTAGAGAGGGTGCCTAATAGTCCTTATCCTATAACCAAATGAATGACAACCCAAATTTTAGTTATAGAACCTCCATGTTACAACTGATGAAGGCAGAAGCAGAGATACTTAGATAAGCACTGGGTTGAGTTCCTATTCCAAAGGAAGATAGGGAAGAGAGAGTATATAAGCAAAGGTATCATGATCATGATGAGGAGACCCACAGAGATGGCTCACCCAAGCTCTTGGGAACTCACTGACTGAAATGACAGCTGAGGAGCCTTCATGAAAAGGAACTAAACCTTCTGAATGTAGATGACAGTCAAAGGGAATGGGAAGTTTGTGGAGCTTCTTCAAGTCTGGTGCATGCACTGGCTTCTTGGAGGCCCATCTCCTATAGATGAACACCTTAATCAGCCTTGATATTCTGGGAAGGGACTCGGTCCTTGCTAACTGTTTATGTCAGTTCAAACTGGCTCACTTTAAGAATCCTTACCCTCCCTTGGGGAACGGATAGAAAATGGTGTGGTGTAGTCTGAGGAAGAATTGGGAGTAGGGGAGGGAGGGATAGCAGTGGGAAAGAAAAACTTTTTAAAATTAAAAACCCCAAACATCAAAACAAACAACAATAATAATATTACCATTGTATATGAGAATAAACATGTGCTGAATTATCTCATTTTATTTTCTATCAATCAAGTCATGATTGCATCATCACTTATATGTATAGCTTTAATAAAATGAAATTTCCTATAAGACAAACTTGCCTATTTAACAATTCTGGTTTTCCTAGTGCTATCTGTGAGAGCAAGCCAATTTATGTGTAGTGGATTTATGATGTTACATTGTAAATAATAATCCCACGTAAGAGTTTAATAGAACATTCTGATTGGCCAAAGGCAGGCAGGAAGTGTGGGTGGAGCTACCCGACTAAGAAAACTCTGGGAACAGGAAGAACAGAGCAGAAATGTCACAGAGACTCCAGAGTTGCCAGACAAGCCAGAAGAAGCAGAGGACAACTATGCTGCTCTGAGAAAGGTACTGAGCTACATGGCTGAACAGGATAAGAATTGGGTTAGCTTAAGGGTAAAGAGTTAGCAAGTTATATGCCTGGGCATTAGGCTGATCAGCCTAAAATTAATATAAGCATCTGTGTGTCTCTGTGGGTCTGTGGGTCTAAACCGTGAGGCTAGGCACAGAAGTTCAGGCCAGAAACCTCTGACTACATTTATGCTTCCTTAGAATTACATTTCTATCTTCTCTACAAATACTTCTATATACCCAAATCTATGTTCTTCAAATTTATCATCTCATTGTTTTTACTATTTGTTACCATATGCATGGAAGTACACACACGTGTACATAAACACACACACACACACACTCACACACACACACATACACGTGGACACACACACATAACACACACACACACACACACACAAACACACACACACACACTCACACACACACACACACACACACAATTTTCTGGGGAAGACTGCCTCTACTGCTCCACTTTATTCATCACCTAGAGTTCTTTCTATAGTTTCGTAGTCTTATAAGTTTTTTATTATGCAAATTGGCATGAACATTGATGGTACACATCTACCTTACATGGACTTAAACAAACATGATTAAAACATGGGTGCCATTTGTTTTTACTGGCATAATGTCCATGGACAGCTGATGTTAATGGTCACTAAGTAGCAGATTCTTACAACAAAAAGATGTAAAATAATGCTAAAATTTTTAACAGTTTATTGTTTAGACATAGAAGAAATATATTTGAAATTAAAAACAGGGTGCAAAATGGGTCTACTCTCATCTACTAGTATTGCATTAATGTTTACAATAAATATTACTTAAACAGTGATCATATTACCCCAAAACAAAATGACATAACAGCAAAATATTCTTAAGTATCTGGAATAGTTTTGACTTGGTATGATTTTATAGCATTATTCTTTAATTAGGTTGACAAAGCTTTATTGCATAAGCCATTCCTAGTAGGAATCTTTTCTTACTAATTATATATAATGTTTATATTAATGTCGCTGTAATATTTTATCATAAATAGTTAATTTTCCAACAAATCATGTATGTCTATTAAGTTCATATATAGATACAGTTTCTAAATTTATAGGAAAAATATGCTTCCTGAAAGGAGATTTTCTTGTATTTACTAAGCTTTGAAAATTGAGGGCTTTAAAGTGTGCAAAATCATTGTCTTTGTATGAAGTATGAAGATTACAGATACAATTAATTTGAGACACCATAAAAAATACAAGATTGTCCATTATATTAATT
Source organism: Phyllotis vaccarum (assembly GCA_033318265.1). Taxonomy (NCBI): domain Eukaryota; kingdom Metazoa; phylum Chordata; class Mammalia; order Rodentia; family Cricetidae; genus Phyllotis; species Phyllotis vaccarum. The sequence continues at coordinate 145,943,384 of JARWLC010000003.1, read as the reverse complement.
TTCGGATGGATTCTAATATTTGAGCATCTGGTAAATAATTTTTGACATTATTAACATTTGTAAATTTAGTCATAAGAATGGATTCTATGGTGAGCCTGAAGATTTGAGTTACAAGTAAACAACTTGGCAATTTCTTTACTTCTGATAGATGTATCAAGAGATGGATACTGCTGTAGGCTTTAAGATTTGAGTCATGGGTAAAGAACTTCCCACATTCTTTCCTTCTATAACATCTGTCACTAGTGTGAATGCTGTGATGAGCATGAAGATGTGAGACCTAGTTAAAAAACTTTCCACATTCTTTATGTTTGTAAACCTTTCTTTTGTTTGGATTCTATGGTGAGCATAAATAGTTGGGTTATGCGTAAAAGATTTGCCACATTCTTTACATTGGTGAGGTTACTCACTAGTATGGATTCTATGATGGACATAAAGATGTGAGACCTGGGTAAAGGATTTGCCACATAATTTACATTTGTAAGGGTTGTCACCAGTATAGATTCTGTGATGAGCATGAAGAGTTGAGTTTCAGGAAAAGGACTTGCCACATTCTTTACATTTGTAAGGTTTGTCCCCAGTATGGATTCTGTGATGAACTTGAAGAGTTGAGTTTTGGGTAAAGGACTTGCCACATTCTTTACATTTGTAAGGTTTGTCACCAGTATGGATTCTGTGATGAGCTTGAAGAGTTGAGTTTAGGGTAAAGGACTTGCCACATTCTTTACATTTGTAAGGTTTGTCACCAGTATGGATTCTGTGATGAGCTTGAAGAGTTGAGTTTAGGGTAAAGGACTTGCCACACTCTTTACATTTGTAAGGTTTGTCACCAGTGTGTATTGTTTGATGAGCTTGAAGAGTTGAGTTTTGGGTAAAGAACTTGCCACATTCTTCACATTTGTAAGATTTGTCACCAGTATGGATTCTATGGTGAACTTTAAGACTTAAGTTTTGGGAAAAGGACTTGCCACATTCTTTACATTTGTAAGGTTTATTACCAGTATTCATTCTATGGTGAGTTTGAAGAGTTAAATTATCCCTAAGGAATTTTCCATATTCTTCACATCTATAAGGACTGTCCCCAGTATGGATACTGGGATGAACATGAAGTTGTGAGACCTTGCTAAATAACTTTTTACATTCTTCACATTTGTAACATTTGTTATCATTATGAGTTCTGCAGTGGCCTCGGAGAGCTGAGTGATGACCAAAAATTTGGCTATATTCTTTACATTTGTTAGGTGTTTTTCCTTTATGGGTTCTCTGGTGTCTCCTAAAGTTTGAGTAGTTCTGCAGACATATGCCACACTCTTTATATGTATATAGCTTACTTACAAAATTAGTTATTTTATTTATAGTCTCATTTGAGGTGTTTCTGAAATACATTTTATATTTGTTGGCATTCATCCAAGGATGGATTTGATGGCATCGCCTATGATTTAAATTTCTGAACTCAGCTCTGTTGCATTTTTATGCCTTCTTTCTGGTTTCAGGACTCTTCTGCTTAGTATAACATAAATATTCATTGAAGTACTTTGCAGATTCCTTATAGTTTAATTTCTTTTCAACAATATATAATTTTTCATGTCTTAAGTATTGTGTAGAGCTTATGTAGCATTTCTTAAGTAAATTCAATTTGCACGGTGGTTTCTTTCCAGGATGGAACAGTAGAAAACCTAGATTTAAGAAAGAAGAAATTTTTACTACAGGTTTTACTATTTACTCTATGGGCCACATTCTCAAGTTCCTTGAATAATTTTTGAATAGAAATTGTACACATTCATAAGAAAGTATGTAAACTAAGTTCATAACCCAATAGTAAATATACTCTCATAAAATTAAAAATTTTAAAAGGGAAGCACTTTACCTGTGTGAACCAAAGAAGAAAATAAATTAAGGAAATTTAATAGTAAATATATAATATTAATACAGAAAAAAGGACTTGTATATGAAAAATCAATTAGTCTTTATTGTCCCGCAGAGAACTGTGCATTCCCAAATAAATGTTCACAAAAATTTTAAACTTCAAGAAAATTCAATAGGACTAATTATTTTATCAAAAGAGAATTTATGCTGCATTTTCCTTTTATTCAAATGGACTATTTCATACACTATATTCTGATTATGGTTTTTGACCTTCTATATCTCTGGATACTCATCAATCTTCCAATCTGCAACCACCCCCATTGTGTCTCTGTAGTGAAATTATGTTGTTCCATTACAAATAATTGTCCCCGCCTATGAGTTTAATAAAAAACACTGATTAGCCAAAGGCAGACAAAAAATATAAGTGTGGCTACCTGGCTAAAATGACTCTAAGAACAGGCAAAACAAAACAAAATGCCAAAAAGCCAAAAAAAACCAAAAGACAACTATACTACTCAAAAAAAAAAAAAAAAAAAAAGTACCAAGCTGCATGGTTAAACAAGATAAGAGTCATAGGTTAGTTTAAGGGTAAACAGTTAGCAAGTTATATGTCTGAGCTTTAGGCCCATCAGCCTAAAACTATTGTAAAATCTATGTGTCTCCACAAGTCTGTGGGTCTGTGGGCCTAAACCTTGAGGCTAGGCCCAAAAGTCCAGGACAGAACCATCATACTACAAATGTTGCCCAATGTAAGGCAATATATACCCACATAAAGCCATAAAAAACTTAAAAAATAGTCTAAAACTCCAAACAACTTCTAAGTTGTCTCTCTCATGTGAGCCATAATACAAAAACACCCTAAGAAGACATATAAACTTAGAATACAATAACAGACATTTGAAATACAACTTAAAATATAAAATAATTTGTTCCTAAAGTCTCACAAAACCCTCAATATACACAAAAATTATAAATAATATATTTAAAGTTTCTGTTTATAAAACAAAAAAAAACCCCAAATCAAAAGTAACTTCCTAATAACAATATTTTCTTCAGTCAGCTCAGGGGCAAACAGAAGCTTAACTTTTTAAAAAAAATTTCCTAATTCGGCCATAAAGACAAAACACTTATAAGTTTTTTAAAAAGTCATACTGTTTAATACTTAAATAAAGTTAATAAACAACACAGAACAAAACTTTACTTAATAATTATATAAACCTTAAAATTCCCAAAAACACCTAAACTAAAAAAGTAAATTCCATAAAATTAAACTAAAATCTAAAAAAAGCCATCCATCCATTCTACCAACCTTTAATCCTTAGCCAAAAATCTTAACAAATTAAAAATATGTTCAAAAACAACAAAAAATGTAAAAATGTAAATAAAATCAGTCACTCTAGTCAAAGAAAAATATAATCAAAACCCCAAAAATAATTAAAAAATAAATATACAACAAAAACTATTTTTAAAATAATCTAAATAATTTAAAATATATTAAAACTTAAAAAGTAAAGCCCTTAAAAATAAAATAAAAAATAAACTACATAAAAATTAAAAATACAAAACATGTCTAAATACTATATATTATTGTCTTATCATTAAACTTCTTAACAAAACTGATAGGACCAAACAAACAGAATAAAAAAGGCCAAAGCAAAAGTATAAATATATATATATAGGTCAATTAGACACACACATTTACATGTAAAAATTTGCATTAAGGAAGCAAACAAGAAGAAAACCTGGATATCCTAGTGTGTATACAAAGAGTTTGTAACTCATACACACAAAATAAAAATTAAACATGAAAGTAAGAAATGTTCCTATAACAGTTTGAGATCTATAATGACAAAATATAATGTTGGGTTGTTTTATTGTTGAACATCTATTGCTGAGCATTGATTGGGACTGCCCATAGAAGTATTGTTTTTCTCCCATTGGTTCTGTTTGTAACTAGTGTTCAAGAACTTTTGCTTCGGTGTTTACAAGGCAAATTGTCTGTAACTTAATTTCTACAAATCTTTGTGTGGTTTAGGCCTAATGGAAATAGATGGACAAAGTTTCTCTCACTTATACTTTGAGAAAAAATTTCAGGAGTATTCTTGTTATCCTAGAAGAATTCTTAAAATCTAAATTTTAATCTACTAACCTTATTCTGCTGTAGTAAGAAGTTTCTGGCCCTGCCTATCCATGAGATCTGGACCAGCAGTCTCAAATAATCTTATATTAATTACATGGTGTTTGGCCTATGCCTCAAGAATATTATCTTACTCTTAACAAACCCATGATAAGCTTCATTGCTTAATACCTTTTTTCAAAGAAGTATTCTCATCCTGTGTACTCTTTGTCTCTGGCATCTGCTCTGCTCTTTCACTTCAGAGTTTTCTTAATCTGGAGCCCAACTAGTACTTCCTAATGGCTTCTGGCCCTATCAGCATTTTATTAAACAAGTACAAGGGACAAATATCTGCAATTTACAAGGGCATAATCACACAACATTCTGCTACGTTAATATAGTATTAAATTCTTTTCTTTCGTATTATAGTTTCCCAACATATAGTTGCATGTCTCAGCTTTCATCCAAGAAGTATTTTACAGAGTTGGACAGTTGAAACAGAGACCCAAATGTAGGTTATGGTGGAGGCGAAAAAAGTTCAGGATTAGTTGTTATATCTATAGGAAACCCCTTCCCTGCAATGCTAAGAGTTTATTTAGTACAGTGTAATAAAATATGGTAAGGTTAAGGCTGATGAATGACAAGGAATTAATGATTTCTGAATATAAATAAGTAATAACATTTTTGGAGAAATAATTCTTTATAATTTTTTTCTGAACTCTAAAGACAAAGAAAGAACTATTCAATCTTTAAAAATAAGTAGAGCTATAAAACTTTTATTTCCTAATCTAATGTGCTATTACACAACAATGAAAAGTAATATTGGCATGAGGTTACAAAAGCAGACATAAAATGAAATAAAGAGATAATCTATTACCCACAGTCAAAATGCTATTTGAATGTTAGTTTTCATTTTTCGTATAATAAAATTAAGGGTTCACTAACATTTAAAAATGTGGCAATGAATCTACCTCCATCCTCTTTATAACATTTTAAGGGCGGTTTAAAAGTTCATTTTTCAGATAATTTTAAGTCAAGACGATCTTGGCAAACTATTACAGGTGTTAACTCTTTCTTTCTATGGGTCTCATGCATTTTCCATTGCTTCAATCCAGCTTACCTTTTCCTTTGCCTTCTGCCTCTGTTATGGTCATATTCCATAGCTCCTTGCTTTGTTCAAGAGCTTTGATTAGCCCTGGTTTTGACAATGAGAGACCTGTGTATTAGGAGAGACATATATGACCATACTTGGAGAAAAGTACATTAATTACTCATATACCATGGAATTGATGGAATAATAGTTTAAGTATTCAATTTTCCTAGTTACACTCTTCGATTTTAAATTATTCAAAAACCCTTGTTAACAGTGTACTCGAGTTTCTTTTAAAATTACTACTGAATCAGAAAACAGGCATGCTAGAAAACATTAATATATAGATTAAAATAAAATGTATGAAGTGTCTGAAAAGTAAAATACAGTATAAAAGATTTTAGGATGTTTTTCAGTGCCAGAAAAGGTGAGTACAATGTCTAGATAATGTTACATCAAATTTTGAGCTCTACATGATGAATTCACAGGTTTTTTAAAAAATTAAAGTAGCATGTGCGAATTGAGTACACCACGCGCAAACAAATCACCGACAAGTACACACAGTATATTGATAAGGCATCCATTGCAATGTCCATCTGAAACTGGGATCCATCTAACTTTAGACTTTTATAGTGCATGCATATCCTACCTACATTATAAATACATAGACTGCTCCAACTACAATTTCAAACTCTCTACCTGGCCATCTCTATTTCTATACTCTAATATTAAACAAGGACACACATTCTTCACACCAGCGTATTCCCCCTAGTTTATCTCCCCTAATTCCAATAAGTTATCTTTAATTTCTGAGACCAACATGCCCAGATGTCCTATTTTCTGCTGCAAAGTAATTTGAATTTATCACACACAGAAATTACAAAAGGCCACATTCCCAGATCTAATTTCAAAAATGCAAATATTATGAATGATAATTTATCCATATAGCTACAAAAGCACATAAACATTCGTTAGGCAGGAGTAAAATAAAGATGTTAAACAGGATTTTGGGAATCTAATGAGACAATGATGCATTTTTCTCTGTTTATATAGTAAGTTATATTGATTGATTATTCAGTTTTGAAGAATCTCTGAAACTCTGGGATAAAGCTACTTGATCATGGTGGATTTTTTTTTCTATGTTCTATCATTTGTTGCTCAGGAATTTTGTTAAGTATTTTTGTATTTTTTGTTGGTGTTGTCTATGTTCATGGGGAATATTATTCTGTAAAACTCTTCCATTTTGAATCTTGGGGTGATTTGGGAATCAAGGCAAATATGGTCTCATGGAATGAAATTGGCATTGTTCCTTCTGTTTCTATTTGTGGAATAGTTTGAGTATTATTTGTATTCTCTTTTCTTTGAAACTCTTAAAACCATGCCCTAAAGCCCTGGGATTTGTATGGTTGACATATTTTTAATATATTTCCTTAGGTAGTATATGTTTATTTAATTTATTTATCTAATCTCAAGTTAACTTTGGAAAGAGAAACATATTGAATAAAATTATACATTTTTAGATTTTCTAATTTTGTGAGTATGGGTATTAAAATATGACTTAATGACTTTTGAGATTCTACTTATTTTTATTGTCTCACATTTCATTTAGTACTTTGTAAATTTGCATATTGTCTATGTGTTGTAGTTAGTTTGGATAAGATATTTCTGTCTTAATTTTCTTTAATCCATCCTGGAAAATAATCAAACATTACTCCATGATAAAATAATTGGAGATAATATATATGTATATATATACACACACACACACATACATATAAACACACACACACACACACTTGCAACACACATAAGGTGTATACCTAAATGTAACAATTAGGTTTCTGTCCCGGACTAGCCCCACAGTTTGATCTGCCTGCCACTGCTTATCAGTACCAGCAAGCCCAAAGTCCCAATGAAACACCCAGATGCTTTTATTAACTTCAAGCTGTTCATCCTATGTCTTAGGCACATTGCTAGCTATCTTCTTCATCTTAACCCAACCCATTTTCTTTAATCTGTCTTGCCATGTGTCCAGTGGCTCACCTGTGTTCATTACATGTTGCTTCTCAGGGCATCTGGCTTGATCTGTCTCTCAATTTGCCCTCCTCCTACCTATGATCTGATCTTCCGCCTATTTTTTGTATGGAGCCTGCCATAGCCAAAACAGTCCTTTATTTAAAGAATGATATTCACAGCATAGAGAAAGACTGCAACACCCAAACACAATAAAGGTAAATTAAAACAATCCTTGAGCCAACATCAAATTAAGTGAAGAAAAACTTAAGTTCTACAAAAATTAGGAAGAAGACATGGCTGTCCTCCATCTCTATTTCTCTATACCTGTGCAACTTAGTACTTGACGTTCTAACTAGAGCAATAGACATCTGAAGGAGATCAAGGGAACCCAAACTGAAAAAGAAGCAGAGAAATTAACACTATTTACAGAACATATGATAGTACGAATAAGTGACCACAAGAATTCTACCAGGGAAATGTGTTATTTACAGCAATGTGGCTGAGTAAAAATTCAATATAAAAACATGTATCTCTTTATAAACAATAATAAATGAACTGAGAGAGTAATTAGGATAAAACAGCCTCCACAATCACTACAAACAATCTAAAAATATAAAATATTTTGGGTTAACCCTAACTAAGAAAGTGAAAGGCTTCTATGACAAAACCTTTAAGCTTCTGAAGAAAGAAATTACAGTATATATTAGGAGATAAAAGATCACACACATTCATGGATTAATGGAATTAATATAGTAAAAATTCTAGTCCTAACAAAAGAACTCTACATATTCATCTTGATCCCCATCAAAATTCCAACCCAATTCTTTCTGGACCTTGAAAGTAAATACTCAGTATTATACAGAAATATGAAAAACACCAAAATATCTATGAAACAATCCTAAATAATAAAATATTCTAAAAATGTAATGATTTTTAAATTTCATGGTATACTACAGAGGTATAGAATCAATACCACATGGTATCAGCATAAAACAGACATGTTGATTATTGCTGTCAAATCTAGGTTCATAAACTGGTACACATATAGATATATAAGTTTTGATAAAGAAGCCAATACTGCATCATGAAAAGAAGAATGTATTTTCAACAAGTAATGCTGGTCTAACTGGATGTTGGCATGTAGATGAATGCAAATGATCTCACCTTTATCACATGGCACAAAACTGAAGCCTATGTGCAACAATAATTACAATATTGAACCAGACACAATGAACCTCTTAAGAGGGAAATTATGGAAGGGCCTTGGATACATTGCCATCAGAGACAATTTTATGCATAGAACACTGATAGCATAGCAGCTTGGAAATAAAAATAATGTGATGTCATAACACTAAAAAGCTTTTGTAAGGAAAAAGACACTGGCAGGTGGGATGAAAAGTAACCTACAGAATCAGAGAAGCTTTTCAGCAATTCTACATCTGATGGAGGGCTAATATGCAAAATATGTAAAAGCTGAAGAAATTAGACGTTAAAAAAACAAACAATACAATGAAAAAAGGGTTTCAGACCTAAACAGAGAATTTGTATTAGAATTCTAAATAGCTCTGAAATACTGAATATCTGAATTTCCCCGCCACAGACATACACATAAGGCTCAAGAAATATTGGATAATTGAGACTAAAATAAAGTAATAGCCAGAACATCAGTAAGTTTTCTATGATGCTGTTTCTCCAAGTAATGTCAGAAACAACACCCATAAATCTCATTATTATGCCCGTGTAGACAGAGGTTAAGGAGGAAACCAATAGACATGTGAAAGTGGATGGAGACTTGTCAGAAACCCTCATTCTCACTCAATGAACTGTAAACAACTAAAATTGATGTAGAAATAATGTTCTCTTGTCAAAAGCACAGCAATTAATTATTGAATGGCAAACGATCAGACCTAAAAAATACACATACAATTAACAGTGTACAGAACAGACTAAATAGATTGTACATACTAATATGTGTATATATGTTTACACACATATGTATAAAACAACAATTAATCATAAATAGAGGCTTTGATTTGGGAGAAGGCAAGAATGTGCACATCAGAGCTTTATTTTAATTTGAATTCAGGATTAAAATTTTTAGAAGATAGAATAGAAAGGTATATGCTTAAGCTGTGGAAAATAAAGGTGGGAAAAAGAAGTAAAATTAGAAAAAAATGGAAAAATAGATGTGAAACCAAAAGAAATATTGAAAATAATTATGATGTGCTTCTAAAACTTCCCTTTCCATTAATTTCTCAATGCTGTATTTACATAATATGCAATTTAATTAAAATATAAAAGTCATCATATTAATGACTAAAATTTTACATGTGTATTATTATGCTAACCACAAATAGAAAAAGCTTTAGAAAAACATAATCAAATATCATTCCCACATTTTACACCTTTGTTTATCAATAATAATAAGAATATTAAGGCTGAACAAAGCATAAAAGTTTCAATTGTCACAAAAATGTAACAGAAATATAGGCAGATTAATTTTATGCTATAAACATCTAATGATAAAAAACTGACACCATTATTTCTCAGATTAATTTATACATTAGATAGGCATTGGCTGATACGAGCAATTTCATGAAGCTTCTGTTATTTGCAAACCAAAATCCAATAAAGAGAAAAAAGATTAATAAAATGTTATTATAAATATCAAATATTAGAATACACAAGCTAACAAGTTTTAAAATAACAGCAAATGATCATTCTCTATGATCGCTCACTCCATCACCCAGATATTCAATAATGTCTCAGGCTCACCATCTTTTAATCAATGTAGTTGATATTTCATTAAATAGATTCAAAGAGAGATATGAACTGATGATGCCAATTGTTTAAGGAAGATGTGTTGACCAAATCCACTATACTTTAAAAATAAAAGTCCTTTAAAACAAGACTCAAGGCATTTAAGGACGTGCATAATATATTTTTAGCCAATATTACTGTACTGATAAAATAGTCAAACTATTTTCACCGAAATCAGGAAAATGGATGGTTTTCCACATCCTGTATGTATGTTTTATATAGTGTTGTAGACTTAATCAGAACAAAAACTAACAAACAAACAAATAGAAATGAATAATAAAAGCCATAATCAGGAAACAGAGCATTCCATGTGTCCTGACTTGGAGAAATTGTGATATTTTCTGAGACCAAATACTGCACCAGAAAAATCGCTAAACCTTGAATACATACATACATACATACATACATACATACACACACACACACACACACACACACACACACACACAGAGAGAGAGAGAGAGAGAGAGAGAGAGATGAAGAGAGGGACAGAGGGAGGGAGAGAGAGAGATCCAAAGGCCAAATGAGATATCAACATTAAAATCAGTATCATTTGTAAATATCAAAAATATAAATGAAGAAAGCTAATGAAGATTTTCTGTAGTATTAATTCTCTTATAATGAGTTTATGGTGATGCCTCATTTAAAATTTGTCTATGAACCACTGCCTTAGGTCCTTCTCCAGCTGCAGCACATATCCTGGTTTTCATTTGGTACAGAGCTGTTCTTATTAAGGAATTTAACAATTTCATTACTTTAAGAGATATTCAAAGTGAATTCATGTGATAAATAAGAGATTTCTTATATTAATCTTAATTGCAGAACTTGTCAAATACCAGATTAAATGTTTAAATTTTGTGTCAGGTATACATCAAACTCGTAAGTTTATTTCTATACTGCATGTAAAACATATGAAAGAATTACATGCATGTCACCTTTGAGGTCTCATACATTCTCTCTAGATTAAACCTATGTTTCAAATTTAATGAGAACATTTCATAAGAGAATCATCTAATTCTAAAACTATGACATTAATTGAGGTTGTGGAGAGTAGGGAAAATATATAAATAAAATATTGTATGATGAATAAGAAATATACTCCTTATACCTTAATATTTACAACCCAAGATGTAGATATAGCTAAAATATATACTATGGTCAAATCAGGTAAATTATCTAAACAATCTGTGAGGCCAGGCCTTGAATTCAAATGTAATACCCATGAAAGTAAAGAAATATAATACAAAATAGAAGATTCATGGAAAAAGAAGTTGAAAGAATTTTTTTCTACGTGTCAACAAGAACAAATTTAATGTATTTCCTATAAAAGAGTATGCAATTGAAAGATTTGGACATTTTAATATGGAAATTAGGTCATAATTACTTGTTTATTTCTTTACACATGCATTTAATTAAAAAATCTACTTAATGTAATTGTATGACAAATCATGTATTTATAATATTGTACCAGCCAAAATACAGATACCCAAGAAAAAATACCCAAGATCAGATTTTCTTTCTTAATAAGATTCTAGAATACAGAATAACAAAAAAATGGGTAAGTAATTTTTTTACTACAAAAATTTATACATAAAACTGGTGTGTGGACTTTCAAGACTAAAAACATGCGACAATATTTGTCTATAATCAAAATCAGTGAAATTTATTGCAAAATACTTTTAGGGAAGTTCATCTAATATTACAGAGAACATACATGGTTCAAATGTAAAAATGAGCTACCACTTTAGTATCCTTTTTTCAAATGTTTTGTTTTAACTATCTTGGTTCTATTTTATAGCAAATATTTAGCATATGTACACATTTTAATTGTGAATACTTTTTAACTTTTCTAGACGTAATAAAGTACATACTATAGACTAAGGATGAGCATCAACATCAATGGGCCATAAACTCTTGCAATGGCATCCTGACTACAATGTATTTTAGTATAATGATGGCCCAAAGCTTGTGGAAATAGTAAATCAGACCCAAATTTTATTTAAGTTCTACTACACGAGATGGAACCCATCACTGATTCTACTTAGTGACAAAGTTCCCGAAAGTAGAGAGTTCAGAGAGCTTGGGTAAAACTGAACACTACTTTTCTAAGGGAAAAAAAACCTGATAAATTACATTTTACTATACTGGCTATAATCATAGATTAAAGCCTTGGTCAGTCATCATTAGAAGATATTCCTCCTGTTACAGGTGGAAAGATCAGATAGACTCACGGCCAGACAACATGCAGAAAGTGAGAGACCTGGGAAACCTCACGTCTAGATGAGATGTCTCCATCAAATTCCTTCCGTTAGGGATTTGAGAAGACCATGAATGAGGAGGAAGATAGAGGGTAGAAGCAGAAGGGGATGGAGGACACCAGCACACACAAACACAGCCATCATAATACCCAGTATATAGCACCTATGAAATAGCAGATCCTCCTGGAAAAGTATACCTTTTTCTTATATTATATGTATTTTGTTTAATTAATTATTTTCTCTCTTTTTAATCCTACAGGTCATTTATATGTATGTATGTATATGTGTGCATATATGTATATATGTGTATATATATGTATATATATATGCATTCAGGTTATACATTTTTAGGAATTTGTAAGCTTGCAACTAGTGAATCTTGCATCTATATGTTACTTGTGACTTTTATTGCTCCCTTAGCCTGCTTATTTTTGCTGTCCTGTTCTAACGGCTTCACTTTTGTTCTATGCGATCATATCCTATTACACTTTTTCTTATTATTCTTCCTTAGAAATCAGTTTGTTTTCTAATGAGAGACGGATGGGAGTGGATCTGAATGAGAAGAGTGGTTGGTAGAAATTTGCATGAGGAGAAAAAGAGGAATCCATAATCAGGATATATTATGTGAGGAAATCATCTCTTTCCAATAATAGTAAAAATAAATATAAACCTATACATACACACCTATTTTTCTGAATTCTCCACAAAAAAACAACAGGTTTTGTTCAGAGATGAGTGGGGTGATCCTTTGTCTCCAACTCAAGGCAACAAAACAAAACAATTAAGGGCACGTTAATTTTCTGCATAAGATGACATGATATATGCACATGACTCAGCAATGCTTTGAAATAATTATGGCTGATAATATGAATCTAATAGAACCTAGAGATGTCTAACCTATTCTGGCTCTAGAATAAAATACTTTTTCAAAACCTGTAATACAAAAAACAAAATAATGTTCTTTCTAGTGGTAGATGTTTTCACAGAGCACCCAAACAGGTAAATGAAATCAGCATTAGGATAAACTGATGACACTTCTGCATACAGAGGCTAATAATCATTTCTGTGATATTAACTTTCCAACAAAAAACCCTCAAATGGAAACATCATAATTTTATGCTAAGTAAATATATCTGTCCCATTCTAAATTGTCAAGTATCAGTCTATGTAGTTTATGTTTCTAACAGAGTATGCCACCTCGATTCTACTTTTTCTAACTATGTGAGTCATGCTAGGCAGAGAATGCCACATGACTGAGTGTGTGTTTTCATAAGGCAGGGAACCAACAGATCAGAGCTCTCAGATCAAATCCATGCAGCACTTTTGCATTTATCTTTTTACATGAGGACACAAACCCATCCCTCTAGGTACTGGGCACTAGTCAGTTTACAAATTGATCTGTCATGATGGATATTTTAGTGATGAACATTATTAGTTTTTTTGAAAATATATCTTGTGATAAAAATGAGTGTAGAAGGACAGAATGAAGAAAAGCCCTCACTGTGTAAGCATGTATTGAAAGACTCAATAATAAGCCTCATTCGAAGGAAAGATGAGAAAATATCACTCTAAATAAACTATTCAGAAAGATTATGAGAGGCAGAAAAATAGGACAGAAGAGAGAAAGGAAAGGAAAGTGTACAAAGAAAACATATAACCTTTGTAGAAGAAACTTAACAAAGCTGCTGAGCAGAGACATACTTACCGTAGAACCAACCATCTCTTCCTGAAGCTTTTCTATGAGCTTCTCTCTTGGGGGAAAAATAACTTGCTTTAATAGCTCCTAGTGTCTCTCTTGAGGATTTGTATTAAAAGCTTCAGCAAATACCATTCACCTGCTACAAACCAACTGATGGTCTACAGAGCCTCAGAAAGCAGAAAAAAGCAAAAAGCATGTTTGGTCTTATCTACCTTCTTCCTTGGAGCTCTTTACCTTTTCTTTGTTTCTGTCTGTGTGTCTGGCTGACAGCTGTCTGTCTTCTGGCCCCTGGTGTCTCCCTCAGTTCTCTACTCTCATTTTTCTCCTCTTGTTTCTCTTGAGCCTAGAGATTCCCTCTCTCCACCAGCTCATGTATCTTTTCTCCTGCCTCGCAACTGGCCAATCAGCTTTTTATTAGACCAATCAGATGCCTTAGGTAGTCAAGGTGAAGCAAACACAGCACATCTTTACATAGTTAAACACACATCCTTACATTGTTAGTCTAATGCAGCATAAAGAAATGTAGCACACCTTTACACAGTGAAAGTAATATTCTGCAGCACAAACAAATGTTAACACCTCTGTGCTTAGTTAAAATAATATTCCACAACACATAATGTTGTTAGGAGTCATTTTATTACTAATAAGTTCTTGTTGTTGTTTATTTACTTATTTTAGAAAAATAGTATTTGGTTTTACTTTGTATCCCCGTGAGTCAACCATATTCCAGGGCAGGTCAGACCCCATGTCTAAGAGTTGCCCAACATCAGCATCAAACAGACTCGGGGTGTGTGTGAGGGTAGGGGGGTGGTGGTGGTGGTGTGGGGTATGTGTGTGCTTGCGTGCGTGCGTGCGTGCGTGCGTGTGTGTGTGTGTGTGTGTGTGTGTGTGTGTATATATACACATGCATCAATTTACCTTTTGTTTTAGATTTTCTCATCTTCTGTCTCTTTTCTGTGGCTTTTCATTTTTAAATCTTTATGTTTTTTCCAGTTTTTTGTTTTTTTTTTCATGAGAGAGGACATCAAATGAGTGGTGAGTGAAGGAAAGAGGATCAGAGAAGAGCTGAGGGAGGAAGAATTTATGAAAATATGTAAAATGTTTACAAAACATTTTTAAGTAAAAAATTTAAAATTAATCTTAGAGGTTTTTTAGCTCCATTATTAGGCTTATTCCTAGGCCTTTGAAAAGCTGCTATTAGTGGGTTAATTTCCTAATTTATTTCTTCACATGCTCATATGCATATGGGAAGATGAATAATTTTATAAAATTTAATTTTCTGTTCTTAAGTGTTATTTAAAGCACTCATCACATCCAAAAGTTTCCCTGGTGTCTTGGGACTTGTACTTATATCATCACGTTATTTTGAAAAAGAACAGTCTGTTATATTCTTTGACTTTTATTGCCGCCTTACTCTGTCATTTCCAATTTTCTCAAGTTAACTCTTAAGACTCTTTATTAAACAAGACTGAAGAGACTTTGTATATTTTTCTTGTTAAAATTTTATAGGTAAAGTTTGGAGAGATGGCTCAGCGCTTAGCCCTTGTTGCTTTCAGAGGACCAGGGTTCAGTTCCAGTACTCACATGACTTCACACAAGCAGGGGACCCAGCACGCTCTTCTGAACTCCAAGGCACCAGGTTCACACATGGGTGCACACACATAAATTCTGGTAAAACACTCATAAAATAATAAATCTTAAATATTACAATTTTAAAGGTAATATATCTTTTTCTCTGCTCTACGCTGTTGTCTTAAGTTTGACATACACATCCTTTGTTATGTGAGCTCTGTTCCATGTATGCCTGGTTCCTTTAGAGTTTTATCATGAAAACTTGCTGAGCTTTGTGAGATGACAGTTTTTGTTTCTATTAAGAATTATATTCCATGGGATTTTTCTTCCCTTTGAATTCATTGCTGTTCTTCTTGGTTGGATTTCTGAAAATTCAGTTTTGTCTTCCTTCTTTGAATTAATCCTTTGCTGTATTTGGACATGCTTGGTTACTTTCTGTCTCTCCTGTATTTGTGTATCAATCAAATGAAATGTATCATTTCCTGTCTTCTCATGGATAATTTCTCTAATGTTTCAGTTTATGGTTTGCCTCTGTTTATTATCTGTAGTGATACTTGTCTAAAGTGAATTGTGTTAATTTGTGATTATCTTGAAATACATTTTTCCAACAATTTATAAGGAAGTTTCCCGAGTGCAACAATGTGGATGAAAGTTTTTTTATTTCAGAACTTTAAATATTTATCCCATGTACCCTTGGTTTTAGGATCGATATTATTCTGGGAGATTGGTACTTTTAAGTTGCCATTGTTCAATTAGTGATTTCAGTATTAATTAGCTTTTTTTTATGTTTTCCATTTTATATGGAAGGACTAGAAGAGGCCTTGCCATTGTTCCTAACACAAAAGGCTGAGAGAACAATGGGGAGAAATGGCTGGTTCTCTAGTACACACATCTCAAGTTAGTAGTCATGTCTATTTTTCTGTTAGAAATGATATGATGTATTGATACCTTCAAATCCATCAATTATGTGCGTCTTATAATGTTATTGAAAGTGTTCAGTTTTGTTAACTTTTTCCTCCTTGGATATAGGAAAGCATTCCATCTATTGGTACATGAAGAAACTCTAGTTTGTTCTTTCAGGGTGTGCTGACGTTCAGGGATGTGGCTGTGGAATTCTCCCAGGAAGAGTCAGAATACCTAGACTCTGTTCAGAGGGCTTTGTACATTGATGTGATGTTGGAGAATTACAGCAATATTGTCTCTGTGGGTGAGGATATTTTTTTCTTGCAGAACTCCTAATTCAATCCACATCAATTTATCTTTGCATAGCTTGAGGGACTTGACCTGGGAAAGGACAGTGAAAGAATAATAGAAGAAACAGACACATGAGCACAGAGGAAAGCTAGGATCAGGTGGACTTAGCTGTTAGGTAGAGAACCCACAGCACCCTGGAAGCTCAGTGTATTTGTTATGCAGAGCTGAACAAAGAGATGGGCTCTTGCATGTAGCTGAACAACAAAATGTAGTTATCACATATGGATAAACAAGGATGCAGGTTAATGGCATACAGCTGAATGAAAGGGACAGGTTTAGTTAAACTCAATAGGAGCAGTCACTGTAGGGAAGCAGTCTTCAGGCCATAAACATCCAGGAGAAGAAGCTAAGGTGGACATTTTCTGCACACACCATCAATGTTTCCACTTAGACTCCAGAAGAAGGCTTTGCTCTTTCTGAGCCTCACCTGAAGAGGAAGACTTTGTCATTTTCCCATGGGTCTGAGACTGTGGTCTTGGGTATGGCCAGTTCTGTCACAGTAGACTTTCACTCAGGACTTCACAGACTCATGGCTTCTTCATCTCCTGACATTCATCCTTGGATCAGCTTTTTAGATGTGTAGATTCTGTGTGAAGCTGTTTCAGAAACTAAAGGAAAGTATCAAAATTTTGGTAGTAGAAATGAAGTTTTTCATGGCATTATGCATTTGTGTTGTGTTCCTTTAGGAGGTATTGTGCATCCTCTGTTTTGGTTCTATAATACATTCAGGAATTAGGTAACATAGTGTGTCCACTCATATCCCGAAGGTCCATTTTCATCATCCATCTGATACAGTTTTAAAATACACTGGCTGAAAACGCTTCCTAAATATCTTTGAGATAGTGACAGGAAATAACAATTGGCAATTTGTTTCTAGATCCATTTATGTTTTTCTCTGGTCATCTGCTGAGCACAGTATTGTGTTAGCTTAGATGTCCAGGTAACTTTATGAAGAATTTAGCAAGGAGGGTTATGTGCCATTTTACAAAGCACAGGAATTGTCTGCAAGGTAGACTTGGTCACCTCTTTGAAGCCAAGCAGAATATCCTGAAATATGTAGAGAGGGGACAACGAGCAGATAGAAAATCAGGTGGGGTTGATAGAATGAGCAGGTCCAAAATTAGGGGCTTAAGTGAGACACGAAGTAATATCTCTACAAATCTTCACCACATTCATTTCCGCACACAATAATTCTTGGCAAGTTTACTTTGTAAGTTGTTCTTAGTTATTTGACTTAATACTAGTATACACATGGTGCCATCTTGAAATGATTGTATGTTTTATAATCTGTCAAATGTCCACAAAGTAGAATTATTTTTTTAATTTCTTTTCATATAAATATGTCTTTATATTACGTTCCTCATTTAAAAATATTATAATCTACTATGAC
The DNA here is from genome assembly GCA_033318265.1 of Phyllotis vaccarum. NCBI lineage: Eukaryota > Metazoa > Chordata > Mammalia > Rodentia > Cricetidae > Phyllotis > Phyllotis vaccarum. Next base: position 145,925,306 of record JARWLC010000003.1, on the reverse strand, counting down.
TCTTTCATTAAGTAGGTTTATTCTGTGATTTCCTACCTTGTAAGTATGTCACTCACTATGTTGCATCCTTAATAGAATTGCCCTTTCAGAAAGTAATGTCAGGAATCAGAGAAAGCAGTGGCCTGGGGAAATTTCCATTTAAGGAACTAGGGAAAACACAGTAGTATGTGGAGTTGAGTCAACATAGGGTCAGAAATAAACAGTTATTGACAATAACATCTCTTCCTCTAATACGCTACAGCATATGATATCTAGTAGAAATATTTATTTTGTCCTCATTATTTTTGAAACCCTAACATGATTTTCAGAAAAATTCACAATGAAAATTTTAGGTAAGCATTTTATATTAAAAGCAATTAAGAATTCTAAGGTATAATCTTTGCTGTATCCACCTGGTGAGGACAATATTATGAATGCAGTACTGGATTAAGTGATTCCTGTGGTAACTTCTAGAAATTTTTAAATAAGTAATGTATTCTAAATATAGTCAGAGAGCTCCATCCCAAATTTAATTCTTATTTCCTCAGTTACTTGTGCCAAGTTATATATTTTATATAAGAATGAAGGGGACAGTGTAAATCATTGACCCTTGAATTAGTCCATACATTTTTTTGAGAATTCATGACAATTATAATGGGCAAAACATCAACCTCTCCTCTACTGAGAACTCTAGTAATAAATTACCAGTTTACTTAAAATAACTTATAGAAACAGTCATATATTGAATCTGTTTAAATTTGTATCTAACCGTTTTAATCTCAATGTACTCAACTTTCAGAGAACTATTGCATGTGTGCTCTTGTCCACCAACATATGGATAATGAAGAGACATATTCTAAATGCAGTGAGATTGACAAAATGCATCATGAATCCACCCGATGCCCGGTTTATAAAACAAGGCATACTACAGTAAATTCTAATAACTTTGGCTGTGATTATAGTCATTGGATTGCCTCGACTGAATCATCAAACATATATAGATATAAACATACATATTTTTAATATAAAATAGCCCACTGGAGAAGAAACTTGCAAATATAAAAACTCATCACTTGCCTCTACCTACAAAATTATTCAACAGGCAATCTGTATTGGAGAGAAAACACACAAATTTAGGGGAAAATGCTTTGGTTCTTGCTCAAGCTTCAGTGGACTTTCAAGAATTCCTCCTGGAAAGAAAATGTATAAATGTGATGTTTGTGACAAATACTTTACCCATTGCTCAAATCTTAGAACACATAAAAAAATTCATACTGGAGAAAAACCTTATAGATGCAGAGAATGTGATAAGTCCTTTCTTCAGTTGTCAGCACTTAAAAGCCATTACATTGTTCATACTGGAGAGAAGCCTTACAAATATCAGGAATGTGGCAAATCTTTTGCCCACTGTTCCACTTTCAGGAGATATAACAAAATCCATACTGCTGAGGAACTTTATAGTTGTCAAGAATGTTTCAAGGTGTTTTATCAGTTGTTATATTTTAAAAGCCATTACAGAACCCATAATGGTGAGAAGCCTTACAAATGCAATGAATGTGGTAGATCCTTTATTCACTGTTTTTCTTTTAGAAAGCATCAGAAAGTACATTCTGTAGAGAAGCTATTCACATGCAAAGAATGTGGGAAGTCTTTCCTTGAGCTGTCCCATCTTAAAAGGCATTACAGAACCCATACTGGAGAGAAGCCTTATAAATGTGAAGTGTGTGACAAATTCTTTACCATGAACTCAATTCTGAAAACACATCATAAAATTCATTCTGGAGAGAAACCTTACAAATGCAAAGACTGTGACAAATCCTTTACCCAGCATTCAAATCTTCGAAGGCATCAGAAAGAGAGTTCATGCTGGAGAGAAGCCTTACAAGTGTCAGAATTGTGACAAATATTTTACCCGGTTATCAACTCTTAGAAGACATCAGAAAATTCATACTGGAAGTAAAAATACCATTGTAAATAAGGTGGCATAGTTTTTATCCTGATCTTTAGCTTTGCCAGCCACAGCAGGACCCACAGTTAAAACAAACAAACAAACAAAAAAAAAAAAAAACAAAACAATCAAACCCTTTTGAAATCCTTTAATGAAGGTTGAAATCTTAGAAAATATCACAAGAATTGATACTGAAGAAAATTCATGCATGTGTAACAGTGTGGACAAATTTTTAAGAAAAACATTTTTGAATTTGTAGTCCCATATCAAAAGTAGATACAATGAGGGCAAAAATGTATGTAACCTAAGAAATGTGACCAAGCTTTTTATTTTTTGTACCAGTTTTATTACATATCAGAAAACCTGTACTGAAGAGAAACCATATAAAATGTATATACCAATGTGCCATCTTCATTTCTTCATTGGAAATTCCATAGATTACAAAACCCTCAAAATACAGTTTGTCAAATCTTCTTTTCTATGGCTAAAAATGTAGATACATTAGAAAATTCACCCTGAGAGAAACCTGAGTTTGTCTTTTATTCTACCTTCAAATTAGTCATTCTGTAGTAAAATACTTCAAATATCAAGAGTGGGAAGCCTTGACGGAGACATGTGAATGTAAACAACACATTCTCATGAATAGTACTCTGAAGTCATCAAGAATGTGCAGGGAAGTCACTTTTAAGTACTCAACATTGGGGAGGTATTAATCCTGCTTTAAAGTGCAATTAGAAGTGATATTAGAAAGATGAAGGCATAAAGCTACATAGATATAAAGACCATGTATTATAATGAACAAAACAATGAATACATGAATTCATCATGGATTTCAGTGGGATTGGATTCTTATATTTGCGCAAATGAAAAAATACTGTTTGGAAACATTTAATTTTTTTGTATTGCCAATATTGGAATTTATTGAATTAGAACACAGTAGGTATTTCACAGTTTGTTGAAATGTAAATACGTGTGGTCTTGCTTGCAAATGATTATTTGATAATTTGTATCAACTGCTGCTCATCAAGCCCGACTGTAAGATACAGAGAAGTTATGGAGTTAGTGACTGGCCCCTGACTCCCTGAGACACCAGTCAGCTGGGGAGAATTCTTTAATGCCAGTTTCAGATTTGCATGGTAAACAACGCTCCATGCCTTCTTCCAGCTCACATATTCTTGTTACCTGCCCCTCAGTGGTCTCAGAGCCTTGGAGGGTGAATTAGTCAGGGTTCTCTAGAGCGATGCTTCTCAATCTTCCTACAGTTCCTCATATGGTGGTGATCTCCAACAATAAATTATTTTCATTGCTACTCATAACTAAATTTTCTATTGTTATGAGTTATAATGCAAATATCTGTGCTTTCCAATGGTGTCAAAGGGGTACCAACCACTGCTCTAGAAGACCAGATCTGATAGGGTGAATATAGATATATTTTTAAAAAGACTTGTTAGAGTGGAGTACAGGCTGTGTGGCTAGTTCCAAAATGGTTGTCTATTGATAGAAAGTCTAAGATCCAACAGTTGTTCAGTCCATGAGGCTAAATGTCTCAGTTGGTCTTCATTTGGTCATTGGAATCCTCAAGAATAGGGTTTTTTTTTTTCTTTTTTAAGTCTTTTTTCAAAATTGAAAATAAATTTTCTTCATAGCATATGTTATGACTAGAGTTCTCCTGCCTGCAGTTGCTCTAGGATCTCCCCACATTTCATCCACTGAAATCAAAATCTTCTCCTTTCCTCTATCATTAGAATATATGCATCTAGTCTGGTAATGGCCTTTCTTGGTCCAGGGTGGGCAGAGGTCCAGATACACAGACCTGCTGCTCTAGACCCCTTAGCTACCCACCACTGCTCAGGCCCCCACAAATGTCTCAGAGGCTTATATTAACTTCATGCTGTTTGACCTATGGCTCAGACACATTGCTATCTAGCTCTTACATCTTAAATCAACCCATTTCTATTAATCTGTCTGCCATGTGGCCCGTGACTCACCTGTGTTCCTTACATGTTGCTCTTTTGGGCTTAGGGCTTGGTCTGTCCTTGACTCTGCCCTGCTTCTCCTACCAATGCTGTGATTTTCCCTCCTACTTTTTCTATGGTGTCTGTCATGGGCCAAAACAGCTCCTTTATTTAAAGATTAATATTCACGGCAAACAGAAAGTTATTCCAATATCAATCTAGAATGATAATGATAATAATAAACCAGAATAGGAAAAGTAGTATATTCTAATACCAGGAAAGGAGTGCTTCAGCCGCAGGATAGATGAACCAAATAGAGTAGGGGCAAACATCAAAAAGAAAAGGATTCCTTATCCCATGTCTATAGAGCTGCCACTAGAAGTTGTGGCTCAGATTGACGGTGGGCCTTTCTACCTGGAATGATCCAATCAGAAGTCCCTCAAAGTTTTGTTCATCTGTTTGGGTTCTGATTGACTCCAGATGTAGTCTGTTGACAACGTAGACTAGCTGTCAGGATCCATGACTTCTAACTTGTGTTCCTTTACTTAACTCCCTGTTTCTAGAACATTGATGATGGTGAGTACAGTTACTTCATTTTTCTTAAAAGTCAAGTGAGAAAAAGGAGAAACAGCAGTATCCAAAAAACCTCTTAATAGCTTTTATGACCTTTGATTACAAACACAATATTTGGAAGCAGCTTTGTCAGTATATTGTGTAAATTAAAGCTGTCATAGTTGTGTGGTGTCCTAACTAGGGTCCTCAAATCTGTTGGCCACAGGTTTTGTCTAAGTTTGAAGTTGTAGATGTGAATTTCCTTTGTGGTGCAGGTTGTAATTCTAATCAGACAGCTGGTTATCTTTATATCAGCCTAACCACTATTACACTAGGCTACACAGCTTCTCTGACCCTTTTATCATGATGCATACAAAAATCTATACCTGAGTAGGACTTTTTGCTATAATCCTTCCCAGAAATCTTAGTAGCATCCCCTGGCAGTGTCTAGTTTTGGAATGCAATCAGCATCAATGACAATTGTCTCTATTCCTCTAGGGGCCACTTGAGCCTCCTTTGCCAAGGTCTCCTTGGGAGATGTTCCCTGCACAGCAGTAGGATTTTACATAGACTTGGGGCATCTGACAGCTCTTGCTTTTATTCTCACAAAGTATACTTGTTAACTTTTATGATTTCTTATTCTTAGCTCTTTAGATACACTTGTCCATCTTTCTAATGAGTCTCTAAATCTAAAAATCACTCACAGGTTAATATTCTATTTTCTGTATATCGCCTTTTTTTTTTTCAAGAAGAATTCCAGGGCCACCATGTAAGGTATAGAACCACCATCCCAGTGCAAATAGTACAGTTATGAAAATGTTTTGGTGAAGCATTCTGAAAGTAGCATTTTTGAGCAAATGTCTGGTGTTCAGAGAAGCCTACAGCTGAGAAGATTCTAAACCAAACTGATAGGCAATACTTAACACAGCATAGAAAGATTTTATCCTTTGTCACAATTTTTCTGGCTGTCTCAGTCTACATATTTTTACAAGACCTCTACATGTATTTTTCTACGTTCATGAACTCGGTGAGTCTACCTCTAGTGCACAAGGAAATAATCACCCATTCTTTGGGAGGCTATGCCTGTACTCTGTCTATTCCAGCTGAATGAACTGTTTCTGCACAAAGGAGAGAACTGTATGTGGTCTACTTAGGGGACAACTGATCACCATTTGTTAAAAGTAACCTATTTAGCATATGTCATTTTATACACGAGTGATGTTTATTATATTAATAACTCTGAACACTGCATATATTCAGAGCACAACTGCTGTCAGTATCAACCAAAGCCCAAATATTTTTAACATTAACACACCATTGTTTTATTCAATCACTGGACATGGTTCTCACCTGCAGGTCCCCTTCCCACTCTGTTGTGGAAGGGCTGTACAAGCTTCCACCCCTGAACACATCCTGTGACTATTTTGCAGGAGCACAGTAGTAATCAATATTATCTCTTTGTTCTTGGGCTTGTGTTTGTTTTCTTTGTTTCTTTGGACCTCTAGTTACTGGCTAGCCAGTCCTTAGGATTTCCAAGGACTCATCAGCACTAAATTTGGTCTTCATTTTTTTTTTGATTATTTTTGTTTTGTTTATTATCCACTTTCCCTAATGGCAATCACATGATGTAAATATACCACATTGAGAGTTCTCTGATGTTCATCAGAGATGCCCATTATTTCTGTCCAGTCCACTCAGAAATCAAATCCACTAGAGGACTCAGTAAAGCCAATGAAACTATAGGAGTCTTTAGGGTTCAGATAAATTGACCTCACTCCCGTAATGAACAGCATCTTACCAGACTGCTGAAATGGGATTAAATATCCCTTTCACCTTTGTTCTTCAGCTTATCTATTTTTTTAATATTCTACTCATCTCTTGGGTTCCACATTTTTGGATACCTGGAAAAGCTCTCTAAGCATAGATTTGAAGTATAATAGTTTTTCCTTTGTCTCTTGCCTACTAAAAAGTATAAAAAAATATAATTTTTTGTATTGTTTTTGTTTTTTGAATCATGCTTATTTTTTTAAAAAAGCAATTCCCAATGAGTAGCCTTATTGGCCTAAACTAATTTTTTTATGCATAGTAATGGCTATATAAGTTTTGTAACATCCTTTTGACAACCACACTCTTTACTCTTATAGGACATAAAATTTGTTCTAAACATTTAACCTTGTTTTAGGTCATCTCTGTACTCTCTGTTCCTCACTGGTCAGCCAGGTTTGCCATGACATATCACACAAAGAAAGATGCCCCATTAGGATTTTACCACACACTTCCCCAACCTAAAAGTTGAAAGTCTATAAAGATACAAGAAATTTACAGAACACCAAATAGACTATGCCTCCCAAAAAACATCTGCTTACCCCATAATAATCAAGTCACTAAACCTACAGAGTAAGGAAGAAATATTAAGAGCTACAAAGTAAAAAGGTCAAGTTACCAATAAAGGCAGATCCATAAGAATAACATGAGATGACTCATTGCAAACAATGAAAGCAAGAAGGTCTTTTTCAGATCTTATACAGACACTAAAAGACCACATTTACCAGCCCAGAGTATCAATCACCATAGGGAGAGTAAGCAAAATATTTCATGACAAATCCAGATTTAAACAATACCTACCCAGAAATCTTGTCCTACAGAAAGCCCTAGAGAAAAAATTGTAAGCTAGATATACCTATGAAACCACAAGCAATAGCTAATCACACAAAGGAAAACCCAAACAAGGGAAACACACACCATACCACCAAAAATAGCAAGAAATATCAATTACTGGTCATTAATATCTCTTAATATTAGTGAACTCAGTTTACCTAACCAAAAAGACAGGTTAACACAATGGACACAAAAACAGAAGCCATCCTACTGCTACATAGAAGAAACACACCTCAAATTCAAAGATGGACACTGGCTCAGAGTAAAGGGTTGAGAAAAAACTTTCCAATTAAATGGACCTAAAAAACAAGTTGGTGCAGTTTTCCTAATAGCTAACAAAATAGACTTCCAACTAAAATCAATCGAAAGACATCTGGAAGAACATTACTTATTTATTGCAAGAAAAATCCACCAAGATGAATTCTCAATCCTGATGATTTATGTCCCCAAAATAAAAGGAGCCAGATATGTATAAGAAACATTACTAAGGTTTAAATCTTGTATCAAACAGCACCCTTTCCTAGAGAGAGACTTAAATACCCTACTCTCACCAATGGATAGGTCTACCAGACAGCAATTTAAGAGAGAATTAAGGGATGTAACAGGTGTTATGACTCAAGTGGACTTAATAGATATATACAGAACTGTTCAACCAAACAGGAATAATTCTTTTTCTCAGCACCCAATTGAACTTCCTCTAAAATTGAATACATACTCGGTCATAAAGCAAATATCAGTAGATAACAAAAAACATGGGAATAACTCCTTATACCTGTCAGACCACCATGGTCTAAAGTTAGAGTTCAACAACAAGAAATATCCCAGTCTTCAAATTCATGAAACCTGAACATCCTCAGCCTCATTCCACATCACTTCTACTGTCTCATCTGTCTTCCTACGCATGCCATAAATACCTTCTTTGCCCAGTTGACTCACATCCAGGTTAAGATTAGAGATGTGGGCTACTACCTACTTGGTAGTTAGCTTTGAACTCACAGCAAGATCTCTGTCTCTAGATTTATGGGACTAAAGGTGTAGGGAACCACTCTTGGTTAGGCATAGGTCACCACTCCTGATCATTTCCCCATGTGGGATTAAAGGCATAAGTTAAGGCTCTCTGTGCATCCTGGATTGACTGTTCTCTGATAGTCTAGACTGGTTTTATTTAATATATGACATATCATCATAAGGCCCTGGATACTCTGTCTTCCACAAATAAAGGGCAGAAGGCTTTAATTAGCATCTAATAATCTGTTTTATGATACGAGAGAAAAATTTGCTTCAGATAAATAAATCAGAGCCATTTTGGAAGTTTCCTTACTAAACCAGCAACAACAATAACAGACAAACAAAATAACAGAACCCAGATAAATATTTATCACCTTCTGCAGCATCATAAAATTAAAAGCAATGAGAAGACTTTCACCTCCACATTTCTATATTATCCAATTCACAGAACCATTTAAGCAAACCAGGAGAAAGTTTTTATAATGAAAGTTAAGAATTTTTCTAAGTGCTTAGGTTTCAGAAACAAAAAAGGCGTCTAGAGAAAGAATAAAGTGCTACTTAAAATCTAGCTATGGCATATGTCTTCCTGATGCTGCACATCTGTGACAAGGCAGGACCTCAATCTCATATTCTTTTTGAGTTTGTTTCAAGCTTAACTAAAATTTGATCTTTCTGTTGAAGAGTCCTGTGGGAAATTACCAAATTCTATCCTAGGAACTCAAGCTCAGGATGCCCTAGCTAATTTATCTTAGTTTCTCATTCCATTGTCTCCTTGTGCAAACCTGTTCCTCCAACTATGCACCTACTTTCCTCCTGCCAAATGGTTTCCTTAGGTGAAGCCCACTTCACCCAAACTACTTAGCAAATGCTAGGACATGGTTCTCACCTTCAACAATCCCCCATCCTGGACATTTGGGGCTATGCCTACATCCTTGAATACCTGTATGCTGTCCTACACAGCTGAAATGAAGACACTGAATAAAAACTGTTTTGAGTAGATTTCTTCTGGAAATTTCCTGTATTACTTCTTCCTCCATGTAGTCCCTCTGACTTAAATTCTCTTCTTTGTCTCCTATATTATGGCCATGCTTATTCTTTCTATGTGATGAAGTGTTGATTCAAGTGCCAATTGTTCCAGACCAATAGGTCAATCTTCAGTAATAGTATCATAATGGAGGGTGCATAGGGATGAGAAGGATAGTAAAAATATATGATTAGAAGATTAAAGCTGATTCAGTAGGTCTTGCACAAACCTTTACTTATGCCAAGCAGTATTTTTAAAGTGCATTATCATCAAAATGACTCTAAGATTCCATAATACTGTCATAATGGACAAGATTAGAAACACAGGTGACAGCTTATGCTGGGGAGGATTTGGAGCAAGGGGAAATGGTGGGAGTACTGACTGGTACAGGCACTTTGGAAATCAGTCTGGCAATTTCTTAGAAAACTAGATGTCAACCTTTCACAGTCACTGCCATAGTGAACTTGGTCAAATACCAAAAGGATTTTCCATCATACTACAAGAAAAACTTACTCAGCTATACTCATAGCAGTTTATGTGTAATAGTACCTGGAAACAACTAAGATATCCCTCAACCTATGAAATGGACAAAGAAAATATGGCACATTTACACAATAAGAAATGACTCAACTTTCAAAAACAAGGAAACCAGGGAACTTGAAGGCAAATGGCTGAAACCAGAAAAACATCATCCTGAGTGAGGTAATCTAGACTGAGAAAGACTAACATAGTATGTACTAATTCATAAGTAAATATTAGGTGAAAAATAAAAAAAACAATTATAATCTATAGAATGAGAGAGACTAAGTAAGAAGAACGGTTCATGGGGCTACTCAGATGTCCTTGGAAAGGAGAAATATAAAAGATTTTATGAATGCACTCAGAGGAAAATAGTAATGGGCATAGGCATGATTGGGTTGTAGGGAAAAAGGGGGAGGTGTGTGAGGGGAACTTCTGGAAGTGAATATTTTGGGGTTGGGTGGAAACCTGATGCAGGGTATCTCCAAGGTGACTATTAGTCTCTTGGGAATAGCATATAAATCGCCTGACCTGACCATCTCCTGTGATTAGAAAGCCTGTGTCAATTTTTATCAGAGAAGAATCATCCAGTAACTGCTTGAGGCAGACACAAACCCACAAGCAAACATTTGGTGGAATTTGGAAAACTCCATGGAGGAGGAAGAGGAGAGGAAAGGGTTATTGTGATAAAGCTTACATAATCAACTAATCTGTGCTCCTAGGGGCTAGCAGAAACCGAACATACAACCAGGGATGCTGCCTGGTACTGACCCAGGCACTTTGCATAGATACAACAATTGTGTAGAATGGTCCTCTTGTGGGACTCTTAACAGGGAAAACGGAGGCTGTTTCTCACACTTTAACTCACTTTTCAGATGTTATTTCTCATTCTGATTACCTTGCCCAGGCTTAAAACTTGGAGAAGTGTTTAAGTATGTATCAACTTGATATGCCATGTTTTGTAGCTATTCATGGGCTATTTGCCCCTTTCTGCATTAAAGCAGAGGAGGAGTGGTTTGTGATGAGTCAGAGTGGATGGAGGGAGGGACTGAAAGGGGAGAAGTGTGAAGGCTGAGACTGGGATATAAAATAAATAAATGAATAAATTTGTTGATTTAATGTACAGCATCTTATATAATTTGGAAGTGGCAAACTCTGAATGTAAGCAGAAAGCCAAGTCAGAAAATATGGAAAAGATAACACAGAATAAGTCCAGCACAGCTACCTAAGAACAAATAACCACAGCCAGGCAGGAAGAGTCAGGTCCCATGTAATTACAATTATTACTGTTCAAAGGCACTGGATATAGCCTCAGATAGGCCTTGAAATTTTATTCCTAGACAAAGGGATAAAATTCCTAGACACATAAGGGAGAATAATAGAGAGAGAGAGAGAAAGAGACAGGCAGACAGACAGACAGAAGCAGAAATAGACAAATCAAGAACCTGGTGCACACCAATCTTTGATTGTTTTTAGAAAATAGATCGTTCAAAAATGGTTGCAAGATAGCTCTCTATGATTATCCTTCAGGTCACATTTCTAATAAGAATTCCAGATGAGTTACCCAGTATTCTGAGAATGGTTATAGATGTGTATAGTCAGTCCATTAGGATCTAACCATTGTTTTAGCTTTTACAGGATTCCAAAGAAATGCCTATGCCCTTAAGTCAGCAGGAAGCAACCTTATGAAAGACTATGCCCCCTTTCCTAGTAAGCTTTGTGCTCTTAAGGTTGTGGGTAATTGATTTGGGAATGCGTTTATATATGATGTGAATCTCAATCTTTAAATAAAGGAGCTGTTTTGGGCCATGGCAGGTACCATAGATGAAGTAAGAGGAGAAATCAAAGCATAGGTTGGAGAAGCAGGGCAGAGTCAGAGGCAGATTGAGTAAGCTGCCCAAGAAGAATCATGTAAGAAACACAGGTGAGCCACGGGAAGCGTGGCTGACAGATTAATAGAAATGGGTTAATTTAAGATGTATGAGCTAGCTAGCAATGTGCCTGAGCCATAGGCCAAACAGCATAAAGTTAATATAAGTGTCTGAGTCCTTTCTGGGGCTTGAGCAGCAGTGGGTGCAGCGGGCTACAAAGACGTCTTGGGCGGCAGGTCTGTGGGTCTTGGACCTCTGGCTGCCTGGGACCAAAGAAACCCCACTACTACAGGTAATCATTATTCTGATAGAATAGTTATAAGTTAAAATTGGGTTGAGGACAGAACAATAATATAGACTCAAGGATCTCTTTTGAAGAAGAGAAAGGGGAATAGATAGGATAGATAAAGATAGATTGTTCTACCTACATATAAACAATTTTTAGTCGAATATATGGGCTAAGCTAAAGACAATTTGCACTGGCATAGATATTTGTATATTGATACCAGTGTGAAATCATTTTATATGTTTAATTGAGATAATTTGTACATTGGTACAAAGTTTAATCTGAAATTGCTTTGTATAACCAAAGCAACTTGTACATCGATATAAAACTGAATCTGTAACTTTTATGTAAAATTGAATCTGTAATTGCTATATTTTATATATGCTTATACCTCTTTTTAAAATATTTGCACATTATTGTCATGTCCACTATACAATTTCAATCTCTATTTAACTATACTAGATATAATGTATGATTGTACTAGATATGATATATGCACAAGATGTTTTATATACCTCTGTTTGGATGATATATATGTATATACATGTCTAAAATACTGTGGCCACTTTACATGGTATATATACCCCGGCTAATGTTTGACAGTCATACTAAAAGTCATTGTTCAGAGATTATACACCCCTTATATAGGTAATCTAATTTTATAGTACAGGTTTTAATCCTTAGGACGATAAAGACTTCAGTCAACATTACTTAAGGTGCCATGACACAGTCATCTCAGATACAGGTTAGAATATCATAGATAGACAGGGTCTTCAAACATTTCATAGACTCAACGAATAGGGCATTTAATATTTGGAATTCGGCCGCGAGACACACGACGACTCCTGGTGTCATGCTCCTTTCCCAAGCTGGTGGTGAGCATCAAGGACACTCCTTTGGAGTTTGTCCTTTTGGCAGAGAATAGCCAGTTGGGTAAAGAACTGCCCTTATCTTGATTGCTGACAGTACACACATGATGTTCAAGATGGATGAACAAGATGACTGATGGAGACTGACAAAACCTGCTGGAATGGATAAGACAGTCCCTCCTAAATTTCCCTGCTTGTGAAAAGATCTGTCAGATACCATAGGCCTGTAGCCAATATGATAGATGCTCCAATGGTGCACAAAACCTTATGTGATTGTCCAGGTAGCTGTGTTGGTGATGTCTCCCAAATTTTGGAAGCCACTACTTCCATGTGCTTCAGACTTTCAGGTGATACATTTTCCTTCTCAGGTCTTGAAAGGGTTGAAGAATAGGTATTTAAGCTTGCTACCCTATTATCCCTTAGCAAGGAACATTCAGGTGTTGGATTTTCACTCTGCCAGATGAACATTTTACAGTAATTTATGCACCCTATCATCTACCAATATTCTAGAAACATATGATGTACTTTATACCTGTCATGTTTTGGTTGTAGTTTGTACTTTATCATCTCCTAGATACTACCTCATAATAATTCCTATTGTATATAGTCTTAGTTTGGAACCATCTTAGTTAGACAAAAGGGGGAGTTTTGGTGGGAATCAGGTGTCAACTGATAGGTCCGAAGATGCTTACCCAGGGTCCCCGGCTCTGTTCACTACATACATTGAACAATTTTCTGATTTTTTTTATATAATCCAAGACCACATTATGTAACACCTTTCATTTAATTTTCTCCAATCTTCTTGACATATTTCAGTTTGTCAATGATCTCTGGTTGTTTGTTCAATATCTTCGAGCAACTGTGAGTTCAGCTTAGATAAATATGTGGGTTTTCTTATTATGTCTTTGACCTCCCTGAATTCCAAAGTCTAGTTCTGGTTATCTGATTCATGAAAAATGTCCCCCAAAATACTCATTGGACTTGATTAAATTTTGGTCTAAGTTACATTTCTCTACACTGTAAAATAAGCAAAGAAATATTGGATTAATTAGGTCCCTTTAAAACACTCTTGATTTTTTTTATCAATTAAAGTTCAATATATCTCATAAACATTTCCCCGACTACCAATATCTCCTAACCTAGCTATTTATATTCAAAAAGTTAAGGCAGGCAAGAAGAGAAAACCATGGCAAACTTGGACAGCACTTTGCTTAAGATACGTGAATAAAAATTTTACTCTTTATTACTTCCACATTCATTCAGTTGCACTTTTACCTCACCTCGGTAGGAAAAATATATACTTTTTTCTTAATATATGTCACAGAATATTAAAGGAATTGAAATCAAGTACCTGATTGAGATTAAATCACTTTAGGGCACAGGTGTCACCAGCCAAACTGTGTTCTTTTAGGAAAAATTTAGGAGATAGTGGCAATTTACCATACATGTGTATGTGTAAGAAAAGAGCCAATTGTATAAACACATGTTGACAAATTATAAATTAAAGTGTAAATAAAAGTAGATATCTAGAAAATGTAAGGAGAACTGAATTTCCTAAGGGAAATATATTGCTTGAGAATAGACCCAAACAGGCCTGTATTGTAAAGCTTACCTAGCTCATATTTTATCATATAACTCTGAAGCACACATAAATTTCATAATATCCTTTTAAAATCAGATATATGAAAGTACATGTGCATTGAGCACAAGCCTATGTAATTCAAGACTATCAGTAGGCAGACAGACCCACCCATGGTGTCTTTCTTAATATCCAGATGTTCTTCTTTTCAGACAGTATTAAAAGTCTTTAGGCTGATGAGTAGATCAGCAGGCAATCTGTCTTCCCATAAAGCCTAGCAACTTGTGTTCACCCACAGTATTATTCTGTTTGAAAGAAAAAATTATATTTCCCATGTTGTCCTCCAACCTCTACATGAAGGAGAAAATATATACAGACCAAAGAGTGTATGTGGAAGGGTGTTGGAATAAAAATAGATCTGTATTTTTATTTATTTTATTAAGAGATTAATAAATACCCTTATTAAGGCGATCACAGTTCACTTGCTGCACATTGTATATGTAATTTCTTTTGCCTGTGAAAAAATAACTTCATATTCTGGGTATGGTCCTGAAAAATCTATGCACAAAAATTAGAGTAGACAGACACAAAAATGCATACCTTTAATTCCAGCAATGTCAGGGGTGGAGCTAAACAGAAAAAATCTCAGTGAGTTCAAACCTGCACTGGTCTACATACTTAGCACCAGACTAAATATGATTATGTAATGAGATTGCATTTCTACAATAATAACAATAATATAAACAACAACAATTAAATCCAAGATTATACCAAGAACCACAGATCTGACTGTACCATTGGCAATATAAATAAAAGTGTGATTTCTGATGAGTCATCCAAACATTGGCTGTGATTATCAGTGTCTCAATTACATGGCTAAATCACTGGGTGTGTTGACTATGAATGTGTATAACAATACGGACAAAGAAATCCTTTGACTGTCTTAAATAAACTCTACAATACTTATGACATTCTATGAAAATCTGTTCATGATTTCATGTAGTTGGAAATTTCTGTCCAGCCATAACTCCCAAATACCGAGTAGCTGTTCCCCAAATAATTGATTCAGAGCTTAAAAATTTGGACCAGTCGTTCAAGCATATTGATAACTAGCTCTTACTCTTAAATTAACTGAAAATTATCCATGCAGCTTAGTGCTTCTTTTAGTAAACATTCTCATTTGACTTCCTCTGCATCTGACAGATCGCTGTTTCTCTGCTCTTTCTATTTCAAAAATTCTATGACTCTGGTCATCCTGCCTGTACTTCCTGCCTGTCTACTTGCCAATCAGCATTTTATTAAAGTAATACACGTGACATGTCTTTATAGTGTACAGGAGCATTATCACATAGAACAACCCCATTTTTCTTTTCAAAACAGTAATACTAAATTAAATATCTTACGCTTAGCCTTTTTTTTTAAATCTTATTGATAGCAATACTCTGAATAAAGACAAACAGCCATAATCCTTTTGTTTAAATGTAGGCAAAGTTTTATAAACTATCATCTACTGATTATGGGAGACTCTAATTTTGGTGGGACCCTGAGAAAATGTAGAAATATGGCCATGTCCTGACTGTCATGTTCTGTGAGGGTGAATCATCTAACCCAAGAGCCTTGGAGCTGGTCTAGATGCAGAACTCAGACAAAACTACAACAGATGTCTCTGACACTTTGAATTATCTGGACTATCTGTTCCCATTGAACATTTTTCAGGGGTTTTCCCTTGATCAAACCATATTTTCTTTAACCTGGAGTAAATCCACGGCCTCTACATTTCTGTGGAAATAAAAGCAAAAGTTCTCTAAAGTAATTTATCTTTTTATTCAAAATTACAAGTTAAGATAGTTGGGTAAACTTAGCATTTATAATCAAATTTCTTTTAGCAGCTCTTGATTTTTCCTCTGTAGTCTAGAATTCAAATCAACATAATTACACATGGTATCTAGATTCTATATATTCCATCTGTATGAGTTTTTAAAAATTTTATTTTCATGATCTTTTTTCTTGTTCTTTTTTTAAAATCCTACTTTTATTTTTAAGCACACTGTAAATCATTTGAAGATTTTTTTTCCAATCTGACTTAACTCTATTCTATCTTTTTCTGACTCCAAAGGCCTTTAATTTGCTAAACAGCATGATAGGATTAAAGTCTCACCTTTTGTAGCTAGCTCCATCCTGTTTCTTGGCTTTCTGGCATAGGTCCTAGCAGGAGCCACATTTACCACACCATCTCTGGAGTTATATGGTCCACATTACTATTAGGCAGAGCACCACAACCTCCTTGTCATGAACCCTATCTAAGTTTTTAGTACCAGAGCCTCTTTAAAGAGCCATAAGTTTTTTGCTACTAAGGCTGAGCCAAGAAGCCTTTCTTTACTTTTAAATTAATATTATTTTTTAATTATTCAATTAAGTATTTTTTCATGTACACTACCTCTTGCCCTCTCTTGCCTCTTCCCAGTTCCTCCAAGTCATCCCTCAGCCTTCCCCCACACCAACCCCATCTTTTCCAAAGGAAGGCAAGGAGCCAAGGTGGGTTATTTCAGTCTGGTGTTTCCAGTTGAGGTGGGTTAGAGTCAATCATCTCAGTATTAAGGCTGAGTTAGGTGTTCCTCTGTAGGGAATGGGCTCCCAGATCTCAGTTCATGCACAGGAACTTAGTCTGATCCTACTCCAAGAGGCTCCACAAACTGCCCATGCCATTCAATAGTCACCTACCTTTGGAGGGTTTAGTTCCTTTCCATGAAAGTTCCTCAGTGGTTGTTTCTGATTTAGTGAGCTCCCAATAGCTCCAGCCAGTTGTCTCTGTGAATCTCAAAGGCTTTTTCAATTGCTTTTTAGAAACATCCTAGGATGTCATTTTCTACAGTATCTTTGACCTATTCACATACATTACTCAAGAGAATACATAAACAGAGTACAAATTCATAGATATCCACCTGCATTTGTCCTTTGAGAAAGGAGTAAATTTAAATAAAATAGTGAATAGAAGTTCATGCTACTGCCTAAAAATTTGTATATTATACAAATTATAATTTCATTGAATTTGTTATAATTTTACTATTGAAATCCATGAAATCTCTTTAGTATATAAATAATTGTATAAGATAAAAATTACTGTGGGGGTCTCTGTTATCACTACAACAAGCAGAGTAACAATTCACATGAAAGCAGAAGGAAATCCAGTTAAACATAACTCAGTACCTTGTGTTGATTCAAAATTTAGAGTGACAGGGAGTGGTATTTTTTATGCATATTTTAGTATAATACAATAATATAATCCAACAGCTGTACAGAAAATATGCAATGGAAAAAAAAGATAGTATCTTTAACCAATGGTGCTAGTGTAAGTGGATGGTGGTAAGTAGAGGAATGCTACTTCATCTATATTTATCACCTTGCGTAAAACTGAAGCCCAAGGGGATCAAAAACCTCAACATAAACCCAGTTATACTGAACTGGATGGAAAAAAGTGAGAAAAACCCATGAATGAATTGGCAAAGGAAACCACTTCCTAAATATAACACAGCAACTTTGGAAATTAGTATGGTGGTTCCTCAGAAAACTGGGACTCAATCTACCTAATGATCAAGGAACCCCACTACTAGGCATATCCCAAAAATGCACATTCTTACCCCGAGGACATTAGCTCAACTATGTTCATAGAAGCATTAGTTATAACAGCCCAAACCTGGAAACAACCTAGATGCCCTTCAAATCAAGAGTAGATTATAAAATTGTGGTACAATTACAAAATGGAGTGCTACTTACTGGTAAAAAATATGACAACCTGATATTTTCAGGCAAATGGCTGGATCTTAAGATATCATCCTAAGTGGGTTAATACAGACCCAGAAAGACAGACATGGTATGTACGCACTCATAAGTAGGTTTTAGACATAAAACAAATTTAATCAGGCTACATTCCACATTTTCCAGAGCATCTAGGTAACAGGAAGAAGTTTAGATCTACAAAGATCCCCATGGGAAGAGGAAAGAGAGAAGATTTCCTGAGGAATTTGGGTGAGGGAGCAAGGTGAGGTGGAAAGAGAACCTGGGAGAATGGGATGGGTAAGAAAGCAACAGAGAGGGAGAACAAAATTTCTTGATAGAGAACCCCTCGGTGGGCTTAGAAAAAAGCCTGGCACTAGGAAAAATACCCAAGAGTTCACAAGAGGACCCTGTCTAGAGCTCCAAGCAATAGTAGAAAGGGTGCCTAATAGTCCTTATCCTATAACCAAATGAAGGACAACCCTAATTTTAGTTCTAGAACCTCCATGTTACAAATGATGAAGGCAGAAGCAGAGATACTTAGATAAGCACTGGGTTGAGCTCCTATTCCAAATGAAGATAGGGAAGAGAGAGTATAAAACCTTATAGATGCAGAGAATGTGATAAGTCCTTTCTTCAGTTGTCAGCACTTAAAAGCCATTACATTGTTCATACTGGAGAGAAGCCTTACAAATGTCAGGAATGTGGCAAATCTTTTGCCCACTGTTCCACTTTCAGGAGACATAAGAAAATCCATACTGCTGAGGAACTTTATAGTTGTCAAGAATGTGGCAAGGTGTTTTATCAGTTGTTATACCTTAAAAGCCATTACAGAACCCATGTTGGTGAGAAGCCTTACAAATGCAATGAATGTGGTAGATCCTTTATTCACTGTTTTTCTTTTAGAAAGCATCAGAAAGTACATTCTGTAGAGAAGCTATACAGGTGCAAAGAATGTGGGAAGTCTTTCCTTGAGCTGTCACATCTTAAAAGGCATTACAGAACCCATACTGGAGAGAAGCCTTATAAATGTGAAGTATGGGACAAATCCTTTACCACGAACTCAATTCTGAAAACACATCATAAAATTCATTCTGGAGAGAAGCCTTACAAATGCAAAGACTGTGACAAATCCTTTACCCAGCATTCAAATTTTAGAAGGCATCAGAGAGTTCATACTGGAGAGAAGCCTTACAAGTGTCAGAATTGTGACAAATATTTTACCCGGTTATCAACTCTTAGAAGACATCAGAAAATTCATGCTGGAAGTAAAAATACCATTGTAAATAAGGTGGCATATTTTTTACCCTGATCTTTAGCTTTGCCAGCCACAGCAGGACCCATAGTTAAAACAAACAAACAAACAAACAAAGAAACAAAACAAAACAAAACATTTTGAAACCCTTTAATGAAGGTTGAAATCTTAGAAAATATCACAAGAATTTATACTGAGGAAAATTCTTGCAGGTGTAACTGTGGACATATTATTAAGAAAAACATTTTTGATTTTGTAGTCCGATATCAGAAGTAGATACAATGAGGGCAAAAATGTATGTAACTAAGAAATGTGACCAAGCTTTTTATTTTTTGTACCAGTTTTATTACATATCAGAAAGCCTGTACTGAAGAGAAACCATATAAAATGTATATACCAATGTGCTATCTTCATTTCTTCAGTAGAAATTTCATAGATTACAAAACCCTCAAAATAAAGTTTGTCAAATCTTCGTTTCTAAGGCTAAAAATGTAGATACATTAGAAAATTCACCCTGAGAGAAACCTGAGTTTAGCTTTTATGCTACCTTCAAAATAGTCATTCTGGAATAAAATGCTTCAAATATCAAGAGTGGGAAGCCTTGACAGAGACATGTGAATGTAAACAACACATTCTCATGAATAGTACTCTGAAGTCATCAAGAATGTGCAGGGAAGTCACTTTTTAGTACTCAACATTGGGGAGGTATTAATCCTGCTTTAAAGTGCAATTAGAAGTGATATTAGAAAGATCAAGGCATAAAGATTCATAGGTGTAAAGACCAGTGTACTATACTGAACAAAACAATGAATACATGAATTCATTATGGATTTCAGTGGGAGTGGATTCTTATATTTGCGCAAATGAAAAAATACTGTTTGGACACTTATTTATTTTTGTATTGCCAATATTGGAATTTATTGAATAAGAACACAGTAGGTATTTCACAGTTTGTTGAAATGTAAATACGTGTGGTCTTGCTTGCAAATGATTATTTGATAATTTGTATCAACTGCTGCTCATCAAGCCCGACTGTAAGATACAGAGAAGTTATGGAGTTAGTGACTGGCCCCTGACTCCCTGAGACACCAGTCAGCTGGGGAGAATTCTTTAATGCCAGTTTCAGATTTGCATGGTAAACAACGCTCCATGCCTTCTTCCAGCTCACATATTCTTGTTACCTGCCCCTCAGTGGTCTCAGAGCCTTGGAGGGTGAATTAGTCAGGGTTCTCTAGAGCGATGCTTCTCAATCTTCCTACAGTTCCTCATATGGTGGTGATCTCCAACAATAAATTATTTTCATTGCTACTCATAAGTAAATTTTCTATTGTTATGAGTTATAATGCAAATATCTGTGCTTTCCAATGGTGTCAAAGGGGTACCAACCACTGCTCTAGAAGACCAGATCTGATAGGGTGAATATAGATATATTTTTAAAAAGACTTGTTAGAGTGGAGTACAGGCTGTGTGGCTAGTTCCAAAATGGTTGTCTCTTGATGGAAAGTCTAAGATCCAACAGTTGTTCAGTTCATGAGGCTAAATGTCTCAGTTGGTCTTCACTTGGTCATTGGAATCCTGAAGAATAGGGTTGTTTTCTTCTTTTTTAAGTCTTTTTAAAAAATTGACAGTAGATTTTCTTCCTAGCATATGTTATGACTAGAGTTCTCCTGCCTGCAGTTCCTCTAGGATCTCCCCACTTTTCATCCACTGAAATCAAAACCTCCTTTCCTCTATCATCAGAATATATGTATCTAGTGTTGTAATGGCGTTTTTTGGTCCTGGGCAGCCAGAGGTCCAGATCCACAGACCTGCAGTGCTAGACCCCTTAGCCGCCTGCAACTGCTCAGGCCCCCACAAATGTCTCAGACGCTTCTATTAACTTCATCCTGTTTGGCCTATGGCTCAGGCACATTGCTAGCTAGCACTTACATCTTAAATGAACCCATTTCTATTAATCTGTCCGCCCTGTGGCCCATGGCTCACCTGTGTTCCTTACATGTTGCTCTTTTTGGCTTAGGGCTTTTTCTGTCCTTGACTCTGCTCTGCTTCTCCTACCAATGCTGTGATTTTCCCTCCTACTTTTTCTATGGTGTCTGTCATGGGTCAAAAACAGCTCCTTTATTTAAAGATTAATATTCACAGCATACAGAAATTTATTCCAATATCAATCTAGAATGATAATAATAATAAACCAGAATAGGAAAAGTAGTATATTCTAATACCAGGGAAGGAGTGCTTCAGCAGCAGGATAGATGAACCAAATAGAGAAGGGGCAAACATCAAAAAGAAAAGGATTCTTTATCCCATGTCTGTAGAGCTGCCACCGGAAGTTGTGGCTCAGATTGACGGTGGGCCTTTCTACCTGGAATGATCCAATCAGAAGTCCCTCAAAGTTTTGTTCATCTGTTTGGGTTCTTATTGACTCTAGGTGTAGTCTGTTGACAACCTAGACTAGCTGTTAGGATCCATGACTTCTAACTTGTGTTCCTTTACTTAACTCCCTGTTTCTAGAGCATTGTTGATGGTGAGTACAGTTACTTCATTTTTCTTAAAAGTCAAGTGAGAAAAAGGAGAAACAGCAGTATCCAAAAAAAAAAAAAAACTCTTAATAGCTTTTATGACCTTTGATTTCAAACACAATATTTGGAAGCAGCTTTGTCAGTATATTGTGTAAATTAAAGCTGTCATAGTTGTGTGATGTCCTAAGTGGGGCCCTCAAATCTGTTGGCCACAGGTTTTGTCTAAGTTTGTAGTTGTAGATGTGAATTTCCTTTGTGGTGCAGGTTTTAATTCTAATCAGACAGCTGGTTCTCTTTATATCAGCCTAACCACTATTACACTAGGCTACACAGCTTCTCTGACCCTTTTATCACGATACATGCAAATCTATACCTGAGTAGGACTTTTTGCTATAATCCTTCCCAGAAATATTAGTAGCATCCACTGGCACTGACTAGTTTTGGAATGCAATCAGCATCAATAACAATTGTCTCTATTCCTCTAGGGGCCACTAGAGCCTCCTTTGCCAAGGTCTCCTTGGGAGATGTTCCCTGTACAGCAGTAGGATTTTACATAGACTTGGGGCATCTGACAGCTCTTGCTTTTATTCTCACAAAGTATACTTGTTAACTTTTATGATTTCTTATTCTTAGCTCTTTAGATACACTTTTCCATCTTTCTAATGAGTCTCTAAATCTAAAAATCACTCACAGGTTAGTATTCTATTTTCATATATAACATATATAACATAGTACGTACTAACTCATAAGTAAATATTAGGTGGAAAATAAAAAATAATTATATTATAATCTATAGAATGAGAGAGACTAAGTAACAAGAATGGTTCATGGGGCCACTCAGATGTCCCTGGGAAGGAGAAATATAAAAGTTTTTATGAATGGGCTTGAAGGAACATAGTAATGGGCATAGGCATGATTGGGTTGTAGGGAAAAAGGGGGAGGTTTGTGAGGGGAACTTCTTGAAGTGAATATTTTGTGGTTGGGTGGAAACCTGATACAGGGTATCTTCAAGGTGTCTATGAGGAGGACCCCACTTTAGAATCTTAGGAATAGCATATAAGTTGTCTGAACTGACCATCTCCTGTGACTAGAATGCCTGGGTCAATTTTTATCAGAGAAGAGTCATCCAGTAACTGATTGAGGCAGATACCAGCCCACAAGCAAATATTAGGTGAAATTTGGAAAACTCCATGGAGTAGGAACAGGAAAGGAAAGGGTTATTGTGATAAAGCTTACATAATCAACTAATCTGTGCTCCTAGGGGCTAGCAGAAACCGAACATACAACCAGGGATGCTGCATGGTACTGACCTAGGCACTTTGCATAGATAAAACACTTGTGTAGAATGGTCCTCTTGTGGGACTCCTAACAAGGAAAACAGAGGCTGTTTCTCACACTTTAACTCACTTTTCAGATGCTATTTTTCATACTAATTACTTTGCCCAGGCTTAAAACTTGGGGAAATGTTTAAGCATATATCAACTTGATATGCCATGTTTTGTAGATACTCATGGGCTATTTGCCCCTTTCTGCATTAAAGCAGAGGAGGAGTGGTTTGTGATGAGTCAGAGTGGATGGAGGGAGGGACTGAAAGGGGAGAAGTGTGAAGGCTGAGACTGGGATATAAAATAAATAAATGAATAAATTTGTTGATTCAATGTACAGCATCTTATATATAATTTGGAAGTGGCAAACTCCCAATGTAAGCAGAAAGCCAAGTCAGAAAATATGGAAAAGATAACACAGAATAACTCCAGCACAGCTACCTAAGAACAAATAACCACAGCCAGGCAGGAAGAGTCAGGTCCCATGTAATTACAATTATTACTGTTCAAATGCACTGGATATAGCCTCAGATAGGCCTTGAAATTTTATTCCCAGACAAAACACATAAGGGAGCATATGAGAGAGAGAGAGAAAGAGACAGGCAGACAGACAGACAGAAGCAGAAATAGAGAAATCAAGAACCTGGTGCACACCAATCAATGATTGTTTTTAGAAAATAGATTATTCAAAAATGGCTGCAAGATAGCTCTCTATGATTATCCTTCAGGTCACATTTCTAATAAGAATTCCAGATGAGTTACCCAGTATTCTGAGAATGGTTATAGATGTGTATAGTCAGTCCATTAGGATCTAACCATTGTTTTAGCTTTTACAGGATCCCAAAGCAATGACTTCGCCCTTAAGTCAGCAGGAAGCAACCTTATGAAAGACTATGCCCCCTTTCCCAATAAGTTTTGTGCTCTCAAGGTTGTCTGTATCATTGTTATGATAGAATAGTTATGTTAAAATTGGTTTGAGGACAGAACAATAATATAGCCTCAAGGATCTCTCCATTTAACTATACTAGATATAATGTATGATTGCACTAGTTATGATATATGCACAAGATGTTTTATATACCTCTGTTTAGATGATATGTATGTATATACATGTCTAAAATACTGTGTCCACTTTCTATAGTATATATACCCCTGGCTAATATTTGACAGTCATACTAAAATTCATTGTTCAGAGATTATACACCCCTTATATAGGTAATCTAATTTTATAGTACAGGTTTTAATCCTTAGGACAATAAAAACTGCAGTTAACATTACTTAAGGTGCCATATCACAATCATCTCAGATACAGGTTATAATATCATAGATAGACAGGAGTCTTCAACCATTTCATAGTCTCAGAGAATATGGCATTTAACATTTGGAATTCGGCCTTGAGAGACACAGAACGACTCCTGGTGTCACTTCTCCTTTCCAGAGATGGTGTTGAGCATCAAGAACACTCCTTTGGAGCTCGTTCTTTTGGCAGAGAATAGCCAGTTGGGTAAAGAACTGCCCTTACCTTGATTGCTGACAGTACACACATGATGTTCAAGCTGGAAGAACAAGATGACAGATGGAGACTGACAAAACCTGCCTGGACAGGATAAGACTGTCCCTCCTAAATTTCCCTGCTTGTGAAAAGATCTGTCAGATACCATAGGCCTGTATCCAATATGATGGATGCTCCAATGGTGCACAAAACCATAGGTGATTGTCTAGGTAGCTGAGTCACTGTCCTATCCCAAATTTTGGAAGCCACTACTTCCATGTACTTCTGACTTTTAGGTGATACATTTTCCTTTTTAGGTCTGAAAGTGTTGAGGAATAGGTATTTAAGCTTACTACCCTATTATCCCTTAGCAAGGAACATTCAGGTGTTGGATTTTCACTTTCCCAGATGAACATTTTGAAGTAATTTATGCACCCTAACATCCACCAATATTCTAGAAATATATGATGTACTTTATATCTGTCAGGTTTTGGTTGTAGTTTGTACTTTATCCTCTCCTAGATACTACCTCATAATAATTCCTATTGTATATAGTCTTAGTTTGGAACCTTCTTAGTTAGACAAACGGGGGAGTTGTGGTGGGAATCAGGTGTCAACTGATAGATCTGAAGACGCTTACCCAGGGTCCCGGGCTCCTGAAGGGGGAGTGGCCAACCCCATTCACCCTTATAATTATTTCTCTGTTCACTACATACATTGAATAATTATCTGATTTTTTTTATATAATCCAAGACCACATTATGTAACACCTTTCATTTAATTTTCTCTAATCTTCTTGACATATTTCAGTTTTTCAATGATCCCTGGTTGTTTGTTCAATCTCTTCAAGCAACTGTGAGTTCAGCTTAGATAAATCTGTGGGTGTTCTTGTTATGTCTTTGACCTCCCTGGATTCCTGGTTGAGTTCACCCACAGTATTATTATGTTTGAAAGAAAAAAATTTATTTCCCATGTTGTCTGCCAACCTCTACATGAAGGAGAAAATATATACATACCAAAGGGTGTATGTGGGAGGGGTTTGAAATAAAAATAGATCTCTATTTTTATTTATTTTATTAAGAGATTAATAAATACCCTTATTAAGGTGATCACAGTTCACTTGCTACACATTGTATATGTAATTTCTTTTGTCTGTGAAAAAATAACTTCATATTCTGGGTATGGTCTTGAAAAGTTTATGCACAAAAAGTAGAGTAGACAGACACAAAAATGCATACCTTTAATTCCAGCTCTGTCAGGGGTGGAGCTAAACAGAAAAATCTCAGTGAGTTCAAACCTGCACTGGTCTACATAGTTAGCTCCAGACTAAATATGATTATGTAATGAGATTGCATTTCTACAATAATAACGATAATAAAAACAACAACAATTAAATCCAAGATTATACCACAAACTGCAGATCTGACTGTGACCATTGGCAATCTAAATAAAGGTGTGATTTCTCATGAGTCATCCAAACATTGGCTGTGATTATCAGTGTCTCAATTACATGGCCAAATCATTGGGTGTGTTGACTATGAATGTGTATAACAATACGGACAAAGAAATCCTTTGATTGTCTTAAATAAACTCTACAATACTGATGACATTCTATGAAAATCTGTTCATGATTTTATGTAGTTGGAAATTTCTGTCCAGCCACAACTCCCAAATACCCAGTAGCTGTTTCCCAAATAATTGATTCAGAGCTTAATAATTTGGACCAGTGGTTCAAGCATATTGCTAACTAGCTCTTACTCTTAAATTAACTGAAAATTATCCATGCAGCTTATTGCTTCTTTTAGTAAACATTCTCATTTGACTTCCTCTGCATCTGACAGATCCCTGTTTCTCTGCTCTTTCTATTCCAAAAATTCTATGACTCTGGTCATCCTGCCTGTACTTCCTGCCTGTCTACTTGCCAATCAGCATTTTATTAAACTAATACAAGTGACATGTCTTTATAGTGTAGAGGAGCATTATCACATTGAATAACCCCATTTTTCTTTTCAAAACAGTAACTCTAAATTAAATATCTTACGCTTAGCCTTTTTTTTTTTTAAACCTTATTGATACCAATACTCTAAATAAAGACAAACAGCCATAATCCTTTTGTTTAAATGTAGGCCATGTTTTATTAACTATCATCTACTGATGAGGGGAGACTCTAATTTTGGGGGGACCCTGAGAAAATTTAGATATATGGCCATGTCCTGACTGTCATGTTCTGTGAGGGTGAATCATCTAAGCCAAGAGCCTTAGAGCTGGTCTAGATGCAGAACTCAGACAAAACTACAACAGATATCTCTGACACTTTGAATTATCTGGACTATCTGTTCCCATTGAACATTTTTCAGGGGTTTTCCCTTGATCAAACCTTATTTTCTTTAACCTGGAGTTATGTCACAGCCTCTACATTTCTGTGGAAATAAAAGCAAAACTTCTCTAAAGCAATTTCTCTATTTATTCAAAATTTCAAGTCAAGATAGTTGGGTAAACTTAACATTTATAATCAAATGTCTTTTAGCAGCTCTTGAGTTTTCCTCTGTAGTCAAGAATTCAAATCAACATAATAACACATGGTATCTAGACTCTATATATTCCATGTATATGAGCTTTTAAAAATTTAATTTTCATTTTTTTTCTTGTTCTCTTTTTTAAATCCTACTTTTATTTTTAAGCACACTGTAAATCATTTGAAGTTTTTTTTCCAATCTGACTTAACTCTATTCTATCTTTTTCTGACTCCAAAGGCCTTTAATTTGCTAAACAGCATGATAGGATTAAAGCCTCACCTTTTGTAGCTAGCTCCATCCTGTTTCTTGGCTTTCTGGCATAGGTCCTAGCAGGAACCACACTTACCACACCATCTCTGGAGTTATAGGGTACACATTACTACTAGGCAGAGCACCACAATCTCCTTGTCATGAACCCTATCTAAGTTTTGGTACCAGGGCCTCTTAAAAGAGCCATAAATTTTTGCTACTAACACTGAGCCAAGAAGCCTTTCTTTACTTTTAAATTAGTATTATTTTTTATTTATTTAATTAAGTATTTTTCCTTGTACACCACCACTTGCCTTTTGTGGGATTCAGGTGTCAGCTGATAAGGTCAAAAGACACTTATAAAGGGCACCGGGCCCCTGAAGGGGGCAGGGAAAGCCCATTGAAAAGGGGCTTCTGGAACACAAGACACTCTCTTCCTGGTTCCTGGATGATTGGGGATAGGATGGACTCCACCGTCTGTCCATCACTCCTTCACCATTCCAGACTCCAGTCCCTGTTCAGGTGCTACTGTAATCTGTTAACTGTACCATGAGTTCCGATTTATATTTTAATAAATGTCTATCTGGTACTGGTGCCTTTTAAGTAAACCCCGCCTACACTTGCCCTCTCTTGCCTCCTACCAGTTCCTCCACATCATCCCTCAGCCTTCCCCCACCCCAACCTCATCCTTTCCCAAAGGAAGGCAAGGAGCCAAGGTGGGTTAGTTCAGTCTGGTGTTTTCAGTTGAGGTGGGTTAGAGTCAATCATCTCAGTATTAAGGCTGAGTTAGGTGTTCCTCTGTAGGGAATGGGCTCCCAGATGTCAGTTCATGCACAGGAACTTAGTCTGATCCTTCTCCAAGAGGCTCCACAAACTGCCCATGCCATTCAATAGTCATCTACCTTTGGAGGGTTTAGTTCCTTTCCATGAAAGTTCCTCAGTGGCTGTTTCTGATTTAGTGAGCTCCCAATAGCTCCAGCCAGTTGTCTCTGTGAATCTCAAAGGCTTTTTCAATTGCTTTTTAGAAATATCTTAGGATGTCATTTTCTAAATTATCTTTGACCTATCCACATACATTACTCAAGAGAATACAAAAGCAGAGTACAAATTCATAGATAGCCACCTGCATTTGTCTTTTGAGAAAGGAGTAAATTTAAATAAAATAGTGAATGGAAGTTCATGATACTGACTAAAAATTTGTATATTATACAAATTATAATTTCATTGAAATTTGTTATAATTTTACGATTGAAAGCTAGGAAATCTCTTTGGTATATAAATAATTCTATAAGATAAAAATTACTGTGGGGGTTTCTGTTATCACTAAAACAAGCAGAGTAACAATTCACATGAGAGCAGAAGGAAATCCAGTTAAACATAACTCAGTACCTTGTGTTGAATCAAAATTTAGAGTGCGAGTGAGTGGTATTTTTTATGCATATTTTAGTATAATACAATTTTGGAAACAACCCTCCTGTTCACAAACTGGCATAATGACATTAAATCTTTTCAATGTAGATATCACTACTTCTGTGAATATAGGTTGTATAGATAAGCTACCTGTGTTTTCTTAAAGGTTTGGGGAAGAAGCTGGTGTGGTCTTGATCATAAAGATGGCAAAGAAATCATTCAGGCATTAGCCATTGCAAGTATTGACTCTGAGATCTTGAATAAGACTCTGGCCATACAGTTAGTTAAAAGGTCACCTAGGGTATTAAGTTTATTGAGTTCTGCTTGTGTGAGTCTAGGAATGTCAGGTTCTATGGACAGTGCAAAGATCACTTAGACGATTAGGTGCCCCATCCTCAGCCTTGTGGGTCAGAAAAGAGTATATAATGTTTTCCTTTAAAAGACAACCTTACCAAGAACAGTCTACAGATTCAATGCGATCCCCATCCAATCCAAACACAACTTTCACACACCTTGAAAAAACAATACTTAAATTCGTGTGAAAAACAAAGAACTCAGGATTGTCAGAACATCCTGTTCAATAACAGAATATTAGGAAACCATACTATCCCTGACTTCAAGCTATACTATAGAACCACAGTAATAAAAAACACCTTGATACTGGCATAAAAACAGACTTGTAGATCTTGAATTGTAGAACCCAAAATTAATACACACACTATGAACACAAACTTTCCAACAGATGCACTGAAAATATACAATGGAAAAAAAGATAGTATCTTTAACCAAAGGTACTAGTGTAACTGGATGATGGTAAGTAGAGGAATGCTACTTCATCTATATTTATCACCTTGCATTAAACTGAAGCCCAAGGGAATCAAAAACGTCAACATAAACCCAGTTACACTGAATTGGATAGAAAAAAGTGAGAAAAACCCATGAATGAATTGGCAAAGGAAACCCCTTCCTAAATATAACAAAGCTACTTTGGAAATTAGTATGGTGGTTCCTCAGAAAACTGGGACTCAATCTACCTAATGATCAAGTAACACTGCTACTAGGCATATCCCAAAATGCACATTCTTACCCCGAGGACATTAGCTCAACTATGTTCATAGAAGCATTAGTTATAACAGCCCAAACCTGGAAACAACCTAGATGCCCTTCAAATCAAGAGTAGATTATAAAATTGTGGGACATTTACAAATGGAGTGCTACTTACCAGCAAAAAATATGGCAACCTGATATTTTCAGGCAAATGGCTGGATCTTAAGATACCATCCTAAGTGAGTTAATACAGACCCAGAAAGACAGACATGGTATGTAGTCACTCATAAGTTGATTTTAGACATAAAAGAAATTATAATCAGGCTACATTCCACAATTTCCAGAGCAGCTAGGTAACAGGAAGAACTTTAGATCTCCAAAGATCCCCATGGGAGGAGAAAAGAGAGATTTCCTGAGTAAATTGGGTGAGGGAGCAAGGTGAGGTGGCAAGAGAACATGGGAGAATGGGATGGGTAAGAAAGCAACAGAGAGGGAGAACAAAATTTCTTGATAGAGAAACCCTCGGTGGGCATAGAAAAAAGCCTGGCACTAGGAAAAATACCCAAGAATTTACAAGAGGACCCTGTCTAGAGCTCCAAGAAATAGTAGAGAGGGTGCCTAATAGTCCTTATCCTATAACCAAATGAAGGACAACCCTAATTTTAGTTATAGAACCTCCATGTTACAACTGATGAAGGCAGAAGCAGAGATACTTAGATAAGCACTGGGTTGAGCTCCTATTCCAAAGGAAGATAGGGAAGAGAGAGTATATAAGCAAAGGTATCATGATCATGATGAGGAGACCCACAGACATGGCTCACCCAAGCTCTTGGGAGCTCACTGACTCTGAAATAACAGCTGAGGAGCCTTCATGAAAAGGAACTAAACCTTCTGAATGTAGATGACAGTCAAAGGGAATGGGAAGTTTGTGGAGCCTCTTCAAGTCTTGTGCATGCACTGGCTTCTTGGAGCCCATCCCCTATCGATGAACACCTTAACCAGCCTTGATATTGTGGGAAGGGACTCAGTCCTATACTAACTGTTTATATCAGTTCAAACTGGCTCACTTTAAGAATCCTTACCCTTCCTTGGAAAATGGATAGAAAATGGTGTGGGGTAGTCTGAGGAAGAATTGAGAGTAGGGGAGGGAGGGATAGCAGTGGGAAAGAAAAACTTTTTAAAATTAAAAAACCCCAAACACCAAAACAAACAACAATAATAATATCATTGAATATGAGAAAAAAATGTGCTGGATTATCTCATTTTACTTTCTATCAATGAAGTCATGTAGTAACATTCATATTGCATCATCAATTATATGAATAGCTTTAATAAAATGAAATTTACTACAAGACAAACGTGCCTATTTAACAATTCTGGTTTTCTTAGTGCTATCTGTGAGAGCAAGCACATTTATATGTAGTGGATTTATGATGTTTCATTGTAAATAATAATCCCACCTAAGAGTTTAATAATAGAATGTTCTAATTGGCCAAAGGCAGACAGGAAGTATGGGTGGGACTACCAGAGCAAGAAAACTCTGGGAACAGGAAGAACAGAGTAGAAATGTGACAGAGACTCCAAAGTTGCAGGACAAGCCAGAAGAAGCAGAGGACAACAATGCTGCTCTGAGAAAGGTACTGAGCTACATGGCTGAACAGGATAAGAATCATGGGTGAGCTTAAGGGTAAAGAGTTAGCAAGTTATATGCCTGGGCCTTAGGCTGATGAGCCTAAAATTAATATAAGCATTTCTGTGTCTCTGTGGTTCGGTGGGTCTAAACCTTGAGGCTAGGCACAGAAGCTCAGGCCAGAAACCTCTGACTACATTTATGCTTCCTCTGAATTACAGTTCTATCTTCCCTATAAATACTTCTACATAACCAAATCTATATTCTTCATTTTTTGTTACTATTTGTTACCACATGCATGGAAGTACACACACGTGTACACACACACACACACACACACACACACACACACACACACACACACACACTATTTTCTGGGGAAGACTGCCTCTACCACTCCACTTTATTCATCACCTACAGTTCTTTGAATAGTTTTGTAGTCTTATAAGTTTTTTATTAAGCAAATTGGCATGAACATTGATGGTACATATATACCTTACATGGACTTAAACAAACATGATGAAAACATGGGTGCACTTTGTTTTTACTGGTATAATGTCCATGGACAGCTGATGTTAATGGTCACTAAGTAGCCAATTCTTACAACAAAAAGATGTAAAATAATGCTAAAATTTTTAACAGTTTATTGTTTAGACATAGAAGAAATATATTTGAAATTAAAAACAAAGTGCAAAAGGGTCTACTCTCATCTACTAGTATTGCATTAATGTTTACAATAAATATTACTTAAACAGTGATCATATTACCCAAAAACAACATGACATAACAGTAAAACATTCTTAAGTATCTGGAATAGTTTTGACTTGGTGTGATTTTATAGCATTATTCTTTAATTAGGTTAACAAAGCTTTATTGCATAAGCCATTCCTAGTAGGAATCTTTTTTTACTAATTATATATAATG
The DNA here is from genome assembly GCA_033318265.1 of Phyllotis vaccarum. Taxonomy (NCBI): domain Eukaryota; kingdom Metazoa; phylum Chordata; class Mammalia; order Rodentia; family Cricetidae; genus Phyllotis; species Phyllotis vaccarum. The sequence continues at coordinate 145,892,917 of JARWLC010000003.1, read as the reverse complement.
TTTATATGAATGTCTCTATAACATTTTATCATAAATAGTTAATTTTCCAACAAATCATGTATGTCTATTAAGTTCATGTATAGATACAGTTTCTAAATTTATAGCAAATACATGCTTCCTGAAAAGGGGATTTTCTTGTATTTACTAAGCTTGAAAACTGCGGACTTTAAAGTGTGCAAAATCATTATCTTTGTATGAAGTATGAAGATTAAGACATATAATTACTTTGAGACATCATAAAAAATTTACAAATATTTCCATTATATTAATTTTCTGTTGGATTCTAATATTAGAGCATCTGGTAAATCATTTTTGACATTCTTAACATTTGTAAATTTAGTCATAAGAATTGATTCTATGGTGAGCCTAAAGATTTGGGTTACAAGTAAAGAACTTGGCACATTCTTTACTTCTGATAGATGTATCAAGAGATGGATACTGCTGTAGGCTTTACGATTTGAGTCATGGGTAAAGAACTTCCCACATTCTTTCCATCTATAACATCTGTTACTAGTGTGAATGCTGTGATGATCATGAAGATGTGAGACCTAGTTAAAAAACTTTCCACATTCTTTATGTTTGTAAACCTTTCTTTTGTTTGGATTCTATGGTGAGCATAAAGAGTTGGGTTATGAGTAAAAGATTTGCCACATTCTTTACATTTGTGAGGTTACTCACTAGTATGGATTCTACAATGGACATAAAGATGTGAGACCTAGGTAAAGGACTTGCCACATTATTTACATTTGTAAGGGTTGTCACTAGTATAGATTCTGTGATGAGCTTGAAGAGTTGACTTTCCGGAAAAGGACTTGCCACATTCTTTACATTTGTAAGGTTTGTCACCAGTATGAATTCTCTGATGCCTTTGAAGAGTTGAGTTTTGGGTAAAGGACTTGCCACATTCTGTACATTTGTAAGGTTTGTCACCAGTATGGATTCTGTGATGCTTTTGAAGAGTTGAGTTTTGGGTAAAGGACTTGCCACATTCTTTACATTTGTACGGTTTGTCACCAGTATGCATTCTGTGATGCTTTTGCAGAGTTGAGTTTTGGGTAAAGGACTTGCCACATTCTTTACATTTGTAAGGTTTGTTACCAGTATGGATTTTCTGATGGACATAAAGATTTGAGACTCTGGTAAAGGACTTGCCACATTCTTTACATTTGTAAGGTTTTTCACCAGTATGGATTCTATGGTGATCTTTAAGATTTGAGTTTTGGGAAAAGGACTTGCCACATTCTTTACATTTGTAAGGTTTGTTACCAGAATGGAATCTGAGATGAACTTGAAGAGTTGAGTTTAGGCTAAAAGACTTGCCACATTCTTTACATTTGTAAGGTTTGTCACCAGTATGGATTCTGTGATGCTTTTGAAGAGTTGAGTTTAGGGTAAAGGACTTGCCACATTCTTTACATATGTAAGGTTTGTTACCAGTATGGATTCTGTGATGAGCTTGAAGAGTTGAGTTTTGGGTAAAGGACTTGCCACATTCTTTACATTTGTACGGTTTGTCACCAGTATGGATTTTCTGATGGACATAAAGATTTGAGACTCTGGTAAAGGACTTGCCACATTCTTTACATTTGTAAGGTTTTTCACCAGTATGGATTCTATGGTGAACTTTAAGATTTGAGTTTTGGGAAAAGGACTTGCCACATTCTTCACATTTGTAAGGTTTGTCACCAGTATGGATTCTATGGTGAACTTTAAGACTTGAGTTTAGGGAAAAGGACTTGCCACATTCTTTACATTTGTAAGATTTGTTACCAGTATTAATTCTATGGTGAGTTTGAAGAGTTAAATTTTCCCTAAGGAAGTTTCCATATTCTTCACATCTATAAGGTTTGTCACCAGTATGGATTCTGTGATGGACATGAAGGTGTGAGACCTTGATAAATAACTTTTTACATTCTTCACATTTGTAACATTTGTTATCATTATGAGTTCTGCAGTGGCCTTGGGGAGCTGAGTGATTACCAAAAATTTTGCTATATTCTTTACATTTGTTAGGTGTTTTTCCTTTATGGGTTCTCTGGTGTCTCCTAAAGTTTGAGTAGTTCTGAAGACATATGCCACACTCTTCACATGTATATAGCTTACTTACAATATTAGTTATTTTATTCATAGTCTCATTTGAGGTGTTTCTGAAATACATTTTATATTTGTTGGCATTCATCCAAGGATGGATTTGATGGTATCGCCTACGAATTAAATTTCTGAACTCACCTCTGTTGCATTTGTATGCCTTCTTTCTGGTTTCAGGACTCTTGTGCTTAGTATAATATAAATATTCAATGAAGTAATTTGCAGATTCCTTATACTTTAATTTGTTCTCAACAACATATAATTTCTCATGCCTGCAGTATTGTGTAGACTTTATGTAGCATTTTTTAAGTAAATTTAATTTGCACGGTGGTTTCTTTCCAGGATGGAACAGTAAAAATCCTAGATTAAAGAAAAAAAAAGTTTTACTTTAGGTTTTCCTATTTACTATATGGGCCACTTTCCCAAGTTCCTTGAATAATTTTTGAATAGAAATTGAACACATTCATAAGAAAGTATGTAAAGTAAGTTCATAACCCAATAGTAAATATACTCTCATAAAATTATAAATTTTTAAAAGGGAAGCCCTTCACTTGTGTGAACCAAAAAGAAAATAAATTAAATAAATTTAATAGGAAATATATAATATTAAGACAGAGAAAAGGGCATGTATATGCAACATCAATTAGTCCTTACTGTCCTGCAGAGAACTGTGCATTCCCAAATAAATGTTCACAAAAATTTTAAACTTCAAGAAAATTCTATAGGACTAATTATTTTATCAAAAGAGAATTTATGCTGCATTTTCCTTTTATTCAAATGGACTATTTCATACACTATATTCTGATTATGGTTTTTGACCTTCTATATCTCTGGATACTCATCAATCTTCCAATCTGCAACCACCCCCATTGTGTCTCTGTAGTGAAATTATGTTGTTCCATTACAAATAATTGTCTCCGCCTATGAGTTTAATAAAAAACACTGATTAGCCAAAGGCAGACAAAAAATATAAGTGGGGCTACCTGGCTAAAAAGACTCTAAGAACAGGCAAAACAAAAAAAATGCCAAAAAAGCCAAAAAAAAAAAAAAAAAACCCAAAAGACAACTATACAACTCTAAAAAAAATACCGAGCTGCATAGCTAAACAAGGTAAGAGTCATAGGTTAGTTTAACAGTAAACAGTTAGCAAGTTATATGTCTGAGCTTTAGGCTGATCAGCCTAAAACTATTATAAACATCTGCGTGTCTCAGCAGGTCTGTGGGTCTGTGGGCCTAAACCTTGAGGCTAGGCCCAAAAGTCCAGGACAGAACCCTCATACTACAAATGGCGCCCAGCGTGAGGCCAAATATACCCACATAAAGCCATAAAAAAATTAAAAAATAGTATAAAACCCCAAACAACTTCTAAGTTGTCTCTCTCATGTGAGCCAAAATACAAAAACACTCTAATAAGACATATAAACTTAGACTATAATAACAGACATTTAAAATACAACTTAAAATATAAAATAATTTGTTCCTAAAGTCTCACAAAACCCTCAATATACACAAAATTTATAAATAATATATTTAAAGTTTTTGTTAATAAAAACAAAAAAAAAACAAAATCAAAAATAACTTCCTAATAACAATATTTTCTTCAGTCAGCTCAGGGGCAAACAGAAGCTTAACTTTTTAAAAAAAATTTCCTAATTCAGCCATAAAGACAAAACACTTATAAGTTTTTTAAAAAGTCGTACTGTCTAATACTTAAATAAAGTTAATAAACAACACATAACAAAACTTTACTTAATAATTATATAAACCTTAAAATTCCCTAAAACACCTAAACTAAAAAAGTAAATTCTATAGAATTAAACTAAAATCTAAATAAAGCCATCCATCCATTCTACCAACCTTTAATCCTTAGCCAAAAATCTTAACAAATTAAAAATATGTTCAAAAACAACAGAAAATGTAAAAATGTAAATAAAATCAGTCACTCTAGCCAAACAAAAATATAATCAAAACCAAAAATATTAAAAAATAAATATACAACAAAAACAATTTTTAAAATAATCTAAATAATTTAAAATATATTAAAAACTTAAAAAATAAAGCCCTTAAAAATAAAATAAAAAATAAACCACATAAAAATTAAAAATACAAAAAATGTCTAAATACTATATATTATTGTCTTATCATTATCCTTCTTAACTAAAAATACCTTAATAAAAACTACCAAAAAATTAATTATAAATACTATTAAATTAATTCAATCTATATTTTTTATAAATCAATTAACTTTAAAACTAAAACTCAAAAATATACTACTTTAAAACAATTTTTCTTTTTATTTACACAAAAAATAAAAAAGTATAAATTTATTCCTAAATAAAACAACACAAAATTTTATAAAGTAACCCTAAAAATCTCTAATAAAAATAAAGAGTCCAAATTATATTGTTCCATTATGAATAGTTATCCCTGCTTATTAGTTCAATAAAAAACACTGATTAGCCAAAGGCAGACAAAAGTGTAGGTGGGGCTACCAGATTATAAAAGACTCTAAAAACAGACAAAACAAAAGAAAATGCCAAGAAAACCCCAAAAGCCAAAAGACAAGTACACTACTCTAAAAAAAAAAATACTGAGCCACATGACTAACCAAAATAAAAGTCATAAGTTAGATTAAAGATAAAGAAGTAGCAAGTTATATGCCTGGGCCTTAGGCCAATCAGCCTAAACTTTTATAAACATGTATGTGTCTCTACAAGTCTATAAGTCTACAGGCCTAAACCTTGTGTCTAGGCCCAAAAATCCAAAACAAAAACCTCATACTACATGTGTCATCTTAAAAAATAAACAATCATGCAAAGAACAATAGTAAAAAAAAATAAAATACGCAAAAATTGAACAAAACTGATAGGACCAAACAAACAGAATAAAAACGGCCAAAGCAAAAGTATAAATATATATATAGGACAATTAAACACACACATTTACATGTAAAAATTTGCATTAAAGAAGCAAACAAGAAGAAATCCTGGATATCCTAGTGTGTATACAAAGAGTTTGTAACTCATACACACAAATAAAATACAAATTAAACATGAAAGTAAGCAAATGTCCCTATAACAGTTTGAGATCTATAATGACAAAATATAATGTTGGGTTGTTTTATTGTTGTACATCTTTTGCTGAGCATTGATTGGGACTGCCCATAGAAGTATTGTTTTTCTCCCATTGGTTCTGTTTGTAAGTAGTGTTCAAGAACTTTTGCTTCGGTGTTTATAAGGCAAATTGTCTGTAACTTAATTTCTACAAATCTTTGTATGGTTTAGGCCTAATGGAAATAAATGGACAAAGTTTCTCTCACTTATACTTTGAGAAACAATTTCAGGAGTATTCTTGCTAATCCTAGAAGAATTCTTAAAATTTAAATTTTAATCTACTAACCTTATTCTGCTGTAGTAAGAAGTTTCTGGCCCTGCCTATCCCTGAAATCTGGACCAGCAGTGCCAAATAATCAGAAAAAAGTCTTATATTAATTCCATTTTGTTTGGCTTATGGCTCAGGCATATTTTCTTACACTTAACAAACCCATGATAAGCTTCATTGCTTAATACCTTTTTTCAAAGAAGTATTCTCATCCTGTGTTCTCTTTGTCTCTGGCATCTGCTCTGCTCTTTCACTTCAGAGTTTTCTTAATATGGAGCCCAACTAGTATTTCCTAATGGCCTTCTGGCCCTATCAGCATTTTATTAAACAAGTACAAGGGACAAATATCTGCAATTTACAAGGGCATAATCACACAACATTCTGCTATGCTAATATAGTATTAAATTCTTTTCTTTTGTATTATAGTTTCCCAACATATTGTTGCATGTCTCAGCTTTCTTCCAAGAAGTATTTTACAGAGTTGGACAGCTGAAACAGAGACCCAGATGTAGGTTATGGTGCAAGAGAAAAAAGTTCAGGATTAGTTGTTATATCTATAGGAAACCCCTTCCCTGCAATGCTAAGAATTTATTTAGTACAGAGTAATAAAATATGGTAAGGTTAAGGCTGATGAATGACAAGGAATTTTGATTTCTGAACATAAATTAGTAATAACTTTTTTGCAGAAATAATTCTTTAAAATTTTTTCTGAATTCTAAAGACAAATAAAGAACTATTCAATCTTCAAAAATAAGTCGAGCTATAAAACTTTTATTTCCTAATTTAATGTAATATTACACAACAATCAAAAGTAATATTGGCATGAGGTTACAAAAGCAGACATAAAATGAAATAAAGAGATAATCTATTACCCACAGTCAAAATGCTATTTGAATGTTAGTTTTCATTTTTCGTATAATAAAATTAAGGGTTCACTAACATTTAAAAAATGTGGCAATGAATCTACCTCCATCCTCTTTACAACATTTTAAGGGTGATTTAAAAGTTCCTTTTTCAGATAATTTTGAGTCAAGACGATCTTGGCAAACTATTACAGGTGTTAACTCTTTCTTTCTATGGGTCTCATGCATTTTCCGTTGCTTCAATCCCGCTTACCTTTTCCTTTGCCTTCTGCCTCTGTTATGGTCATATTCAATAGCTCCTTGCTTTGTTCAAGAGCTTTGATTAGCCCTGGTTTTGACAATGAAAGACCTGTGTATTAGGAGAGACATATGACCATACTTGGAGAAAATAGCGAAAGTACATTAATTACTCATATACCATGGAATTGATGGAATAAAAGTTTAAGTATTCAAATTTCCTAGTTACACTCTTCGATTTTAAATTATTCAAAAACCCTTGTTAACAGTGTACTGAGTTTCTTTTAAAATTACTACTGAATCAGAAAACAGGCATGTTAGAAAACATTATATAGATTAAAATATAATGTATGAAGTGTCTGAAAAGTAAAATACACTATAAAAGATTTTAGGATGTTTTTCAGTGCCAGAAAAGGTGAGTATAATGTCTAGATAAAGTTACATCGAATTTTGAGCTCTACATGATGAACTCAAAGGTTTTTTAAAAATTAAAGTAGCATGTGCGAGTTAGGCAGGGATTTGAGATACATCTGTAAAACATATTTGAGAGGAACAACTATAACAAACAAAATCATAAAAGAAAAGGGGTCTCACCTAGAGAAACCAGGTTGCTGTAGTTTTCCAACATGACATCTCTGTACAAAGCCCTTTGTGCAGAGTCCAAACATTCCCATTCTTCCTGGGAGAAGTTTATGGCCACATCTTCAAATGTCAATACACCCTGTCATAAAAACCCCCAGTTTTATAATGTGCCCAGGTACAAAGTTCTTTTTAAGAAAAAGAACATTTTAAGGCAAAATTCTTAAGGAAACATGAGTAATGTGTATAACTTATTTTAAAAGACATACTTTAAGATGATATGTATAATAACAAAACTCTATCCTGAAAATACAGAAATGCAAATGATATTGTTGAGGCAATACAATTTGTTCAGTCATAGGTATTTGGGTGACAAGCTCTCATGGGTGGTCATGTTTTCATATGAGATCAGTTAAAAAATTAGGAGAGGAATTATACGCCTTTTTGTATGGTCAGAGAAGAAGCAAGCAGTGGAGAAAGAAGGAAGGCTTGTGGTTGGTTCTCATTGCTCTTGGGCAAAATGGAAGGACAATGGCAGCTGTATCAGCAGTGGCATCTAAATTGTTTGATATTTGTAAATGTGATAGTCCATTGCACCCCTTAATATTCTTGACCAGACTTCTGTGGGTTCTCATTTCACATGGTGACACCTTCATAGGTGGTAGATTCACAGGCTGCAATGGTACTTATGAATGAAAGGCAAAGTACTGTCATGTGTAGTTCTGGGCAAACTCAGTGTGATTTACCAACCAAAGCTCTTCATTCCAATATGCAATTTGCTACTTCTGAAATGGTAGGCTTGAGTGATACAAGCTGTGGCAATGTAACCATAATTGGATAAGCTTCCCAGATAATGGTGTTGAAGCAAGTGATAGAATTGACATATTGAAGAATAAACGGAGATTTATCTTGCACATGGATGCATGATATCAGTAGAGGAGACCAGGAAGGAGTCACTCCTATGCCCTCACAATCACACCACAGGTGCAGTGAGTTGGAGAGATAGTTTCCTAAGGCCAGATTAAGAACTGAGTACACCACGGGCAAACATATCCCAGACAAGTACACACAGTATATTGATAAGGCATCCATTGCAATGTTCATCTGAAACTGGGATCCATCTAACTTTAGACTTTTATAGTGCATGCATATCCTACCTACATTATAAATACATAGACTGCTCCAACTACAATTTCAAACTCTCTACCTGGCCACCTCTATTTCTATACTCTAATATTAAACAAGGACACACATTCTTCACACTAGCATATTCCCCCTTGTTTATCTCCCCTAATTCCAATAAGTTTTCTTCAATTTCTGAGACCGACATGCCCAGATATCCTATTTTCTGCTGCAAATTGATTTGTATTTATCACACACAGAAATTACAAAAGGCCACGTTCGCAGATCTAATTTCAAAAATGCAAATATTATGAATGATAATTTATCCATATAGCTACAAATGCACATAAACATTAGTAAGGGAGCAGTAAAATAAAGATGTTTAACAGCATTTTGGGAATCTAATGAGACAATGATGCATTTTTCTTTGTTTATATAGTAAGTAATATTGATTTGTTATTCAGTTTTGAAGATTCTCTGAAAATCTGGGATAAAGCTACTTGATCATGGTGGATTTTTTTTCTGTGTTCTAGGATTTGTTTCTCAGGAATTTTGTTAAGTATTTTTGTATTTTTTGTTGGTGTTGTCTATGTTCATGGGGAAAATTATTCTGTAAAACTCTTCCTTTTTGAATCTTTGTGTTATTTGGGAATCAAGGCATATATGGTCTCATGGAATGAAATTGGCATTGTTCCTTCTGTTTCTATTTGTGGAATAGTTTGAGTATTATTTGTATTCTCTTTTCTTTGAAAGTCTTTTGGAACCCTGCCCTAAAGCCCTGGGATATGTATGGTTGACATATTTTAATAAATTTCCTTTAGAGGTATATGTTTATTTAATTTATTTATCTAATCTCGAGTTAACTTTGGAAAGAGAAACATATTGAATAAAATTATACATATTTAGATTTTCTAATTTTGTGAGTATGGGTTTTAAAATATGACTTAATGACTTTAGAGATTCTACTTATTTTTATTGTCTCACATTTCATTTATTATTTTGTAAATTTGCATATTGTCTATGTGTTTTAGTTAGTTTGGAAAAGATATTTCTGTCTTAATTATCTCTAATACAACTTGCAAAATAATCAAACATTATTCATGATAAAATACTTGGATATATATGTATTTGTATATATATACACACATACATATAAACACACACACACACACACATACACACAAACACACACACACACACAAGGTATATACCTAAACATAACAATTAAGTTTCTATCCTTTCCTTGCCCCACAGTTTGATTTGCCTGCCACCGGTTATCAGTACCAGCAAGCCCAAAGTCCCAATGAAACACCCAGATGCTTTTATTAACTTCAAGCTGTTCATCCTATGTCTCAGGCACATTGCTAGCTATCTTCTTCATCTTAACCCAACCCATTCTCATTAATCTGCCTTGCCATGTGTCCAGTGGCTCACCTGTGTTCCTTACATGTTGCTTCTTAGGGCATCTGGCTTGATCTGTCTCTCACTTTGCCCTCCTCCTACCTATGCTCTGATCTCCCACCTACATTTTCTATGGAGCCTGCCATAGCCAAAACAGTCCTTTATTTAAAAAATGGTATTCACAGCATAGAGAAAGGCTGCAACACCCAAACACAATAAAGGCAAATTAAAACAATACTTGAGCCAATATCAAATTAAGTGAATAAAAACTTAAGTTCCACAAAAATTAGGAAGAAGACATGGCTGTCCTCATCTCTATTTCTCTATACCTGTGCAATTTAGTACTTGACGTTCTAACTAGAGCAATAGACATCTGAAGGAGATCAAGGGAACACAAACTGAAAAAGAAGCAGACAAATTAACACTATTTACAGAACATATGATAGTACGAATAAGTGACCACAAGAATTCTACCAGGGAAATGTGTTATTACAGCAATGTGGCTGAGTAAAAATTCAATATAAAAACATGTATCTCTTTATAAACAATAATAAATGAGCTGAGAGAGTAATTAGGATAAAACAGCCTCCACAATCACTACAAACAATCTAAAAATATAAAATACTTTGGGTTAACCCTAACTAAGAAAGTGAATGGCTTCTATGATAAAACCTTTAAGCTTCTTAAGAAAGAAATTAAAGTATATATTAGGAGATAAAAGATCACACATATTCATGGATTAATGGAATTAATATAGTAAAAATTCTAGTCCTAACAAAAGATCTCTACGTATTAATCTTGATCCCTATCAAATTTCCAACCCAATTCTTTCTGGACCTTGAAATTAAATACTCAGTATTATACAGAAATTTGAAAAACTCCAAAATATCTATAAAACAATCCTAAATAATAAAAAACTTTTAAAAATGTAATGATTTTTAAATTTCATGGTATACTACAGAGGTATAGAAATCAATACCACATGGTTTCAGCATAAAACAGACATGTTGATTAATGCTGTCAAATCAAGGTTCATAAACTGGTACACATATAGATATATAAGTTTTGATAAAGAAGCCAATACTGCATCATGAAAAGAAGAATGTATTTTCAACAAGTAATCCTGGTCTAACTGAATGTTGGCATGTAGAAGAATGCAAATGGTCTCACATTTATCATATGGCACAAACTGAAGCCTGTGTGGAACAATAATTACAACATTGAACCAGACACAATGAACCTGTTAGGAGGGAAATTATGGAAGGGCCTTGGACACATTGCCATCAGAGACAATTTTATGCACAGAACACTGATAGCGTAGTAACTTGGATATAAAAATAATAAATGTGATGTCATATCACTAAAATCTTTTGTAAGGAAAAGGACACTGGCAGGAGGGATGAAAAATAACCTACAGATTCAGAGAAGCTTTTCAGCAATTCTACATCTGATGGAGTGCTAATATGCAAAATATGTAAAAGCTGAAGAAATTAGACGTTAAAAAACCAAACAATACAATTAAAAATGGGTTTCAGACCTAAACAGAGAATTTGTATTAGAATTTTAAATAGCTCTGAAATACTGAATATCTGAATTTCCCCGCCACATACACACACATAACGCTCAAGAAATATTGGATAATTGAGACTAAAATAAAGTAAGAGCCAGAACATCAGTAAGATTTCTATGATGTTGTTTCTCCAAGTAATGTCAGAAACAACACCCATAAATCTCAGTATTATGCCTGTCTAGACAGAGGTTAAGGATGAAACCAATAGACATGTGAAAGTGGATGGAGACTTGTCAGAAACCCTCATTCTCACTCAATGAACTTAAACAACTAAAATTGATGTAGAAATAATGTTCTCTTGTCAAAAGCATAGCAATTAATTATCGAATAGCAAACGATCAGACCTAAAAAATACACATACAATTAACTGTGTATAGACCAAATAGATTGTACATACTAATATGTGTATATATGTTTATACACGTATGTATAAAACAACAATTAATCATAAATAGAGGCTTTGATTTGGGAGAAGGCAAGAATATGCACATGAGAGCTTTATTTTAATTTGACTTACAGGATTAAAATTTTTAGAAGATAGAATAGAAAGGTATATGCTTAAGCTGTGGAAAATGAAGGTGGGAAAAAGAAGTAAAATTAGAAATAAATGGAAAAATTGATGTGAAACAAAAAAAATATTGAAAATAATTACGATGTGCTTCTAAAACTTCCCTTTCCATTAATTTCTCTCTATCGTATTTACACAATACGCAATATAATTAAATATAAAAAGCATCATATTAATGAACAAAATTTGACATGTGTATTATTAAGCTAACCACAAATAGAAAAATCTAAAAAAAACATAATCAAATATTATTCCCACATTTTACACCTTTGTTTATCAATAATAATAAGAATATTAACACTAAACAAAGCACAAAATTTTCAATTGTCACAAAAATGTAACAGAAATATAGGCAGATTAATTTTCTGCTATAAACAGAACAGCAAATGATCATTCTCTATGATCACTCACTCCTACACCCAGAGATTCAATGTCTCAGGCTCACCATCTTTTAATCAATGTAGTTGACATTTCATTAAATGGATTCAAAGAGAGATATGACGTAATGATGTCAATTGTTTAAGGAAGATGTGTTGACCAAATCCACTATCCTTTAAAAATAAAAGTCCTTTAAAACAAGACTCAAGGCATTTAAGGATGTGCATAATATATTTTTAGCCAATATTATTGAACTGATAAAATAGCCAAACTATTTTCACCGAAACCAGGAAAATGGATGGTTTTCCACATCCTATATGTATGTTTAGTATAGTGTTGTAGTCTTAATCAGAACAAAAACTAACTCACAAACAAACAAATAGAAATGAAGATTAAAAGCCATAATCAGGAAATGAAGTATTCAATGTATCCTGACTTGGAGAAATTGTGATATTTTCTGAAACCAAATACTGCACTAGAAAAATCGCTAAACCTTGAATACATACATACACATACACACACACACACACACACACACACACACACACAGAGAGAGAGAGAGAGAGAGAGAGAGAGAGAGAAAGAGAGAGAGAGAGAGAGAGAGAAAGAGAGGGACAGAGGGACGGAGAGAGAGATCCAAAGGCCAAATTAGATATCAACATTAAAATCAGTATCATTTGTACATATCAAAAATATAAATGAAGAAAGCTAAAGAAGATATTCTGTAGTATTAATTCTCCTATATTGACTTCATGGTGATGCCTCATTTAGAATTTGTCTATGAACCACACTGACTTGGAACCTTCTCCAGCTGCAGAGCATATTCTATTTTTCATTTGGTACAGAGCTCTTCTTATTAAGGAATTTAACAATTTCATTACTTATATGGGATTTTTAAGAAATATTCAAAGTGAATTCATGTGATAAATAAGAGATTTCTTATATTAATCTTAATTGCAGAACTTGTCAAATACCAGATTATATGTTTAAATTTTGTGTCAGGTATATATCAAACTCGTATGTTTAATTCTATACTGCATGTAAAACATATGAAAGAATTACGTGCATGTCACCTTTGAGGTCTCATACATTCTCTCTAGATTCAACCTATGTTTCAAATTTACTGAGAACATTTCATAAGAGAATCATCTAATTCTAAAACTATGACATTAATTGAGTTTGTGGAGAGTAGGGAAAATATATAAATAAAATATTGTATGATGAATAAGAAATATACTCCTTACACCTTAATATTTACAACCAAAGATGTAGATATAGCTAAAATATATGTTATGGTCAAATCAGGTACATTATCTAAATAATCTGTGAGGCCAGGCCTTGAATTCAAATGTAATACCCATGAAAGTAAAGAAATATAATATAAAATAGAAGATTCATGGAAAAAGAAGTTGAAAGAATTTTTTTCTATGTGTCAACAAGAACAAAATTTCCTATAAAAGAGTATGTAATTGAGAGTTTTGGACATCTTAACATGAAAAATTAGGTCATAATTACTTAAGATTATTTCTTTACACATGCATTTAATTAAAAAACTACTCAATGTAATTGTTTGAAAACTCATTTATTTATAATATTGTATCAGCCAAAATACAGATACCCAAGAAAAAATACCCAAGATCAGATTTTCTTACTGACTAAGATTCTAGAATACAGAATATCAAAAGAATGGGTAAGTAATTTCTTAACTACAATAATTTATACATATATCTGGTGTGTGGACTTTCAAGACTAATAATAGGCAACAATATTTGTCTATAATCAAAATCAGTAAAATGTATTGCAAAATACTTTTAGGGAAATTCATCTAATATTACAGAGAACATACATGGTGCAAATGAAAAAATGAGCTACCACGTTAGTATCCTTTTTTCAAATGTTTTGTTTTAACTATCTTGGTTCTATTTTATAGTAAATATTTAGCATATGTAGACATTTTAATTATGAATACTTTTTAAGTTTTCTAGACGTAATAAAGTACATACTATAGACCAAGGATGAGCATCAACATCAATGGGCCATAAACTCCTTGCAATGGCATCCTGACTACAATGTATTTTATTATAATGATGGCCCAAAGCTTGTGGAAATAGTAAATAAGACCCAAATTTTATTTAAGTTCTACTACATGAGATGGAACCCATCACTGACTCTACTTAGTGACAAAGTTCCCAAAAGTAGAGAGTTCAGAGAGCTTGGGTAAAACTGAACACTACTTTTCTACGGAAAACAAAACAAAACAAAACAAAACCCTCATGAATTACTTTTTACTATACTGGCTATAATCATAGATTAAAGCCTTGGTCAGTCATCATTAGAAGATATTCCTCCTGTTACAGGTAGAAAGAACAAATAGACTCACGGCCAGACAATGTGCCGAAAGTGTGAGATCTGGGAAACCTCACGTCTAGATGAGATGTCTCCATCACATTCCTTCATTTAGGGATTTGAGAAGACCATAAATGAGGAGGAAGATAGAGGGTAGAAGCAAAAGGGGGTGGAGGACACCAGCACACACAAACACAGCCATCTAAATAACCAGTATATAGCACCTATGAAATAGCAGATCCTGAGGCGACACAAGCATGATATGCACAGTTCTGCACCAGATGCTGTCCTAGATAAAAAAGTGGAGACATGCTCACATCCTTGACTCTGAGTCTTCACTTGATAACCACTTGCAAATGAAAACTTAGCCTTTTGTGAGGAGTTGTCATTGGGAATAGAAACTAACCTTAAAGGAAGGTTGAATTGGCACCTCAATGAACTTGACCGTGTCCTTGCAGTTTTATGTCTCACCATATGCTCCTGGGAAAACTATACCTTTTTCTTATATTATATGTATTTTGTTTAATTAATTACTTTCTATCTTTTATACCTACAGGTCATTTATATATATGTAAGTATGTATGTATGTATGTATGTATGTATGTATGTATGTATGTGTATATATGTTTATGTATGTGTGTGCATATATGTATATATGTATATATATGTATATATATGCATTCAGGTTATACATTTTTAGGAATTTGTAAGTTTGCAACTAGTGAATCTTGCATCTATATGTTACTTGTGACTTTTATTGCTCCTTTAGCCTACTTATTTTTGCTGTCCTGATCTAAGGGCTTCACTTTTGTTATATGCAATCATATCCTATTATACTTTTTCTTATCATTATTCTTCCTTAGAAATCAGTTTGTTTTCTAATGAGAGACGGATGGGAGTGGATCTGAATGAGAAGAGTGGTTGGTAGAAATTTGCATGAGGAGAAAAAGAGGAATCCATAATCAGGATATATTATGTGAGGAAATCATCTCTTTACAATAATAGTAAAAATAAATATAAACCTATACATACACACCTATTTTTCTGAATTCTCCACAAAAAAACAACAGGTTTTGTTCAGAGATGAGTGGGGTGATCCTTTGTCTCCAACTCAAGGCAACAAAACAAAACAATTAAGGGCACGTTAATTTTCTGCATAAGATGACATGATATATGCACATGACTCAGCAATGCTTTGAAATAATTATGGCTGATAATATGAATCTAATAGAACCTAGAGATGTCTAACCTATTCTGGCTCTAGAATAAAATACTGTTTCAAAACCTGTAATACAAAAAACAAAATAATGTTCTTTCTAGTGGTAGATGTTTTCACAGAGCACCCAAACAGGTGAATGAAATCAGCATTAGGATAAACTGATGACACTTCTGCATACAGAGGCTAATAATCATTTCTGTGATATTAACTTTCCAACAAAAAACCCTCAAATGGAAACATCATAATTTTATGCTAAGTAAATATATCTGTCCCATTCTAAATTGTCAAGTATCAGTCTATGTAGTTTATGTTTCTAACAGAGTATGCCACCTCGATTCTACTTTTTCTAACTATGTGAGTCATGCTAGGCAGAGAATGCCACATGACTGAGTGTGTGTTTTCATAAGGCAGGGAACCAACAGATCAGAGCTCTCAGATCAAATCCATGCAGCACTTTTGCATTTATCTTTTTACATGAGGACACAAACCCATCCCTCTAGGTACTGGGCACTAGTCAGTTTACAAATTGATCTGTCATGATGGATATTTTAGTGACGAACATTATTAGTTTTTTTGAAAATATATCTTGTGATAAAAATGAGTGTAGAAGGACAGAATGAAGAAAAGCCCTCACTGTGTAAGCATGTATTGAAAGACTCAATAATAAGCCTCATTCGAAGGAAAGATGAGAAAATATCACTCTAAGTAAAGTATTTGGCAAGACTATGAGAAGCAGAAAAATAGGACAGAAGAGAGAAAGCAAAGTGTACAAAGAAAACATGTGACCTTTGTAGAAGAAACTTAACAAAGCTGCTGAGCAGAGACATACTTACCGTAGAACCAACCATCTCTTCCTGAAGCTTTTCTATGAGCTTCTTTCTTGGGGGAAAAACAACTTGCTTTAATAGTTCCCAGTGTCTCTCTTGAGGATTTGTATTAAAAGCTTCAGCAAATACCATTCACCTGCTACAAACCAACTGACAATCTACAGAGCCTCAGAAAGCAGAAAACAGCCAAAAGCATGTTTGGTCTTATCTTCCTTCTTCCTTGGAGCTCTTTACCTTTTCTTTGTTTCTGTCTGTGTGTCTGGCTGACAGCTGTCTGGCTTCTGGCCCCTGGTGTCTCCCTCAGTTCTCTACTCTCATTTTTCTCCTCTTGTTTCTCTTGAGCCTAGAGATTCCCTCTCTCCACCAGCTCATGTATCTTTTCTCCTGCCTCGCAACTGGCCAATCAGCTTTTTATTAGACCAATCAGATGCCTTAGGTAGTCAAGGTGAAGCAAACACAGCACATCTTTACATAGTTAAACACACATCCTTACATTGTTAATCTAATGCAGCATAAAGAAATGTAGCACACCTTTACACAGTGAAAGTAATATTCTGCAACACAAACAAATGTAACACCTCTGGGCTTAGTTAAAATAGTATTCCACAGCATAGAATGTTGTTAGGAGTCATTTTATTACTAATAACTTTTGGTTGTTGTTTATTTACTTATTTTAGAAAAATAGTATTGGGTTTTACTCTGTATTCCCGAGTGTCCACCATATTCCAGGGCAGGTCAGACCCCATGTCTAAGAGTTGACCAACATCAACATCAAAAAGACTCGGGGTGTATGTGTGGGTGCGTTTGTGTGTGTGTGTGTGTGTGAGTGTGTGTACACATGAATGAATTTACCTTTTGTTTTTGTATTTTCTCATCTTCTGTCTCTTTTTTGTGGCTTTCCATTATTAAATCTTTATTTTTTTTCCCAGTTTTTTTTTTTTTCATGAGAGAGGACATCAATTGGGTGGGGAGTGAAGGAAAGAGGATCAGAGAAGAACTGAGGGAGGGAAGAATTTATGAAAATATGTAAATATGTTTACAAAACAATTTTGAGTAAAAAATTTAAAATTAATCTTAGAGGTTATTTAGCTCCATTGTTAGGCTTATTTCTATGCCTTTGAAAAGCTGCTATTAGTGGGTTAATTTCCTAATTTATTTCTTCACATGCTCATAGGCATATGGGAAGATGAATAATTTTATACAATTTAATTTTCTGTTCTTAATTGTTACTTAAAGCACACATCACATAAAGCGTTTCTCTGTTGTCTTGGTACTTGTACTTATATCATCACATTATTTTGAAAAAGAACAGTCTGATATATTCTTTGACTTTTATTGCTGCCTTTCTTTGTCATTTCCAATGTTCTCAAGTTAACTCTTAAGACCCTTTATTAAACAAGACTGAAGAGACTTTGTATATTTTTCTTGTTAAAATTTTATAGGTAAAGTTTGGAGAGATGGCTCAGTGCTTAACCCTTGTTGCTTTCAGAGGACCAGGGTTCAGTTCCAGTACCCACATGAGTCCACACAAGCAGGGGACCCAGCACGCTCTTCTGAACTCCAAGGCACCAGGTACACACATGGTTGCACACACATAAATTCTGGTAAAACACTCATAAAATAATAAATCTTAAATATTACAATTTTAAAGGTAATATATCTTTTTCTCTGCTCTACGCTGTTGTCTTAAGTTTGACATACACATCCTTTGTTATGTGAGCTCTGTTCCATGTATGCCTGGTTCCTTTAGAGTTTTATCATGAAAACTTGCTGAGCTTTGTGAGATGACAGTTTTTGTTTCTATTAAGAATTATATTCCATGGGATTTTTCTTCCCTTTGAATTCATTGCTGTTCTTCTTGGTTGGATTTCTGAAAATTCAGTTTTGACTTCCTTCTTTGAATTAATCCTTTGCTGTATTTGGACATGCTTGGTTACTTTCTGTCTCTCCTGTATTTGTGTATCAATCAAATGAAATGTATCATTTCCTGTCTTCTCATGGATAATTTTTCTAATGTTTCAGTTTATGGTTTGCCTCTGTTTATTATCTGTAGTGATACTTGTCTAAAGTGAATTGTGTTAATTTGTGATTATCTTGAAATACATTTTTCCAACAATTTTAAAAGGAAGTTTCCCGAGTGCAACAATGTGGATGAAAGATTTTTTATTTCAGAACTTTAAATATATATCCCATGTACCCTTGGTTTTAGGATCGATATTATTCTGGGAGATTGGTACTTTTAAGTTGCCATTGTTCCAATAGTGATTTCAGTATTAATTAGCTTTTTTTTTATGTTTTCCATTTTATATGGAAGGACTAGAAGAGGCCTTGCCATTGTTCCTAGCACAGAAACCTGAGAGAACAATGGGGAGAAATGGCTGGTTTTCTAGTACACACATCTCAAGTTAGTAGTCATGTCTATTTTTCTGTTAGAAATGTTATGATGTATTGATACCTTCAAATCCATCAATTATGTGCGTCTTATAATGTTATTGAAAGTGTTCAGTTTTGTTAACTTTTTCCTCCTTAGATATAGGAAAGCATTCCATCTATTGGTACATGAAGAAACTCTAGTTTGTTCTTTCAGGGTGTGCTGACGTTCAGGGATGTGGCTGTGGAATTCTCCCAGGAAGAGTTGGAATACCTAGACTCTGTTCAGAGGGCTTTGTACATTGATGTGATGTTGGAGAATTACAGCAATATTGTCTCTTTGGGTGAGGATATTTTTTTCTTGCAGAACTCCTAATTCAATCCACATCAATTCGTCTTTGCATATCTTGAGGGACTAGACCTGGGAAGGGACAGTGAAAGAATAATAGAAAAAACAGACACATGAGCACAGAGGAAAGCTAGGATCAGGTGGACTTAGCTGTTAGGTAGAGAACCCACAGCACCCTGGAAGCTCAGTGTATTTGTTATGTAGAGCTGAACAAAGAGATCGGCTATTGCATGCAGCTGAACAACAAAATGTGGTTATCACATATGGATAAACAAGGATGCAGGTTTATGGCATACAACTGAATGAAAGGGACAGGTTTAGTTAAACTCAATAGGAGCAGGCACTGTAGGGAAGCAGTCTTCATGCCATAAACATCCAGGAGAAGAAGCTAAGGTGGACATTTTCTGCACACACCATCAATGTTTCCACTTAGACTCCAGAAGAAGGCTTTGCTCTTTCTGAGCCTCACCTGAAGAGGAAGACTTTGTCATTTTCCCATGGGTCTGAGACTGTGGTCTTGGGCATGGCCAGTTTTGTCACAGTAGACTTTCACTCAGGACTTCACAGACTCATGGCTTCTTCATCTCCTGACATTCATCCTTGGATCAGCTTTTTAGATGTGTAGATTCTGTGTGAAGCTGTTTCAGAAACTAAAGGAAAGTATCAAAATTTTGGTAGTAGAAATGAAGTTTTTCATGGCATTATGCATTTGTATTGTGTTCCTTTAGGAGGTATTGTGCATCCTCTGTTTTGGTTCTATAATACATTCAGGAATTAGGTAACATAGTGTGTCCACCCATATCCCGAAGGTCCATTTTCATCATCCATCTGATACAGTTTTAAAATACACAGGCTGAAAACGCTTCCTAAATATCTTTGAGATAGTGACAGGAAATAACAATTGGCAATTTGTTTTTAGATCCATTTATGTTTTTCTCTGGTCATCTGCTGAGCACAGTATTGTGTTAGCTTAGATGTCCAGGTAACTTTATAAAGAATCTAGCAAGGAGGGTTTTATGCCATTTTACAAAGCACAGGAATTGTCTGCAAGGTAGACTTGGTCACCTCTTTGAAGCCAAGCAGAATATCCTGAAATATGTAGAGAGGGGACAACGAGCAGATAGAGAATCAGGTGGGGTTGATAGAATGAGCAGGTCCAAAATTAGGGGCTTAAGTGAGACACGAAGTAATATATCTAAAAATCTTCACCACATTCATTTCCACACACAATAATTCTTGGCAAGTTTACTTTGTAAGTTGTTCTTAGTTATTTGACTTAATACTAGTATACACATGGTGCCATCTTGAAATGATTGTATGTTTTATAATCTGTCAAATGTCCACAAAGTAGAATTATTTTTTTAATTTCTTTTCATATAAATATGTCTTTATATTACGTTCCTCATTTAAAAATATTATAATCTACTATGACTCTTTCATGAAGTAGGTTTATTCTGTGATTTCCCACCTTGTAAGTATGTCACTCACTATGTTGCATCCTTAATAGAATTGCCCTTTCAGAAAGTAATGTCAAGAATCAGAGAAAGCAGTGGCCTGGGGAAATTTCCATTTAAGGAACTAGGGAAAACACAGTAGTATGTGGAGTTGAGTCAACATAGGGTCAGAAATAAACAGTTATTGACAATAACATCTCTTCCTCTAATACGCTACAGCATATGATATCTAGTAGAAATATTTATTTTGTCCTCATTATTTTTGAAACCCTAACATGATTTTCAGAAAAATTCCCAATGAAAATTTTAGGTAAGCATTTGATATTAAAAGCAATTAAGAATTCTAAGGTATAATCTTTGCTGTATCCTCTTAGTGAGGACAATATTATGAATGCAGTATTGTATTAAATGAATCCTTTGGTTACTTTTGGAAATTTTTAAATAAGTAATGCATTCTAAATATAGTCAGAGAGCTCCATCCCAGATTTAATTCTTATTTCCTCAGTTACTTGTGCCAAGTTATATATTTTATATAAGAATGAAGGGGATAGTGTAAATCATTGACCCTTGAATTAGTTCATCTATCTTTGTGAGAATCCATGACAATTATAATGGACAAAACATCAACCTCACCTCTAGTGAGAACTCTAGTATAAATTACCACTTTACATAAAATAACCGAGGAAACAGTCATATATTGAATCTGTTTAAATTTATATCTAACCCTTTTAATCTCAATGTACTCATCTTTCAGAGAACTATTGCATGTGTGCTCTTGTCCACCAACATATAGATAATGAAGAGACATATTCTAAATGCAGTGAGATTGACCAAGTGCTTCATGAATCAACCCAATGGCCGGTTTATAAAACAAGTTATACTACAGAAAATTCTAATAACTTTGACTGTGATTATAGTCATTGTATTGCCTCGAATGAATCATCAAACATAAATAGATTTAAACATATGCCCCCTGGAGAAGAAACGTGCAAATATAAAAACTCATCACTTGCCTCTACCTACAAAATTATTCAACAGGCAATCTGTATTGGAGAGAAACCACACAAATTTAGGGGGAAATGCTTTGGTTCTTGCTCAAGCTTCATTGGACGTTCAAGAATTCATCCTGGAAAGAAAATGTATAAATGTGATGTTTGTGACAAATACTTTACCCATTACTCAAATCTTAGAACACATAAAAAAATTCATACTGGAGAAAAACCTTATAGATGCAGAGAATGTGATAAGTCCTTTCTTCAGTTGTCAGCACTTAAAAGCCATTACATTGTTCATACTGGAGAGAAGCCTTACAAATGTCAGGAATGTGGCAAATCTTTTGCCCACTGTTCCACTTTCAGGAGACATAAGAAAATCCATACTGCTGAGGAACTTTATAGTTGTCAAGAATGTGGCATGGTGTTTTATCAGTTGTTATACTTTAAAAGCCATTACAGAACCCATGTTGGTGAGAAGCCTTACAAATGCAATGAATGTGGTAGATCCTTTATTCACTGATCATCTTTTAGAAAGCTTCAGAAAGTGCATTCTGTAGAGAAGCTATACACCTGCAAAGAATGTGGGAAGTCTTTCCTTGAGCTGTCACATCTTAAAAGGCATTACAGAAGCCATACTGGAGAGAAGCCTTATAAATGTGAAGTATGTGACAAATCCTTTTCCAGGAACTCAATTCTGAAAACACATCATAAAATTCATTCTGGAGAGAAACCTTACAAATGCAAAGACTGTGACAAATCCTTTACCCAGCATTCAAATCTTAGAAGGCATCAGAGAGTTCATACTGGAGAAAAGCCTTACAAGTGTCAGAATTGTGACAAATATTTTACCCGGTTATCAATTCTTAGAAGACATCAGAAAATTCATGCTGGAAGTAAAAATACCATTGTAAATAAGGTAGCATATTTTTTATCCTGATCTTTAGCTTTGCAAGCCACAGCAGGATCCATAGTTAAAACAAAAAAAGAAAACAAAACAAACCCTTTTAAAACCCTTTAATGAAGGTTGAAATCTTAGAAAATATCACAAGAATTTATACTGAAGAAAATTCTTGCAGGTGTAACAGTGTGGACAAATTTTTAAGAAAAACATTTTTGATTTTGTAGTCTGATATCAAAAGTAGATACAATGAGGGCAAAAATGTATGTAACCTAAGAAATGTGACCAAGCTTTTTATTTTTTGTACCAGTTTTATTACATATCGGAAAACCTGTACTGAAGAGAAACCATATAAAATGTATATACCAAAGTGCTATCTTCATTTCTTCCATGGAAATTACATAGATTACAAAACCATCAAAATAAAGTTTTTCAAATTTTTTTTTCTAAGGCTAAAAATGTAGATACATTAGAAAATTCACCCTGAGAAAAACCTGAGTTTGGCTTTTATTCTACCTTCAAAATAGTCATTCTGGAATAAAATGCTTCAAATATCAAGAGTGGGAAGCCTTGATGGAGACATGTGAATGTAAACAACACATTCTCATGAATAGTACTCTGAAGTCATCAAGAATGTGCAGGTAAGTCACTTTAAAGTACTCAACATTTGGGAGGTATTAATCCTGCTTTAAAGTGCAATTAGAAGTGATATTAGAAAGATGAAGGCATAAAGATTCATAGATATAAAGACCATGTACTATAATGAACAAAACAATGAATACATGAATTCATCCTGGATTTCAGTTGGAGTGGATTCTTATATTTGCGCAAATGAAAAAAATACTGTTTGCAAACTTATTTAATTTTTTGTATTGCCAATATTAGAGTTTATTGAATAAGAACACAGTAGGTATTTCACAGTTTGTTGAAATGTAAATACCTGTGGTCTTGCTTGCAAATGATTATTTGATAATTTGTATCAACTGCTGCTTATCAAGCCCGACTGTAAGATACAGAGGAAGTTATGGAGTTAGTGACTGGCCCCTGACTACCTGAGACACCAGTCAGCTGGGGAGAATTCTTTAATGCCAGTTTCAGATTTGCATGGTAAACAAGCTCCATGTCTTCTTCCAGCTTACATATTCTTGCTACCTGCCCCCTCAGTGGTCTCAGAGCCTTGGAGGGTGAATTAATCAGGGTTCTCTAGAGCGATGCTTCTCAGTCTTCCTACAGTTCCTCATATGGTGGTGATCTCCAACAATAAATTATTTTCATTACTACTCATAACTAAATTTTCTATTGTTATGAATTATAATGCAAATATCTGTGCTTTCCAATGGTGTCAAAGGGGTACCAACCACTGCTCTAGAAGACCAGAACTGATAGGGTGAATATAGATATATTTTTAAAAAGACTTGTTAGAGTAGAGTACAGGCTGTGTGGCTAGTTCCAAAATGGTTGTCTCTTGATGGAAAGTCTAAGATCCAACAGTTGTTCAGTCCATGAGGCTAAATGTCTCAGTTGGTCTTCATTTGGTCATTGGAATCCTGAAGAATAGGGATTTTTTTTCTTTTTTAAGTCTTTTTTAAAAATTGAAAGTAGATTTTCTTCATAGCATATGATATGACCAGAGTTCTCCTGCCTGCAGTTGCTCTAGGATCTCCCCACTTTTCACCCACTGAAATCAAAACCTCCTTTCCTCTATCATCAGAATATATGCATCTAGTGTTGTAATGGTGTTTCTTGGTCCTGGTCAGCCAGAGGTCCAGATCCACAGACCTGCCTCGCTAGACCCCTTAGCAGCACACAGCTGCTCAGGCCCCCACAAATGTCTCAGACACTTCTATTAACTTCTTGTTGTTTGGCCTATGGCTCAGGCACATTGCTATCTAGCTCTTACATCTTAAATCAACCCATTTCTATTAATCTGTCTGCCATGTGGCCCATGGCTCACCTATGTTCCTTACATGTTGCTCTTTTTGGCTTAGGGCTTTTTCTGTCCTTGACTCTGCCCTGCTTCTCCTACCTATGCTGTGATTTTCCCTCCTACTTTTTCTATGGTGCCTGTCATGGGCTAAAACAGCTCCTTTATTTAAAGATTGATATTCACAGCATACAGAAAGTTATACCCATATCAATCTAGAATGATAATGATAATAATAAACCAGAATAGGAAAAGTAGTATATTCTAATACCAGGGAAGGAGTGCTTCTGCAGCAGGATAGATGAACCAAATAGAGTAGGGGTAAACATCAAAAAGAAAAGGATTCTTTATCCCATGTCTATAGAGCTGCCACCGAAAGTTCTGCCTCAGATTGAGGGTGGGCCTTTCTACCTCAAATGACCCAATCAGAAGTCCCCTCAATGTTTTGTTCATCCGTTTGGGTTCTGATTGACTCCAGGTGTAGTCTGTTGACTACCTAGATTAGCTGTCAGGATCCATGACTTCTAACTTGTGTTCCTTTACATAACTCCCTGTTTCTAGAGCATTGTTGATGGTGAGTATAGTTACTTAATTTTTCTTAAAAGTCAAGTGAGAAAAAGGAGAAACAGCAATATTAAAAAAAAAACCCTCTTAATAGCTATGATGACCTTTAATTACAAACACAATATTTGGAAGCAGCTTTGTCAGTATATTGTGTAAATTAAAGCTGTCATAGTTGTGTGGTGTCCTAACTGGGGCATTCAAATCTATTGGCCACAGGTTTTGTCTAAGTTTGAAGTTGTAGATGTGAATTTCCTTTGTGGTGCAGGTTTTAATTCTAATCAGACAGCTGGTTCTCTTTATATCAGCCTAGCCACTATTACACTAGGCTACACAGCTTCTCTGACCGTTTTATCATGATGCATGCAAAATCCATACCTGAGTAGGACTTTTTGCTATAATCCTTCCCAGAAATCTTAGTAGCAACCACTGGAACTATCTAGTTTTGGAATGCAATCAGCATCAATGACAATTGTCTCTATTCCTCTAGGGGACACTAGAGCCTCCTTTGCCAAGGTCTCCTTGGGAGATGTTCCCTGCACAGCAGTAGAATTTTACATAGACTTGGGGCATCTGACAGCTCTTGCTTTTATTCTCACAAAGTATACTTGTTAACTTTTATGATTTCTTATTCTTAGCTCTTTAGATACACTTGTCCATCTTTCTAATGAGTCTCTAAATCTAAAAATCACTCACAGGTTAGTATTCTATTTTCATATATAACCTTTTTTTATTTTCAAGAAGATTTCCAGGGCCACCATGTATGGTATAGAACCACCATCCCATTGCAAATGGTACAGTTATGAAAATGGCTTTGGTGAAACACTCTGAAAGTAGCATTTTTGAGCAAATGTCTGGTGATCACAGAAGCCTACAGCTGAGAAGATTCTAAACTAAACTGATAGGCAATATTTAACGCAGCATAGAAAGATTTTATCCTTGTCACAATTTTTCTGGCTGTCTCAGTCTACATATTTTTACAAGACCTCTGCATGTATTTTTCAATGTTCATGAACTTGGTGAGTCTACCTCTAGTGCACAAGGAAATAATCACCCATTCTTTGGGAGGCTATGCCTGTACTCTGTCTATTCCAGCTGAATGAACTGTTTCTGCACAAAGGAGAGAACTGTATGTGGTCTACTTAGGAGACAACTGGTCACCATTTGTTAACCGTAACCTATTTAGCATATGTCATTTTGTACATGAGTAATGTTTATTATATTAGTAACTCTGAACACTGTGTGTATTCAGAGCACAACTGCTGTCAGTATCAACCAAAGCCCATATATTTTTAAAATTAACACACCATTGTTTTATTCAGTCACTGGTCATGGTTCTCACCTGCAGTTCCCCTTGCCACTCTGTTATGGAAGGGCTGTAGAAGCTCCCACCCCTGAACACGTCCTGTGACTATTTTGCAGGAGCACAGTAGTAATCAATATTATCTCTTTGTTCTTGGGCTTGTGTTTGTTTTCTCTGTTTCTTTGGACCTCTGGTTACTGGCTAGCCAGTCCTTAGGATTTCCAAGGACTCATCAGCACTAAATTTGGTCTTCATTTTTTTTGATTATTTTTGTTTTGTTTATTATCCACTTCCCCTAATGGCAATCACATGATGTAAATATACCACATTGAGAGTTCTCTGATGTTCATCAGAGATGTCCATTATTTCTGTCCAGTCCACTCAGAAATCAAATCCTACCATAGGACTCAGTAAAGCCACTGAAAGTATAGGAGTCTTTAGGGTTCTGATAAATTGACCTCACTCCCGTAATGAACAGAATCTTACTGGACTGCTGAAAAGGGATGAAATATCCCTTTCACCTTTGTTCTTCAGCTTATCTATTTTTTAAATATTCTACTCATCTCTTGGGTTCCACATTTTTGGATACCTGGAAAAGCTCTCTAAGCATAGATTTGAAGTATAATAGTATTTCCTTTGTCTCTTGCCAACTAAAAAGTATAAAAAAAAATAGAATAATTTGAATTGTTTTGTTTTTAATCATGCTTTTTTTTTTCGCAAGAAATTCCCAATTAGTAGCCTTCTTGGCCTAAAATAATTTTTTATGCATAGTAGTGGCTATATAAGTTTTGTAACATCCTTTTACAACCACACTCTTTAATCTCATAGGACATAAAATTTGTTCTAAACATTTAATCTTGTTTTAGGGCATCTCTGTACTCTCTGTTCCCCACTGGTCAGCCAGGTTTGCCATGACATATCACAAAAAGAAAGATGACCCTTTAGGATTTTCACCACACACTTCCCCAACCTAAAAGTTGAAAGTCTATGAAGATAAAAGAAATTTACAGAATACCAAATAGACTATACCTCCCAAAAAACATCTGCTTACCCCATGATAATCAAGTCAATAAACCTACAGAGTAAGGAAAAAATATCAAGAGCTACAAAGTAAAAATGTCAAGTTACCAATAAAGGCAGATCCATAAGAATAACATGAGATGACTCGTTGCAAACAATGAAAGCAAGAAGGTCTTTTTCAGATGTGATTCAGACACTAAAAGACCATATTTACCAACCCTGACCATCAATCACCATAGGGAGAGTAAGCAAACTATTTCCCGAGAAATCCAGATGTAAATAACACCTACCCAGAAATCTGGTCCTACAGAAAGCCCTAGAGAAAAAATTCTAACGTAAGTAAGCTAGAAATACCTATGAAATCACAAGCAATAGCTAATCACACAAATGGAAAACCCAAACAAGGGAAACACACACCATACCACCAAAAATAGCAAGAAATATCAATCACTGGTCATTAATATCTCTTAATATTAGTGAACTCAGTTTACCTACCAAAAAGACAGGTTAACACAATGGACACAAAGACAGAAGCCATCCTACTGCTACATACAAGAAACACACCTCAAGTTCAAAGATGGACACTGGCTCAGAGTAAAGGGTTGAGAAAAAAACTTTCCAATTAAATGGACCTAAAAAACAAGTTGGTACAGTTATCCTAATATCTAACAAAATAGACTTCCAAGTAAAATCCATCGAAAGACATCTGGAAGAACATTACTTATTTATTGCAAGAAAAATCCACCAAGATGAATTCTCAATCCTGATGATTTATGCCCCCAAAATAAAAGTACCCACATATGTATAAAAAACATTACTAAGGTTTAAATCTTGTATCAAATAGCACCCATTCATAGAGAGAGACTTAAATACCCTACTCTCGCCAATGGATGAGTCTACCAGACAGCAATTTAAGAGAGAATTAAGGGATGTAACAGGTGTTATGACTCAAGTGGACTTAGTAGATATATACAGAACTGTTCAACCAAACAGGAATAATTCTTTTTCTCAGCACCCAATTGAACTTCCTCTAAAATTGAATACATACTCGGTCATAAAGCAAATATCAGTAGATAACAAAAAACATGGGAATAACTCCTTATACCTGTCAGACACCATGGTCTAAAGTT
Organism: Phyllotis vaccarum; assembly: GCA_033318265.1. NCBI lineage: Eukaryota > Metazoa > Chordata > Mammalia > Rodentia > Cricetidae > Phyllotis > Phyllotis vaccarum. The sequence goes on along the minus strand of JARWLC010000003.1, from coordinate 145,864,334 downwards.
AGAGTTCAACAACAAGAAAAATCACAGTCTTCAAATTCATGAAACCTGAACATCCTCAGCCTCGTTCCACATCACTTCTACTGTGTCATCTGTCTTCCTACGCATGCCATAAATACCTTCTTTCCCAGTTGATTCACATCCAGGTTAAGATTAGAGAAGTGGGCTACTACCTATTTGGTAGTTAGCTTTGAACTCACAGAAAGATCTCTGTCTCTAGAGTTATGGGACTAAAGGTGTAGGGAACCACTCTTGGTTAGGCATAGGTCACCACTCCTGATCTTTTCCCCATGTGGGGATTAAAGGCATAAGTTATGGCTATCTGCCCATCCTGGATTGATTGTTCTCTGATAGTCTAGACTGGTCTTATTTAATATATGACATATCATCATAAGGCCCTGGATACTCTGTCTCCCACAAATAAAGGGCAGAAGGCTTTAATTATTATTAATAATCTGTTTTATGATAAGAGAGAAAAATTTGCTTCAGATAAATAAATCAGAGCCATTTTGGAAGTTTCCTTACTAAACCAGCAACAACAATAACAGACAAACAAAATAACAGAACCCAGATAAATATTTATCACTTTCTGCAGCATCATAAATGTAAAAGCAACGTGAAGACTTTCACCTCCACATTTCTATATTATCCAATTCACAGAACCACTTAAGCAAACCAGGAGAGAGTTTTTACAATGAAAGTTAAGAATTTTTCTAAGTGCTTAGGCTTCAGAAACAAAAAAGGCGTCTAGAGAAAGATTAAAGTGCTACTTAAAATCTAGCTATGGCATATGTCTTCCTGATGCTGCACATCTGTGACAAGGCAGGACCTCAATCTCATATTCTTTTTGAGTTTGTTTCAAGCTTAACTAAAATTTGATCTTTCTGTTGAAGAATCCTGTGGGAAATTACCAAATTCTATCCTAGGAACTCAAGCTCAGCATGCCCTAGCTAATTTATCTTAGTTTCTCATTCCATTGTCTCCTTGCGCAAACCTGTTCCTCCAACTATGCACCTACTTTCCTCCTGTCAAATGGTTTCCTTAGGTGAAGCCCACTTTACCCAAATTGCTTAGCAAGTGCTAGGACATGGTTCTCACCTTCAACAATCCCACATCCTGGACATTTGGGGCTATGTCTACATCCTTGAATACCTATATGCTGTCCTACACAGCTGAAATAAAGACACTGAGTAAAAACTGTTTTGAGTAGACTTCTTCTGGAAATTTCCTGTATTACTTCTTCCTCCATGTAGTCCCTCTGACTTAAATTCTCTTCTTTGTCTCATATATTATGGCCATGCTTATTCTTTCTATGTGATGAAGTGTTGATTCAAGTGCCAATTGTTCCAGACCAATAGGTCAATCTTCAGTAATAGTATCATAATGGAGGGTGCCTAGGGATGAGAAGGATAGTAAAAATATATGCTTAGAAGATTAAAACTGATTCAGTAGGTCTTGCACAAACCTTTACTTATGCCTAGCAGTTTTTTTTTTAAAGTGCAATCTCATCAAAATGACTCTAAGATTCCATAATACTGTCATAATGGACAAGATTAGAAACAGAGGTGACAGCTTATGCTGGGGAGGATTTGGAGCAAGGGGGAAATGGTGGGAGTACTGACTGGTACAGGCACTTTGGAAATAGGTCTGGTAATTTCTCTGAAAACTAGATGTCAACCTTTCACAGTCACTGCCATAGTGAACTTGGGCAAATACCAAAAGCTTACTACCCTATTATCCCTTAGCCAGGAACATTCAGGTGTTGGATTTTCACTTTCCCAGATGACCATTTTGAAGTAATTTATGCACCCTACCATCCACCAATATTCTAGAAATATATGATGTACTTTATATCTGTTAGGATTTGGATGTAGTTGTACTTTATCCTCTCCTAGATACTACTTCATAATAATTCCTATTGTATATAGTCTTAGTTTGGAAACTTGTAGTTAGACAAAAGGGGGAGTTGTGGTGGGAATCATGTGTCAGCTGATAAGGTCCAAAGATGCTTACCCAGGGTTGCAGGCTCCTGAAGGCAGAGTGGCCAACCCCATTCACCCTTATAATTATTTCTCTATTCACTACATACATTGAACAATTTTATGATTTTTTAAATATAATCCAGTACCACATTATGTAACACCTTTCATTTAATTTTCTCCAATCTTCTTGACATATTTCAGTTTTTTAATGATCCCTGGTTGTTTGTTCAATCTCTTCGAGCAACTGTGATTTCAGTTTAGATAAATCTGTGGGTTTTCTTGTTATGTCTTTGACCTCCCTGGATTCCAAAGTCTAGTTCTGGTTATCTGATTCATGAAAAATGTCCCCCAAAATACTCATTGGACTTGATTAAATTTTGGTCTAAGTTACATTTCTCTATACTGTAAAATAAGCACAGAAATATTGGCTTAATTAGGTCCCTTTAAAACACTCTTGATTTTTATTATCAATTAAAGTTCAATATATCTCACTAACATTTTCCTGACTACCAATAGTCTCTTAACCTAGCCATTTTTATTCAAAAAGTTAAGGTAGGCAAGAAGAGAAAACCATGGCAAACGTGGACAGCACTTTGCTTAAGATACTTGAATAATTAATTTTCTCTTTATTATTTCCACATTCATTCAGTTGCACTTTTACCTCACCTCAGTAGGAAAAATATATACTTTTTTCTTAATATATGTCACAGAATATTAAAGAAATTGAAATCAGGTCACTTTAGGGCACAGGTGTCACCAGTCAAACTGTGTTCTTTTAGGAAAAATTTAGGAGATAGTGGCAATTTACCATACATGTGTATGTGTAAGAAAAGAGCCAATTGTATAAACACATGTTGACAAATTGTAAGTGAAAGTGTCAAAGTAGATATCTAGAAAATGGAACGAGAACTGAATTTCCTATGGGAAATATATTGCTTGAGAATAGATCCAAACAGGCTGTATTGTAAAGCTTATCTAGCTCATATTTTATCATGTAACTCTGAAGCACATATACATTTCATAATATCCTTTTAAAATCAGACATATATGAAAGTACGTGTACATTGAGCCCAGGCTTATGTCATTCAAGGCTATCAGTAGGCAGACAGACCCACCCATGTTGTCTTTCTTAATATCCAAGTGTTCTTCTTTCCAGACAGTATTAAACGTCTTTAGGCTGGTGAGTAGATCAGCAGGCAATCTGTCTTCCCATAAAGCCTAGCAACTTGAGTTCACCCACAGTATTATTATGTTTGAAAGAAAAAATTTTATTTCCTATGTTGTCCTCCAACCTCTACATGAAGTAGAAAATATATACAGACCAAAGAGTGTATGTGGGAGTGGGTTGGAATAAAAAATAGATCTCTATTTTTATTTATTTTATTAAGAGATTAATAAATACCCTTATTAAGGTGATCACAGTTCACTTGCTACACATTGTATATGTAATTTCTTTTGTCTGTGAAAAAATAACTTCATATTCTGGGTATGGTCTTGAAATGTCTATGTACAAAAATTAGAGTAGACAGACACAAAAATGCATACCTTTAATTCCAGCTCTGTCAGGGGTGGAGCTAAAGCAGAAAAATCTCAGTGAGTTCAAACCTGCACTGGTCTACAAAGTTAGCTCCAGAATAAATATGGTTATGTAATGAGATTGCATTTCTACAATAATAACAATAATAATAACAACAACAATTAAATCCAAGATTATACCAAGAACCACAGATATGACTGTGACCATTGGCAATATAAATAAATTTGTGATTTCTCATGAGTCATCCAAACATTGGCTATGATTATCAGTGTCTCAGTTACATGGCCAAATCACTGAGTGTGTTGACTATGAATGTGTATTACACCTATGGACAACAAAATCCTTTGACTATCTTAAGTAAACTCTAGAATACTGATGAAATTCTATGAAAATCTGTTCATGATTTCATGTAGTTGGAAATTTCTGTCCAGGCACAACTCCCAAATACCCAGTAGCTGTTCCCCAAATAATTGATTCAGAGATTAGAATTTTGGACCAGTGGTTCAAGCATATTGCTAACTAGCACTTACTCTTAAATTAACTGAAAATAATCCATGCAGCTTAGTGCTTCTTTTAGTAAACATTCTCATTTGACTTCCTCTGCATCTGACAGATCCCTGTTTCTCTGCTCTTTCTATTCCAAAAATTCTATGACTCTGCTCATCCTGTCTGTACTTCCTGCCTGTCTACTTGCCATTCAGCATTTATTAAACATAACTCAGTACTTTGTGTTGAATCAAAATTTAGAGTGACAGTGAGTGGTATTTTTTATGCATATTTCAGTATAGTACAATTTTGGAAAATAACCCTCCTGTTCACAAATTGGCACAATGACATTAAATCTTTTCAATGTAGGTACTACTACTTCTGTGAATATAGGTTGTATAGATAGGCTACCTGTGTTTTCTTAAAGGTTTGGGGAAGAAGCTGGTGTGGTCTTGATCATAAAGATGGCAAAGAAATCATTCAGGCATTAGCCATTGCAAGTATTGTCTCTGAGATCTTGGATAAGACTCTGGCCATACAGATAGTTAAAAGGTCACCTAGGCTACTAAGTTTATTGAGTTCTGCTTGTGTGAGCCTAGTATTGTCAGGTTCCATGGACAGTGCAAAGATCAATGACCATTAGGTGCCCCAGTCTCAGCCTTGTGGGTCAGAAAAGAGTATATAATGTTTTCCTTTAAAAGACAACCTTACCAAAAGCAGTCTACAGATTCAATGCGATCCCCATCAAATCCCAACACAACTTTCACACACCTTGAAAAAACAATACTTAAATTCATGTGGAAAAACAAAGAACTCAGGATTGTCAAAACATCCTGTTCAATAACAGAATATCAGGAAACCATACTATCCCTGACTTCAAGCTATTCTATAGAGCCACAGTAATAAAAAACACCTTGGTACTGGCATTGTGGATCTTGAATTGTAGAACCCAAAATTAATGCACACACTATGAACACCATCTTTCTAACAGATGCACCGAAAATATACAATGGAAAAAAAGATAGTATCTTTAACCAATGGTGCTAGTGTATCTGGATGGTGGTAAGTAGAGGGATGCTACGTCATCTATATTTATCACCTTGCATAAAACTGAAGCCCAAGGGGATCAAAAACCTCAACATAATCCCAGTTATACTGAACTGGATAGAAAAAAGTAAGAAAAACCCATGAATGAATTGGCAAAGGAAACCACTTCCTAAATATAACACAGCTACTTTGGAAAATAGTATGGTGGTTCCTCAGAAAACTGCGACTCAATCTGTCTAGTGAACAAGTAATACCACTACTAGGCATATCCCAAAAATGCACGTTCTTACCCTGAGGACATTAGCTCAACTATGTTCATAGAAGCATTAGTTATAACAGCCCACACCTGGAAACAACCTAGATGCCCTTCAAATCTAGAGTAGATTATAAAATTGTGGTACATTTACAAAATGGAATACTACTTACTGGTAAAAAATATGACAACCTGAAATTTGCAGGCAAATGGCTGGATCTTAAGATATCATCCTAAGTGAGTTAATACAGACCCAGAAAGACAGACATGGTATGTACTCACTCATAAGTAGATTTTAGACATAAAACAAAGGGTAATCAGGCTACATTCCACAATTTCAGAGGAGCTAGGTTACAGGAAGAACTTTAGATCTCCAAAGATCCCCATGGGAAAAGGAAAGCGAGAAGATTTCCTGAGTAAATTGGGTGAGGGAGCAAGGTAAGGTGGCAAGAGAACATGGGAGAATGGGATGGGTAAGAAAGCAACAGAGATGGAGAACAAAATTTCTTGATAGAGAAACCCTCGGTGGGCTTAGAAAAAAGCCTGGCACTAGGAAAAATACCCAAGAAATCACAAGAGGACCCTGTCTAGAGCTCCAAGCAATAGTAGAGAGGGTGCCTAATAGTCCTTATTCCATAACCAAATGAATGACAACCCTAATTTTAGTTCTAGAACCTCCATATTACAACTGATGAAGGCAGAAGCAGAGATACTTAGATAAGCACTGGGTTTAGCTCCTATTCCAAAGGAAGCTAGGGAAGAGAGAGTATATAAGCAAAGGTATCATGATTATGATGAGGAGACCCACAGAGATGGCTCACCCAAGCTCTTGGGAGCTCACTGACTCTGAAATGACAGCTGAGGAGCCTTCATGAAAAGGAACTAAATCTTCTGAATGTAGATGACAGTCAAAGGGAATGGGAAGTTTGTGGAGCCTCTTCAAGTCTGGTGCATGCACTGGCTTCTTGGAGACTGTCCCCTATAGATGAACACCTTAATCAGCCTTGATATTGTGGGAAGGGACTTGGTCCTATGCTAACTGTTTATGTCGGTTCAAACTGGCTCACTTTAAGAATCCTTACCCTTCCTTGGAAAATGGATAGAAAATGGTGTGGGGTAGTCTGAGGAAGAATTGGGAGTAGGGGAGGGAGGGATAGCAGTGGGAAAGAAAAACTTTTTAAAATTAAAAACCCCCAAACAACAAAACAAACAACAACAATAATATTATCATTGTATATGAGAAAAAAATGTGCTGGATTATCTCATTTTATTTTCTATCAATCAAGTCATGTAATAATGTTCTTATTGCATCATCACTTATATGTATAGCTTTAATAAAATGAAATTTCCTATATGACAAACTTGCCTATTTAACAATTTTGGTTTTCCTAGTGCTATCTGTGAGAGCAAGCACATTTATGTGTAGTGGATTTATGATGTTACATTGTAAATAATAATCCCACGTAGGAGTTTAATAGAACATGCTGATTGGCCAAACGCAGGCAGGAAGTGTGGGTGGGGCTGCCAGAGTAAGAAAACTCTGGGAACAGGAAGAACAGAGCAGAAATGTCACAGAGACTCCAGAGTTGCCAGACAAGCCAGAAGAAGCAGAGGACAACAATGCTGCTCTGAGAAAGGTACTGAGCTACATGGCTGAACAGGATAAGAATCATGGGTGAGCTTAAGGGTAAAGAGTTAGCAAGTTATATGCCTGGGCCTTTGGCTGATCAGCCTAAATTAATATAAGCATCTGTGTGTCTCTGTGGGTCTATGGGTCTAAACCGTGAGGCTAGGCACAGAAGTTCAGGCCAGAAACCTCTGACTACATTTATGCTTCCTCTGTATTACATTTCTATCTTCTCTATAAACACTTCTATATACCCAAATCTATGTTCTTCAAATTTATCGTCTCATTTATTTTTACTATTTGTTACCACATGCATGGAAGTACACACGTGTACACACACATACACACACACACACACACACACACACACACACACACACACACACACACACTATTTTCTGGGGAAGACTGCCTCTACTGCTCCACTTTATTCATCACCTACAGTTCTTTGTATAGTTTCATAGTCTTAAAAGTTTTTTATTATGCAAATTGGCTTAAACATTGATGGTACACATCTACCTTACATGGACTTAAACAAACATGTTTAAAACATGGGTGTGGGTGCACTTTGTGTTTACTGGCAAAATGTCCATGGACAGATGATGTTAATGGTCACTAAGTAGCCGATTCTTACAACAAAAAGATGTAAAATAATGCTAAAATTGTTAACAGTTTATTGTTTAGACATAGAAGAAATATATTTGAAATAAAAAACAAGGTGCAAAATGGGTCTACTCTCATCTACTAGTATTGCATTAATGTTTACAATAAATATTACTTAAACAGTGATCATATTACCCCAAAACAACATGACATAACAGGAAAATATTCTTAAGTATCTGGAATAGTTTTGACTTGGTATGATTTTATAGCATTATTCTTTAATTTGGTTAACAAAGCTTTATTGCATAAGCCATTCCTAGTAGGAATATTTTTTTACTAATTATATATAAGTTTTATATTAATGTCTCTATAACATTTTATCATGAATAGTTAATTTTCCAACAAATCATGTATGTCTATTAAGTTCATGTATAGATACAGTTTCTAAATTTATAGCAAATATATGCTTCCTGAAAGGGGATTTTCTTGTATTTACTAAGCTTTGAAAATTGAGGGCTTTAAAGTGTGCAAAAGCATTGTCTTTGTATGAAGTATGAAGACTAAGAGATATAATTACTTTGAGACACCATAAAAATGTATAAGATTGTTCATTATATTAATTTTCTGATGGATTCTAATATTAGAGCATCTGGCAAATAATTTTTGACATTCTTAACATTTGTAAATTTAGTCATAAGAATTGATTCTATGGTGAGCCTGAAGATTTGGGTTACAAGTAAAGAGCTTGGCACTTTCTTTACTTCTGATAGATGTATCAAGAGATGGATACTGCTGTAGGCTTTAAAATTTGAGTCATGGGTAAAGAACTTCCCACATTCTTTCCATCTATAACATCTGTCACTAGTGTGAATGCTGTGATGAGCATGAAGATGTGAGACCTAGTTAAAACACTTTCCACATTCTTTATGTTTGTAAACCTTCCTTTTGTTTGGATTCTATGGTGAGCATAAAGAGTTGGGTTATGAGTAAAATATTTGCCACATTCTTTACATTTGTGAGGTTACTCACTAGTATGGATTCTACAATGGACATAAAGATGTGAGACCTGGGTAAAGGATTTGCCACATAATTTACATTTGTAAGGTTTGTCACCAGTATGGATTCTATGATGGACATAAAGATGTGAGACCTGGGTAAAGGACTTGCCACATTCTTTACATTTGTAAGGTTTTTCACCAGTATGGATTCTGTGATGCCTTTGAAGATTTGAGTTTTGGGTAAAGGACTTGCCACATTCTTTACATTTGTAAGGTTTGTCACCAGTATGGATTCTGTGATGCTTTTGAAGAGTTGAGTTTTGGGTAAAGGACTTGCCACATTCTTTACATTTGTAAGGTTTGTCACCAGTATGGATTCTGTGATGCTTTTGAAGAGTTGAGTTTTCGGCAAAGGACTTGCCACATTCTTTACATTTGTAAGGTTTGTCACCAGTATGGATTCTGTGATGAACTTGAAGAACTGAATTTAGGGTAAAGGACTTGCCACATTCCTTACATTTGTAAGGTTTGTCACCAGTATGGATTCTGTGATGAGCTTGAAGATTTGAGTTCTTGGTAAAGGACTTGCCACATTCTGTACATTTGTAAGGTTTTTCACCAGTATGTTTTCTGTGATGAGCTTGAAGAGCTGAGTTTAGGGTAAAGGACTTGCCACATTCTTTACATTTGTAAGGATTATCACCAGTATGGATTCTGTGATGACCTTGAAGAGTCGAGTTTCGGGAAAAGGACTTGCCACATTCTTTACATTTGTAAGGTTTGTCACCAGTATGGATTCTATAATGGACATAAAGATGTGAGACCTGGGTAAAGGACTTGCCACATTCTTTACATTTGTAAGGTTTTTCACCAGTATGGATTCTGTGATGCCTTTGAAGATTTGAGTTTTGGGTAAAGGACTTGCCACATTCTTTACATTTGTAAGGTTTGTCACCAGTATGGATTCTGTGATGCTTTTGAAGAGTTGAGTTTTGGGTAAAGGACTTGCCACATTCTTTACATTTGTAAGGTTTGTCACCAGTATGGATTCTGTGATGAGCTTGAAGAGTTGAGTTTAGGGTAGAGGACTTGCCACATTCTTTACATTTGTAAGGTTTGTCACCAATATGGATTCTATGGTGAACTTTAAGACTTGAGTTCTGGGAAAAGGACTTGCCACATTCTTTACATTTGTAAGATTTGTTATCAGTATTAATTCTATGGTGAGTTTGAAGAGTTAAATTATCCCTAAGGAACTTTCCATCTTCTTCACCTCTATAAGGTTTGTCACCAGTATGGATCCTGTGATGGACATGAAGTTGTGAGAACTTGCTAAATAACTTTTTACATTCTTCACATTTGTAACATTTGTTATCATTATGAATTCTGCAGTGGCCTCGGAGAGCTGAGTGATGACCAAAAATTTTGCTATATTCTGTACATTTGTTAGGTGTTTTTCCTTTATGGGTTCTCTGGTGACTCCTAAAGTTTGAGTAGTTCTGAAGACATATGTGACACTCTTCACATGTATATACCTTACTTACAATATTAGTTATTTTATTTATAGTCTCATTTGAGGTGTTTCTGAAATACATTTTATATTTGTTGGCATTCATCCAAGGATGGATTTGATGGTATCGCCTATGAATTAAATTTCTGAACTCACCTCTGTTGCATTTGTTTGCCTTCTTTCTGGTTTCAGGACCCTTCTGCTTAGTATTACATAAATATTCATTGAAGTACTTTGCAGATTCCTTATAGTTTAATTTTTTCTCAACAATATATAATTTTTCATGACTTAAGTATTGTGTAGAGTTTATGTAACATTTTTTAAGTAAATTAAATTTGCATGGTTTCTTTCCAGGATTGAACAGCAGAAAACCTAGATTTAAGAAAGAAAAAATTTTTAATATAAATTTTACTATTTAGTATATGGTCCACATTCCCAAGTTCCTTGAATAATTTTTGAATAGAAATTGAACACATTCATAAGAAAGTATGTAAAGTAAGTTCATAACCCAATATTAAATATGCTCTCATAAAATTATGAATTTTTAAAAGGGAAGCACGTCACCTGTGTGAACCAAAGAAGAAAATAAATTAAAGAAATTTAATAGGAAATATATAATATTAATACAGAAAAATGGACATGTATATGAAAAATCAATTAGTCTTTACTGTCCGCAGAGAACTGTGCATTCCCACATAATTGTTCACAAAAATTTTAAACTTCAGGAAAATTCTATAGGACTAATTATTTTATCAAAAGAGAATTTATGCTACATTTTCCTCTTATTCAAATAGACTATTTCATACACTATATTCTGATTATGGTTTTTGACCTTCTATATCTCTGGATTCTCATCAATCTTCCAATCTGTATCCACCCCCATTGTGTCTCTATAGGGAAATTATGTTGTTCCATTACAAATAATTGTCCCCGCCTATGAGTTTAATAAAAAACACTGATTAGCCAAAGGCAGACAAAAAATATAGGTGGGGCAACCAGGCTAAAAAGACTCTAAGAACAGGCAAAACGAAACAAAATGCCAAAAAAGCCAAAAAACCAAAAGACAACTATACTACTCTAAAAAAAAAAAAAAAAAAAAAAAAAGAAGTACCAAGCTGCATGGCTAAACAAGATAAGAGTCATAGGTTAGTTTAAAGGTAAACAGTTAGCAAGTTATATGTCTGAGCTTTAGGCCCATCAGCCTAAAACTACTATAAACATCTATGTGTCTCCACAGGTCTGTGGGTCTGTGGGCCTAAACCTTGAGGCTAGGCCCAAAAGTCCAGGACAGAACCCTCATACTACAAATGTTGCCCAACGTAAGGCAAAATATACCCACATAAAGCCATAAAAAAACTTAAAAAATAGTATAAAACTCCAAACAACTTCTAGGTTGTCTCTCTCACGTGAGTCATAATACAAAAACACCCTAATAAGACATATAAACTTAGACTACAATAACAGACTTTTAAAATACAACTTAAAATATAAAATAATTTGTTCCTAAAGTCTCACAAAACCCTCAATATACACAAAAATTATAAATAATATATTTAAAGTTTTCTTTATAAAATAAAAAAACCCCCAAAATCAAAAATAACTTCCTAATAACAATATTTTCTTCAGTCAGCTCAGGGGCAAACAGAAGCTTAACTTTTTAAAAAAAATTTCCTAATTCAGCTATAAGGACAAAACACTTATAAGTTTTTTAAAAAGTCATACTGTTTAATACTTAAATAAAGTTAATAAACAACACATAACAAAACTTTACTTAATAATTATATAAACCTTAAAATTCCCTAAAACACCTAAACTAAAAAAGTAAATTCTATAAAATTTATCCAAAATCTAAATAAAGCAATCCATCCATCCTACCAACCTTTAATCCTTAGCCAAAAATCTTAACAAATTAAAAATATGTTCAAAAACAACAAAAAATGTAAAAATGTAAATAAAATCAGTCACTCTAGTCAAAGAAAAATATAATCAAAACCCAAAAAATAATTAAAAAATAAATATACAACAAAAACAATTTTTAAAATAATCTAAATAATTTAAAATATATTAAAACTTAAAAAGTAAAGCCCTTAAAAATAAAATAAAAAATAAACCACATAAAAATTAAAAATACAAAACATGTCTAAATACTATATATTATTGTCTTATCATTAAACTTCTTAACTAAAAATACCTTAATAAAAACTACCAAAAATTAATTATAAATACTTTTAAATTAATTAAACCTATAGTTTTTATAAATAAATTAACGTTAAAACTAAAATTAAAAAATATACTACTTTAAAACTTTTTTCTTATTATTTCAACAAAAAATAAAAAAGTATAAATTTATTCCTGAATAAAAAACACAAAATTTTATAAAGAAAACCTAAAAATCTCCAATAAAAATAAAGAGCCCAAATTATATTGTTCCATTATGAATAGTTATACCTGCTTATTAGTTTAATAAAAAACACTGATTAGCCAAAGGCAGACAAAAAATGTAGGCAGGGCTACCATATTAAAAAGAATCTAAAAACATACAAAACAAAAAAAAAGTCAAAAAATCCAAAAAGCCAAAAGACAACTATACTACTCTAAAAAAAAAAAAAAAATACTGAGCCACATGACTAACCAAAATAGAAGTCATGAGTTAGATCAAAGATAAAGAACTAGCAAGTTATATGCCTGGGCCTTAGGCCAATCAGCCTAAAACTATAATAAACATGTATGAAAGTAAGCAGATGTTCCTATAACAGTTTGAGATCTATAATGACTAAATATAATGTTGGGTTGATTTATTGTTGAACATCTATTGCTGAGCATTGATTGGGACTGCCCATAGAAGTATTGTTTTTCTCCCATTGGTTATGTTTGTAACTAGTGTTCAAGAACTTTTGCTTCGGTGTTTACAAGGCAAATTGTCTGTCACTTAATTTCTACAAATCTTTGTGTGGTTTAGGCCTAATGGAAATATATGGACAAAGTTTCTCTCACTTATACTTTGAGAAACAATTTCAGGAGTATTCTTATTATCCTAGAAGAATTCTTTAATATTTAAATTTTAATCTACTAACATTATTCTGCTGTAGTAAGAAGTTTCTGGTCCTGCCTATCCCTGAGATCTGGACCAGCAGTCTCAAATAATCTTATATTAATTACATGGTGTTTGGCCTATGCCTCAAGAATATTATCTTACTCTTAACAAACCCATGATAAGCTTCATTGCTTAATACCTTTTTTCAAAGAAGTATTCTCATCCTGCGTTCTCTTTGTCTCTGGCATCTGCTCTGCTCTTTCACTTCAGAGTTTTCTTAATCTGGTAGCCCAACTAGTACTTCCTAATGGCCTTCTGGCCCTATCAGCATTTTATTAAACAAGTGCAAGGGACAAATATCTGCAATTTACAAGGGCATAATCACACAACATTCTGCTACGCTAATATAGCATTAAATTCTTTTCTTTCATATTATAGTTTCCCAACATATAGTTGCATGTCTCAGCTTTCATCCAAGAAGTATTTTACAGAGTTGGACAGTTGAAACAGAGACCCAGATGTAGGTGATGGTGCAGGCGCAAAAAGTTCAGGATTAGTTGTTATATCTATAGGAAACCCCTTCCCTGCAATGCTAAGAGTTTATTTAGTACAGAGTAATAAAATATGGTAAAGTCGAGGCTGATGAATGACAAGGAATTAATGATTTCTGAATATAAATAAGTAATAACATTTTTAGAGAAATAATTCTTTATAATTTTTTTCTGAACTCTAAAGACAAAGAAAGAACTATTCAATCTTTAAAAATAAGTAGAGTTATAAAACTTTTATTTTCTAATCCAATGTGCTATTACACAACACTGAAAAGTAATATTGGCATGAGGTTACAAAAGCAGACATAAAATGAAATAAAGAGATAATCTATTACACACAGTCAAAATGCTATTTGAATGTTAGTTTTCATTTTTCACATAATAAAATTAAGGGTTCACTAACATTTAAAAATGTGGCAATGAATCTACCTCCATCTTCTTTATATCATTTTAAGGGCGGTTTAAAAGTTCATTTTTCAGATAATTTTATGTCAAGACGATCTTGGCAAACTATTACAGGTGTTAACTCTTTCTTTCTATGGGTGTCATGCATTTTCCGTTGCTTCAATCCAGCTTACCTTTTCCTTTGCCTTCTGCCTCTGTTATGGTCATGTTCCATAGCTCCTTGCTTTGTTCAAGAGCTTTGATTAGCCCTGGTATTGACAATGAAAGACCTGTGTATTAGGAGAGACATATGACCATATTTGGAGAAAATAGCAAAAGTAAATTAATTACTCATATACTATGGAATTGATGGAATAAAAGTTTAAGTATGCAAATTTCCTAGTTACACTCTTTGTTTTTAAATTATTCAAAAACCCTTGTTAACAGTGTACTCGAGTTTCTTTTAAAATTACTACTGAATCAGAAAACAGGCATGTTAGAAAACATTATATAGATTAAAATATAATGTATGAAGTGTCTGAAAAATAAAATACACTATAAAAGATTTTAGGATGTTTTTCAGTGCCAGAAAAGGTGAGTATAATGTCTAGATAAAGTTACATCAAATTTTGAGCTCTACATGATGAACTCAAAGGTTTTTAAAAATTAAAGTAGCATGTGCGAGTCAGGCAGGGATTTGAGATACATCTGTAAAACATACTTGAGAGGAACAACTGTATCAAACAAAATCATAAAAGAAAAGTGGTCTCACCTAGAGAAACCAGGTTGCTGTAGTTTTCCAACATGACATCTCTGTACAAAGCCCTTTGTGCAGAGTCCAAACATTCCCATTCTTCCTGGGAGAAGTTTATGGCCACATCTTCAAATGTCAATACACCCTGTCATAAAAACCCCCAGTTTTATAATGTGCCCAGGTACAAAGTTCTTTTTAAGAAAAAGAACATTTTAAGGCAAAATTCTTAAGGAAACATGAGTAATTTGTATAACTTATTTTAAAAGACATACTTTAAGATGATATCTATAATAACAAAACTCTATCCTGAAAATACAGAAATACAAATGATATTGTTGAGGCAATACAATTTCTTCAGTCATAGGTGTTTGGGTGACAAGCTCTCATGGGTGGTCATGTTTTCATATGAGATCACTTAAAAAATTAGGAGAGGAATTACACGCCTTTTTGTATGGTCAGAGAAGAAGCAAGCAGTGGAGAAAGAAGGAAGGCTTGTGGTTGGTTCTCATTGCTCTTGGGCAAAATGGCAGGACAATGGCAGCTGTATCAGAAGTGACATCTAAATTGTTTGATATTTGTAAATGTGTTAGTCCATTGCACCCCTTAATAAATTCTTGACCAGACTTCTGTGGGTTCTCATTTCACATGGTGACACCATCATAGGTGGTAGATTCACAGGCTGCAATGGTACTTATGAATGAAAGGCAAAGTACTGTCATGTGTAGTTCTGGGCAAACTCAGTGTGATTTACCAACCAAAGCTCTTCATTCCAATATGCAAATTGCTACTTCTGAAACAGTAGTCTTGAGTGATACAAGCTGTGGCAATGTAACCATAATTGGATAAGCTGCGCAGATAAGGTTGTGAAGCAAGTGACAAAATTGACATATTGAAGAATAAACGGAGATTTTTCTTGCACATGGATGCAAGATATCTGTAGAAGAGACCAGGGAAGGAGTCACTCCTATGCCCTCCCAATCACACCATAGGTGCAGTGAGTTGGAGAGGTAGGTTCCTAAGATCAGATTAAGAACTGAGTATACCAAGGGCAAACAAATCACAGAAAAGTACACACAGTATATTGATAAGGCATCCATTGCAATGTACATCTGAAACTGGGATCCATCTAACTTTAGACTTTTATAGTGCATGCATATCCTACCTACATTATAAATACAGAGACTGCTCCAACTACAATTTCAAACTCTCTACATGGCCATCTCTATTTCTATACTCTAGTATTAAACAAGGACACACATTCTTCACACTAGCATATTCCCCCTTGTTTATCTCCCCTAATTCCAATAAGTTTTCTTCAATTTCTGAGACCAACATGCCCAGATATCCTATTTTCTGCTGCAAATTGATTTGTATTTATCACACACAGAAATTACAAAAGGCCACATTCCCAGATCTAATTTCAAAAATGCAAATATAATGAATGATAATTTATCCATATAGCTACAAAAGCACATAAACATTAGTAAGGGAGGAGTAAAATAAAGATGTTTAACAGCATTTTGGGAATCTAATGAGACAATGATGCATTTTTCTTTGTTTATATAGTAAGTTATATTGACTGATTATTCAGTTTTGAAGAATCGCTGAAACTCTGGGATAAAGCTACTTGATCATGGTGGATTTTTTTTTTCTGTGTTCTAGGATTTGTTTCTCAGGAATTTTGTTAAGTATTTTTGTATTTTTTGTTGGTGTTGTCTATGTTCATGGGGAAAATTATTCTGTAAAACTCTTCCTTTTTGAATCTTGGTGTGATTTGGGAATCAAGGCAAATATGGTCTCATGGAATGAAATTGGCATTGTTCCTTCTGTTTCTGTTTGTGGAATAGTTTGAGTATTGTTTGTATTCTGTTTTCTTTGAAAGTCTTTTAGACCTCTCCCTAAAGCCCTGGGATTTGTATGGTTGACAGATTTTTAATCTATTTCCTTAGGTAGTATATGTTTATTTAATTTATTTATCTAATCTCGAGTTAACTTTGGAAAGAGAAACATATTGAATAAAATTATACATTTTTAGATTTTCTAATTTTGTGAGTATGGGTTTTTAAATATGACTTAATGACTTTTGAGATTCTACTTATTTTTATTTTCTCACATTTCCTTTATTATTTTGTAAATTTGCATATTGTCTATGTGTTTTAGTTAGTTTGGATAAGATATTTCTGTCTTAATTTTCTCAAATACATCTTGGAAAATAATCAGACATTACTTCATGATAAAATACTTGGAGATAATATATATGTATATATATATATACACACATACATATAAATACACACACAGAGACACATATGCACACACACGCACACACACACACACACACACACAAGATATATACCTAAATGTAACAATAAGGTTTCTGTCCAGGACTAGCCCCACAGTTTGATCTGCCTGCCACTGCTTATCAGTACCAGCAAGCCCAAAGTCCCAATGAAACACCCAGATGCTTTTATTAACTTCAAGATGTTCATCCTATGTCTTAGGCACATTGCTAGCTATCTTCTTCATCTTAACCCAACCCATTCTCATTAATCTGTCTTGCCATGTGTCCAGTGGCTCACTTGTGTTCCTTACATGTTGCTTCTTAGGGCATCTAGCTTAATCTGTCTCTCACTCTGCCCTCCTCCTACTTATGCTCTGATCTCCTGCCTACTTTTTCTATGGAGACTGACATAGCCAAAACAGTCCTTTGTTTAAAGAATGATATGCACAGCATAGAGAAAGGCTGCAACACCCAAACACAATAAAGGCAAATTAAAACAATACTTGAGCCAACATCAAATTAAGTGAAGAAAAACTTAAGTTCTACAAAAATTAGGAAGAAGACATGGCTGTCCTCCATCTCTATTTCTCTATACCTGTGCAATTTAGTACTTGATGTTCTAACTAGAGCAATAGACATCTGAAGGAGATCAAGGGAACCCAAACTGAAAAAGAAGCAGACAAATTAACACTATTTACAGAACATATGATAGTACGAATAAGTGACCACAAGAATTCTACCAGGGAAATGTGTTATTTACAGCAATGTGGCTGAGTAAAAATTCAATATAAAAACATGTATCTCTTTATAAACAATAATAAATGAACTGAGAGAGTAATTAGGATAAAACAGCCTCCACAATCACTACAAACAATCTAAAAATATAAAATAGTTTGGGTTAACCCTAACTAAGAAAGTGAAAGGCTTGTATGACAAAACCTTTAAGCTTCTGAAGGAAGAAATTAAAGTATATATTAGGAGATAAAAGATCACACATATTCATGGTTTAATGCAATTAATATAGTTAAAATTCCAGTCCTACCAAAAGAACTCCACATATTCATCTTGATCCCCATGAAAATTCCAACCCAATTCTTTCTGGACCTTGAAATTAAATACTCATTATTATACAGAAATACGGAAAACTCCAAAATATCTATAAAACAATCCTAAATAATAAAAAACTTTTAAAAATGTAATGATTTTTAAATATCATGCTATACTACAGAGGTATAGAAATCAATACCACATGGTTTCAGCATAAAACAGACATGTTGATTAATGCTGTCAAATCAAGGTTCATAAACTGGTACACATATAGATATGTAAATTTTGATAAAGAAGCCAATACTGCATCATGAAAAGAAGAATGTATTTTCAACAAGTAATGCTGGTCTAACTGGATGTTGGCATGTAGAAGAATGCAAATGGTCTCACATTTATCACATGTAACAAAACTGAAGCCTGTGTGGAACAATAATTACAACATTGAACCAGACACAATGAACCTGTTAAGAGGGAAATTATGGAAGGGCCTTGGACACATTGCCATCAGATACAATTTTATGCACAGAACACTGATAGCGTAGTAACTTGGATATAAAAATAATAAATGTGATGTCATACCACTAAAAAGCTTTTGTAAGGAAAAGGACACTGGCAGGAGGGATGAAAAGCAACCTACAGAATCAGAGAAGCTTTTCAGCAATTCTACATCTGATGGAGTGCTAATATGCAAAATATGTAAAAGCTGAAGTAATTAGACATTAAAAAACCAAACAATACAATTAAAAATGGGTTTCAGACCTAAACAGAGAATTTGTATTAGAATTTTAAATAGCTCTGAAATACTGAATATCTGAATTTCCCCGCCACAGACATACACATAAGGCTCAAGAAATATTGGATAATTGAGACTAAAATAAAGTAATAGCCAGAACATCAGTAAGTTTTCTATGATGCTGTTTCTCCAAGTAATGTCAGAAACAACACCCATAAATCTCATTATTATGCCAATCTAGACAGACGTTAAGGAGGAAACCAATAGACATGTGAAAGTGGATGGAGACTTGTCAGAAACCCTCATTCTCACTCAATGAACTGTAAACAACTAAAATTGATGTAGAAATAATGTTCTCTTGTCAAAAGCACAGCAATTAATTATCGAATGGCAAACGATCAGACCTAAAAAATACACATACAATTAACAGTGTACAGACAAAATAGATTGTACATACTAATATGTGTATATATGTTTACACACATATGTATAAAACAATAATTAATCCTAAATAGAGGCTTTGATTTGGGAGAAGGCAAGAATATGCACATGAGAGCTTTATTTTAATTTGAATTACAGGCTTAAAATTTTTAGAAGATAGAATATAAAGGCATATGCTTAAGATGTGGAAAATGAAGGCGGGAAAAAGAAGTAAAATTAGAAATAAAATGGAAAAATAGATGTGAAAAAAAGAAACACTGTACATAATTGCAACATGCTTCTAAAACTTCCCTTTCCATTAATTTCTCAATACTGTATTTACACAATATGCAATATAATTAAAGTATAAAAACCATCATATTAATGAACAAAATTTGACATGTGTATTATTAAGCTAACCACAAATAGAAAAATCTTTAGAAAAACATAATCAAATATTATTCCCACATTTTACATCTTTGTTTATCAATAATAATAAGAATATTAACACTGAACAAAGCACAAAAGTTTCAATTGTCACAAAAATGTAACAGAAATATAGGCAGATTAATTTTCTGCTATAAACATCTAATGATAAAAACTGATACTGTTATTCCACAGATTAATTTATACATTAGAAAGGCATTGGCTGATATGAGCAATTTCATGAAGCTTCTGTTATTTCGAAACCAAAATCCAACAAAGAGATAAAAGTTTAATAAAATGTTATTATAAATATAAATTATTAGAATACATAAGCTAACAAGTTTTAAAATAACAGCAAATGATCATTGTCTATGATCACTCACTCCATCACCCAGACATTCAATAACGTCTCAGGCTCACTATCTTTTAATCAATGTAGTTGATATTTCATTAAATGGATTCAAAGAGAGATATGACCTGATGATGTCAATTCTTTAAGGAAGATGTGTTGACCCAATCCACTATCCTTTAAAAATAAAAGTCCTTTAAAACAAGACTCAAGGCATTTAAGGATGTGCATAATATATTTTTAGCCAATATTATTGCACTGATAAAATAGTTAAACTATTTTCACCCAAATCAGAAAAATTGGATGGTTTTCCACATCCTGTATGTATGCTTTATATAGTGTTGTAGACTTAATCAGAACAAAAACTAACAAACAAAAAAACAAATAGAAATGAAGATTAAAAGCCATAATCAGGAAATGAAGCATTCAATGTGTCCTGACTTGAGGAAATTGTGATATTTTCTGAGACCAAATACTGAACCAGAAAAATCGCTAAACTTTGAATACATACACACACACACACACACACAGAGAGAGAGAGAGAGAGAGAGAGAGAGAGAGAGAGAGAGAGAGAGAGAGAGATGAGGAGAGGGACAGAGGGACGGAGAGAGAGAGATCCAAAGGCCAAATTAGATATCAACATTAAAATCAGTATCATTTGTACATATCAAAAATATAAATGAAGAAAGCTAATGAAGATATTCTGTAGTATTAATTCTCCTATACTGACTTCATGGTGATGCCTCATTTAGAATTTGTCTATGAACCACACTGACTTGGAACCTTCTCCAGCTGCAGAGCATATTCTATTTTTCATTTGGTACAGAGCTCTTCTTATTAAGGAATTTAACAATTTCATTACTTATATTGGATTTTTAAGAAATATTCAAAGTGAATTATTGTGATAAATAAGAGATTTCTTATATTACTCTTAATTGCAGAACTTGTCAAATACCAGATCAAATTTTTAAATTTTGTGTCAGGTATACATCAAACTCGTAAGTTTAATTCTATACTGCATGCAAAACATATGAAAGAATTACATGCATGTCACCTTTGAGGTCTCATACATTCTCTCTAGATTAAACCTATGTTTCAAATTTAATGAGAACATTTCATAAGAGAATCATCTAATTCTAAAACTATGACATTAATTGAGGTTGTGGAGAGTAGGGAAAATATATAAATAAAATATTGTATGATGAATAAGAAATATACTCCTTACACCTTAATATTTACAACCCAAGATGTAGATATAGCTAAAATATATGTTATGGTCAAAACAGGTAAATTATCTAAATAATCTGTGAGGCCAGGCCTTGAATTCAAATGTAATACCCATGAAAGTAAAGAAATATAATATAAAATAGAATATTCATGGAAAAAGAAGTTGAAAAAATTTCGGATAGGGGTGGATCAGAATGAGGAGAGTTGTTGGTAGGAATTTGCATGAGCAGGGAAAGAGGAATCCATAATCAGGACATATTATGTGAGGAAAGCATGTCTTTCCAATAATAGTAAAAATAAATATAAACCTATACATACACACCTATTTTTCTGAATTCTCCACATAAAAACAACAGGTTTTGTTCAGAGATGAGTGGGGTGATCCTTTGTCTCCAACTCAAGGCAACAAAACAAAACAATTAGGGCACGATAATTTTCTGCATAAGATGACATGATATATGCACATCACTCAGCAATGCTTTGAAATAACTATGGCTGATAATATGAATCCGATAGAACCTAGAGATTTCTAACCTATTCTGGCTCTAGAATAAAATACTTTATACAAAACCTGTAATACAAAAAAAAAATAATGTTCTTTCTAGTGGTAGAAGTTTTCACAGAACACCCAAACAGGTGAATGAAATCAGCATTAGGATAAACTGATGACACTTCTGCATACAGAGGTTAATAATCATTTCTGTGATATTAACTTTCCAACAAAAAACCCGCAAATGGAAACATCATAATTTTATGCTAAGTAAATATATCTGTCCCATTCTAAATTGTCAAGTATCTGTCTATGTAGTTTATGTTTCTAGCAGAGTACGCCACCTCGATTCTACTTTTTATAACTATGTGAGTCATGCTTCGCATAGAATGCCACATGACTGAGTGTATGTTTTCATAAGCCAGGGAACCAACAGATCAGAGCTCTCAGTTTAAATCCATGCAGTGCTTTTGCATTTATACTTTACATGAGGACACAAACTCATCCCTCTAGGTACTGGGCACTAGTCAGTTTACAAATTCATCTGTCATGATGGATATTTTAGTGACGAACATTATTAGTTTTTTAGAAAATATATCTTGTGATAAAATTGAGTTCAGAGAACAGAATGAAGAAAAGCCCTCACTGTGTAAGCATGTATTGAAAGACTCAATAATAAGCCTCATTAGAAGGAAAGATGAGAAAATATCACTCTCAGTAAAGTATTCAGCAAGACTATGAGAAGCAGAAAAATAGGACAAAAGAGAAAAAGGAAAGGAAAGTGTACAAAGAAAACATGTGACCTTTGGAGAAGAAACTTAACAAAGCTGCTGAGCAGAGACATACTTACCATAGAACCAACCATCTCTTCCTGAAGCTTTTCTATGAGCTTCTCTCTTGGGGGAAAAACAACTTGCTTTAATAGGTCCCAGTGTCTCTCTTGAGGATTTGTAGTAAAACTTCAGCAAATACCATTCACCTGCTACAAACCAACTGACAATCTACAGAGCCTCAGAAAGCAGAAAACAGCAAAAAGCATGTTTTGTCTTATCTTCCTTCTTCCTTGGAGCTCTTTACCTTTTCTTTGTTTCTGTCTGTATGTCTGGCTGACAGCTGTCTGGCTTCTGGCCCCTGGTGTCTCCCTCAGTTCTCTACTCCCATTTTTCTCCTCTTGTTTCTCTTGAGCCTAGAGATTCCCTCTCTCCACCAGCTCATGTATCTTTTCTCCTGCCTCGCAACTGGCCAATCAGCTTTTTATTAGACCAATCAGGTGCCTTAGGTAGTCAAGGTGAAAGAAACGCAGCACATCTTTACATAGTTAAACACACATCCTTACATTGTTAATCTAATGCAGCATAAAGAAATGTAGCACACCTTTACACAGTGAAAGTAATATTCTGCAACACAAACAAATGTAACACCTCTGTGTTTAGTTAAAAAAATATTCCACAACATAGAATGTTGTTAGGAGTCATTTTATTACTAATAACTTTTTGTTGTTGTTTATTTACTTATTTTAGAAAAATAATATTGGGTTTTACTCTGTATTCCCGAGTGTCCACCATATTCCAGGGCAGGTCAGACCCCATGTCTAAGAGTTGACCAACATCAACATCTAACAGACTCGGGGTGTATGTGTGGGTGCGTGTTTGTGTGTGTGTGTGTGTGTGAGTGTGTGTACACATGAATGAATTTACCTTTTGTTTTACATTTTCTCATCTTCTGTCTCTTTTTTGTGGCTTTCCATTTTTAAATCTTTATTTTTTTCCCAGTTTTTTTTTTTTCATGAGAGAGGACATCAATTGGGTGGGGAGTGAAGGAAAGAGGATCAGAGAAGAGCTGAGGGAGGGAAGAATTTATGAAAATATGTAAATATGTTTACAAAACATTTTTAAGTAAAAAATTTAAAATTAATCTTAGAGGTTATTTAGCTCCATTGTTAGGCTTATTTCTATGCCTTTGAAAAGCTGCTATTAGTGGGTTAATTTCCTAATTTATTTCTTCACAGCTCATAGGCATATGGGAAGATGAATAATTTTATACAATTTAATTTTCTGTTCTTAAGTGTTACTTAAAGCACACATCACATAAAGAGTTTCTCTGTTGTCTTGGTACTTGTACTTATATCATCACGTTATTTTGAAAAAGAACAGTTTCATATATTTCTTGACTTTTATTGCTGCCTTTCTTTGTCATTTCCAATGTTCTCAAGTTAACTCTTAAGACCCTTTATTAAACAAGACTGAAGAGACTTTGTATATTTTTCTTGTCAAAATTTTATAGGTAAAGTTTGGAGAGATGGCTCAGTGCTTAACCCTTGCAGCTTTCGGAGGACCAGGGTTCAGTTCCAGTACCCACATGAGTCCACACAAGCAGGGGACCCAGCACGCTCTTCTGAACTCCAAGGCACCAGGTACACACATGGTTGCACACACATAAATTCTGGTAAAACACTCATAAAATAATAAATCTTAAAAATTACAATCTTATTCTCTGCTCTACACCTTTGTCTTAAGTTTGACATACACATCCTTTGTCCTGTGAGCTCTGTTCCATGTATGCCTGGTTCCTTTAGGAGTTTTATCATGAACACTTGCTCAGCTTTGTGAGATGACAGTTTTTGTTTCTACTAAGAATTATATTCCATGGGATTTTTCTTCCCTTTGAATTCATTGCTGTTCTTCTTGGTTCGATTTCTGAAAATTCAGTTTTGTCTTCCTTCTTTGAATTAATCCTTTGCTGTGTTGGGACATGCTTGGTTACTTCCTGTCTCTCCTGTATTTGTGTATCAATCAAATGAAATGTATCATTTCCTGTCCTCTCATGGATAATTTCTCTAATGATTCTGTTTATGGTTTGCCTCTGTTTATTATCTGCAGTGCTACTTGTCTAAAGTGAATTGTGTTAATTTGTGATTATCTTGAAATACATTTTTCAAACAATTTAAAAGGAAGTTTCCCGAGTGCAGCAATGTGGTTGACAGTTGTTTTATTTCAGACATTTAAATATATATCCCATGTGCCCTTGGTTTTAGGATTGTTATTATTCTGGGGGATTGGTACTATTAAGTTGTCATTGTTCCTTAAGTGATTTCAGTATTAATTAGCTTTTTTTATGTATGTCATTTTTGTATGGAAGGACTAGAAGAGGCCCTGCCATTGTTCCTAACACAGAAGGCTGAGAGAAGAGAGCAATGGGAGAAATGGCTGGTTCTCTAGTACACACATCTCAAGTTAGTAGTCATGTCTACTTTTCTGTTAGAAATGTTATGATGTATTGACACCTTCAAATCCTTTAATTATGTGCTTCTGATAATGTTATTGAAAGTGTTCAATTTTCTTAACTTTTGCCTCCTTGGATATAGGAAAGCCTTCCATCTGTTGGTACATGATGAAACTCTGGTTTGTTCTTTCAGGGTGTGCTGACGTTCAGGGATGTGGCTGTGGAATTCTCCCAGGAAGAGTGGGAATACCTAGACTCTGTTCAGAGGGCTTTGTACATTGATGTGATGTTGGAGAATTACAGCAATATTGTCTCTGTGGGTGAGGATTTTTTTTTTCTTGCAGAACTCCTAATTCAATCCGCATCAATTCATCTTTACATAGCTTGAGGGACTTGACCTGGGAAGGGACAGTGAAAGAATGATGGAAAAAGCAGACACATGAGCACACAGAAAAGCTAGGATCAGGTGGACTTAGCTGTTAGGTAGATAACCCACAGCAACCTGGAAGCTCAGTGTATTTGTTATGTAGTAGGATCAGGTGGACTTAGCTGTTAGGTAGAAAACCCACAGCACGTTGGAAGCTCATTGTATTTGTTATGTAGAGCTTAACAAGGAGATGGGCTATTGCATGCAGTTGAACAACAAGATGTGATTATCACATATGGATAAACAAGGATGCAGGTTTATATGGCATACAGCTGAATGAAAGGGACAGGTTTAGTTCAACTCAATAGGAGCAGTCACTGTAGGGAAGCAGTCTTCAGGCCATAAACATCCAGGAGAAGAAGCTAGGGTAGACATTTTCTGCACACACCATCAATGTTTCCACTTAGACTCCAGAAGAAGGCTTTGCTCTTTCTGAGCCTCACCTGAAGAGGAAGACTTTGTCATTTTCCCATGGGTCTGAAACTGTGGTCTTGGGCATGGCCAGTTCTGTCACAGTAGACTTTTACTCAGGACTTCACAGACTCATGGCTTCTTCATCTCCTGACATTCATCCTTGGATCAGCTTTTTAGATGTGTAGATTCTGTGTGAAGCTGTTTCAGAAACTAAAGGAAAGTATCAAAATTTTTGTAGTAGAAATGAAGTTTTTCATGGCATTATGCATTTGTATTGTGTTCCTTTAGGAGGTATTGTGCATCCTCTGTTTTGGTTCTCTAATACAATCAGTAATTCAGTAACAGTGTGTCCACCCATATCCCGAAGGTCCATTTTCATCATCCATCTGATACAGTTTTAAAATACACAGGCTGAAAATGCTTCCTAAATATCTTTGAGATAGTAACAGGAAATAACAATTGGCAATTTGTTTCTAGATCCATTTATGTTTTTCTCTTGTCATCTGCTGAGCATAGTATTGTGTTAGTTTAGATGTCCAGGTACCTTTATAAAGAATCTAGCAAGGGTTATGTGCCATTTTACAAAGCACAGAAATTGTCTGCAAGGTAGACTTGGTCACCTCTTTGAAGCCAGGTAGAGTATCCTGAAATATAAAGAGAGAGGGGACAATGAGCAGATAGAGAATCAGGTGGGGTTGATCGAATGAGCAGGCCCAAAATTAGGGCTTTAAGTGAGACAGGAAGTAATATCTCCAAACAGCTTCACCACATTCATTTCCACTTACAATAAATCTTGGCAAGTTTACTTTGTAAGGTGTTCTTAGTTATGTTGACAATACTAGTATACACATGGTGCCATCTTGAAATGATTGTATGTTTTATAATCTGTCAAAAGTCCACAAAGTAGAATTATTTTTTAAATTTCTTTTCTTATAAATATGTCTTTATATTACATTACTCATTTAAAAGTATTATAATCTATTATGACTCTACCATGAAGTAGGTTTATTCTGTAATTTCCTACCTTGTAAGTATGTCACTATGTTGTATCCTTAATAAAATTGCCCTTTCAGAAAGTCATCTAGGGAACCAGAGAAAGCAGTGGCCTGGGAAAATTTCCATTTAAGGAACTAGGGAAAACACAGTAGTATGTGGAGTTGAGTCAACATAGGTTTAGAAATAAGCAATTATTGACAATATCATCTCTTCCTCTAATACGCTACAGCATATGATATCTAGTAGATTTATTTATTTTGTCCTCATTACTCTTGAAAACCCTAACATGATTTTCAGGAAAATTCACAATGATAGTTTTAGGTAAGCATTTGATGTTAAAAGCAATTAAGAATTCTAAAGTATAATCTTTGCTGTATCTACTTAGTGAGGCCAATATTATGAATGCAGTATTGGATTAAATGATTCCTGTGGTAACTTCTAGAAATTTTTAAATAAGTAATGCATTCTAAATATAGTCAGAGAGCTCCATCCTAAATTTAATTCTTATTTCCTCAGTTACTTGTGCCAAGTTATATATTTTATATAAGAATGAAGGGGATAGTATAAATCATTGACCCTTGAATTAGTCCATACAACTTTGTGAGAATCCATGACAATTATAATGGACAAAACATCAACCTCTCCTCTAGTGAGAACTTTAGTATAAATTACCAGTTTTCTTAAAAGAACTTAGAGAATCAGTCATATATTGAATCTGTTTAAATTTGTATCTAACCCTTTAAATCTCAATGTAATCATCTTTCAGAGAACTATTGCATGTGTGCTCTTGTCCACCAACATATGGATAATGATACATATTCTAAATGCAGTGAGATTGACAAAATGCTTCATGAATCCACCCGATGCCCGGTTTATAAAACAAGGTACACTACAGAAAGTTCTAATAACTTTGGTTGTGATTATAGTCATTGGATTGTCTCGACTGAATCATCAAACATAAATAGATTTAAACATATGCCCACTGGAGAAGAAACGTGCAAATATAAAAACTCATCACTTGCCTCTACCTACAAAATTATTCAACAGGCAATCTGCATTGGAGAGAAACCACACAAATTAATGGGAAAATGCTTTGGTTCTTGCTCAAGCTTCAGTGGACTTTCAAGAATTCCTCCTGGAAAGAAAATGTATAAATGTGATGTTTGTGACAAATACTTTACCCATTGCTCAAATCTTAGAACACATAAAAAAAATTCATACTGGAGAAAACCTTATAGATGCAGAGAATGTGATAAGTCCTTTCTTCAGTTGTCAGCACTTAAAAGCCATTACATTGTTCATACTGGAGAGAAGCCTTACAAATGTCAGGAATGTGGCAAATCTTGCCCACTGTTCCACTTTCTGGAGACATAAGAAAATCCATACTGCTGAGGAACTTTATAGTTGTCAAGAATGTGGCAAGGTGTTTTATCAGTTGTTTTACCTTAAAAGCCATTACAGAACCCATATTGGTGAGAAGCCTTACAAATGCAATGAATGTGGTAGATCCTTTATTCACTGTTCATCTTTTAGAAAGCATCAGAAAGTACATTCTGTAGAGAAGCTATTCACGTGCAAAGAATGTGGGAAGTCTTTCCTTGAGCTGTCACATCTTAAAGGGCATTATAGAACCCATACTGGAGAGAAGCCTTATAATTGTGAAGTATGTGACAAATCCTTTACCATGAACTCAATTCTGAAAACACATCATAAAATTCATTCTGGAGAGATCTTACAAATGCAAAGACTGTGACAAATCCTTTACCCAGCATTCAAATCTTCGAAGGCATCAGAAAGAGAGTTCATACTGGAGAGAAGCCTTACAAGTGTCAGAATTGTGACAAATATTTTACCCGGTTATCAACTCTTAGAAGACATCAGAAAATTCATGCTGGAAGTAAAAATACCATTGTAAATAAGGTGGCATATTTTTTACCCTGAACTTTAGCTTTGCAAGCCACAGCAGGACCCATAGTTAAAACAAACAAACAAGCAAACAAACAAACAAACAAACAAACAAACAAAACAAAACCTTTTGAAACCCTTTATTGAAGGTTGAAACATTAGAAAATATCACAAGAATTTATATTGAAGAAAATTCTTGCATGTGTAACAGTGTGGACAAATTTTTAAGAAAAACATTTCCTGCTTTAAAGTACAATTAGAAGTGATATTAGAAAGATCAAGGCATAAAGATTCATAGGTGTAAAGACCAGTGTACTATAATGAAGAAAACAATGAATACATGAATTCTTCATGGATTTCAGTGGGAGTGGATTCTTATAATTGTGCAAATGAAAAAATACTGTTTGGAAACTTATTTATTTTTTTTGTATTGCCAATATTGGAATTTATTGAATAAGAACACAATAGGTATTTCACAGTTTGTTGAAATGTAAATAGGTGTGGTCTTGCTTGCAAATGATTATTTGATAATTTGTATCAACTGCTGCTTATCAAGCCCGACTCTAAGATACAGAGGAACTTATGGAGTTAGTGACTGGCCCCTGACTCCCTGAGACACCAGTCAGCTGGGGAGAATTCTTTAATGCCAGTTTCAGATTTGCATGGTAAACAACGCTCCATGCCTTCTTACAGCTCACATATTCTTGTTACCTGCCCCCTCAGTGGTCTCAGAGCCTTGGAGGGTGAATTAGTCAGGGTTCTCTAGAGCGATGCTTCTCAATCTTCCTACAGTTCCTCATATGGTGGTGATCTCCAACAATAAATTATTTTCATTGCTACTTCATAACTAAATTTTCTATTGTTATGAGTTATAATGCAAATATCTGTGCTTTCCAATGGTGTCAAAGGGGTACCAACCACTGCTCTAGAAGACCAGAACTGATAGGGTGAATATAGATATATTTTTAAAAAGACTTGTTAGAGTGGAGTACAGGCTGTGTGGCTAGTTCCAAAATGGTTGTCTCTTGATGGAAAGTCTAAGATCCAACAGTTGTTGAGTCCTTGAGGCTAAATGTCTCAGTTGGTCTTCATTTGGTCATTGGAATCCTGAAGAAGTAGGTTTTTTTTCTTTTTGAAGTCTTTTTTAATAATTGAAAATAGATTTTCTCTATAGCATATGTTATGACAGAGTTTTCCTGCCTGCAGTTCCTCTAGGATCTCCCCACTTTTCACCCACTGAAATCAAAACCTTCTCCTTTCCTCTCATTAGATTATATGCATCTAGTGTTGTAATGGCATTTCTTGGTCCTGGGCGGCCAGAGGTCCAGATCCACAGAGCTGCCGCTCTAGACCCCTTATCTGCCTGCAGCTGCTCTGGCCCCCACAAACGTCTCAGACGCTAATATTAACTTCATGATGCTTGACCTATGGCTCAGGCACATTGCTATCTAGCTCTTACATCTTATATCAACCCACTTCTATTAATCTGTCTGCCATGTGGCCTGTGGCTAACCTGTGTTCCTTACATGTTTCTCTTTTGGGCTTAGGGCTTGGTCTGTCTTTGACTCAGCCCTGCTTCTCCTACCTATGCTGTGATTTTCCCTCCTACTTTTTCTATGGTGTCTCTCATGGGCCAAAACAGCTACTTTATTTAAAGATTAATATTCACAGCATAAAAAAGTTATTCCAATATCAATCTAGAATGATAATGATAATAATAAACCAGAATAGGAAAAGCAGTATATTCTAATACCAGGGAAGGAGTGCTTCAGCAGCAGGATAGATGAACCAATTAGAGTAGGGGCAAACATCAAAAAGAAAAGGGTTCCTTATCCCAAGTCTCTAGAGCTGCCACCGGAAGTTGTGTACTGATCTTATTTAATGTATGACATATCATCATAAGGCCCTGGATACTCTGTCTTCCACAAATAAAGGGCAGAAGGCTTTAATGGGTATCTAATAATCTGGTTTATGATAAGAGAGAAAAAATTGCTTCAGATAAATAAATCAGAGCCATTTTGGAAGTTTCCTTACTAAACCAGCAACAACAATAACAGACAAACAAAATAACAAAACCCAGATAAATATTTATCACCTTCTGCAGCATCATAAAAGTAAAGCAATGTGAAGACTTTCACCTCCACATTTCTATATTATCCAATTCACAGAACCATTTAAGCAAACCAGGAGAGAGTTTTTACAATGAAAGTTAAGAATTTTTCTAAGTGCTTTGGCTTCAGAAACAAAAAAGGCGTCTAGAGAAAGAGTAAAGTGCTACTTAAAATCTAGCTATGGCATATGTCTTCCTGATGCTGCACATTTGTGACAAGGCAGGACCTCAATCTCATATTCTTTTTGAGTTTGTTTCAAGCTTAACTAAAATTTGATCTTTCTGTTGAAGAATCCTGTGGGAAATTACCAAATTCTATTCTAGGAACTCAAGCTCAGGATGCCCTAGCTAATTTATCTTAGTTTCTCAATCCATTGTCTCCTTGTGCAAACCTGTTCCTCCAACTAAGCACCTACTTTCCTCCTGTCAAATGGTTTCTTTAGGTGAAGCCCACTTCACCCAAATTGCTTAGAAAATGCTAGGACATGGTTCTCACCTTCAACAATCCCCCATCCTGGACATTTGGGGCTATGCCTACATACTGGATACCTGTATGATGTCCCACACAGCTGAAATAAGACACTGAATAAAAACTGTTTTGAGTAGACTTCTTCTGGAAATTTCCTGTATTACTTCTTCCTTCAGGTAGTCCCTCTGGCTTAAATTCTCTTCTTTGTCTCATATATTATGGCCATGCTTATTCTTTCTATGTAATGAAGTTTTGATTCAAGTGTCAATTGTTCCAGACCAGTAGGTCATTCTGCAGTCATAGTATCATAATGGAGGGTGCCTAGGGATGAGAAGGATAGTAAAAATACATGACTAGAAGGTTAAAGCTGATTCAGTAGGTCTTGCACAAACCTTTACTTATGCCAAGCAGTTTTTTAAAAAGTGCAATATCATCAAAATGACTCTAAGATTCCATAATACTTTCATAATGGACAAGATTAGAAACACAGGTGACAGCTATCCCTCAACTGATGAAATGGACAAAGAAAATGTGGCACATTTACACAATAAGAAATGACTCAACTTTCAAAAACGAGGAAGCCAGGGAACTTGAAGGCAAATGGTTGAAACCAGAAAAACATCATCCTGAGTGAGGTAATCTAGACTGAGAAAGACTAACACAGTACGTACTAATTTATAAGTAAATATTAGGTGAAAAATAAAAAAATAATTATATTATAATCTATAGAATGAGAGAGACTAAGTAACAAGAATGGTTCATGGGGCTACTCAGATGTCCCTGGGATGGAGAAATATAAAAGATTTTATGAATGGACTCGGAGGAACATAGTAATGGGCATTGGCATGACTGGGGTGTAGGGAAAAAGGGGGGAGAGTTGTGAGGGGAACTTCTGGAAGTGAATATTTTGGGGTTGGGTGGAAACCTGATACAGGGTATCTCCAAGGTGACTATCAGGAGGACCCCACTTTAGACTCTTAGGAATAGCATATAAGTCGCCTGACCTGACCATCTCCTGTGACTAGAATGCCTGGGTCAATTTTTATCAGAGAAGAATCATCCAGTAACTGATTGAGGCAGACACAAGCCCACAAGCAAACATTTGGTGGAATTTGGAAAACTCCATGGAGGAGGAAGAGGAGAGGAAAGGGTTATTGTGATAAAGCTTACATAATCAACTGATCCGTGCTCCTAGGGGCTAGCAGAAACCGAACATACAACCAGGGATGCTTCATGGTACTGACCTAGGCACTTTGCATAGATAAAAAAAATTGTGTAGAATGGTCCCCTTGTGGGACTCCTAACAGGGAAAACAGAGGCTGTTTCTCACACTTTAACTCACTTTTCAGATGCTATTTCTCATACTGATTACCTTGCCCAGGCTTAAAACTTGGGGAAGTGTTTAAGTATGTATCAACTTGATATGCCATGTTTTGTAGATACTCATGGGCTATTTGCCCCTTTCTGCATTAAAACAGAGGAGGAGTGGTTTGTGATGAGTCAGAGTGGATGGAGGGAGGGACTGAAAGGGGAGAAGTGTGGAGGCTGAGACTGGGATATAAAAGAAATAAATGAATAAATTTGTTGTTTTAAAGTACAGCATCTTATATATAATTTGGAAGTGGCAAACTCTGAATGTAAGCAGAAAGCCAAGTCAGAAAATATGGAAAGATAACACAGAATAACTCCAGTACAGCTACCTAAGAAAAATTTACCACAGCCTAGGCAGAAAGAGTCAGGTCCCATGTAATTACAATTATTACTCTTCAAATGTACTGGATATAGCCTCAGATAGGCATTGAAAATTTTATTCCTAGACAAAGGGATAAAATTCCTAGACACATAAGGGAGAATATGAGAGAGAGAGAGAGAGAGAGAGAGAGAGAGAGAGAGAGAGAGAGAGAGAGAGAGAGAGAGAGAGAGAGAGAGAGGAGAGAGAGAGAGGCAGAGGCAGAAATAGTGAAATCAAGAACCTGGTGCACACCAATCAATGATTGCTTTTAGAAAATAGATTATTCAAAATGGTTGCAAGAGAGCTCTGTATGATTATCCTTCAGGTCACATTTCTAATAAGAATTCCAGATGAGTTACCCAGTATTCTGAGAAATAGTGGCAATTTACCATACATGTGTATGTGTAAGAAAAGAGCCAATTGTATAAACACATTTTGACAAATTATAAGTGAAAGTGTAAATAAAAGTAGACATCTAGAAAATGGAACGAGAACTGAATTTCCTAAGGGAAATATATTGCTTGAGAATAGACCCAAACAGGCTGTATTGTAAAGCTTATCTAGCTCATATTTTATCATATATCTCTGAAGCACATATAAATTTCATAATATCCTTTTAAAATCAGACATATATGAAAGTACATGTGCATTGAGCCCAGGCTTATGTAATTCAAGGCTATCAGTAGGAAGACAGACCCACCCATGGTATCTTTCTTAATATCCATGTGTTCTTCTTTCCAGACAGTATTAAAAGTCTTTAGGCTGGTGAGTAGATCAGCAGGCAATCTGTCTTCCCATAAAGCCTAGCAACTTGGGTTCACCCACAGTATTATTATGTTAGAAAGAAAAAATTATATTTCCCTTGTTGTCCTCCAACCTCTACATGAAGTAGAAAATATATACAGACCAAAGAGTGTATGTGGGAGGGGTTTGGAATAAAAAAATATCTCTATTTTTATTTATTTTATTAAGAGATTAATAAATACCCTTATTAAGGCGATCACAGTTCACTTGCTACACATTGTATATGTAATTTCTCTTGTCTGTGAAAAAATAACTTCATATTCTGGGTATGGTCTTGAAAAGTCTATGTACAAAAATTAGAGTAGACAGACACAAAAATGCATACCTTTAATTCCAGCTCTGTCAGGGGTGGAGCTAAAGCAGAAAAATCTCAGTGAGTTCAAAACTGCACTGGTCTACATACTTAGCTCCAGACTAAATATGATTATGTAATGAGATTGCATTTCTACAATAATAACAATAATATAAACAACCACAATTAAATCCAAGATTATACCAAGAACCACAGATCTGACTGTACCATTGGCAATATAAATAAAAGTGTGATTTCTGATGAGTCATCCAAACATTGGCTGTGATTATCAATGTCTCAATTACATGGCCAAATCACTGGGTGTGTTGACTATGATTGTGTATAACAATATGGACAAAGAAATCCTTTGACTGTCTTAAATAAACTCTAGAATACTGATGACATTCTATGAAAATCTGTTCATGATTTCATGTAGTTGGAAATTTCTGTCCAGCCACAACTCCCAAATACCCAGTAGCTGTTTCCCAAATAATTGATTCAGAGCTTAAAATTTTGGACCAGTGGTTCAAGTATATTGCTAACTAGCTCTTACTCTTAAATTAACTGAAAATTATCCATGCAGCTTAGTGCTTAGTTTAGTAAACATTCTCATTTGACTTCTTCTGCATCTGACAGATCCCTGTTTCTCTGCTCTTTCTATTCCAAAAATTCTATGACTCTGGTCATCCTGTCTGTACTTCCTGCTGTCTACTGGCCAATCAGCATTTATTAAACTAATACAAGTGACATATCTTTATAGTGTACAGGAGCATTATCACATAGAACAACCCCATTTTTCTTTTCAAAACAGTAACTCTAAATTAAATATCTTAGGCTTAGCCTTTTTTTTTTTTAACCATATTGATACCAATACTCTAAATAAAGACAAACAGCCATAATCCATTTGTTTCAATGTAGGCAAAGTTCTATAAACTATCATCTACTGATTGGGGGAAACTCTAATTTTGAGGGGACCCTGAGACAATTTAAATTATGGCCATGTCCTGACTGGCATGTTCTGTGAGGGTGAATCATCTAAGCCAAGGGCCTTGGAGCTGGTCTAGATGCAGAACTCAGACAAAACTAAAACAGATGTCTCTGGCACTTTGAATTATCTGGACTATCTGTTCCCACTGAATATTTTTCAGGGGTTTTCCCTTGATCAAACCTTATTTTCTTTAACCTTGAGCAATTCCACAGCCTCTACATTTCTGTGGAAATAAAAGCAAAACTTCTTTAAAGTAATTTCTGTTTTTATTCAAAATTTCAAGTCAAGATAGTTGGGTCAACTTAGCATTTATAATCACATACCTCTTAGCAGCTCTTGATTCTTCCTCTGGAGTCAAGAGTTCAAATCAACATAATAACACATGGTATCGAGACTCTATATATTCCATCTATATGAGCTTTTAAAAATTTTATTTTTATCATCTTTTCTCTTTTTCTTTTTTTAATCTTACTTATATTTTTAAGCACACTGTAAATCATTTGAGGTTTTCTTTTTCAATCTGAGTTAACTCTATTCTGTCTTTTTCTGACTCCAAAGGCCTTTAATTTGCTAAACACCATGATAGGATTAAAGCCTCAGATTTTGTAGCTAGCTCCACCCCATTTCTTGGCTTTCTGGCATAGGTCCTAGCAGGAGCCACACTCACCACACCATCTCTGAAGTTTTAGGGTCCATATTACTACTAAGCAGTACACCACAACCTCCTTGTCATGAACTCTATGTAAGTTTTTAGTACCAGGGCCTCTTAAAAGAGCCATAAGTTTTTTGCTACTAAGGCTGAGCCAAGAAGCCTTTCCTTACTTTTAAATTAATATTATTTTTTATTATTTATTTAATTTTTTTCCCATGTACACCACCACTTGCCCTCTCTACCTTGTCCCAGTTCCTCCACATCATCCCTCAGCCTTCCCCCACCCCAACCCCATCCTTTCCCAAAGGAAGGCAAGCAGTCAAGGTGGGTCAGTTCAGTCTGGTGTTTCCAGTTGAGGTGGGTTAGAGTCAATCATCTCAGTATTAAGGCTGAGTTAGGTGTTCCTCTGTAGGGAATGGGCTCCCAGATCTCAGTTTATGCACAGGAACTTAGTCTGATCTTACTCCAAGAGGCTCCACAAACTGCCCATGCCATTCAATAGTCATCTACCTTTGGAGGGTTTAGTTCCTTTCATGAAAGTTCATCAGTGGTTGTTTCTGATTTAGTGAGCTCCCAATAGCTCCAGTCAGCTGTCTCTGTAAACCTTAAAGGCTTGTTCAATTGCTTTTAAAAACATCCTAGGGTGTTATTTTCTAAAGTATCTTTGACCTATCCACATACATTACTCAAGCGAAGACATAAACAGAGTACAAATTCATAGATATCCACTTGCATTTGTCTTTTGAGAAAGGAGTAAATTTAAATAAAATAGTGAATGGAAGTTCATAATACTCACTAAAAATTTGTATATTATACAAATTATAATTTCATTGAAATTTGTTATAATTTTACTATTGAAATCTAGGAAATCTCTTTAGTATATAAATAATTCAATAAAATAAAAATTACTGTGGGTGTCTCTGTTATCACTACATCAAGCAGAGTAACAATTCACATGAGAGCAGAAGGAAATCCAGTTAAACATAACTCAGTACCTTGTGTTGAATCAAAATTTAGAGTGACAGTGAGTGGTATTTTTTATGCATATTTCAGTATAGTACAATTTTGGAAAATAACCCTCCTGTTCACAAATTGGCACAATGACATTAAATCTTTTCAATGTAGATACTACTACTCTTGTGAATATAGGTTGTATAGATAGGCTACCTGTGTTTTCTTAAAGGTTTGGGGAAGAAGCTGGTGTGGTCTTGATCATAAAGATGGCAAAGAAATCATTCAGGCATTAGCCATTGCAAGTATTGTCTCTGAGATCTTGGATAAGACTCTGGCCATACAGATAGTTAAAAGGTCACCTAGGCTACTAAGTTTATTGAGTTCTGCTTGTGTCAACCTAGTATTGTCAGGTTCTATGGACAGTGCAAAGATCACTGAGACCATTAGGTGCCCCTGTCTCAGCCTTGTGGGTCAGAATAGAGGATATAATGTTTTCCTTTAAAAGACAACCTTACCAAAAGCAGTTTACAGATTCAATGCAATCCCCATAAAATCACAACACAACTTTCACACACCTTGAAAAAACAATACTTAAATTCATATGGAAAAATAAAGAACTCAGGATTGTCAAAACATCCTGTTCAATAACAGAATATCAGGAAACCATACTATCCCTGCCTTCAAGCTATATTATAGAGCCACAGTAATAAAAAACACCTTTATACTTGTGCTGTAGATCTTGAATTGTAGAAGCCAAAATTAATACACACACTATGAACACCATCTTTCCAACAGATGCACCAAAAACACACAATGGAAAAAAAGATAGTGTCTTCAACCAATGGTGCTAATGTAACTGGATGATGGTAAGTAGAAGAATGCTACTTCATCTACATTTATCACCTTGCATAAAACTGAAGCCCAAGGGGATCAAAAACCTCAACATAAACCCAGTTATACTGAACTGGATAGAAAATAGTGAGAAAAACCCATGAATGAATTGGCAAAGGAAACCACTTCCTAAATATAACCCAGCTACTTTGGCAATTAGTATGGTGGTTCCTCAGAAAACTGGGACTCAATCTACCTAGTGAACAAGTAACACCACTACTAGGCATATCCCAAAAATGCACATTCTTACCCTGAGGACATTAGCTCAACTATGTTCATAGAAGAATTAGTTATAACAGCCCACACCTGGAAACAACCTAGATGCCCTTCAAATCAAGAGTAGATTATAAAATTGTGGTACATTTACAAAATGGAGTACTACTTACCAGCAAAAAATATGACAACCTGAAAT
Source organism: Phyllotis vaccarum (assembly GCA_033318265.1). Classification (NCBI taxonomy): domain Eukaryota; kingdom Metazoa; phylum Chordata; class Mammalia; order Rodentia; family Cricetidae; genus Phyllotis; species Phyllotis vaccarum. The sequence continues at coordinate 145,826,330 of JARWLC010000003.1, read as the reverse complement.
TTTCAGGCAATTGGCTGGATCTTAAGATATCATGCTAAGTGAATTAATACAGACTCAGAAAGACAGACATGGTATGTAGTCACTCATAAGTTGATTTTAGACATAAAAGAAATTATAATCAGGCTACATTCCACAATTTCCAGAGCAGCTAGGTAACAGGAAGAACTTTAGATCTCCAAAGATCCCCATGGGAAGAGAAAAGAGAGATTTCCTGAGTAAATTGGGTGAGGGAGCAAGGTGAGGTGGCAAGAGAACATGGGAGAATGGGATGGGTAAGAAAGCAACAGAGAGGGAGAACAAAATTTCTTGATAGAGAACCACTCGGTGGGCTTAGATTTCACAAGAGGACCCTGTCTAGAGCTCCAAGCAATAGTAGAGAGGGTGCCTAATAGTCCTTATCCTATAACCAAATGAATGACAACCCAAATTTTAGTTATAGAACCTCCATGTTACAACTGATGAAGGCAGAAGCAGAGATACTTAGATAAGCACTGGGTTGAGCTCCTATTCCAAAGGAAGATAGGGAAGAGAGAGTATATAAGCAAAGGTATCATGATCATGATGAGGAGACCCACAGAGATGGCTCACCCAAGCTCTTGGGAACTCACTGACTCTGAAATGACAGCTGAGGAGCCTTCATGAAAAGGAACTAAACCTTATGAATGTAGATGACAGTCAAAGGGAATGTTAAGTTTGTGGAGCTCCTTCAAGTCTGGTGCATACACTGGCTTCTTGGAGGCCCATCTCCTATAGATGAACACCTTAATCAGCCTTGATATTCTGGGAAGGGACTCGGTCCTTGCTAACTGTTTATGTCAGTTCAAACTGGCTCACTTTAAGAATCCTTACCCTCCCTTGGGGAATGGATAGAAAATGGTGTTGGGTAGTCTGAGGAAGAATTGGGAGTAGGGGAGGGAGGGATAGCAGTGGGAAAGAAAAACTTTTTAAAATTAAAAACCCCAAACATCAAAACAAACAACAATAATAATATTACCATTGTATATGAGAAAAAACATGTGCTGAATTATCTCATTTTATTTTCTATCAATCAAGTCATGATTGCATCATCACTTATATGTATAGCTTTAATAAAATGAAATTTCCTATAAGACAAACTTGCCTATTTAACAATTCTGGTTTTCCTAGTGCTATCTGTGAGAGCAAGCCAATTTATGTGTAGTGGATTTATGATGTTACATTGTAAATAATAATCCCACGTAAGAGTTTAATAGAACATTCTGATTGGCCAAAGGCAGGCAGGAAGTGTGGGTGGAGCTACCAGACTAAGAAAACTCTGGGAACAGGAAGAACAGAGCAGAAATGTCACAGAGACTCCAGAGTTGCCAGACAAGCCAGAAGAAGCAGAGGACAACTATGCTGCTCTGAGAAAGGTACTGAGCTACATGGCTGAACAGGATAAGAATCATGGGTTAGCTTAAGGGTAAAGAGTTAGCAAGTTATATGCCTGGGCATTAGGCTGATCAGCCTAAAATTAATATAAGCATCTGTGTGTCTCTGTGGGTCTGTGGGTCTAAACCGTGAGGCTAGGCACAGAAGTTCAGGCCAGAAACCTCTGACTACATTTATGCTTCCTTAGAATTACATTTCTATCTTCTCTACAAATACTTCTATATACCCAAATCTATGTTCTTCAAATTTATCATCTCATTGTTTTTACTATTTGTTACCATATGCATGGAAGTACACACACGTGTACACACACACACACACACTCACACACACACATACACGTGGACACACACACATAACACACACACACACACACACACACACACACACTCACACACACACACACACACACAATTTTCTGGGGAAGACTGCCTCTACTGCTCCACTTTATTCATCACCTAGAGTTCTTTCTATAGTTTCGTAGCCTTATAAGTTTTTTATTATGCAAATTGGCATGAACATTGATGGTACACATCTACCTTACATGGACTTAAACAAACATGATTAAAACATGGGTGCCATTTGTTTTTACTGGCATAATGTCCATGGACAGCTGATGTTAATGGTCACTAAGTAGCAGATTCTTACAACAAAAAGATGTAAAATAATGCTAAAATTGTTAACAGTTTATTGTTTAGACATAGAAGAAATATATTTGAAATTAAAAACAAGGTGCAAAATGGGTCTACTCTCATCTACTAGTATTGCATTAATGTTTACAATAAATATTACTTAAACAGTCATCATATTACCCCAAAACAACATGACATAACAGCAAAATATTCTTAAGTATCTGGAATAGTTTTGACTTGGTATGATTTTGTAGCATTATTCTTTAATTAGGTTGACAAAGCTTTATTGCACAAGCCATTCCTAGTAGGAATCTTTTCTTACTAATTATATATAATGTTTATATTAATGTCGCTGTAATATTTTATCATAAATAGTTAATTTTCCAACAAATCATGTATGTCTATTAAGTTCATATATAGATACAGTTTCTAAATTTATAGGAAAAATATGCTTCCTGAAAGGAGATTTTCTTGTATTTACTAAGCTTTGAAAATTGAGGGCTTTAAAGTGTGCAAAATCATTGTCTTTGTATGAAGTATGAAGATTAGAGATACAATTAATTTGAGACACCATAAAAAATACAAGATTGTCCATTATATTAATTTTCGGATGGATTCTAATATTTGAGCATCTGGTAAATAATTTTTGACATTATTAACATTTGTAAATTTAGTCATAAGAGTGGATTCTATGGTGAGCCTAAAGATTTGAGTTACAAGTAAAGAACTTGGCACTTTCTTTACTTCTGATAGATGTATCAAGAGATGGATATTGCTGTAGGCTTTAAGAATTGAGTCATGGGTAAAGAACTTCCCACATTCTTTCCTTCTATAACATCTGTCACTAGTGTGAATGCTGTGATGATCATGAAGATGTGAGACCTAGTTAAAAAACTTTCCACATTCTTTATGTTTGTAAACCTTTCTTTTGTTTGGATTCTATGGTGAGCATAAAGAGTTGGGTTATGAGTAAAAGATTTGCCACATTCTTTACATTTGTGAGGTTACTCACTAGTATGGATTCTACAATGGACATAAAGATGTGAGACCTAGGTAAAGGACTTGCCACATTCTTTACATTTGTAAGGTTTGTCACCAGAATGGATTCTTTGATGAGGTTGAAGAGTTGAGTTTTGGGTAAAGGACTTGCCACATTCTTTACATTTGTATGGTTTGTCACCAGTATGGATTCTGTGATGCTTTTGAAGAGTTGAGTTTAGGGTAAAGGACTTGCCACATTCTTTACATTTGTAAGGTTTGTCACCAGTATGGATTCTGTGATGAGCTTTAAGAGTTGAGTTTTGGGAAAAGGACTTGCCACATTTTTTACATTTGTAAGGTTTGTCACCAGTATGGGTTTTCTGATGGACATAAAGATTTGAGACTCTGGTAAAGGACTTGCCACATTCTTTACATTTGTAAGGTTTGTCACCAGTATGGATTCTGTGATGAGCTTGAAGAGTTGAGTTTAGGGTAAAGGACTTGCCACACTCTTTACATTTGTAAGGTTTGTCACCAGTGTGTATTGTTTGATGGGCTTGAAGAGTTGAGTTTTGGGTAAAGAACTTGCCACATTTGTTATCATTATGAGTTCTGCAGTGGCCTCGGAGAGCTGAGTGATGACCAAAAATTTGGCTATATTCTTTACATTTGTTAGGTGTTTTTCCTTTATGGGTTCTCTGGTGTCTCCTAAAGTTTGAGTAGTTCTGCAGACATATGCCACACTCTTTATATGTATATAGCTTACTTACAAAATTAGTTATTTTATTTATAGTCTCATTTGAGGTGTTTCTGAAATACATTTTATATTTGTTGGCATTCATCCAAGGATGGATTTGATGGCATCGCCTATGATTTAAATTTCTGAACTCAGCTCTGTTGCATTTTTATGCCTTCTTTCTGGTTTCAGGACTCTTCTGCTTAGTATAACATAAATATTCATTGAAGTACTTTGCAGATTCCTTATAGTTTAATTTCTTTTCAACAATATATAATTTTTCATGTCTTAAGTATTGTGTAGAGCTTATGTAGCATTTCTTAAGTAAATTCAATTTGCACGGTGGTTTCTTTCCAGGATGGAACAGTAGAAAACCTAGATTTAAGAAAGAAGAAATTTTTACTACAGGTTTTACTATTTACTCTATGGGTCACATTCCCAAGTTCCTTGAATAATTTTTGAATAGAAATTGTACACATTCATAAGAAAGTATGTAAACTAAGTTCATAACCCAATAGTAAATATACTCTCATAAAATTAAAAATTTTAAAAGGGAAGCACTTTACCTGTGTGAACCAAAGAAGAAAATAAATTAAGGAAATTTAATAGTAAATATATAATATTAATACAGAAAAAAGGACTTGTATATGAAAAATCAATTAGTCTTTATTGTCCCGCAGAGAACTGTGCATTCCCAAATAAATGTTCACAAAAATTTTAAACTTCAAGAAAATTCAATAGGACTAATTATTTTATCAAAAGAGAATTTATGCTGCATTTTCCTTTTATTCAAATGGACTATTTCATACACTATATTCTGATTATGGTTTTTGACCTTCTATATCTCTGGATACTCATCAATCTTCCAATCTGCAACCACCCCCATTGTGTCTCTGTAGTGAAATTATGTTGTTCCATTACAAATAATTGTCCCCGCCTATGAGTTTAATAAAAAACACTGATTAGCCAAAGGCAGACAAAAAATATAAGTGGGGCTACCTGGCTAAAAAGACTCTAAGAACAGGCAAAACAAAACAAAATGCCAAAAAGCCAAAAAAAACCAAAAGACAACTATACTACTCAAAAAAAAAAAAAAAAAAGTACCAAGCTGCATGGTTAAACAAGATAAGAGTCATAGGTTAGTTTAAGGGTAAACAGTTAGCAAGTTATATGTCTGAGCTTTAGGCCCATCAGCCTAAAACTATTGTAAAATCTATGTGTCTCCACAAGTCTGTGGGTCTGTGGGCCTAAACCTTGAGGCTAGGCCCAAAAGTCCAGGACAGAACCATCATACTACAAATGTTGCCCAACGTAAGGCAATATATACCCACATAAAGCCATAAAAAACTTAAAAAATAGTCTAAAACTCCAAACAACTTCTAAGTTGTCTCTCTCATGTGAGCCATAATACAAAAACACCCTAAGAAGACATATAAACTTAGAATACAATAACAGACATTTGAAATACAACTTAAAATATAAAATAATTTGTTCCTAAAGTCTCACAAAACCCTCAATATACACAAAAATTATAAATAATATATTTAAAGTTTCTGTTTATAAAACAAAAAAAAAACCCCAAATCAAAAGTAACTTCCTAATAACAATATTTTCTTCAGTCAGCTCAGGGGCAAACAGAAGCTTAACTTTTTAAAAAAAAAATCCTAATTCGGCCATAAAGACAAAACACTTATAAGTTTTTTAAAAAGTCATACTGTTTAATACTTAAATAAAGTTAATAAACAACACAGAACAAAACTTTACTTAATAATTATATAAACCTTAAAATTCCCAAAAACACCTAAACTAAAAAAGTAAATTCCATAAAATTAAACTAAAATCTAAATAAAGCAATCCAGCCATCCTACCAACCTTTAATCCTTAGCCAAAAATCTTAACAAATTAAAAATATGTTCAAAAACAACAAAAAATGTAAAAATGTAAATAAAATCACTCTAGTCAAAGAAAAATATAATCAAAACCCCAAAAATAATTAAAAAATAAATATACAACAAAAACTATTTTTAAAATAATCTAAATAATTTAAAATATATTAAAACTTAAAAAGTAAAGCCCTTAAAAATAAAATAAAAAATAAACTACATAAAAATTAAAAATACAAAACATGTCTAAATACTATATATTATTGTCTTATCATTAAACTTCTTAACAAAACTGATAGGACCAAACAAACAGAATAAAAAAGGCCAAAGCAAAAGTATAAATATATATACATATATATATATATATATATATGTCAATTAGACACACACATTTACATGTAAAAATTTGCATTAAGGAAGCAAACAAAAGAAAACCTGGATATCCTAGTGTGTATACAAAGAGTTTGTAACTCATACACACAAAATACAAATTAAACATGAAAGTAAGAAATGTTCCTATAACAGTTTGAGATCTATAATGACAAAATATAATGTTGGGTTGTTTTATTGTTGAACATCTATTGCTGAGCATTGATTGGGACTGCCCATAGAAGTATTGTTTTTCTCCCATTGGTTCTGTTTGTAACTAGTGTTCAAGAACTTTTGCTTCGGTGTTTACAAGGCAAATTGTCTGTAACTTAATTTCTACAAATCTTTGTGTGGTTTAGGCCTAATGGAAATAGATGGACAAAGTTTCTCTCACTTATACTTTGAGAAAAAATTTCAGGAGTATTCTTGTTATCCTAGAAGAATTCTTAAAATCTAAATTTTAATCTACTAACCTTATTCTGCTGTAGTAAGAAGTTTCTGGCCCTGCCTATCCATGAGATCTGGACCAGCAGTCTCAAATAATCTTATATTAATTACATGGTGTTTGGCCTATGCCTCAAGAATATTATCTTACTCTTAACAAACCCATGATAAGCTTCATTGCTTAATACCTTTTTTCAAAGAAGTATTCTCATCCTGTGTACTCTTTGTCTCTGGCATCTGCTCTGCTCTTTCACTTCAGAGTTTTCTTAATCTGGAGCCCAACTAGTACTTCCTAATGGCTTCTGGCCCTATCAGCATTTTATTAAACAAGTACAAGGGACAAATATCTGCAATTTACAAGGGCATAATCACACAACATTCTGCTACGTTAATATAGTATTAAATTCTTTTCTTTCGTATTATAGTTTCCCAACATATAGTTGCATGTCTCAGCTTTCATCCAAGAAGTATTTTACAGAGTTGGACAGTTGAAACAGAGACCCAAATGTAGGTTATGGTGGAGGCGAAAAAAGTTCAGGATTAGTTGTTATATCTATAGGAAACCCCTTCCCTGCAATGCTAAGAGTTTATTTAGTACAGTGTAATAAAATATGGTAAGGTTAAGGCTGATGAATGACAAGGAATTAATGATTTCTGAATATAAATAAGTAATAACATTTTTGGAGAAATAATTCTTTATAATTTTTTTCTGAACTCTAAAGACAAAGAAAGAACTATTCAATCTTTAAAAATAAGTAGAGCTATAAAACTTTTATTTCCTAATCTAATGTGCTATTACACAACAATGAAAAGTAATATTGGCATGAGGTTACAAAAGCAGACATAAAATGAAATAAAGAGATAATCTATTACACACAGTCAAAATGCTATTTGAATGTTAGTTTTCATTTTTTGTATAATAAAATTAAGGGTTCACTAACATTTAAAAAATGTGGCAATGAATCTACCTCCATCCTCTTTATAACATTTTAAGGGCGGTTTAAAAGTTCATTTTTCAGATAATTTTAAGTCAAGACGATCTTGGCAAACTATTACAGGTGTTAACTCTTTCTTTCTATGGGTCTCATGCATTTTCCATTGCTTCAATCCAGCTTACCTTTTCCTTTGCCTTCTGCCTCTGTTATGGTCATATTCCATAGCTCCTTGCTTTGTTCAAGAGCTTTGATTAGCCCTGGTTTTGACAATGAGAGACCTGTGTATTAGGAGAGACATATATGACCATACTTGGAGAAAAGTACATTAATTACTCATATACCATGGAATTGATGGAATAATAGTTTAAGTATTCAATTTTCCTAGTTACACTCTTCGATTTTAAATTATTCAAAAACCCTTGTTAACAGTGTACTCGAGTTTCTTTTAAAATTACTACTGAATCAGAAAACAGGCATGCTAGAAAACATTAATATATAGATTAAAATAAAATGTATGAAGTGTCTGAAAAGTAAAATACAGTAGAAAAGATTTTAGGATGTTTTTCAGTGCCAGAAAAGGTGAGTACAATGTCTAGATAATGTTACATCAAATTTTGAGCTCTACATGATGAAATCACAGGTTTTTTAAAAAATTAAAGTAGCATGTGCGAATTGAGTACACCACGCGCGAACAAATCACAGACAAGTACACACAGTATATTGATAAGGCATCCATTGCAATGTCCATCTGAAACTGGGATCCATCTAACTTTAGACTTTTATAGTGCATGCATATCCTACCTACATTATAAATACATAGACTGCTCCAACTACAATTTCAAACTCTCTACCTGGCCATCTCTATTTCTATACTCTAATATTAAACAAGGACACACATTCTTCACACCAGCGTATTCCCCCTTGTTTATCTCCCCTAATTCCAATAAGTTATCTTCAATTTCTGAGACCAACATGCCCAGATGTCCTATTTTCTGCTGCAAAGTAATTTGAATTTATCACACACAGAAATTACAAAAGGCCACATTCCCAGATCTAATTTCAAAAATGCAAATATTATGAATGATAATTTATCCATATAGCTACAAAACACATAAACATTCGTTAGGCAGGAGTAAAATAAAGATGTTTAACAGGATTTTGGGAATCTAATGAGACAATGATGCATTTTTCTCTGTTTATATAGTAAGTTATATTGATTGATTATTCAGTTTTGAAGAATCTCTGAAACTCTGGGATAAAGCTACTTGATCATGGTGGATATTTTTTTTCTATGTTCTATAATTTGTTGCTCAGGAATTTTGTTAAGTATTTTTGTATTTTTTGTTGGTGTTGTCTATGTTCATGGGGAATATTATTCTGTAAAACTCTTCCTTTTTGAATCTTGGGGTGATTTGGGAATCAAGGCAAATATGGTCTCATGGAATGAAATTGGCATTGTTCCTTCTGTTTCTATTTGTGGAATAGTTTGAGTATTATTTGTATTCTCTTTTCTTTGAAACTCTTAAAACCATGCCCTAAAGCCCTGGGATTTGTATGGTTGACATATTTTTAATATATTTCCTTAGGTAGTATATGTTTATTTAATTTATTTATCTAATCTCAAGTTAACTTTGGAAAGAGAAACATATTGAATAAAATTATACATTTTTAGATTTTCTAATTTTGTGAGTATGGGTATTAAAATATGACTTAATGACTTTTGAGATTCTACTTATTTTTATTGTCTCACATTTCATTTAGTACTTTGTAAATTTGCATATTGTCTATGTGTTGTAGTTAGTTTGGATAAGATATTTCTGTCTTAATTTTCTTTAATCCATCCTGGAAAATAATCAAACATTACTCCATGATAAAATAATTGGAGATAATATATATGTATATATATATACACACACACACACACACACACACATACATATAAACACACACACACACACTTGCAACACACATAAGGTGTATACCTAAGTGTAACAATTAGGTTTCTGTCCCGGACTAGCCCCACAGTTTGATCTGCCTGCCACTGCTTATCAGTACCAGCAAGCCCAAATTCCCAATGAAACACCCAGATGCTTTTATTAACTTCAAGCTGTTCATCCTATGTCTTAGGCACATTGCTAGCTATCTTCTTCATCTTAACCCAACCCATTTTCTTTAATCTGTCTTGCCATGTGTCCAGTGGCTCACCTGTGTTCCTTACATGTTGCTTCTCAGGGCATCTGGCTTGATCTGTCTCTCAATTTGCCCCCCTCCTACCTATGATCTGATCTTCCACCTATTTTTTCTATGGAGCCTGCCATAGCCAAAACAGTCCTTTATTTAAAGAATGTTATTCACAGTATAGAGAAAGGCTGCAACACCGAAACACAATAAAGGCAAATTAAAACAATACTTGAGCCAACATCAAATTAAGTGAAGATAAACTTAAGTTCCACAAAAATTAGGAAGAAGACATGGCTGTCCTCCATCTCTATTTCTCTATACCTGTGCAATTTAGTACTTGACGTTCTAACTAGAGCAATAGACATCTGAAGGAGATCAAGGGAACCCAAACTGAAAAAGAAGCAGAGAAATTAACACTATTTACAGAACATATGATAGTACGAATAAGTGACCACAAGAATTCTACCAGGGAAATGTGTTATTTACAGCAATGTGGCTGAGTAAAAATTCAATATAAAAACATGTATCTCTTTATAAACAATAATAAATGAACTGAGAGAGTAATTAGGATAAAACAGCCTCCACAATCACTACAAACAATCTAAAAATATAAAATATTTTGGGTTAACCCTAAGAAAGTGAAAGGCTTCTATGACAAAACCTTTAAGCTTCTGAAGAAAGAAATTAAAGTATTTATTAGGAGATAAAAGATCACACATATTCATGGATTAATGGAATTAATATAGTAAACATTCAAGTCCTAACAAAAGAACTCTACATATTCATCTTGATCCCTGTTGTATTTGGATTTCTCTGGGTCTCGGACGGGACCCACAGACCTGCCTGGTGCCGCTTATCTGCCCGCCGTCCGACCCACAGACCTGCCGTGCCAGACCCCTCAGCTGCCCAGCCGCCCAAGTCCCCAAAAATAACTCAGACGCTTTATATTAAGTCCATGCTGTTTGGCCTATGGCTCAGGCACATTGCTAGCTAGCTCTTACATTTTAAATCAACTCATTTCTATTAATCTGCGGGCCACGTGGGCCCAGCCCGTAGCTCACCAGTGTTCTTTACATGTCGGCGGCTTCCGCGCGGTCTGCTTCTAACTCCGCCCTGCTTCTATTACCTGAACTGACTCTCCTCCCACTTCCTCTATGGTACCTGCCATGGCCTAAACCAGCTCCTTTATTTAAAGATACAGTACGCACAAATATATTCCCACAGATCCCCATCAAAATTCCAACCCAATTCTTTCTGGACCTTGAAAGTAAATACTCAGTATTATACAGAAATATGAAAAACACCAAAATATCTATGAAACAATCCTAAATAATAAAAAATTCTAAAAATGTAATGATTTTTAAATTTCATGGTATACTACAGAGGTATACAAATCAATACCACATGGTATCAGCATAAAACAGACATGTTGATTATTGCTGTCAAATCAAGGTTCATAAACTGGTACACATGTAGATATATAAGTTTTGATAAAGAGCCCAATACTGCATCATGAAAAGAAGAATGTATTTTCAACAAGTAATGCTGGTCTAACTGGATGTTGGCATGTAGATGAATGCAAATGGTCTCACCTTTATGACATGGCACAAAACTGAAGCCTATGTGCAACAATAATTACAATATTGAACCAGACACAATGAACCTCTTAAGAGGGAAATTATGGAAGGGCCTTGGATACATTGCCATCAGAGACAATTTTATGCATAGAACACTGATAGCATAGTAGCTTGGATATAAAAATAATGTGATGTCATAACACTATAAAGCTTTTGTAAGGAAAAAGACACTGGCAGGTGGGATGAAAAGTAACCTACAGAATCAGAGAAGCTTTTCAGCAATTCTACATCTGATGGAGGGCTAATATGCAAAATATGTAAAAGCTGAAGAAATTAGACGTTAAAAAAACAAACAATACAATTAAAAATGGGTTTCAGACCTAAACAGAGAATTTGTATTAGAATTCTAAATAGCTCTGAAATACTGAATATCTGAATTTCCCCGCCACAGACATACACATAAGGCTCAAGAAATATTGGATAATTGAGACTAAAATAAAGTAATAGCCAGAACATCAGTAAGTTTTCTATGATGCTGTTTCTCCAAGTAATGTCAGAAACAACACCCATAAATCTCATTATTATGCCCGTGTAGACAGAGGTTAAGGAGGAAACCAATAGACATGTGAAAGTGGATGGAGACTTGTCAGAAACCCTCATTCTCACTCAATGAACTGTAAACAACTAAAATTGATGTAGAAATAATGTTCTCTTGTCAAAAGCACAGCAATTAATTATTGAATGGCAAACGATCAGACCTAAAAAATACACATACAATTAACAGTGTACAGACTAAATAGATTGTACATACTAATATGTGTATATATGTTTACACACATATGTATAAAACAACAATTAATCATAAATAGAGGCTTTGATTTGGGAGAAGGCAAGAATGTGCACATCAGAGCTTTATTTTAATTTGAATTCAGGATTAAAATTTTTAGAAGATAGAATAGAAAGGTATATGCTTAAGCTGTGGAAAATAAAGGTGGGAAAAAGAAGTAAAATTAGAAAAAAATGGAAAAATAGATGTGAAACCAAAAGAAATATTGAAAATAATTATGATGTGCTTCTAAAACTTCCCTTTCCATTAATTTCTCAATGCTGTATTTACATAATATGCAATTTAATTAAAATATAAAAGTCATCATATTAATGACTAAAATTTTACATGTGTATTATTATGCTAACCACAAATAGAAAAAGCTTTAGAAAAACATAATCAAATATCATTCCCACATTTTACACCTTTGTTTATCAATAATAATAAGAATATTAAGGCTGAACAAAGCATAAAAGTTTCAATTGTCACAAAAATGTAACAGAAATATAGGCAGATTAATTTTATGCTATAAACATCTAATGATAAAAAACTGACACCATTATTTCTCAGATTAATTTATACATTAGATAGGCATTGGCTGATATGAGCAATTTCATGAAGCTTCTGTTATTTGCAAACCAAAATCCAATAAAGAGAAAAAAGATTAATAAAATGTTATTATAAATATCAAATATTAGAATACACAAGCTAACAAGTTTTAAAATAACAGCAAATGATCATTCTCTATGATCACTCACTCCATCACCCAGATATTCAATAATGTCTCAGGCTCACCATCTTTTAATCAATGTAGTTGATATTTCATTAAATAGATTCAAAGAGAGATATGAACTGATGATGCCAATTGTTTAAGGAAGATGTGTTGACCAAATCCACTATACTTTAAAAATAAAAGTCCTTTAAAACAAGACTCAAGGCATTTAAGGACGTGCATAATATATTTTTAGCCAATATTACTGTACTGATAAAATAGTCAAACTATTTTCACCGAAATCAGGAAAATGGATGGTTTTCCACATCCTGTATGTATGTTTTATATAGTGTTGTAGACTTAATCAGAACAAAAACTAACAAACAAACAAATAGAAATGAATAATAAAAGCCATAATCAGGAAACAGAGCATTCCATGTGTCCTGACTTGGAGAAATTGTGATATTTTCTGAGACCAAATACTGCACCAGAAAAATCGCTAAACCTTGAATACATACATACATACATACATACATACATACACACACACACACACACACACACACACACACACACACACACACACACACACACACACACACAGAGAGAGAGAGAGAGAGAGAGAGAGAGAGAGAGAGATGAAGAGAGGGACAGAGGGAGGGAGAGAGAGAGATCCAAAGGCCAAATGAGATATCAACATTAAAATCAGTATCATTTGTAAATATCAAAAATATAAATGAAGAAAGCTAATGAAGATTTTCTGTAGTATTAATTCTCTTATAATGAGTTTATGGTGATGCCTCATTTAAAATTTGTCTATGAACCACTGCCTTAGGTCCTTCTCCAGCTGCAGCACATATCCTGGTTTTCATTTGGTACAGAGCTGTTCTTATTAAGGAATTTAACAATTTCATTACTTTAAGAGATATTCAAAGTGAATTCATGTGATAAATAAGAGATTTCTTATATTAATCTTAATTGCAGAACTTGTCAAATACCAGATTAAATGTTTAAATTTTGTGTCAGGTATACATCAAACTCGTAAGTTTATTTCTATACTGCATGTAAAACATATGAAAGAATTACATGCATGTCACCTTTGAGGTCTCATACATTCTCTCTAGATTAAACCTATGTTTCAAATTTAATGAGAACATTTCATAAGAGAATCATCTAATTCTAAAACTATGACATTAATTGAGGTTGTGGAGAGTAGGGAAAATATATAAATAAAATATTGTATGATGAATAAGAAATATACTCCTTATACCTTAATATTTACAACCCAAGATGTAGATATAGCTAAAATATATACTATGGTCAAATCAGGTAAATTATCTAAACAATCTGTGAGGCCAGGCCTTGAATTCAAATGTAATACCCATGAAAGTAAAGAAATATAATACAAAATAGAAGATTCATGGAAAAAGAAGTTGAAAGAATTTTTTTCTACGTGTCAACAAGAACAAATTTAAAGTATTTCCTATAAAAGAGTATGCAATTGAAAGATTTGGACATTTTAATATGGAAATAAGGTCATAATTACTTGTTTATTTCTTTACACATGCATTTAATTAAAAAATCTACTTAATGTAATTGTATGACAAATCATGTATTTATAATATTGTACCAGCCAAAATACAGATACCCAAGAAAAAATACCCAAGATCAGATTTTCTTTCTTAATAATATTCTAGAATACAGAATAACAAAAAAATAGGTAAGTAATTTTTTTACTACAAAAATTTATACATGAAACTGGTGTGTGGACTTTCAAGACTAATAACATGCAACAATATTTGTCTATAATCAAAATCAGTGAAATTTATTGCAAAATACTTTTAGGGAAGTTCATCTAATATTACAGAGAACATACATGGTTCAAATGTAAAAATGAGCTACCACTTTAGTATCCTTTTTTCAAATGTTTTGTTTTAACTATCTTGGTTCTATTTTATAGCAAATATTTAGCATATGTACACATTTTAATTGTGAATACTTTTTAACTTTTCTAGACGTAATAAAGTACATACTATAGACTAAGGATGAGCATCAACATCAATGGGCCATAAACTCTTGCAATGGCATCCTGACTACAATGTATTTTAGTATAATGATGGCCCAAAGCTTGTGGAAATAGTAAATCAGACCCAAATTTTATTTAAGTTCTACTACACGAGATGGAACCCATCACTGATTCTACTTAGTGACAAAGTTCCCGAAAGTAGAGAGTTCAGAGAGCTTGGGTAAAACTGAAAACTACTTTTCTAAGGGGAAAAAAAACCTGATAAATTACATTTTACTATACTGGCTATAATCATAGATTGAAGCCTTGGTCAGTCATCATTAGAAGATATTCCTCCTGTTACAGGTGGAAAGAACAAATAGACTCACGGTCAGACAATGTGCAGAAAGTGAGAGACCTGGGAAACCTCACGTCTAGATGAGATGTCTCCATCAAATTCCTTCCGTTAGGGATTTGAGAAGACCATGAATGAGGAGGAAGATAGAGGGTAGAAGCAGAGGGGATGGAGGACACCAGCACACACAAACACAGCCATCATAATACCCAGTATATAGCACCTATGAAATAGCAGATCCTCCTGGAAAAGTATACCTTTTTCTTATATTATATGTATTTTGTTTAATTAATTATTTTCTCTCTTTTTAATCCTACAGGTCATTTATATGTATGTATGTATATGTGTGCATATATGTATATATGTGTATATATATATGTATATATATATGCATTCAGGTTATACAGTTTTAGGAATTTGTAAGCTTGCAACTAGTGAATCTTGCATCTATATGTTACTTGTGACTTTTATTGCTCCCTTAGCCTGCTTATTTTTGCTGTCCTGTTCTAACGGCTTCACTTTTGTTCTATGCGATCATATCCTATTACACTTTTTCTTATTATTCTTCCTTAGAAATCAGTTTGTTTTCTAATGAGAGATGGATGGGAGTGGATCTGAATAAGAAGAGTGGTTGGTAGAAATTTGCATGAGGAGAAAAAGAGGAATCCATAATCAGGACATATTATGTGAGGAAATCATCTCTTTCCAATAATAGTAAAAATAAATATAAACCTATACATACACACCTATTTTTCTGAATTCTCCACATAAAAACAACAGGTTTTGTTCAGAGATGAGTGGGGTGATCCTTTGTCTCCAACTCAAGGCAACAAAACAAAACAATTAAGGGCACGTTAATTTTCTGCATAAGATGACATGATATATGCACATGACTCAGCAATGCTTTGAAATAATTATGGCTGATAATATGAATCTAATAGAACCTAGAGATGTCTAACCTATTCTGGCTCTAGAATAAAATACTTTTTCAAAACCTGTAATACAAAAAACAAAATAATGTTCTTTCTAGTGGTAGATGTTTTCACAGAGCACCCAAACAGGTGAATGAAATCAGCATTAGGATAAACTGATGACACTTCTGCATACAGAGGCTAATAATCATTTCTGTGATATTAACTTTCCAACAAAAAACCCTCAAATGGAAACATCATAATTTTAGGCTAAGTAAATATATCTGTCCCATTCTAAATTGTCAAGTATCAGTCTATGTAGTTTATGTTTCTAACAGAGTATGCCACCTCGATTCTACTTTTTCTAACTATGTGAGTCATGCTAGGCAGAGAATGCCACATGACTGAGTGTGTGTTTTCATAAGGCAGGGAACCAACAGATCAGAGCTCTCAGATCAAATCCATGCAGCACTTTTGCATTTATCTTTTTACATGAGGACACAAACCCATCCCTCTAGGTACTGGGCACTAGTCAGTTTACAAATTGATCTGTCATGATGGATATTTTAGTGATGAACATTATTAGTTTTTTTGAAAATATATCTTGTGATAAAAATGAGTGTAGAAGGACAGAATGAAGAAAAGCCCTCACTGTGTAAGCATGTATTGAAAGACTCAATAATAAGCCTCATTCGAAGGAAAGATGAGAAAATATCACTCTAAATAAACTATTCAGAAAGATTATGAGAGGCAGAAAAATAGGACAGAAGAGAGAAAGGAAAGGAAAGTGTACAAAGAAAACATATAACCTTTGTAGAAGAAACTTAACAAAGCTGCTGAGCAGAGACATACTTACCGTAGAACCAACCATCTCTTCCTGAAGCTTTTCTATGAGCTTCTCTCTTGGGGGAAAAATAACTTGCTTTAATAGCTCCTAGTGTCTCTCT
This sequence comes from Phyllotis vaccarum, assembly GCA_033318265.1. Lineage (NCBI taxonomy): Eukaryota > Metazoa > Chordata > Mammalia > Rodentia > Cricetidae > Phyllotis > Phyllotis vaccarum. The sequence continues at coordinate 145,809,426 of JARWLC010000003.1, read as the reverse complement.
TGAGGATTTGTATTAAAAGCTTCAGCAAATACCATTCACCTGCTACAAACCAACTGATGGTCTACAGAGCCTCAGAAAGCAGAAAAAAGCAAAAAGCATGTTTGGTCTTATCTACCTTCTTCCTTGGAGCTCTTTACCTTTTCTTTGTTTCTGTCTGTGTGTCTGGCTGACAGCTGTCTGTCTTCTGGCCCCTGGTGTCTCCCTCAGTTCTCTACTCTCATTTTTCTCCTCTTGTTTCTCTTGAGCCTAGAGATTCCCTCTCTCCACCAGCTCATGTATCTTTTCTCCTGCCTTGCAACTGGCCAATCAGCTTTTTATTAGACCAATCAGATGCCTTAGGTAGTCAAGGTGAAGCAAACACAGCACATCTTTACATAGTTAAACACACATCCTTACATTGTTAGTCTAATGCAGCATAAAGAAATGTACCACACCTTTACACAGTGAAAGTAATATTCTGCAGCACAAACAAATGTTAACACCTCTGTGCTTAGTTAAAATAATATTCCACAACACATAATGTTGTTAGGAGTCATTTTATTACTAATAACTTTTTGTTGTTGTTTATTTACTTATTTTAGAAAAATAGTATTTGGTTTTACTTTGTATCCCCGTGAGTCAACCATATTCCAGGGCAGGTCAGACCCCATGTCTAAGAGTTGCCCAATATCAGCATCAAACAGACTCGGGGTGTGTGTGAGGGTAGGGGGGTGGTGGTGGTGGTGTGGGGTATGTGTGTGCTTGCGTGCATGCGTGCGTGCATGTGTGTGTGTGTGTGTGTATACACATGCATCAATTTACCTTTTGTTTTAGATTTTCTCATCTTCTGTCTCTTTTTTGTGGCTTTTCATTTTTAAATCTTTATGTTTTTTCCAGTTTTTTGTTTTTTTTTCATGAGAGAGGACATCAATTGAGTGGTGAGTGAAGGAAAGAGGATCAGAGAAGAGCTGAGGGAGGAAGAATTTATGAAAATATGTAAACATGTTTACAAAACATTTTTAAGTAAAAAATTTAAAATTAATCTTAGAGGTTTTTTAGCTCCATTATTAGGCTTATTCCTACGCCTTTGAAAAGCTGCTATCAATGGGTTAATTTCCTAATGTATTTCTCCACGTGCTCATACGCATATGGGAAGATGAATAATTTTATAAAATTTAATTTTCTGTTCTTAGGTGTTATTTAAAGCACTCATCACATCCAAAAGTTTCCCTGGTGTCTTGGAACTTGTACTTATATCATCACGTTATTTTGAAAAAGAACAGTCTGTTATATTCTTTGACTTTTATTGCCGCCTTACTCTGTCATTTCCAATTTTCTCAAGTTAACTCTTAAGACTCTTTATTAAACAAGACTGAAGAGACTTTGTATATTTTTCTTGTTAAAATTTTATAGGTAAAGTTTGGAGAGATGGCTCAGCGCTTAGCCCTTGTTGCTTTCAGAGGACCAGGGTTCAGTTCCAGTACTCACATGACTTCACACAAGCAGGGGACCCAGCAAGCTCTTCTGAACTCCAAGGCACCAGGTTCACACATGGGTGCACACACATAAATTCTGGTAAAACACTCATAAAATAATAAATCTTAAATATTACAATTTTAAAGGTAATATATCTTTTTATCTGCTCTACGCTGTTGTCTTAAGTTTGACATACACATCCTTTGTTATGTGAGCTCTGTTCCATGTATGCCTGGTTCCTTTAGAGTTTTATCATGAAAACTTGCTGAGCTTTGTGAGATGACAGTTTTTGTTTCTATTAAGAATTATATTCCATGGGATTTTTCTTCCCTTTGAATTCATTGCTGTTCTTCTTGGTTGGATTTCTGAAAATTCAGTTTTGTCTTCCTTCTTTGAATTAATCCTTTGCTGTATTTGGACATGCTTGGTTACTTTCTGTCTCTCCTGTATTTGTGTATCAATCAAATGAAATGTATCATTTCCTGTCTTCTCATGGATAATTTCTCTAATGTTTCAGTTTATGGTTTGCCTATGTTTATTATCTGTAGTGATACTTGTCTAAAGTGAATTGTGTTAATTTGTGATTATCTTGAAATACATTTTTCCAACAATTTATAAGGAAGTTTCCCGAGTGCAACAATGTGGATGAAAGTTGTTTTATTTCAGAACTTTAAATATTTATCCCATGTACGGTTGGTTTTAGGATCGATATTATTCTGGGAGATTGGTACTTTTAAGTTGCCATTGTTCAATTAGTGATTTCAGTATTAATTAGCTTTTTTTTATGTTTTCCATTTTATATGGAAGGACTAGAAGAGGCCTTGCCATTGTTCCTAACACAAAAGGCTGAGAGAACAATGGGGAGAAATGGCTGGTTCTCTAGTACACACATCTCAAGTTAGTAGTCATGTCTATTTTTCTGTTAGAAATGTTATGATGTATTGATACCTTCAAATCCATCAATTATGTGCGTCTTATAATGTTATTGAAAGTGTTCAGTTTTGTTAACTTTTTCCTCCTTGGATATAGGAAAGCATTCCATCTATTGGTACATGAAGAAACTCTAGTTTGTTCTTTCAGGGTGTGCTGACGTTCAGGGATGTGGCTGTGGAATTCTCCCAGGAAGAGTGGGAATACCTAGACTCTGTTCAGAGGGCTTTGTACATTGATGTGATGTTGGAGAATTACAGCAATATTGTCTCTTTGGGTGAGGATATTTTTTTCTTGCAGAACTCCTAATTCAATCCACATCAATTTATCTTTGCATAGCTTGAGGGACTTGACCTGGGAAAGGACAGTGAAAGAATAATAGAAGAAACAGACACATGAGCACAGAGGAAAGCTAGGATCAGGTGGACTTAGCTGTTAGGTAGAGAACCCACAGCACCCTGGAAGCTCAGTGTATTTGTTATGTAGAGCTGAACAAAGAGATGGGCCATTGCATGCAGCTGAACAACACGATGTGGTCATCACATATGGATAAACAAGGATGCAGGAACATGGCATACAGCTGAATGAAAGGGACAGGTTTAGTTAAACTCAATAGGAGCAGTCACTGTAGGGAAGCAGTCTTCAGGCCATAAACATCCAGGAGAAGAAGCTAAGGTGGACATTTTCTGCACACACCATCAATGTTTCCACTTAGACTCCAGAAGAAGGCTTTGCTCTTTCTGAGCCTCACCTGAAGAGGAAGACTTTGTCATTTTCCCATGGGTCTGAGACTGTGGTCTTGGGCATGGCCAGTTCTGTCACAGTAGACTTTCACTCAGGACTTCACAGACTCATGGCTTCTTCATCTCCTGACATTCATCCTTGGATCAGCTTTTTAGATGTGTAGATTCTGTGTGAAGCTGTTTCAGAAACTAAAGGAAAGTATCAAAATTTTGGTAGTAGAAATGAAGTTTTTCATGGCATTATGCATTTGTGTTGTGTTCCTTTAGGAGGTATTGTGCATCCTCTGTTTTGGTTCTATAATACATTCAGGAATTCAGTATCATAGTGTGTCCACTCATATCCCGAAGGTCCATTTTCATCTTCCATCTGATACAGTTTTAAAATACACAGGCTGAAAATGCTTCCTAAATATCTTTGAGATAGTGACAGGAAATAACAATTGGCAATTTGTTTCTAGATCCATTTATGTTTTTCTCTGGTCATCTGCTGAGCACAGTATTGTGTTAGCTTAGATGTCCAGGTAACTTTATGAAGAATTTAGCAAGGAGGGTTATGTGCCATTTTACAAAGCACAGGAATTGTCTGCAAGGTAGACTTGGTCACCTCTTTGAAGCCAAGCAGAATATCCTGAAATATGTAGAGAGGGGACAACGAGCAGATAGAAAATCAGGTGGGGTTGATAGAATGAGCAGGTCCAAAATTAGGGGCTTAAGTGAGACACGAAGTAATATCTCTACAAATCTTCACCACATTCATTTCTGCACACAATAATTCTTGGCAAGTTTACTTTGTAAGTTGTTCTTAGTTATTTGACTTAATACTAGTATACACATGGTGCCATCTTGAAATGATTGTATGTTTTATAATCTGTCAAATGTCCACAAAGTAGAATTATTTTTTTAATTTCTTTTCATATAAATATGTCTTTATATTACGTTCCTCATTTAAAAATATTATAATCTACTATGACTCTTTCATGAAGTAGGTTTATTCTGTGATTTCCTACCTTGTAAGTATGTCACTCACTATGTTGCATCCTTAATAGAATTGCGCTTTCAGAAAGTAATGTCAGGAATCAGAGAAAGCAGTGGCCTGGGGAAATTTCCATTTAAGGAACTAGGGAAAACACAGTAGTATGTGGAGTTGAGTCAACATAGGGTCAGAAATAAACAGTTATTGACAATAACATCTCTTCCTCTAATACGCTACAGCATATGATATCTAGTAGAAATATTTATTTTGTCCTCATTATTTTTGAAACCTCTAACATGATTTTCAGAAAAATTCCCAATGAAAATTTTAGGTAAGCATTTTATATTGAAAGCAATTAAGAATTCTAAGGTATAATCTTTGCTGTATCCACCTGGTGAGGACAATATTATGAATGCAGTACTGGATTAAGTGATTCCTGTTGTAACTTCTAGAAATTTTTAAATAAGTAATGTATTCTAAATATAGTCAGAGAGCTCCATCCCAAATTTAATTCTTATTTCCTCAGTTACTTGTGCCAAGTTATATATTTTATATAAGAATGAAGGGGACAGTGTAAATCATTGACCCTTGAATTAGTCCATACATTTTTTTGAGAATTCATGACAATTATAATGGGCAAAACATCAACCTCTCCTCTACTGAGAACTCTAGTAATAAATTACCAGTTTACTTAAAATAACTTATAGAAACAGTCATATATTGAATCTGTTTAAATTTGTATCTAACCCTTTTAATCTCAATGTACTCATCTTTCAGAGAACTATTGCATGTGTGCTCTTGTCCATCAACATATGGATAATGAAGAGACATATTCTAAATGCAGTGAGATTGACAAAATGCATCATGAACCCACCCGATGCCCGGTTTATAAAACAAGGCATACTACAGTAAATTCTAATAACTTTGGCTGTGATTATAGTCATTGGATTGCCTCGACTGAATCATCAAACATATATAGATATAAACATACATATTTTCAATATAAAATAGCCCACTGGAGAAGAAACTTGCAAATATAAAAACTCATCACTTGCCTCTACCTACAAAATTATTCAACAGGCAATCTGTATTGGAGAGAAAACACACAAATTTAGGGGAAAATGCTTTGGCTCTTGCTCAAGCTTCAGTGGACTTTCAAGAATTCCTCCTGGAAAAAAATGTATAAATGTGATGTTTGTGACAAATACTTTACCCATTGCTCAAATCTTAGAACACATAAAAAAAATTCATACTGGAGAAAAACCTTATAGATGCAGAGAATGTGATAAGTCCTTTCTTCAGTTGTCAGCACTTAAAAGCCATTACATTGTTCATACTGGAGAGAAGCCTTACAAATATCAGGAATGTGGCAAATCTTTTGCCCACTGTTCCACTTTCAGGAGATATAACAAAATCCATACTGCTGAGGAACTTTATAGTTGTCAAGAATGTTTCAAGGTGTTTTATCAGTTGTTATATTTTAAAAGCCATTACAGAACCCATAATGGTGAGAAGCCTTACAAATGCAATGAATGTGGTAGATCCTTTATTCACTGTTTTTCTTTTAGAAAGCATCAGAAAGTACATTCTGTAGAGAAGCTATTCACGTGCAAAGAATGTGGGAAGTCTTTCCTTGAGCTGTCACATCTTAAAAGGCATTACAGAACCCATACTGGAGAGAAGCCTTATAAATGTGAAGTGTGTGACAAATTCTTTACCATGAACTCAATTCTGAAAACACATCATAAAATTCATTCTGGAGAGAAATCTTACAAATGCAAAGACTGTGACAAATCCTTTACCCAGCATTCAAATCTTAGAAGGCATCAGAAAGAGAGTTCATACTGGAGAGAAGACTTACAAGTGTCAGAATTGTGACAAATATTTTACCCGGTTATCAACTCTTAGAAGACATCAGAAAATTCATGCTGGAAGTAAAAATACCATTGTAAATAAGGTGGCATAGTTTTTATCCTGATCTTTAGCTTTGCAAGCCACAGCAGGACCCACAGTTAAAACAAACAAACAAACAAACAAACAAAACAAAACAATCAAACCCTTTTGAAATCCTTTAATGAAGGTTGAAATCTTATAAAATATCACAAGAATTGATACTGAAGAAAATTCTTGCATGTGTAACAGTGTGGACAAATTTTTAAGAAAAACATTTTTGAATTTGTAGTCCCATATCAAAAGTAGATACAATGAGGGCAAAAATGTATGTAACCTAAGAAATGTGACCAAGCTTTTTATTTTTTGTACCAGTTTTATTACATATCAGAAAACCTGTACTGAAGAGAAACCATATAAAATGTATATACCAATGTGCCATCTTCATGTCTTCATTGGAAATTCCATAGATTACAAAACCCTCAAAATAAAGTTTGTCAAATCTTCTTTTCTAAGGCTAAAAATGTAGATACATTAGAAAATTCACCCTGAGAGAAACCTGAGTTTGTCTTTTATTCTACCTTCAAATTAGTCATTCTGTAATAAAATACTTCAAATATCAAGAGTGGGAAACCTTGACAGAGACATGTGAATGTAAGCAACACATTCTCATAAATAGTACTCTGAAGTCATCAAGAATGTGCAGGGAAGTCACTTTTAAGTAACATTGGGGAGGTATTAATCCTGCTTTAAAGTGCAATTAGAAGTGATATTAGAAAGATGAAGGCATAAAGCTTCATAGATATAAAGACCATGTATTATATTGAACAAAACAATGAATACATGAATTCATCATGGATTTCAGTGGGATTGGATTCTTATATTTGCGCAAATGAAAAAATACTGTTTGGAAACATTTAATTTTTTTGTATTGCCAATATTGGAATTTATTGAATAAGAACACAGTAGGTATTTCACAGTTTGTTGAAATGTAAATACGTGTGGTCTTGCTTGCAAATGATTATTTGATAATTTGTATCAACTGCTGCTCATCAAGCCCGACTGTAAGATACAGAGAAGTTATGGAGTTAGTGACTGGCCCCTGACTCCCTGAGACACCAGTCAGCTGGGGAGAATTCTTTAATGCCAGTTTCAGATTTGCATGGTAAACAACGCTCCATGCCTTCTTCCAGCTCACATATTCTTGTTACCTGCCCCTCAGTGGTCTCAGAGCCTTGGAGGGTGAATTAGTCAGGGTTCTCTAGAGCGATGCTTCTCAATCTTCCTACAGTTCCTCATATGGTGGTGATCTCCAACAATAAATTATTTTCATTGCTACTTCATAACTAAATTTTCTATTGTTATGAGTTATAATGCAAATATCTGTGCTTTCCAATGGTGTCAAAGGGGTACCAACCACTGCTCTAGAAGACCAGATCTGATAGGGTGAATATAGATATATTTTTAAAAAGACTTGTTAGAGTGGAGTACAGGCTGTGTGGCTAGTTCCAAAATGGTTGTCTCTTGATGGAAAGTCTAAGATCCAACAGTTGTTGAGTCCTTGAGGCTAAATGTCTCAGTTGGTCTTCATTTGGTCATTGGAATCCTGAAGAATAGGGTTTTTTTTTTCTTTTTTAAGTCTTTTTTCAAAATTGAAAATAAATTTTCTTCATAGCATATGTTATGACAGAGTTCTCCTGCCTGCAGGTGCTCTAGGATCTCCCCACATTTCATCCACTGAAATCAAAACCTTCTTTCCTCTATCATTAGAATATATGCATCTAGTCTGGTAATGGCCTTTCTTGGTCCAGGGTGGGCAGAGGTCCAGATACACAGACCTGCTGCTCTAGACCCCTTAGCCACCCACCACTGCTCAGGCCCCACAAATGTCTCAGAGGCTTATATTAACTTCATGCTGTTTGACCTATGGCTCAGACACATTGCTATCTAGCTCTTACATCTTAAATCAACCCATTTCTATTAATCTGTCTGCCATGTGGCCCGTGGCTCACCTGTGTTCCTTACATGTTGCTCTTTTGGGCTTAGGGCTTTTTCTGTCCTTGACTCTGCCCTGCTTCTCCTACCAATGCTGTGATTTTCCCTCCTACTTTTTCTATGGTGTCTGTCATGGGCCAAAACAGCTCCTTTATTTGAAGATTAATATTCACAGCAAACAGAAAGTTATTCCAATATCAATCTAGAATGATAATGATAATAATCAACCAGAATAGAAAAAGTAGTATATTCTAATACCAGGAAGGAGAGCTTCAGCCGCAGGATAGATGAACCAAATAGAGTAGGGGCAAACATCAAAAAGAAAAGGATTCTTTATCCCATGTCTGTATAGCTGCCACTAGAAGTTGTGGCTCAGATTGACGGTGGGCCTTTCTACCTGGAATGATCCAATCAGAAGTCCCTCAAAGTTTTGTTCATCTGTTTGGGTTCTGATTGACTACAGGTGTAGTCTGTTGACAACGTAGACTAGCTGTCAGGATCCATGACTTCTAACTTGTGTTCCTTTACTTAACTCCCTGTTTCTAGAACATTGATGATGGTGAGTACAGTTACTTCATTTTTCTTAAAAGTCAAGTGAGAAAAAGGAGAAACAGTAGTATCCAAAAAACCTCTTAATAGCTTTTATGACCTTTGATTACAAACACAATATTTGGAAGCAGCTTTGTCAGTATATTGTGTAAATTAAAGCTGTCATAGTTGTGTGGTGTCCTAACTAGGGTCCTCAAATCTTTGGCCACAGGTTTTGTCTAAGTTTGAAGTTGTAGATGTGAATTTCCTTTGTTGTGCAGGTTGTAATTCTAATCAGACAGCTGGTTATCTTTATATCAGCCTAACCACTATTACACTAGGCTACACAGCTTCTCTGACCCTTTTATCATGATGCATACAAAATCTATACCTGAGCAGGACTTTTTGCTATAATCCTTCCCAGAAATCTTAGTAGCATCCCCTGGCAGTGTCTAGTTTTGGAATGCAATCAGCATCAATGACAATTGTCTCTATTCCTCTAGGGGCCACTTGAGCCTCCTTTGCCAAGGTCTCCTTGGGAGATGTTCCCTGCACAGCAGTAGGATTTTACATAGACTTGGGGCATCTGACAGCTCTTGCTTTTATTCTCACAAAGTATACTTGTTAACTTTTATGATTTCTTATTCTTAGCTCTTTAGATACACTTGTCCATCTTTCTAATGAGTCTCTAAATCTAAAAATCACTCACAGGTTAGTATTCTATTTTCTGTATATAGCCTTTTTTTTTTCAAGAAGATTTCCAGGGCCACCATGTAAGGTATAGAACCACCATCCCAGTGCAAATAGTACAGTTATGAAAATGTTTTGGTGAAGCATTCTGAAAGTAGCATTTTTGAGCAAATATCTGGTGATCACAGAAGCCTACAGCTGAGAAGATTCTAAACCAAACTGATAGGCAATATTTAACGCAGCATAGAAAGATTTTATCCTTGTCACAATTTTTCTGGCTGTCTCAGTCTACATATTTTTACAAGACCTCTACATGTATTTTTCTACGTTCATGAACTCGGTGAGTCTACCTCTAGTGCACAAGGAAATAATCACCCATTCTTTGGGAGGCTATGCCTGTACTCTGTCTATTCCAGCTGAATGAACTGTTTCTGCACAAAGGAGAGAACTGTATGTGGTCTACTTAGGGGACAACTGATCACCATTTGTTAAAAGTAACCTATTTAGCATATGTCATTTTATACACGAGTGATGTTTATTATATTAATAACTCTGAACACTGCATGTATTCAGAGCACAACTGCTGTCAGTATCAACCAAAGCCCAAATATTTTTAACATTAACACACCATTGTTTTATTCAATCACTGGACATGGTTCTCACCTGCAGGTCCCCTTCCCACTCTGTTGTGGAAGGGCTGTACAAGCTTCCACCCCTGAACACATCCTGTGACTATTTTGCAGGAGCACAGTAGTAATCAATATTTTCTCTTTGTTCTTGGGCTTGTGTTTGTTTTCTTTGTTTCTTTGGACCTCTAGTTACTGGCTGGCCAGTCCTTAGGATTTCCAAGGACTCATCAGCACTAAATTTGGTCTTCATTTTTTTGCTTATGTCTTGTTTTGTTTATTATCCACTTCCCCTAATGGCAATCACATGATGTAAATATACCACATTGAGAGTTCTCTGATGTTCATCAGAGATGCCCATTATTTCTGTCCAGTCCACTCAGAAATCAAATCCACTAGAGGACTCAGTAAAGCCAATGAAACTATAGGAGTCTTTAGGGTTCTGATAAATTGACCTCACTCCCGTAATGAACAGCATCTTACCGGACTGCTGAAATGGGATGAAATATCCCTTTCACCTTTGTTCTTCAGCTTATCTATTTTTTTTTAAATATTCTACTCATCTCTTGGGTTCCACATTTTTGGATACCTGGAAAAGCTCTCTAAGCATAGATTTAAAGTATAATAGTTTTTCCTTTGTCTCTTGCCTACTAAAAAGTATAAAAAAATAGAATTTTTTGTATTGTTTTTGTTTTTTGAATCATGCTTATTTTTTTAAAAAAGCAATTCCCAATGAGTAGCCTTATTGGCCTAAACTAATTTTTTTATGCATAGTAATGGCTATATAAGTTTTGTAACATCCTTTTGACAACCACACTCTTTACTCTTATAGGACATAAAATTTGTTCTAAACATTTAACCTTGTTTTAGGTCATCTCTGTACTCTCTGTTCCTCACTGGTCAGCCAGGTTTGCCATGACATATCACACAAAGAAAGATGCCCCATTAGGATTTTCACCACACACTTCCCCAACCTAAAAGTTGAAAGTCTGTAAAGATACAAGAAATTTACAGAACACCAAATAGACTATACCTCCCAAAAAAACATCTGCTTACCCCATAATAATCAAGTCACTAAACCTACAGAGTAAAGAAGAAATATTAAGAGCTACAAAGTAAAAAGGTCAAGTTACCAATAAAGGCAGATCCATAAGAATAACATGAGATGACTCATTGCAAACAATGAAAGCAAGAAGGTCTTTTTCAGATCTTATAAAGACACTAAAAGACCACATTTACCAGCCCAGACTATCATTCACCATAGGGATAATAAGCAAAATATTTCATGACAAATCCAGATTTAAACAATACCTACCCAGAAATCTTGTCCTACAGAAAGCCCTAGAGAAAAAATTGTAAGCTAGATATACCTATGAAACCACAAACAATAGCTAATCACACAGAAGGAAAACCCAAACAAGGGAAACACACACCATACCACCAAAAATAGCAAGAAATATCAATTACTGGTCATTAATATCTCTTAATATTAGTGAACTCAGTTTACCTACCAAAAAGACAGGTTAACACAATGGACACAAAAAGAGAAGCCATCCTACTGCTACATAGAAGAAACACACCTCAAATTCAAAGATGGACACTGGCTCAGAGTAAAGGGTTGAGAAAAAACTTTCCAATTAAATGGACCTAAAAAACAAGTTGGTGCAGTTTTCCTAATAGCTAACAAAATAGACTTCCAACTAAAATCAATCGAAAGACATCTGGAAGAACATTACTTATTTATTGCAAGAAAAATCCACCAAGATGAATTCTCAATCCTGATGATTTATGTCCCCAAAATAAAAGGAGCCAGATATGTATAAGAAACATTACTAAGGTTTAAATCTTGTATCAAACAGCACCCATTCCTAGAGAGAGACTTAAATACCCTACTCTCGCCAATGGATGAGTCTACCAGACAGCAATTTAAGAGAGAATTAAGGGATGTAACAGGTGTTATGACTCAAGTGGACTTAATAGATATATACAGAACTGTTCAACCAAACAGGAATAATTCTTTTTCTCAGCACCCCATTGAACTTTCTCTAAAATTGATCACATACTCGGTCATAAAGCAAATATCAGTAGATAACAAAAAAACATGGGAATAACTCCTTATACCTGTCAGACCACCATGGTCTAAAGTTAGAGTTCAACAACAAGAAATATCCCAGTCTTCAAATTCATGAAACCTGAACATCCTCAGCCTCATTCCACATCACTTCTACTGTCTCATCTGTCTTCCTATGCATGCCATAAATACCTTCTTTGCCCAGTTGACTCACATCCAGGTTAAGATTAGAGATGTGGGCTACTACCTACTTGGTAGTTAGCTTTGAACTCACAGCAAGATCCCTGTCTCTAGATTTATGGGACTAAAGGTGTAGGGAACCACTCTTGGTTAGGCATAGGTCACCACTCCTGATCATTTCCCCATGTGGGATTAAAGGCATAAGTTAAGGCTCTCTGTGCATCCTGGATTGACTGTTCTCTGATAGTCTAGACTGGTTTTATTTAATATATGACATATCATCATAAGGCCCTGGATACTCTGTCTTCCACAAATAAAGGGCAGAAGGCTTTAATTAGCATCTAATAATCTGTTTTATGATACGAGAGAAAAATTTGCTTCAGATAAATAAATCAGAGCCATTTTGGAATTTTCCTTACTAAACCAGCAACAACAATAACAGACAAACAAAATAACAGAACCCAGATAAATATTTATCAACTTCTGCAGCATCATAAAATTAAAAGCAATGAGAAGACTTTCACCTCCACATTTCTATATTATCCAATTCACAGAACCATTTAAGCAAACCAGGAGAAAGTTTTTATAATGAAAGTTAAGAATTTTTCTAAGTGCTTAGGTTTCAGAAACAAAAAAGGCGTCTAGAGAAAGAATAAAGTGCTACTTAAAATCTAGCTATGGCATATGTCTTCCTGATGCTGCACATCTGTGACAAGGCAGGACCTCAATCTCATATTCTTTTTGAGTTTGTTTCAAGCTTAACTAAAATTTGATCTTTCTGTTGAAGAATCCTGTGGGAAATTACCAAATTCTATCCTAGGAACTCAAGCTCAGGATGCCCTAGCTAATTTATCTTAGTTTCTCATTCCATTGTCTCCTTGTGCAAACCTGTTCCTCCAACTATGCACCTACTTTCCTCCTGCCAAATGGTTTCCTTAGGTGAAGGCCACTTCACCCAAACTACTTAGCAAATGCTAGGACATGGTTCTCACCTTCAACAATCCCCCATCCTGGACATTTGGGGCTATGCCTACATCCTTGAATACCTGTATGCTGTCCTACACAGCTGAAATGAAGACACTGAATAAAAACTGTTTTGAGTAGATTTCTTCTGGAAATTTCCTGTATTACTTCTTCCTCCATGTAGTCCCTCTGACTTAAATTCTCTTCTTTGTCTCATATATTATGGCCATGCTTATTCTTTCTATGTGATGAAGTGTTGATTCAAGTGCCAATTGTTCCAGACCAATAGGTCAATCTTCAGTAATAGTATCATAATGGAGGGTGCATAGGGATGAGAAGGATAGTAAAAATATATGATTAGAAGATTAAAGCTGATTCAGTAGGTCTTGCACAAACCTTTACTTATGCCAAGCAGTATTTTTAAAGTGCATTATCATCAAAATGACTCTAAGATTCCATAATACTGTCATAATGGACAAGATTAGAAACACAGGTGACAGCTTATGCTGGGGAGGATTTGGAGCAAGGGGAAATGGTGGGAGTACTGACTGGTACAGGCACTTTGGAAATCAGTCTGGCAATTTCTTAGAAAACTAGATGTCAACCTTTCACAGTCACTGCCATAGTGAACTTGGTCAAATACCAAAAGGATTTTCCATCATACTACAAGAAAAACTTACTCAGCTATACTCATAGCAGTTTTATGTATAATAGAACCTGGAAACAACCAAGATATCTCTCAACCTATGAAATGGACAAAGAAAATATGGCACATTTACACAATAAGAAATGACTCAACTTTCAAAAACAAGGAAACCAGGGAACTTGAAGGCAAATGGCTGAAACCAGAAAAACATCATCCTGAGTGAGGTAATCTAGACTGAGAAAGACTAACATAGTATGTACTAATTCATAAGTAAATATTAGGTGAAAAATAAAAAAACAATTATAATCTATAGAATGAGAGAGACTAAGTAAGAAGAACGGTTCATGGGGCTACTCAGATGTCCTTGGAGAGGAGAAATATAAAAGATTTTATGAATGCACTCAGAGGAAAATAGTAATGGGCATAGGCATGATTGGGTTGTAGGGAAAAAGTGGGAGGTGTGTGAGGGGAACTTCTGGAAGTGAATATTTTGGGGTTGGGTGGAAACCTGATGCAGGGTATCTCCAAGGTGACTATTAGTCTCTTGGGAATAGCATATAAGTCGCCTGACCTGACCATCTCCTGTGACTAGAATGCCTGTGTCAATTTTTATCAGAGAAGAATCATCCAGTAACTGCTTGAGGCAGATACAAACCCACAAGCAAACATTTGGTGGAATTTGGAAAACTCCATGGAGGAGGAAGAGGAGAGGAAAGGGTTATTGTTATAAAGCTTACATAATCAACTAATCTGTGCTCCTAGGGGCTAGCAGAAACCGAACATACAACCAGGGATGCTGCCTGGTACTGACCTAGGCACTTTGCATAGATACAACAATTGTGTAGAATGGTCCTCTTGGGGGACTCCTAACAGGGAAAACGGAGGCTGTTTCTCACACTTTAACTCACTTTTCAGATGTTATTTCTCATTCTGATTACCTTGCCCAGGCTTAAAACTTGGAGAAGTGTTTAAGTATGTATCAACTTGATATGCCATGTTTTGTAGCTATTCATGGGCTATTTGCCACTTTCTGCATTAAAGCAGAGGAGGAGTGGTTTGTGATGAGTCAGAGTGGATGGAGGGAGGGACTGAAAGGGGAGAAGTGTGGAGGCTGAGACTGGGATATAAAATAAATAAATGAATAAATTTGTTGTATAAAGTACAGCATCTTATATAATTTGGAAGTGGCAAACTCCCAATGTAAGCAGAAAGCCAAGTCAGAAAATATGGAAAATATAACACAGAATAACTCCAGCACAGCTACCTAAGATCAAATAACCACAGCCTAGGCAGGAAGAGTCAGGTCCCATGTAATTACAATTATTACTGTTCAAATGCACTGGATATAGCCTCAGATACACCTTGAAAATTTTATTCCTAGACAAAGGGATAAAATTCCTAGACACATAAGGGAGAATAATAGAGAGAGAGAGAGAAAGAGACAGGCAGACAGACAGACAGAGGCAGAAATAGAGAAATCAAGAACCTGGTACACACCAATCAATGATTGCTTTTAGAAAATAGATTATTCAAAATGGTTGCAAGATAGCTCCCTATGATTATCCTTCAGGTCACATTTCTAATAAGAATTCCAGATGAGTTACCCAGTATTCTGAGAATGGTTATAGATGTGTATAGTCAGTCCATTAGGATCTAACCATTGTTTTAGCTTTTACAGGATTCCAAAGAGATGCCTATGCCCTTAAGTCAGCAGGAAGCAACCTTATGAAAGACTATGCCCCCTTTCCCAGTAAGCTTTGTGCTCTGAAGGTTGTGGGTAATTGATGTGGGAATGCTTTTATATATGATGTGAATCTCAATCTTTAAATAAAGGAGCTGTTTTGGGCCATGGCAGGTACCATAGATGAAGTAAGAGGAGAAATCAAAGCATAGGTTGGAGAAGCAGGGCAGAGTCAGAGGCAGATTGAGTAAGCTGCCCAAGAAGAATCATGTAAGAAACACAGGTGAGCCACAGGACGCGTGGCTGACAGATTAATAGAAATGGGTTAATTTAAGATGTATGAGCTAGCTAGCAATGTGCCTGAGCCATAGGCCAAACAGCATAAAGTTAATATAAGTGTCTGAGTCCTTTCTGGGGCTTGAGCAGCAGTGGGTGCAGCGGGCTACAAAGACGTCTTGGGCGGCAGGTCTGTGGGTCTTGGACCTCTGGCTGCCTGGGACCAAAGAAACCCCACTACTACAGGTAATCATTATTCTGTTAGAATAGTTATAAGTTAAAATTGGGTTGAGGACAGAACAATAATATAGACTCAAGGATCTCTTTTGAAGAAGAGAAAGGGGAATAGATAGGATAGATAAAGATAGATTGTTCTACCTACATATAAACAATTTTTAGTCGAATATATGGGCTAAGCTAAAGACAATTTGCACTGGCATAGATATTTGTATATTGATACCAGTGTGAAATCATTTTATATGTTTAATTGAGATAATTTGTACATTGGTACAAAGTTTAATCTGAAATTGCTTTGTATAACCAAAGCAACTTGTACATCGATATAAAACTGAATCTGTAACTTTTATGTAAAATTGAATCTGTAATTGCTATATTTTATATATGCTTATACCTCTTTTTAAAATATTTGCACATTATTGTCATGTCCACTATACAATTTCAATCTCTATTTAACTATACTAGATATAATGTATGATTGTACTAGATATGATATATGCACAAGATGTTTTATATACATCTGTTTGGATGATATATATGTATATACATGTCTAAAATACTGTGGCCACTTTACATGGTATATATACCCCGGCTAATGTTTGACAGTCATACTAAAAGTCATTGTTCAGAGATTATACACCCCTTATATAGGTAATCTAATTTTATAGTACAGATTTTAATCCTTAGGACGATAAAGACTTCAGTCAACATTACTTAAGGTGCCATGACACAGTCATCTCAGATACAGGTTAGAATATCATAGATAGACAGGAGTCTTCAAACATTTCATAGACTCAACGAATAGGGCATTTAATATTTGGAATTCGGCCGCGAGACACACGACGACTCCTGGTGTCATGCTCCTTTCCCAAGCTGGTGGTGAGCATCAAGGACACTCCTTTGGAGTTTGTCCTTTTGGCAGAGAATAGCCAGTTGGGTAAAGAACTGCCCTTATCTTGATTGCTGACAGTACACACATGATGTTCAAGATGGATGAACAAGATGACTGATGGAGACTGACAAAACCTGCCTGGACAGGATAAGACAGTTCCTCCAAAATTTCCCTGCTTGTGAAAAGATCTGTCAGATACCATAGGCCTGTAGCCAATATGATAGATGCTCCAATGGTGCACAAAACCTTATGTGATTGTCCAGGTAGCTGTGTTGGTGATGTCTCCCAAATTTTGGAAGCCACTACTTCCATGTGCTTCAGACTTTCAGGTGATACATTTTCCTTCTCAGGTCTTGAAAGGGTTGAAGAATAGGTATTTAAGCTTGCTGCCTTAGCAAGGAACATTCAGGTGTTGGATTTTCACTCTGCCAGATGAACATTTTACAGTAATTTATGCACCCTAACATCTACCAATATTCTAGAAACATATGATGTACTATATACCTGTCATGTTTTGGTTGTAGTTTGTACTTTATCATCTCCTAGATACTACCTCATAATAATTCCTATTGTATATAGTCTTAGTTTGGAACCTTCTTAGTTAGACAAAAGGGGGAGTTTTGGTGGGAATCAGGTGTCAACTGATAGGTCCGAAGATGCTTACCCAGGGTCCCCGGCTCCTGAAGGGAGAGTGGCCAACCCTATTCACCCTTATAATTATTTCTCTGTTCACTACATACATTGAACAATTTTCTGATTTTTTTTATATAATCCAAGACCACATTATGTAACACCTTTCATTTAATTTTCTCCAATCTTCTTGACATATTTCAGTTTGTCAATGATCCCTGGTTGTTTGTTCAATATCTTCGAGCAACTGTGAGTTCAGCTTAGATAAATATGTGGGTTTTCTTATTATGTCTTTGACCTCCCTGAATTCCAAAGTCTAGTTCTGGTTATCTGATTCATGAAAAATGTCCCCCAAAATACTCATTGGACTTGATTAAATTTTGGTCTAAGTTACATTTCTCTACACTGTAAAATAAGCAAAGAAATATTGGATTAATTAGGTCCCTTTAAAACACTCTTGATTTTTTTTATCAATTAAAGTTCAATATATCTCATAAACATTTCCCCGACTACCAATATCTCCTAACCTAGCTATTTATATTCAAAAAGTTAAGGCAGGCAAGAAGAGAAAACCATGGCAAACTTGGACAGCACTTTGCTTAAGATACTTGAATAATTATTTTACTCTTTATTATTTCCACATTCATTCAGTTGCACTTTTACCTCACCTCGGTAGGAAAAATATATACTTTTTTCTTAATATATGTCACAGAATATTAAAGGAATTGAAATCAAGTACCTGATTGAGATTAAATCACTTTAGGGCACAGGTGTCACCAGCCAAACTGTGTTCTTTTAGGAAAAATTTAGGAGATAGTGGCAATTTACCATACATGTGTATGTTTAAGAAAAGAGCCAATTGTATAAAAACATGTTGACAAATTATAAATTAAAGTGTAAATAAAAGTAGATATCTAGAAAATGTAAGGAGAACTGAATTTCCTAAGGGAAATATATTGCTTGAGAATAGACCCAAACATGCCTGTATTGTAAAGTTTACCTAGCTCATATTTTATCATATAACTCTGAAGCACACATAAATTTCATAATATCCTTTTAAAATCAGACATATGAAAGTACATGTGCATTGAGCACAAGCCTATGTAATTCAAGACTATCAGTAGGCAGACAGACCCACCCATGGTGTCTTTCTTAATATCCAGATGTTCTTCTTTTCAGACAGTATTAAAAGTCTTTAGGCTGATGTGTAGATCAGCAGGCAATCTGTCTTCCCATAAAGCCTAGCAACTTGTGTTCACCCACAGTATTATTCTGTTTGAAAGAAAAAATTATATTTCCCATGTTGTCCTCCAACCTCTACATGAAGGAGAAAATATATACAGACCAAAGAGTGTATGTGGAAGGGTGTTGGAATAAAAATAGATCTCTATTTTTATTTATTTTATTAAGAGATTAATAAATACCCTTATTAAGGCGATCACAGTTCACTTGCTGCACATTCTATATGTAATTTCTTTTGCCTGTGAAAAAATAACTTCATATTCTGGGTATGGTCCTGAAAAATCTATGCACAAAATTTAGAGTAGACAGACACAAAAATGCATACCTTTAATTCCAGCGATGTCAGGGGTGGAGCTAAACAAAAAAAATCTCAGTGAGTTCAAACCTGCACTGGTCTACATACTTAGCACCAGACTAAATATGATTATGTAATGAGATTGCATTTCTACAATAATAACAATAATATAAACAACAACAATTAAATCCAAGATTATACCAAAAACCACAGATCTGACTGTACCATTGGCAATATAAACAAAAGTGTGATTTCTGATGAGTCATCCAAACATTGGCTGTGATTATCAGTGTCTCAATTACATGGCTAAATCTCTGGGTGTGTTGACTATGAATGTGTATAACAATACGGACAAAGAAATCCTTTGACTGTCTTAAATAAACTCTACAATACTTATGACATTCTATGAAAATCTGTTCATGATTTCATGTAGTTGGAAATTTCTGTCCAGCCATAACTCCCAAATACCGAGTAGCTGTTCCCCAAATAATTGATTCAGAGCTTAAAATGCTGGACCAGTGGTTCAAGCATATTGCTAACTAGCTCTTACTCTTAAATTAACTGAAAATTATCCATGCAGCTTATTGCTTCTTTTAGTAAACATTCTCATTTGACTTCCTCTGCATCTGACAGATCGCTGTTTCTCTGCTCTTTCTATTTCAAAAATTCTATGACTCTGGTCATCCTGCCTGTACTTCCTGCCTGTCTACTTGCCAATCAGCATTTTATTAAAGTAATACACGTGACATGTCTTTATAGTGTACAGGAGCATTATCACATAGAACAACCCCATTTTTCTTTTCAAAACAGGAATACTAAATTAAATATCTTACGCTTAGCCTTTTTTTTTTAAATCTTATTGATAGCAATACTCTGAATAAAGACAAACAGCCATAATCCTTTTGTTTAAATGTAGGCAAAGTTTTATAAACTATCATCTACTGATTATGGGAGACTCTAATTTTGGTGGGACCCTGAGAAAATGTAGAAATATGGCCATGTCCTGACTGTCATGTTCTGTGAGGGTGAATCATCTAAGCCAAGAGCCTTAGAGCTGGTCTAGATGCGGAACTCAGACAAAACTACAACAGATGTCTCTGACACTTTGAATTATCTGGACTATCTGTTCCCATTGAACATTTTTCAGGGGTTTTCCCTTGATCAAACCATATTTTCTTTAACCTGGAGTAAATCCACAGCCTCTACATTTCTGTGGAAATGAAAGCAAAAGTTCTCTAAAGTAATTTATCTTTTTATTCAAAATTACAAGTTAAGATAGTTGGGTAAACTTAGCATTTATAATCAAATTTCTTTTAGCAGCTCTTGATTTTTCCTCTGTAGTCTAGAATTCAAATCAACATAATTACACATGGTATCTAGATTCTATATATTCCATCTGTATGAGTTTTTAAAAATTTTATTTTCATGATCTTTTTTCTTGTTCTTTTTTTAAAATCCTACTTTTATTTTTAAGCACACTGTAAATCATTTGAAGATTTTTTTTCCAATCTGACTTAACTCTATTCTATCTTTTTCTGACTCCAAAGGCCTTTAATTTGCTAAACAGCATGATAGGATTAAAGTCTCACCTTTTGTAGCTAGCTCCATCCCGTTTCTTGGCTTTCTGGCATAGGTCCTAGCAGGAGCCACATTTACCACACCATCTCTGGAGTTATATGGTCCACATTACTATTAGGCAGAGCACCACATCCTCCTTGTCATGAACCCTATCTAAGTTTTTAGTACCAGAGCCTCTTTAAAGAGCCATAAGATTTTTGCTACTAAGGCTGAGCCAAGAAGCCTTTCTTTACTTTTAAATTAATATTATTTTTTAATTATTCAATTAAGTATTTTTTCATGTACACCACCTCTTGCCCTCTCTTGCCTCTTCCCAGTTCCTCCAAGTCATCCCTCAGCCTTC
Source organism: Phyllotis vaccarum (assembly GCA_033318265.1). Classification (NCBI taxonomy): domain Eukaryota; kingdom Metazoa; phylum Chordata; class Mammalia; order Rodentia; family Cricetidae; genus Phyllotis; species Phyllotis vaccarum. Next base: position 145,788,562 of record JARWLC010000003.1, on the reverse strand, counting down.
CCCCACACCAACCCCATCTTTTCCAAAGGAAGGCAAGGAGCCAAGGTGGGTTAGTTCAGTCTGGTGTTTCCAGTTGAGGTGGGTTAGAGTCAATCATCTTAGTATTAAGGCTGAGTTAGGTGTTCCTCTGTAGGGAATGGGCTCCCAGATCTCAGTTCATGCACAGGAACTTAGTCTGATCCTACTCCAAGAGGCTCCACAAACTGCCGATGCCATTCAATAGTCACCTACCTTTGGAGGGTTTAGTTCCTTTCCATGAAAGTTCCTCAGTGGTTGTTTCTGATTTAGTGAGCTCCCAATAGCTCCAGCCAGTTGTCTCTGTGAATCTCAAAGGCTTTTTCAATTGCTTTTTAGAAACATCCTAGGATGTCATTTTCTACAGTATCTTTGACCTATTCACATACATTACTCAAGAGAATACATAAACAGGGTACAAATTCATAGATATCCACCTGCATTTGTCCTTTGAGAAAGGAGTAAATTTAAATAAAATAGTGAATGGAAGTTCATGCTACTGCCTAAAAATTTGTATATTATACAAATTATAATTTCATTGAAATTTGTTATAATTTTACTATTGAAATCCATGAAATCTCTTTAGTATATAAAAAATTGTATAAGATAAAAATTACTGTGGGGGTCTCTGTTATCACTACAACAAGCAGAGTAACAATTCACATGAAAGCAGAAGGAAATCCAGTTAAACATAACTCAGTACCTTGTGTTGATTCAAAATTTAGAGTGACAGGGAGTGGTATTTTTTATGCATATTTTAGTATAATACAATTTTGGAAACAACCCTCCTGTTCACAAACTGGCATAATGACATTAAATCTTTTCAATGTAGATATCACTACTTCTGTGAATATAGGTTGTATAGATAAGCTACCTGTGTTTTCTTAAAGGTTTGGGGAAGAAGCTGGTGTGGTCTTGATCATAAAGATGGCAAAGAAATCATTCAGGCATTAGCCATTGCAAGTATTGACTCTGAGATCTTGAATAAGACTCTGGCCATACAGTTAGTTAAAAGGTCACCTAGGGTATTAAGTTTATTGAGTTCTGCTTGTGTGAGTCTAGGAATGTCAGGTTCTATGGACAGTGCAAAGATCACTTAGACCATTAGGTGCCCCTGTCTCAGCCTTGTGGGTCAGAAAAGAGTATATAATGTTTTCCTTTAAAAGACAACCTTACCAAGAACAGTCTACAGATTCAATGCGATCCCCATCCAATCCAAACACAACTTTCACACACCTTGAAAAAACAATACTTAAATTCGTGTGAAAAACAAAGAACTCAGGATTGTCAAAACATCCTGTTCAATAACAGAATATCAGGAAACCATACTATCCCTGACTTCAAGCTATACTATAGAACCATAGTAATAAAAAACACCTTGATACTGGCATAAAAACAGACTTGTAGATCTTGAATTGTAGAACCCAAAATTAATACACACACTATGAACACAAACTTTCCAACAGATGCACTGAAAATATACAATGGAAAAAAAGAGAGTATCTTTAACCAATGGTGCTAGTGTAACTGGATGATGGTAAGTAGAGGAATGCTACTTCATCTATATTTATCACCTTGTATAAAACTGAAGCCCAAGGGAATCAAAAACGTCAACATAAACCCAGTTATACTGAATTGGATAGAAAAAAGTGAGAAAAACCCATGAATGAATTGGCAAAGGAAACCCCTTCCTAAATATAACACAGCTACTTTGGAAATTAGTATGGTGGTTCCTCAGAAAACTGGGACTCAATCTACCTAATGATCAAGTAACACCGCTACTAGGCATATCCCAAAATGCACATTGTTACCCCGAGGACATTAGCTCAACTATGTTCATAGAAGCATTAGTTATAACAGCCCAAACCTGGAAAGAACCTAGATGCCCTTCAAATCAAGAGTAGATTATAAAATTGTGGGACATTTACAAATGGAGTGCTACTTACCAGCAAAAAATATGGCAACCTGACATTTTCAGGCAAATGGCTGGATCTTAAGATACCATCCTAAGTGAGTTAATACAGACCCAGAAAGACAGACATGGTATGTAGTCACTCATAAGTTGATTTTAGACATAAAAGAAATTATAATCAGGCTACATTCCACAATTTCCAGAGCAGCTAGGTAACAGGAAGAACTTTAGATCTCCAAAGATCCCCATGGGAAGAGAAAAGAGAGATTTCCTGAGTAAATTGGGTGAGGGAGCAAGGTGAGGTGGCAAGAGAACATGGGAGAATGGGATGGGTAAGAAAGCAACAGAGAGGGAGAACAAAATTTCTCGATAGAGAACCCCTCGGTGGGCTTAGAAAAAAGCCTGGCACTAGGAAAAATACCCAAGAGTTCACAAGAGGACCCTGTCTAGAGCTCCAAGAAATAGTAGAGAGGGTGCCTAATAGTCCTTATCCTATATCCAAATGAAGGACAACCCTAATTTTAGTTATAGAACCTCCATGTTACAACTGATGAAGGCAGAAGCAGAGATACTTAGATAAGCACTGGGTTGAGCTCCTATTCCAAAGGAAGATAGGGAAGAGAGAGTATATAAGCAAAGGTATCATGATCATGATGAGGAGACCCACAGAGATGGCTCACCCAAGCTCTTGGGAGCTCACTGACTCTGAAATGACAGCTGAGGAGCCTTCATGAAAAGGAACTAAACCTTCTGAATGTAGATGACAGTCAAAGGGAATGGGAAGTTTGTGGAGACTCTTCAAGTCTTGTGCATGCACTGGCTTCTTGGAGCCCATCCCCTATCGATGAACACCTTAACCAGCCTTGATATTGTGGGAAGGGACTCAGTCCTATACTAACTGTTTATGTCAGTTCAAACTGGCTCACTTTAAGAATCCTTACCCTCCCTTGGGGAATGGATAGAAAATGGTGTGGGGTAGTCTGAGGAAGAATTGAGAGTAGGGGAGGGAGGGATAGCAGTGGGAAAGAAAAACTTTTTAAAATTAAAAGACCCCAAACACCAAAACAAACAACAATAATAATATCATTGAATATGAGAAAAAATGTGCTGGATTATCTCATTTTACTTTCTATCAATGAAGTCATGTAGTAACATTCATATTGCATCATCAATTATATGAATAGCTTTAATAAAATGAAATTTACTACAAGACAAACGTGCCTATTTAACAATTCTGGTTTTCTTAGTGCTATCTGTGAGAGCAAGCACATTTATATGTAGTGGATTTATGATGTTTCATTGTAAATAATAATCCCACCTAAGAGTTTAATAATAGAATGTTCTCATTGGCCAAAGGCAGACAGGAAGTATGGGTGGGACTACCAGAGCAAGAAAACTCTGGGAACAGGAAGAACAGAGTAGAAATGTGACAGAGACTCCAAAGTTGCAGGACAAGCCAGAAGAAGCAGAGGACAACAATGCTGCTCTGAGAAAGGTACTGAGCTACATGGCTGAACAGGATAAGAATCATGGGTGAGCTTAAGGGTAAAGAGTTAGCAAGTTATATGCCTGGGCCTTAGGCTGATGAGCCTAAAATTAATATAAGCATTTCTGTGTCTCTGTGGTTCGGTGGGTCTAAACCTTGAGGCTAGGCACAGAAGCTCAGGCCAGAAACCTCTGACTACATTTATGCTTCCTCTGAATTACAGTTCTATCTTCCCTCTAAATACTTCTACATAACCAAATCTATATTCTTCATTTTTTGTTACTATTTGTTACCACATGCATGGAAGTACACACACGTGTACACACACACACACACACACACACACACACACACACACACACACACACTATTTTCTGGGGAAGACTGCCTCTACCACTCCACTTTATTCATCACCTACAGTTCTTTGAATAGTTTTGTAGTCTTATAAGTTTTTTATTAAGCAAATTGGCATGAACATTGATGGTACATATATACCTTACATGGACTTAAACCAACATGATGAAAACATGGGTGCACTTTGTTTTTACTGGTATAATGTCCATGGACAGCTGATGTTAATGGTCACTAAGTAGCCAATTCTTACAACAAAAAGATGTAAAATAATGCTAAAATTTTTAACAGTTTATTGTTTAGACATAGAAGAAATATATTTGAAATTAAAAACAAAGTGCAAAAGGGTCTACTCTCATCTACTAGTATTGCATTAATGTTTACAATAAATATTACTTAAACAGTGATCATATTACCCAAAAACAACATGACATAACAGTAAAACATTCTTAAGTATCTGGAATAGTTTTGACTTGGTGTGATTTTATAGCATTATTCTTTAATTAGGTTAAAAAAGCTTTATTGCATAAGCCATTCCTAGTAGGAATCTTTTTTTACTAATTATATATAATGTTTATATGAATGTCTCTATAACATTTTATCATAAATAGTTAATTTTCCAACAAATCATGTATGTCTATTAAGTTCATGTATAGATACAGTTTCTAAATTTATAGCAAATACATGCTTCCTGAAAAGGGGATTTTCTTGTATTTACTAAGCTTGAAAACTGCGGACTTTAAAGTGTGCAAAATCATTATCTTTGTATGAAGTATGAAGATTAAGACATATAATTACTTTGAGACATCATAAAAAATTTACAAAAATTTCCATTATATTAATTTTCTTATGGATTCTAATATTAGAGCATCTGGTAAATCATTTTTGACATTCTTAACATTTGTAAATTTAGTCATAAGAATTGATTCTATGGTGAGCCTAAAGATTTGGGTTACAAGTAAAGAACTTGGCACATTCTTTACTTCTGATAGATGTATCAAGAGATGGATACTGCTGTAGGCTTTAAGATTTGAGTCATGGGTAAAGAACTTCCCACATTCTTTCCATCTATAACATCTGTTACTAGTGTGAATGCTGTGATGATCATGAAGATGTGAGACCTAGTTAAAAAACTTTCCACATTCTTTATGTTTGTAAACCTTTCTTTTGTTTGGATTCTATGGTGAGCATAAAGAGTTGGGTTATGAGTAAAAGATTTGCCACATTCTTTACATTTGTGAGGTTACTCACTAGTATGGATTCTACAATGGACATAAAGATGTGAGACCTAGGTAAAGGACTTGCCACATTATTTACATTTGTAAGGGTTGTCACTAGTATAGATTCTGTGATGAGCTTGAAGAGTTGACTTTCCGGAAAAGGACTTGCCACATTCTTTACATTTGTAAGGTTTGTCACCAGTATGAATTCTGTGATGCCTTTGAAGAGTTGAGTTTTGGGTAAAGGTCTTGCCACATTCTGTACATTTGTAAGGTTTGTCACCAGTATGGATTCTGTGATGCTTTTGAAGAGTTGAGTTTTGGGTAAAGGACTTCCCACATTCTTTACATTTGTACGGTTTGTTACCAGTATGCATTCTGTGATGCTTTTGCAGAGTTGAGTTTAGGGTAAAGGACTTGCCACATTCTTTACATTTGTAAGGTTTGTTACCAGTATGGATTTTCTGATGGACATAAAGATTTGAGACTCTGGTAAAGGACTTGCCACATTCTTTACATTTGTAAGGTTTTTCACCAGTATGGATTCTATGGTGATCTTTAAGATTTGAGTTTTGGGAAAAGGACTTGCCACATTATTTACATTTGTAAGGTTTGTTACCAGAATGGAATCTGTGATGAACTTGAAGAGTTGAGTTTAGGCTAAAAGACTTGCCACATTCTTTACATTTGTAAGGTTTGTCACCAGTATGGATTCTGTGTTGCTTTTGAAGAGTTGAGTTTAGGGTAAAGGACTTGCCACATTCTTTACATATGTAAGGTTTGTTACCAGTATGGATTCTGTGATGAGCTTGAAGAGTTGAGTTTTTGGTAAAGGACTTGCCACATTCTTTACATTTGTACGGTTTGTCACCAGTATGGATTTTCTGATGGACATAAAGATTTGAGACTCTGGTAAAGGACTTGCCACATTCTTTACATTTGTAAGGTTTTTCACCAGTATGGATTCTATGGTGAACTTGAAGAGTTGAGTTTAGGCTAAAAGACTTGCCACATTCTTTACATTTGTAAGGTTTGTCACCAGTATGGATTCTGTGTTGCTTTTGAAGAGTTGAGTTTAGGGTAAAGGACTTGCCACATTCTTTACATTTGTAAGATTTGTTACCAGTATTAATTCTATGGTGAGTTTGAAGAGTTAAATTTTCCCTAAGGAAGTTTCCATATTCTTCACATCTATAAGGTTTGTCACCAGTATGGATTCTGTGATGGACATGAAGGTGTGAGACCTTGATAAATAACTTTTTACATTCTTCACATTTGTAACATTTGTTATCATTATGAGTTCTGCAGTGGCCTTGGGGAGCTGAGTGATTACCAAAAATTTTGCTATATTCTTTACATGTGTTAGGTGTTTTTCCTTTATGGGTTCTCTGGTGTCTCCTAAAGTTTGAGTAGTTCTGAAGACATATGCCACACTCTTCACATGTATATAGCTTACTTACAATATTAGTTATTTTATTCATAGTCTCATTTGAGGTGTTTCTGAAATACATTTTATATTTGTTGGCATTCATCCAAGGATGGATTTGATGGTATCGCCTACGAATTAAATTTCTGAACTCACCTCTGTTGCATTTGTATGCCTTCTTTCTGGTTTCAGGACTCTTGTGCTTAGTATAATATAAATATTCAATGAAGTACTTTGCAGATTCCTTATACTTTAATTTGTTCTCAACAACATATAATTTCTCATGCCTGCAGTATTGTGTAGACTTTATGTAGCATTTTTTAAGTAAATTTAATTTGCACGGTGGTTTCTTTCCAGGATGGAACAGTAAAAATCATAGATTTAAGAAAAAAAAAGTTTTACTATAGGTTTTCCTATTTACTATATGGGCCACTTTCCCAAGTTCCTTGAATAATTTTTGAAATGAAATTGAACACATTCATAAGAAAGTATGTAAAGTAAGTTCATAACCCAATAGTAAATATACTCTCATAAAATTATAAATTTTTAAAAGGGAAGCCCTTCACTTGTGTGAACCAAAAAGAAAATAAATTAAATAAATTTAATAGGAAATACATAATATTAAGACAGAGAAAAGGGCATGTATATGCAACATCAATTAGTCCTTACTGTCCTGCAGAGAACTGTGCATTCACAAATAATTGTTCACAAAAATTTTAAACTTCAAGAGAATTCTATATGACTAATTATTTTATTAAAAGAGAATTTCTGCTGCATTTTCCTCTTATTCAAATGGACTATTTCATACACTGTATTTTCATTGTGGTTTTTGATCTTTTTCATCTCTGGATTCCCATCAATCTTCCAATCTGTATCCACCCCCCTTGTGTCTCTATAGGGAAATTATGTTGTTCCATTAAAATTAATTGTCACTGCCTATGAGTTTAATTAAAAACACTGATTAGCCAAAGGCAGACAAAAAATATAGGTGGGGCTACCAGGCTATAAAGACTCTAAGAACAGGCAAAACAAAAAAAATGCCAAAAAAGCCAAAAAAAAAAAAAAACCCCAAAAGACAACTATACAACTCTAAAAAAAAGTACCGAGCTGCATGGCTAAACAAGGTAAGAGTCATAGGTTAGTTTAAGAGTAAACAGTTAGCAAGTTATATGTCTGAGCTTTAGGCTGAACAGCCTAAAACTATTATAAACATCTGCGTGTCTCAGCAGGTCTGTGGGTCTGTGGGCCTAAACCTTGAGGCTAGGCCCAAAAGTCCAGGACAGAACCCTCATACTACAAATGGCGCCCAGTGTGAGGCCAAATATACCCACATAAAGCCATAAAAAAATTAAAAAATAGTATGAAACCCCAAACAACTTCTAAGTTGTCTCTCTCATGTGAGCCAAAATACAAAAACCCTCTAATAAGACATATAAACTTAGACTATAATAACAGACATTTAAAATACAACTTAAAATATAAAATAATTTGTTCGTAAAGTCTCACAAAACCCTCAATATACACAAAATTTATAAATAATATATTTAAAGTTTTTGTTAATAAAAACAAAAAAAAACAAAATCAAAAATAACTTCCTAATAACAATATTTTCTTCAGTCAGCTCAGGGGCAAACAGAAGCTTAACTTTTTAAAAAAAATTTCCTAATTCAGCCATAAAGACAAAACACTTATAAGTTTTTTAAAAAGTCGTACTGTCTAATACTTAAATAAAGTTAATAAACAACACATAACAAAACGTTACTTAATAATTATATAAACCTTAAAATTCCCTAAAACACCTAAACTAAAAAAGTAAATTCTATAGAATTAAACTAAAATCTAAATAAAGCCATCCATCCATTCTACCAACCTTTAATCCTTAGCCAAAAATCTTAACAAATTAAAAATATGTTCAAAAACAACAGAAAATGTAAAAATGTAAATAAAATCAGTCACTCTAGCCAAACAAAAATATAATCAAAACCAAAAATATTAAAAAATAAATATACAACAAAAACAATTTTTAAATTAATCTAAATAATTTAAAATATATTAAAAACTTAAAAAATAAAGCCCTTAAAAATAAAATAAAAAATAAACCACATAAAAATTAAAAATACAAAAAATGTCTAAATACTATATATTATTGTCTTATCATTATCCTTCTTAACTAAAAATACCTTAATAAAAACTACCAAAAAATTAATTATAAATACTATTAAATTAATTCAATCTATATTTTTTATAAATCAATTAACTTTAAAACTAAAACTCAAAAATATACTACTTTAAAACAATTTTTCTTTTTATTTACACAAAAATTAAAAAAGTATAAATTTATTCCTAAATAAAATAACACAAAATTTTATAAAGAAACCCTAAAAATCTCTAATAAAAATAAAGAGTCCAAATTATATTGTTCCATTATGAATAGTTATCCCTGCTTATTAGTTCAATAAAAAACACTGATTAGCCAAAGGCAGACAAAAGTGTAGGTGGGGCTACCAGATTATAAAAGACTCTAAAAACAGACAAAACAAAAGAAAATGCCAAGAAAACCCCAAAAGCCAAAAGACAAGTACACTACTCTAAAAAAAAAAATACTGAGCCACATGACTAACCAAAATAAAAGTCATAAGTTAGATTAAAGATAAAGAAGTAGCAAGTTATATGCCTGGGCCTTAGGCCAATCAGCCTAAACATTTATAAACATGTATGTGTCTCTACAAGTCTATAAGTCTACAGGCCTAAACCTTGTGTCTAGGCCCAAAAATCCAAAACAGAAACCTCATACTACATGTGTCATCTTAAAAAATAAACAATCATGCAAAGAACAATAGTAAAAAAAAATAAAATATGCAAAAATTGAACAAAACTGATAGGACCAAACAAACAGAATAAAAACGGCCAAAGCAAAAGTATAAATATATATATAGGACAATTAAACACACACATTTACATGTAAAAATTTGCATTAAAGAAGCAAACAAGAAGAAATCCTGGATATCCTAGTGTGTATACAGAGTTTGTAACTCATACACACAAATAAAATACAAATTAAACATGAAAGTAAGCAAATGTTCCTATAACAGTTTGAGATCTATAATGACAAAATATAATGTTGGGTTGTTTTATTGTTGAACATCTTTTGTTGAGCATTGATTGGGACTGCCCATAGAAGTATTGTTTTTCTCCCATTGGTTCTGTTTGTAACTAGTGTTCAAGAACTTTTGCTTCGGTGTTTATAAGGCAAATTGTCTGTAACTTAATTTCTACAAATCTTTGTGTGGTTTAGGCCTAATGGAAATAAATGGACAAAGTTTCTCTCACTTATACTTTGAGAAACAATTTCAGGAGTATTCTTGCTAATCCTAGAAGAATTTTTAAAATTTAAATTTTAATCTACTAAACTTATTCTGCTGTAGTAAGAAGTTTCTGGCCCTGCCTATCCCTGAAATCTGGACCAGCAGTGCCAAATAATCAGAAAAAAGTCTTATATTAATTCCATTTTGTTTGGCCTATGGCTCAGGCATATTTTCTTACACTTAACAAACCCATGATAAGCTTCATTGCTTAATACCTTTTTTCAAAGAAGTATTCTCATCCTGTGTTCTCTTTGTCTCTGGCATCTGCTCTGCTCTTTCACTTCAGAGTTTTCTTAATCTGGAGCACAACTAGTATTTCCTAATGGCCTTCTGGCCCTATCAGCATTTTATTAAACAAGTACAAGGGACAAATATCTGCAATTTACAAGGGCATAATCACACAACATTCTGCTAAATTAATATAGTATTAAATTCTTTTCTTTCTTATTATAGTTTCCCAACATATAGTTGCATGTCTCAGCTTTCATCCAAGAAGTATTTTACAGAGTTGGACAGCTGAAACAGAGAACCAGATGTAGGTTATGGTGCAGGCAAAAAAGTTCAGGATTAGTTGTTATATCTATAGGAAACCCCTTCCCTGCAATGCTAAGAATTTATTTAGTACAGAGTAATAAAATATGGTAAGGTCAAGGCTGACGAATGACAAGGAATTAATGATTTCTGAACATAAATAAGTAATAACTTTTTTGCAGAAATAATTCTTTAAAATTTTTTCTGAATTCTAAAGACAAAGAAAGAACTATTCAATCTTCAAAAATAAGTCGAGCTATAAAACTTTTATTTCCTAATTTAATGTAATATTACACAACAATCAAAAGTAATATTGGCATGAGGTTACAAAAGCAGACATAAAATGAAATAAAGAGATAATCTATTACACACAGTCAAAATGCTATTTGAATGTTAGTTTTCATTTTTTGTATAATAAAATTAAGGGTTCACTAACATTTAAAAAATGTGGCAATGAATCTACCTCCATCCTCTTTACAACATTTTAAGGGTGATTTAAAAGTTCCTTTTTCAGATAATTTTGAGTCAAGACGATCTTGGCAAACTATTACAGGTGTTAACTCTTTCTTTCTATGGGTCTCATGCATTTTCCGTTGCTTCAGTCCTGCTTACCTTTTCCTTTGCCTTCTGCCTCTGTTATGGTCATGTTCCATAGCTCCTTGCTTTGTTCAAGAGCTTTGATTAGCCCTGGTTTTGACAATGAAAGACCTGTGTATTAGGAGAGACATATGACCATACTTGGAGAAAATAGCGAAAGTACATTAATTACTCATATACCATGGAATTGATGGAATAAAAGTTTAAGTATGCAAATTTCCTAGTTACACTCTTCGATTTTAAATTATTCAAAAACCCTTGTTAAAAGTGTACTCGAGTTTCTTTTAAAATTACTACTGAATCAGAAAACAGGCATGTTAGAAAACATTATATAGATTAAAATATAATGTATGAAGTGTCTGAAAAGTAAAATACACTATAAAAGATTTTAGGATGTTTTTCAGTGCCAGAAAAGGTGAGTATAATGTCTAGATAAAGTTACATCGAATTTTGAGCTCTACATGATGAACTCACAGGTTTTTTAAAAATTAAAGTAGCATGTGCGAGTTAGGCAGGGATTTGAGATACATCTGTAAAACATATTTGAGAGGAACAACTATAACAAACAAAATCATAAAAGAAAAGAGGTCTCACCTAGAGAAACCAGGTTGCTGTAGTTTTCCAACATGACATCTCTGTACAAAGCCCTTTGTGCAGAGTCCAAACATTCCCATTCTTCCTGGGAGAAGTCTATGGCCACATCTTCAAATGTCAGTACACCCTGTCATAAAACCCCCAGTTTTATAAAGTGCCCAGGTACAAAGTTCTTTTTAAGAAAAAGAACATTTTAAGGCAAAATTCTTAAGGAAACATGAGTAATGTGTATAACTTATTTTAAAAGACATACTTTAAGATGATATGTATAATAACAAAACTATATCCTGAAAATATAGAAATATAAATTATATTGTTGAGGCAATACAATTTCTTCAGTCATAGGTGTTTGGGTGACAAGCTCTCATGGGTGGTCATGTTTTCATATGAGATCACTTAAAAAATTAGGAGAGGAATTACATGCCTTTTTGTATGGTCAGAGAAGAAGCAAGCAGTGGAGAAAGAAGGAAGGCTTGTGGTTGGTTCTCATTGCTCTTGGGCAAAATGGCAGGACAATGGCAGCTGTATCAGCAGTGGCATCTAAATTGTTTGATATTTGTAAATGTGTTAGTCCATTGCACCCCTTAATAAATTCTTGACCAGACTTCTGTGGGTTCTCATTTCACATGGTGACACCATCATAGGTGGTAGATTCACAGGCTGCAATGGTACTTATGAATGAAAGGCAAAGTACTGTCATGTGTAGTTCTGGGCAAACTCAGTGTGATTTACCAACCAAAGCTCTTCATTCCAATATGCAATTTGCTACTTCTGAAACGGTAGGCTTGAGTGATACAAGCTTTGGCAATGTAACCATAATTGGATAAGCTTCCCAGATAATGGTGTTGAAGTAAGTGATAGAATTGACATATTGAAGAATAAACAGAGATTTATCTTGCACATGGATGCATGATATCAGTAGACGAGACCAGGAAGGAATCACTCCTATGCCCTCACAATCACACCACAGGTGCAGTGAGTTGGAGAGATAGTTTCCTAAGGCCAGATTAAGAACTGAGTACACCACGGGCAAACAAATCCCAGACAAGTACACACAGTATATTGATAAGGCATCCATTGCAATGTTCATCTGAAACTGGGATCCATCTAACTTTAGACTTTTATAGTGCATGCATATCCTACCTACATTATAAATACATAGACCGCTCCAACTACAATTTCAAACTCTCTACCTGGCCACCTCTATTTCTATACTCTAATATTAAACAAGGACACACATTCTTCACACTAGCATATTCCCCCTTGTTTATCTCCCCTAATTCCAATAAGTTTTCTTCAATTTCTGAGACCGACATGCCCAGATATCCTATTTTCTGCTGCAAATTGATTTGTATTTATCACACACAGAAATTACAAAAGGCCACGTTCGCAGATCTAATTTCAAAAATGCAAATATTATGAATGATAATTTATCCATATAGCTACAAATGCACATAAACATTAGTAAGGGAGCAGTAAAATAAAGATGTTTAACAGCATTTTGGGAATCTAATGAGACAATGATGCATTTTTCTTTGTTTATATAGTAAGTAATATTGATTTGTTATTCAGTTTTGAAGATTCTCTGAAAATCTGGGATAAAGCTACTTGATCATGGTGGATTTTTTTTTCTGTGTTCTAGGATTTGTTTCACAGGAATTTTGTTAAGTATTTTTGTATTTTTTGTTGGTGTTGTCTATGTTCATGGGGAAGATTATTCTGTAAAACTCTTCCTTTTTGAATCTTGGTGTTATTTGGGAATCAAGGCATATATGGTCTCATGGAATGAAATTGGCATTGTTCCTTCTGTTTCTATTTGTGGAATAGTTTGAGTATTATTTGTATTCTCTTTTCTTTGAAAGTCTTTTGGAACCCTGCCCTAAAGCCCTGGGATATGTATGGTTAACATATTTTAATAAATTTCCTTAAGAGGTATATGTTTATTTAATTTATTTATCTAATCTCGAGTTAACTTTGGAAAGAGAAACATATTGAATAAAATTATACATTTTTAGATTTTCTAATTTTGTGAGTATGGGTTTTAAAATATGTCTTAATTACTTTTGAGATTCTACTTATATTTGTCTCACATTTCATTTATTATTTTGTAAATTTGCATATTGTCTATGTGTTTTAGTTAGTTTGGAAAAGATATTTCTGTCTTAATTTTCTCAAATACAACTTGCAAAATAATCAAACATTATTCATGATAAAATACTTGGATATATATGTATTTGTATATATATACACACACACATATAAACACACACACACACACACACATACACACAAACACACACACACACACAAGGTATATACCTAAACATAACAATTAAGTTTCTATCCTTTCCTTGCCCCACAGTTTGATTTGCCTGCCACTGCTTATCAGTACCAGCAAGCCCAAAGTCCCAATGAAACACTCAGATGCTTTTATTAACTTCAAGCTGTTCATCCTATGTCTCAGGCACATTGCTAGCTATCTTCTTCATCTTAACCCAACCCATTCTCATTAATCTGCCTTGTCATGTGTCCAGTGGCTCACCTGTGTTCCTTACATGTTGCTTCTTAGGGCATCTGGCTTGATCTGTCACTCACTTTGCCCTTCTCCTACCTATGCTCTGATCTCCCACCTACATTTTCTATGGAGCCTGCCATAGCCAAAACAGTCCTTTATTTAAAAAATGGTATTCACAGCATAGAGAAAGGCTGCAACACCCAAACACAAAAAAGGCAAATTAAAACAGTCCTTGAGCCAATACCAATTTAAGTGAAGAAAAACTTAAGTTCTACAAAAATTAGGAAGAAGACATGGCTGTCCTCCATCTCTATTTCTCTATACATGTGCAATTTAGTACTTGACGTTCTAACTAGAGCAATAGACATCTGAAGGAGATCAAGGGAACCCAAACTGAAAAAGAAGCAGACAAATTAACACTATTTACAGAACATATGATAGTACGAATAAGTGACCACAAGAATTCTACCAGGGAAATGTGTTATTTACAGCAATGTGGCTGAGTAAAAATTCAATATAAAAACATGTATCTCTTTATAAACTAATAATAAATGAGCTGAGAGAGTAATTAGGATAAAACAGCCTCCACAATCACTACAAACAATCTAAAAATATAAAATATTTTGGGTTATCCCTAAGTAAGAAAGTGAATGGCTTCTATGACAAAACCTTTAAGCTTCTGAAGAAAGAAATTAAAGTATATATTATGAGATAAATGATCACACATATTCATGGATTAATGGAATTAATATAGTAAAAATTCTGGTCCTAACAAAAGAACTCTACATATTCATCTTGATCCCCATGAAAATTCCAACCCAATTCTTTCTAGATCTTGAAATTAAACACTCAGTATTATACAGAAATATGAAAATCTCCAAAATATTTATAAAACAATACTAAATAAAAAAAACTTTAAAAAATGTAATGATTTTTAAATATCATGCTATACTACAGAGGTATAGAAATCAATAGCACACGGTATCAGCATAAAACAGACATGTTGATTATTGCTGTCAAATCAAGGTTCATAAACTGGTACACATATAGATATATAAGTTTTGATAAAGAAGCCAATACTGCATCATGAAAAGAAGAATGTATTTTCAACAAGTAATGCTGGTCTAACTGGATGTTGGCATGTAGAAGAATGCAAATAGTCTCACATTTATCATATGGCACAAACTGAAGCCTATGTGGAACAATAATTACAACATTGAACCAGACACAATGAACCTGTTAGGAGGGAAATTATGGAAGGGCCTTGGACACATTGCCATCAGAGACAATTTTATGCACAGAACACTGATAGCGTAGTAACTTGGATATAAAAATAATAAATGTGATGTCATACCACTAAAAAGCTTTTGTAAGGAAAAGGACACTGGCAGGAGGGATGAAAAGCAACCTACAGAATCAGAGAAGCTTTTCAGCAATTCTACATCTGATGGAATGCTAATCTGCAAAATATGTAAAAGCTGAAGAAATTAGACGTTAAAAAACCAAACAATACAATTAAAAATGGGTTTCAGACCTAAACAGAGAATTTGTATTAGAATTTTAAATAGCTCTGAAATACTGAATATCTCAATTTCCCCACCACAGACACACACATAAGGTTCAAGAAATATTGGATAATTGAGACTAAAATAAAGTATTAGCCAGAACATCAGTAAGTTTTCTATGATGTTGTTTCTCCAAGTAATGTCAGAAACAACACCCATAAATCTCATTATTATGTCTGTCTAGACAGAGGTTAAGGATGAATCCAATAGACATGTGAAAGTGGATGGAGACTTGTCAGTAACCCTCATTCTCAATGAACTGTAAACAACTAAAATTCCTGTAGAAATAATGTTCTCTTGTCAAAAGTACAGCAATTAATTATTGAATGGCAAACAATCAGACCTAAAAAATACACATACAATTAACAGTGTACAGACTAAATAGATTGTACATACTAATATGTGTATATATGTTTATACACATATGTATAAAACAACAATTAATCATAAACAGAGGCTTTGATTTGGGAGAAGGCAAGAATGTGCACATGAGAGCTTTATTTTAATTTTAATTACAGGATTAAAATTTTTAGAAGATAGAATATAAAGGCATATGCTTAAGCTGTGGAAAATGAAGGTGGGAAAAAGAAGTAAAATTAGAAATAAAATGGAAAACTATTTGTGAAAGAAAAAGAAATATTGAAAATAATTAGGATGTGCTTCTAAAACTTCCCGTTCCATTATTTACTCAATGCCGTATTTAGACAATATGCAATATAATTAAAGTATAAAAGCCATCATATTAATGATCAAAATTTGACATGTGTATTATTAAGCTAACCCCAAGTAGAAAAAGCTTTTGAAAAACATAATCAAATATTATTCCCACATTTTACACCTTTGTTTATCAATAATAATAAGAATATTAACACTGAACAAAGCACAAAAGTTTCAATTGTCACAAAAATGTAATAGAAATATAGGCAGAATAATTTTCTGCTATAAACATCTAATGATAAAAACTGATACCGTTATTCGACAGATTAATTTATACTTTAGAAAGGCATTGGCTGATACGAGCAATTTCATGAACCTTCTGTAATTTGGAAACCAAAATCCAATAAAGAGATAAAAGTTTAATAAAATGTTATTATAAATATAAAATATTAGAATACACAAGCTAACAAGTTTTAAAAGACAGCAAATGATCATTCTCTATGATCACTCACTCCATCACCCAGATATTCAATAATGTCTCAGGTTCACCATCTTTTAATCAATGTAGTTGATATTTCATTAAATGGATTCAAAGAGAGATATGACCTGATGATGTCAATTGTTTAAGGAAGATGTGTTGACCAAATCCACTATGCTTTAAAAATAAAATCCTTTAAAGCAAGACTCAAGGTATTTAAGGATGTGTACAATATATTTTTAGCCAATATTATTGCACTGATAAAATATTCAAACTATTTTCACCCAAATCAGTAAAATGGATGGTTTTCCACATCCTATATGTATGTTTAGTATAGTGTTGTAGACTTAATCAGAACAAAAACTAACAAACAAACAAACAAACAAATAGAAATGAAGATTAAAAGCCATAATCAGGAAATGAAGCATTCCATGTGTCCTGACTTGGAGAAATTGTGATATTTTCTGAGACCAAATACTGCATCAGAAAAATCGCTAAACCTTGAGTACATACATACATACATACATACATACACACACACACACACACACACACACACACACACACAGAGAGAGAGAGAGAGAGAGAGAGAGAGAGAGAGGAAGAGAGGGACAGAGGGACGGAGAGAGATCCAAAGGCCAAATGAGATATCAAAATTAAAATCAGTATCATTTGTATATATCAAAAATATAAATGAAGAAAGCTAAAGAAGATATTCTGTAATATTAATTCTACTATACTGACTTTATGGTGATGCCTCATTTAGAATTTGTCTATGAACCACACTGACTGGGATTCTTCTCCAGCTGCAGTGCATATTGTATTTTTCATTTGGTACAGAGCTCTTCTTATTAAGGAATTTAACAATTTAATTACTTATATGGGATTTTTAAGAAATATTCAAAGTGAATTATTGTGATAAATAAGAGATTTCTTATATTAAGCTTAATTGCAGAACTTGTCAAATACCAGACTAAATGTTTAAATTTTGTGTCAGGTATACATCAAACTCATAAGTTTAATTCTATACTGCATGTAAAACATATGAAAGAATTACATGCATGTCACCTTTGAGGTCTCATACATTCTCTCTAGATTAAACCTATGTTTCAAATTTAATGAGAACATTTCATAAGAGAATCATCTAATTCTAAAACTATGACATTAATTGAGGTTGTGGAGAGTAGGGAAAATATATAAATAAAATATTGTATGATGAATAAGAAATATACTCCTTACTCCTTGATATTTACAACCCAAGATGTAGATATAGCTAAAATATGTGTTATGGTCAAATCAGGTACATTATCTAAAGAACCTGTGAGGCCAGGCCTTAAATTCAAAAGTAATACCCATGAAAGTAAAGAAATATAATATAAAATAGAATATTCATGGAAAAAAGTTGAAAGAATTTTATTCTATTTGTCAACAAGAACAAATTTAATGTATTTCCTATAAAAGATTATGTAATTATGAGTTTTGGACATTTTAACATGGAAAATTAGATCATAATTACTTAAGTTTATTTCTTTACACATGCATTTAATTAAAAAATCTTCTCAATGTAATTGTATGACAAATAATTTATTTATAATATTGTAACAGCCAAAAAACAGATACCCAAGAAAAAATACCCAAGATCAGATTTTCTTACTGACTAAGATTCTAGAATACAGAATATCAAAAGAATGGGTAAGTATTTTTTTAACTACAGTAATATATACATATAACTGGTGTGTGGACTTTCAAGACTAATAATAGGCAACAATTTGTCTATAATCAAGATCAGTGAAATTTATTGCAAAATATTTTTAGGAAAATTCTTCTAATATTACAGAGAACATACATGGTTCAAATGAAAAAATGAGCTACCACTTTAGTATCCTTTTTTCAAATGTTTTGTTTTAACTATCTTGGTTGTATTTTATAGTAAATATTTAGCATATGTAGACATTTTAATTATGAATACTTTTTAACTTTTCTAGACGTAATAAAGTACATACTATAGACTAAGGATGAGCCTCAACATCAATGGGCCACAAACCTCTTGCAATGGCACCCTGACTACAATGTATTTTAGTATAATGATGGCCCAAAGCTTGTAGAAATAGCAAATCAGACCCAAATTTTATTTAAGTTCTACTACATGAGATGGAACCCATTACTGAATCTACTTAGTGACAAAGTTTCTGAAAGTAGAGAGTTCAGAGAGCTTGGGTAAAACTGAACACTACTTTTCTACGGAAAAAAAAAATCCTCATAAATTACATTTTGCTATACTGGCTATAATCATAGATTGAAGCCTTGGTCAGGCATCATTAGAAGATATTCCACCTGTTACAGGTGGAAAGAACAAATAGACTCACGGCCAGACAATGTGCAGAATGTGAGAGACCTGGGAAACCTCACTTCTAGATGAGATGTCTCCATCACATTCCTTCCATTAGGGATTTGAGAAGACCATGAATGAGGAGGAAGATAGAGGGTAGAAGCAAAAGGGGGTGGAGGACACCAGCACACACAAACACAGGCATCTAAATAACCAGTATATAGTACCTATGAAATAGTAGATCCTGAGGCGACACAAACAGGGTACGCACAGTTCTGCACCAGATGCTGTCCTAGAAAAAAAGTGGACACATGTCCACATCCTTGACTCTGAGTCTTCACTTGATAACCACTTGCAAAAGAAAATTTAGCCTTTTGTGAGGAATTGTCATTGGGAATAGAAACTAACCTTAAAGGTAGGTTGAATTGGCACCTCAATGAACTTGACCGTGTCCTTGCAGTTTTATGTCTCACCATATCCTCCTGGAAAAACTATACCTTTTTCTTATATGTATTTTGTTTAATTAATTACTTTCTATATTTTTATACCTACAGGTCGATTATATATATGTATGTATGTATGTACGTCTGTGTTTATATGTTTATGTATGTGTGTGCATATATGTATATATGTGTATATATATGTATATATATGCATTCAGGTTATACATTTTTATGAATTTGTAAGTTTGCAACTAGTGAATCTTGCATCTATATGTTACTTGTGACTTTTATTGCTCCCTTAGCCTGCTTATTTTTGCTGTCCTGATCTAAGGGCTTCACTTTTGTTATATGCGATCATATCCTATTACACTTTTTCTTATTATTCTTCCTTAGAAATCAGTTTGTTTTCTAATGAGAGACGGATAGGGGTGGATCAGAATGAGGAGAGTTGTTGGTAGGAATTTGCATGAGCAGGGAAAGAGGAATCCATAATCAGGACATATTATGTGAGGAAAGCATGTCTTTCCAATAATAGTAAAAATAAATATAAACCTATACATACACACCTATTTTTCTGAATTCTCCACATAAAAACAACAGGTTTTGTTCAGAGATGAGTGGGGTGATCCTTTGTCTCCAACTCAAGGCAAGAAAAAAAAACAATTAGGGCACGATAATTTTCTGCATAAGATGACATGATATATGCACATGACAGGCAATGCTTTGAAATAACTATGGCTGATAATATGAATCCAATATAACCTAGAGATTTCTAACCTATTCTGGCTCTAGAATAAAATACTTTATACAAAACCTGTAATACAAAAAAAAAAAATGTTCTTTCTAGTGGTAGAAGTTTTCCCAGAACACCCAAACAGGTGAATGAAATCAGCATTAGGATAAACTGATGACACTTCTGCATACAGAGGCTAATAATCATTTCTGTGATATTAACTTTCCAACAAAAAACCCGCAATGGAAACATCATAATTTTATGCTAAGTAAATATATCTGTCCCATTCTAAATTGTCAAGTATCTGTCTATGTAGTTTATGTTTCTAGCAGAGTAGGCCACCTCGATTCTACTTTTTCTAACTATGTGAGTCATGCTAGGCAGAGAATGCCACATGACTGAGTGTGTGTTTTCATAAGGCAGGGAACCAACAGATCAGAGCTCTCAGATTAAATCCATGCAGTGCTTTTGCATTTATACTTTACATGAGGACACAAACTCATCCCTCTAGGTACTGGGCACTAGTCAGTTTACAAATTCATCTGTCATGATGGATATTTTAGTGACAAACATTATTAGTTTTTTTGAAAATATATCTTGTGTTAAAATTGAGTTCAGAGGACAGAATGAAGAAAAGCCCTCACTGTGTAAGCATGTATTGAAAGACTCAATAATAAGCCTCATTAGAAGGAAAGATGAGAAAATATCACTCTCAGTAAAGTATTCGGCAAGACTATGAGAAGCAGAAAAATAGGACAGAAGAGAGAAAGGAAAGGAAAGTGTACAAAGAAAACATGTGACCTTTGGAGAAGAAACTTAACAAAGCTGCTGAGCAGAGACATACTTACCGTAGAACCAACCATCTCTTCCTGAAGCTTTTCTATGAGCTTCTCTCTTGGGGGAAAAACAACTTGCTTTAATAGGTCCCAGTGTCTCTCTTGAGGATTTGTAGTAAAACTTCAGCAAATACCATTCACCTGCTACAAACCAACTGACAATCTACAGAGCCTCAGAAAGCAGAAAACAGCAAAAAGCATGTTTTGTCTTATCTTCCTTCTTCCTTGGAGCTCTTTACCTTTTCTTTGTTTCTGTCTGTGTGTCTGGCTGACAGCTGTCTGGCTTCTGGCCCCTGGTGTCTCCCTCAGTTCTCTACTCTCATTTTTCTCCTCTTGTTTCTCTTGAGCCTAGAGATTCCTCTCTCCACCAGCTCATGTATCTTTTCTCCTGCCTCGCAACTGGCCAATCAGCTTTTTATTAGACCAATCAGGTGCCTTAGGTAGTGAAGGTGAAAGAAACGCAGCACATCTTTACATAGTTAAACACACATCCTTACATTGTTAATCTAATGCAGCATAAAGAAATGTAGCACACCTTTACACAGTGAAAGTAATATTCTGCCACACAAACAAATGTAACACCTCTGTGCTTAGTTAAAAAAATATTCCACAACACAGAATGTTGTTAGGAGTCATTTTATCACTAATAACTTTTTGTTGTTGTTTATTTACTTATTTTAGAAAAATAGTATTGGTTTTTACTCTGTATCCCCGAGTGTCAACCATATTCCAGGGCAGGTCAGACCCCATGTGTAAGAGTTGCCCAACATAAACTTCAAACAGACTCGGGGTATGTGTGAAGGTGGGGGTGGGTGGCTGTGTACACATGCATGAGTTTATCTTTTGTTTTGTATTTTCAAATCTTCTGTATCTTTTTTGTGGCTTTTCATTTTTAAATCTTTATTGTTTTTCCCAGTTTTTTTTTCATGAGAGTGAACATCAATTGGGTGGTGAGTGAAGGAAAGAGGATCAGAGAAGAGCTGAGGGAAGAAAGAATTTATGAAAATATGTAAATATGTTTACAAAACATTTTTAAGTAAAAAATTTAAAATTAATCTTAGAGGTTATTTAGCTCCATTGTTAGGCTTATTTATATGCCTTTGAAAAGCTGCTATTAGTGGGTTAATTTCCTAATTTATTTCTCCACGTGCTCATAGGCATATGGGAAGATCAATAATTTTATAAAATTTAATTTTATGTTCTTAGGTGTTATTTAAAGCACTCATCACCTCCAAGAGTTTCTCTGGTGTCTTGGGACTTGTACTCATATCATCACGTTATTTTGAAAAAGAACAGTCTGATATATTCTTTGACTTTTATTGCCGCCTTGCTTTGTCATTTCCAATTTTCTCAAGTTAACTCTTAAGACTCTTTATTAAACAAGACTGAAGAGACTTTGTATATTTTTCTTGTTAAAATTTTATAGGTAAAGTTTGGAGAGATGGCTCAGTGCTTAACCCTTGCTGCTTTCAGAGGACCAGGGTTCAGTTCCAGTACCCACATGAGTCCACACAAGCAGGGGACCCAGCACGCTCTTCTGAACTCCAGAGGCACCAGGTACACACATGGTTGCACACACATAAATTCTGGTAAAACACTCTTAAAATAATAAATCTTAAAAATTACAATTTTAAAGGTAATATATGTTTTTCTCTGCTCTACACTGTTGTCCTAAGTTTGACATACACATCCTTTGTTGTGTGAGCTCTGTTCCATGTATGCCTGGTTCCTTTAGGAGTTTTACCATGAACACTTGCTGAGCTTTGTGAGATGACAGTTTTTGTTTCTATTAAGAATTATCTTCCATGGGATTTTTCTTCTCTTTGAGTTCATTGCTGTTCTTCTTGGTTGGATTTCTGAAAATTCAGTTTTGTCTTCCTTCTTTGAATTTATCCTTTGCTGTGTTGGGACACGCTTGGTTACTTTCTGTCTTTCCTGTATTTGTGTATCAATCAAATGAAATGTATCATTTTCTGTCATTTATGGATAATTTCTCTAATGATTCTGTTTATGGCTTGCCTGTGTTTATTATCTGCAGTGCTACTTGTCTAACGTGAATTGTGTTAATTTGTGATTATCTTGAAATACAATTTTCGAACAATTTAAAAGGAAATTTCCTGAGTGCAGCAATGCGGTTGACAGTTGTTTTATTTCAGAACTTTAAATATATATCCCATGTGCCCTTGTTTTTAGGATTGATATTATTCTGGGGGATTGGTACTTTCAAGTTGTCAATGTTCCTTAAGTGATTTCAGTATTAATTAGCTTTTTTTAATGTATGTCATTTTTGTATGGAAGGACTAGAAGAGGCCCTGCCATTGTTCCTAACACAGAAGGCTGAGAGAAGAGAGCAATGGGAGAAATGGCTGGTTCTATAGTACACACATCTCAAGTTAGTAGTCATGTCTACTTTTCTGTTAGAAATGTTATGATGTATTGAAACCTTCAAATCCTTTAATTATGTGCTTCTGATAATGTATTGAAAGTGTTTAATTTTCTTAACCTTTGCCTCTTTGTATATAGGAAAGCATTCCATCTATTGGTACATGAAGATAGATACTCTGGTTTGTTCTTTCAGGGTGTGCTGACGTTCAGGGATGTGGCTGTGGAATTCTCCCAGGAAGAGTGGGAATACCTAGACTCTGTTCAGAGGGCTTTGTACATTGATGTGATATTGGAGAATTACAGCAATATTGTCTCTGTGGATGAGGATATTTTTTTCTTGCAGAACTCCTAATTCAATCTACATCAATTCATCCTTGCATAGCTTGAGGGACTTGACCTGGGAAGGGACAGTGAAAGAATAATAGAAAAAGCAGACACATGAGCACAGAGAAAAGCTAGGATCAGGTGGACTTAGCTATTAGGTAGAGAACCCACAGCACCCTGGAAGCTCAGTGTATTTGTTATGTAGAGCTGAACAAGGAGATGGGCTATTGCATGCAGCTGAACAACAGGATGTGGTTATCACATATGGATAAACAAGGAGGCAGATTTATGGCATACAGCTGAATCAAAGGGACAGGTTTAGTTAAACTCAATAGGAGCAGTCACTGTAGGGAAGCAGTCTTCAGGCCATAGACATCCAGGAGAAGAAGCTAAGGTGGACATTTTCTGCACACACCATCAATGTTTCCACTTAGACTCCAGAAGAAGGCTTTGCTCTTTCTGAGCCTCACCTGAAGAGGAAGACTTTGTCATTTTCCCATGGGTCTGAGACTGTGGTCTTGGGCATGGCCAGTTCTGTCACAGAAGACTTTCACTCAGGACTTCACAGACTCATGGCTTCTTCATCTCCTGACATTCATCCTTGGATCAGCTTTTTAGATGTGTAGATTCTGTGTGAGGCTGTTTCAGAAACTAAAGAAAGTATCAAAATTTTTGTAGTAGAAATGAAGTTTTTCATGGCATTATGCATTTGTGTTGTGTTCCTTTAGGAGGTATTGTGTATCCTCTGTTTTGGTTCTATAATACAGTCAGGAATTCAGTAACATAGTATCTATGTCCACCCATATCGCGAAGGTCCATTCTCATCGTTCATCTGATACAGTTTTAAAATACACAGGCTGAAAATGCTTCCTAAATATCTTTGAGATAGTGACAGGAAATAACAATTGGCAATTTGTTTTAGATCCATTTGTTTTTCTCTGGTCATCTGCTGAGCACAGTATTGTGTTAGCTTAGATGTCCAGGTAACTTTATAAAGAATCTAGCAAGGGTTATGTGCCATTTTACAAAGCACAGGAGTTGTCTGCAAGGTAGACTTGGTCACCTCTTTGAAGCTAGGCAGAGTATCCTGAAATATGAAGAGAGAGGGGACAATGAGCAGATAGAGAATCAGGTGGGGTTGATCAAATGAGCAGGTCCAAAATTAGGGGTTTAAGTGAGACAGGATGTAATATCTTCAAACAGCTTCACCACATTCATTTCCGTTCACAATAATTCTTGACAAGTTTACTTTGTAAGGTGTTTTGGTTATGTTGACTCAATACTAGAATACAAATGCTGCCATCTTGAAATGATTGTATGTTTTATAATCTGTCAAAAGTCCACAAAGTAGAATTATTTTTTAAATTTCTTTTCTTATAAATATGTCTTTATATTACATTCCTCATTTAAAAAATATTATAATCTATTATGACTCTTCCATGAAGTAGGTTTATTCTGTAATTTCCTACCTTGTAAGTATGTCACTATGTTGCATCCTTAATAAAATTGCCCTTTCAGAAAGTCATCTCAGGAACCAAAGAAAGCAGTGGCCTTGCGGAAATTTCCATTTAAGGAACTAGGGAAAACACATTAGTATGTGGAGTTGAGTCAACATAGGGTTAGAAATAAGCAATTATTGACAATAATATGTCTTCCTCTAATACGCTACATCATATGATATCTAGTAGAAATATTTATTTTGTCCTCATTACTCTTGAAAACCCTAACATGATTTTCTGAAAAATTCACAATGATCGTTTTAGGTAAGCATTTGATATTAAAAGCAATTAAGAATTCTAAAGCATAATCTTTGCTGTATCCACTTAGTGAGGCCAATATTATGAATGCAGTATTGGATTAAACTATTCCTTTGGTAATTTCTGGAAAATTTTAAATAAGTAATGTATTCTAAATATTGTCAGAGAGCTCCATCCCAAATTTAATTCTTATTTCCTCAGTTACTTGTGCCAAGTTATATAGTTTATATAAGAATGAAGGGGATAGTGTAAATCATTGACCCTTCAATTAGTCCATACATCTTTGTGAGTATCCATGAGAATTATAATGGACAAAACATCAACCTCTCCTCTAGTGAGAACTCTAGTATAAATTAACAGTTTACTTAAAAGAACTTAGAGAAACAGTCATATATTGAATCTGTTTAAATTTGTATCTAACACCTTTAATCTCAATGTACTCATCTTTCAGAGAACTATTGCATGTGTGCTCTTGTCCACCAACATATGGATAATGAGACATATTCTAAATGCAGTGAGATTGACCAAATGCTTCATGAATCCACCTGATGCCCGGCTTATAAAACAAAGTATACTACAGAAAATTCTAATAACTTTGGCTGTGATTATAGTCATTGGATTGCCTCGACTGAATCATCAAACATAAATAGATTTAAACATATGCCCACTGGAGAAGAAACGTGCAAAAGTAAAAACTCATCACTTGCCTCTACCTACAAAATTATTCAACAGGCAGTCTGTATTGGAGAGCAACCACACAAATTTAGGGGAAAATGCTTTGGTTCTAACTCAAGCTTCAGTGGACTTTCAAGAATTCCTCCTGGAAAGAAAATGTATAAATGTGATATTTGTGACAAATACTTTACCCATTGCTCAAATCTTAGAACACATAAAAAAAATTCATACTGGAGAAAACCTTATAGATGCAGAGAATGTGATAAGTCCTTTCTTCAGTTGTCAGCACTTAAAAGCCATTACATTGTTCATACTGGAGAGAAGCCTTACAAATGTCAGGAATGTGGCAAATCTTGCCCACTGTTCCACTTTCTGGAGACATAAGAAAATCCATACTGCTGAGGAACTTTATAGTTGTCAAGAATGTGGCAAGGTGTTTTATCAGTTGTTATACCTTAAAAGCCATTACAGAACCCATATTGGTGAGAAGCCTTACAAATGCAATGAATGTGGTAGATCCTTTATTCACTGTTCATCTTTTAGAAAGCATCAGAAAGTGCATTCTGTAGAGAAGCTGTACACCTGCAAAGAATGTGGGAAGTCTTTCCTTGAGCTGTCACATCTTAAAAGGCATTACAGAAACCATACTGGAGAGAAGCCATATAAATGTGAAGTATGTGACAAATCCTCTACCACAAACTCAATTCTGAAAACACATCATAAAATTCATTCTGGAGAGAAACCATACAAATGCAAAGACTGTGACAAATCCTTTACCCAGCATTCAAATCTTAGAAAGCATCTGAGAGTTCATACTGGAGAGAAGCCTTACAAGTGTCAGAATTGTGACAATTATTTTACCTGGTTATCAACTCTTAGAAGACATCAGAAAATTCATGCTGGAAGTAAAAATACCATTGTATATAAGGTGGCATATTTTTTATCCTGATCTTTAGCTTTGCAAGCCACAGCAGGACCCATAGTTAAAACAAACAAATAAACAAACAAACAAACAAACAAACAAACAAAACAGAACCTTTTGAAACCCTTTAATGAAGGTTGAAATGTTAGAAAATATCACAAGAATTTATACTGAAGAAAATTCTTGCAGGTGTAACATTGTGGACAAATTTTTAAGAAAAACATTTTTGATTTTGTAGTCCAATATCAAAAGTAGATACAATGAGGGCAAAAATGTATGTAACCTAAGAAATGTGACCAAGTTTTTTATTTTTTTGTAACAGTTTTATTACATATTGGAAAACCTGTGCTGAAGAGAAACCATATAAAATGTATATACCAATGTGCTATCTTCATTTCTTCCGTGGAAATTTCATAGATTACAAAACCTTCAAAATACAGTTTGTCAAATCTTCTTTTCTAAGGCTAAAAATGTAGATACATTAGAAAATTCACCCTGAGAGAAACCTGAGTTTGGCTTTTATTCTACCTTCAAAATAGTCATTCTGGAATAAAATACTTCAAATATCAAGAGTGGGAAGCCTTGACGGAGACATGTGAATGTAAACAACACATTCTCATGAATAGTACTCTGAAGTCATCAAGAATGTGCAGGGAAGTCACTTTTAAGTACTCAGCATTGGGGAGGTATTAATCCTGCTTTAAAGTGCAATTAGAAGTGATATTAGAAAGATGATGGCATAAAGATTCATAGATATAAAGACCATGTACTATAATGAACAAAACAATGAATACATGAATTCTTCATGGATTTCAGTGGGAGTGGATTCTTATATTTGTGCAAATGAAAAAATACTGTTTGGAAACATTTAATTTTTTTGTATTGCCAATATTGGAATTTATTGAATAAGAACACAGTAGGTATTTCACAGTTTGTTGAAATGTAAATACGTGTGGTCTTGCTTGCAAATGATTATTTGATAATTTGTATCAACTGCTGCTTATCAAGCCCGACTGTAAGATACAGAGAAGTTATGGAGTTAGTGACTGGCCCCTGACTCCCTGAGACACCAGTCAGCTGGGGAGAATTCTTTAATGCCAGTTTCAGATTTGCATGGTAAACAACGCTCCATGCCTTCTTCCAGCTCACATATTCTTGTTACCTGCCCCTCAGTGGTCTCAGAGCCTTGGAGGGTGAATTAGTCAGGGTTCTCTAGAGCGATGCTTCTCAATCTTCCTACAGTTCCTCATATGGTGGTGATCTCCAACAATAAATTATTTTCATTGCTACTCATAAGTAAATTTTCTATCGTTATGAGTTATAATGCAAATATCTGTGCTTTCCAATGGTGTCAAAGGGGTACCAACCACTGCTCTAGAAGACCAGAACTGATAGGGTGAATATAGATATATTTTTAAAAAGACTTGTTAGAGTGGAGTACAGGCTGTGTGGCTAGTTCCAAAATGGTTGTCTATTGATGTAAAGTCTAAGATCCAACAGTTGTTCAGTCCATGAGGCTAAATGTCTCAGTTTGTCTTCATTTGGTCATTGGAATCCTGAAGAATAGGGAATTTTTTTTTAAGTCTTTTTTAAAAATTGAAAATAGATTTTCTCTATAGCATATGTTATGACACAGTTCTCCTGCCTGCAGTTGCTCTAGGATCTCCCCACATTTCATCCACTGAAATCAAAACCTCCTTTCCTCTATCATCAGAATATATGCATCTAGTGTTGTAATGGTGTTTCTTGGTCCTGGTCGGCCAGAGGTCCAGATCCACAGACCTGCCTCGCTAGACCCCTTAGCAGCATGCAGCTGCTCAGGCCCCCACAAATGTCTCAGACACTTATATTAACTTCTTGTTATTTGGCCTATGGCTCAGGCACATTGCTTTCTAGCTCTTACATCTTAAATCAACCCATTTCTATTAATCTGTCTGCCATGTGTCCCATGGCTCACCTGTGTTCCTTACATGTTGCTCTTTTTGGCTTAGGGCTTTTTCTGTCCTTGACTCTGCCCTGCTTCTCCTACCTATGCTGTAATTTTCCCTCCTACTTTTTCTATGGTGCCTGTCATGGGCTAAAACAGCTCCTTTATTTAAAGATTGATATTCACAGCATACAGAAAGTTATTCCCATATCAATCTAGAATGATAATAATAATAAACCAGATTAGGAAAAGTAGTATATTCTAATACCAGGAAAGGAGTGCTTCAGCAGCAGGATAGATGAACCAAATAGAGTAGGGGTAAACATCAAAAAGAAAAGGATTCCTTATCCCATGTGTATAGAGCTGCCACCGGAAGTTGTGCCTCAGATTGAGGGTGGGCCTTTCTACTTCCAATGACCCAATCAGAAGTCCCCTCAAAGTTTTGTTCATCCATTTGGGTTCTGATTGACTCCAGGTGTAGTCTGTTGACTACCTAGATTAGCTGTCAGGATCCATGACTTCTAACTTGTGTTCCTTTACTTAACTCCCTGTTTCTAGAGCATTGTTGATGGTGAGTACAGTTACTTCATTTTTCTTAAAAGTCAAGTGAGAAAAAGGAGAAACAGCAGTATTCAAAAAAAAACTTCTTAATAGCTATGATGACCTTTGATTACAAACACAATATTTGGAAGCAGCTTTGTCAGTATATTGTGTAAATTAAAGCTGTCATAATTGTGTTGTCCTAAGTGGGGCCCTCAAATCTGTTGGCCACAGGTTTTGTCTAAGTTTGAAGTTGTAGATGTGAATTTCCTTTGTGGTGCAGGTTTTCATTCTAATCAGACAGCTGGTTCTCTTTATATCAGCGTAACCACTATTACACTAGGCTACACAGCTTCTCTGACCCTTTTATCACGATACATGCAAATCTATACCTGAGTAGGACTTTTTGCTATAATCCTTCCCAGAAATCTTAGTAGCATCCACTGGCACTATCTAGCTTTGGAATGCAATCAGCATCAATGACAATTGTCTCTATTTCTCTAGGGGCCAGTAGAGCCTCCTTTGCCAAGGTCTCCTTGGGAGATGTTCCCTATACAGGAGTAGGATTTTACATAGACTTGGGGCATCTGACAGCTCTTGCTTTTATTCTCACAAAGTATAATTGTTAACATTTATGATTTCTTATTCTTAGCTCTTTAGATACACTTGTCCATCTTTCTAATGAGTCTCTAAATCTAAAAATTACTCACAGGTTAGTATTCTATTTTCATATATAACCTTTTTTTATTTTCAAGAAGATTTCCAGGGCCACCATGTATGGTATAAAACCACCATCCCATTGCAAATGGTACAGTTATGAAAATGGCTTTGGTGAAACACTCTGAAAGTAGCATTTTTGAGCAAATGTCTGGTGATCACAGAAGCCTACAGCTGAGAAGATTCTAAACTAAACTGATAGGCAATATTTAATGCAGCATAGAAAGATTTTATCCTTTGTCACAATTTTTCTGGATGTCTCAGTCTACATATTTTTACAAGACCTCTGCATGTATTTTTCAATGTTCATGAACTTGGTGAGTCTACCTCTAGTGCACAAGGATATAATCACCCATTCTTTGGGAGGCTATGCCTGTACTCTGTCTATTGCAGCTGAATCAACTGTTTCTGCACAAAGGAGAGAACTGTATGTGGTCTACTTAGGAGACAACTGATCACCATTTGTTAACCGTAAACTATTTAGCATATGTCATTTTGTACATGAGTAATGTTTATTATATTAGTAACTCTGAACACTGTATGTATTCAGAGCACAACTGCTGTCAGTATCAACCAAAGCCCATATATTTTTAAAATTAACACACCATTGTTTTATTCAGTCACTGGTCATGGTTCTCACCTGCAGTTCCCCTTGCCACTCTGTTATGGAAGGGCTGTAGAAGCTCCCACCCCTGAACACATCCTGTGACTATTTTGCAGGAGCACAGTAGTAATCAATATTATCTCTTTGTTCTTGGGCTTCTGTTTGTTTTCTCTGTTTCTTAGGACCTCTGGTTACTGGCTAGCCAGTCCTTAGGATTTCCAAGGACTCATCAGCACTAAATTTGGTCTTCATTTTTTTTTGATTATTTTTGTTTTGTTTATTATCCACTTTCCCTAATGGCAATCAAATGATGTAAATATACCACATTGAGAATTCTCTGATGTTCATCAGAGATGTCCATTATTTCTGTCCAGTCCACTCAGAAATCAAATCCTACCATAGGACTCAGTAAAGCCACTGAAAGTATAGGAGTCTTTAGGGTTCTGATAAATTGACCTCACTCCCCGAAATGAACAGAATCTTACTGGACTGATGAAAAGGGATGAAATATCCCTTTCACCTTTGTTCTTCAGCTTATCTATTTTTTAAATATTCTACTCATCTCTTGGGTTCCACATTTTTGGATACCTGGAAAAGCTCTCTAAGCATAGATTTGAAGTATAATAGTATTTCCTTTGTCTCTTGCCAACTAAAAAGTATAAAAAAAAATAGAATTTTTTGAATTGTTTTGTTTTTAATCATGCTTTTTTTTCGCAAGCAATTCCCAATTAGTAGCCTTCTTGGCCTAAACTAATTTTTTTATGCATAGTAGTGGCTATATATGTTTTGTAACATCCTTTTACAACCACACTCTTTACTCTCATAGGACATAAAATTTGTTCTAAACATTTAATCTTGTTTTAGGGCATCTCTGTACTATCTGTTCCTCACTGGTTAGCCAGGTTTGCCATGACATATCACAAAAAGAAAGATGACTCATTAGGATTTTCACCACACACTTCCCCAACCTAAAAGTTGAAAGTCTATGAAGATAGAAGAAATTTACAGAATACCAAATAGACTATACCTCCCAAAAAACTTCTGCTTACCCCATAATAATCAAGTCAATAAACCTACAGAGTAAGGAAAAAATATTAAGAGCTACAAAGTAAAAAGGTCAAGTTACCAATAAAGGCAGATCCATAAGAATAACATGAGATGACTCGTTGCAAACAATGAAAGCAAGAAGGTCTTTTTCAGATGTGATTCAGACACTAAAAGACCATATTTACCAACCCTGACCATCAATCACCATAGGGAGAGTAAGCAAACTATTTCCCGAGAAATCCAGATGTAAATAACACCTACCCAGAAATCTTTTCCTACAGAAAGCCCTAGAGAAAAAATTCAAACCTAAGTAAGCTAGAAATACCTATGAAATCACAAGCAATAGCTAATCACACAAATGGAAAACCCAAACAAGGGAAACACACACCATACCACCAAAAATAGCAAGAAATATCAATCACTGGTCATCAATATCTCTTAATATTAGTGAACTCAGTTTACCTACCAAAAAGACAGGTTAACACAATGGACACAAAGACAGAAGCCATCCTACTGCTACATAGAAGAAACACACCTCAAGTTCAAAGATGGACACTGACTGGCTCAGAGTAAAGGATTGAGAAAAAATTTTCCAATTAAATGGACCTAAAAAACAAGTTGGTGCAGTTATCCTATTATCTAACAGAATAGACTTCCACGTAAAATCCATCGAAAGATATCTGGAAGAACATTACTTATTTATTGCAAGAAAAATCCACCAAGATGAATTCTCAATCCTGATGATTTATGTCCCCAAAATAAAAGTACCCACATATGTATAAGAAACATTACTAAGGTTTAAATCTTGTATCAATCAGCACCCATTCATAGAGAGAGACTTAAATACCCAACTCTGGCCAATGGATGAGTCTACCAGACAGCAATTAAAGAGAGAATTAAGGGATGTAACAGGTGTTATGACTCAAGTGGACTTAATAGATATATACAGAACTGTTCAACCAAACAGGAATAATTCTTTTTCTCAGCACCCCATTGAACTTTCTCTAAAATTGATCACATATTCGGTGATAAAGCAAATGTCAGTAGATAACAAAAAACATGGGAATAACTCCTTATACCTGTCAGACACCATGGTCTAAAGTTAGAGTTCAACAACAAGAAAAATCCCAGTCTTCAAATTCATGAAACCTGAATATCCTCAGCCTCATTTCACATCACTTCTACTGTCTCATCTGTCTTCCTACCCATGCCATAAATATCTTCTTTCCCAGTTGACTCACACCCAGGTTAAGATTAGAGATGTGGGCTACTACCTATTTGGTAGTTATCTTTGAACTCACAGAAAGATCTCTGTCTCTAGATTTATGGGACTAAAGGTGTAGGGAACCACTCTTGGTTAGGCATAGGCCACCACTCCTGATCTTTTCCCCAGGTGGGGATTAAAGGCATAAGTTATGGCTATCTGCCCATCCTGGATTCATTGTTCTCTGATAGTCTAGACTGGTCTTATTTAATATATGACATATCATCATAAGGCCCTGGATACTCTGTCTCCCACAAATAAAGGGCAGAAGACTTTAATTAGTATTAATAATCTGTTTTATGATAAGAGAGAAAAATTTGCTTCAGATAAATTTATCAGAGCCATTTTGGAAGTTTCCTTACTAAACCAGCAACAACAATAACAGAGAAACAAAATAACAGAACCCAGATAAATATTTATCACTTTCTGCAGCATCATAAATGTAAAAGCAATGTGAAGACTTTCCCCTCCACATTTCTATATTATCCAATTCACAGAACCACTTAAACAAACCAGGAGAGAGTTTTTACAATGAAAGTTAAGAATTTTTCTAAGTGCTTAGGCTTCAGAAACAAAAAAGGCGTCTAGAGAAAGAATAAAGTGCTACTTAAAATCTAGCTATGGCATATGTCTTCCTGATGCTGCACATCTGTGACAAGGCAGGACCTCAGTCTCATATTCTTTTTGAGTTTGTTTCAAGCTTAACTAAAATTTGATCTTTCTGTTGAAGAATCCTGTGGGAAATTACCAAATTCTATCCTAGGAACACAAGCTCAGCATGCCCTAGCTAATTTATCTTAGTTTCTCATTCCATTGTCTCCTTGTGCAAACCTGTTCCTCCAACTATGCACCTACTTTCCTCCTGTCAAATGGTTTCCTTAGGTGAAGCCCACTTCACCCAAATTGCTTAGCAAGTGCTAGGACATGGTTCTCACCTTCAACAATCCCCCATCCTGGACATTTGGGGCTATGCCTACATCCTTGAATACCTATATGCTGTCCTACACAGCTGAAATAAAGACACTGAGTAAAAACTGTTTTGAGTAGACTTCTTCTGGAAATTTCCTGTATTACTTCTTCCTCCATGTAGTCCCTCTGAATTAAATTCTCTTCTTTGTCTCATATATTATGGCCATGCTTATTCTTTCTATGTGATGAAGTGTTGATTCAAGTGCCAATTGTTCCAGACCAATAGGTCAATCTTCAGTAATAGTATCATAATGGAGGGTGCCTAGGGATGAGAAGGATAGTAAAAATATATGATTAGAAGATTAAAGCTGATTCAGTAGGTCTTGCACAAACCTTTACTTATGCCTAGCAGTTTTTTTTTTAAAGTGCAATCTCATCAAAATGACTCTAAGATTCCATAATACTGTCATAATGGACAAGATTAGAAACAGAGGTGACAGCTTATGCTGGGGAGGATTTGGAGCAAGGGGGAAATGGTGGGAGTACTGACTGGTACAGGCACTTTGGAAATAGGTCTGGTAATTTCTCTGAAAACTAGATGTCAACCTTTCACAGTCACTGCCATAGTGAACTTGGGCAAATACCAAAAGCTTACTACCCTATTATCCCTTAGCCAGGAACATTCAGGTGTTGGATTTTCACTTTCCCAGATGACCATTTTGAAGTAATTTATGCACCCTACCATCCACCAATATTCTAGAAATATATGATGTACTTTATATCTGTTAGGATTTGGTTGTAGTTGTACTTTATCCTCTCCTAGATACTACTTCATAATAATTCCTATTGTATATAGTCTTAGTTTGGAAACTTGTAGTTAGACAAAAGGGGGAGTTGTGGTGGGAATCATGTGTCAGCTGATAAGGTCCAAAGATGCTTACCCAGGGTTGCAGGCTCCTGAAGGCAGAGTGGCCAACCCCATTCACCCTTATAATTATTTCTCTATTCACTACATACATTGAACAATTTTATGATTTTTTAAATATAATCCAGTACCACATTATGTAACACCTTTCATTTAATTTTCTCCAATCTTCTTGACATATTTCAGTTTTTTAATGATCCCTGGTTGTTTGTTCAATCTCTTCGAGCAACTGTGATTTCAGTTTAGATAAATCTGTGGGTTTTCTTGTTATGTCTTTGACCTCCCTGGATTCCAAAGTCTAGTTCTGGTTATCTGATTCATGAAAAATGTCCCCCAAAATACTCATTGGACTTGATTAAATTTTGGTCTAAGTTACATTTCTCTATACTGTAAAATAAGCACAGAAATATTGGCTTAATTAGGTCCCTTTAAAACACTCTTGATTTTTATTATCAATTAAAGTTCAATATATCTCACTAACATTTTCCTGACTACCAATAGTCTCTTAACCTAGCCATTTTTATTCAAAAAGTTAAGGTAGGCAAGAAGAGAAAACCATGGCAAACGTGGACAGCACTTTGCTTAAGATACTTGAATAATTAATTTTCTCTTTATTATTTCCACATTCATTCAGTTGCACTTTTACCTCACCTCAGTAGGAAAAATATATACTTTTTTCTTAATATATGTCACAGAATATTAAAGAAATTGAAATCAGGTCACTTTAGGGCACAGGTGTCACCAGTCAAACTGTGTTCTTTTAGGAAAAATTTAGGAGATAGTGGCAATTTACCATACATGTGTATGTGTAAGAAAAGAGCCAATTGTATAAACACATGTTGACAAATTGTAAGTGAAAGTGTCAAAGTAGATATCTAGAAAATGGAACGAGAACTGAATTTCCTATGGGAAATATATTGCTTGAGAATAGATCCAAACAGGCTGTATTGTAAAGCTTATCTAGCTCATATTTTATCATGTAACTCTGAAGCACATATACATTTCATAATATCCTTTTAAAATCAGACATATATGAAAGTACGTGTACATTGAGCCCAGGCTTATGTCATTCAAGGCTATCAGTAGGCAGACAGACCCACCCATGTTGTCTTTCTTAATATCCAAGTGTTCTTCTTTCCAGACAGTATTAAACGTCTTTAGGCTGGTGAGTAGATCAGCAGGCAATCTGTCTTCCCATAAAGCCTAGCAACTTGAGTTCACCCACAGTATTATTATGTTTGAAAGAAAAAATTTTATTTCCTATGTTGTCCTCCAACCTCTACATGAAGTAGAAAATATATACAGACCAAAGAGTGTATGTGGGAGTGGGTTGGAATAAAAAATAGATCTCTATTTTTATTTATTTTATTAAGAGATTAATAAATACCCTTATTAAGGTGATCACAGTTCACTTGCTACACATTGTATATGTAATTTCTTTTGTCTGTGAAAAAATAACTTCATATTCTGGGTATGGTCTTGAAATGTCTATGTACAAAAATTAGAGTAGACAGACACAAAAATGCATACCTTTAATTCCAGCTCTGTCAGGGGTGGAGCTAAAGCAGAAAAATCTCAGTGAGTTCAAACCTGCACTGGTCTACAAAGTTAGCTCCAGAATAAATATGGTTATGTAATGAGATTGCATTTCTACAATAATAACAATAATAATAACAACAACAATTAAATCCAAGATTATACCAAGAACCACAGATATGACTGTGACCATTGGCAATATAAATAAATTTGTGATTTCTCATGAGTCAT
This sequence comes from Phyllotis vaccarum, assembly GCA_033318265.1. Taxonomy (NCBI): domain Eukaryota; kingdom Metazoa; phylum Chordata; class Mammalia; order Rodentia; family Cricetidae; genus Phyllotis; species Phyllotis vaccarum. The sequence continues at coordinate 145,751,746 of JARWLC010000003.1, read as the reverse complement.
CCAAACATTGGCTGTGATTATCAGTGTCTCAGTTACATGGCCAAATCATTGGGTGTGTTGACTATGAATGTGTATAACACCTACGGACAAAGAAATCCTTTGACTGTCTTAAATAAATTCTACAATACTGAGGACATTCTATGAAAATCTGTTCATGATTTCATGTAGTTGGAAATTTCTGTCCAGCCACAACTCCCAAATACCCAGTAGCTGTTTCCCAAATAATTGATTCAGAGATTAAAATTTTGGACCAGTGGTTCAAGCATATTGCTATCTAGCTCTTACTCTTAAATTAACTGAAAATTATCCATGCAGCTTAGTGCTTCTTTTAGTAAACATTCTCATTTGACTTCCTCTGCATCTGACAGATCCCTGTTTCTCTGCTCTTTCTATTCCAAAAATTCTATGACTCTGCTCATCCTGTCTGTACTTCCTGCCTGTCTACTTGCCATTCAGCATTTATTAAACTAATACTAGTGACATGTCTTTATAGTGTACAGGAGCATTATCTCACAGAACAACCCCATTTTTCTTTTCAAAACAGTAACTCTAAATTAAATATCTTATGCTTAGCCTTTTTTTAAAACCATATTGATACCAATACTCTAAATAAAGACAAACAGCAATAATCCATTTGTTTAAATGTAGGCAAAGTACTATAAACTATCATCTACTGATTAGGGGAGACTTTTTGGGGGACCCTGAGAAAATTTAAATTATGGCCATGTCCTGACTTGCATGTTCTGTGAGGGAGAATCATCTAAGCCAAGGGCCTTGGAGCTGGTCTAGATGCAGACCTAGACAAAACTACAACAGATGTTTCTGACACTTTGAATTATCTGGACTATCTGTTCCCATTGGACATTTTTCAGGGGTTTTCCCTTGATCAAATCTTATTTTCTTTAACCTGGAGTAAATCCACAGCCTCTCCATTTCTGTGGAAATAAAAGCAAAACTTCTTTAAAGTAATTTCTGTTTTTATTCAAAATTTCAAGTCAAGATAGTTGGGTAAACTTAGCATTTATAATCACATGCCTCTTAGCAGCTCTTGATTCTTCCTCCGAGGTCAAGAGTTCAAATCAACACAATAACACATGGTATCTAAACTATATATATTCCATCTATATGAGCTTTTAAAAATGTAATTTTCATGATCTTTTCTCTTTTTCTTTTTTTTTAATCCTACTTATATTTTAAAGCACACTGTATATCATTTGAGGTTTTTTTTTTAATCTGACTTAACTCTATTCTGTCTTTGTCTGACTCCAAAGGCCTTTAATTTGCTAAACACCATGATACGATTAAAGCCTCAGATTTTGTAGCTAGCTCCACCCAGTTTCTTGGATTTCTGGCATAGGTCCTAGCAGGAGCCACACTCACCACACCATCTGTGAAGTTTTAGGGTCCATATTACTACTAAGCAGTACACCACAACCTCCTTGTCATGAACTCTAAGTAAGTTTTTAGTACCAGGGCCTCTTAAAAGAGCCATAAGTTATTTGCTACTAAGGCTGAGCCAAGAAGCCTTTCCTTACTTTTAAATTAATATTATTTATTTATTTATTTATTTAATGTTTTTTTTATGTATGCCACCACTTGCTCTCTCTTCCCTCGTCCCAGTTCCTCCAAGTCATCCCTCAGCCTTCCCCCACCCCAACCCCATCCTTTCCCAAAGGAAGGCAAGCAGTCAAGTCGTTCAGTTCAGTCTGGTATTTCCAGTTGAGGTGGGTTAGAGTCAATCATCTCAGTATTAAGGCTGAGTTAGGTGTTCCTCTGTAGGGAATGGGCTCCCAGATCTCAGTTTATGCACAGGAACTTAGTCTGATCCTACTCCAAGAGGCTCGCTCCACAAACTGCCCATGCCATTCAATAGTCATCTACCTTTGGAGGGTAGTTCCTTTCCATGAAAGTTCCTCAGTGGCTGTTTCTGATTTAGTGAGCTCCTAATAGCTCCAGCCAGTTGTCTATGTGAATCTCAAAGGCTTTTTCAATTGCTTTTTAAAAACATCATAGGATGTCATTTTATACAGTATCTTTGACCTATCCACATACACTACTCAAGAGAATACATAAACAGAGTACAAATTCATAGATATCCACTTGCATTTGTCTTTTGAGAAAGGAGTAAATTTAAATAAAATAGTGAATGGAAGTTCATGATACTCACTAAAAATTTGTATATTATACAAATTATAATTTCATTGAAATTTGTTATAATTTTACTATTGAAATCTAGGAAATCTCGTTAGTATATAAATAATTCAATAAGATAAAAATTACTGTGGGTGTCTCTGTTATCACTACATCAAGCAGAGTAACAATTCACATGAGAGCAGAAGGAAATCCAGTTAAACATAACTCAGTGCCTTGTTTTGAATCAAAATTTAGATTGACAGTGAGTGGTATTTTTTATGCATATTTCAGTATAGTACAATTTTGGAAAATAACACTCCTGTTCACAAATTGGCATAATGACTTTAAATCTTTTCAATGTAGATATCCCTACTTCTGTGAATATAGGTTGTATAGATAGGCTACTTGTGTTTTCTTAAAGGCTTTGGGAAGAAGCTGGTGTGGTCTTGATCATAAAGATGGCAAAGAAATCATTCAGGCATTAGCCATCGCAAGTATTGACTCTGAGATCTTGAATAAGTCTCTGGCCATACAGATAGTTAAAAGGTCACCTAGGCTACTAAGTTTATTGAGTTCTGCTTGTGTGAGCCTAGTATTGTCAGGTTCTATGGACAGTGAAAAGATCAATGAGACCATTAGGTGCCCCTGTCTCAGCCTTGTGGGTCAGAAAAGAGTATATAATGTTTTCCTTTAAAAGACAACCTTACCAAAAACAGTCTACAGATTCAATGCAATCCCCATCAAATCCCAACACAACTTTCACACACCTTGAAAAAATAATACTTAAATTCATGTGAAAAACAAAGAACTCAGGATTGTCAAAACATCCTGTTCAATAACAGAATATCAGGAAACCATACTATCTCTGACTTCAAGCTATATTATAGAACCACAGTAATAAAAAACACCTTGATACTGGCATAAAAACAGACTTGTAGATCTTGAATTGTAGAACCCAAAATTAATACACACACTATGAACACAAGCTTTCCAACAGAAGCACCGAAAATATACAATGGAAAAAAAGATAGTATCTTTAACCAATGGTGCTAGTGTAACTGGATGATGGTAAGTAGAGGAATGCTACTTTACCTACATTTATGACCTTGAATTAAACTGAAGCCCAAGGGGATCAAAAACCTCAACATAAACCCAGTTATACTGAACTGGATAGAAAAAAGTGAGAAAAACCCATTAATGAATTGGCAAAGGAAACCACTTCCTAAAGATAACACAGCTAGCTACTTTGGAAATTAGTATGGTGGTTCCTCAGAAAACTGTGACTCAATATGCCTAGTGAACAAGTAACACCACTACTAGGCATATCCCAAAAATGCACATTCTTACCCTGAGGACATTAGCACAACTATGTTCATGGAAGCATTAGTTATAACAGCCCACACATGGAAACAACCTAGATGACCTTAAAATCAAGAGTAGATTATAAAATTGTGGTACATTTACAAAATGGAGTACTACTTACTGGTAAAAAATATGACAACCTGAAATTTGCAGGCAAATGGCTGGATCTTAAGATATCATTCTAAGTGGGTTAATACAGACCCAGAAAGACAGACATGGTATGTACTCACTCATAATTAGATTTTAGACATAAAACAAAGGGTAATCAGGCTACATTCCACAATTTCCAGAGCATCTAGGTAACAGGAAGAACTTTAGATCTCCAAAGATCCCCATGGGAAGTGGAAAGCGAGAAGATTTCCTGAGTAAATTGGGTGAGGGAGCAAGGTGAGGTGGAAAGAGAACCTGGGAGAATGGGATGGGTAAGAAAGTAACAGAGAGGCAGAACAAAATTTCTTGATAGAGAAACCCTCGGTGGGCTTAGAAAAAAGCCTGGCACTAGGAAAAATGCCCAAGAATTCACAAGAGGACCCTGTCTAAAGCTCCAAGCAATAGTAGAGAGAGAGCCTAATAGTCCTTATCCTATAACCAAACGAATGACGACCCTAATTTTAGTTATAGAACCTCCATGTTACAACTGATGAAGGCAGAAGCAGAGATACTTAGATAAGCACTGGGTTGAGCTCCTATTCCAAAGAAAGATAGGGAAGAGAGAGTATATAAGCAAAGGTATCATGATCATGATGAGGAGACCCACAGAGATGGCTCACCCAAGCTCTTGGGAGCTCATTGACTCTGAAATGACAGCTGAGGAGCCTTCATGAAAAGGAACTAAACCTTCTGAATGTAGATGACAGTCAAAGGGAATGGGAAGTTTGTGGAGTCTCTTCAGGTCTGGTGCATGCACTGGCTTCTTGGAGCCCATCCCTTATAGATGAACACCTTAATCAGCCTTGATATTGTGGGAAGGGACTCAGTCCTATGCTAACTGTTTATGTCAGTTCAAACTGGCTCACTTTAAGAATCCTTACCCTCCCTTGGGGAATGGATAGAAAATGGTGTGGGGTAGTCTGAGGAAGAATTGGGAGTAGGGGAGGGTGGGATAGCAATGGGAAAGAAAAACTTTTTAAAATTCAAAAACCCCAAACACCAAAACAAACAACAATAATAATATTATCATTGTATATGAAAAAAAATGTGCAGGATTATCTCATTTTATTTTCTATCAATCAAGTCATGTAATAGTGTTCATATTGCATCATCACTTATATGTATAGCTTTAAAAAAATGAAATTTCCTATAAGACAAACTTGCCTATTTAACAATTCTGGTTTTCCTAGTGCTATCTGTGAGAGCAAGCCCATTTATGTGTAGTGGATTTATGATGTTACATTGTAAATAATAATCCCACCTAAGAGTTTAATAGAACATTCTGATTTGCCAAAGGCAGTCAGGAAGTGTGGGTGGGGCTGCCAGAGTAAGAAAACTCTGGGAACAGGAAGAATATAGCAGAAATGTCACAGAGACTCCAGAGTTGCCAGACAAGCCAGAAGAAGCAGAGGACAACAATGATGCTCTGAGAAAGGTACTGAGCTACATGGCTGAACAGGATAAGAATCATGGGTGATCCTAAGGGTAAAGAGTTAGCAAGTTACATGCCTGGGCCTTTGGCTGATTAGCCTAAAATTAATATAAGCATCTGTGTGTCTCTGTGGGTCTGTGGGTCTAAATCGTGAGAGTAGGCACAGAAGTTCATGCTAAAATCTTCTGACTACATTTATGCTTCCTCTGAATTACATTTCTATCTTCCCTATAAACACTTCTATATACCCAAATCTATGTTCTTCAAATTTATCATATCATTTATTTTTACTATTTGTTACCACATGCATGGAAGTACACACACATGTACACACACACACACACACACACACACACACACACACACGCGCGCGCGCGCGCACACACACACACACACTATTTTCTGGGGAAGACTGCCTCTACCGCTCCACTTTATTCATCATCTACAGTTCTTTGTATAGTTTCATAGTCTTACAAGTTTTTTATTATGCAAATTGGCTTGAACATTGATGGTACACATCTACCTTACATGGACTTAAACAAACATGATTAAAACACGGGTGCACTTTGTTTTTACTGGCATAATGTCCATGGACAGCTGATGTTAATGGTCACTAAGTAGCCGATTCTTACAAAAGATGTAAAATAATGCTAAAATTGTTAACAGTTTATTGTTTAGACATAGAAGAAATATATTTGAAATAAAAAACACAGTGCATAATGGGTCTACTCTCATCTACTAGTATTGCATTAATGTTTACAATAAATATTACTTAAACAGTGATCATATTACCCCAAAACAACATGACATAACAGGAAAATATTCTTAAGTATCTGGAATAGTTTTGACTTGGTATGATTTTATAGCATTATTCTTTAATTTGGTTAAAAAAGCTTTATTGCATAAGCCATTCCTAGTAGGAATCTTTTCTTACTAATTATATATAAGGTTTATATTAATGTCTCTATAACATTTTACCATAAATAGTTGATTTTCCAATAAATCGTGTATGTCTATTAAGTTTATATATAGATACACTTTCTAAATTTATAGCAAATATATGCTTCCTAAAAGGGGATTTTCTTGTATTTACTAAGCTTTGAAAATTGAGGGCTTTAAAGTGTGCAAAAGCATGGTCTTTGTATGAAGTATGAAGACTAAGAGATATAATTACTTTGAGACACCATAAAAAATTTATAAGATTGTCCATTATATTAATTTTCTGTTGGATTCTAATATTAGAGCATCTGGTAAATAATTTTTGACATTCTTAACATTTGTAAATTTAGTCATAAGAATTGATTCTATGGTGAGCCTAAAGATTTGGGTTACACGTAAAGAACTTGGCACATTCTTTACTTCTGATAGATATATCAAGAGATGGATACTGCTGTAGGCTTTAAGATTTGAGTCATGGGTAAAGAACTTCCCACATTCTTTCCATCTATAACATCTCTCACTAGTGTGACTGCTGTGATGAGCATGAAGATGGGAGACCTAGTTAAAGCACTTTCCACATTCTTTATGTTTGTAAACCTTCCTTTTGTTTGGATTCTATGGTGAGCATAAAGAGTTGGGTTATGCGTAAAAGATTTGCCACATTCTTTACATTTCTGAGGTTACTGACTAGTATGGATTCTATGATGGACATAAAGATGTGAGACCTGGGTAAAGGACTTGCCACATTCTTTACATTTGTAAGGTTTGTCACCAGTATGGATTCTGTGATGAGCTTGAAGAGTTGAGTTTTGGGTAAAGGACTTGCCACATTCTTTACATTTGTAAGGTTTATCACCAGTGTGGATCCTGTGATGCCTTTGAAGATTTGAGTTTAGGGTAAAGGACTTGCCACATTCTTTACATTTGTAAGGATTGTCACCAGTATGGATTCTGTGATGAGCTTGAAGAGTTGAGTTTCGGGAAAAGGACTTGCCACATTCTTTACATTTGTAAGGTTTGTCACCAGTATGGATTCTGTGATGAGCTTGAAGAGTTGAGTTTAGAGTAAAGGACTTGCCACATTCTTTACATTTGTAAGGTTTTTCACCAGTATGGATTCTGTGATGAGCTTGAAGAGTTGAGTTTAGAGTAAAGGACTTGCCACATTCTTTACATTTGTAAGGTTTTTCACCAGTATGAATTCTGTGATGAGCTTGAAGAGTTGAGTTTCGGGAAAAGGACTTGCCACATTCTTTACATTTGTAAGGTTTGTCACCAGTGTGGATTCTGTGATGAGCTTGAAGAGTTGAATTTAAGGTAAAGGACTTGCCACATTCTTTACATTTGTAAGGTTTGTCACCAGTATGGATTCTGTGATGAGCTTGAAGAGTTGAGTTCTTGGTAAAGGACTTGCCACATTGTTTACATTTGTAAGGTTTGTCACCAGTATGGATTTTGTGATGAGCTTGAAGAGTTGAGTTCTTGGTAAAGGACTTGCCACATTCTGTACATTTGTAAGGTTTGTCACCAGTATGGATTCGTGATGAGCTTGAAGAGTTGAGTTTAAGGTAAAGGACTTGCCACATTCTTCACATTTGTATGGTTTTTCACCAGTATGGATTCTATGGTGAACTTTAAGACTTGAGTTCTGGGAAAAGGACTTGCCACATTCTTTACATTTGTAAGATTTGTTACCAGTATTAATTCTATGGTGAGTTTGAAGAGTTGAGTTTAGAGTAAAGGACTTGCCACATTCTTTACATTTGTAAGGTTTGTCACCAGTATGGATTCTGTGATGAGCTTGAAGAGTTGAGTTTAGAGTAAAGGACTTGCCACATTCTTTACATTTGTAAGGTTTTTCACCAGTATGAATTCTGTGATGAGCTTGAAGAGTTAAGTTTCGGGAAAAGGACTTGCCACATTCTTTACATTTGTAAGGTTTGTCACCAGTATGGATTCTGTGATGAGCTTGAAGAGTTGAGTTTAAGGTAAAGGACTTGCCACATTCTTTACATTTGTAAGGTTTGTCACCAGTATGGATTCTGTGATGAGCTTGAAGAGTTGAGTTTAGAGTAAAGGACTTGCCACATTCTTTACATTTGTAAGGTTTGTCACCAGTATGGATTCTGTGATGAGCTTGAAGAGTTGAGTTCTTGGTAAAGGACTTGCCACATTCTGTACATTTGTAAGGTTTGTCACCAGTATGGATTCTGTGATGAGCTTGAAGAGTTGAGTTTAAGGTAAAGGACTTGCCACATTCTTCACATTTGTATGGTTTTTCACCAGTATGGATTCTATTGTGAACTTTAAGACTTGAGTTCTGGGAAAAGGACTTGCCACATTCTTTACATTTGTAAGATTTGTTACCAGTATTAATTCTATGGTGAGTTTGAAGAGTTAAATTATCATTGAGGAAGTTTCTATATTCTTCACCTCTATAAGGTTTGTCACCAGCATGGATCCTGTGATGGACATGAAGTTGTGAGACCTTGCTAAATAACTTTTTACATTCTTCACATTTGTAACATTTTTTATCATTATGAGTTCTGCAGTGGCCTCGGAGAGCTGAATGATGACCAAAAATTTGGCTATATTCTTTACATTTGTTAGGTGTTTTTCCTTTATGGGTTCTCTGGTGTCTCCTAAAGTTTGAGTAGTTCTGAATACATATGACACACTCTTCACGTGTATATAGCTTACTTACAATATTAGTTATTTTATTTAAAGTCTCATTTGAGGTGTTTCTGAAATACATTTTATATTTGTTGGCATTCATCCAAGGATGGATTTGATGGTATCGCCTACAAATTAAATTTCTGAACTCACCTCTGTTGCATTTGTATGCCTTCTTTCTGGTTTCAGGACTCTCCTGCTTAGTATAACATAAATATTCATTGAAGTACTTTGCAGATTCCTTATAGTTTAATTTTTTCTCAACAATATCTAATTTTTCATGTTTTAAGTGTTGTGTAGAGTTTATGTAGCATTTTTTAAGTAAATTAAATTTGCATGGTTTCTTTCCAGGATGGAACAGTAGAAAACCTAGATTTAAGAAAGAAAAAGTTTTACTATAGGATTTACTATTTACTATATGGGCCACTTTCCCAAGTTCCTTGAATAATTTTTGAAATGAAATTGAACACATTCATAAGAAAGTATGTAAAGTAAGTTCATAACCCAATAGTAAATATGCTCTCATAAAATTATAAATTTTTAAAAGGGAAGCACTTCACCTGTGTGAACCAAAGAAGAAATTAAATTAAAGAAATTTAATAGGAAATACATAATATTAATACAGAAAAAAGGACATGTATATGAAAAATCAATTAGTCTTTACTGTCCGCAGAGAACTGTACATTTCCAAATAATTGTTCACAAAAAATTTAAACTTCAGGAAAATTCTATACTAATTATTTTATCAAAAGAGAATTTATGCTGCATTTTCCTCTTATTCAAATGGACTATTTCATACAATATATTCTCATTATGGTTTTTGACCTTCTATATATCTGGATTCTCATCTATCTTCAAATCTACATCCACCCCCATTGTGTCTCTGTTGTGAAATTATGTTGTTCCATTAAAAATAATTGTCCCCGCCTATGAGTTTAATTAAAAACACTGATTAGCCAAAGGCAGACAAAAAATATAGGTGGTGTACGAGGCTAAAAAGACTCTAAGAACAGGCAAAACGAAACAAAATGCCAAAAAAGCCAAAAAACCAAAAGACAACTATATTAATATTAAAAAAAAAAAAAAAGTACCAAGCAGCATGGCTAAACAAGATAAGAGTCATAGGTTAGTTTAAGGGTAAACAGTTAGCAAGTTATGTGTCTGAGCTTTAGGCCCATCAGCCTAAAACTATTATAAACATCTATGTGTCTCCACAGGTCTGTGGGTCTATGGGCCTAAACCTTGCGGCTAGGCCCACAAGTCCAGGACAGAACCTTCATACTACAAATGTTGCCCAACGTAAGGCAAAATATACCCACATAAAGCCATAAAAAACTTAAAAAATAGTCTAAAACTCCAAACAACTTCTAGGTTGTCTCTCTCACGTGAGCCATAATACAAAAACACCCTATTAAGACATATAAACTTAGACTACAATAACAGACTTTTAAAATACAACTTAAAATATAAAATAATTTGTTCCTAAAGTCTCACAAAACCCTCAGTATACACAAAAATTATAAATAACATATTTAAAGTTTTTGTTTATAAAATAAAAAAAACCCAAAATCAAAAATAACTTCCTAATAACAATATTTTCTTCAGTAAGCTCAGGGGCAAACAGAAGCTTAACTTTTTAAAAAAAATTTCCTAATTCAGCCATAAGGACAAAACACATAAGTTTTTTAAAAAGTCATATTGTTTAATACTTAAATAAAGTTAATAAACAACACATAACAAAACTTTACTTAATAATTATATAAACCTTAAAATTCCCTAAAACACCTAAACTAAAAAAGTAAATTCCATAAAATTAAACTAAAATCTAAATAAAGCAATCCATCCATCCTACCAACCTTTAAACCTTAGCCAAAAATCTTAACAAATTAAAAATATGTTCAAAAACAACAAAAAATGTAAAAATGTAAATAAAATCCGTCACTCTATTCAAAGAAAAATATAATCAAAACCCAAAAAATAATTAAAAAATAAATATACAACAAAAGCAATTTTTAAAATAATCTAAATAATTTAAAAATATAAAAAAACTTAAAAAGTAAAGCCCTTAAAAATAAAATAAAAAATAAACTACATAGAAATTAAAAATACAAAACATGTCTAAATACTATATATTATTGTCTTATCATTAAACTTCTTAACTAAAAATACCTTAATAAAAACTACCAAAAATTAATTATAAATACTATTAAATTAATTAAACCTATAGTATTTATAAATTAACTTTAAAACTAAAATTCAAAAATACATTACTTTAAAACTTTTTTCTTGTTATTTCCACAAAAAATAAAAAAGTATAAATTTATTCCTAAATAAAAAACACAAAATTTTATAAAGAAAACCTAAAAATCTCCAATAAAAATAAAGAGCCCAAATTATATTGTTCCATTATGAATAGTTATACCTGCTTATTGTTTAATAAAAAACACTGATTAGCCAAAGGCAGACAAAAAATATAGGCGGGGCTACCAGATTAAAAAGAATCTAAAAACATGCAAAACAAAAAAAAATGTCAAAAAATCCAAAAAGCCAAAAGACAACTATACTACTCTAAAAAAAAAAAAAAAATACTGATCCACATGACTAACCAAAATAAAAGTCATAAGTTAGATCAAAGATAAAGAACTAGCAAGTTATACGCCTGGGCCTTAGGCCAATCTGCCTAAAACTATTATAAACATGTATGAAAGTAAGCAGATGTTCCTATAACAGTTTGAGATCTATAACGACCAAATATAATGTTGGGTTGTTTTATTGTTGAACATCTATTGCTGAGCATTGATTGGGACTGCCCATAGAAGTATTGTTTTTGTCCCATTGGATCTGTTTGTAAGTAGTGTTCAAGAACTTTTGCTTCGGTGTTTACAATGCAAATTGTCTGTCACTTAATTTCTACAAATCTTTGTGTGGTTTAGGCCTAATGGAAATATATGGACAAAGTTTCTCTCACTTATACTTTGAGAAAAAATTTCAGGAGTATTCTTATTATCCTAGAAGAATTCTTAATATTTAAATTTTAATCTACTAACATTATTCTGCTGTAGTAAGAAGTTTCTGGTCCTGCCTATCCCTGAGATTTGGACCAGCAGTCTCAAATAATCTTATATTAATTACATGGTGTTTGGCCTATGCCTCAAGAATATTATCTTACTCTTAACAAACCCATGATAAGCTTCATTGCTTAATACCTTTTTTCAAAGAAGTATTCTCATCCTGCGTTCTCTTTGTCTCTGGCATCTCCTCTGCTCTTTCACTTCAGAGTTTTCTTAATCTGGTAGCCCAACTAGTACTTCCTAATGGCCGTCTGGCCCTATCAGCATTTTATTAAACAAGTACAAGGAACAAATATCTGCAATTTACAATGGCATAATCACACAACATTCTGCTACGCTAATATAGTATTAAATTCTTTTTTTTCATATTATAGTTTCCCAACATATTGTTGCATGTCTCAGCTTTCGTCCAAGAAGTATTTTACAGAGTTGGACAGTTGAAACAGAGACCCAGATGTAGGTTATGGTGCAGGCGAAAAAAGTTCAGGATTAGTTGTTATATCTATAGGAAACCCCTTCCTTGCAATGCTAAGAGTTTATTTAGTACAGAGTAATAAAATATGGTAAGGTCGAGGCTGATGAATGACAAGGAATTAATGATTTCTGAATATAAATAAGTAATAACATTTTTGGAGAAATAATTCTTTATAATTTTTTCTGAACTCTAAAGACAAAGAAAGAACTATTCAATCTTTAAAAATAAGTAGAGTTATAAAAATTTTATTTCCTAATCTAATGTGCTACTACAGAACAATGAAAAGTAATATTGGCATGAGGTTACAAAAGCAGACATAAAATGAAATAAAGAGATAATCTATTACACACAGTCAAAATGCTATTTGAATGTTAGTTTTCATTTTTCGTATAATAAAATTAAGGGTTCAGTAACATTTAAAAATGTGGCAATGAATCTACCTCCATCCTCTTTACAACATTTTAAGGGCGGTTTAAAAGTTCATTTTTCAGATAATTTTAAGTCAAGACGATCTTGGCAAACTATTACAGGTGTTAACTCTTTCTTTCTATGGGTCTCATGCATTTTCCATTGCTTCAATCCAGCTTACCTTTTCCTTTGCCTTCTGCCTCTGTTGTGGTCATATTCAATAGCTCCTTGCTTTGTTCAAGAGCTTTGATTAGCCCTGGTTTTGACAATGAAAGACCTGTGTATTAGGAGAGACATATGACCATATTTGGAGAAAATAGCAAAAGTAAATTAATAACTCATATACCATGGAATTGATGGAATAAAAGTTTAAGTACTCAAATTTCCTAGTTACACTCTTCGATTTTAAATTATTCAAAAACCCTTGTTAACAGTGTACTCGAGTTTCTTTTAAAATTACTACTGAATCAGAAAACAGGCATGTCAGAAAACATATAGATTAAAATATAATGTATGAAGTGTCTGAAAAGTAAAATACAGTATAAAAGATTTTAGGATGTTTTTCAGTGCCAGAAAAGGTGAGTATAATGTCTAGATAAAGTTACATCAAATTTTGAGCTTCACACGATGAACTTACAGGTTTTTTAAAAATTAAATTAGCATGTGTGAATCAGGCAGGGATTTGAGATACATCTGTAAAACATACTTGAGAGGAACAACTATATCAAACAAAATCATAAAAGAAAAGTGGTCTCACCTAGAGAAACCAGGTTGCTGTAGTTTTCCAACATGACATCTCTGTACAAAGCCCTTTGTGCAGAGTCCAAACATTCCCATTCTTCCTGGGAGAAGTCTATGGCCACATCTTCAAATGTCAATACACCCTGTCATAAAAACCCCCAGTTTTATAATGTGCCCAGGTAAAAAGTTGTTTTTAAGAAAAAGAACATTTTAAGGCAAAATTCTTAAGGAAACATGAGTAATGTGTATAACTTATTTTAAAAGACATACTTTAAGATGATATCTATAATAACAAAACTCTGTCCTGAAAATACAGAAATGCAAATGATATTGTTGAGGCAATACAATATGTTCAGTCATAGTTGTTTGGGTGACAAGCTCTCATGGGTGGTCATGTTTCCATATGTGATCACTTAAAAAATTAGGAGAGGAAGTATATGCCTTTTTGTATGGTCAGAGAATCAAGCAGTGGAGAAAGAAGGAAGGCTTGTGGTTGGTTCTCATTGCTCTTGGGCAAAATGGCAGGACAATGGCAGCTGTATCAGAAGTGACATCTAAATTGTTTGATATTTGTAAATGTGTTAGTCCATTGCACCCCTTAATAAATTCTTGACCAGACTTCTGTGGGTTCTCATTTCACATGGTCACACCATCATAGGTGGTAGATTCACAGGCTGCAATGGTACTTATGAATGAAAGGCAAAGTATTGCCATGTGTAGTTCTGGGCAAACTCAGTGTTATTTACCAACCAAAGCTCTTCATTCCAATATGCAAATAGGTACTTCTGAAACAGTAGGCTTGAGTGATACAAGCTGTGGCAATATAACAATAATTGGATAAGTTGCGCAAATAAGGTTGTGAAGTATGTGACAAAATTGACATATTGAAGAATAAATGGAGATTTATCTAGCACATGGATGCAAGATATCTGTAGAAGAGACCAGGGAAGGAGTCACTCCTATGCCCTCCCAATCACACCACAGGTGCAGTGAGTTGGAGAGATAGGTTCCTAAGATCAGATTAAGAACTGAGTACACTACGGGCAAACAAATCACAGACAAGTACACACAGTATATTGATAAAGCATCCATTGCAATGTACCTACATTATAAATACATAGACTGCTCCAACTACAATTTCAAACTATCTGGCCATCTCTATTTCTATACTCTAGTATTAAACAAGGACACACATTCTTCACACTAGCATATTCCCCCTTGTTTATCTCCCCTAATTCCAATAAGTTATCTTCAATTTCTGAGACCTACATGCAAAGATGTCCTATTTTATGCTGCAAATTTGATTTGTATTTATCACACACAGAAATTACAAAAGGCCACATTTCCAGATCTAATTTCAAAAATGCAAATATAATGAATGATAATTTATCCATATAGCTACAAAAGCACATAAACATTCGTTAGGGAGGAGTAAAATAAAGATGTTTAAGAGCATTTTGGGAATCTAATGAGACAACGATGTATTTTTCTTTGTTTATGTAGTAAGTTATATTGATTGATTATTCAGTTTTGAAGAATCTCTGAAACTCTGGGATAAAGCTACTTGATCATGGTGGATTTTTTTTCTGTGTTCTAGGATTTGTTTCTCAGGAATTATGTTAAGTATTTTTGTATTTTGTGTTGGTGTTGTCTATGTTCATGGGGAAAATTATTCTGTAAAACTCTTCCTTTTTGAATCTTGGTGTGATTTGGGAATCAAGGCAAATATGGTCTCATGGAATGAAATTGGCATTGTTCCTTCTGTTTCTATTTGTGGAATAGTTTGAGTATTGTTTGTATTCTCTTTTCTTTGAAAGTCTTTTAGAACTCTCCCTAAAGCCCTGGGATTTGTATGGTTGACAGATTTTTAATATATTTCCTTAGGTAGTATATGTTCATTTAATTTATTTATCTAATCTTGAGTTAACTTTGGAAAGAGAATCATATTGAATAAAATTATACATTTTTAGATTTTCTAATTTTGTGAGTATGGGTTTTTAAATATGACTTAATGACTTTTGAGATTCTACTTATTTTTATTGTCTCACATTTCCTTTATTATTTTGTAAATTTGCATATTGTCTATGTGTTTTAGTTAGTTTGGATAAGATATTTCTGTCTTAATTTTCTCAACTACATCTTGGAAAATAATCAGACATTACTTCATGATAAAATACTTGGAGATAATATATATGTATATATATATATATATACACACATACATATAAATACACACACACAGACACATATACACACACACACGCACACACACACACACACACACACACACACACACACACACACACATACACACACAAAAGATATATACCTAAATGTAACAATAAGGTTTCTGTCCTGGTCTAGCCCCACAGTTTGATCTGCCTGCCACCGCTTATCAGTACCAGCAAGCCCAAAGTCCCAATGAAACACCCAGATGCTTTTATTAACTTCAAGCTGTTCATCCTATGTCTTAGGCACATTGCCAGCTATCTTCTTCATCTTAACTCAACCCATTCTCATTAATCTGTCTTGCCATGTGTCCAGTGGCTCACCTGTGTTCCTTACATGTTGCTTCTTAGGGCATCTGGCTTGATCTGTCTCTCACTCTGCCCTCCTCCTACCTATGCTCTGATCTCCTGCCTACTTTTTCTATGTAGCCTGCCATAGCCAAAACAGTCCTTTATTTAAAGAATGATATTCACAGCATAGAGAAAGGCTACAACACCCAAACACAATAAAGGCAAATTAAAACAATCCTTGAGCCAACATCAAATTAAGTGAAGAAACACTTAAGTTCTACAAAAATTAGGAAGAAGACATGGCTGTCCTCATCTCTATTTCTCTATACCTGTGCAATTTAGTACTTGACGTTCTAACTAGAGCAATAGACATCTGAAGGAGATCAAGGGAACCCAAACTGAAAAAGAAGCAGACAAATTAACACTATTTACAGAACATATGATAGTACGAATAAGTGACCACAAGAATTCTACCAGGGAAATGTGTTATTTACAGCAATGTGGCTGAGTAAAAATTCAATATAAAAACATGTATCTCTTTATAAACTAATAATAAATGAGCTGAGAGAGTAATTAGGATAAAACAGCCTCCACAATCACTACAAACAATCTAAAAATATAAAATATTTTGGGTTATCCCTAAGTAAGAAAGTGAATGGCTTCTATGACAAAACCTTTAAGCTTCTGAAGAAAGAAATTAAAGTATATATTATGAGATAAATGATCACACATGTTCATGGATTAATGGAATTAATATAGTAAAAATTCTGGTCCTAACAAAAGAACTCTACATATTCATCTTGATCCCCATGAAAATTCCAACCCAATTCTTTCTAGATCTTGAAATTAAACACTCAGTATTATACAGAAATTTGAAAAACTCCAAAATATCTATAAAACAATCCTAAATAATAAAAAACTTTTAAAAATGTAATGATTTTTAAATTTCATGGTATACTACAAAGGTATAGAAATCAATACCACATGGTTTCAGCATAAAACAGACATGTTGATTAATGTTGTCAATTCAAGGTTCATAAACTGGTACACATATAGATATATAAGTTTTGATAAAGAAGCCAATACTGCATCATGAAAAGAAGAATGTATTTTCAACAAGTAATCCAGGTCTAACTGGATGTTGGCATGTAGAAGAATGCAAATGGTCTCACATTTATCATATGGCACAAACTGAAGCCTATGTGGAACAATAATTACAACATTGAACCAGACACAATGAACCTGTTAGGAGGGAAATTATTGAAGGGCCTTGGACACATTGCCATCAGAGACAATTTTATGCACAGAACACTGATAGCGTAGTAACTTGGATATAAAAATAATAAATGTGATGTCATACCACTAAAAATCTTTTGTAAGGAAAAGGACACTGGCAGGAGGGATAAAAAGCAACCTACAGAATCAGAGAAGCTTTTCAGCAATTCTACATCTGATGGAGTGCTAATATGCAAAATATGTAAAAGCTGAAGAAATTAGACGTTAAAAAACCAAACAATACAATTAAAAATGGGTTTCAGACCTAAACAGAGAATTTGTATTAGAAGTTTAAATAGCTCTGAAATACTGAATATCTGAATTTACCCGCCACAGACACACACATAAGGTTCAAGAAATATTGGATAATTGAGACTAAAATAAAGTAATAGCCAGAACATCAGTAAGTTTTCTATGATGTTTTTTCTCCAAGTAATGTCAGAAACAACACCCATAAATCTCATTATTATGTCTGTCTAGACAGAGGTTAAGGACGAAACCAATAGACATGTGAAAGTGGATGGAGACTTGTCAGAAACCCTCATTCTCAATGAACTGTAAACAACTAAAATTCCTGTAGAAATAATGTTCTCTTGTCAAAAGCACAGCAATTAATTATCGAGTGGCAAATGATCAGACCTAAAAAATAAACATACAATTAACAGTGTACAGACTAAATAGATTGTACATACTAATGTGTGTATATATGTTTACACACATATGTATAAAACAATAATTAATCCTAAATAGAGGCTTTGATTTGGGAGAAGGCAAGAATATGCACATGAGAGCTTTATTTTAATTTGATTTACAGGATTAAAATTTTTAGAAGATAGAATATAAAGGCATATGCTTAAGCTGTGGAAAATGAAGGCGGGAAAAAGAAGGAAAATTAGAAATAAAATGGAAAAATAGATGTGAAAAAAAGAAACACTGAACATAATTACGACATGCTTCTAAAACTTCCCTTTCCATTAATTTCTCAATACTGTATTTACACAATATGCAATATAATTAAAGTATAAAAGCCATCATATTAATGAACAAAATTTGACATGTGTATTATTAAGCTAACCACAAATAGAAAAATCTTTAGAAAAACATAATCAAATATTATTCCCACATTTTACATCTTTGTTTATCAATAATAATAAGAATATTAACACTGAACAAAGCACAAAAGTTTCAATTGTCACAAAAATGTAACAGAAATATTGGCAGATTAATTTTCTGCTATAAACATCTAACGATAAAAACTGATATTGTTATTCCACAGATTAATTTATACATTAGAAAGGCATTGGCTGATATGAGCAATTTCATGAAGCTTCTGTTATTTGGAAACCAAAATCCAAAAAAGAGATAAAAGTTTAATAAAATGTTATTATAAATATAAAATATTAGAATACATAAGCTAACAAGTTTTAAAATAACAGCAAATGATCATTCTCTATGATCACTCACTCCATCACCCAGACCTTCAATAATGTCTCAGGCTCACCATCTTTTAATCAATGTAGTTGATATTTCATTAAATGGATTCAAAGAGAGATATGACCTGATGATGTCAATTGTTTAAGGAAGATGTGTTGACCCAATCCACTATCCTTTAAAAATAAAAGTCCTTTAAAACAAGACTCAAGGCATTTAAGGATGTGCATAATATATTTTTAGCCAATATTATTGCACTGATAAAATATTCAAACTATTTTCACCCAAATCAGGAAAATTGGATGGTTTTCCACATCCTATATGTATTTTTAGTATAGTGTTGTAGACTTAATCAGAACAAAAACTAACAAACAAAAAACAAATAGAAATGAAGATGAAAAGCCATAATCAGGAAATGAAGCATTCAATGTGTCCTGAATTGAGGAAATTGTGATATTTTCTGAGACCAAATACTGCACCAGAAAAATCGCTAAACCTTGAATACATACATACACACACACACACACACACACACACACACACACACACACACACACACACACACACAGAGAGAGAGAGAGAGAGAGAGAGAGAGAGAGAGAGAGAGAGAGAGAGAGACAGAGGGACGGAGAGAGAGAGATCCAAAGGCCAAATGAGATATCAACATTAAAATCAGTATCATTTGTACATATCAAAAATATAAATGAAGAAAGCTAAAGAAGATATTCTGTAGTATTAATTCTCCTATACTGACTTTATGGTGATGCCTCATTTAGAATTTGTCTATGAACCACACTGACTTGGAAACTTCTCCAGCTGCAGAGCATATTCTATTTTTCATTTGGTACAGAGCTCTTCTTATTAAGGAATTTAACAATTTCATTACTTATATGGGAATTTTAAGAAATATTCAAAGTGAATTATTGTGATAAATAAGAGATTTCTTATATTACTCTTAATTGCAGAACTTGTCAAATACCAGATCAAATTTTTAAATTTTGTGTCAGGTATACATCAAACTCATAAGTTTAATTCTATACTGCATGCAAAACATATGAAAGAATTACATGCATGTCACCTTTGAGTTCTCATACATTCTCTCCATATTAAACCTATGTTTCAAATTTAATGAGAACATTTCATAAGAGAATCATCTAATTCTAAAACTATGACATTAATTGAGGTTGTGGAGAGTAGGGAAAATATATAAATAAAATATTGTATGATGAATAAGAAATATACTCCTTACACCTTAATATTTACAACCCAAGATGTAGATATAGCTAAAATATATGTTATGGTCAAATCAGGTACATTATATAAATAACCTGTGAGGCCAGGCCTTGAATTCAAATGTAATACCCATGAAAGTAAAGAAATATAATATAAAATAGAATATTCATTGAAAAAGAAGTTGAAAAATTTTTTTCTATGTGTCAACAGAACAAATTTAATGTATTTGCTATAAAAGAGTATGTAATTGAGAGTTTTGGACATTTTAACATGGAAAATTAGGTCATAATTACTTGTTTATTTCTTTACACATGGATTTAATTAAAAAAAACTACTCAATGTAATTGTTTGAAAACTCATTTATTTATAATATTGTACCAGCCAAAATACAGATACCCAAGAAAATATACCCAAGATCAGATTTTCTTACTGACTTAGATTCTAGAATACAGAATAACAAAAGAATGGGTAAGTAATATTTTTTACTACAAAAATTTATACATATAACTGGTATGTGAACTTTCAAGACTAATAACAGGCAACAACATTTGTCTATAATCAAAATCAGTGAAATTTATTGCAAAATACTTTTAGGGAAATTCATCTAATATTACAGAGAACATACATGGTTCAAAAGTAAAAATTAGCTACCACTTTAGTATCCTTTTTTCAAATGTTTTGTTTTAACTATCTTGGTTGTATTTTATAGCAAATATTTAGCATATGTAGACATTTTAATTGTGAATACTTTTTAACTTTTCTAGACGTAATAAAGTACATAGTATAGACTAAGGATGAGCATCAACATCAATGGGCCATAAACCCCTTGCAATGGCATCCTGACTACAATGTATTTTAGTATAATGATGGCCCAAAGCTTGTAGAAATAGCAAATCAGACCCAAATTTTATTTAAGTTCTACTACATGAGATGGAACCCATTACTGACTATACTTAGTGACAAAGTTCCCGAAAGTAGAGAGTTCAGAGAGCTTGGGTAAAAGGGAACACTACTTTCTATGGAAAAAAAAAATCCTCATAAATTACATTTTAATATACTGGCTATAATCATAGACTGAAGCCTTGGTCAGGCATCATTAGAAGATATTCCTCCTGTTACAGGTGGAAAGAACAAATAGACTCACGGCCACACAATGTGCAGAAAGTGAGAGACCTGGGAAACCTCACGTCTAGATGAGATGTCTCCATCACATTCCTTCCGTTAGGGATTTGAGAAGACCATGAATGAAGAGGAAGATAGAGGGTAGAAGCAGAAGGGGATGGAGGACACCAGCACACACAAACACAGCCATCTAAATAACCAGTATATAGCACCTATGAAATAGCAGATCCTGAGGCGACACAAACAGGGTACACACAGTTCTGCACCAGATGCTGTCCTAGATAAAAAAATGGACACATGCCCACATCCTTGACTCTGAGTCTTCACTTGATAACCACTTGCAAATGAAAACTTAGCCTTTTGTGAGGAATTGTCATTGAGAATAGAAACTAACCTTAATGGTAGGTTGAATTGGCACCTCAATGAACTTGACCGTGTCCTTGCAGTTTTAAGTCTCACCATATCCTGTTTGAAAAACTATATCTTTTTCTTATATTATATGTATTTTGTTTAATTAATTATTTTTTCTCTTTTTAATCCTATAGGTCATATATATGTATATATGTACGTATGCATGTATGTGTGTGTATATATGTATATGTGTGTATATATATGTGTATATATATGCATTCAGGTTATATATTTTAAGGAATTGGTAAGTTTGCAACTAGTTGATCTTGCATCTATTATGATACTTGTGACTTTTATTGCTCCCTTAGCCTGCTTATTTTTCCTGTCCTGTTCTAATGGCTTCACTTTTGTTCTATGCGAACATATCCCATTATACTTTTTCTTATTATTCTTCCTTAGATATCAGTTTGTTTTCTAATGAGAGATGGATGGGATTGGATCTGAATGAGAAGAGTGGTTGGTAGGAATTTGTATGAGCAGAGCAGGAGGAATCCATAATCAGGACATATTATGTGAGGAAAGCATCTCTTTCCAATAATAGTAAAAATAAATATAAACCTATACATACACACCTATTTTTCTGAATTATCCACATAAAAGCAACAGTTTTTGTTCAGAGATGAGTGGGGTCATCCTTTGTCTCAAACTCAAGGCAACAAAACAAAATAATTAGGACCCATTCATTTTCTGCATAAGGTGACCTGATATATGCACATGACTCAGCAATGCTTTGAAATAATTATGGCTGATAATATGAATCCAATAGAACCTAGAGATTTCTAACCTATTCTGGCTCTACAATAAAATACTTTAAACAAAACTTGTAATACAAAAAAAATAATATTCTTTCTAGTGGTAGATGTTTTCACAGAGCACCCAAACAGGTGAATGAAATCAGCATTAGGATGAACTGATGACGCTTCTGCATACAGAGGCTAATAATCATTTCTGTGATATTAACTTTCCAACAAAAAACCCTCAAATGGAAACATCATAATTTTATGCCAAGTAAATATATCTGTCCCATTCTAAATTGTCAAGTATCTGTCTATGTAGTTTATGTTTCTAGTAGAGTATGCCACCTCGATTCTACTTTTTCTAACTACGTGAGTCATGCTAGGCAGAGAATGCCACATGACTGAGAGTGTGTTTTCATAAGCCAGGGAACCAACAGATCAGAGCTCTCAGATCAAATCCATGCAGTACTTTTGCATTTATCTCTTTACATGAGGACACAAACCCATCCTTCTAGGTACTGGGCACTAGTCAGTTTACAAATTCATCTCTCATGATGGATATTTTAGTGACGAACATTATTAGTTTTTTTGAAAATATATCTTGTGATAAAATTGAGTTCAGAGGACAGAATGAAGAAAAGCCCTCACTGTGTAAGCATGTATTGAAAGACTCAATAATAAGCCTCATTAGAAGGAAAGATGAGAAAATATCACTCTCAGTAAAGTATTCGGCAAGATTATGAGAAGCAGAAAAATAGGACAGAAGAGAAAAATGAAAGGAAATTATACAAAGAAAACATGTGACCTTTGGAGAAGAAACTTAACAAAGGTGCTGAGCAGAGACATACTTACCATAGAACCAACCATCTCTTCCTGAAGCTTTTCTATGATATTCTCTCTTGGGGGAAAAACAACTTGCTTTAATAGCTCCCAGTGTCTCTCTTGAGGATTTGTATTAAAAGCTTCAGCAAATACCATTCACCTGCTACAAACCAACTGACAATCTACAGAGCCTCAGAAAGCAGAAAACAGCAAAAGGCATGTTTAGTCTTATCTTCCTTCTTCCTTGGAGCTCTTTACCTTTTCTTTGTTTCTGTCTGTGTGTCTGGCTGACAGCTGTCTGGCTTCTAGCCCCTGGTGTCTCCCTCAGTTCTCTACTCTCATTTTTCTCCTCTTGTTTCTCTTGAGCCTAGAGATTCCCTCTCTCCACCAGCTCATGTATCTTTTCTCCTGCCTCGCAACTGGCCAATCGGCTTTTTATTAGACCAATCAGGTGCCTTAGGTAGTCAAGGTGAAAGAAACGCAGCACATCTTTACATAGTTAAACACACATCCTTACATTGTTAATCTAATGCAGCATAAAGAAATGTAGCACACCTTTACACAGTGAAAGTAATATTCTGCCACACAAACAAATGTAACACCTCTGTGCTTAGTTAAAAAAATATTCCACAACACAGAATGTTGTTAGGTGTCATTTTATTACTAATAACTTTTTGTTGTTGTTTATTTACTTATTTTAGAAAAATAGTATTGGTTTTTACTCTGTATCCCCGAGTGTCAACCATATTCCAGGGCAGGTCAGACCCCATGTCTAAGAGTTGACCAACATCAACATCAAACAGTCTCCAGGTGTGTGTTAGGGTGGGGGAGTGTGGGGGGTGTTAGTGTGTGAGTGTGTACACATGCATGAGTTTATCTTTTGTTTTGTATTTTCAAATCTTCTGTATCTTTTTTGTGGCTTTTCATTTTTAAATCTTTATTGTTTTTCCCAGTTTTTTTTCATGAGAGTTAACATCAATTGGGTGGTGAGTGAATAAAAGAGGATTAGAGAAGAGCTGAGCGAAGAAAGAATTTGTGAAAATATGTAAATATGTTTATAAAACATTTTTAAGTAAAAAATTTAAAATTAATCTTAGAGGTTATTTAGCTCCATTGTTAGGCTTATTTCTATGCCTTTGAAAAGCTGCTATTAGTGGGTTAATTTCCTAATTTATTTCTCCACGTGCTCATAGGCATATGGGAAGATGAATAATTTTATAAAATTTAATTTTCTGTTCTTAAGTGTTATTTAAAGCACTCATCACATCCAAGAGTTTCTCTGGTGTCTTGAGACTTGTACTTATGTCATCACATTATTTTGAAAAAGAACAGTCTGATATATTCTTTGACTTTTATTGCTGCCTTGCTTTGTCATTTCCAATTTTCTCAAGTTAACTCTTAAGACTCTTTATTAAACAAGACGGAAGAGACTTTGTATATTTTTCTTGTTAAAATTTTATAGGTAAAGTTTGGAGAGATGGCTCAGCACTTAGCCCTTGTTGCTTTCAGAGGACCAGGGTTCAGTTCCCGTACCCACATGAGTCCACACAAGCAGGGCACCCAGCACTACTGAACTCCAGAGGCACCAGGCACACACATGGGTGCACACACATAAATTCTGGTAAAACACTCATAAAATAATAAATCTTAAAAATTACAATTTTAAAGGTAATGGATCTTTTTCTTTGCTCTACACTGGTGTCTTAAGTTTGACATACACATCCTTTGTCCTGTGAGCTCTGTTCCATGTATGCCTGGTTCCTTTAGGAGTTTTCTCATGAACTCTTGCTGAGCTTTGTGAGATGACAGTTTTTGTTTCTATTAAGAATTATATTCCATGGGATTTTTCTTCTCTTTGAGTTCATTGCTGTTCTTCTTGGTTGGATTTCTGAAAATTCAGTTTTGTCTTCCTTCTTTGAATTAATCCTTTGCTGTGTTGGGACATGCTTTGTTACTTCCTGTCTCTCCTGTATTTGTGTATCAATCAAATGAAATGTATCATTTCCTGTCTTCTCATGGATAATTTTTCTAATGATTCTGTTTATGGCTTTTCTCTGTTTATTATCTGCAGTGCTACTTGTCTAAAGTGAATTGTGTTTATTTGTGATTATCTTGAAATACATTTTTCGAACAATTTATAAGGAAATTTCTCGAGTGCAGCAATATGGTTGACAGTTGTTTTATTTCAGACCTTTAAATATATATCCCACATACTCTTGGTTTTAGGATTGATATTATACTGGGGATTGGTACTTTTAAGTGTCATTGTTCCTTAAGCGATTTCAGTATTAATTAGCTTTTGTTTTTTTTTGGGGGGGGTTTATGTTTGCCATTTTATATGGAAGGACTAGAAGTGGCCCTGCCATTGTTCCTAACACAGAAGGCTGAGAGAAGAGAGCAACGTTGAGAAATGTCTGGTTCTCTAGTAAACACATGTCAAGTTAGTGTCATGTCTACTTTTCTTTTAGAAATGTGATGATGTATTGAAACCTTCAAATCCTTTAATTATGTGCTTCTGATAATGTATTGAAAGTGTTTAATTTTCTTAACTTTTGCCTCCTTGGATATAGAAAAGCATTCAATCTATTGGTACATGACGAAACTCTGGTTTGTTCTTTCAGGGTGTGCTGACGTTCAGGGATGTGGCTGTGGAATTCTCCCAGGAAGAGTGGGAATACCTAGACTCTGTTCAGAGGGCTTTGTACATTGATGTGATGTTGGAGAATTACAGCAATATTGTCTCTGTGGGTGAGGATATTTTTTTCTTGCAGAACTCCTAATTCAATCCACATCAATTCATCTTTGCATAGCTTGAGGGACTTGACCTGAGAAGGGACTGTGACAGAAGATGGAAAAAACAGACACATGTGCACAGAGAAAAGCTAGGATCAGGTGGACTTAGCTATTAGGTAGATAACCCACAGCACCCTGGACTCTCAGTGTATTTGTTATGTAGAGCTGAACAAGGAGATGGGCTATTGCATGCAGCTGAACAACAGGATGTGGTTATCACATATGGATAAACAAGGAGGCAGATTTATGGCATACAGCTGAATCAAAGGGACAGGTTTAGTTAAACTCAATAGGAGCAGGCACTGTAGGGAAGCAGTCTTCAGGCCATAGACATCCAGGAGA
Source organism: Phyllotis vaccarum (assembly GCA_033318265.1). Taxonomy (NCBI): domain Eukaryota; kingdom Metazoa; phylum Chordata; class Mammalia; order Rodentia; family Cricetidae; genus Phyllotis; species Phyllotis vaccarum. The sequence goes on along the minus strand of JARWLC010000003.1, from coordinate 145,725,677 downwards.
AGAAGCTAAGGTGGACATTTTCTGCACACACCATCAATGTTTCCACGTAGACTACAGAAGAAGGCTTTGCTCTTTCTGAGCCTCACCTGAAGAGGAAGACTTTGCCATTTTCCCATGGGTCTGAGACTGTGGTCTTGGGCATGGCCAGTTCTGTCACAGTAGACTTTCACTCAGGACTTCACAGACTCATGGCTTCTTCATCTCCTGACATTCATCCTTGGATCAGCATTTTAGATGTGTAGATTCTGTGTGAGGCTGTTTCAGAAACTAAAGGAAAGTATCAAAATTTTGGTAGTAGAAATGAAGTTTTTCATGGCATTATGCATTTGTGTTATGTTCCTTTAGGAGGTATTGTGCATCTTCTGTTTTGGTTCTATAATACATTAAGGAATTCAGTAACATAGTATCTATGTCCACCCATATCCCAAAGTTCCATTTTCATCATCCATCTGATACAGTTTTAAAATACACTGGCTGAAAATGCTTCCTAAATATCTTTGAGATAGTGACAGGAAATAACAATTGGCAATTTGTTTCTAGATCCATTTATGTTTTCCTCTGTTCATCTGCTGAGCATAGTATTGTGATAGTTTAGATGTCTAGGTAACTTTATAAAGAATCTAGGAAGAGTTATGTGCCATTTTACAAAGCACGGGAATTGTCTGCCAGGTAGACTTGGTCACCTCTTTGAAGCCATGCAGAGTATCCTGAAATATGAAGAGAGAGGGGACAATGAGCAGATAGAGAATCAGGTGGGGTTGATTGAATGAGCAGGTCCAAAATTAGGGGTTTAAGTGAGACAGGAAGTAATATCTCCAAACAGCTTCACCACATTCATGTCTGCTTACAATAATTCTTGACAAATTTACTTTGTAAGGTGTTCTTAGTTATATTGACAATACTAGTATACAAATGCTGCCATCTTGAATTGATTGTATGTTTTATAATCTGTCAAAAGTCCACAAAGTAGAATTATTTTTTAAATTTCTTTTCTTATAAATATGTCTTTATATTACATTCCTCATTTAAAAATATTATAATCTATTATGACTCTTCCATGAAGTAGGTTTATTCTGTAATTTCCTACCTTGTAAGTATGTCACTATGTTGTATCCTTAATAAAATTGCCCTTTCAGAAAGTCACGTCAGGAACCAGAGAAAGCAGTGGCCTTGCGGAAATTTCCATTTAAGAAACTAGGGAAAACACAGTAGTATGTGGAGTTCAGTCAACATAGGGTTAGAAATAAGCAATTAGTGACAATAACATCTCTTCCTCTAATACGTTACAGCATATGATATCTAGTAGAAATATTTATTTTGTCCTCATTATTCTTGAAAACCCTAATATGATTTTCAGAAAAATTCCCAATGATAGTTTTACATAAGCATTTGATATTAAAAGCAATTAAGAATTCTAAAGTATAATCTTTGCTGTATCCTCTTAGTGAGGCCAATATTATGAATGCAGTATTGGATTAAACGATTCCTTTGGTAACTTCTAGAAATTTTTAAATAAGTAATACATTCTAAATATAGTCAGAGAGCTCCATCCCAAATTTAATTCTTATTTCCTCAGTTAATTGTGCCAAGTTATATATTTTATATAAGAATGAAGGGGATAGTGTAAATCAGTGACCCTTGAATTAGTTCATACATCTTTGTGAGAATCCATGACAAATATAATGGGCAAAATATCAACCTATCCTCTAGTGAGAACTCTAGTATAAATTACCAGTTTACTTAAAATAACTTAGAGAAACAGTCATATATTGAATCTGTTTACATTTGTATCTAACCCTTTTAATCTCAATGTAATCATCTTTCAGAGAACTATTGCATGTGTGCTCTTGTCCACCAACATATGGATAATGAAGAGACATATTCTTAACGCAGTGAGATTGACAAAATGCTTCATGAGTCCATCCAATGCCCGGTTTATAAAACAAGGTATACTACAGAAAATTCTAATAACTTTGGCTGTGATTATAGTCATTGGATTGCCTCGACTGAATCATCAAACATAAATAGATTTAAACATATGCCCACTGGAGAAGAACCTTGCAAATATAAAAACTCATCACTTGCCTCTACCTACAAAATTATTCAACAGGCAATGTGTATTGGAGAGAAACCACACAAATTTATGGGAAAATGCTTTGGTTCTTGCTCAAGCTTCAGTGGACTTTCAAGAATTCCTCCTGGAAAGAAAATGTATAAATGTGATGTTTGTGACAAATACTTTACCTATTGCTCAAATCTTAGAACACATAAAAAAACTCATACTGGAGAAAAACCTTATAGATGCAGAGAATGTGATAAGTCCTTTCTTCAGTTGTCAGTACTTAAAAGCCATTACATTGTTCATACTGGAGAGAAGCCTTACAAATGTCAGGATTGTGGCAAATCTTTTGCCCAATGTTCCACTTTCAGGAGATATAACAAAATCCATACTGCTAAGGAACTTTATAGTTGTCAAGAATGTGGCAAGGTGTTTTATTAGTTGTTATACCTTAAAAGCCATTACAGAACCCATATTGGTGAGAAGCCTTACAAATGCAATGAATGTGGTAGATCCTTTATTCATTGTTCATGTTTTAGAAAGCATCAGAAAGTACATTCTGTAGAGATGCTATACACCTGCAAAGAATGTGGGAAGTCTTTCCTTGAGCTGTCACATCTTAAAAGGCATTCCAGAACCCATACTGGAGAGAAGCCTTATAAATGTGAAGTATGTGACAAATCCTTTACCATGAACTCAATTCTGAAAACACATCATAAAATTCATTCTGGAGAGAAACCTTACAAATGCAAAGACTGTGACAAATCCTTTACCCAGCATTCAAATCTTAGAAGGCATCAGAAAGAGAGTTCATACTGGAGAGAAGCCTTACAAGTGTCAGAACTGTGACAAATATTTTACCTGGTTATCAACTCTTAGAAGACATCAGAAAATTCATGCTGGAAGTAAAAATACCATTGTAAATAAGGTAGCATATTTTTTATCCTGATCTTTAGCTTTTCAAGCCACAGCAGGATCCATAGTTAAAACAAACAAAGAAAACAAAACAAACCCTTTTGAAGCCCTTTAATGAAGGTTGAAATCTTAGAAAATATCACAAGAATTTATACTGAAGAAAATTCTTGCAGGTGTAACAGTGTGGACAAATTTTTAAGAAAAACATTTTTGATTTTGTAGTCTGATATCAAAAGTAGATACAATGAGGGCAAAAATGTATGTAACCTAAGAAATGTGACCAAGCTTTTTATTTTTTGTACCAGTTTTATTACATATCAGAAAACCTGTACTGAAGAGAAACCATATAAAATGTATATACCAATGTGCTATCTTCATTTCTTCATTGGAAATTCCATAGATTACAAAACCATTAAAATAAAGTTTGTCAAATTTTCTTTTCTAAGGCTAAAAATGTAGATACATTAGAAACTTCACCCTGAGAGAAACCTGAGTTTGGCTTTTATTCTACCTTCAAAATAGTCATTCTGGAATAAAATGCTTCAAATATCAAGACTCGGAAGCCTTGAGGGAGACATGTGAATGTAAACAACACATTCTCATGAATAGTACTCTGAAGTCATCAAGAATGTGCAGGGAAGTCACTTTTAAGTACTCAACATTGGGGAGGTATTAATCCTGCTTTAAAGTGCAATTAGAAGTGATATTAGAAAGATGAAGGCATAAAGATTCATAGATATAAAGACCATGTACTATAATGAACAAAACAATGAATACATGAATTCATCATGGATTTCAGTGGGAGTGGATTCTTATATTTGTGTAAATGAAAAAATACTGTTTGGAAACATCTAATTTTTTTGTATTGCCAATATTGGAATTTATTGAATTAGAACACAGTAGGTATTTCACAGTTTGTTGAAATGTAAATACGTGTGGTCTTGCTTGCAAATGATTATTTGATAATTTGTATCAACTGGTGCTTATCAAGCCCGACTGTAAGATACAGAGAAGTTATGGAGTTAGTGACTGGCCCCTGACTCCCTGAGACACCAGTCAGCTGGGGAGAATTCTTTAATGCCAGTTTCAGATTTGCATGGTAAACAACGCTCCATGCCTTCTTACAGCTCACATATTCTTGTTACCTGCCCCCTCAGTGGTCTCAGAGCCTTGGAGGGTGAATTAGTCAGGGTTCTCTAGAGCGATGCTTCTCAATCTTCCTACAGTTCCTCATATGGTGGTGATCTCCAACAATAAATTATTTTCATTGCTACTCATAACTAAATTTTCTATTGTTATGAGTTATAATGCAAATATCTGTGCTTTCCAATGGTGTCAAAGGGGTACCAACCACTGCTCTAGAAGACCAGAACTGATAGGGTGAATATAGATATATTTTTAAAAAGACTTGTTTGAGTGGAGTACAGGCTGTGTGGCTAGTTCCAAAATGGTTGTCTCTTGATGGAAAGTCTAAGATCCAACAGTTGTTCAGTCCATGAGGCTAAATGTCTCAGTTGGTCTTCAGTTGGTCATTGGAATCCTGAAGAATAGGGTTTTTTTTTTTCTTTTTTAAGTCTTTTTTCAAAATTGAAAATAAATTTTCTTCATAGCATATGTTATGACTAGAGTTCTCCTGCCTGCAGTTGCTCTAGGATCTCCCCACAATTCATCCACTGAAATCAAAACCTTCTCCTTTCCTCTATCATTAGAATATATGCATCTAGTCTGGTAATGGCCTTTCTTGGTCCAGGGTGGGCAGAGGTCCAGACACACAGACATGCTGCTCTAGACCCCTTAGCCACTCACCGCTGCTCAGGCCCCCACAAATATCTCAGAGGCTTATATTAACTTCATGCTGTTTGATCTATGGCTCAGACACATTGCTATCTAGCTCTTACACCGTAAATCAACCCATTTCTATTAATCTGTCTGCCATGTGGCCCGTGGCTCACCTGTGTTCCTTACATGTTGCTCTTTTGGGCTTAGGGCTTGGTCTGTCTTTGACTCCGCCCTGCTTCTCCTACCTATGCTGTGATTTTCCCTCCTACTTTTTCTATGGTGTCTGTCATGGGCCAAAACAGCTCCTTTATTTAAAGATTAATATTCACAGCATACAGAAAGTTATTCCAATATCAATCTAGAATGATAATGATAATAATATACCTGAATAGGAAAAGTAGTATATTCTAATACCAGGAAAGGAGTGCTTCAGCAGCAGGATAGATGACCAAATAGAGTAGGGGCAAACATCAAAAAAAAAAAGGGTTCTTTATACCATGTCTATATAGCTGCCACTAGAAGTTGTGGCTCAGATTGACGGTGGGCCTTTCTACCTGGAATGATCCAATCAGAAGTCCCTCAAAGTTTTGTTCATCTGTTTGGGTTCTGATTGACTACAGGTGTAGTTTGTTGACAACCTAGACTAGCTGTTAGGATCCATGACTTCTAACTTGTGTTCCTTTACTTAACTCCCTGTTTCTAGAACATTGTATATGGAGAGTACAGTTACTTCGTTTTTCTTAAAAGTCAAGTGAGAAAAAGGAGAAACAGCAGTATCCAAAAAAAAAAAAAAAACTCTTAATAGCTTTTATGACTTTTGATTAAAAACACAATATTTGGAAGCAGTTTTGTCAGTATATTGTGTAAATTAAAGCTGTCATAGTTGTGTGGTGTCCTAACTAGGGCCCTCAAATCTGTTGGCCACAGGTTTTGTCTAAGTTTGAAGTTGTAGATGTGAATTTCCTTTGTGGTGCAGGTTTTCATTCTAATCAGACAGCTGGTTCTCTTTATATCAGCCTAACCACTATTACATTAGGCTACACAGCTTCTCTGACCCTTTTATCACGATACATACAAAATCCATACCTGAGTAGGACTTTTTGCTATAATCCTTCCCAGAAATCTTACTAACATCCCCTGGCAGTGTCTAATTTTGGAATGCAATCAGCATCAATGACAATTGTCTCTATTCCTCTAGGGGCCACTTGAGCCTCCTTTGCCAAGGTCTCCTTGGGAGATGTTCCCTGCACAGCAGTAGGATTTTACATAGACTTGGGGCATCTGACAGCTCTTGCTTTTATTCTCACAAAGTATTCTTGTTAACATTTATGATTTCTTATTCTTAGCTCTTTAGATACACTTGTCCATCTTTCTAATGAGTCTCTAAATCTAGAAATCACTCACAGGTTAGTATTCTTTTTTCTGTATATAGCCTTTTTTTTTTTCAAGAAGATTTCCAAGGCCACCATGTAAGTTATAGAACCACCATCCAAGTGCAAATGGTACAGTTATGAAAATGTTTTGGTGAAGCATTCTGAAAGTAGCATTTTTGAGCAAATGTCTGGTGATCACAGAAGCCTACACCTCAGAAGATTCTAAACCAAACTGATAGGCAATATTTAACGCAACATAGAAAGATTTTATCCTTAGTCACAATTTTTCTGGCTGTCTCAGTCTACATATTTTTACAAGACCTCTACATGTATTTTTCAACGTTCATGAACTCGGTGAGTCTACCTGTAGTGCACAAGGAAATAATCACCCATTCTTTGGGAGGCTATGCCTTTACTCTGTCTATTCCAGCTGAATGAACTGTTTCTGCACAAAGGAGAGAACTGTATGTGGTCTACTTAGGGGACAACTGATCACCATTTGTTAAAGTAACCTATTTAGCATATGTCATTTTATACACGAGTGATGTTTATTATATTAAAAACTCTGAACACTGCATGTATTCAGAGCACAACTGCCGTCAGTATCAACCAAAGCCCAAATATTTTTAACATTAACACACCATTGTTTTATTCAATCACTGGACACGGTTCTCACCTGCAGGTCCCCTTTCCAGTCTGTTATGGAAGGGCTGTAGAAGCTCCCACCCCTGAACACATCCTGTGACTATTTTTCAGGACCACAGTAATAATCAATATTATCTCTTTGTTCTTGGGCTTGTGTTTGTTTTCTTTGTTTCTTTGGACCTCTAGTTACTGGCTAGCCAGTCCTTAGGATTTCCAAGGACTCATCAGCACTAAATCTGGTCTTCATTTTTTTGCTTACATTTTGTTTTGTTTATTATCCACTTCCCCTAATGGCAATCGCATGATGTAAATATACCACATTGAGAGTTCTCTGATTTTCATCAGAGATGTCCATTATTTCTGTCCAGTCCACTCAGAAATCAAATCCTACCATAGGACTCACTAAAGCCAATGAAAGTATAGGAATCTTTAGGGTTCTGATAAATTGACCTCACTCCTGTAATGAAGAGAAACTTACTGGACTGCTGAAATGGGATGAAATATCCCTTTCACCTTTGTTCTTCAGCTTATCTATTTTTTAAAATATTCGACTCATCTCTTGGGTTCCACATTTTTGGATACCTGGAAAAGCTCTCTAAGCATAGATTTGAAGTATAATAGTTTTTCCTTTGTCTCTTGCCAACTAAAAACTATAAAAAATAAAATTTTTTGTATTGTTTTTGTTTTTTGAATCATGCTTATTTTTTTTAAAAAGCAATTCCCAATGAGCAGCCTTATTGGCCCAAACTAATTTTTTTATGCATAGTAGTGGCTATATAAGTTTTGTAACATCCTTTTGACAACCACACTGTTTACTCTTATAGGACATAAAATTTGTTCTAAACATTTAACCTTGTTTAAGGGCATCCCTGTACTGTCTGCTCCCCACTGTTCAGCCAGGTTTGCCATGACATATCACACAAAGAAAGATGCCCCATTAGGATTTTCACCACACACTTCCCCAACCTAAAAGTTGAAAGTCTATAAAGATGCAAGAAATTTACAGAACACCAAATAGACAATACCTCCCAAAAAACACCTGCTTACCCAATAATAATCGTCAGTAAACCTACAGAGAAAGGAAAAAATATTAAGAGCTACAAAGTAAAAAGGTCAAGTTACCAATAAAGGCAGATCCATAAGAATAACATGAGATGACTCATTGCAAACAATGAAAGCAAGAAGGTCTTTTTCAGATGTTATACAGACACTAAAAGACCACATTTACCAGCCCAAATATTTAATCACCATAGGGAGAGTAAGCAAACTATTTTATGACAAATCCAGATTTAAATAACACCTACCCAGAAATCTGGTCCTACAGAAAGCCCTAGAGGAGAAATTCCAACCTAAGTAAGCTAGATATATCTATGAAACCACAAGCAATAGATAATCACACAGAGGGAAAACCCAAATAAGGGAAACATACACCATACCACCAAAAATAGCAAGAAATATCAATCACTGGTCATTAATATCTCTTAATATTAATGAACTCAGTTTACCTACCAAAAAGACAAGTTAACACAATGGACACAAAAACAGAAGCCATCCTACTGCTACATAGCAGAAACACACCCCAAGTTCAAAGATGAACACTGGCTCAGAGTAAAGGGTTGAGAAAAAACTTTCCAATTAAATGGACCTAAAAAACAAGTTGGTGCAGTTATCCTAATATCTAACAAAATAGACTTCCTACTAAAATCCATCGAAAGACATCTGGAAGAACATTACTTATTTATTGCAAGAAAAATCCACCAAGATGAATTCTCAATCCTTATGATTTATGTCGCCAAAATAAAAGTACCCACATATGTATAAGAAACATTACTAAGGTTTAAATCTTGTATCAAACAGCACCCATTCATAGAGAGAGACTTAAATACCCTACTCTCACCAATGGATAGGTCTACCAGACAGCAATTTAAGAGAGAATTGAGGGATGTAACAGGTGTTATGACTCAAGTGGACTTAATAGATATATACAGAACTGTTCAACCAAACAGGAATAATTCTTTTTCTCAGCACCCCATTGAACTTTCTCTAAAATTGAACACATACTCGGTCATAAAGCAAATATCAGTAGATAACAAAAAACATAATGGAAGGTGCCTAGGGATGAGAAGGATAGTAAAAACATATGATTAGAAGATTAAAGCTGATTCAGTAAGTCTTACCCAAATCTTTACTTATGCCAAGCAATTTTTTTAAAAGTGCAATATCATCAAAATGACTCTAAGAGTCCATATACTGTCATAATGGACAAGATTAGAAACACAGGTGACAGCTTATGATGGGGAGGATATGGAGCAAGGGGGAAATGATGGGAGTACTGACTGGTACAGGCACTTTGGAAATCAGCCTGGCAATTTCTCAGAAAACTAGATGTCAACCTTTCACAATCACTGCCATAGTGAACTTGGGCAAATACCAAAAGGATTTTCCATCATACTACAAGAAAAACTTACTCAGCTATACTCATAGCAGTTTTATGTATAATAGAACCTGGAAACAACCAAGATATCCCTCAATCTATGAAATGGACAAAGAAAATGTGGCACATTAACACAATAAAACATGACTCAACTTTCAAAAACAAGGAAACCAGGGAACTTGAAGGCAAATGGCTGAAACCAGAAAAACATTCTCCTGAGTGAGGCAATCTAGACTGAGAAAGACTAACACAGTATGTACTAATTCATAAGTAAATATTCGGTGAAAAATAAAAATAATTATATTATAATCTATAGAATGAGAGAGACTAAGTAACAAGAATGGTTCATGGGGCTACTCAGATGTCCCTGGGAAGGAGAAATATAAAGTTTTTATGAATGGACTCAGAGGAACATAGTAATGGGCATAGGCATGATTGGGTTGTAGGGAAAAAAAGGGAGAGTTGTGAGGGGGAACTTCTGGAAGTGAATATTTTGGGGTTGGGTGGAAACCTTATGCAGGGTATCTCCAAGGTGTCTATGAGGTGGACCCCAGTTTAGACTCTTAGGAATAGCATATAAGTCGCTTGAAGTGACCATCTCCTGTGATTAGAATGCCTGGGTCAATTTTCATCAGAGAAGAATCATCCAGTAACTGATTGAGGCAGATACAAACCCACAAGCAAACATTTGGTGGAATTTGGAAAACCCCATGGAGGAGGAAGAGGAGAGGAAAGGGTTATTGTGATAAAGCTTAAATAATCAACTGATCCGTGGTCCTAGGGGCTAGCAGAAACCGAACATACAACGAGGGATGCTGCATGGTACTGACCTAGGCACTTTACATAGATAAAACTATTGTGTAGAATGGTCCTCTTGGGGGACTCCTAACAAGGAAAACAGAGGCTGTTTCTCACACTTTAACTCACTTTTCAGATGCTATTTCTCATACTTATTACCTTGCCCAGGCTTAAAACTTGGAGAAATGTTTAAGCATATATCAACTTGATTAGCCATGTGTTGTGGATACTCATGGGCTATTTGCCCCTTTCTGCATTAAAACAGAGGAGGAGTGGTTTGTGATGACTCAGAGTGGATGGAGGGAGGGACTGAAAGGGGAGAAGTGTGAAGGCTGAGACTGGGATATAAAATAAATAAATGAATAAATTTTTTGATTTAATGTACAGCATCTTATATGTAATTTGGAAGTGGCAAACTCTGAATGTAAGCAGAAAGCCAAGTCAGAAAATATGGAAAATATAACACTGAATAACTCCAGCACAGCTACCTAAGAACAAATAACCACAGCCAAGACAGGAAGAGTCAGGTCCCATGTAATTACAATTATTACTCTTTAAATGCACTGGATATAGCCTCAGATAGGCCTTGAAAATTTTATTCCTAGACAAAACACATAAGGGAGCATAAGAGAGAGAGAGAGGGAGAGAGAGAGAGAGAGAGAGAGAGAGAGAGAGAGAGAGAGAGAGAGAGAGAGAGAGAGAGAGAGAGAGAGAGAAGAGACAGGCAGACAGACAGACAGAAGCAGAAATAGAGAAATCAAGAACCTGGTGCACAAAAAACTTTGATTGTTTTTAGAAAATAAATTATTCAAAAATGGTTGCAAGATAGCTCTCTATGATTATCCTTCAGGTCACATTTCTAATTAGAATTCCAGATGAGTTACCCAGTATTCTGAGAATGGTTATAGATGTGTATAGTCAGTCCATTAGGATCTAACCATTGTTTTAGCTTTTACAGGATCCCAAAGAGATGCCTTTGCCCTTAAGTCAGCAGGAAGCAACCTTATGAAAGACTAAGCCCCCTTTCCCAATAAGTTTGTGCTCTCAAGGTTGTGGGTAATCATTGTTCTGATAGAATAGTTATGTTAAAATTTGGTTGAGGACAGAACAATAATATAGCCTCAAGGATCTCTTTTGAAGAAGAGAAAGGGGAATAGATAGGATAGATAAAGATAGATTGTTCTACCTACAGATAAACAATTTTTAGTCAAATATATGGGCTAAGCTAAAGACAATTTGCACTGGCATAGATATTTGTATATTGAGACAAGTGTGAAATCATTTTATATTTTTAATTGAAATAATTTGTACATTGGTACAAAGTTTAATCTGAAATTGCTTAGTATAACCAAAGCAAGTTGTACATCGATATAAAACCGAATCTGTAACTTTTATGTAAAATTGAATCTGTAATTGATATATTTTATATACACTTCTACCTCTGTTTAAAATATTTGCACATTATTGTCATGTCCACTATACAATTTCTATCTCCATTTAACTATACTAGATATGATGTATGATTGCACTAGTTATGATATATGCACAAGATGTTTTATATACTTCTGTTTAGATGATATGTACGTATATACATGTCTAAAATACTGTGGCCACTTTACATGGTATATATACCCCTGGCTAATGTTTGACAGTCATACTAAAAGTCATTGTTCAGAGATTATACACCCCTTACATAGGTAATCTAATTTTATAGTACAGGTTTTAATCCTTAGGACGATAAAAACTGCAGTTAACATTACTTAAGGTGCCATGTCACAGTCATCTCAGATACAGGTTAGAATATCATAGATAGACAGGAGTCTTCAACCATTTCATAGACTCAGAGAATATGGCATTTAACATTTGGAATTCGGCCTCGAGAGACACATGACGACTCCTGGTGTCACTGCTCCTTTCCCGAGATGGTGTTGAGCATCAAGGACACTCCTTTGGAGTTTGTCCTTTTGGCAGAGAATAGCCAGTTGGGTAAAGAACTACCCTTACCTTGATTTCTGACAGTACACATATGATGTTCAAGATGGATGAACAAGATGACAGATGGAGACTGACGAAACCTGCCTGGACACTATTAGGCATATCCCAAAAATGCACATTCTTACCCTGAGGACATTAGCTCAACTATGTTCATAGAAGCATTAGTTATAACAGCCCAAACCTGGAAACAACCTAGATGCCCTTCAAATCAAGAGTAGATTATAAAATTGTGGTACATTTACAAAATGGAGTGCTACTTACTGGTAAAAAATATGACAACCTGAAATTTGCAGGGAAATGGTTGGATCTTAAGATGTCATCCTAAGTGGGTTAATACTGACCCAGAAAGACAGACATGGTATGTACTCACTCATAAGTAGATTTTAGACATAAAACAAAATACAATCAGGCTACACTCCACATTTTTCAGAGCATCTAGGTAACAGGAAGAACTTTAGATCTCCAAAGATCCCCATGGGAAGAGGAAAGAGAGATTTCCTGAGTAAATTGGGTGAGGGAGCAAGGTGAGGTAGAAAGAGAACATGGGAGAATGGGATGGGTAAGAAAGCAAAAGAGAGGGAGAACAAAATTTCTTGATAGAGAACCCCTCGGTGGGCTTAGAAAAAAGCCTGGCACTAGGAAAAATACCCAAGAATTTAAAAGAGGACCCTGTCTAGAGCTCCAAGCAATAGTAGAGAGGGTGCCTAATAGTCCTTATCCTATAACCAAATGAAGGACAACCCTAATTTTAGTAATAGAACCTCCATGTTACAACTGATGAAGGCAGAAGCAGAGATACTTAGATAAGCACTGGGTTGAGCTCCAATTCCAAAGGAAGCTAGGGAAGAGAGAGTATATAAGCAAAGGTATCATGATCATGATGAGGAGACCCACAGAGATGGCTCACCCAAGCTCTTGGGAGCTCACTGACTCTGAAATGACAGCTGAGGAGCCTTCATGAAAAGGAACTAAACTTTCTGAATGTAGATGACAGTCAAAGGGAATGGGAAGTTTGTGGAGCCTCTTCAAGTCTGGTGCATGCACTGGCTTCTTGGAGGCCATCCCCTATAGATGAACACCTTAATCAGCCTTGATATTGTGGGAAGGGACCTGGTCCTATGCTAACTGTTTATGTCAGTTCAAACTGGCTCACTTTAAGAATCCTTACCCTCCCTTGGGGATTGGATAGAAAATGGTGTGGGGTAGTCTGAGGAAGAATTGGGAGTAGGGGAGGGAGGGATAGCAGTGGGAAAGAAAAACTTTTTAAAATTAAAAAACCCCAAACACCCAAACAAACAACAACAATAATATTATCATTGTATATGAGAAAAAATGTGCTGGATTATGTCATTTTATTTTCTATCAATCAAGTCATGTAATAACGTTCATATTGCATCATCAGTTATATGAATAGCTTTAATAAAATGAAATTTCCTATAAGACAAACTTGCCTATTTAACAATTCTGGTTTTCCTAGTGCTATCTGTGAGAGCAAACCCATTTATGTGTAGTGGATTTATGATGTTACATTGTAAATAATAATCCCACCTAAGAGTTTAATAGAACATTCTGATTGGCCAAAGGCAGACAGGAAGTGTGGGCGGGGCTGCCAGAGTAAGAAAACTCTGGGAACAGGGAAGAACAGAGCAGAAATGTCACAGAGACTCCAGAGTTGCCAGACAAGCCAGAAGAAGCAGAGGACAATTATGCTGCTCTGAGAAAGGTACTGAGGTACATGGCTGAGCAGGATAAGAATCATGGGTGAGCTTAAGGGTAAAGAGTTATCAAGTTATATGCCTTGGCCTTTGGCTGATCAGCCTAAAATTAATATAAGCATCTGTGTGTCTCTGTGGGTCTGTGGGTCTAAATTGTGAGGCTAGGCACAGAAGTTCAGGCCAGAAACCTCTGACTACAATTATGCTTCCTCTGAATTACATTTCTATCTTCCCTATAAACACTTCTATATACCCAAATCTATGTTCTTCAAATTTATTGTCTCATTTCTTGTTACTATTTTTTACCACATGCATGGAAGTACACACACGTGCACACATACACACACACACACACACACACACACACACACACACACACACACACACACTTTCCTGGGAAAGACTGCCTCTACAACTCCACTTTATTTTTCACCTACAGTTCTTTGTATAGTTTCGTATTCTTATAAGTTTTTTATTATGCAAATTGGCATGAACATGGACTTAAACAAACATGATTAAAACATGGGTGCACTTTGTTTTTACTGGCATAATGTCCATGGACAGTTGATGTTAATGGTCACTAAGTAGCAGATTCTTACAAAAAGATGTAAAATAATGCTAAAATTTTTAAGTTTATTGTTTAGACATAGAAGAAATATATTTAAAATTAAAAACAAGGTGCAAAATGGGTCTACTCTCATCTACTAGTATTGCATTAATGTTTACAATAAATATTACTTAAACAGTGATCATATTACCCCAAAACAACCTGACATAACAGTAAAATATTCTTAAGTATCTGGAGTAGTTTTGACTAGGTATGATTTTATAGCATTATTCTTTAATTTGGTTAACAAAGCTTTATTGCATAAGCCATTCCTAGTAGGAATCTTTTCTTACTAATTATATATAATGTTTATATTAATGTCTCTATAACATTTTATCATAGTTAATTTTCCAACAAATCATGTATGTCTATTAAGTTCATATATAGATACAGTTTCTAAATTTATAGGAAATATATGCTTCCTGAAAGGGGATTTTCTTGTATTTACTAAGCTTTGAAAACTGAGGGCTTTAAAGTGTGCAAAAGCATTGTCTTTGTATGAAGTATGAAGACTAAGAGATATAATTACTTTGAGACACCATAAAAATGTATAAGATTGGCCATTATATTAATTTTCTGATTGATTCTAATATTAGAGCATCTGGTAAATAATTTTTGACATTCTTAACATTTGAAAATTTAGTCATAAGAATTGATTCTATGGTGAGCCTGAAGATTTGGGTTACAAGTAAAGAACTTGGCACTTTCTTTACTTCTGATAGATGTATCAAGAGATGGATACTGCTGTAGGCTTTAAAATTTGAGTCATGGGTAAAGAACTTCCCACATTCTTTCCATCTATAACATCTGTCACTAGTGTGAATGCTGTGATGAGCATGAAGATGTGAGACCTAGTTAAAACACTTTCCACATTCTTTATGTTTGTAAACCTTCCTTTTGTTTCGATTCTATGGTGAGCATGAAGAGTTGGGTTATGCGTAAAAGATTTGCCACATTCTTTACATTAGTGAGGTTACTCACTAGTATGGATTCTATGATGGACATAAAGATGTGAGAGGTGGGTAAAGGACTTGCCACATTCTTTACATTTGTAAGGGTTGTCACCAGTATGGATTCTGTGATGAGCTTGAAGAGTTGAGTTTAGGGAAAAGGACTTGCCACATTCTTTACATTTGTAAGGATTGTCACCAGTATGGATTCTGTGATGATTTTGAAGAGTTGAGATTTGGGTAAAGGACTTCCCACATTCTTTACATTTGTAAGGTTTGTCACCAGTATGGATTCTGTGATGCTTTTGAAGAGTTGAGATTTGGGTAAAGGACTTCCCACATTCTTTACATTTGTAAGGTTTGTCACCAGTATGTATTCTGTGATGCCTTTGAAGATTTGAGATTTGGGTAAAGGACTTGCCACATTCTTTACATTTGTAAGGTTTGTCACCAGTATGGATTCTATGATGGACATAAAGATGTGAGACTCTGGTAAAGGACTTGCCACATTCTTTACATTTGTAAGGTTTGTCACCAGTATGGATTCTGTGATGCCTTTGAAGATTTGAGATTTGGGTAAAGGACTTGCCACATTCTTTACATTTGTAAGGTTTTTCACCAGTATGGATTCTGTGATGCCTTTGAAGATTTGAGATTTGGGTAAAGGACTTGCCACATTCTTTACATTTGTAAGGTTTGTCACCAGTATGGATTCTGTGATGAGCTTGAAGAGTTGAGTTTTGGGTAAAGGACTTGCCACATTTTTTACATTTGTAAGGTTTGTCACCAGTATGGATTCTGTGATGAGCTTGAAGAGTTGGGTTCTTGGTAAAGGACTTGCCACATTCTGTATATTTGTAAGGTTTGTCACCAGTATGGATTCTGTGATGAGCTTGAAGAGCTGAGTTTAGGGTAAAAGACTTGCCACATTCTTCACCTCTATAAGGTTTGTCACCAGTATGGATCCTGAGATGGACATGAAGTTGTGAGACTTTGCTAAATAACTTTTTACATTCTTCACATTTGTAACATTTGTTATCATTATGAGTTCTACAGTGGCCTCGGAGAGCTGAATGATGACCAAAAATTTTGCTATATTCTTTACATTTGTTAGGTGTTTTTCCTTTATGGGTTCTCTGGTGTCTCCTAAAGTTTGAGTAGTTCTGAAGACATATGACACACTCTTCACATGTATATAGCTTACTTACAATATTAGTTATTTTATTTATAGTCTCATTTGAGGTGTTTCTGAAATACATTTTATATTTGTTGGCATTCATCCAAGGATGGATTTGATGGTGTCGCCTACGAATTAAATTTCTGAACTCACCTCTGTTGCATTTGTATGCCTTCTTTCTGGTTTCAGGACTCTTCTGCTTAGTATAACATAAATATTCATTGAAGTACTTTGCAGATTCCTCATAGTTTAATTTTTTCTCAACAATATATAATTTTTCATGTCTTAAGTATTGTGTAGAGTTTATGTAGCATTTTTTAAGTAAATTAAATTTGTATGGTTTCTTTCCAGGATGGAACAGTAGAAAACCTAGATTTAAGAAAGAAAAAAATTTTAATATAAGTTTTACTATTTAGTATATGGTCCACATTCCCAAGTTCCTTGAATAATTTTTGAATAGAAATAGAACACATTCATAAGAAAGTATGTAAAGTAAGTTCATAACCCAATAGTAAATATGCTCTCATAAAATTATAAATTTTTAAAAGGGAAGCACTTCACCTGTGTGAACCAAAGAAGAAAATAAATTAAAGAAATTTAATAGGAAATATATAATATTAATACAGAAAAAACGACATGTATATGAAAAATTAATTAGTCTTTACTGTCCGCAGACAACTGTGCATTCCAAAATAATTGTTCACAAAATTTTGAAACTTCAGGAAAATTCTATAGGACTAATTATTTTATCAAAAGAGAATTTATGCTGCATTTTCCTCTTATTCAAATGGACTATTTCATACACTATATTCTGATAATTGTCCCCGCCTATGAGTTTAATAAAAAACACTGATTAGCCAAAGGCAGACAAAAAATATAGGTGGGGTACCAGGCTAAAAAGACTCTAAGAACAGGCAAAACAAAACAAAATGCCAAAAAAGCCAAAAAACCAAAAGACAACTATACTACTCTAAAAAAAAAAAAAAAAAAAAGTACCTACCTGCATGGCTAAACAAGATAAGAGTCATAGGTTAGTTTAAGGGTAAACAGTTAGCAAGTTATGTGTCTGAGCTTTAGGCCCATCAGCCTAAAACTATTATAAACATCTATGTGTCTCCACAGGTCTGTGGGTCTGTGGGCCTAAACCTTGAGGCTAGGCCCAAAAGTCCAGGACTGAACCCTCATACTACAAATGTTGCCCAACGTAAGGCAAAATATACCCACATAAAGCAATAAAAAACTTAAAAAATAGTCTAAAACTCCAAACAACTTCTAGGTCGTCTCTCTCACTTGAGTCATAATACAAAAACACCCTAATAAGACATATAAACTTAGACTACAATAACAGACTTTTAAAATACTACTTAAAATATAAAATAATTTGTTCCTAAAGTCTCACAAAACCCTCAATATACACAAAAATTATAAATTATATATTTAAAGTTTTCTTTATAAAATAAAAAAACCCAAAATCAAAAATAACTTCCTAATAACAATATTTTCTTCAGTCAGCCCAGGGGCAAACAGAAGCTTAACTTTTTAAAAAAAATTTCCTAATTCAGCCATAAGGACAAAACACTTATAAGTTTTTTAAAAAGTCATACTGTTTAATACTTAAATAAAGTTTATAAACAACACATAACAAAACTTTACTTAATAATTATATAAACCTTAAAATTCCCTAAAACACCTAAACTAAAAAAGTAAATTCTATAAAATTAATCCAAAATCTAAATAAAGCAATCCATCCATCCTACCAACCTTTAATCCTTAGCCAAAAATCTTAACAAATTAAAAATATGTTCAAAAAACAACAAAAAATGTAAAAATGTAAATAAAATCAGTCAATCTAGTCAAAAATATAAACAAAAATATAATCAAAACCCAAAAAATAATTAAAAAATAAATATACAACAAAAACAATTTTTAAAATAATCTGAATAATTTAAAATATATTAAAAACTTAAAAAGTAAAGCCCTTAAAAATAAACTAAATAATAAACCACATAAAAATTAAAAATACAAAACATGTCTAAATACTATATATTATTGTCTTATCATTAAACTTAACTAAAAATACCTTAATAAAAACTACCAAAAATTAATTATAAATACTATTAAATTAATTAAACCTATAGTTTTTATAAATAAATTTACTTTAAACTAAAATTCAAAAATATACTACTTTAAAACTTTTTCTTATTATTTCCACAAAAATAAAAAAGTATAAATTTATTCATAAATAAAAAACACAAAATTTTATAAAGAAAACCTAAAAATCTCCAATAAAAATAAAGAGCCCAAATTATATTGTTCCATTATGAATAGTTATACCTGCTTATTAGTTTAATAAAAAACACTGATTAGCCAAAGGCAGACAAAAAATATAGGCGGGGCTACCAGATTAAAAAGTATCTAAAAACATACAAAACAGAAATAAGTCAAAAAATCCAAAAAGCCAAAAGACAACTATACTACTCTAAAAAAAAAATACAGAGCCACATGACTAACCAAAATAAAAGTCATAAGTTAGATCAAAGATAAAGAACTAGCAAGTTATATGCCTGGGCCTTAGGCCAATCAGCCTAAAACTATTATAAACATGTATGAAAGTAAGTAGATGTTCCTATAACAGTTTGAAATCTATAATGACCAAATATAAGGTTGGGTTGTTTTATTGTTGAACATCTATTGCTGAGCATTGATTGGGACTGCCCATAGAAGTATTGTTTTTGTCCCATTGGTTCTGTTTGTAAGTAGTGTTCAAGAACTTTTGCTTCGGTGTTTACAAGGCAAATTGTCTGTCACTTAATTTCTACAAATCTTTGTGTGGTTTAGGCCTAATGGAAATATATGGACAAAGTTTCTCTCACTTATATTTTGAGAAAAAATTTCAGGAGTATTCTTGTTATCCTAGAAGAATTCTTAATATTTAAATTTTAATCTACTAACATTATTCTGCTGTAGTAAGAAGTTTCTGGTCCTGCCTATCCCTGAGATCTGGACCAGCAGTCCCAAATAATCTTATATTAATTACATGGTGTTTTGCCTATGCCTCAAGAATATTATCTTACTCTTAACAAACCCATGATAAGCTTCATTGCTTAATACCTTTTTTCAAAGAAGTATTCTCATCCTGCATTCTCTTTGTCTCTGGCATCTGCTCTGCTCTTTCACTTCAGAGTTTTCTTAATCTGGTAGCCCAACTAGTACTTCCTAATGGCCTTCTGGCCCTATCAGCATTTTATTAAACAAGTACAAGGGACAAATATCTGCAATTCACAAGGGCATAATCACACAACATTCTGCTACGCTAATATAGTATTAAATTCTTTTCTTTCTTATTATAGTTTCCCAACATATTGTTGCATGTCTCAGCTTTTGTCCAAGAAGTATTTTACAGAGTTGGACAGTTGAAACAGAGACCCAGATGTAGGTTATGGTGCAGGCGAAAAAAGTTCAGGATTAGTTGTTATATCTATAGGAAACCCCTTCCCTGCAATGCTAAGAGTTCATTTAGTACAGAGTAATAAAATATGGTAAGGTCGAGGCTGATGAATGACAAGGAATTAATGATTTCTGAATATCAATAAGTAATAACTTTTTTTCAGAAATAATTCTTTATAATTTTGTCTGAACTCTAAAGACAAAGAAAGAACTATTCAATCTTCAAAAATAAGTAGAGCTATAAAACTTTTATTTCCTAATCTAATGTGCTATTACACAACAATGAAAAGTAATATTGGCATGAGGTTACAAAAGCAGACATAAAATGAAATAAAGAGATAATCTATTACACACAGTCAAAATGCTATTTGAATGTTAGTTTTCATTTTTCGTATAATAAAATTAAGGATTCACTAACATTTAAAAATGTGGCAATGAATCTACGACCATCCTCTTTATATCTTTTTAAGGGCGGTTTAAAAGTTCATTTTTCAGATAATTTTAAGTCAAGATGATCTTGGCAAACTATTACAGGTGTTAACTCTTTCTTTATATGGGTCTCATGCATTTTCCATTGCTTCAATCCAGCTTACCTTTTCCTTTGCCTTCTGCCTCTGTTATGATCATATTCCATAGCTCCTTGCTTTGTTCAAGAGCTTTGATTAGCCCTGGTTCTGACAATGAAAGTCCTGTGTATTAGGAGAGACATATGACCATATTTAGAGAAAATAGCGAAAGTACATTAATTACTCATATACCATGGAATTGATGGAATAAAAGTTTAAGTATGCAAATTTCCTAGTTACACTCTTCGATTTTAAATTATTCAAAAACCCTTGTTAACAGTGTACTCGAGTTTCTTTTAAAATTACTACTGAATCAGAAAACAGGCATGTTAGAAAACATTATATAGATTAAAATATAATGTATGAAGTGGTCTGAAAAGTAAAATACACTATAAAAGGTTTTAGGATGTTTTTCAGTTCCAGAAAAGGTGAGTATAATGTCTAGATAAAGTTACATCAAATTTTGAGCTCTACATGATGAACTCAAAGGTTTTTTAAAAATTAAAGTAGCATGTGCGAGTCAGGCAGGGATTTGAGATACATCTGTAAAACATACTTGAGAGGAACAACTATATCAAACAAAATCATAAAAGAAAAGTGGTCTCACCTAGAGAAACCAGGTTGCTGTAGTTTTCCAACATGACATCTCTGTACAAAGCCCTTTGTGCAGAGTCCAAACATTCCCATTCTTCCTGGGAGAAGTTTATGGCCACATCTTCAAATGTCAATACACCCTGTCATAAAAACCCCCAGTTTTATAATGTGCCCAGGTACAAAGTTGTTTTTAAGAAAAAGAACATTTTAAGGCAAAATTCTTAAGGAAACATGAATAATGTGTATAACTTATTTTAAAAGACATACTTTAAGATGATATCTATAATAACAAAACTCTATCCTGAAAATACAGAAATGCAAATGATATTGTTGAGGCAATACAATTAGTTCAGTCATAGGTGTTTGGGTGACAAGCTCTCATGGGTGGTCATGTCTTCATATGTGACCACTTAAAAAATTAGGAGAGGAATTATATGCCTTTTTATATGGTCAGAGAAGAAGCAAGCAGTGGAGAAAGAAGGAAGGCTTGTGGTTGGTTCTCATTGCTCTTGGGCAAAATGGCAGGACAATGGCAGCTGTATCAGCAGTGACATCTAAATTGTTTGATATTTGTCAATGTGTTAGTGCATTGCACCCCTCAATAAATTCTTGACCAGACTTCTGTGGGTTCTCATTTCACATGGTCACACCATCATAGGTGGTAGATTCACAGGCTGCAATGGTACTTATGAATGAAAGGCAAAGTATTGTCATGTGTAGTTCTGGGCAAACTCAGTGTGATTTACCAACCCAAGCTCTTCATTCCAATATGCAAATTGCTACTTCTGAAACAGTAGGATTGAGTGATACAAGCTGTGGCAATATAACCATAATTGGATTAGCTTCCCAGATACGGTTGTGAAGCACGTGACAATATTAACATATTGAAGAATAAATGGAGATTTATCTTGCACATGGATGCAAGATATCAGTAGAAGAGACCAGGGAAGGAGTCACTCCTATGCCCTCCCAATCACACCACAGGTGCAGTGAGTTGGAGAGATAGGTTCCCAAGGCCAGATTAAGTACTGAGTGCTAATATGCAAAATATGTAAAAGCTGAAAAAATTAGACGTTAAAAAACCAAACAATACAATTAAAAATGGCTTTCAGACCTAAATAGAGAATTTTTATTCGAAGAATTTTAAATAGCTCTGAAATACTTTAAGAAACTTTCAACATACTTAACCATCACGAAAATGAAAATTAAAACTGCTTTGTGAATCAGTCATTCTGCTCAGAATTGTTAAGATCAATAAAACAAATGACAATTCATGCTGGCAAGAATCTAGAGCAATGGGAATGCTCCTCCATTGCTGACAAGGAGGAAAAATTTATGTAGCCACTATTGGAAGGAATTGGTAGTTTCTCAAAAATAATTGGAAATTGATCTACCTCAAGAGCCAGTGATACCACTTTTGGGCATATGTTCAAAACACGTTCCAAAATACCAAAGGACACTTACTCAACTATGTTCATAAGAGCTTAAAGCAGAATATGCAGAAACTGGAAACAACATTTATGTCCACCAAGAAAAAATGGTATATTTACATAAATTTGTATTACTCTGATGGCAGAAAAAAAAATGTGTGAGAGCCCATAAAGGTTCTAGCTTGTGGCTTGTTTCCTTTTTGACTCAAGGTTAGAAAATTCAAGTTTGTTTATCATCCAACAATGTAGCCTAATGGGATCCTTTGGCCAAAATATTGTTACCAGGTGTCTTATGTTTGAAAATTGAAGAAGTATTTATACCCCTCTGCATTTGTTCCTCCAATTTGCTTAGTATAAACAGCCAGAGGAAATAAAATTGAAGCAGCTGAGAATTCATTCAGTCCCCTCATGACCCTAAGTTCTCTCTCTCAGTCTCATTCTTTCTATATTTGTAATCTTTAATTCACACTCGTGTCTCCAGCACTGTACTTAATGATGTAACAGCACTGAAAAAAATAAAAATTGCAAGCAATTGGGTGGAACTAGAAAAAAAATATCCTGAGGGATACAGTCCAGGCTCAAAGAGACAAACAATTTTTAGTCCTTGTAAGGGGATATTAGCCATCAATAAAGGTTAACTACACTAAAATTCACAGATCTAGAGAAGTTAAATAAAAAGGAGGGTTCTAGGAATGATAGGTGAACCAGCTGGGAAGGGGAATAGAATATAGTTTGTGAAGGGACAGAGGGTAGATGTGCCTGAGAACAGGTTGGAATCACAATGTGGAGAGAGAAGCAAAATGTAATAGTTACATGGAGAGAAGACTGAAATAGGTGGGCATTTAAAGGGCAATATGGAAACTTAGTGCAGTGGAAACTTTAAACAATTTATAAGTTTGATGCTAGCAAGAACTACAAGTAATAAAGAATATAAATCATAAAACAGTTATCCTCTGTGATAAGGTTCAGTTCGCAGTGGTTGGGTTGAGGTCGGATACTATACCAGCCACAAAATCTATTAAAGTACAAGCTGTCCCTTTGGCAATATACAGTGGAGCTTGGTTGCTCTGAGAGTGTTTGAGTGCCCAACAAATGACTGGTCTAATCTAAAACCTACATGACCAGAGAGAGCACATGCCCAACAGTCCCTATATACATACATAAACTGATGTTTCAGAGACATAGGCTAGAACCAGACAGAAACACACACACACGCACACGCACACACAAATGCACACACACACACACACACACACACACACACACAGACATATATATACCCACACACACAAAGTCAATGAATTGATTCCTAATGTTATTTTGCAATAATCAAATGATCAAGGACTAACCCATGTGTCATCAGAGATGCTTCCTCACAAATATAATGGAGACAAAACAGAGAACCATAGCCAAAGAGATCAAGCTGAATAAACTCTGATGAAGAAGCAGAAAGAATTGCATGATCCTGAGATATTGAGGACTCCAGAAGAACACAGCCTACAGGAATAACTAATCAGGACATACAAGGGCTAAAGAGACTGAAGTGGCCATCATTAAGCCAGCATGGGTTTGCACCAAGCCCTTTGTTACATTCTGTCTTTATTCAGCTTGGGAGTTTTGTTGCACTCCTAAAAATAGAAGTTGTAGTGTTTCTGACTCTTCTGCCTGATCATGGGACCTATTTTCTCAATTGGGTTGCCTGTTTACCCGTGAGGATATATGCCTACTCTTATTGAATCTTGTAATGCCAAGTTTGGTTGAAATCCTAGGAAGCCTGCTATTTTCAGAATGTAAGTATAACAGTAGTGGAATTGAGGAGAAAAGGAAGGTAGTGAGAAGACTGGGAGAAAAGAAGCAAAATGTGGTTAGAATGTGTTGTATGAAAAAGTACATAAAAGAAAAAAATACAAAAGGCATATCACAGTTTAAACACTATGTATACAAAGAAGGAAACTTCTGAAAATTGTAAAGGAAAAAACAGAAGTCACATGTAAATGAAAACACAAAAGCTTATTTCACATTTGACATTTTGAAAGCCAGAAGAACATAGAGTAATGTATTCAAAAATCCAAAAAATCTAAAGGTACAGTTAAGCACCATGTCGTGAATAAAATGTGATTTGTATCCCCCACTTTCTTCAGTAAACAGGACATCAAAACAAAAGTAACCAAAATTACTAAATTAACAGACTTCACTCAGCAAATGTATTTAATAGAAATCTGTGAGATATTCTACCCAAACATCCAAGAATAGGTAATGTACTCACAACACACAGAATCTTATCTAAGAATGATCACATCCTGTGATAAAATTCAGATCTTTATCAATTCAAAAGATAGACATAACTCAGTGCACTTTATGTGATGACATTGCAAAAAGAAAAATCCCAAATATTTACAAAAAAAATACTCTCTAGTGAATGTGTAAACCTATAGAGATCAAAAAAGTCATTACTGAAAGATGAATGTATCAGAGAAAAAATAAAGGGAAAATCATTCTAGAACTGAATAAATATTCAAACACAAAATACCAAAACTTCTAAAATGCATTGAAGGCTGTCTGATGAAGAAATTTATAGCTCAAAGAGCCTACATTAAATTATCAGAAAGAGCACACATATGCGGCTTAAGCATGTAATATAAAAATTACAAAAAAGAACAAAACAAATTCAGCACCAGGTGGCAGAGAAAAATAATGAAAATAAAAGCATATCAAGGAAATACGGGTAATATAATTCAAAAAATCAAATAATCTCATTGCTGGGTTTTTTTGAGAAGACTCAAAGAAGAGAGTACTCAAAGTCGTGGACTGTTCTATACAAAGAACACTTCTACTATACTTAAGGAAAGTATCTACAGATAGTTCTTTAAAAAATATTAATAAATAAAAAAACAGATGAACCACTTACAAACAGTATTTATGTAGTTAGTAGCACTCTGAATCCAAAACCAGGTACACAACAACAATGATTTTACTGGCCGATATCCATGATGAACATGGATTCAAATTTGTTCAGTAATAAACCTACTAACAAGATACAGATATACATAAAAAGATTATAAATGATATAAATATGGTTTTATTCTTGAAATGGAGGAGTGTTTCATTATATACAAGTCAAATATCTAGCCAACCATAGAGATGGACTTAAAGGCAAAAGTCCTTTGATCATCTATATAGATACCTGTAATAAAATAGTTCTTAACAAGGAATTTTATAGGGAATATAGGACTAGGGGGAAAATGTCTAGACATAGTAAAAGGAATATATGCAAACCACAAAGTCAACATTATTTTAGACAGAAAAGAGATTGAAATGATCCTATTGTCAAAGGAGAAAGGGACGTCCAATATTTCTACTCCATTTAAACACTGTGCTTGAATTACTAACGGAAACAATAAGGTGATGAGAAGAAATTAAAGAGAGAGTAAAATAAAAGGAAGAGCCCAACCTTTTCTCTTTGGACAGGATATGACACATTATTAGAGATCAAAAGTGTCTAAAAGAAACTTCTAGAAATGATAAACTCAAAAATGTGGCAGGATATAGAATCAGCTTCTTTATAAATAAACAACAAAAGTACAGTGAAAGAGACTGTCAACATATTTCTATTTATAATTATATGAGAGAAAAATATTTATCTGGGGAAAAACCTAATGAAGAAAATGGAGAACATATACAATATAATATTTGCAACTTTGAAAAAAGATAAGAAAGTTACTTGAAAATGGGAAGAGACCCCATGCTTATGTGTTGATAGAAATAATATGAAAATGAGCATTTCCTTACAGATTTGAAGGAGTTCAAATCAAAATCCTCATTTCATTCCTCATGGGCAAATGAAAAAAGAACTGTCTTAAAATTGAAGAACCATGCCAAAAGAACTTAGATAGCCAATAAAACCATGGAAAAGGTAGGATTACCTTCCCATTGCATTAGATATTTTACAGATTGTTAAACCATGACACACTTCTGTGATTTCTCTGAATTATTCCCTAGAGGTGGAATGGAAACCCTCATTACTGAAGACA
This sequence comes from Phyllotis vaccarum, assembly GCA_033318265.1. Classification (NCBI taxonomy): domain Eukaryota; kingdom Metazoa; phylum Chordata; class Mammalia; order Rodentia; family Cricetidae; genus Phyllotis; species Phyllotis vaccarum. Next base: position 145,699,162 of record JARWLC010000003.1, on the reverse strand, counting down.
TTATGCATTTCAGACTTAAGGCAAGTTGTCCCTGAACTAGAACTGACCTGAATGCCTCCTGCAAACTTCCATGGTACCAGACTGCACTGTGCAAAGCAAATATCAGTCTTACCCCTCCCAACTCCTATGAACCACAACATGCACCAGCATGGCAAAATAACCCGAATAGCACGCTCTAGTCATGTATACATTGGTGGAAACTCACAGCCCTTTAGTTGTAGGTGTGGGCCACTGTACATGATGGAAAATGATACCTTGAACTGGAAACATGGCCACCTACCCATGGTTAGTGAACTCATACATCATGGAGAAAAATCTACAATTTCCACATTACTAAACCAGTATTATCTCTAGTTCTTATTTACAGTAGATGCCATTACTGAAAATCTTAACTAGAAACATAATAAATCAAAATTTAGAGCTGTAGAACCCACTCTGAATGGTTACCTCTACAAAATTATCCTCCGCCACAGACACACACATGGGCTCAAGAAATATTGGATAATTGAGACTAAAATAAAGTAATATCCAGAACATCAGTAAGTTTTCTATGATGCTGTTTCTCCAAGTAATGTCAGAAACAACACCCATAAATCTCATTATCATACCCGCCTAGAAAGAGGTAAAGGATGAAACCAATAGACATGTGAAAGTGGATGGAGACTTGTCAGAAACCCTCATTTTCACTCAATGAACTGTAAACAACTAAAATTTCTGAGAGCTGTAGAAATAATGTTCTCTTGTCAAAAGCACAGCAATTAATTATTGAATGGCAAACAATCAGACCTAAAAAATACACATACAATTAACAGTGTACAGACTAAATAGATTATACATACTAATATGTGTATATATGTTTATACACATATGTATAAAACAACAATTAATCATAAATAGAGGCTTTGATTTGGGAGAAGGCAAGAATGTGCACATGAGAGCTTCATTTTAATGTGAATTAAAGGATTAAAATTTTTAGAAGATAGACTAGAAAGGCATAGGCTTAAGCTGTGGAAAATAAAGGTGAGAAAAGGAAGTAAAATTAGAAATAAAATGGAAAAATAGATGTGAAACAAAAAGAAACATTGAAAATAATTAGGATGTGCTTCTAAAACTTCCCTTTCCATTAATTTCTCAATGCTGTATTTACATAATATGCAATATAATTAAAATATAAAAGCTATCATATCAATGAACAAAATTTTACATGTGTATTATTAAGCTAACCACAAATAGAAAAATCTTTAGAGAAACATAATCAAATATTATTCCCACATTTGACATCTTTTTATCAATAATAATAAGAATATTAAGGCTGACCAAAGCACAAAAGTTTCAATTGTCACAAAAATGTAACAGAAATATAGGCAGCTTAATTTTCTGCTATAAACAGCTAATGATAAAAAACTGACACCATTATTCCTCAGATTAATTTTTACATTAGAAAGGCATTGGCTGATATGAGCAATTTCATGAAGTCTCTGTTATTTGGAAACCAAAATCCAATAAAGAGATAAAAGTTTAATAAAATGTTATAATATATATAAAATATTAGAATACACAAGCTAACAAGTTTTAAAATAACAGCAAATGATCATTCTTTATGATCACTCACTCCATCACCCAGACCTTCAATAATGTCTCAGGCTCACCATCTTTTAATCAATGTAGTTGATATTTCATTAAATGGATTCAAAGAGAGATATGACCTGATGATGTCAATTGTTTAAGGAAGATGTGTTGACCCAATCCACTATCCTTTAAAAATAAAAGTCCTTTAAAACAAGACTCAAAGCATTTAAGGATGTGCATAATATATTTTTAGCCAATATTATTGCACTGATAAAATATTCAAACTATTTTCACCCAAATCAGGAAAATTGGATGGTTTTCCACATATATGTTTAGTATAGTGTTGTAGAGTTAATCAGAACAAAAACTAACTAACAAAAAAACAAATAGAAATGAAGAATAAAAGCCATAATTAGGAAATGGAGCATTCAATGTGTCCTGACTGAGGAAATTGTGATATTTTCTGAGACCATATACTGCACTAGAAAAATCGGTAAACCTTGAATACATACATACATACATAAATACATAAATACATACATACACACATACATACATATATATATATAGAGAGAGAGAGGGAGAGGAAGAGAGGGAATGAGGGAGAGAGATCCAGAGGCCAAATGAGATATCAACATTATAATCAGTATCATTTGTATATATCAAAAATATAAATGAAGAAAGCTAGTGAAGATTTTCTGTAGTATTAATTCTCCTATACTGACTTTCTGGTGATGCCTCATTTAGAATTTGTCTATGAACCACACTGCCTTGGAACCTTCTCCAGCTGCAGCACATATTCTGGTTTTCATTTGGTACAGAGCTCTTATTAAGGAATTTAACAATTTCATTACTTTAAGAGATATTCAATGTGAATTCATGTGATAAATAAGAGATTTCTTATATTAATCTTAATTGCAGAACTTGTCAAATACCAGATTAAATGCTTAAATTTTGTGTCAGGTATACATCAAACTCGTAATTTTAATTCTATACTGCATGTAAAACATATGAAAGAATTACATGCATGTCACCTTTGAAGTCTCATACATTCTCTCTAGATTAAACCTATGTTTCAAATTTACTGAGAACATTTCATAAGAGAATCATCTAATTCTAAAACTATGACATTAATTGAGGTTGTGGAGAGTAGGGAAAATATATAAATAAAATATTGTATGATGAATAAGAAATATACTCCTCACACCTTAATATTTACAACCCAAGATGTAGATATAGCTAAAATATATGTTATGGTCAAATCAGGTACATTATCTAAATAATCTGTGAGGCCAGGCCTTGAATTCAAATGTAATACCCATGAAAGTAAAGAAATATAATACAAAATAGAAGATTCATGGAAAAAGAAGTTGAAAGAATTTTTTTCTACGTGTCAACAAGAACAAATTTAATGTATTTCCTATAAAAGAGTATATAATTGATAGTTTTGGAAATTTTAATATGGAAAATTAGATCATAATTACTTAAGTTTATTTCTTTACACACGCATTTGATTAAAAAATCTACTTAATGTAATTGTATAATAAATCATGTATTTATAATACTGTACCAGCCAAAATACAGATACCCAAAGAAAATACCCAAGATCAGATTTTCTTACTGACTAAGACTCTAGAATACAGAATAACAAGAGAGTGGATATGTAATATTTTTAACTACAATAATTTATACATATAACTGTTGTGCGGATTTTAAGACTAATAATAGGCAACAATTTGTCTATAATCAAAATCAGTGAAATTTATTGCAAAATACTTTTAGGAAAATTCATCTAATATTACAGAGAACAAACATGGTTCAAATGAAAAAATGAGCTACCACTTTAGTATCCTTTTTTCAAATGTTTGTTTTAACACTCTTGCTTCTATTTTATAGTAAATATTTAGCATATGTAGACATTTTTATTATGAATACTTTTAAACTTTTCTAGACGTAATAATGTACATACTATAGTCCAAGGATGAGCATCAATATCAATGGGCCACAAACCCCTTGAAATGGCATCCTGACTACAATGTATTTTAGTATAATGATGGCCCAAAGCTTGCGGAAATAGCAAATCAAATCCAAATTTTATTTAAGTTCTACTACATGAGATGGAACCCATTACTGACTCTACTTAGTGACAAAGTTCCTGAAAGTAGAGAGTTCAGAGAGCTTCGGTAAAACTGAACAGTACTTTTCTAAGGAAAAAAAAAACCTCATAAATTACATTTTGCTATACTGGCTATAATCATAGATTAAAGCCTTGGTCATTCATCATTAGAAGATATTCCTCCTGTTACAGGTGGAAAGAACAAATAGACTCACGGCCAGACAATGTGCAGAAAGTGAGAGACCTGGGAAAACTCACGTCTAGATGAGATGTCTCCATCACATTCCTTCCTTTAGGGATTTGAGAAGACCATGAATGAGGAGGAAGATAGACGGTAGAAGCAGAAGGGGATGGAGGACACCAGCACACACAAACACAGCCATCTAAATAACCAGTATATAGCACCTGTGAAATAGCAGATCCTGAGGCGACACAGACAGGGTATGCACAGTTCTGCACCAGATGCTGTCCTAGATAAAAAAGTGGACACATGCCCACATCCTTGACTCTGAGTCTTCACTTGATAACCACTTGCAAATGAAAACTTAGCCTTTTGTGAGGAATTGTCATTGGGAATAGAAACTAACCTTAAAGGTAGGTTGAATTGGCACCTCAATGAACTTGACCGTGTCCTTGCAGTTTTAAGTCTCACCATATCCTCCTTGAAAAACTATACCTTTTTCATATATTATATGTATTTTGTTTAATTAACTATTTTCTCTCTTTTTAATCCTACTGGTCATATATATATATATATATATATATATATATATGTATGTACACATGTATGTGTGTGTATATATGTATATATATGTATATATATGTGTATATATGCATTCAGGTTATACATTTTAAAGAATTGGTAAGTTTGCAACTAGTTGATCTTGCATCTATTATTTTACTTGTGACTTTTATTGCTCCCTTAGCCTGCTTATTTTTGCTGTCCTGTTCTAAGGGCTTCACTTTTGTTCTATGCGATCATATTCTATTACACTTTTTCTTATTATTCTTCCTTAGAAATCAGTTTGTTTTCTAATGAGAGACGGATGGGAGTGGATCTGAATGAGAAGAGTGGTTGACAGGAATTTTCATGAGCAGAGCAGGAAGAATCCATAATAAGGACATATTATGTGAGGAAAGCATCTCTTTCCAATAATAGTAAAAATAAATATAAACTAATAAATACACACCTATTGTTCTGAATTCTCCACATGAAAACAACAGTTTTTGTACAGAGATGAGTGGGGTGATCCTTTGTCTCCAACTCAAGGCAACAAAACAAAACAATTAAGGGCATGTTCATTTTCTGCATAAGATGACATGATATATGCACATGACGCAGCAATGCTTTGAAATATTTATGGCTGATAATATGAATACGATAGAATCTAGAGATTTCTAACCTTTTCTGGCTCTAGAATAAAATACTTTATACAAAACCTGTAATACAAAAAAACAAAATAATGTTCTTTCTAGTGGTAGATGTTTTCACAGAGCACCCAATCCGGTGAATGAAATCAGCATTAGGATAAACTGATGACGCTTCTGCATACAGAGGCTAATAATCATTTCTGTGATATTAACTTTCCAACCAAAAACCCTCAAATGGAAACATCATAATTTTATGCTAAGTAAATATTACTGTCCCATTCTAAATTGTCAAGTATCAGTCTATGTAGTTTATGTTTCTAGCAGAGTATGCCACCTCGATTCTACTTTTTCTAACTATGTGAGTCATGCTAGGCAGAGAATGCCACATGACTGAGAGTGTGTTTTCATAAGCCAGGGAACCAACAGATCAGAGCTCTCAGATTAAATCCATGCAGCACTTTTGCATTTATCTGTTTACATGAGGACACAAACCCATCCCTCTAGGTACTGGGCACTAGTCAGTTTACAAATTCATCTGTCATGATGGATATTTTAGTGACGAACATTATTAGTTTTTTTGAAAATATATCTTGTGATAAAAATGAGTTCAGAGGACAGAATGAAGAAAAGCCCTCATTGTGTAAGCATGTATTGAAAGACTCAATAATAAGCCTCATTAGAAGGAAAGATGAGAAAATATCACTCTCATTAAACTATTCAGCAAGACTATGAGAAGCAGAAAAATAGGACAGAGGAGAGAAAGGAAAGGAAAGTGTACAAAGAAAACATGTGACCTTTGGAGAAGAAACTTAACAAAGCTGCTGAGCAGAGACATACTTACCGTAGAACCAACCATCTCTTCCTGAAGCTTTTCTATGAGTTTCTCTCTTGGGGGAAAAACAACTTGCTTTAATAGCTCCCAGTGTCTCTCTTTAGGATTTGTATTAAAAGCTTCAGAAAATACCATTCACCTGCTACAAACCAACTGACAATCTACAGAGCCTCAGAAAGCAGAAAACAGCAAAAGGCACGTTTGGTCTTATCTTCCTTCTTCCTTGGAGCTCTTTACCTTTTCTTTGTTTCTGTCTGTATGTCTGGCTGACAGCTGTCTGGCTTCTGGCCCCTGGTGTCTCCCTCAGTTCTCTACTCTCAATTTTCTCCACTTGTTTCTCTTGAGCCTAGAGATTCCCTCTCTCCACCAGCTCATGTATCTTTTCTCCTGCCTCACAACTGGCCAATCAGCTTTTTATTAGACCAATCAGGTGCCTTAGGTAGTCAAGGTGAAGCAAAGGCAGCAGCACATCTTTACATAGTTAAACACACATCCTTACATTGTTAATCTAATGCAGCATAAAGAAATGTAGCACACCTTTACACAGTGAAAGTAATATTCTGCAACACAAACAAATGTAACACCTCTGTGCTTAGTTAAAAAAATATTCCACAACACAGAATGATGTTAGGAGTCATTTTATTACTAATAACTTTTTGTTGTTGTTTATTTACTTATTTTAGAAAAATAGTATTGGGTTTTATTCTGTATCCCCGAGTGTCAACCATATTCCAGGGCAGGTGAGACCCCATGTCTAAGAGTTGCCCAACATCAACATCAAACAGTCTCCGGGTGTGTGTTAGGGTGGGAGGATGGGGGAGGTGTTTGTGTGTGAGTGTGTGCACATGCATGAGTTTATCTTTGGTTTTGTATTTTCAAATCTTCTGTATCTTTTTTGTGGCTTTCCATTTTTAAATCTTTATTGTTTTTCCCAGTTTTTTTTCATGAGAGTGAACATCAATTGGGTGGGGAGTGAAGGAAAGAGGATCAGAGAAGAGCTGAGGGAAGAAAGAATTTGTGAAAATATGTAAATATGTTTACAAAACATTTTTAAGTAAAAAATTTAAAATTAATCTTAGAGGTTATTTAGCTCCATTGTTAGGCTTATTTCTATGCCTTTGAAAAGCTGCTATTAGTGGGCTAATTCCCTAATTTATTCTCCAGGTGCTCATAGGCATATGGGAAGATGAATAATTTTATAAAATTTAATTTTCTGTTCTTAAGTGTTACTTAAAGCACTCATCACCTCCAAGAGTTTCTCTGGTGTCTTGGGACTTGTACTCATATCATCACGTTATTTTGAAAAAGAACAGTCTGATATATTCTTTGACTTTTATTGCTTCCTTGCTTTGTCATTTCTAATTTTCTCAAGTTAACTCTTAAGACTCTTTATTAAAGAAGACTGACGAGACTTTGTATATTTTTCTTCTTAAAATTTTATAGGTAAAGTTTGGAGAGATGGCTCAACAGTTAACACTTGCTGCTTTCAGAGGACCAGGGTTCAGTTCCAGTACCCAGATGAGTCCACACAAGCAGGGGACCCAGCATGCTCTTCTGAACTCCAGAGGCACCAGGTACACACATGGGTGCACACACATAAATTCTGGTAAAACACTCCTAAAATAATAAATCTTTAAAATTACAATTTTAAAGGTAATGTATCTTTTTCTCTGCTCTACACTGGTGTCTTAAGTTTGACATACACATCCTTTGTCCTGTGAGCTCTGTTCCATGTATGCCTGGTACATTAGGAGTTTTCTCATGAACACTTGCTGAGCTTTGTGAGATGACAGTTTTTGTTTCTATTAAGAATTATATTCCATGGGATTTTTCTTCTCTTTGAGTTCATTGCTGTTCTTCTTGGTTGGATTTCTGAAAATTCAGTTTTGTCTTCCTTCTTTGAATTAATCCTTTGCTGTGTTGGGACATGTTTGGTTACTTCCTGTCTCTCCTGTATTTGTGTATCAATCAAATGAAATGTATCATTTCCTGTCTTCTCATGGATAATTTCTATAATGATTCTGTTTATGGCTTGCCTCTGTTTATTATCTGCAGTGCTACTTGTCTAAAGTGAATTGTGTTAATTTGTGATTATCTTGAAATACATTTTTCGAACAATTTATAAGGAAATTTCCCGAGTGCAGCAATATGGTTGACAGTTGTTTTATTTAAGACCTTTAAATATATATGCCATGTACTCTTGGTTTTAGGATTGATATTATACTGGGGATTGGTACTTTTAAGTGTCATTGTTCCTTAAGCGATTTCAGTATTAATTAGCTTTTGTTTTTTTTTTTTGTTTTTTTTTATGTTTGCCATTTTATATGGAAGGACTAGAAATGGCCCTGCCATTGTTCCTAACACAGAAGGCTGAGAGAAGAGAGCAATGCTGAGAAATGGCTGGTTCTCTTGTAAACACATGTCAAGTTAGTAGTCATGTCTACTTTTCTGTTAGAAATGTGATGATGTATTGAAACCTTCAAATCCTTTAATTATGTGCTTCTGATAATGTATTGAAAGTGTTTAATTTTCTTAACTTTTGCCTCCTTGGATATAGAAAAGCATTCCATCTATTGGTACATGACGAAACTCTGGTTTGTTCTTTCAGGGTGTGCTGACTTTCAGGGATGTGGCTGTGGAATTCTCCCAGGAAGAGTGGGAATACCTAGACTCTGTTCAGAGGGCTTTGTACATTGATGTGATGTTGGAGAATTACAGCAATATTGTCTCTGTGGGTGAGGATATTTTTTTCTTGCAGAACTCCTAATTCAATCCACATCAATTCATCTTTGCATAGCTTGAGGGACTTGACCTGGGAAAGGACAGTGAAAGAATAATAGAAAAAACAGACACATGTGCACAGAGAAAAGCTATGATCAGGTGGACTTAGCTGTTAGGTAGATAACCCACAGCACCCTGGAAGCTCAGTGTATTTTTTATGTAGAGCTGAACAAGGAGATGGGCTATTGCATGCAGCTGAACAACAGGATGTGGTTATCACATATGGATAAACAAGGGGGCAGGTGTATGGCATACAGCTGAATGAAAGGGACAGGCTTAGTTAAACTCAATAGGAGCAGTCACTGTAGGGAAGCAGTCTTCAGGCCATAAACATCCAGGAGAAGAAGCTAAGGTGGACATTTTGTGCACACACCATCAATGTTTCCACTTAGACCCCAGAAGAAGGCTTTGCTCTTTCTGAGCCTCACCTGAAGAGGAAGACTTTGTCATTTTCCCATGGGTCTGAGACTGTGGTCTTGGGCATGGCCAGTTCTGTCACAGTAGGCTTTCACTCAGGACTTCACAGACTCATGGCTTCTTCATCTCCTGTCATTCATCCTTGGATCAGCTTTTTAGATGTGTAGATTCTGTGTGAAGCTGTTTCAGAAACTAAAGAAAGTATCAAAATTTTGGTAGTAGAAATGAAGTTTTTCATGGCATTATGCATTTGTGTTGTGTTCCTTTAGGAGGTATTGTGCATCCTCTGTTTTGGTTCTATAATACATTCAGGAATTCAGTAACATAGTATCTATGTCCACCCATATCCCGAAGGTCCATTTTTATCATCCATCTGATACAGGTTTAAAATACACAGGCTGAAAATGCTTCCTCAATATCTTTGAGATAGTGACAGGAAATAACAATTGGCAATTTGTTTCTAGATCCATTTATGTTTTTCTCTGGTCATCTGCTGAGCATAGTATTGTGATAGTTTAGATGTCCAGGTACCTTTATAAAGAATCTAGCAAGGGTTATGTGCCATTTTACAAGCACAGGAATTGTCTGCAAGGTAGACTTGGTCACCTCTTTGAAGCCAGGCAGAGTATCCTGCAATATAAAGAGAGAGGGGACAATGAGCAGATAGAGAATCAGGTGGGGTTGATCGAATGAGCAGGCCCAAAATTAGGGGTTTAAGTGAGACAGGAAGTAATATCTCCAAACAGCTTCACCACATTCATTTCCGTTCACAATAATTCTTGACAAGTTTACTTTGTAAGGTGTTCTTAGTTATGTTGACTTAATACTAGAATACAAATGCTGCCATCTTGAAATGATTGTATGTTTTATAATCTGTCAAAAGTCCACAAAGTAGAATTATTTTTTTTAATTTCTTTTCTTATAAATATGTCTTTATATTACATTACTCATTTAAAAGTATTATAATCTATTATGACTCTACCATGAAGTAGGTTTATTCTGTATTTCCTACCTTGTAAGTATGACACTATGTTGCATCCTTAATAAAATTGCCCTTTCAGAATGTCATCTCAGGAAGCAAAGAAAGCAGTGGCCTTGCAGAAATTTCCATTTAAGGAACTAGGGAAAACACAGTAGTATGTGGAGTTGAGTCAACATAGGGTTAGAAATAAGCAATTATTGAAAATAACATCTCTTCCTCTAATACGCTACAGCATATGATATCTAGTAGAAATATTTATTTTGTCCTCATTACTCTTGAAAACCCTAACATGATTTTCAGAAAAATTCACAATGATCGTTTTAGGTAAGCATTTGATATTAAAAGCAATTAAGAATTCTAAAGTATAATCTTTGCTGTATCCACTTAGTGAGGCCAATATTATGAATGCAGTATTGGATTAAACGATTCCTTTGGTAACTTCTGGAAATTTCTTATAAGTAATGTATTCTAAATATAGTCAGAGAGATCCATCCCAAATTTAATTCTTATTTCCTCAGTTACTTGTGCCAAGATATATATTTTATATAAGAATGAAGGGGACAGTGTAAATCATTGACACTTGAATTAGTTCATCTATCTTTGTGAGAATCCATGACAATTATAATGGAGAAAACATCAACCTCACCTCTAGTGAGAACTCTAGTATAAATTACCAGTTTACTTAAAATAACTTAGAGAAACAGTCATATATTGAATCTGTTTACATTTGTATCTAACCCTTTAAATCTCAATGTACTCATCTTTCAGAGAACTATTGCATGTGTGCTCTTGTCCACCAACATATGGATAATGAAGAGACATATTCTAAATGCAGTGAGATTGACCAAATGCTTCATGAATCCACCGGATGACCGGTTTGTAAAACAAGGTATACTACAGAAAATTCTAATAACTTTGGTTGTGATTATAGTCATTGGATTGCCTCGACTGAATCATCAAACATAAATAGATTTAATCATATGCCCACTGGAGAAGAACCTTGCAAATATAAAAACTCATCACTTGCCTCTACCTACAAAATTATTCAACAGGCAATCTGTATTGGAGAGAAACCACACAAATTTAGGGGAAAATGCTTTGGTTCTAACTCAAGCTTCAGTGGACTTTCAATAATTCCTCCTGGAGAGAAAATGTATAAATGTGATGTTTGTGACAAATACTTTACCCATTGCTCAAATCTTAGAACACATAAAAAAATTCATACTGGAGAAAAACCTTATAGATGCAGAGAATGTGATAAGTCCTTTCTTCAGTTGTCAGCACTTAAAAGCCATTACATTGTTCATACTGGAGAGAAGCCTTACAAATGTCAGGATTGTGGCAAATCTTTTGCCCACTGTTCCACTTTCAGGAGATATAACAAAATCCATACTGCTGAGGAACTTTATAGTTGTCAAGAATGTGGCAAGGTGTTTTATCAGTTGTTATACCTTAAAAGCCATTACAGAACCCATATTGGTGAGAAGCCTTACAAATGCAATGAATGTGGTAGATCCTTTATTCACTGTTCATCTTTTAGAAAGCATCAGAAAGTACATTCTGTAGAGAAGCTATACACGTGCAAAGAATGTGGGAAGTCTTTCCTTGAGCTGTCACATCTTAAAAGGCATTACAGAATCCATACTGGAGAGAAGCCTTATAAATGTGAAGTATGTGACAAATCCTCTACCATGAACTCAATTCTGAAAACACATCATAAAATTCATTCTGGAGAGAAACCTTACAAATGCAAAGACTGTGACAAATCCTTTACCCAGCATTCAAATCTTAGAAGGCATCAGAAAGAGAGTTCATACTGGAGAGAAGCCTTACAAGTGTCAGAATTGTGACAAATATTTTACCCGGTTATCAACTCTTAGAAGACATCAGAAAATTCATGCTGGAAGTAAAAATACCATTGTAAATAAGGTGGCATATTTTTTATCCTGATCTTTAGCTTTGCAAGCCACAGCAGGACACATAGTTAAAACAAACAAACAAAACAAAACAAAACAAAACAAAACCTTTTGAAACCCTTTAATGAAGGTTGAAATCTTAGAAAATATCACAAGAATTTATACTGAGGAAAATTCTTGCAGGTGTAACTGTGGACAAATTTTTAAGAAAAACATTTTTGATTTTGTACTCTGATATCAAAAGTAGATACAATGAGGGCAAAAATGTATGTAACCTAAGAAATGTGACCAAGTTTTTTATTTTTTTGTAACAGTTTTATTACATATCAGGAAACCTGTCCTGAAGAGAAAGCATATAAAATATATATATACCAATGTGCTATCTTCATTTCTTCATTGGAAATTTCATAGATACAAAACCCTCAAAATACAGTTTGTCAAATCTTCGTTTCTAAGGCTAAAAATGTAGATACATTAGAAAATTCACCCTGAGAGAAACCTGAGTTTGTCTTTTATTCTACCTTCAAAATAGTCATTCTGGAATAAAATGCTTCAAATATCAAGAGTGGGAAGCCTTGACGGAGACATGTGAATGTAAACAACATATTCTCATAAATAGTACTCTGAAGTCATCAAGAATGTTCAGGGAAGTCACTTTTTAGTACTCAACATTGGGGAGGTATTAATCCTGCTTTAAAGTGCAATTAGAAGTGATATTAGAAAGATCAAGGCATAAAGATTCATAGATATAAAGACCATGTACTATAATGAACAAAAGAATGAATACATGAATTCATCATGGATTTCAGTGGGAGTGGATTCTTATATTTGCGCAAATGTAAAATTACTGTTTGGAAACTTATTTATTTATTTTTGTATTGCCAATATTGGAATTTATTGAATTAGAACACAGTAGGTATTTCACAGTTTGTTGAAATGTAAATACGTGTGGTCTTGCTTGCAAATGATTGTTTGATAATTTGTATCAACTGCTGCTCATCAAGCCCGACTCTAAGATACAGAGGAAGTTATGGAGTTAGTGACTGGCCCCTGACTCCCTGAGACACCAGTCAGCTGGGGAGAATTCTTTAATGCCAGTTTCAGATTTGCATGGTAAACAACGCTCCATGCCTTCTTCCAGCTCACATATTCTTGCTACCTGCCCCCTCAGTGGTCTCAGAGCCTTGGAGGGTGAATTAGTCAGGGTTCTCTAGAGCGATGCTTCTCAATCTTCCTACAGTTCCTCATATGGTGGTGATCTCCAACAATAAATTATTTTCATTGCTACTCATAACTAAATGTTCTATTGTTATGAGTTATAATGCAAATATCTGTGCTTTCCAATGTGTCAAAGGGGTACCAACCACTGCTCTAGAAGACCAGAACTGATAGGGTGAATATAGACATATTTTTAAAAAGACTTGTTAGAGTGGAGTACAGGCTGTGTGGCTAGTTCCAAAATGCTTGTCTATTGATGGAAAGTCTAAGATCCAACAGTTGTTCAGTCCATGAGGCTAAATGTCTCAGTTGGTCTTCATTTGGTCATTGGAATCCAGAAGAATAGGGTTTTTTTTTCTTTTTTAAGTCTTTTTTAAAAATTGAAAGTAGATTTTCTTTATAGCATATGTTATGACAGAGTTCTCCTGCCTGCAGTTCCTCTAGGATCTCCCCACTTTTCACCCACTTAAATCAAAACCTTCTCCTTTCCTCTCATTACATTATATGCATCTAGTGTTGTAATGGCATGTCTTGGTCCTGGGGGGCCAGAGGTCTAGATCCACAGACCTGACACTCTAGACCCCTTTTCTGCCCGCAGCTGCTCAGGCCCCCACAAATGTCTCAGACTCTAATATTAACTTCATGATGTTTGACCTATGGCTCAGGCACATTGCTATCTAGCTCTTACATCTTATATCAACCCATTTCTATTAATCTGTCCGCCCTGTGGCCCGTGGCTCACCTGTGTTCCTTACATGTTGCTCTTTTGGGCTTAGGGCTTGGTCTGTCTTTGACTGCGCCCTGCTTCTCCTACCTATGCTGTGATTTTCCCTCCTACTTTTTCTATGGTGTCTGTCATGGGCCAAAACAGCTCCTTTATTTAAAGATTGATATTCACAGCATACAGAAAGTTATTCCAATATCAATCTAGAATGATAATAATAATAAACCAGATTAGGAAAAGTAGTATATTCTAATACCAGGGAAGGAGTGCTTCAGCAGCAGGATAGATGAACCAATTAGAGAAGGGGCAAACATCAAAAAGAAAAGGATTCTTTATCCAATGTCTATATAGTTGCCACCGGAAGTTGTGCCTCAGATTGAGGGTGGGCCTTTCTACCTCCAATGATCCAATCAGAAGTCCCCTCAAAGTTTTGTTCATCTGTTTAGGTTCTGATTGACTCCAGGTGTAGTCTGTTGACAACCAAGATTAGCTGTCAGGATCCATGACTTCCAACTTGTGTTCCTTTACTTAACTCCCTGTTTCTAGAGCATTGTTGATGGTGAGTACAGTTACTTCATTTTTCTTAAAAGTCAAGTGAGAAAAAGGAGAAACAGCAGTATCCAAAAAAACTCGGAATAGCTATGGTGACCTTTGATTACACACACAATATTTGGAAGCAGCTTTGTCAGTATATTGTGTAAATTAAAGCTGTCATAGTTGTGTGGTGTCCTAACTGGGGCCCTCAAACCTGTTGGTCACAGGTTTTGTCTAAGTTTGAAGTTGTAGATGTGAATTTCTTTTGTGGTGCAGGTTTTAATTCTAATCAGACAGCTGGTTCTCTTTATATCAGCCTAACCACTATTACACTAGGCTACACAGCTTCTCTGACCCTTTTATCATGATGCATGCAAAATCCATACCTGAGTAGGACTTTTTGCTATAATCCTTCCCAGAAATGTTAGTAGCATCCACTGGCACTGTCTAGTTTTGGAATGCAATCAGCATCAATGACAATTGTCTCTATTCCTCTAGGGGCCACTAGAGCCTCCTTTGCCAAGGTCTCCTTGGGAGATGTTCCCTGCACAGCAGCAGGATTTTACATAGACTTGGGGCATCTGACAGCTCTTGCTTTTATTCTCACAAAGTATACTTGTTAACTTTTATGATTTCTTATTCTTAGCTCTTTAGATACACATGTCCATCTTTCTAATGAGTCTCTAAATCTAAAAATCACTTCTAGGTTAGTATTATATTTTCTGTATACAACCTTTTTTTATTTCCAAGAAGATTGCCAGGGCCAATATATAAGGTATAGAACCACCATCCCAGTGGAAATAGTACAGTTATGAAAATGTTTTGGTGAAACACTGAAAGTAGCATTTTTGAGCAAATGTCTGGTGATCACAGAAGCCTACAGCTGAGAAGATTCTAAACCAAACTGATAGGCAATACTTAACACAGCATAGAGAGATTTTAACCTTTGTTACAGTTTTTCTGGCTGTCTCAGTCTACATATTTTTACAAGACCACTGCATGTATTTTTCAACATTCATGAATTTGGTGAGTCTACCTCTAGTGCACAAGGAAATAATCCCCCATTCTTTGGGAGGCTATGCCTGTACTCTGTCTATTCCAGCTGAATGAACTGTTTCCGCACAAAGGAGAGAACTGTATGTGGTCTACTTAGGAGACAACTGATTACCATTTGTTAAACATAACCTATGTAGCATATGTCATTTTATACACGAGTGATGTTTATTATATTAATATCTCTGAACACTGCATGTCTTCAGAGCACAACTGCTGTCAGTATCAATCAAAGCCCAAATATCTTTAGCATTAACACACCATTGTTTTATTCAATCACTGGACATGGTTCTCACCTGCAGGTCCCTTTCCCACTCTGTTATGGAAGGGCTGTAGAAGCTCCCACCCCTGAACACATCCTGTGAGTATTTTGCAGGAGCACAGTAGTAATCAATATTATCTCTTTGTTCTTGGGCTTCTGTTTGTTTTCTTTGTTTCTTTGGACCTCTAGTTACTGGCTAGCCAGTCCTTAGGATTTCCAAGGACTCATCAGCACTAAATTTGGTCTTCATTTTTTTGCCTATGTCTTGTTTTGTTTATTATCCACTTCCCCTAATGGCAATCACATGATGTAAATATACCACATTGAGAGTTCTCTGATTTTCATCAGAGATGTCCATTATTTCTGTCCAGTCCACTCAGAAATCAAATCCTACCATAGGACTCACTAAAGCCAATGAAACTATAGGAGTCTTTAGGGTTCTGATAAATTGACCTCACTCTTGTAATTAAGAGAATCTTACCGGACTGCTGAAAAGGGATGAAATATCCCTTTCACCTTTGTTCTTCAGATTGTTTATTTTTTTTTATTATTCTACTCATCTCTTGGGTTCCACATTTTGGATACCTGGAAAAGTTCTCTAAGCATAGATTTAAAGTATAATAGTCTTTCGTTTGTCTCTTGCCAACTAAAAACTATAAATAATAGAATTTTTTGTATTGTTTTGTTTTTTGAATTATGCTTTTTTTTTCACAAGCAATTCCCAATGAGTAGCCATATTGGCCTAAACTAATTTTTTTATGCATAGTAGTGGCTATATCTGTTTTGTAACATCCTTTTGACAACCACAGTCTTTAGTCTCATAGGACATAAAATTTGTTCTAAACATTTAACCTTGTTTTAGGGCATCTCTGTACTCTCTGTTCGCCACTGGTCAGCCAGGTTTTCCATGACATATCACACAAAGAAAGATGCCCCATTAGGATTTTCACCACACACTTCCCCAACCTAAAAGTTGAAAGTCTATGAACATAGAAGAAATTTACAGAGCACCAAATAGACTATGCCTCCCCAAAAATGTCTGCTTACCCCATAATAATCAAGTCACTAAACCTATAGAGTAAGGAAAAAATATTAAGAGCTACAAATTAAAACGGTCAAGTTACTAATAAAAGCAGATTCATAAGAATAACATGAGATGACTCATTGCAAACAGTGAAAGGAAGAAGGTCTTTTTCAGATATTATACAGACACTAAAAGACCACATTTACCAGCCCTGACTATCAATCACCATAGGGAGAGTAAGCAAACTATTTCATTACAAATCCCGATTTAAATAACACCTATCCAGAAATCTGGTCCTACAGAAAGCCCTAGAGGAAAAATTCCAACCTAAGTAAGCTAGATATACCTATGAAACCACAAGCAATAGCTAATCACACAGAAGGAAAACCCAAACAAGGAAAACACACACCATACCACCAAAAATAGCAAGAAATATCAATCACTGGCCATTAATATCTCTTAATATTAATGAACTCAGTTTACCTACCAAAAAGACAAGTTAACACAATGGACACAAAAACAGAAGCCATCTTACTGCTACATACAAGAAACACACCTCAAGTTCAAAGATGGACACTGCCTCAGAGTAAAGGGTTGAGAAAAAATTTTCCAATTAAATGGACCTAAAAAACAAGTTGGTGCAGTTATCCTAATATCTAACAAAATAGACTTCCAACTAAAATCCATCGAAAGACATCTGGGAGATCATTATTTATTGCAAGAAAAATCCACCAAGATGAATTCTCAATCCTGATGATTTATGTCCCCAAAATAAAAGTACCCACATATGTATAAGAAACATTACTAAGGTTTAAATCTTGTATCAAACAGCACCCATTCATAGAGAGAGACTTAAATACCCAACTCTCACCAATGGATAGGTCTACCAGACAGCAATTTAAGAGAGAATTAAGGGATGTAACAGGTGTTATGACTCAAGTGGACTTAATAGATATATACAGAACTGTTCAACCAAACAGGAATAATTCTTTTTCTCAGCACCCCATTGAACTTTCTCTAAAATTGATCACATACTCGGTCATAAAGCAAATATCAATAGATAACAAAAAACATGGGAATAACTCCTTATACCTATCAGAACACCATGGTCTAAAGTTAGAGTTCAACAACAAGAAAAATCCCAGTCTTCAAATTCATGAAACCTGAACATCCTCAGCCTCGCTCCACATCACTTCTACTGTCTCATCTGTCTTCCTACGTATGCCATAAATACCTTCTTTGCCCAGTTGATTCACATCCAGGTTAAGATTAGAGATGTGGGCTACTACCTATTTGGTTGTTAGCTTTGAACTCACAGAAAGATCTCTGTCTCTAGATTTATGGGACTAAAGGTGTAGGGAACCACTCTTGGTTAGGCATAGGTCACCACTCCTGATCATTTCCCCATGTGGGATTAAAGGGATAAGTTAAGGCTCTCTGCCCATCCTGGATTGACTGTTCTCTGATAGTCTAGACTGGTCTTATTTAATATATGACATATCATCATAAAGGCCCTGGATACTCTGTCTTCCACAAATAAAGGGCAGAAGGCTTTAATGGGTATCTAGTAATCTGGTTTATGATAAGAGAGAAAAAATTGCTTCAGATAAATAAATCAGAGCCATTTTGGAAGTTTCCTTACTAAATCAGCAACAACAATAACAGACAAACAAAATAACAAAACCCAGAAAAATATTTCTCACCTTCTGCAGCATCATAAAAGTAAAAGCAATTTGAAGACTTTCACCTCCACATGTCTATATTATCCAATTCAGAACCATTTAAGCAAACCAGGAGAAAGTTTTTACAATGAAAGTTAAGAATTATTCTAAGTGCTTAGGCTTCAGAAACAAAAAAGGCATCTAGAGAAAGAATAAAGTGCTACTTAAAATCTAGCTATGGCATATGTCTTCCTGATGCTGCACATCTGTGACAAGGCAGGACCCCAATCTCATATTCTTTTTGAGTTTGTTTCAAGCTTAACTAAAATTTGATCTTTCTGTTGAAGAATTCTGTGGGAAATTACCAAATTCTATCCTAGGAACTCAAGCTCAGGATGCCCTAGCTAATTTATCTTAGTTTCTCATTCCATTGTCTCCTTGTGCAAACCTGTTCCTCCAACTATGCACCTACTTTCCTCCTGTCAAATGGTTTCCTTAGGTGAATCCCACTTCACCCAAATTGCTTAGCAAATGCTGGGACATGGTTCTCACCTTCAACAATACCACATCCTGGACATTTGGGGCTATGCCTATATCCTGGAATACCTGTATGCTGTTCCACACAGCTGAAATAAAGACACTGACTAAAAACTGTTTTGAGTAGACTTCTTCTGGAAATTTCCTGTATTACCTCCTCCAGGTAGTCCCTCTGGCTTAAATTCTCTTCTTTGTCTCCTATATTATGGCCATGCTTATTCTTTCTATGTAATGAAGTGTTGATTCAAGTGTCAATTGTTCCAGACCAGTAGGTCATTCTTCAGTAATAGTATCATAATAGAAGCTGCCTAGGGATGAGAAGGATAGTAAAAATATATGATTAGAAGATTAAAGCTGATTCAGTAGGTCTTGCACAAACCTTTACTTATGCCAAGCAATTTTTTTAAAAGTGCAATATCATCAACATGACTCTAAGATTCCATAATACTTTCATAATGGACAAGATTAGAAACACAGCTGACAGCTTATGCTGGGGAAGATATGGAGCAAGGGGGAAATGGTGGGAGTACTGACTGGTACAGGCACTTTGGAAATCAGTCTGGCAATTTCTCAGAAAACTAGATGTCAACCTTTCACAAGTCACTGCCATAGTGAACTTGGGCAAATACCAAAAGGATTTTCCATCACACTACAAGAAAAACTTACTCAGCTATACTCATAGCAGTTTATGTGTAATAGTACCTGGAAACAACTAAGATATCCCTCAACCTATGAAATGGACAAAGATAATGTGGCACATTTACAAACTAAGAAATGACTCAACTTTCAAAAACAAGGAAACCAGGGAACTTGAATGCAAATGGCTGAAACCAGAAAAACATCCTCCTGAGTGAGGTAATCTAGACTGAGAAAGACTAACATAGTATGTACTAATTCATAAGTAAATATTAGGTGAAAAATAAAAAAATAATTATATTATAATCTATAGAATGAGAGAGACTAAGCAACAAGAATGGTTCATGGGGATACTCAGATGTCCCTGGGAAGGAGAAATATAAAAGATTTTATGAATGGACTTGGAGGAACATAGTATTTGGCATAGGCATGATTGGGTTGTAGGGAAAAAGGGGGAGAGTTGTGAGGGGAACTTCTGGAAGTGAATATTTTGGAGTTGGGTGGAAACCTGATGCAGGGTATCTCCAAGGTGTCTATGAGGAGGACCCCACTTTAGACTCTTAGGAATAGCATATAAATCGCCTGACCTGACCATCTCCTGTGATTAGAAAGCCTGGGCTAATTTTTATCAGAGAAGAGTCATCCAGTAACTGATTGAGGCAGATACAAACCCACAAGCAAACATGAGGTGGAATTTGAAAACTCCATGGAATAGGAAGAGGAAAGGAAAGGGTTATTGTGATAAAGCTTACATAATCAACTAATCTGTGCTCCTAGGGGCTAGCAGAAATGAACATACAACCAGGGATGCTTCATGGTACTGACTTAGGCACTTTGCATAGATAAAACAATTGTGTAGAGTGGTCCTCTTGTGGCACTCTTAACAGGGAAATCGGAGACTGTTTCTCACACTTTAACTCACTTTTAAGATGTTATTTCTTATACTGATTACCTTGCCTAGGCTTAAAACTTGGAGAAGTGTTTAAGTATGTATCAACTTGATATGTCATGTTTTGTAGATACTCATGGGCTATTTGCCCCTTTCTGCATTAAAGCAGAGGAGGAGTGGTTTGTGATGAGTCAGAGTGGATGGAGGGAGGGACTGAAAGGGGAGAAGTGTGAAGGCTGAGACTGGGATATAAAATTAATAAATGAATAAATTTGTTGATTTAATGTACAGCATCTTATATAATTTGGAAGTGGCAAACTCCGAATGTAAGCAGAAATCCAAGTCAGAAAATATGGAAAAGATAACACAGAATAACTCCAGCACAGCTACCTAAGATCAAATAACCACAGCCAGGCAGGAAGAGTCAGGTCCCATGTAATTACAATTATTACTCTTTAAATGCACTGGATATAGCCTCAGATAGGCCTTGAAAATTTTATTCTTAGACAAAGGGATAAAATTCCTAGACACATAAGGGAGAATATGAGAGAGAGAGAGAGAAAGAGACAGGCAGACAGACAGACAGAGGAAGAAATAGAGAAATCAAGAACCTGGTGCATACCAATCAATGATTGCTTTTAGAAAATAGATTATTCAAAATGGTTGCAAGATAGCTCTCTATGATTATCCTTCAGGTCACATTTCTAATAAGAATTCCAGATGAGTTACCCAGTCTTCTTAGAATGGTTATAGTTGTGTATAGTCAGTCCATTAGGATCTAACTATTGTTTTAGCTTTTACAGGATCCCAAAGAGATGCCTTCGCCCTTAAGTCAGCAAGAAGCAACCTTATGAAAGACTACGCCCCTTAGATTAACAGCATAAAGTTAATATAAGTGCCTGAGTCATTTCTGGGGCCTGAGCAGCAGTGGCGGCAGCGGGCTACAAAGAGGTCTTGGGCGGCAGGTCTGTGGGTCTCGGACCTCTGGCTGCCTGGGACCAAAGAAACCCCACTACTACAGGTAATAATTATTCTGATAGAATAGTTATAAGTTAAAATTGGGTTGAGGACAGAACAATAATATAGCCTCAAGGATCTCTTTTGAAGAAGAGAAAGGGGAATAGATAGGATAGATAAAGATAGATTGTTCTACCTACATATAAACAATTTTTAGTCGAATATATGGCTAAGCTAAAGACAATTTGCACTGGCATAGATATTTGTATATTGATACTAGTGTGAAATCATTTTATATGTTTAGTTGAGATAATTTGTACATTGGTACAAAGTTTAATCTGAAATTGCTTTATATAAATAAAGCAACTTATTTAACAACCTATTTAACAATTCTGGTTTTCCTAGTGCTATTTGTGAGAGCAAGCCCATTTATGTGTAGTGGATTTATGATGTTACATTGTAAATAATAATCCCACCTAAGAGTTTAATAGAACATTCTGATTGGCCAAAGGCAGGCAGGAAGTGTGGGTGGGGCTGCCAGAGTAAGAAAACTCTGGGAACAGGAAGAACAGAGCAGAAATGTCACAGAGACTCCAGAGTTGCCAGACAAGCTAGAAGAAGCAGAGGACAACAATGCTGCTCTGAGAAAGGTACTGAGCTACATGGCTGAACAGGATAAGATCATGGGTGAGCTTAAGGGTAAAGAGTTAGCAAGTTATATGCCTGGGCCTTTTGCTGATCAGCCTAAAATTAATATAAGCATCTGTGTGTCTCTGTGGGTCTGTGGGTCTAAATCGTGAGAGTAGGCACAGAAGTTCAGGCCAGAAAGCTCTGACTACATTTATGCTTCCTCTGAATTACATTTCTATCTTCGCTATTAACACTTCTATATACCCAAATCTATGATCTTCAAATTTATCATCTCATTTATTGTTACTATTTGTTACCACATGCATGGAAGTACACACACGTGTACACACACACAAACACACACACACACACACACACACACACACACACACGCACACACACAGTATTTTCTGGGGAAGACTGCCTCTACAACTCCACTTTATTCATCATCTACAGTTCTTTGTATAGTTTTGTAGTCTTATAAGTTTTTATTATGCAAATTGGCTTGAACATTGATGGTACACATCTACCTTACATGGACTTAAACAAACATGATTAAAACATGGGTGCACTTTGTTTTTACTGGCATAATGTCCATGGACAGCTGATGTTAATGGTCACTAAGTAGCAGATTCTTACAACAAAAAGATGTAAAATAATGCTAAAATTGTTAACAGTTTATTGTTTAGACATAGAAGAAATATATTTGAAATAAAAAACACGGTGCATAATGGGTCTAATCTCATCTACTAGTATTGCATTAATGTTTACAATAAATATTACTTAAACAGTGATCATATTACCCCAAAACAACATGACATAACAGGAAAATATTCTAAAGTATCTGGAATAGTTTTGACTTGGTATGATTTTATAGCATTATTCTTTAATTTGGTTAACAAAGCTTTATTGCATAAGCCATTCCTAGTAGGAATCTTTTCTTACTAATTATATATAAGGTTTATATTAATGTCTCTAAAACATTTTATCATAAATAGTTGATTTTCCAATAAATCATGTATGTCTATTAAGTTTATATATAGATACAGTTTCTAAATTTATAGCAAATATATGCTTCCTGAAAAGGGATTTTCTTGTATTTACTAAGCTTTAAAAATTGAGGGCTTTAAAGTGTGCAAAAACATTGTCTTTTTATGAAGTATGAAGACTAAGAGATATAATTACTTTGAGACACAATAAAAAAATTTATAAGATTGTCCATTATATTAATTTTCTGTTGGATTCTAATATTAGAGCATCTGGTAAATAATTTTTGACATTCTTAACATTTGTAAATTTAGTCATAAAAATTGATTCTATGGTGAGCCTGAAGATTTGGGTTACAAGTAAAGAACTTGGCACATTCTTTACTTCTGATAGATGTATCAAGAGATGGAAACTGCTGTAGGCTTTAAAATTTGAGTCATGGGTAAAGAACTTCCCACATTCTTTCCATCTCTAACATCTGTCACTAATGTGAATGCTGTGATGATCATGAAGATGTGAGACCTAGTTAAAACACTTTCCACATTCTTTGTTTGTAAACCTTCCTTTTGTTTGGATTCTACTGTTAGCATAAAGAATTGGGTTATGCGTAAAAGATTTGCCACATTATTACATTGGTGAGGTTACTCACTAGTATGGATTCTATGATGGACATAAAGATGTGAGACCTTGGTAAAGGACTTGCCACATTCTTTACATTTGTAAGGTTTGTCACCAGTATGGATTCTGTGATGAGCTTGAAGAGTTGAGTTTCAGGAAAAGGACTTGCCACATTCTTTTCATTTGTAAGGTTTGTCACCAGTATGGATACTGTGATGAGCTTGAAGAGTTGAGTTTTGGGTAAAGGACTTGCCACGTTCTTTACATTTGTAAGGTTTGTTACCAGTATGGATTCTGTGATGAGCTTGAAGAGTTGAGTTTTGGGTAAAGGACTTGCCACATTCTTTACATTTGTAAGGTTTGTCACCAGTATGGATTCTTTGATGCTTTTGAAGCGATGAGTTTTGGGTAAATGACTTGCCACATTCTTTACATTTGTAAGGTTTTTCACCAGTATGAATTCTGTGATGAGTTTGAAGAGTTGAGTTTCGGGAAAAGGACTTGCCAACATTCTTTACATTTGTAAGGTTTGTCACCAGTATGGATTCTGTGATGAGCTTGAAGAGTTGAGTTTAAGGTAAAGGACTTGCCACATTCTTTACATTTGTAAGATTTGTTATCAGTATTAATTCTATGGTGAGTTTGAAGAGTTAAATTATCATTATGGAAGTTTCTATATTCTTCACCTCTATAAGGTTCGTCCAAGAAGTATTTTACAGAGTTGGACAGTTGAAACAGAGACCCAGATGTAGGTTATGGTGCAGGCGAAAAAAGTTCAGGATTAGTTGTTATATCTATAGGAAACCCCTTCTCTGCAATGATAAGAGTTTATTTAGTACAGAGTAATAAAATTTGGTAAG
Organism: Phyllotis vaccarum; assembly: GCA_033318265.1. Lineage (NCBI taxonomy): Eukaryota > Metazoa > Chordata > Mammalia > Rodentia > Cricetidae > Phyllotis > Phyllotis vaccarum. Next base: position 145,674,588 of record JARWLC010000003.1, on the reverse strand, counting down.
GTTAATCCTGATGAATGACAAGGAATTAATGATTTCTGAATATAAATAAGCAATACCATTTTTGGAGAAATAATTCTTTATAATTTTTTCTGAACTCTAAAGACAAAGAACGAACTATTCAATCTTTAAAAATAAGTAGAGTTATAAAAATTTTATTTCCTAATCTAATGTGCTATTACAGAACAATGAAAAGTAATATTGGCATGAGGTTACAAAAGCAGACATAAAATGAAATAAAGAGATAATCTATTACACACAGTCAAAATGCTATTTGAATGTTAGTTTTCATTTTTCGTATAATAAAATTAAGGGTTCACTAACATTTAAAAATGTGGCAATGAATCTACCTCCATCCTCTTTATATCATTTTAAGGGCGGTTTAAAAGTTCATTTTTCAGATAATTTTAAGTCAAGATGATCTTGGCAAACTATTACAGGTGTTAACTCTTTCTTTCTATGGGTCTCATGCATTTTCCGTTGCTTCAATCCAGCTTACCTTTTCCTTTGCCTTCTGCCTCTGTTATGGTTATATTCAAAGGCTCCTTGCTTTGTTCAAGAGCTTTGATTAGCCCTGGTTTTGACAATGAACGACCTGTGTATTAGGAGAGACATATGACCATATTTGGAGAAAATAGCAAAAGTAAATTAATTACTCATATACTATGGAATTGATGGAATAAAAGTTTAAGTATACAAATTTCCTAGTTACACTCTTTGATTTTAAATTATTCAAAAACCCTTGTTAACAGTGTACTCGAGTTTCTTTTAAAATTACTATGGAATCATAAAACAGGCATGTTAGAAAACATTATATAGATTAAAATATAATGTATGAAGTGTCTTAAAAGTAAAGTACACTATAAAAGATTTTAGGATGTTTTACAGTGGCAGAAAATGTGAGTATAATGTCTAGATAAAGTTTCATCAAATTTTGAGTTCTACATGATGAACTCAAAGGTTTTTTTAAAATTAAAGTGGCATGTGCGAGTCAGGCAGGGATTTGAGATACATCTGTAAAACATACTTGAGAGGAACAACTATATCAAACAAAATCATAAAAGAAAAGTGGTCTCACCTAGAGAAACCAGGTTGCTGTAGTTTTCCAACATGACATCTCTGTACCTTTGTGCAGAGTCCAAACATTCCCATTCTTCCTGGGAGAAGTCTATGGCCACATCTTCAAATGTCAATACACCCTGTCATAAAAACCCCGAGTTTTATAATGTGCCCAGGTACAAAGTTCTTTTTAAGAAAAAGAACATTTTAAGGCAAAATTCTTATGGAAACATGAGAAATGTGTATAACTTATTTTAAAAGACATACTTTAAGATGATATCTATAATAACAAAACTCTATCCTGAAAATACAGAAATGCAAATGATATTGTTGAGGCAATACAATTTCTTCAGTCATAGGTGTTTGGGTGACAAGCTCTCATGGGTGGTCATGTTTTCATATGTGACCACCTAAAAAATTAGGAGAGGAATTATACACCTTTTTGTATGGTCAGAGAAGAAGCAAGCAGTGGAGAAAGAAGGAAGGCTTGTGGTTGGTTCTCATGCTCTTGGGCAAAATGGCAGGACAATGGGAGCTGTATCAGCAGTGACATCTAAATTGTTTGATATTTGTAAATGTGTTAGTCCATTGCACCCCTTAATAAATTCTTGACCAGACTTCTGTGGGTTCTCATTTCACATGGTGACACCATCATAGGTGGTAGATTCACAGGCTGCTATGGTACTTATGAATGAAAGGCAAAGTATTGTCATGTGTAGTCCTGGGTAAACTCAGTGTGATTTACCAACCAAAGCTCTTCATTCCAACATGCAAATTGCTACTTCTGAAACAGTAGGCTTGAGTGATACATGCTGTGGCAATGTAACCATAATTGGATAAGCTGCGCAGATAAGGTTGTGAAGCATGTGACAAAATTGACATATTGAAGAATAAATGGAGATTTATCTTGCACATGGATGCAAGATATCAGTAGAAGAGACCAGGGAAGGAGTCACTCCTATGCCCTCCCAATCACACCACAGGTGCAGTGAGTTGGATAGGTTCCTAAGATCAGATTAAGAACTGAGTACACCATGGGCAAACAAATCACAGACAAGTACACACAGTATATTGATAAGGCATCCATTGCAATGTACATCTGAAACTGGGATCCATCTAACTTTAGACTTTTATAGTGCATGCATATCCTACCTACATTATAAATACATAGAATGCTCCAACTACAATTTCAAACTCTCTACCTGGCCACCTCTATTTCTATACTCTAATATTAAACAAGGACACACATTCTTTACACTAGCATATTCCCCCTTGTTTATCTCCCCTAATTCCAATAAGTTATCTTCAATTTCTGAGCCCAAAATGCCCAGATGTCCTATTTTCTGCTGCAAATTGATTTGTATTCATCACACAAGCCCTGGGATTTGTATGGTTGACAGATTTTTAATATATTTCCTTAGGTGGTATATGTTTATTTAATTTATTCATGTAATCTCGAGTTAATTTTGGAAAGAGAATCATATTGAATAAAGTTATACATTTTTAGATTTTCTAATTTTGTGAGTATGGGTTTTTAAATATGACTTAATGACTTTTGAGATTCTACTTATATTTATTTTCTCACATTTCCTTTATTATTTTGTAAATTTTCATATTGTCTATGTGTTTTAGTTAGTTTGGATAAGATATTTCTGTCTTAATTTTCTCAAATACATCTTGGAAAATAATCAGACATTACTTCATGATAAAATACTTGGAGATAATATATATGTATATATATATACACTCATACATATAAACACACACACACACAGACACACATACACACACACACACACACACACACACACACACACACACACGCACACACACACACACCCACAAACAAGGTATATAACTAAATGTAACAATTAGGTTTCTGTCCAGGACTAGCCCCACAGTTTGATCTGCCTGCCACCGCTTATCAGTACCATCAAGCCCAAAGTCCCAATGAAACACTCAGACACTTTTATTAACTTCAAGCTGTTCATCCTATGTCTTAGGCACATTGCTAGCTATCTTCTTCATCTTAACCCAACCCATTCTCATTAATCTGTCTTGCCATGTGTCCAGTGGCTCACTTGTGTTCCTTACATGTTGATTCTTAGGGCATCTGGCTTGGTCTGTCTCTCACTCTGCCCCCTCCTACCTATGCTCTGATCTCCTGCCTACTTTTTCTATGGAGCCTGCCATAGCCAAAACAGTCCTTTATTTAAAGAATGATATTCACAGCATAGAGAAAGGCTGCAACACCCAAACACAATAAATGCAAATTAAAACAATACTTGAGCCAATATCAAATTTAGTGAAGAAAAACTTAAGTTCTACAAAAATTAGGAAGAAGACATGGCTGTCCTCCATCTCTATTTCTCTATACCTGTGCAATTTAGTACTTGAAGTTCTAACTAGAGCAATAGACATCTGAAAGAGATCAAGGGAACACAAACTGAAAAAGAAGCAGACAAATTAACACTATTTACAGAACATATGATAGTACGAATAAGTGACCACAAGAATTCTACCAGGGAAATGTGTTATTTACAGAAATGTGGCTGAGTAAATATTCAATATAAAAACATGTATCTCTTTTAAACTAATAATAAATGAGCTGAGAGAGTAATTAGGATAAAACAGCCTCCACAATCACTACAAACAATCTAAAAATATAAAATATTTTGGGTTAACCCTAACTAAGAAAGTGAAAGGCTTCTATGACAAAACCTTTAAGCTTCTTAAGAAAGAAATTAAAGTATATATTAAGAGATAAAAGATCACACATATTCATGGATTAATGGAATTAATATAGTAAAAATTCTTGTCCTAACAAAAGAACTCTACATATTCATCTTGATCCCCATGAAAATTCCAACCCAATTCTTTCTGGATCTTGAAAGTATATACTCAGTTTTATACAGAAATATGAAAAACACCAAAATATTTATAAAACAATCCTAAATACTAGAAAACTTTTAAAAATGTAATGATTTTTAAATTTCATGCTATATTACAGAGGTATAGAAATCAATACCACACGGTATCAGCATAAAACAGACGTGTTGATTAATGCTGTCAAATCAAGGTTCATAAACTGGTACACATATAGATATATAAGTTTTGATAAAGAAGCCAATACTGCATCATGAAAAGAAGAATGTATTTTCAACAATAATGCTGGTCTAACTGGATGTTGGCATGTAGAAGAATGCAAATGGTCTCACATTTATCATATGGCACAAAAACTGAAGCCTGTGTGGAACAATAATTACAACATTGAACCAGACACAATGAACCTGTTAAGAGGGAAATTATGGAAGGGCCTTGGACACATTGCCACCAAAGACAATTTTATGCAAGGAACACCTATAGCATAGTAACTTGGATACAAAAATAACAAATGTGATGTCATACCACTAAAAAGCTTTTGTAAGGAAAAGGACACTTGCAGGTGGGATGAAAAGCAACCTACAGAATCAGAGAAGCTTTTCAGCAATTCTACATCTGATGGAGTGCTAATATGTAAAATATGTAAAAGCTGAAGTAATTAGACGTATAAAACCAAACAATACAATTAAAAATGGTTTTCAGACCTAAACAGAGAATTTTTATTAGAATTTTAAATAGCTCTGAAATACTTAATATCTCAATTTCCCCGCCACAGACACACACATAAGGCTCAAGAAAAAATGGATAATTGAGACTAAAATAAAGTAATAGGCAGAACATCAGTAAGTTTTCTATGATGTTGTTTCTCCATGTAATGTCAGAAACAACACCCATAAATCTCATTATTATGCCCATGTAGACAGAGGTTAAGGACGAAACCAATAGACATGTGAAAGTGTATGGAGACTTGTCAGAAACCCTCATTCTCACTCAATGAACTGTAAACAACTAAAACTGCTGTAGAAATAATGTTCTCTTGTCAAAAGCACAGCAATTAATTATCGAGTGGCAAACGATCAGACCTAAAAAATAAACATACAATTAACAGTGTACAGACTAAATAGATTGTACATACTAATGTGTGTATATATTTTTACACACATATGTATAAAACAATAATTAATCATAAATAGAGGCTTTGATTTGGGAGAAGGCAAGAATATGCACATGAGAGCTTTATTTTAATTTGAATTACAGGATTAAAATTTTTAGAAGATAGAATATAAAGGCATATGCTTAAGCTGTGGAAAATGAAGGCGGGAAAAAGAAGGAAAATTAGAAATAAAATGGAAAAATAGATGTGAAAAAAAAGAAACACTGAAAATAATTACGATGTGCTTCTAAAACTTCCCTTTCCATTAATTTCTCAATATCGTATTTACACAATATGCAATATAATTAAAGTATAAAAGCCATCATATTAATGAACAGAATTTGACATGTGTATTATTAAGCTAACCACAAATAGAAAAATCTGAAAAAAAAATAATCAAATATTATTCTCACATTTTACATCTTTTTTATCAATAATAATAAGAATATTAAGGCTGAACAAAGCACAAAAGATTCAATTGTCACAAAATGTAATAGAAATATAGGCAGATTAATTTTCTGCTGTAAACATCTAATGATAAAAATTGATACCGTTATTCCACAGATTAATTTATACATTAGAAAGGCATTGGCTGATATGAGCAATTTCATGAAGCTTCTGTTATTTGGAAACCAAAATCCAAAAAAGAGATAAAAGTTTAATAAAATGTTATTATAAATATAAAATATTAGAATACACAAGCTAACAAGTTTTAAAATAACAGCAAATGATCATTCTCTATGATCACTCACTCCATCACCCAGACATTCAATAATGTCTCAGGCTCACCATCTTTTAATCAATGTAGTTGATATTTCATTAAATAGTTTCAAAGAGAGATATGACCTGATGATGTCAATTGTTTAAGGAAGATGTGTTGACCCAATCAACTATCCTTATATTTATATATAAGTGGAAATAAGCAATTATTGACAATAATATCTCTTCCTCTAATACGCTACATCATATGATATCTAGTAGAAATATTTATTTTGTCCTCATTACTCTTGAAAACCCTAACATGATTTTCAGAAAAATTCACAATGATAGTTTTAGGTAAGCATTTGATATTAAAAGCAATTAAGAATTCTAACGTATAATCTTTGCTGTATCCTCTTAGTGAGGACAATACTATGAATGCAGTATTGGATTAAGCGATTCCCTTGGTAACTTCTGGAAATTTTTAAATAAGTAATGTATTCTCAATATAGTCAGAGAGCTTCATCCCAAATTTAATTCTTATTTCCTAAGTTACTTGTGCCAAGTTATATATTTTATATAAGAATGAAGGGGATAGTGTAAATCATTGACACTTGAATTAGTCCATACATCTTTGTGAGAATCCATGACAATTATAATGGACAAAACATCAAACTCTCCTCTAGTGAGAACTCTATTAATATATTACCACTTTACTTAAAATAACCGAGGGAAACAGTCATATATTGAATCTGTTTAAATTTGTATCTAACCCTTTAAATCTCAATGTACTCATCTTTCAGAGAACTATTGCATGTGTGCTCTTGTCCACCAACATATGGATAATGAAGAGACATATTCTAAATGCAGTGAGATTGACCAAATGCTTCATGAATCCACCGGATGACCGGTTTGTAAAACAAGGTATACTACAGAAAATTCTAATAACTTTGGTTGTGATTATAGTCATTGGATTGCCTCGACTGAATCATCAAACATAAATAGATTTAAATATATCTATTTTTAATATAAAATAGCCCACTGGAGAAGAAACGTGCAAATATAAAAACTCATCACTTGCCTCTACCTACAAAATTATTCAACAGGCAATCTGTATTGGAGAGTAACCATACAAATTTAGGGGAAAATGCTTTGGTTCTAACTCAAGCTTCAGTGGACTTTCAATAATTCCTCCTGGAGAGAAAATGTATACATGTGATGTTTGTGACAAATACTTTACCCATTGCTCAAATCTTAGAACACATAAAAAAATTAATACTGCAGAAAAACCTTATAGATGCAGAGAATGTGATAAGTCCTTTCTTCAGTTGTCAGCACTTAAAAGCCATTACATTGTTTATATTCGAGAGAAGCCTTACAAATGTCAGGATTGTGGCAAATCTTTTGCCCAATGTTCCACTTTCAGGAGATATAACAAAATCCATACTGCTAAGGAACTTTATAGTTGTCAAGAATGTGGCAAGGTGTTTTATCAGTTGTTATACCTTAAAAGCCATTACAGAACCCATATTGGTGAGAAGCCTTACAATTGCAATGAATGTGGTAGATCCTTTATTCACTGTTCATCTTTTAGGAAGCATCTGAAAGTACATTCTGTAGAGAAGCTATAAAGGTGCAAAGATTGTGGGAAGTCTTTCCTTGAGCTGTCACATCTTAAAAGGCATTACAGAACCCATACTGGAGAGAAGCCTTATGAATGTGAAGTATGTGACAAATCCTTTACCACAAACTCAATTCTGAAAACACATCATAAAATTCATTCTGGAGAGAAACCTTACAAATGCAAAGACTGTGACAAATCCTTTACCCAGCATTCAAATCTTAGAAGGCATCAGAGAGTTCATACTGGAGAAAAGCCTTACAAGTGTCAGAATTGTGACAAATATTTTACCCGGTTATCAACTCTTAGAAGACATCAGAAAATTCATGCTGGAAGTAAAAATACCATTGTAAATAAGGCGGCATATTTTTTATCCTGATATTTAGCTTTTCAAGCCACAGCAGGATCCATAGTTAAAACAAACAAACAAAACAAAACAAACCTTTTTGAAACCCTTTAATGAAGGTTGAAATCTTAGAAAATATCACAAGAATTTATACTGAAGAAAATTCTTGCAGGTGTAACAGTGTGGACAAATTTTTAAGAAAAACATTTTTGATTTTGTAGTCTGATATCAAAAGTAGATACAATGAGGGCAAAAATGTATGTAACAAAGAAATGTGACCAAGCTTTTTATTTTTTGTGCCAGTTTTATTACATATCAGAAAACCTGTACTGAAGAGAAACCATATAAAATGTATATACCAATGTGCTATCTTCATTTCTTCACTGGAAATTTTATAGATTACAAAACCCTCAAAATACACTTTGTCAAATCTTCTTTTCTAAGTCTAAAAATGTAGTTACATTAGAAAATTCACCCTGAGAAAAACCTGAGTTTGGCTTTTATTCTACCTTCAAAATAGTCATTCTGGAATAAAATGCTTCAAATATCAAAAGGGGGAAGCCTTGATGGAGATATGTGAATGTAAGCAACACATTCTCATAAATAGTACTCTGAAGTCATCAAGAATGTGCAGGGAAGTCACTTTTAAGTACTCAACATTGGGGAGGTATTAATCCTGCTTTAAAGTGCAATTAGAAGTGATATTAGAAAGATGAAGGCATAAAGATTCATAGATATAAAGACCTTGTACTATAATGAACAAAAGAATGAATACATGAATTCATCACGGATTTCAGTGGGAATGGATTCTTATATTTGCGCAAATGAAAAAATACTGTTTGGAAACTTATTTAATTTTTTGTATTGCCAATATTAGAGTTTATTGAATAAGAACACAGTAGGTATTTCACAGTTTGTTGAAATGTAAATACGGGTGGTCTTGCTTGCAAATGATTATTTGATAATTTGTATCAACTGCTGCTTATCAAGCCCGACTGTAAGATACAGAGGAAGTTATGGAGTTAGTGACTGGCCCCTGACTACCTGAGACACTAGTCAGCTGGGGAGAATTCTTTAATGCCAGTTTCAGATTTGTATCATAAACAACGCTCCATGCCTTCCTCCAGCTCACATATTCTTGCTACCTGCCCCCTCAGTGGTCTCAGAGCCTTGGAGGGTGAATTAGTCAGGGTTCTCTAGAGCAATGCTTCTCAATCTTCCTACAGTTACTCATATGGTGGTGATCTCCAACAATAAATTATTTTCATTGCTACTTCATAACTAAATTTTCTATTGTTATGAATTATAATGCAAATATCTGTGCTTTCCAATGGTGTCAAAGGGGTACCAACCACTGCTCTAGAAGACCAGAACTGATAGGGTGAATATAGATATATTTTTAAAAAGACTTGTTAGAGTAGAGTACAGGCTGTGTGGCTAGTTGCAAAATGGTTGTCTTGATGTAAAGTCTAAGATCCAACAGTTGTTCCGTCCATGAGGCTAAATGTCTCAGTTTGTCTTCATTTGGTCATTGGAATCCTGAAGAATAGGGAATTTTTTTCTTTTTTAAGTCTTTTTTAAAAATTGAAAGTAGATTTTCTTCATAGCATATGATATGACCAGAGTTCTCCTGCCTGCAGTTCCTCTAGGATCTCCCCACTTTTCATCCACTGAAATCAAAACCTCCTTTCCTCTATCATCAGAATATATGCATCTAGTGTTGTAATGGCGTTTCTTGGTCCTGGTCAGCCAGAGGTCCAGATCCACAGACCTGCCTCGCAGCTGCTCAGGCCCCCACAAATGTCTCAGAACCTTATATTAACTTCTTGTTGTTTGGCCTATGGCTCAGGCACATTGCTTTCTAGCTCTTACATCTTAAATCAACCCATTTCTATTAATCTGTCTGCCATGTGTCCCATGGCTCACCTGTGTTCCTTACATGTTGCTCTTTTTGGCTTAGGGCTTTTTCTGTCCTTGACTCTGCCCTGCTTCTCCTACCTATGCTGTGATTTTCCCTCCTACTTTTTCTATGGTGCCTGTCATGGGCTAAAACAGCTCCTTTATTTAAAGATTGATATTCACAGCATACAGAAAGTTATTCACATATCAATCTAGAATGATAATAATAATAATAAACCAGAATAGGAAAAGTAGTATATTCTAATACCAGGGAAGGAGTGCTTCAGCAGCAGGATAGATGAACCAATTAGAGAAGGGGCAAACATCAAAAAGAAAAGGATTCTTTATCCCATGTCTATAGAGCTGCCACCGGAAGTTGTGCCTCAGATTGAGGGTGGGCCTTTCTACCTCAAATGATCCAATCAGAAGTCCCCTCAAAGTTTTGTTCATCTGTTTGGGTTCTGATTGCCTCCAGGTGTAGTCTGTTGACTACCTAGATTAGCTGTCAGGATCCATGACTTCTAACTTGTGTTCCTTTACTTAACTCCCTGTTTCTAGAGCATTGTTGATGGTGAGTACAGTTACTTCATTTTTCTTAAAAGTCAAGTGAGAAAAAGGAGAAACAGCAGTATTCAAAAAAAAAAACCTCTTAATAGCTATGATGACCTTTGATTACAAACACAATATTTGGAAGCAGCTTTGTCAGTATATTATGTAAATTAAAGCTGTCATAATTGTGTTGTCCTAAGTGGGGCCCTCAAATCTGTTGGCCACAGGTTTTGTCTAAGTTTGAAGTTGTAGATGTGGATTTCCTTTGTGGTGCAGGTTTTACTTCTAATCAGACAGCTGGTTCTCTTTATATCAGCCTAACCACTATTACACTAGGCTACACAGCTTCTCTGACCCTTTTATCATGATGCATGCAAATCCATACCTGAGTAGGACTTTTTGCTATAATCCTTCCCAGAAATCTTAGTAGCATCCACTGGCACTATCTAGTTTTGGAATGCAATCAGCATCAATGACAATTGTCTCTATTCCTCTAGGGGCCAGTAGAGCCTCCTTTGCTAAGGTCTCCTTGGGAGATGTTCCCTGTACAGTAGTAGGATTTTACATAGACTTGGGGCATCTGACAGCTCTTGCTTTTATTCTCACAAAGTATACTTTTTAACATTTATGATTTCTTATTCTTAGCTCTTTAGATACACTTGTCCATCTTTCTAATGAGTCTCTAAATCTAAAAATCACTCACAGGTTAGTATTCTATTTTCATATATAACCTTTTTTTATTTTCAAGAAGATTTCCAGGGCCACCATGTATGGTATAGAACCACCATCCCATTGCAAATGGTACAGTTATGAAAATGGCTTTGGTGAAACACTCTGAAAGTAGCATTTTTGAGCAAATGTCTGGTGATCACAGAAGCCTACAGCTGAGAAGATTCTAAACTAAACTGATAGGCAATATTTAATGCAGCATAGAAAGATTTTATCCTTTGTCACAATTTTTCTGGATGTCTCAGTCTACATATTTTTACAAGACCTCTGCATGTATTTTTCAATGTTCATGAACTTGGTGAGTCTACCTCTAGTGCACAAGGATATAATCACCCATTCTTTGTTAGGCTATGCCTGTACTCTGTCTATTGCAGCTGAATGAACTGTTTCTGCACAAAGGAGAGTACTGTATGTGGTCTACTTAGGAGACAACTGATCACCATTTGTTAACCGTAACCTATTTAGCATATGTCATTTTGTACATGAGTAATGTTTATTATATTAGTAACTCTGAACACTGTGTGTATTCAGAGCACAACTGCTGTCAGTATCAACCAAAGCCCATATATTTTTAAAATTAACACACCATTGTTTTATTCAGTCACTGGTCATGGTTCTCACCTGCAGTTCCCCTTGCCACTCTGTTATGGAAGGGCTGTAGAAGCTCCCACCCCTGAACACATCCTGTGAGTATTTTGCAGGAGCACAGTAGTAATCAATATTATCTCTTTGTTCTTGGGCTTCTGTTTGTTTTCTCTGTTTCTTAGGACCTCTGGTTACTGGCTAGCCAGTCCTTAGGATTTCCAAGGACTCATCAGCACTAAATTTGGTCTTCATTTTTTTTTATTATTTTTGTTTTGTTTATTATCCACTTTCCCTAATGGCAATCAAATGATGTAAATATACCACATTGAGAGTTCTCTGATGTTCATCAGAGATGTCCATTATTTCTGTCCAGTCCACTCAGAAATCAAATCCTACCATAGGACTCAGTAAAGCCACTGAAAGTATAGGAGTCTTTAGGGTTCTGATAAATTGACCTCACTCCCGTAATGAACAGAATCTTACTGGACTGCTGAAAAGGGATGAAATATCCCTTTCACCTTAGGTCTTCAGCTTATCTATTTTTTTTAAATATTCTACTCATCTCTTGGGTTCCACATTTTTGGATACCTGGAAAAGCTCTCTAAGCATAGATTTGAAGTATAATAGTATTTCCTTTGTCTCTTGCCAACTAAAAAGTATAAAAAAAAATAGAATTTTTTGAATTGTTTTGTTTTTAATCATGCTTTTTTTTCGCAAGCAATTCCCAATTAGTAGCCTTCTGGGCCTAAACTAATTTTTTTATGCATAGTAGTGGCTATATAAGTTTTGTAACATCCTTTTACAACCACACTCTTTACTCTCATAGGACATAAAATTTGTTCTAAACATTTAATCTTGTTTTAGGGCATCTCTGTACTCTCTGTTCCTCACTGGTCAGCCAGGTTTGCCATGACATATCACAAAAAGAAAGATGACCCATTAGGATTTTCACCACACACTTCCCCAACCTAAAAGTTGAAAGTCTATGAAGATAAAAGAAATTTACAGAATACCAAATAGACTATACCTCCCAAAAAACATCTGCTTACCCCATGATAATCAAGTCAATAAACCTACAGAGTAAGGAAAAAATATCAAGAGCTACAAAGTAAAAAGGTCAAGTTACCAATAAAGGCAGATCCATAAGAATAACATGAGATGACTCGTTGCAAACAATGAAAGCAAGAAGGTCTTTTTCAGATGTGATTCAGACACTAAAAGACCATATTTACCAACCCTGACCATCAATCACCATAGGGAGAGTAAGCAAACTATTTCCCGAGAAATCCAGATGTAAATAACACCTACCCAGAAATCTGGTCCTACAGAAAACCCTAGAGAAAAAATTCAAACCTAAGTAAGCTAGAAATACCTATGAAATCACAAGCAATAGCTAATCACACAAATGGAAAACCCAAACAAGGGAAACACACACCATACCACCAAAAAAAGCAAGAAATATCAATCACTGGTCATTAATATCTCTTAATATTAATGAACTCAGTTTACCTACCAAAAATACAGGTTAACACAATGGACACAAAGACAGAAGCCATCCTACTGCTACATACAAGAAACACACCTCAAGTTCAAAGATGGACACTGCCTCAGAGTAAAGGGTTGAGAAAAAAACTTTCCAATTAAATGGACCTAAAAAACAAGTTGGTGCAGTTATCCTATTATCTAACAGAATAGACTTCCAAGTAAAATCCATCGAAAGACATCTGGAAGAACATTACTTATTTATTGCAAGAAAAATCCACCAAGATGAATTCTCAATCCTGATGATTTATGTCCCCAAAATAAAAGTACCCACATATATATAAGAAACATTACTAAGGTTTAAATCTTGTATCAAACAGCACCCATTCATAGAAAGAGACTTAAATACCCAACTCTGGCCAATGGATGAGTCTACCAGACAGCAATTAAAGAGAGAATTAAGGGATGTAACAAGTGCTATGACTCAAGTGGACTTAATAGATATATACAGAACTGTTCACCCAAACAGGAATAATTCTTTTTCTCAGCACCCCATTGAACTTCCTCTAAAATTGAACACATACTCGGTCATAAAGCAAATATCAGTAGATAACAAAAAACATGGGAATAACTCCTTATACCTATCAGAACACCATGGTCTAAAGTTAGAGTTCAACAACAAGAAAAATCCCAGTCTTCAAATTCCTATGTATGCCATAAATACCTTATTTCCCAGTTGACTCACATCCAGGTTAAGATTAGAGATGTGGGCTACTACCTATTTGGTAGTTAGCTTTGAACTCACAGAAAGATCTCTGTCTCTAGATTTATGGGACTAAAGGTGTAGGGAACCACTCTTGGTTAGGCATAGGTCACCACTCCTGATCTTTTCCCCAGGTGGGGATTAAAGGCATAAGTTATGGCTATCTGCCCATCCTGGATTGATTGTTCTCTGATAGTCTAGACTGGTCTTATTTAATATATGACATATCATCATAAGGCCCTGGATACTCTGTCTCCCACAAATAAAGGGCAGAAGGCTTTAATTAGTATTAATAATCTGTTTTATAATAAGAGAGAAAAGTTTGCTTCAGATAAATAAATCAGAGCCATTTTGGAAGTTTCCTTACTAAACCAGCCACAACAATAACAGACAAACAAAAAAACAGAACCCAGATAAATATTTATCACTTTCTGCAGCATCATAAATGTAAAAGCAATGTGAAGACTTTCACCTCCACATTTCTATATTATCCAATTCACAGAACCACTTAAGCAAACCAGGAGAGAGTTTTTACAATGAAAGTTAAGAATTTTTCTAAGTGCTTAGGCTTCAGAAACAAAAAAGGCATCTAGAGAAAGAATAAAGTGCTACTTAAAATCTAGCTATGGCATATGTCTTCCTGATGCTGCACATCTGTGACAAGGCAGGACCTCAATCTCATATTCTTTTTGAGTTTGTTTCAAGCTTAACTAAAATTTGATCTTTCTGTTGAAGAGTCCTGTGGGAAATTACCAAATTCTATCCTAGGAACTCAAGCTCAGGATGCCCTAGCTAATTTATCTTAATTTATCTCTATTTCTATACTCTAGTATTAAACAAGGACACACATTCTTCACACTAGCATATTCCCCCTTGTTTATCTCCCCTAATTCCAATAAGTTATCTTCAATTTCTGAGACCTACATGCAAAGATGTCCTATTTTCTGCTGCAAATTTGATTTGTATTTATCACACACAGAAATTACAAAAGGCCACATTCCCAGATCTAATTTCAAAAATGCAAATATAATGAATGATAATTTATCCATATTGCTACAAAAGCACATAAACATTCGTTAGGGAGGAGTAAAATAAAGATGTTTAACAGCATTTTGGGAATCTAATGAGACAACGATGCATTTTTCTTTGTTTATGTAGTAAGTTATATTGATTGATTATTCAGTTTTTAAGAATCTCTGAAACTCTGGGATAAATCTACTTGATCATGGTGGATTTTGTTCTGTGTTCTAGGATTTGTTTCTCAGGAATTATGTTAAGTATTTTTGTATTTTTTGTTGGTGTTGTCTATGTTCATGGGGAAAATTATTCTGTAAAACTCTTCCTTTTTGAATCTTGGTGTGATTTGGGAATCAAGGCAAATATGGTCTCATGGAATGAAATTGGTATTGTTCCTTCTGTTTCTATTTGTGGAATAGTTTGAGTATTGTTTGTATTCTCTTTTCTTTGAATGTCTTTTAGAACTCTCCCTAAAGCCCTGGGATTTGTATGGTTGACAGATTTTTAATATATTTCCTTAGGTGGTATATGTTCATTTAATTTATTTATCTAATCTCGAGTTAACTTTGGAAAGAGAATCATATTGAATAAAATTATACATTTTTAGATTTTCTAATTTTGTGAGTATGGGTTTTTAAATATGACTTAATGACTTTTGAGATTCTACTTATTTTTATTTTCTCACATTTCCTTTATTATTTTGTAAATTTTCATATTGTCTATGTGTTTTAGTTGGTTTGGATAAGATATTTCTGTCTTAATTTTCTCAACTACATCTTGAAAAATAATCAGACATTACTTCATGATAAAATACTTGGAGATAATATATATGTATATATATATATACACACACATACATATAAATACACACACACACAGACACATATACACACACACACACGCGTGCACACACACACACACACACACACACACACACACACACACACACACACAGAGGTATATACCTAAATGTAACAATTAGGTTTCTGTCCTGGACTAGCCCCACAGTTTGATCTGCCTGCCACCGCTTATCAGTACCAGCAAGCCCAAAGTCCCAATGAAACACCCAGATGCTTTTATTAACTTCAAGCTGTTCATCCTATGTCTTAGGCACATTGCTAGCTATCTTCTTCATCTTAACCCAACCCATTCTCATTAATCTGTCTTGCCATGTGTCCAGTGGCTCACTTGTGTTCCTTACATGTTGCTTCTTAGGGCATCTGGCTTGATCTGTCTCTCACTCTGCCCTCCTCCTACCTATGCTCTAATCTCCTGCCTAATTTTTCTATGGAGCCTGCCATAGCCAAAACAGTCCTTTATTTAAAGAATGATATTCACAGCATAGAGAAAGGCTACAACACCCAAACACAATAAAGGCAAATTAAAACAATCCTTGAGCCAATATCAAATTAAGTGAAGAAAAACTTAAGTTCTACAAAAATTAAGAAGAAGACATGGCTGTCCTCCATCTCTATTTCTCTATACCTGTGCAATTTAGTACTTGACGTTCTAACTAGAGCAATAGACATCTGAAGGAGATCAAGGGAACACAATCTGAAAAAGAAGCAGACAAATTAACACTATTTACAGAACATATGATAGTACGAATAAGTGACCACAAGAATTCTACCAGGGAAATGTGTTATTTACAGCAATGTGGCTGAGTAAAAATTCAATATAAAAACATGTATCTCTTAATAAACTAATAATAAATGAGCTGAGAGAGTAATTAGGATAAAACAGCCTACACAATCACTACAAACAATCTAAAAATATAAAATATTTTGGGTTAACCCTAACTAAGAAAGTGAAAGGCTTCTATGACAAAACCTTTAAGCTTCTTACGAAAGAAATTAAAGTATATATTAGGAGATAAAAGATCACACATATTCATGGATTAATGGAATTAATATAGTAAAAATTCTAGTCCTAACAAAAGAACTATACATATTCATCTTGATCCCCATCAAAATTCCAAACCAATTCTTTCTGGATCTTGAAATTAAATACTCAGTATTATACAGAAATTTGAAAAACTCCAAAATATGTATAAAACAATCCTAAATAATAAAAAACTTTTAAAAATGTAATGATTTTTAAATTTCATGGTATACTACAGAGGTATAGAAATCAATACCACATGGTTTCAGCATAAAACAGACATGTTGATTAATGCTGTCAAATCAAGGTTCATAAACTGGTACACATATAGTTATATAGGTTTTGATAGAGAAGCCAATACTGCATCATGAAAAGAAGAACGTATTTTCAACAAGTAATGCTGGTCTAACTGGATGTTGGCATGTAGAAGAATGCAAATAGTCTCACATTTATCATATGGCACAAACTGAAGCCTGTGTGGAACAATAATTACAACATTGAACCAGACACAATGAACCTGTTAGGAGGGAAATTATGGAAGGGCCTTGGACACATTGCCATCAGAAGCAATTTTATGCACAGAACACTAATAGCGTAGTAACTTGGATATAAAAATAATAAATGTGATGTCATACCACTAAAAAGCTTTTGTAAGGAAAAGGACACTGGCAGGAGGGATGAAAAGCAACCTACAGAATTAGAGAAGCTTTTCAGCAATTTTACATCTGATGGAGTGCTAATATGCAAAATATGTAAAAGCTGAAGTCATTAGACATATAAAACCAAACAATACAATTAAAAATGGGTTTCAGACCTAAACAGAGAATTTGTATTAGAATTTTAAATAGCTCTGAAATACTGAATATCTGAATTTACCCGCCACAGACACACACATAAGGTTCAAGAAATATTGGATAATTGAGACTAAAATAAAGTAATAGCCAGAACATCAGTAAGTTTTCTATGATGTTGTTTCTCCAAGTAATGTCAGAAACAACACCCACAAATCTCATTATTATGCCTGTCTAGACAGAGGTTAAGGACGAAAACAATAGACATGTGAAAGTGGATGGAGACTTGTCAGAAACCCTCATTCTCAATGAACTGTAAACAACTAAAACTGCTGTAGAAATAATGTTCTCTTGTCAAAAGCACAGCAATTAATTATCGAGTGGCAAATGATCAGACCTAAAAAATAAACATACAATTAACAGTGTACAGACTAAATAGATTGTACATACTAATATGTGTATATATTTTTACACACATATGTATAAAACAATAATTAATCCTAAATAGAGGCTTTGATTTGGGAGAAGGCAAGAATATGCACTTGAGAGCTTTATTTTTATTTGAATTACAGGATTAAAACTTTTAGAAGATAGAATATAAAGGCATATGCTTAAGCTGTGGAAAATGAAGGCGGTAAAAAGAAGGAAAATTAGAAATAAAATTGAAAAATAGATGTGAAAAAAAGAAACACTGAACATAATTACGACATGCTTCTAAAACTTCCCTTTCCATTAATTTCTCAATACTGTATTTACACAATATGCAATATAATTAAAGTATAAAAGCCATCATATTAATGAACAAAATTTGACATGTGTATTATTAAGCTAACCACAAATAGAAAAAGCTTTAGAAAAACATAATCAAATATTACTCCCACATTTTACATCTTTGTTTATCAATAATATTAAGAATATTAACACTGAACAAAGCACAAAAGTTTCAATTGTCACAAAAATGTAACAGAAATATTGGCAGATTAATTTTCTGCTATAAACATCTAATGATAAAACCTGATACTGTTATTCCACAGATTAATTTATACATTAGAAAGGCATTGGCTGATATGAGCAATTTCATGAAGCTTCTGTTATTTGGAAACCAAAATACAACAAAGAGATAAAAGTTTAATAAAATGTTATTATAATATAAAATATTAGAATACATAAGCTAACAAGTTTTAAAATAACAGCAAATGATCATTCTCTATGATCACTCACTCCATCACCCAGACCTTCAATAATGTCTCAGGCTCACCATCTTTTAATCAATGTAGTTGATATTTCATTAAATGGATTCAAAGAGAGATATGACCTGATGATGTCAATTGTTTAAGGAAGATGTGTTGACCCAATCCACTATCCTTTAAAAATAAAAGTCCTTTAAAACAAGACTCAAGGCATTTAAGGATGTGCATAATATATTTTTAGCCAATATTATTGCACTGATAAAATATTCAAACTATTTTCACCCAAATCAGGAAAATTGGATGGTTTTCCATATCCTATATGTATTTTTAGTATAGTGTTGTGGACTTAATCAGAACAAAAACTAACAAACAAAAAAACAAATAGAAATGAAGATTAAAAGCCATAATCAGGAAATGAAGCATTCAATGTGTCCTGAATTGAGGAAATTGTGATATTTTCTGAGACCAAATACTGCACCAGAAAAATCGCTAAACCTTGAATACATACATACACACACACACACACACACACACACACACACACACACACAGAGAGAGAGAGAGAGAGAGAGAGAGAGAGAGAGAGAGAGAGAGAGAGAGACAGAGAGAGAGACAGAGAGAGAGACAGAGAGAGAGACAGAGAGACAGAGAGACAGAGAGACAGAGGGACGGAGAGAGAGAGATCCAAAGGCCAAATTAGATATCAACATTAAAATCAGTATCATTTGTACATATCAAAAATATAAATGAAGAAAGCTAAAGAAGATAGTTTGTAGTATTAATTCTCCTATACTGACTTTATGGTGATGCCTCATTTAGAATTTGTCTATGAACCACACTGACATGGAACCTTCTCCAGCTGCAGAGCATATTCTATTTTTCATTTGGTACAGAGCTCTTCTTATTAAGGAATTTAACAATTTCATTACTTATATGGGATTTTTAAGAAATATTCAAAGTGAATTATTGTGATAAATAAGAGATTTCTTATATTACTCTTAATTGCAGAACTTGTCAAATACCAGATCAAATTTTTAAATTTTGTGTCAGGTATACATCAAACTCGTAAGTTTAATTCTATACTGCATGTAAAACATATGAAAGAATTACATGCATGTCACGTTTGAGTTCTCATACATTTTCTCCATATTAAACCTATGTTTCAAATTTAATGAGAACATTTCATAAGAGAATCATCTAATTCTAAAACTATGACATTAATTGAGGTTGTGGAGAGTAGGGAAAATATATAAATAAAATATTGTATGATGAATAAGAAATATACTCCTTACACCTTAATATTTACAACCCAAGATGTAGATATAGCTAAAATATATGTTATGGTCAAATCAGGTACATTATATAAATAACCTGTGAGGCCAGGCCTTGAATTCAAATGTAATACCCATGAAAGTAAAGAAACATAATATAAAATAGAATATTCATGGAAAAAGAAGTTGAAAAAATTTTTTTATATGTGTCAACAAGAACAAATTTAATGTATTTGCTATAAAAGAGTATGTAATTGAGAGTTTTGGACATTTTAACATGGAAAATTAAGTCATAATTACTTGTTTATTTCTTTACACATGCATTTACTTAAAAAAAAAAACTACTCAATGTAATTGTTTGAAAACTCATTTATTTATAATATTGTACCAGCCAAAATACAGATACCCAAGAAAAAATACCCAAGATCAGATTTTCTTACTGACTTAGATTCTAGAATACAGAATAACAAAAGTATGGGTAAGTAATATTTTTTACTACAAAAATTTATACATATAACTGGTATGTGAAATTTCAAGACTAATAACAGGCAACACATTTGTCTATAATCAAAATCAGTGAAATTTATTGCAAAATACTTTTAGGGAAATTCATCTAATATTACAGAGAACATACATGGTTCAAAAGTAAAAATTAGCTACCACTTTAGTATCCTTTTTTCAAATGTTTTGTTTTAACTATCTTGGTTGTATTTTATAGTAAATATTTAGAATATGTAGACATTTTAATTATGAATACTTTTTAACTTTTCTAGACGTAATAAAGTACATACTATAGACCAAGGATGAGCATCAACATCAATGGGCCATAAACCCCTTGCAATGGCATCCTGACTACAATGTATTTTAGTATAATGATGGCCCAAAGCTTGTGGAAATAGTAAATCAGACCTTAATCTTATTTAAGTTCTACTACATGAGATGGAACCCATTACTGACTCTACTTAGTGACAAAGTTCCCGAAAGTAGAGAGTTCAGAGAGCTTGGGTAAAAGGGAACACTACTTTCTACGGAAAAAAAAAAAAAAAAAAAAAAAAAAAAAAAAAAAAAAAAAAAAAAAAAAAAAAAAAAACCTCATAAATTAAATTTTACTATACTGGCTACAATCATAGATTAAAGCATTGGTCAGGCATCATTAGAAGATATTCCTCCTGTTACAGGTGGAAAGAACAAATAGACTCAGGGCCAGACAACATGCAGAAAGTGAGAGACCTGGGAAACCTCACGTCTAGATGAGATGTCTCCATCACATTCCTTCCTTTAGGGATTTGAGAAGACCATGAATGAGGAGGAAGATAGAGGGTAGAAGCAGAAGGGGATGGAGGACACCAGCACACACATACACAGCCATCTAAATAACCAGTATATAGCACCTATGAAATAGCTGATCCTGAGGCGACACAAACAGGGTACACACAGTTCTGCACCAGATGCTGTACTAGATAAAAAAGTGGACATATGCCCACATCCTTGACTCTGAGTCTTCACTTGATAACCACTTGCAAATGAAAACTTAGCCTTTTTTGAGGAATTGTCATTGAGAATAGAAACTAACCTTAATGGTAGGTTGAATTGGCACCTCAATGAACTTGACCGTGTCCTTGCAGTTTTAAGTCTCACCATATCCTGTTTGAAAAACTATACCTTTTTCTTATATTATATGTATTTTGTTTAATTAATTATTGTCTCTTTTTTTAATCCTATAGGTCATATATATATATATATATATATATATATATATATATGTACGTATGCATGTATGTGTGTGTATATATGTATATGTGTGTATATATATGTGTATATATATGCATTCAGGTTATACATTTTAAGGAATTGGTAAGTTTGCAACTAGTTGATCTTGCATCTATTATGATACTTGTGACTTTTATTGCTCCCTTAGCCTGCTTATTTTTGCTGTCCTGTTCTAATGGCTTCACTTTTGTTCTATGCGATCATATCCCATTATACTTTTTCTTATTATTCTTCCTTAGATATCAGTTTGTTTTCTAATGAGAGATGGATGGGATTGGATCTGAATGAGAAGAGTGGTTGGTAGGAATTTGCATGAGCAGAGCAGGAGGAATCCATCATCAGGACATATTATGTGAGGAAAGCATCTCTTTCCAATAATAGTAAAAATAAATATAAACCTATACATACACACCTATTTTTCTGAATTATCCACATAAAAACAACAGTTTTTGTTCAGAGATGAGTGGGGTCATCCTTTGTTTCCAACTCAAGGCAACAAAACAAAACAATTAAGGGCATGTTCATTTTCTGCATAAGATGACATGATATATGCACATGACGCAGCAATGCTTTGAAATAGTTATGGCTGATAATATGAATCCAATAGAACCTAGAGATTTCTAACCTATTCTGGCTCTACAATAAAATACTTTAAACAAAACTTGTAATACAAAAAAAATAATATTCTTTCTAGTGGTAGATGTTTTCACAGAGCACCCAAACAGGTGAATGAAATCAGCATTAGGATGAACTGATGACGCTTCTGCATACAGAGGCTAATAATCATTTCTGTGATATTAACTTTCCAACAAAAAACCCTCAAATGGAAACATCATAATTTTATGCTAAGTAAATATATCTGTCCCATTCTAAATTGTCAAGTATCTGTCTATGTAGTTTATGTTTCTAGTAGAGTATGCCACCTCGATTCTACTTTTTATAACTACGTGAGTCATGCTAGGCAGAGAATGCCACATGACTGAGAGTGTGTTTTCATAAGCCAGGGAACCAACAGATCAGAGCTCTCAGATTAAATCCATGCAGTACTTTTGCATTTATCTGTTTACATGAGGACACAAACCCATCCCTCTAGGTACTGGGCACTAGTAAGTTTACAAATTCATCTGTCATGATGGATATTTTAGTGACGAACATTATTAGTTTTTTTGAAAATATATCTTGTGATAAAAATGAGTTCAGAGGACAGAATGAAGAAAAGCCCTCACTGTGTAAGCATGTATTGAAAGACTCAATAATAAGCCTCATTAGAAGGAAAGATGAGAAAATATCACTCTCAGTAAAGTATTCAGCAAGACTATGAGAAGCAGAAAAATAGGACAGAAAAGAAAAAGGAAAGGAAAGTGTACAAAGAAAACATGTGACCTTTGGAGAAGAAACTTAACAAAGGTGCTGAGCAGAGACATACTTACCATAGAACCAACCATCTCTTCCTGAAGCTTTTCTATGATCTTCTCTCTTGGGGGAAAAACAACTTGCTTTAATAGCTCCCAGTGTCTCTCTTGAGGATTTGTATTAAAAGCTTCAGCAAATACCATTCACCTGCTACAAACCAACTGACAATCTACAGAGCCTCAGAAAGCAGAAAACAGCAAAAGGCATGTTTGGTCTTATCTACCTTCTTCCTTGGAGCTCTTTACCTTTTTTTTGTTTCTGTCTGTATGTCTGGCTGACAGCTGTCTGGCATCTGGTCCCTGGTGTCTCCCTCAGTTCTCTACTCTCATTTTTCTCCTCTTGTTTCTCTTGAGCCTAGAGATTCCCTCTCTCCACCAGCTCATGTATCTTTTCTCCTGCCTCACAACTGGCCAATCAGCTTTTTATTAGACCAATCAGGTGCCTTAGGTAGTCAAGGTGAAAGAAACTCAGCACATCTTTACATAGTTAAACACACATCCTTACATTGTTAATCTAATGCAGCATAAAGAAATGTAGCACACCTTTACACAGTGAAAGTAATATTCTGCAACACAAACAAATGTAACACCTCTGTGCTTAGTTAAAAAAATATTCCACAACACAGAATGTTGTTAGGAGTCATTTTATTACTAATAACTTTTTGTTGTTGTTTATTTACTTATTTTAGAAAAATAGTATTGGGTTTTACTCTGTATCCCCGAGTGTCAACCATATTCCAGGGCAGTTCAGACCCCATGTCTAAGAGTTGACAAACATCAACATCAAACAGTCTCCGGGTGTGTGTTAGGGTGGGGGGGTGTGGGGGGTGTTTGTGTGTGAGTGTGTACACATGCATGAGTTTATCTTTTGTTTTGTATTTTCAAATCTTCTGTATCTTTTTTGTGGCTTTTCATTTTTAAATCTTTATTGTTTTTCCCAGTTTTTTTTCATGAGAGTTAACATCAATTGGGTGGTAAGTGAAGGAAAGAGGATTAGAGAAGAGCTGAGTGAAGAAAGAATTTGTGAAAATATGTAAATATGTTTACAAAACATTTTTAAGTAAAAAATTTAAAATTAATCTTAGAGGTTATTTAGCTCCATTGTTAGGCTTATTTCTATGCCTTTGAAAAGCTGCTATTAGTAGGTTAATTTCCTAATTTATTTCTCCACGTGCTCATAGGCATATGGGAAGATGAATAATTTTATAAAATTTAATTTTCTGTTCTTAAGTGTTACTTAAAGCACTCATCACATCCAAGAGTTTCTCTGGTGTCTTGAGACTTGTACTTATGTCATCACGTTATTTTGAAAAAGAACAGTCTGATATATTCTTTGACTTTTATTGCTGCCTTGCTTTGTCATTTCCAATTTTCTCAAGTTAACTCTTAAGACTCTTTATTAAACAAGACTGAAGAGACTTTGTATATTTTTCTTGTTAAAATTTTATAGGTAAAGTTTGGAGAGATGGCTCAGCACTTAGCCCTTGTTGCTTTCAGAGGACCAGGGTTCAGTTCCCGTACCCACATGAGTCCACACAAGCAGGGGACCCAGCATGCTCTTCTGAACTCCAGAGGCACCAGGCACACACATGGGTGCACACACATAAATTCTGGTAAAACACTCATAAAATAATAAATCTTAAAAATTACAATTTTAAAGGTAATGTATCTTTTTCTCTGCTCTACACCTTTGTCTTAAGTTTGACATACACATCCTTTGTCATGTGAGCTCTGTTCCATGTATGCCTGGTTCCTTTAGGAGTTTTCTCATGAACTCTTGCTGAGCTTTGTGAGATGACAGTTTTTGTTTCTATTAAGAATTATATTCCATGGGATTTTTCTTCTCTTTGAGTTCATTGCTGTTCTTCTTGGTTGGATTTCTGAAAATTCAGTTTTGTCTTCCTTCTTTGAATTAATCCTTTGCTGTGTTGGGACATGCTTTGTTACTTCCTGTCTCTCCTGTATTTGTGTATCAATCAAATGAAATGTATCATTTCCTGTCTTCTCATGGATAATTTTTCTAATGATTCTGTTTATGGCTTGCCTCTGTTTATTATCTGCAGTGCTACTTGTCTAAAGTGAATTGTGTTTATTTGTGATTATCTTGAAATACATTTTTCGAACAATTTATAAGGAAATTTCTCGAGTGCAGCAATATGGTTGACAGTTGTTTTATTTCAGACCTTTAAATATATATCCCATGTACTCTTGGTTTTAGGATTGATATTATACTGGGGATTGGTACTTTTAAGTGACATTGTTCCTTAAGCGATTTCAGTATTAATTAGCTTTTGTTTTTTTTTTTTTGTTTTTTTTTTTATGTTTGCCATTTTATATGGAAGGACTATAAGTGGCCCTGCCATTGTTCCTAACACAGAAGGCTGAGAGAAGAGAGCATCCTTGAGAAATGGCTGGTTCTCTAGTAAACACGTGTCAAGTTAGTAGTCATGTCTACTTTTCTGTTAGAAATGTGATGATGTATTGAAACCTTCAAATCCTTTAATTATGTGCTTCTGATAATGTATTGAAAGTGTTTAATTTTCTTAACTTTTGCCTCCTTGGATATAGAAAAGCATTCCATCTATTGGTACATGACAAAACTCTGGTTTGTTCTTTCTGGGTGTGCTGACGTTCAGGGATGTGGCTGTGGAATTCTCCCAGGAAGAGTCAGAATACCTAGACTCTGTTCAGAGGGCTTTGTACATTGATGTGATGTTGGAGAATTACAGCAAAATTGTCTCTGTGGGTGAGGATATTTTTTTCTTGCAGAACTCCTAATTCAATCCACATCAATTCATCTTTGCATAGCTTGAGGGACTTGACCTGAGAAGGGACAGTTACAGAAGATGGAAAAAACAGACACATGAGCACAGAGAAAAGCTAGGATCAGGTGGACTTAGCTGTTAGGTAGAGAATCCACAGCACCAAGGAAGCTCAGTGTATTTGTTATGTAGAGCTGAACAAGGAGATGGGCTATTGCATGCAGCTGAACAACAAGATGTGGTTATCACATATGGATAAACAAGGAGCAGGTTTATATGGCATACAGCTGAATCAAAGGGACAGGTTTAGTTAAACTCAATAGGAGCAGTCACTGTAGGGAAGCAGTCTTCAGGCCATAAACATCCAGGAGAAGAAGCTAAGGTGGACATTTTCTGCACACACCATCAATGTTTCCACTTAGACCCCAGAAGAAGGCTTTGCTCTTTCTGAGCCTCACCTGAAGAGGAAGACTTTGTCATTTTCCCATGGGTCTGAGACTGTGGTCTTGGGCAAGGCGAGTTCTGTCACAGTAGACTTTCACTCAGGACTTCACAGACTAATGGCTTCTTCATTCTCCATCATTCATCCTTGGATCAGCATTTTAGATGTGTAGATTCTGTGTGAAGCTGTTTCAGAAACTAAAGGAAAGTATCAAAATTTTTGTAGTAGAAATGAAGTTTTTCATGGCATTATGCATTTGTGTTGTGTTCCTTTAGGGGGTATTGTGCATCTTCTGTTTTGGTTCTATAATACATTCAGGAATTCAGTAACATAGTATCTATGTCCACCCATATCCCGAAGGTCCATTTTTATCATCCATCTGATACAGTTTTAAAATACACAGGCTGAAAATGCTTCCTAAATATCTTTGAGATAGTGACAGGAAATAACAATTGGCAATTTGTTTCTAGATCCATTTATATTTTTCTCTGGTCATCTGCTGAGCATAGTATTGTGATAGTTTAGATGTCCAGGTAACTTTATAAAGAATCTAGGAAGAGTTATGTGCCATTTTACAAAGCACGGGAATTGTCTGCCAGGTAGACTTGGTCACCTCTTTGAAGCCAGTCAGAGTATCCTGAAATATGAAGAGAGAGGGGACAATGAGCAGATAGAGAATTAGGTGGGGTTGATTGAATGAGCAGGTCCAAAATTAGGGGTTTAAGTGAGACAGGAAGTAATTTCTCCAAACAGCTTCACCACATTCATTTCCGCTTATAATAATTCTTGACAAATTTACTTTGTAAGTTGTTCTTAGTTATATTGACAATACTAGTATACAAATGCTGCCATCTTGAATTGATTGTATGTTTTATAATCTGTCAACAGTCCACAAAGTAGAATTATTTTTTTAATTTCTTTTCTTATAAATATGTCTTTATATTACATTCCTCATTTACAAATATTATAATCTATTATGACTCTTACATGAAGTAGGTTTATTCTGTAATTTCCTACCTTGTAAGTATGTCACTATGTTGTATCTTTAATAAAATTGCCCTTTCAGAAAGTCACATCAGGAACCAGAGAAAGCAGTGGCCTTGCGGAAATTTCCATTTAAGGAACTAGGGAAAACACAGTAGTATGTGGAGTTCAGTCAACATAGGGTTAGAAATAAGCAATTAGTGACAATAACATCTCTTCCTCTAATACATTACAGCATATGATATCTAGTAGAAATATTTATTTTGTCCTCATTATTCTTGAAAACCCTAATATGATTTTCAGAAAAATTCCCAATGATAGTTTTACGTAAGCATTTGATATTAAAAGCAATTAAGAATTCTAAAGTATAATCTTTGCTGTATCCTCTTAGTGAGGCCAATATTATGAATGCAGTATTGGATTAAACGATTCCTTTGGTAACTTCTAGAAATTTTTAAATAAGTAATACATTCTAAATATAGTCAGAGAGCTCCATCCCAAATTTAATTCTTATTTCCTCAGTTACTTGTGCCAAGTTATATATTTTATATAAGAATGAAGGGGATAGTGTAAATCAGTGACCCTTGAATTATTTCATACATCTTTGTGAGATTCCATGACAATTATAATGGGCAAAACATCAACCTATCCTCTAGTGAGAACTCTAGTATAAATTACCAGTTTACTTAAAAGAACTTAGAGAAACAGTCATATATTGAATCTGTTTACATTTGTATCTAACCCTTTTAATCTCAATGTAATCATCTTTCAGAGAACTATTGCATGTGTGCTCTTGTTAACCAACATATGGATAATGAAGAGACATATTCTAAACGCAGTGAGATTGACAAAATGCTTCATGAGTCCATCCAATGCCCAGTTTATAAAACAAGGTATACTACAGAAAATTCTAATAACTTTGGCTGTGATTATAGTCATTGGATTGCCTCGACTGAATCATCAAACATAAATAGATTTAAACATATGCCCACTGGAGAAGAAACTTGCAAATATAAAAACTCATCACTTGCCTCTACCTACAAAATTATTCAACAGGCAATCTGTATTGGAGAGAAACCTCACAAATTTATGGGAAAATGCTTTGGTTCTTGCTCAAGCTTCAGTGGACTTTCAAGAATTCCTCCTGGAAATACAATGTATAAATGTGATGTTTGTGACAAATACTTTACCTATTGCTCAAATCTTAGAACACATAAAAAAAATTCATACTGGAGAAAAACCTTATAGATTCAGAGAATGTGATAAGTCCTTTCTTCAGTTGTCAGCACTTAAAAGCCATTACATTGTTCATACTGGAGAGAAGCCTTACAAATGTAAGGAATGTGGCAAATCTTTTGCCCACTGTTCCACTTTCAGGAGACATAAGAAAATCCATACTGCTGAGGAACTTTATAGTTGTCAAGAATGTGGCAAGGTGTTTTATTAGTTGTTATACCTTAATAGCCATTACAGAACCCATATTGGTGAGAAGCCTTACAAATGCAATGAATGTGGTAGATCCTTTATTCACTGTTCATGTTTTAGAAAGCATCAGAAAGTACATTCTGTAGAGATGCTATACACCTGCAAAGAATGTGGGAAGTCTTTCCTTGAGCTGTCACATCTTAAAAGGCATTACAGAACCCATACTGGAGAGAAGCCTTATAAATGTGAAGTATGTGACAAATCCTTTACCACGAACTCAATTCTGAAAACACATCATAAAATTCATTCTGGAGAGAAACCTTACAAATGCAAAGACTGTGACAAATCCTTTACCCAGCATTCAAATCTTAGAAGGCATCAGCGAGTTCATATTGGAGAGAAGCCTTACAAGTGTCAGAACTGTGACAAATATTTTACTCGGTTATCATCTCTTAGAAGACATCAGAAAATTCATGCTGGAAGTAAAAATACCATTGTAAATAAGGCGGCATATTTTTTATCCTGATCTTTAGCTTTGCCAGCCACAGCAGGACCCACAGTTAAAACAAACAAACAAAACAAAACAAAACAAACCCTTTTGAAACCCTTTAATGAAGGTTGAAATCTTAGAAAATATCACCAGAATTTATACTGAAAATAAATCTTGCAGGTGTAACAGTGTGGACAAAATTTTAAGAAAAACATTTTTGAATTT
Organism: Phyllotis vaccarum; assembly: GCA_033318265.1. NCBI lineage: Eukaryota > Metazoa > Chordata > Mammalia > Rodentia > Cricetidae > Phyllotis > Phyllotis vaccarum. The sequence goes on along the minus strand of JARWLC010000003.1, from coordinate 145,645,163 downwards.
GTAGTCCCATATCAAAAGTAGATACAATGCGGGCAAAAATATATGTAACATAAGAAATGTGACCAAGCTTTTTATTTTTTGTACCAGTTTTATTACATATCGGAAAACCTGTACTGAAGAGAAACCATATAAAATGTATATACCAATGTGCTATCTTCATTTCTTCATTGGAAATTCCATAGATTACAAAATACTCAAAATACAGTTTGTCAAATCTTCGTTTCTAAGGCTAAAAATGTATATACATTAGAAAATTCACCCTGAGAGAAACCTGAGTTTGTCTTTTATTCTACCTTCAAAATAGTCATTCTGTAATAAAATACTTCAAATATCGAGAGTGAGAAGCCTTGACGGAGACATGTGAATGTAAACAACACATTCTCATGAATAGTACTCTGAAGTCATCAAGAATGTGCAGGGAAGTCACTTTTAAGTACTCAACATTGGGGAGGTATTAATCCTGCTTTAAAGTGCAATTAGAAGTGATATTAGAAAGATGAAGGCATAAAGCTTCATAGATATAAAGACCATGTACTATAATGAACAAACAATGAATACATGAATTCATCATGGATTTCAGTGGGAGTGGATTCTTATATTTGCGCAAATGAAAAAATACTGTTTGGCAACTTATTTATTTTTTTTTGTATTGCCAATATTAGAGTTTATTGAATAAGAACACAGTAGGTATTTCACAGTTTGTTGAAATGTAAATACGTGTGGTCTTGCTTGCAAATGATTATTTGATAATTTGTATCAACTGCTGCTTATCAAGCCCGACTGTAAGATACAGAGAAGTTATGGAGTTAGTGACCGGCCCCTGACTCCCTGAGACACCAGTCAGCTGGGGAGAATTCTTTAATGCCAGTTTCAGATTTGCATGGTAAACAACGCTCCATGCCTTCTTCCAGCTCACATATTCTTGCTACCTGCCCCCTCAGTGGTCTCAGAGCCTTGGAGGGTGAATTAGTCAGGGTTCTCTAGAGCGATGCTTCTCAATCTTCCTACAGTTCCTCATATGGTGGTGATCTCCAACAATAAATTATTTTCATTGCTACTCATAAGTAAATTTTCTATTGTTATGAGTTATAATGCAAATATCTGTGCTTTCCAATGGTGTCAAAGGGGTACCAACCACTGCTCTAGAAGACCAGAACTGAATGGGTGAATATAGATATATTTTTAAAAAGACTTGTTAGAGTGGAGTACAGGCTGTGTGGCTAGTTCCAAAATGGTTGTCTCTTGATGGAAAGTCTAAGATCCAACAGTTGTTCAGTCCATGAGGCTAAATGTCTCAGTTGGTCTTCAGTTGGTCATTGGAATCCTGAAGAATGGGGTTATTTTTTTCTTTTTTAAGTCTTTTTTCAAAATTGAAAATAAATTTTCTTCATAGCATATGTTATGACTAGAGTTCTCCTGCCTGCAGTTGCTCTAGGATCTCCACACATTTCATCCACTGAAATCAAAACCTTCTTTCCTCTATCATTAGAATATATGCATCTAGTCTGGTAATGGCCTTTCTTGGTCCAGGGTGGGCAGAGGTCCAGATACACAGACCTGCTGCTCTAGACCCCTTAGCCACTCACCGCTGCTCAGGCCCCCACAAATGTCTCAGATGCTTATATTAACTTCATGATGTTTGACCTATGGCTCAGACACATTGCTATCTAGCTCTTATATCGTAAATCAACCCATTTCTATTAATCTGTCTGCCATGTGGCCCGTGGCTCACCTGTGTTCCTTACATGTTGCTCTTTTGGGCTTAGGAATTGGTCTGTCTTTGACTCCACCCTGCTTCTCCTACCTATGCTGTGATTTTCCCTCCTACTTTTTCTGTGGTGTCTGTCATGGGCCAAAACAGCTCCTTTATTTAAAGATTAATATTCACAGCATACAGAAAGTTATTCCAATATCAATCTAGAATGATAATGATAATAATATACCTGAATAGGAAAAGTAGTAAATTCTAATACCAGGAAAGGAGTGCTTCAGCAGCAGGATAGATGAACCAAATAGAGTAGGGGCAAACATCAAAAAGAAAAGGATTCTTTATACCATGTCTATATAGCTGCCACTAGAAGTTGTGGCTCAGATTGACGGTGGGCCTTTCTACCTGGAATGATCCAATCAGAAGTCCCTCAAAGTTTTGTTCATCTGTTTGGGTTCTGATTGACTACAGGTGTAGTTTGTTGACAACATAGACTAGCTGTTAGGATCCATGACTTCTAACTTGTGTTCCTTTACTTAACTCCCTGTTTCTAGAACATTGTTGATGGTGAGTACAGTTACTTCATTTTTCTTAAAAGTCAAGTGAGAAAAAGGAGAAACAGCAGTATCCAAAAAAAAACTCTTAATAGCTTTTATGACTTTTGATTACAAACACAATATTTGGAAGCAGCTTTGTCAGTATATTGTGTTAATTAAAGCTGTCATAGTTGTGTGGTGTCCTAACTGGGGCCCTCAAATCTGTTGGCCACAGGTTTTGTCTAAGTTTGAAGTTGTAGATGTGAATTTCCTTTGTGGTGCAGGTTTTCATTCTAATCAGACAGCTGGTTCTCTTTATATCAGCCTAACCACTATTACATTAGGCTACACAGCTTCTCTGACCCTTTTATCACGATACATACAAAATCCATACCTGAGTAGGACTTTTTGCTAGAATCCTTCCCAGAAATCTTAGTAACATCCCCTGGCAGTGTCTAGTTTTGGAATGCAATCAGCATCAATGACAATTGTCTCTATTCCTCTAGGGGCCACTTGAGCCTCCTTTGCCAAGGTCTCCTTGGGAGATGTTCCCTGCACAGCAGTAGGATTTTACATAGACTTGGGGCATCTGACAGCTCTTGCTTTTATTCTCACAAAGTATACTTGTTAACTTTTATGATTTCTTATTCTTAGCTCTTTAGATACACTTGTCCATCTTTCTAATGAGTCTCTAAATCTAGAAATCACTCACAGGTTAGTAATCTTTTTTCTATATATAGCCTTTTTTTTTTTCAAGAAGATTTCCAGGGCCACCATGTAAGTTATAGAACCACCATCCCAGTGCAAATGGTACAGTTATGAAAATGTTTTGGTGAAGCATTCTGAAAGTAGCTTTTTTGAGCAAATGTCTGGTGATCACAGAAGCCTACAGCTGAGAAGATTCTAAACCAAACTGATAGGCAATATTTAACGCAATATAGAAAGATTTTATCCTTAGGCACAATTTTTCTGGCTGTCTCAGTCTACATATTTTTACAAGACCTCTACATGTATTTTTCAACGTTCATGGACTCGGTGAGTCTACCTGTAGTGCACAAGGAAATAGTCACCCATTCTTTGGGAGGCTATGCCTGTACTCTGTCTATTCCAGCTGAATGAACTGTTTCTGCAGAAAGGAGAGAACTGTATGTGGTCTACTTAAGGGACAACTGATCACCATTTGTTAAAAGTAACCTATTTAGCATATGTCATTTTATACACGAGTGATGTTTATTATATTAGTAACTCTGAACACTGCATGTATTCAGAGCACAACTGCCATCAGTATCAACCAAAGCCCAAATATTTTTAACATTAACACACCATTGTTTTATTCAATCACTGGACACGGTTCTCACCTGCAGGTCCCCTTTCCAGTCTGTTATGGAAGGGCTGTAGAAGCTCCCACCCCTGAACACATTCTGTGACTATTTTTCAGGACCACAGTAATAATCAATATTATCTCTTTGTTCTTGGGCTTGTGTTTGTTTTCTTTGTTTCTTTGGACCTCTAGTTACTGGCTAGCCAGTCCTTAGAATTTCCAAGGACTCATCAGCACTAAATCTGGTCTTCATTTTTTTGCTTACATTTTGTTTTGTTTATTATCCACTTCCCCTAATGGCAATCGCATGATGTAAATATACCACATTGAGAGTTCTCTGATTTTCATCAGAGATGTCCATTACTTCTGTCCAGTCCACTCAGAAATCAAATCCTACCATAGGACTCACTAAAGCCAATGAAAGTATAGGAATCTTTAGGGTTCTGATAAATTGACCTCACTCCTGTAATGAAGAGAATCTTACTGGACTGCTGAAATGGGATGAAATATCCCTTTAACCTTTGTTATTCAGCTTATCTATTTTTTTAAAATATTCTACTCATCTCTTGGGTTCCACATTTTGGATACCTGGAAAAGCTCTCTAAGCATAGATTTGAAGTATAATAGTTTTTCCTTTGTCTCTTGCCAACTAAAAACTATAAAAAATAGAATTTTTTGTATTGTTTTTGTTTTTTGAATCATGCTTATTTTTTTTAAAAGCAATTCCCAATGTGTAGCCTTATTGGCCCAAACTAATTTTTTTTATGCATAGTAGTGGCTATATAAGTTTTGTAACATCCTTTTGACAACCACACTGTTTACTCTTATAGGACATAAAATTTGTTCTAAACATTTAACCTTGTTTAAGGGCATCTCTGTACTGTCTGCTCCCCACTGTTCAGCCAGGTTTGCCATGACATATCACACAAAGAAAGATGCCCCATTAGGATTTTCACCACACACTTCCCCAACCTAAAAGTTGAAAGTCTGTAAAGATACAAGAAATTTACAGAACACAAAATAGACTATACCTCCCAAAAAACACCTGCTTACCCAATAATAATCGTCAGTAAACCTACAGAGTAAGGAAACAATATTAAGAGCTACAAAGTAAAAAGGTCAAGTTACCAATAAAGGCAGATCCATAAGAATAACAGGAGATGACTCAATTGCAAACAATGAAAGCAAGAAGGTCTTTTTCAGATGTTATACAGACACTAAAAGACCACATTTACCAGCCCAGACTATCAATCACCATAGGGAGAATAAGCAAAATATTTCATGACAAATCTAGATTTAAACAATACCTACCCAGAAATCTTGTCCTACAGAAAGCCCTAGAGGAAAAATTGTAAGCTAGATATACCTATGAAACCACAAGCAATAGATAATCACACAGAAGGAAAACCCAAACAAGGGAAACACACACCATACCACCAAAAATAGCAAGAAATATCAATCACTGGTCATTAATATCTCTTAATATTAGTGAACTCAGTTTACCTACCAAAAAGACAGGTTAACACAATGGACACAAAAACAGAAGCCATCCTACTGCTACATACAAGAAACACACCTCAAGTTCAAAGATGGACACTGCCTCAGAGTAAAGGGTTGAGAAAAAACTTTCCAATTAAATGGACCTAAAAAACAAGTTGGTGCAGTTTTCCTAATAGCTAACAAAATAGACTTCCAACTAAAATCAGTCGAAAGACATCTGGAAGAACATTACTTATTTATTCCAAGAAAAATCCACCAAGATGAATTCTCAATCCTGATGATTTATGTCCCCAAAATAAAAGGAGCCAGATATGTATAAGAAACATTACTAAGGTTTAAATGTTGTATCAAACAGCACCCATTCCTAGAGAGAGACTTAAATACCCTACTCTTGCCAATGGATGAGTCTACCAGACAGCAATTTAAGAGAGAATTAAGGGATGTAACAAGTGCTATGACTCAAGTGGACTTAGTAGATATATACAGAACTGTTCAACCAAACAGGAATAATTCTTTTTCTCAGCACCCCATTGAACTTCCTCTAAAATTGATCAAATACTCGGTCATAAAGCAAATATCAGTAGATAACAAAAAACATGGGAATAATTCCTTATCCCTATCAGACACCATGGTCTAAAGTTAGAGTTCAACAACAAGAAAAATCCCAGTCTTCAAATTCATGAAACCTGAACATCCTCAGCCTCGCTCCACATCACTTCTACTGTCTCATCTGTCTTCCTACACATTCCATAAATACCTTCTTTCCCAGTTGACTCACATCCAGGTTAAGATTAGAGATGTGGGCTACTACCTCTTTGGTAGTTAGCTTTGAACTCACAGAAAGATCTCTGTCTCTAGATTTATGGGACTAAAGGTGTAGGGAACCACTCTTGGTTAGGCATAGGTCACCACTCCTGATCATTTCCCCATGTGGGATTAAAGGCATAAGTTATGGCTCTCTGCCCATCCTGGATTGACTGTTCTCTGATAGTATAGACTGGTCTTATTTAATATATGACATATCATCATAAGGCCCTGGATACTCTGTCTTCCACAAGTAAAGGGCAGAAGGCTTTAGTGAGTATCTAATAATCTGGTTTATGATAAGAGAGAAAAATTTGCTTCAGATAAATAAATCAGAGCCATTTTGGAAGTTTCATTACTAAATCAGCAACAACAATAACAAACAAACAAAATAACAAAACCCAGATAAATATTTATCACCTTCCGCAGCATCATAAAAGTAAAAGCAATGTGAAGACTTTCACCTCCACATTTCTATATTCTCCAATTCACAGAACCATTTGAGAAAACCAGGAGAGAGTTTTTATATTGAAAGTTAAGAATTTTTCTAAGTGCTTAGGCTTCAGAAACAAAAAAGGCATCTAGAGAAAGAATAAATTGCTACTTAAAATCTAGCTATGGCATATGTCTTCCTGATGCTGCACATGTGTGACAAAGCAGGACCCCAATCTCATATTCTTTTTGAGTTTGTTTCAAGCTTAACTAAAATTTCATCTTTCTGTTGAAGAATCCTGTGGGAAATTACCAAATTCTATTCTAGGAACTCAAGCTCAGGATGCCCTAGCTAATTTATCTTAGTTTCTCATTCCATTGTCTCCTTGTGCAAACCTGTACCTCCAACTAAGCACCTACTTTCCTCCTGTCAAATGGTTTCTTTAGGTGAAGCCCACTTCACCCAAATTTCTTAGGAAATGCTAAGACATGGTTCTCACCTTCAACAATCCCACATCCTGGACATTTGGGGCTATGCCTACATCCTTGAATATCTATATGCTGTCCCACACAGCTGAAATAAAGACACTGACTAAAAACTGTTTTGAGTAGACTTCTTCTGGAAATTTCCTGTATTACTTCTTCCTCCATGTAGTCCCTCTGGCTTAAATTCTCTTCTTTGTCTCCTATATTATGGCCATGCTTATTCTTTCTATGTAATGAAGTGTTGATTCAAGTGCCAATTGTTCCAGACCAATAGGTCATTCTTCAGTAATAGTATCATAATGGAAGGTGCCTAGGGATGAGAAGGATAGTAAAAATATATGCTTAGAAGATTAAAGCTGATTCAGTAGGTCTTGCACAAACGTTTACTTATGCCAAGCATTTTTTTTGAAAGTGCAATATAGTCAAAATGACTCTAAGAGTCCATATTACTGTCATAATGGACAAGATTAGAAACACAGGTGACAGCTTATGCTGGGGAGGATATGGAGCAAGGGGGAAATGGTTGGAGTACTGACTGGTACAGGCACTTTGGAATTCAGTCTGGCAGTTTCTTAGAAAACTAGATGTCAACCTTTCACAGTCACTGCCATAGTGAACTTGGGCAAATACCAAAAGGATTTTCTGTCATACTACAAGAAAAACTTACTCAGTTATACTCATAGCAGTTTTATGTATAATAGAACCTGGAAAAAACCAAGATATCCCTCAACTGATGAAATGGACAAAGAAAATGTGGCACATTTACACAATAAGAAATGACTCAACTTTCAAAAACAAGGAAACCAGAGAACTTGAATGCAAATGGCTGAAACCAGAAAAACATTCTCCTGAGTGAGGTAATCTAGACTGAGAAAGACTAACATAGTACGTACTAATTCATAAGTAAATATTAGGTGAAAAATAAAAATAATTATAATCTATAACATGAGAGAATAACAAGAATGGTTCATGGGGCCACTCAGATGTCCCTGGGAAGGAGAAATATAAAAGATTTTATGAATAGACTCGGAGAAACATAGTACTGGGCACTGGCATGATTGGGTTGTAGGGAAAAAGGGGGAGAGTTGTGAGGGGAACTTCTGGAAGTGAATATTTTGGGGTTGGGTGGAAACCTGATGCACAGTATCTCCAAGGTGACTATCAAGAGGACCCCACCTTAGACTCTTAGGAATAGCTTGTAAGTCGCCTGACCTGACCATCTTCTGTGATTAGAAAGCCTGGGTCAATTTTTATCAGAGAAGAATCATCCAGTAACTGATTGAGGCAGATACAAACCCACAAGCAAACATTTGGTGGAATTTGGAAAACTCCATGGAGGAGGAAGAGGAGAGGAAAGGGTTATTGTGATAAATCTTACATAATCAACTAAACTGTGCTCCTAGGGGCTAGCAGAAACCGAACATACAACCAGGGATGCTGCATGGTACTGACTTGGCACTCTGCATAGATAAAACAATTGTGTAGAATGGTCCTGTTGTGGAATTCCTAACAGGGAAAACGGAGGCAATTTCTCACACTTTAACTCACTTTTCAGATGCTATTTCTCATACTGATTACCTTGCCCAGGCTTAAAACTTGGAGAAGTGTTTAAGTATGTATCAACTTGATTAGCCATGTGTTGTAGATACTCATGGGCTATTTGCCCCTTTCTGCATTAAAACAGAGGAGGAGTGGTTTGTGATGAGTCAGAGTGGATGGAGGGAGGGACTGAAAGGGGAGAAATGTGGAGGCTGAGACTGGGGTATAAAATAAATAAATGAATAAATTTGTTGATTTAATGTACAGCATCTTATATATAATTTGGAACTGGCAAACTCACAATGTAAGCAGAAAGCCAAGTCATTAAATATGGAAAAGATAACACAGAATAACTCCAGCACAGCTATCTAAGAACAAATAACCACAGCCAAGGCAGGAAGAGTCAGGTCCCATGTAATTACAATTATTAATGTTCAAATGCACTGGATACAGCCTCAGATAGGTCTTGAAAATTTTATTCCTAGACAAAGGGATAAAATTCCTAGACACATAAGGGAGAATATGTGAGAGAGAGAGAGAAAGAGACAGGCAGACAGACATACAGACAGAGGCAGAAATAGAGAAATCAAGAACCTGGTACTTGCCAATCAATGATTGCTTTTAGAAAACAGATTTTCAAAAATGGTTGCAAGATAGCGCTCTATGATTATCCTTCAAGTCACATTTCTAATAAGAGCTCTAGATGGAGTTACCCAGTATTCTGAGAATGGTTATAGATGTGTATAGTCAGTCCATTAGGATCTAACCATTGTTTTGGCTTTTACAGGATTCCAAAGAGATGCCTTTGCCCTTAAGTCAGCAGGAAGCAACCTTATGAAAGACAATGCCCCCTTTCCCAATAAGTTTTGTGCTCTAAAGTTTGCGGGTAATCATTATTCTGATAGAATCATCATAAGTTAAAATTGGGTTGAGGACAGAACAATAATATAGCCTCAAGGATCTGTTTTGAAGAAGAGAAAGGGGAATAGATAGGATAGATAAAGATAGATTGTTCTACCTACATATAAACAATTTTTAGTTGAATATATGGGCTAAGCTAAAGACAATTTGCACTGGCATAGATATTTGTATATTGATACAAATGTGAAATCATTTTATATGTTTAATTGCGATAATTTGTACAGTGGTACAAAGCTTAATCTGAAATTGCTTTATATAACTAAAGCAACTTGTACATCGATATAAAACTGAATCTGTAACTTTTATGTAAAATTGAATCTTTAATTGCTATAGTTTATATACGCTTATACCTCTTTTTAAAATATTTGCACATTATTGTCATGTCCACTATACAATTTCTATCTCCATTTAACTATACTAGATATAATGTATGATTGCACTAGTCATGATATATGCAAAAGATGTTTTATATACCTCTGTTTAGATGATATGTATGTATATACATGTCTAAAATGCTGTGGCCACTTTACATGCTATATATACCCAGGCTAATGTTTGACAGTGATACTAAAAGTCATTGTTCAGATATTATACACCCCTTATATAGGTAATCTAATTTTATAGTACAGGTTTTAATCCTTAGGATGATAAAAACTGCAGTCAACATTACTTAAGGTGCCATGCCACAGTCATCTCAGATACAGGTTATAATATCATAGATAGACAGGAGTCTTCAACCATTTCATAGACTCAGAGAATATGGCATTTAACATTTGGAATTCAGCCTCGAGAGACACACGACGACTCCTGGTGTCACTGCTCCTTTCCCAAGATGGTGTTGAGCATCAAGGACACTCCTTTGGAGTTTGTTCTTTTGGCAGAGAATAGCCAGTTGGGCAAAGAAATGCCCCTATCTTGATTGCTGACAGTACACACATGATGTTCAAGCTGGATGAACAAGATGACGGATGGAGACTGACAAAACCTGCCTGGACAGGATAAGACAGTCCCTCCTAAATTTCCCTGCTTGTGATAAGATCTGTCAGATACCATAGGCCTGTAGCCAATATGATGGATGCTCCAATGGTGCACAAAACCATAGGTGATTATCCAGGTAGCTGTGTTGGTGTTCTCTCCCAAATTTAGGAAGCCACTTCCATGTGCTTCAGAATTTCAGGTGATACATTTTCCTTCTCAGGTCTTGAAAGGGTTGAAGAATCGGTATTTAAGCTTGCTACCCTATTATCCCTTAGCAAGGAACATTCAGGTGTTGGATTTTCACTCTCCCAGATGAACATTTTGAAGTAATTTATGCACCCTACCATCTACCAATATTCTAGAAATATATGATGTACTTTATATCTGTCAGGTTTTGGTTGTATTTGTACTTTATCCTCTCCTAGATACTACCTCATAATAATTCCTATTGTATATAGTCTTAGTTTGGAACCTTATTAGTTAGACAAAAGGGGAAGATGTGGTGGGAATCAGGTGTCAGCTGATAAGGTCCAAAGAAGCTTATCCAGGGTCCGGGTTCCTGAAGGGGGAGTGGCCAACCTCATTCACCCTTATAATTACTTCTCTATTCACCACACACATTGAACAATTTTCTGATTTTTTTTATTATAAGCCAAGACCACATTATGTAACACCTTTCATTTAATTTTCTCAATTCTTGACATATTTCAGTATTTCAATGATCCCTGGTTGTTTGTTCAGTCTCTTCGAGCAACTGTGAGTTCACCTTAGATAAATCTGTGGGTTTTCTTGTTATGTCTTTGACCTCCCTGGATTCCAAGGTCTAGTTCTGGTTATCTGATTCATGAAAAATGTCCCCCAAAATACTCATTGGACTTGATTAAATTTTGGTCTTAGTTACATTTCTCTATACTGTAAAATAAACACAGAAATATTGGCTTAATTAGGTCTCTTAAAACATTTTTGATTTTTATTATCAATTAAAGTTCAATATATCTCACTAACATTTTCCGGACTACCAATAGTCTCTTAACCTAGCTATTTATATTGAAAAAGTTAAGGCAGGCAAGAAGAGAAAACCATGGCAAACTTGGACAGCAGTTTGCTTAAGATACTTGAATAATTATTTTTCTCTTTATTATGTCCTTATTCATTGAGTTGCACTTTTACCTCACCTCAGTAGGAAAAAAAATATACTTTTTTCTTAATATATGTCACAGAATATTAAAGAAATTGAAATCAGGTACCTGATTGAGATTAAATCACTTTAGGGCACAGGTGGCACCAGCCAAACTGTGTTCTTTTAGGAAAAATTTAGGAGATAGTGGCAATTAACCATACATGTGTATGTGTAAGAAAAGAACCAATTGTATAAACACATGTTGACAAATTATAAGTGAAAGTGTAAATAAAAGTAGATATCAAGAAAATGTAATGAGAACTGAATTTCCTAAGGGAAATATATTGCTTGAGAATAGACCAAAACAGGCTGTATTGTAAAGCTTATCTAGCTCATATTTTATCATATAACTCTGAAGCATATATAAATTTCATAATATACTTTTAAAATCAGACATATATGAAAATACATGTGCATTGAGCCCAGGCTTATGTAATTCAAGACTATCAGTAGGCAGACAAACCTACCCTTGGTGTCTTTCTTAATATCCAAATGTTCTTCTTTCCAGACAGTATTAAAAGTCTTTAGGCTGGTGAGTAGATCAGCAGGCAATCTGTCTTCCCAAAAAGCCTAGCAACTTGAGTTGACCCACAGTTTTATTCTGTTTGAAAGAAAAAATTATATTTCCCATGTTGTCCTCCAACCTCTACATGAAGGAGAAAATATATACAGACCAAAGAGTGTATGTGGGAGGGGGTTGGAATAAAAATAGATCTCTATTTTTATTTATTTTATTAAGTGATTAATAAATACCCTTATTAAGGCGATCACAGTTCACTTGCTACACATTGTATATGTAATTTCTTTTGTCTGTGAAAAAATAACTTCACATTCTGGGTATGGTCTTGAAAAGTCTATGCACAAAAATTAGAGTAGACAGACACAAAAATGCATACCTTTAATTCCAGCTCTGTCAGGGGTAGAGCTAAACAGAAAAATCTCAGTGAGTTCAAACCTGCACTGATCTACATAGTTAGCTCCAAATTAAATATGATTATGTAATGAGATTGCATTTCTACAATAATAACAATAATAATAACAACAACAATTAAATCTAAGATTATACCAAGAACCACAGATCTGACTGTGACCATTGGCAATATAAATAAAAGTGTGATTTCTGATGAGTCATCCAAACATTGGCTGTGATTATCAGTGTCTTAATTACATGGCCAAATCACTGGATGTGTTGACTATGAATGTGTATAACACCTATGGACAAAGAAATCCTTTGACTGTCTTAAATAAACTCTACAATACTGATGACATTCTATGAAAATCTGTTCATGATTGCATGTAGGTGGAAATTTCTGTCCAAGCACAACTCCCAAATACCCAGTAGCTGTTTCCCAAATAATTAATTCAGAGCTTAAAATTTTGGACCAGTGGTTCAAGAATATTGCTAACTATCTCTTACTCTTAAATTAACTGAAAATTATCCATGCAGCTTAGTGCTTCTTTTAGTAAACATTCTCATTTGACTTCCCCTGCATCTGACAGATCCCTGTTTCTCTGCTCTTTCTATTCCAAAAATTCTATGACTCTGCTCATCCTGCCTGTACTTCCTGCCTGTCTACTTGCCAATCAGCATTTTTTAAACTAATACAAGTGACATGTCTTTATAGTGTACAGGAGCATTATCACACAGAACAACCCCTTTTTTTCTTTTCAAAACAGTAACTCTAAATTAAATATCTTATGCTTAGCCTTTTTTTTAAAACCATATTGATACCAATACTCTAAATAAATGATAAAAATATGGTTTTATTCTTGAAATGGAGGAGTGTTTCATTATATACAAGTCAAATATCTAGCCAACCATAGAGATGGACTTAAAGGCAAAAGTCCTTTGGTCATCTATATAGATACCTTTACTAAAATAGTTCTTAACAAGGAATTTTATAGGGAATGTAGGACTAGGGGAAAAATGTCTAGACATAGTAAAAGGAATATATGTAAACCACAGAGTCAACATTATTTTAGACAGAAAAGAGATTGAAATGATCCTATTGTAAAAAGGAGAAAGGGACGTCCAATATTTCTACTCCATTTAAACACTGTGCTTGAATTACTAGCGGAAACAATAAGGTGATGAGAAGAAATTAAAGAGAGAGTAAAATAAAAGGAAAAGCCCCAACCTTTTCTCTTTGGACAGGATATGACACATTATTAGAGATCAAAAGTGTCAAAAAGAAACTTCTAGAAATGATAAACTCAAAAATGTGGCAGTATATAGAATCAGCTTCTTTATAAACAACAAAATTACAGTGAAAGAGACTGTCTACATAATTCTGTTTATAATTATATGAGAGAAAAATATTTATCTGGGGAAAAACCTAATGAAGAAAATGGAGAACATATACAATATAATATTTGCAACTTTGAAAAAAGATAAGAAAGTTACTTGAAAATGGGAAGAGACCCCATGCTTATGTGTTGATAGAAATAATATGAAAATGAGCATTTCCTTACAGATTTGAAGGAGTTCAAATCAAAATCCTCATTTCATTCCTCATGGGCAAATGAAAAAAGAACTGTCTTAAAATTGAAGAACCATGCCAAAAGAACTTAGATAGCCAATAAAACCATGGAAAAGGTAGGATTACCTTCCCATTGCATTAGATATTTTACAGATTGTTAAACCATGACACACTTCTGTGATTTCTCTGAGTTATTCCCTAGAGGTGGAATGGAAACCCTCATTACTGAAGACATTATGCATTTCAGTCTCAAGGCAAGTTGTCCCTGAACTAGAACTGACCTGAATGCCTCCTGCAAACTTCCATGGTACCAGACTGCACTGTGCAAAGCAAATATCAGTCTTACCCCTCCCAACTCCTATGAACCACAACATGCACCAGCATGGCAAAATAACCCGAATATCACGCTCTAGTCATGTATACATTGGTGGAAACTCACAGCCCTTTAGTTGTAGGTGTGGGCCACTGTACATGATGGAAAATGATATCTTGAACTGGACACATTTCCACATTACTAAACCAGTATTATCTCTAGTTCTTATTTACAGTAGATGCCATTACTGAAAATCTTAACTAGAAACATAATAAATCAAAATTTAGAGCTGTAGAACCCACTCTGAATGGTTACCTCTACAAAATTACCCCCTGCCACAGACACACACATAAGGCTCAACAAATATTGGATAATTGAGACTAAAATAAAGTAATATCCAGAACATCAGTAAGTTTTCTATGATGCTGTTTCTCCAAGTAATGTCAGAAACAACACCCATAAATCTCATTATTATGCCCGTCTAGACAGAGGTTAAGGACGAAACCAATAGACATGTGAAAGTGGATGGAGACTTGTCAGAAACCCTCATTCTCACTCAATGAACTGTAAACAACTAAACTTTCTGAGAGCTGTAGAAATAATGTTCTCTTGTCAAAAGCACAGCAATTAATTATCGAATGGCAAACAATCAGACCTAAAAAATACACATACAATTAACAGTGTACAGACTAAATAGATTGTACATACTAATATGTGTATATATGTTTACACACATATGTATAAAACAACAATTAATCATAAATAGAGGCTTTGATTTGGGAGAAGGCAAGAATGTGCACATGAGAGCTTCATTTTAATTTGAATTAAAGGATTAAAATTTTTAGAAGATAGACTAGAAAGGCATATGCTTAAGCTGTGGAAAATAAAGGTGAGAAAAAGAAGTAAAATTAGAAAAAAATGGAAAAATAGATGTGAAACAAAAATAAACATTGAAAATAATTAGGATGTGCTTCTAAAACTTCCCTTTCCATTTATTTCTCAATATCGTATTTACACAATATGCAATATAATTAAAGTATAAAAGCCATCATATTAATGAACAAAATTTGACATGTGTATTATTAAGCTAACCACAAATAGAAAAATCTTTAGAGAAACATAATCAAATATTATTCCCACATTTTACATGTTTTTTATCAATAATAATAAGAATATTAAGGCTGACCAAAGCACAAAAGTTTCAATTGTCACAAAAATGTAACAGAAATATAGGCAGATTAATTTTCTGCTATAAACAGCTAATGATAAAAAACTGACACCATTATTCCTCAGATTAATTTATACATTAGAAAGGCATTGGCTGATACGAGCAATTTCATGAAGTCTCTGTTATTTGGAAACCAAAATCCAATAATGAGATAAAAGTTTAATAAAATGTTATGATATATATAAAATATTAGAATACACAAGCTAACAAGTTTTAAAATAACAGCAAATGATCATTCTCTATGATCACTCACTCCAACACCCAGACCTTCAATAATGTCTCAGGCTCACCATCTTTTAATCAATGTAGTTGATATTTCATTAAATGGATTCAAAGAGAGATAGGACCTAATGATGTCAATTGTTTAAGGAAGATGTGTTGACCAAATCCACTATCCTTTAAAAATAAAAGTCCTTTAAAACAAGACTCAAGGCATTTAAGGATGTGCATAATATATTTTTAGCCAATATTATTGCACTGATAAAATATTCAAACTATTTTCACCCAAATCAGGAAAATTGGATGGTTTTCCACATCCTATATGTATGTTTAGTATAGTGTTGTAGACTTAATCAGAACAAAAACTAACTAACTAACAAACAAATAGAAATGAAGAATAAAAGCCATAATCAGGAAATGGAGCATTCAATGTGTCCTGACTGAGGAAATTGTGATATTTTCTGAGACCAAATACTGCACCAGAAAAATCGGTAAACCTTGAATACATACATACATACATAAATACATACATACATACATACATACATACATAGAGAGAGAGAGAGGGAGAGGGAGAGGAAGAGAGGGAGGGAGGGAGAGAGATCCAGAGACCAAATGAGATATCAACATTATAATCAGTATCATTTGTATATATCAAAAATATAAATGAAGAAAGCTAGTGAAGATTTTCTGTAGTATTAATTCTCCTATACTGACTTTCTGGTGATGCCTCATTTAGAATTTGTCTATGAACCACACTTCCTTGGAACCTTCTCCAGCTGCAGAGCATATTCTGGTTTTCATTTGGTACAGAGCTCTTATTAAGGAATTTAACAATTTCATTACTTTAAGAGATATTCAAAGTGAATTCATGTGATAAATAAGAGATTTCTTATATTAATCTTAATTGCAGAACTTGTCAAATACCAGATTAAATGTTTAAATTTTGTGTCAGGTATACATCAAACTCGTAAGTTTAATTCTATACTGCATGTAAAACATATGAAAGAATTACATGCATGTCACCTTTGAGGTCTCATACATTCTCTCTAGATTAAACCTATGTTTCAAATTTAATGAGAACATTTCATAAGAGAATCATCTAATTCTAAAACTATGACATTAATTGAGGTTGTGGAAAGTAGGGAAAATATATAAATAAAATATTGTATGTTGAATAAGAAATATACTTCTTACACCTTAATATTTACAACCCAAGATGTAGATATAGCTAAAATATATGTTATGGTCAAATCAGGTACATTATCTAAATAATCTGTGAGGCCAGGCCTTGAATTCAAAGGTAATATCCATGAAAGTAAAGAAATATAATACAAAATAGAAGATTCATGGAAAAAGAAGTCGAAAGAATTTTTTTCTATGTGTCAACAAGAACAAATTTAATGTATTTCCTATAAAAGAGTATGTAATTGATAGTTTTGGAAATTTTAAAATGGAAAATTAGATCATAATTACTTAAGTTTATTTCTTTACACACACATTTGATTTAAAAATCTACTTAATGTAATTGTATAATAAATCATGTATTTATAATACTGTACCAGCCAAAATACAGATACCCAAAGAAAATACCCACGATCAGATTTTCTTACTGACTAAGATTCTAGAATACAGAATAACAAGAGAATGGGTAAGTAATATTTTTAACTACAATAATTTATACATATAACGTATATGTATATGAATCTAATAGAATCTAGAGATTTCTAACCTATTCTGGCTCTAGAATAAAATACTTTATACAAAACCTGTAATACAAAAACCAAAATAATATTCTTTCCAGTGGTAGATGTTTTCACAGAGCACCCAAACAGGTGAATGAAATCAGCATTAGGATGAACTGATGACGCTTCTGCATACAGAGGCTAATAATCATTTCTGTGATATTAACTTTCCAACAAAAAACCCTCAAATGGAAACATCATAATTTTATGCTAAGTAAATATATCTGTCCCATTCTAAATTGTCAAGTATCTGTCTATGTAGTTTATGTTTCTAGCACAGTATGCCACCTCGATTCTACTTTTTATAACTACATGAGTCATGCTAGGCAGAGAATGCCACATGACTGAGAGTGTGTTTTCATCAGCCAGGGAACCAACAGATCAGAGCTCTCAGATTAAATCCACGCAGTACTTTTGCATTTATCTCTTTACATGAGGACACAAACCCATCCCTCTAGGTACTGGGCACTAGTCAGTTTACAAATTCATCTGTCATGATGGATATTTTAATGACGAACATTATTAGTTTTTTTGAAAATATATCTTGTGATAAAAATGAGTTCAGAGGACAGAATGAAGAAAAGCCCTCACTGTGTAAGCATGTATTGAAAGACTCAATAATAAGCCTCATTAGAAGGAAAGATGAGAAAATATCACTCTCAGTAAAGTATTCAGCAAGACTATGAGAAGCAGAAAAATAGGACAGAAGAGAGAAAGGAAAGGAAAGTGTACAGAGAAAACATGTGACCTTTGGAGAAGAAACTTAACAAAGGTGCTGGGCAGAGACATACTTACCTTAGAACCAACCATCTCTTCCTGAAGCTTTTCTATTAGCTTCTCTCTCAGGGGAAAAACAACTTGCTTTAATAGCTCCTAGTGTCTCTCTTGAGGATTTGTATTAAAAGCTTCAGCAAATACCATTCACCTGCTACAAACCAACTGACAATCTACAGAGCCTCAGAGAGCAGAAAAAAGTAAAAAGCATGTTTCATCTTATCTTCCTTCTTCCTTGGAGCTCTTTACCTTTTCTTTGTTTCTGTCTGTATGTCTGGCTGACAGCTGTCTGGCTTCTGGCCCCTGGTGTCTCCCTCAGTTCTCTACTCTCATTTTTCTCCTCTTGTTTCTCTTGAGCCTAGAGATTCCCTCTCTCCACCAGCTCATGTATCTTTTCTCCTGCCTTGCAACTGGCCAATCAGCTTTTTAGACCAATCAGGTGCCTTAGGTAGTCAAGGTGAAGCAAACGCAGCACATCTTTACATAGTTAAACACACATCCTTACATTGTTAATCTAATGCAACATAAAGAAATGTAGCACACCTTTACACAGTGAAAGTAATATTCTGCAGCACAAACAAATGTTAATACCTCTGTGATTAGTTAAAATAATATTCCACAACATAAAAAGTTGTTAGGAGTCATTTTATTAGTAATAACTTTTTGTTGTTGTTTATTTACTTATTTTAGAAAAATAGTATTTGGTTTTACTCTGTATCCCCGAGTGTCAACCATATTCCAGGGCAGGTTAGACCCCATGTCTAAGAGTTGCCCAACATCAGCATCAAACAGACTCGGGGTGTGTGTGAGGGTGGGGGTGGAGGTGGTGGTGTGGGGTATGTGTGTGCTTGCGTGCGTGTGTGCCTGTGTGCATGCGTGCCTGTGTGTGTGTGTGTGTGTGCATGCGTGCGTGCGCGTGCGTGCGTGCGTGTGTGTGTGTGTGTGTATACACATGCATCAATTTACCTTTTGTTTTAGATTTTCTCATCTTCTGTCTCTTTTCTGTGGCTTTTCATTTTTAAATATTTTTTCCCAGTCTTTTTTTTTTTTCATGAGAGAGAAAATCAATAGGGTTGGGAGTGGAGGAATGATGATCAGAGAAGAGCTGAGGGAGGAAAGAATTTATGACAATATGTAAAAATGTTTACAAAACATTTTTGAGTAAAAAATTTAAAATTAATCTTAGAGGTTTTTTTAGCTCCATTATTAGGCTTATTCCTACGCCTTTGAAAAGCTGCTATCAATGGGTTAATTTCCTAATGCATTTCTCCACGTGCTCATAGGCTTATGGGAAGATGAATAATTTTATAAAATTTAATTTTCTGTTCTTAAGTGTTATTTAAAGCACTCATCACCTCCAAGAGTTTCTCTGGTGTCTTGAGACTTGTACTTATATAATCACGTTATTTTGAAAAAGAACAGTCTGATATATTTCTTGGCTTTTTTTGCTGCCTTTATTTGTCGTTTCCAATTTTCTCAAGTTAACTATTAAGACTCTTTATTCAACAAGACTGAAGAGACTTTGTATATTTTTCTTGTTAAAATTTTATAGGTAAAGTTTGGAGAGATGGCTCAGTGCTTAACCCTTGTTGCTTTCAGAGGACCAGGGTTCAGTTCCAGTACCCACATGAGTCCACACAAGCAGGGGACCCAGCACGCTCTTCTGAACTCCAAGGCACCAGGTTCACACATGGGTGCACACACATAAATTCTGGTAAAACACACATAAAATAATAAATCTTAAATATTACAATTTTAAAGGTAATATATCTTTTTCTCTGCTCTTCGCTGTTGTCTTAAGTTTGACATACACATCCTTTGTCGTGTGAGCTCTGTTCCATGTATGCCTGGTTCCTTTAGAGTTTTATCATGAATACTTGCTGAGCTTTGTGAGATGACAGTTTTTGTTTCTATTAAGAATTATATTCCATGGGATTTTTATTCCCTTTGAATTCATTGCTGTTCTTCTTGGTTGGATTTCTGAAAATTCAGTTTTGTCTTCCTTCTTTGAATCAATCCTTTGCTGTATTTGGACATGCTTGGTTACTTTCTGTCTCTCCTGTATTTGTGTATCAATCAAATGAAATGTATCATTTCCTTTCTTCTCATGGATAATTTCTATAATGATTCTGTTTATGGCTTGCCTCTGTTTATTATCTGCAGTGCTACTTGTCTAACGTGAATTGTGTTAATTTGTGATTATCTTGAAATACATTTTTCCAACAATTTATAAGGAAGTTTCCCGAGTGCAACAATGTGGATGAAAGTTGTTTTATTTCAGAACTTTAAATATATATCCCATGTGCCCTTGGTTTTAGGATCGATATTATTCTGGGAGATTGGTACTTTTAAGTTGTCATTGTTCAATTAGTGCTTTCAGTATTAATTAGCTTTTTTTTATGTTTTCCATTTTATATGGAAGGACTAGAAGAGGCCCTGCTATTGTTCCTAACACAGAAGGCTGAGAGAAGAGAGCAATGGGAGAAATGGCTGGTTCTCTAGTACACACATCTCAAGTTAGTAGTCATGTCTATTTTTCTGTTAAAAATGTTATGATGTATTGATACCTTCAAATCCATCAATTATGTGCGTCTTATAATGTTATTGAAAGTGTTCAGTTTTGTTAACTTTTTCCTCCTTGGATATAGGAAAGCATTCCATCTATTGGTACATGAAGAAACTCTAGTTTGTTCTTTCAGGGTGTGCTGACGTTCAGGGATGTGGCTGTGGAATTCTCCCAGGAAGAATGGGAATACCTAGACTCTGTTCAGAGGGCTTTGTACATTGATGTGATGTTGGAGAATTACAGCAATATTGTCTCTTTGGGTGAGGATATTTTTTTCTTGCAGAACTCCTAATTCAATCCACATCAATTCATCTTTGCATAGCTTGAGGGACTTGACCTGAGAAGGGACAGTGACAGAAGATGGAAAAAACAGACACATGAGCACAGAGGAAAGCTAGGATCAGGTGGACTTAGCTGTTAGGTAGAGAACCCACAGCACCCTGGAAGCTCAGTGTATTTGTTATGTAGAGCTGAACAAGGAGATGGGCTATTGCATGCAGCTGAACAACAAAATGTGGTTATCATATATGGATAAACAAGGATGCAGGTTTACATGGTATACAGCTGAATGAAAGGGACAGGTTTAGTTAAACTCAATAGGAGCAGTCACTGTAGGGAAGCAGTCTTCAGGCCATAAACATCCAGGAGAAGAAGCTAAGGTGGACATTTTCTGCACACACCATCAATGTTTCCACTTAGACTCCAGAAGAAGGCTTTGCTCTTTCTGAGCCTCACCTGAAGAGGAAGACTTTGTCATTTTCCCATGGGTCTGAGACTGTGGTCTTGGGCATGGCCAGTTCTGTCACAGTAGACTTTCACTCAGGACTTCACAGACTCATGGCTTCTTCATCTCCTGACATTCATCCTTGGATCAGCTTTTTAGATGTGTAGATTCTGTGTGAAGCTGTTTCAGAAACTAAAGGAAAGTATCAAAATTTTGGTAGTAGAAATGAAGTTTTTCATGGCATTATGCATTTGTGTTGTGTTCCTTTAGGAGGTATTGTGCATCCTCTGTTTTGGTTCTATAATACATTCAGGAATTCAGTAACATAGTGTGTCCACCCATATCCCAAAGGTCCATTTTCATCATCCATCTGATACAGTTTTAAAATACACAGGCTGAAAACGCTTCCTAAATATCTTTGAGATAGTGACAGGAAATAACAATTGGCAATTTGTTTCTCGATCCATTTATGTTTTTCTCTGGTCATCTGCTGACCAGAGATGTCATCTGAGCACAGTATTGTGTTAGCTTAGATGTCCAGGTAACTTTATAAAGAATCTAGCAAGGGTTATGTGCCATTTTACAAAGCACAGGAATTGTCTGCACGGTAGACTTGGTCACCTCTTTGAAGCCAAGCAGAGTATCCTGAAATATGTAGAGAGGGGACAATGAGCAGATAGATAATCAGGTGGGGTTGATAGGATAAGCAGGTCCAAAATTAGGGGTTTAAGTGAGAAACGAAGTAATTTCTCTAAAAAGCTTCACCACATTCATTTCCACTCACAATAATTCTTGGCAAGTTTACTTTGTAAGTTGTTCTTAGTTATTTGACCTAATACTAGTATACAAATGGTGCCATCTTGAAATGATTGTATGTTTTATAATCTATCAAATGTCCACAAAGTCGAATTATTTTTTTAATTTCTTTTCATATAAATGTCTTTATATTACGTTCCTCATTTAAAAATATTATAATCTACTATGACTCTTCCATGAAGTAGGTTTATTCTGTGATTTCCTACCTTGTAAGTATGTCACTCAGTAAGTATGTTGCATCCTTAATAGAATTGCCCTTTCAGAAAGTAATGTCAGGAATCAGAGAAAGCAGTGGCCTGGGGAAATTTCCATTTAAGGAAATAGGGAAAACAGAGTAGTATGTGGAGTTGAGTCAACATAGGGTCAGAAATAAACAGTTATTGACAATAACATCTCTTCCTCTAATACGCTACAGCATATGATATCTAGTAGAAATATTTATTTTGTCCTCATTATTTTTGAAACCTCTAACATGATTTTCAGAAAAATTCCCAATGAAAATTTTAGGTAAGCATTTGATATTAAAAGCAATTAAGAATTCTAAGGTATAATCTTTGCTGTATCCACCTGGTGAGGACAATATTATGAATGCAGTATTGGATTAAACGATTCTTATGGTAACTTCTAGAAATTTTTAAATAAGTAATGTATTCTAAATATAGTCAGAGAGCTCCATCCCAAATTTAATTCTTATTTCCTCAGTTACTTGTGCCATGTTATATATTTTATATAAGAATGAAGGGGACAGTGTAAATCATTGACCCTTGAATTAGTCCATACATCTTTTTGAGAATCCATGACAATTATAATGGGCAAAACATCAACCTCTCCTCTAGTGAGAACTCTATTAATAAATTACCAGTTTACTTAAAATAACTTATAGAAACAGTCATATACTGAATCTGTTTAAATTTGTATCTAACCCTTTTAATCTCAATGTACTCAACTTTCAGAGAACTATTGCATGTGTGCTCTTGTCCACCAACATATGGATAATGAAGAAACATATTCTAAATGCAGTGAGATTGACAAAATGCTTCATGAATCCACCCGATGCCCGGTTTATAATACAAGGCATACTACAGTAAATTCTAATAACTTTGCTGTGATTATAGTCATTGGATTGCCTCGACTGAATCATCAAACATATATAGATTAAATATATCTATTTTTAATATAAAATAGCCCACTGGAGAAGAAAATTGCAAATATAAAAACTCATCACTTGCCTCTACCTACAAAATTATTCAACAGGCAATCTGTATTGGAGAGAAACCACACAAATTTATGGGAAAATGCTTTGGTACTTGCTCAAGCTTCACTGGACTTTCAAGAATTCCTCTTGGAAAGAAAATGTATAAATGTGATGTTTGTGACAAATACTTTACCCATTGCTCAAATCTTAGAACACATGAAAAAATTCATGCTGGAGAAAAACCTTATAGATTCAGAGAATGTGATAAGTCCTTTCTTCAGTTGTCAGCACTTAAAAGCCATTACATTTTTCATACTGGAGAGAAGCCTTACAAATATCAGGAATGTGGAAAATCTTTTGCCCACTGTTCCACTTTCAGGAGACATAAGAAAATCCATACTGCTGAGGAACTTTATAGTTGTCAAGAATGTGGCAAGGTGTTTTTTCAGTTGTTATATTTTAAAAGCCATTACAGAACCCATAGTGGTGAGAAGCCTTACAAATTCAATGAATGTGGTAGATCCTTTATTCACTGTTCATCTTTTAGAAAGCATCAGAAAGTACATTCTGTAGAGAAGCTATTCATGTGCAAAGAATGTGGGAAGTCTTTCCTTGAGCTGTCACATCTTAAAAGGCATTACAGAAGCCATACTGGAGAGAAGCCTTATAAATGTGAAGTAAGTGACAAATCCTTTACCATGAACTCAATTCTGAAAACACATCATAAAATTCATTCTGGAGAGAAACCTTACAAATGCAAAGACTGTGACAAATCCTTTACCCAGCATTCAAATCTTAGAAGGCATCAGAAAGAGAGTTCATACTGGTGAGAAGCCTTACAAGTGTCAGAATTGTGACAAATATTTTACCCGGTTATCAACTCTTAGAAGACATCAAAACATTCATGCTGGAAGTAAAAATACCATTGTAAATAAGGCGGCATAGTTTTTATCCTAATCTTTAGCTTTGCCAGCCACAGCAGGACCCACAGTTAAAACAAACAAACAAACAAAACAAAACAAAACAAACCCTTTTGAAACCCTTTAATGAAGGTAGAAATCTTAGAAAATATCACAAGAATTTATACTGAAGAAAATTCTTGCAGGTGTAACATTGTGGGCAAATTTTTAGAAAAACATTTTTGAATTTGTAGTCCCATATCAAAAGTAGATACAATGAGGGCAAAAATGTATGTAACCTAAGAAATGTGACCAAGCTTTTTATTTTTTGTACCAGTTTTATTACATATCAGAAAAGAAGAGAAGAGAAACCATATAAAATATATATACCAATGTGCTATCTTCATTTCTTCATTGGAAATTCCATAGATTACAAAACCCTCAAAATACAGTTTGTCAAATCTTCTTTTCTATGGCTAAAAATGTAGATACATTAGAAAATTCCCCCTGAGAGAAACCTGAGTTTGTCTTTTATTCTACCTTCAAATTAGTCATTCTATAATAAAATGCTTCAAATATCAAGAGTGGGAAGCCTTGACGGAGACATGTGAATGTAAGCAACACATTCTCATAAATAGTACTCTGAAGTCATCAAGAATGTACAGGGAAGTCACTTTTAAGTACTCAACATTGGGGAGGTATTAATCCTGCTTTAAAGTGCAATTAGAAGTGATATTAGAAAGATGAAGGCATAAACCTTCATAGATATAAAGACCATGTACTATAATGAACAAAACAATGAATACATGAATTCATCCTGGATTTCAGTGGGAGTGGATTCTTATATTTGTGCAAATGAAAAAATACTGTTTGGAAACATTTAATTTTTTTGTATTGCCAATATTGGAATTTATTGAATAAGAACACAGTAGGTATTTCACAGTTTGTTGAAATGTAAATACGTGTGGTCTTGCTTGCAAATGATTATTTGATAATTTGTATCAACTGCTTCTTATCAAGCCCGACTCTAAGATACAGAGAAGTTATGGAGTTAGTGACCGGCCCCTGACTCCCTGAGACACCAGTCAGCTGGGGAGAATTCTTTAATGCCAGTTTCAGATTTGCATGGTAAACAACGCTCCATGCCTTCTTCCAGCTCACATATTCTTGCTACCTGCTCCCTCAGTGGTCTCAGAGCCTTGGAGGGTGAATTAGTCAGGGTTCTCTAGAGCGATGCTTCTCAATCTTCCTACAGTTCCTCATATGGTGGTGATCTCCAACAATAAATTATTTTCATTGCTACTCATAACTAAATTTTCTATTGTTATGAGTTATAATGCAAATATCTGTGCTTTCCAATGGTGTCAAAGGGGTACCAACCACTGCTCTAGAAGACCAGAACTGTTAGGGTGAATATAAATATATTTTTAAAAACACTTGTTAGAGTGGAGTACAGGCTGTGTGGCTAGTTCCAAAATGGTTGTCTCTTGATGGAAAGTCTAAGATCCAACAGTTGTTCAGTCCATGAGGCTAAATGTCTCAGTTGGTCTTCATTTGGTCATTGGAATCCTGAAGAATAGGGTTTTTTTTTCTTTTTTAAGTCTTTTTCAAAATTGAAAATAAACTTTCTTCATAGCATATGTTATGACTATAGTTCTCCTGCCTGCAGTTGCTCTAGGATCTCCCCACATTTCATCCTCTAAACCTTCTCCTTTCCTCTATCATTAGAATATATGCATCTAGTCTGGTAATGGCCTTTCTTGGTCCAGGGTGGGCAGAGGTCCAGATACACAGACCTGCTGCTCTAGACCCCTTAGCCACCCACTGCTGCTCAGGCCCCCACAAATGTCTCAGAGGCTTATATTAACTTCATGATGTTTGACCTATGGCTCAGACACATTGCTATCTAGCTCTTACATCGTAAATCAACCCATTTCTATTAATCTGTCTGCTATGTGGCCCGTGGCTCACCTGTGTTCCTTACATGTTGCTCTTTTGGGCTTAGGAATTGGTCTGTCTTTGACTCCGCCCTGCTTCTCCTACCTATGCTGTGATTTTCCCTCCTACTTTTTCTGTGGTGTCTGTCATGGGCCAAAACAGCTCCTTTATTTAAAGATTAATATTCACAGCATACAGAAAGTTATTCCAATATCAATCTAGAATGATAATGATAATAACAAACCTGAATAGGAAAAGTAGTATATTCTAATACCAGGGAAGGAGTGCTTCAGCAGCAGGATAGATGAACCAAATAGAGTAGGGGCAAACATCAAAAAGAAAAGGGTTCTTTATCCCATGTCTATAGAGCTGCCACAGGAAGTTGTGGCTCAGATTGAGGTTGGGTGTCCTGCGCCAACTTCTTGCCTGCAAGAAAAGGCATGACACACGTAGGATCCTTCTGCAGAAAAGCTTTAATGCGTCTTGAGGGAGAGCATCAGCTTACAGAAAATGGAGACCCTGAGGTAGGGAAAGCCCAGCCCATATATAGGCCAAAGACCTCCGCCTTGGATGTGTCACCTCTCTATAGGCTGCAGCTCATCACCCCACATGACGACACGGGAGAGGCGGAGAGACCAGTCTCGGAAAATTAGCAAAGGTATGCGCCCTTGCCTTGATTACTGACTCAGGCCCTTGCCTTGATTACTGACTCAGGCCCTTGCCTTGATTGCTGACTCAGGCGGGTTGGCCAGCACCGGATATTGGCACCATCTTGAGGGGCTGGGGCCAGCGGCTCCCAACAGTTGGGTTTCTATGTCGAATGATCCAATCAGAAGTCCCCTCAAAGTTTTGTTCATCTGTTTGGGTTCTTATTGACTCCAGGTGTAGTCTGTTTAGGTTCTGATTGACTCCAGGTGTAGTCTGTTGACAACCTAGACTAGCTGTCAGGATCCATGACTTCTAACTTGTGTTCCTTTACTTAACTCCCAGTTTCTAGAACATTGTTGATGGTGAGTACAGTTACTTCACTTTTCTTAAAAGTCAAGTGAGAAAAAGGAGAAACAGCATCATCCAAAAAAAAAACTCTTAATAGCTTTTATGACCTTTGATTACAAACACAATATTTGGAAGCAGCTTTGTCAGTATATTGTGTAAATTAAAGCTGTCATAGTTGTGTGGTGTCCTAAGTGGGGCCCTCAAATCTGTTGGCCACAGGTTTTGACTAAGTTTGAAGTTGTAGATGTGAATTTCCTTTGTGGTGCAGGTTTTCATTCTAATCAGACAGCTGGTTCTCTTTATATCAGCCTTACCACTATTACACTAGGCTACACAGCTTCTCTGACCCTTTTATCATGATACATACAAAATCCATGCCTGACTAGGACTTTTTGCTATAATCCTTCCCAGAAATCTTAGTAGCATCCCCTGGCAGTGTCTAGTTTTGGAATGCATTCAGCATCAATGACAATTGTCTCTATTCCTCTAGGGGCCACTTGAGCCTCCTTTGCCAAGGTCTCCTTGGGAGATGTTCCCTGCACAGCAGTAGGATTTTACATAGACTTGGGGCATCTGACAGCTCTTGCTTTTATTCTCACAAAGTATACTTGTTAACTTTTATGATTTCTTATTCTTAGCTCTTTAGATACACTTGTCCATCTTTCTAATGAGTCTCTAAATCTAAAAATCACTCACAGGTTAGTATTCTATTTTCTGTATATAGCCTTTTCTTTTCAAGAAGATTTCCAGGGCCACCATGTAAGGTAAAGAACCACCATCCCAGTGCAAATAGTACAGTTATGAAAATGTTTTGGTGAAGTATTCTGAAAGTAGCATTTTTGAGCAAATGTCTGGTGATCACAGAAGCCTACAGCTGAGAAGATTCTAAACCAAACTGATAGGCAATATTTAACGCATCATAGAAAGATTTTATCCTTTGTCACAATTTTTCTGGCTGTCTCAGTCTACATATTTTTACAAGACCTCTACATGTATTTTTCAACGTTCATGAACTCGGTGAGTCTACCTGTAGTGCACAAGGAAATAATCACCCATTCTTTGGGAGGCTATGCCTGTACTCTGTCTGTTCCAGCTGAATGAACTGTTTCTGCAGAAAGGAGAGAACTGTATGTGGTCTACTTAAGGGACAACTGATCACCATTTGTTAAAAGTAACCTATTTAGCATATGTCATTTTATACACAAGTGATGTTTATTATAATAGTAACTCTGAACACTGCATGTATTCAGAGCACAACTGCCGTCAGAATCGCCCAAAGCCCAAATATTTTTAACATTAACACACCATTGTTTTATTCAATCACTGGACACGGTTCTCACCTGCAGGTCCCCTTCCCACTCTGTTATGGAAGGGCTGTAGAAGCTCCCACCCCTGAACACATCCTGTGACTATTTTTCAGGACCACAGTAGTAATCAATATTATCTCTTTGTTCTTGGGCTTGTGTTTGTTTTCTTTGTTTCTTTGGACCTCTAGTTACTGGCTAGCCAGTCCTTAGGATTTCCAAGGACTCATCAGCACTAAATCTGGTTTTCATTTTTTTGCTTATGTCTTGTTTTGTTTATTATCCACTTCCCCTAATGGCAATCACATTATGTAAATATACCACATTGAGAGTTCTCTGATTTTCATCAGAGATGTCCATTATTTCTGTCCAGTCCACTCAGAAATCAAATCCTACCATAGGACTCAGTATAGCCAATGAAACTATAGGAGTCTTTAGGGTTCTGATAAATTAACCTCACTCCCTTAATGAACAGCATCTTACCAGACTGCTGAAGTGGGATGAAATATCCCTTTCATCTTAGTTCTTCAGCTTATCTATTTTTTTAAAATATTCTATTCATCTCTTGGGTTCCACATTTTTGGATACCTGGAAAAGCTCTCTAAGTATAGATTTAAAGTATAATAGTTTTTCCTTTGTCTCTTGCCAACTAAAAACTATAAAAAAATAGAATTTTTAGTATTGTTTTTGTTTTTTGAATCATGCTTAATTTTTTTTAAAAGCAATTCCCAATGAGTAGCCTTATTGGCCTAAACTAATTTTTTTATGCATAGTAGTGGCTATATAAGTTTTGTAACATCCTTTTGACAACCACACTCTTTACTCTTATAGGACATAAAATTTGTTCTAAACATTTAACCTTGTTTTAGGGCATGTCTGTACTCTCTGTTCCCCACTGGTCAGACAGGTTTGCCATGACATATCACACAAAGAAAGATGCCCCATTAGGATTTTCACTACACACTTCCCCAACCTAAAAGTTGAAAGTCTATGAAGATAAAAGAAATTTACAGAACACCAAATAGACTATACCTCCAAAAAACATCTGCTTACCCCATAATAATCAAGTCTCTAAACCTATAGAGTGAGGAAGAAATATTAAGAGCTACAAAGTAAAAATGTCAAGTTACCAATAAAGGCAGATCCATAAGAATAACATGAGATGACTCATTGCAAGCAATGAAAGCAAGAAGGTCTTTTTCAGATGGTATACAGACACTAAAAGACCACATTTACCAGCTCAGACATTCAATCACCATAGGGAGAGTAAGCAAACTATTTCCTGAGAAATCCAGATTTAAATAACACCTACCCAGAAATCTGGTCCTACAGAAAGCCCTAGAGGAAAAATTCCAACCTAAGTAAGCTAGATATACCAATGAAACCACAAGCAATAGCTAATCACACAGAAGGAAAACCCAAACAAGGGAAACACACACCATACCACCAAAAAAAGCAAGAAATATCAATCACTGGTCATTAATATCTCTTAATATTAATGAACTCAGTTTACCTACCAAAAAGACAGATTAACACAATGGACACAAAAACAGAAGCCATCCTATTGCTACATACAAGAAACACACCTCAAGTTCAAAGATGGACACTGGCTCAGAGTAAAGGGTTGAGAAAAAACGTTCCAATTAAATGGACCTAAAAAACAAGTTGGTGCAGTTTTCCTAATAGCTAACAAAATAGACTTCCAACTAAAATCCATCGAAAGACATCTGGAAGAACATACTTATTTATTGCAAGAAAAATCCACCAAGATGAATTCTTAATCCTGATGATTTATGTTGCCAAAATAAAAGTACCCACATATGTATAAGAAACATTACTAAGGTTTAAATCTTGTATCAAACAGCACCCATTCATAGAGAGAGACTTAAATACTCTACTCTCACCAATGGATGAGTCTACCAGACAGCAATTTAAGAGAGAATTAAGTGTTGTAACAGGTGTTATGACTCAAGTGGACTTAATAGATATATACAGAACTGTTCAACCAAACAGGAATAATTCTCTTTCTCAGCACCCCATTGAACTTTCTCTAAAATTGATCACATACTCGGTCATAAAGCAAATATCAGTAGATAACAAAAAACATAATGGAGGGTGCCTAGGGATGAGAAGGATAGTAAAAATATATGATTAGAAGATTAAAGCTGATTCAGTATGTCTTGCCCAAACCTTTACTTATGCCAAGCAATTTTTTTAAAAGTGCAATATCATCAAAATGACTCTAAGAGTCCATAATACTGTCATAATGGACAAGATTAGAAACACAGGTGACACCTTATGCTGGGGAAGATATGGAGCAAGGGGGAAATGGTGGGAGTACTGACTGGTACAGGCACTTTGGAAATCAGCCTGGCAATTTCTCAGAAAACTAGATGTCAACCTTTCACAGTCACTGCCATAGTGAACTTGGGCAAATACCAAAAGGATTTTCCATCATACTACAAGAAAAACTTACTCAGCTATACTCATAGCAGTTTTATGTATAATAGAACCTGGAAACAACCAAGATATCCCTCAACCTATGAAATGGACAAAGAAAATGTGGCACATTTACACAATAAAAAATTACTCAACTTTCAAAAACAAGGAAACCAGGGAACTTGAAGGCAAATGGCTGAAACCAGAAAAACATCACCCTGAGTGAGGTAATCTAGACTGAGAAAGACTAGCATAGTACATACTAATTCATAAGTAAATATTAGGTGGAAAATAAAAAATAATTATATTATAATCTATAGAATGAGAGAGACTAAGTAACAAGAATGGTTCATGGGGCCACTCAGATGTCCCTGGGAAGGAGAAATATTAAAGTTTTTATGAATGGGCTTGAAGGAACATAGTAATGGGCATAGGCATGATTGGGTTGTAGGGAAAAAGGGGGAGAGTTGTGAGGGGAACTTCTGGAAGTGAATATTTTGGGGTTGGGTGGAAACCTGATGCAGGGTATCTCCAAGGTGTCTATGAGGAGGACTCCACTTTAGACTCTTAGGAACAGCATATAAGTCGCCTGAACTGACCATCTCCTGTGACTAGAATGCCTGCATCAATTTTTATCAACCACATTTTTCTTTTCAAAACAGTAACTCTAAATTAAATATCTTATGCTTAGCCTTTTTTTTTAAAACCATATTGATACCAATGCTCTAAATAAAGACAAACATCCATAATCCATTTGTTTAAATGTAGGCAAAACTATCATCTACTGATTAGGGGAGACTCTAATTTTGGGGGGACCCTGAGAAAATTTAAATTATGGCCATGTCCTGACTTGCATGTTCTGTGAGGGTGAATCATCTAAGCCAAGGGCCTTGGAGCTGGTCTAGATGCAGAACTCAGACAAAACTACAACAGATGTCTCTGACACTTTGAATTATCTGGACTATCTGTTCCCATTGGACATTTTTCAGGGGTTTTCCCTTGATCAAACCTTATTTTCTTTAACCTGGAGTAAATCCACAGCCTCTACATTTCCGTGGAAATAAAAGCAAAACTTCTTTAAAGTAATTTCTGTTTTTATTCAAAATTTCAAGTCAAGATAGTTGGTAAACTTAGCATTTATAATCACATACCTCTTAGCAGCTCTTGATTCTTCCTCCGGAATCAAGAGTTCAAACCAACATAATAACACATTGTATAGAGACTCTATATATTCCATCTATATGAGCTTTTAAAAATTTAATTTTCATGATCTTTTCTTTTTTCTTTTTTTTAATCCTACTTATATTTTTAAGCACACTGTAAATCATTTGAGGTTTTCTTTTTCAATCTGACTTAACTCTATTCTGTCTTTGTCTGACTCCAAAGGCCTTTAATTTGCTAAACACCATGATAGGATTAAAGCCTCAGATTTTGTAGCTAGCTCCACCCCATTTCTTGGTTTTCTGGCATAGGTCCTAGCAGGAGCCACACTCACCACAACATCTCTGAAGTTTTAGGGTCCATATTACTACTAAGCAGTGTACCACAACCTCCTTGTCATGAACTCTATGTAAGTTTTTAGTACCAGGGCCTCTTAAAAGAGCCATAAGTTTTTTGCTACTAAGGCTGAGCCAAGAAGCCTTTCCTTACTTTTAAATTAATATTATTATTTATTTATTTATTTAATATTTTTTATGTACACCACCACTTGCCCTCTCTACCTTGTCCCAGTTCCTCCAAGTCATCCCTCAGCCTTCCCCCACCCCAACCCCATCCTTTCCCAAAGGAAGGCAAACAGCCAAGGTGGGTCAGTTCAGTCTGGTGTTTCCAGTTGAGGTGGATTAGAGTCAATCATCTCAGTATTAAGGCTGAGTTAGGTGTTCCTCTGTAGGGAATGGGCTCCCAGATGTCAGTTTATGCACAGGAACTTAGTCTGATCCTACTCCGAGAGGCCCCACAAACTGCCCATGCCATTCAATAGTCATCTACCTTTGGAGGGTTTAGTTCCTTTCCATGAAAGTTCCTCAGTGGCTGTTTCGGATTTAGTGAGCTCCCAATAGCTCCAGTCAGCTGTCTCTGTAAATCTTAAAGGCTTGTTCAATTGCTTTTTAAAAACATCCTAGGATGTCATTTTCTACAGTATCTTTGACCTATCCACATACATTACTCAAGAGAATACATAAACAGAGTACAAATTCATAGATATCCACTTGCATTTGTCTTTTGAGAAAGGACTAAATTTAAATAAAATGGTGAATGGAAGTTCATGATACTGACTAATAATTTGTATATTATACAAATTATAATTTCATTGAAATTTGTTATAATTTTACTATTGAAATCTAGGAAATCTCTTTAGTATATAAATAATTCAATAAAATAAAAATTACTGTTTGTGTCTCTGTTATCACTACATCAAGCAGAGTAACAATTCACATGAGAGCAGAAGGAAATCCAGTTAAACATAACTCAGTACCTTGTGTTGAATCAAAATTTAGAGTGACAGTGAGTGGTATTTTTTATGCATATTTCAGTATAGTACAATTTTGGAAAATAACCCTCCTGTTCACAAATTGGCACAATGACATTAAATCTTTTCAATGTAGATACCACTACTTCTGTGAATATAGGTTGTATAGATAGGCTACCTGTGTTTTCTTAAAGGTTTGGGGAAGAAGCTGGTGTGGTCTTGATCATAAAGATGGCAATGAAATCATTCAGGCATTAGCCATTGCAAGTATTGACTCTGAGATCTTGAATAAGACTCTGGCCATACAGATAGTTAAAAGGTCACCTAGGCTACTAAGTTTATTGAGTTCTGCTTGTGTGAGCCTAGTATTGTCAGGTTCCATGGACAGTGCAAAGATCAATGACCAATAGGTGCCCCTGTCTCAGCCTTGTGGGTCAGAAAAGAGTATATAATGTTTTCCTTTAAAAGACAACCTTACCAAAAGCAGTCTACAGATTCAATGCGATCCCCATCAAATCCCAACACAACTTTCACACACCTTGAAAAAACAATACTTAAATTCATGTGGAAAAACAAAGAACTCAGGATTGTCAAAACATCCTGTTCAATAACAGAATATCAGGAAACCATACTATCCCTGACTTCAAGCTATTCTATAGAGCCACAGTAATAAAAAACACCTTGGTACTGGCATTGTGGATCTTGAATTGTAGAACCCAAAATTAATGCACACACTATGAACACCATCTTTCCAACAGATGCACCGAAAATATACAATGGAAAAAAAGATAGTATCTTTAACCAATGGTGCTAGTGTAACTGGATGTTGGTAAGTAGAGGGATGCTACTTCATCTATATTTATCACCTTGCATAAAACTGAAGCCCAAGGGGATCAAAAACCTCAACATAAACCCAGTTATACTGAACTGGATAGAAAATAGTGAGAAAAACCCATGAATGAATTGGCAAAGGAAACCACTTCCTAAATATAACCCAGCTACTTTGGAAATTAGTATGGTGGTTCCTCAGAAAACTGCGACTCAATCTGCCTAGTGAACAAGTAACACCACTACTAGGCATATTCCAAAAATGCACATTCTTACCCTGAGGACATTAGCTCAACTATGTTCATAGAAGCATTAGTTATAACAGCCCACACCTGGAAACAACCTAGATGCCCTTCAAATCAAGAGTAGATTATAAAATTGTGGTACATTTACAAAATGGAATACTACTTACTGGTAAAAAATATGACAACCTGAAATTTGCAGGCAAATTTCAGGATCTTAAGATATCATCCTAAGTGAGTTAATACAGACCTAGAAAGACAGACATGGTATGTACTCACTCATAAGTAGATTTT
Organism: Phyllotis vaccarum; assembly: GCA_033318265.1. Classification (NCBI taxonomy): domain Eukaryota; kingdom Metazoa; phylum Chordata; class Mammalia; order Rodentia; family Cricetidae; genus Phyllotis; species Phyllotis vaccarum. The sequence continues at coordinate 145,610,288 of JARWLC010000003.1, read as the reverse complement.
CGACATAAAACAAAGGGTAATCAGGCTACATTCCACAATTTCCAGAGGAGCTAGGTTACAGGAAGAACTTTAGATCTCCAAAGATCCCCATGGGAAGAGGAAAGCGAGAAGATTTCCTGAGTAAATTGGGTGAGGGAGCAAGGTAAGGTGGCAAGAGAACATGGGAGAATGGGATGGGTAAGAAAGCAACAGAGAGGGAGAACAAAATTTCTTGATAGAGAAACCCACGGTGGGCTTAGAAAAAAGCCTGGCACTAGGAAAAATACCCAAGAAATCACAAGAGGACCCTGTCTAGAGCTCCAAGCAATAGTAGAGAGGGTACCTAATAGTCCTTATCCTATAACCAAATGAATGACAACCCTAATTTTAGTTATAGAACCTCCATGTTACAACTGATGAAGGCAGAAGCAGAGATACTTAGATAAGCACTGGGTTGAGCTCCTATTCCAAAGGAAGATAGGGAAGAGAGAGTATATAAGCAAAGGTATCATGATCATGATGAGGAGACCCACAGAGATGGCTCACCCAAGCTCTTGGGAGCTCACTGACTCTGAAATGACAGCTGAGGAGCCTTCATGAAAAGGAACTAAACCTTCTGAATGTAGATGACAGTCAATGGGAATGGGAAGTTTGTGGAGCCTCTTCAAGTCTGGTGCATGCACTGGCTTCTTGGAGACCGTCCCCTATAGATGAACACCTTAATCAGCCTTGATATTGTGGGAAGGGACTTGGCCCTATGCTAACTGTTTATGTCAGTTCAAACTGGCTCAATTTAAGAATCCTTACCCTCCCTTGGGGAATGGGTAGAAAATGGTGTGGGGTAGTCTGAGGAAGAATTCGGAGTAGGGGAGGGAGGGTTAGCAGTGGGAAAGAAAAACTTTTTAAAATTAAAAAACCCCAAACGACAAAACAAACAACAACAATAATATTATCATATATATATATATATATATATGTATATGAGAAAAAATGTGCTGGATTATCTCATTTTATTTTCTATCAATCAAGTCATGTAATAATGTTCTTATTGCATCATAACTTATATGTATAGCTTTAATAAAATGAAATTTCCTATATGACAAACTTGCCTATTTAACAATTTTGGTTTTCCTAGTGCTATCTGTGAGAGCAAGCACATTTATGTGTAGTGGATTTATGATGTTACACTGTAAATAATAATCCCACATAGGAGTTTAATAGAACATGCTGATTGGCCAAAGGCAGGCAGGAAGTGTGGGTGGGGCTGCCAGAGTAAGAAAACTCTGGGAACAGGAAGAACAGAGCAGAAATGTCACAGAGACTCCAGAGTTGTCAGACAAGCCAGAAGAAGCAGAGGACAACAATGCTGCTCTGAGAAAGGTACTGAGCGACATGGCTGAACAGAATAAGAATCATGGATTAGCTTAAGGGTAAAGAGTTAGCAAGTTATATGCCTGGGCCTTTGGCTGATCAGCCTAAAATTAATATAAGCATTTCTGTGTCTCTGTGGGTCTGTGGGTCTAAACCTTGAGGCTAGGCACAGAAGCTCAGGCCAGAAACCTCTGACTACATTTATGCTTCCTCTGAATTACATTTCTATCTTCTCTATAAATACTTCTATATACCCAAATCTACATTCTTCAAATTTATCATCTCATTTTTTGTTACTATTTGTTACCACATGCATGGAATTACACACACGTGTACACACACACACACACACACACACACACACACACACACACTATATTCTTGGGAAGACTGCCTCTACCACTCCACTTTTTTCATCATCTACAGTTCTTTTATAGTTTCATAGTCTTATAAGTTTTTTATTATGCAAATTGGCATGAACATTGATGGTACACATCTGCCTTACATGGACTTAAACAAACATGATTAAAACACGGGTGCACTTTGTTTTTACTGGCATAATGTCCATGGACAGCTGATGTTAATGGTCACTAAGTAGCAGATTCTTACAACAAAAAGATGTAAAATAATGCTAAAATTGTTAACAGTTTATTGTTTAGACATAGAAGAAATATATTTGAAATTTTAAAAAAGTGCAAAAGGGTCTACTCTCATCTACTACTATTGCATTAATGTTTACAATAAATATTACTTAAACAGTGATCATATTACCCCAAAACAACATGACATAACAGTAAAATATTCTTAAGTATCTGGAATAGTTTTGACTTGGTGTGATTTTATAGCATTATTCTTTAATTAGGTTAAAAAAGCTTTATTGCATAAGCCATTCCTAGTAAGAATCTTTCCTTACTAATTATATATAATATTTATATGAATGTCTCTATAACATTTTATCATAAATAGTTAATTTTACAACAAATCATGTATGTCTATTAAGTTCATGTATAGATACAGCTTCTAAATTTATAGTAAATATATGCTTCCTGAAAGGGGATTTTCTTGTATTTACTAAGCTTGAAAACTGAGGGCTTTAAAGTGTGCAAAATCATTGTCTTTGTATGAAGTATGAAGACTAAGACACATATTTACTTTGAGACATCATAAAAAATTTACAAAGATTATCCATTATATTAATTTTCTGATGGATTCTAATATTTGAGCATCTGGTCAATCATTTTTGACATAATTAACATTTGTAAATTTAGTCATAAGAATTCATTCTATGGTAAGCCTAAAGATTTGGGTTACAAGGAAAGAACTTGGCACATTCTTTACTTCTGATAGATGTATCAAGAGATGGATACGGCTGTAGGCTTTAAGATTTGAGTCATGGGTAAAGAACTTCCCACATTCTTTCCATCTATAACATCTGTCACTAATGTGAATGCTGTGATGAGCATGAAGATGTGAGACCTAGTTAAAAAACTTTCCGCATTCTTTATGTTTGTAAACCTTTCTTTTGTTTGGATTCTATGGTGAGCATAAAGAGTTGGGTTATGAGTAAAAGATTTGCCACATTCTTTACCATTGTGAGGTTACCCACTAGTATGGATTCTATAATGTACATAAAGATGTGAGACTTGGGTAAAGGACTTGCCACATTCTTTACATTTGTAAGGTTTGTCACCAGTATGGATTCTGTGATGAGTTTGAAGAGTTGAGTTTTGGGTAAAGGACTTGCCACATTCTTTACATTTGTATGGTTTGTCACCAGTATGGATTCTGTGATGCTTTTGAAGAGTTGAGTTTAGGGTAAAGGACTTGCCACATTCTTTACATTTGTAAGGTTTGTCACCAGTATGGATTCTGTGATGAGCTTTAAGAGTTGAGTTTTGGGTAAAGGACTTGCCACATTCTTTACATTTGTAAGGTTTGTCACCAGTATGGATTTTATGATGGACATAAAGATTTGAGACTCTGGTAAAGGACTTGCCACATTCTTTACATTTGTAAGGTTTTTCACCAGTATGGATTCTGTGATGACCTTGAAGAGTTGAGTTTCGGGAGAAGGACTTGCCACATTCTTTACATTTGTAAGGTTTGTCACCAGTATGGATTCTGTGATGCTTTTGAAGAGTTGAGTTTAGGGTAAAGGACTTGCCACATTCTTTACATTTGTAAGGTTTGTCACCAGTATGGATTCTATGATGAGCTTGAAGAGTTGAGTTTTGGGTAAAGGACTTGCCACATTCTTTACATTTGTAAGGTTTGTCACCAGTATGGATTCTATGGTGAACTTTAAGACTTGAGTTTTGGGAAAAGGACTTGCCACATTCTTCACATTTGTAAGGTTTGTCACCAGTATGGATTCTATGGTGAACTTCAAGACTTGAATTTTGGGAAAAGGACTTGCCACATTCTTTACATTTGTAAGATTTGTTACCAGTATTAATTCTATGGTGAGTTTGAAGAGTTAAATTATCCCTAAGGAAGTTTCCATATTCTTCACATCTATAAGGTTTGCCACCAGTATGGATTCTGTGATGGACATGAAGTTGTGAGACCTTGCTAAATAACTTTTTACATTCTTCACATTTGTAACATTTGTTATCATTATCAGTTCTGCAGTGGCCTCGGAGAGTTGAGTGATGACCAAAAATTTTGCTATATTCTTTACATTTGTTAGGTGTTTTTCCTTTATGGGTTCTCTGGTGTCTCCTAAAGTTTGAGTAGTTCTGAAGACATATGCCACACTCTTCACATGTATATAGCTTACTTACATTATTGTTTATTTTATTTATAGACTCATTTGAGGTGTTTCTGAAATACATTTTATATTTGTTGGCATTCATCCAAGGATGGATTTGATGGTATCGCCTATGAATTAAATTTCTGAACTCACCTCTGTTGCAGTTGTATGCCTTCTTTCTGGTTTCAGGACTCTTGTGCTTAGTATAATATAAATATTCATTGAAGTACTTTGCAGATTCCTTATAGTTTAATTTGTTTTCAACAACATATAATTTCTCATGCCTGCAGTATTGTGTAGATTTCATGTAGCGTTTTTTAAGTAAATTTAATTTGCACGGTGGTTTCTTTCCAGGATGGAACAGTAGAAAACCTAGATTTAAGAAAGAAGAAAGTTTTACTATAGGTTTTACTATCTACTATATGGGCCACTTTCCCAAGTTCCTTGAATAATTTTTGAATAGAAATTGAACACATTCATAAGAAAATTTGTAAATTAAGTTCATAACCCAATAGTAAATATACTCTCGTAAAATTATAAATTTTTAAAAGGGAAGCACTTCACCTGTGTGAACCAAAGAAGAAAATATATTAAATAAATTTAATAGGAAATATATAATATTAAGACAGAGAAAAGGGCATGTATATGCAAAATCAATTAGTCCTCACTGTCCTACAGAGAACTGTGCATTCCCAAATAATTGTTCACAAAAATTTTGAAGTTCAAGAGAATTCTATAGGACTAATCATTTTATTAAAAGAGAATTTCTGCTGCATTTTCCTCTTATTAAAATGTACTATTTCATACACTGCATTCACATTATGGTTTTTGATCTTTTATATCTCTGGATTCCCATCAATCTTCCCATCTTTATCCACACCCATTGTGTCTCTAAAGGGAAATTATGTTGTTCCATTACAAGTAATTGTCCCTGCCTATGAGTTTAATAAAAAACACTGATTAGCCAAAGGCAGACAAAAAATATAGGTGGGGCTACCAGGCTATAAGACTCTAAGAACAAGCAAAACAAAACAAAATGCCAAAAAAGCCAAAAAAAAAAAAAAACCCAAAAGACAACTATACAACTCTAAAAAAAAGTACCGAGCCACATGGCTAAACAATATGAGTCATAGGTTAGTTTAAGAGTAAACAGTTAGCAAGTTATGTGTCTGAGCTTTAGGCCGATCAGCTTAAAACTATTATAAACATCTGCGTGTCTCAGCAGGTCTGTGGGTCTGTGGGCCTAAACCTTGAGGCTAGGCCCAAAAGTCCAGGACAGAACCCTCATACTACAAATGTTGCCCAACATGAGGCAAAATATACCCACATAAAGCCATAAAAAAATTAAAAAATAGTCTAAAACCCCAAACAACTTCTAAGGTGTCACTCTCATGTGAGCAACAATACTACAATCTTTAAAAATAAGTAGAGCTATAAAACTTTTATTTCCTAATCTAATGTGCTATTACACAACAATGAAAAGTAATATTGGCATGAGGTTACAAAAGCAGACATAAAATGAAATAAAGAGAATCTATTACACACAGTCAAAATGCTATTTGAATGTTAGTTTTCATTTTTCGTTTAATAAAATTAAGGGTTCACTAACATTTAAAAATGTGGCAATGAATCTACCTCCATCCTCTTTACAACATTTTAAGGGCAGTTTAAAAGTTCATTTTTCAGATAATTTTAAGTCAAGATGATCTTGGCAAACTATTACAGGTGTTAACTCTTTCTTTCTATGGGTCTCATGCATTTTCCATTGCTTCAATCCAGTTTACCTTTTGCTTTGCCTGCTGCCTCTGTTATGGTCATATTCCATAGCTCCTTGCTTTGTTCAAGAGCTTTGATTAGCCCTGGTTTTGACAATGAAAGACCTGTGTATTAGGAGAGACATATGACCATGTTTAGAGAAAATAGTGAAAGTACATTAATAACTCATATACCATGGAATTGATGGAATAAAAGTTTAAGTATTCATTTTTCATAGTTACACTCTTCGATTTTAAATTATTCAAAAACCCTTGTTAACAGTGTACTCGAGTTTCTTTTAAAATTACTACTGAATCAGAAAACAGGCATGTTAGAAAACATATAGATTAAAATATAATGTATGAAGTGTCTGAAAAGTAAAATACACTATAAAAGATTTTAGGATGTTTTTCAGTGCCAGAAAAGGTGAGTATAATGTCTAGATAAAGTTACATCAAATTTTGAGCTTCACACGATGAACTTACAGGTTTTTTAAAAATTAAAGTAGCATGTGCGAGTCAGGCAGGGATTTGAGATACATCTGTAAAACATACTTGAGAGGAACAAGTATAACAAACAAAATCATAAAAGAAAAGTGGTCTCACCTAGAGAAACCAGGTTGCTGTAGTTTTCCAACATGACATCTCTGTACAAATCCCTTTGTGCAGAATCCAAACATTCCCATTCTTCCTGGGAGAAGTCTATGGCCACATCTTCAAATGTCAATACACCCTGTCATAAAAACCCCCAGTTTTATAATGTGCCCAGGTACAAAGTTGTTTTTAAGAAAAAGAACATTTTAAGGCAAAATTCTTAAGGAAACATGAGTAATGTGTATAACTTATTTTAAAAGACATACTTTAAGATGATATGTATAATAACAAAACTCTATCCTGAAAATATAGAAATACAAATGATATTGTTGAGGCAATACAATTTGTTCAGTCATAGGTGTTTGGGTGATAAGCTCTCATGGGTGGTCATGTCTTCATATGTGACCACCTAAAAAATTAGGAGAGGAATTATACGCCTTTCTTTATGGTCAGAGTAGAAGCAAGCAGTGGAGAAAGAAGGAAGGCTTGTGGTTGGTTCTCATTGGTCTTGGGCAAAATGGCAGGACAATGGCAGCTGTATCAGCAGTGACATCTAAATTGTTTGATATTTGTAAATGTGATAGTCCATTGCACCCCTTAATAAATTCTTGACCAGACTTCTGTGGGTTCTCATTTCACATGGTGACACCATCATAGGTGGTAGATTCACAGGCTACAATGGTACTTATGAATGAAAGGCAAAGTATTGCCATGTGTAGTTCTGGGAAAACTCAGTGTGATTTACCAACCAAAGCTCTTCATTCCAATATGCAAATTGCTACTTCTGAAACAGTAGGCTTGAGTGATACAAGCTGTGTCAATGTAACCACAATTGGATAAGCTTCCCAGATAATGGTGTTGAAGCAAGTGATAGAATTGACATATTGAAGAATAAACGGAGATTTATCTTGCACATGGATGCAAGATATCAGTAGAAGAGACCAGGGAAGGAGTCACTCCTATGCCCTCACAATTACACCACAGGTGCAGTGAGTTGGAGAGATAGGTTCCTAAGGCCATATTAAGTACTGAGTACACCACGGGCAAACAAATCCCAGGCAAGTACACACAGTATATTGATAAGGCATCCATTGCAATGTACATCTGAAACTGGGATTCATCTAACTTTAGACCTTTATAGTGCATGCATATCCTACCTACATTATAAATACATAGACTGCTCCAACTACAATTTCAAACTCTCTACCTGGCCATCTCTATTTCTATACTCTAATATTAAACAAGGACACACATTCTTCACACTAGCATATTCCCCCTTGTATATCTCCCCTAATTCTAATAAGTTATCTTCAATTTCTGGGCCCAACATGCCCAGATGTCCTATTTTCTGCTGCAAATTTATTTGTATTTATCACACACAGAAATTACAAAAGGCCACATTCCCAGATCTAATTTCAAAAATGCAAATATTATGAATGATAATTTATCCATATAGCTACAAAAGCACATAAACGTTCCTTAGGGAGGAGTAAAATAAAGATGTTTAACAGCATTTTGGGACTCTAATGAGACAATGATGCATTTTTCTTCTTTTATATAGTAAGTTATATTGATTGATTATTCAGTTTTGTAGAATCTCTGAAACTCTGGGATAAAGCTACTTGATCATGGTAGATTATTTTTTCTATGTTGTATAATTTGTTGCTCAGGAATTTTGTTAAGAATTTTTGTATTTTTTGTTGGTGTTGTCTATGTTCATGGGGAAAATTATTCTGTAAAACTCTTCCTTTTTGAATCTTGGTGTGATTTGGGAATCAAGGCAAATATGGTCTCATGGAATGAAATTGGCATTGTTCCTTCTGTTTCTCTTTGTGGAATAATTTGAGTATTATTTGTATTCTCTTTTCTTTGAAAGTCTTTTAAAACCATGCTCTAAAGCCCTGGGATTTGTATGGTTGACATATTTTTAATATATTTCCTTAGATAGTATATGTTTATTCAATTTATTTATCTAATCTTGAGTTAACTTTGGAAAGTGAAACATATTGAATAAAATTATAAACTTTTAGATTTTTTAATTTTGTGAGTATGGGTTTTTAAATATGACTTAATGACTTTTGAGATTCTACTTATTTTTATTGTCTCACATTTCATTTAGTACTTTGTAAATTTGCATATTGTCTATGTGTTGTAGTTAGTTTGGATAAGATATTTCTGTCTTAATTTTCTCTAATCCTTCCTGGAAAATAATCAAACATTACTCCATGATAAAATACTTGGAGATAATATATATGTATATATATACACACACACATACATATAAACACACACACACACATACACACACACAAGATATATACCTAAATGTAACAATTAGGTTTCTGTCCTGGACTAGCCCCACAGTTTGATCTGCCTGCCACCTCTCATCAGTACCAGCAAGCCCAAAGTCCCAATGAAACACCCACATGCTTTTATTAACTTCAAGCTGTTCATCCTATGTCTTAGGCACATTGCTAGCTATCTTCTTCATCTTAACCCAACCCATTCTCAATAATCTGTCTTGCCATGTGTCCAGTGGCTCACCTGTGTTCCTTACATGTTGCTTCTTAGGGCATCTGGCTTGATCTGTTTCTCACTCTGCCCTCTTCCTACCTATGATCTGAACTCCCACCTACTTTTTCTATGGAGCCTGCCAGAGCCAAAACAGTCCTTTATTTAAAGAATGATATTCACAGCATAGAAATAGGCTGCAACACCCAAACACAATAAAGGCAAATTAAAACAATACTTGAGCCAATATCAAATTAAGTGAAGAAAAACTTAAGTTCTACAAAAATTAGGAAGAAGACATGGCTGTCCTCCATCTCTATTTCTCTATACCTGTGCAATTTAGTACTTGACTTTCTAACTAGAGCAATAGACATCTGAAAGAGTTCAAGAGAACACAAACTGAAAAAGAAGCAGACAAATTAACACTATTTACAGAACATATGATAGTACGAATAAGTGACCACAAGAATTCTACCAGGGATATGTGTTATTTACAGCAATGTGGCTGAGTAAAAATTCAATATAAAACATGTATCTCTTTATAAACAATAATAAATGAACTGAGAGAGTAATTAGGATAAAACAGCCTCCACAATCACTACAAACAATCTAAAAATATAAAATATTTTGGGTTAACCCTAACTAAGAAAGTGAAAGGCTTCTATGACAAAACCTTTAAGCTTCTGAAGAAAGAAATTAAAGTATATAATAGGAGATAAAAGATCACACATATTCATGGATTAATGAAATTAATATAGTAAAAATTCTAGTCCTAACAAAAGAAATCTCCATATTCATCTTGATCCCCATCATAATTCCAACCCAATTCTTTCTGGACCTTGAAAGTAAATACTCAGTATTATACAGAAATATGAAATACTCCAAAATATGTATAAAACAATCCTAAATAGTAAAAAACTTCTAAAAATATAATGATTTTTAAATTTCATTCTATACTACAGAGGTATAGAAATCAATACCACACGGTATCAGCATAAAACAGACGTGTTGATTAATGCTGTCAAATCAAGGTTCATAAACTGGTACACATATAGATATATAAGTTTTGATAAAGAAGCCAATACTGCATCATGAAAAGAAGCATGTATTTTCAACAAGTAATGCTGGTCTAACTGGATGTTGGCATGTAGAAGAATGCAAATGGTCTCACAATTATCATATGGCACAAAACTGAAGCCTATGTGGAACAATAATTACAACATTGAACCAGACACAATGAACCTGTTAAGAGGAAAATTATGGAAGGGCGTTGGACACATTGCCATCAGGGACAATTGTATGCACAGAACACCTATAGCATAGTAACTTGGATATCAAAATAATAAATGTGATGTCATACCACTAAAAAGCTTTTGTAAGGAAAAGGACACTGGCAGGAGGGATGAAAAAAAGTAACCTACAGAATCAGAGAAGCTTTTCAGCAATTCTACATCTGATGGAGTGCTAATATGCAAAATATGTAAAAGCTGAAGAAATTAGACGTTAAAAAACCAAACAATACAATTAAAAATGGCTTTCAGACCTAAACAGAGAATTTTTATTCGAAGAATTTTAAATAGCTCTGAAATACTTTAAGAAACTTTAAACATACTTAACCATCATGAAAATGAAAATTAAAACTATTTTGTGAATCAGTCATTCTGGTCAGAATGGTTAAGATCAATAAAACAAATGACAATTCATGCTGGCAAGAATCTAGAGCAATGGGAATGCTCCTCCATTGCTGACAAGGAGGAAAAATTTATGTAGCCACTATTGGAAGGAATATGGTAGTTTCTAAAAAATAATTGGATATCGCTCTACCTCAAGAGCCAGTGATACCACTTTTGGGCATATGTTCAAAAGACATTCCAAAATACCAAAGGACACCTACTCAACTATGTTCATAAGAGCTTAATGCATAATACGCTGAAACTGGAAACAACATAGATGTCCACAAAATAAAAATGGTATATTTACATAAATCTGTATTACTCTGATGTTAGAAAAAAATGTGTGAGAGCCCATAAAGGCTCTAGCTTGTGGCTTGTTTCCTTTTTGACTCAAGGTTAGAAAATTCAAGTTTGTTTATCATCCAACAAGGCAGCCTAATGGGATCCTTTGGCCAAAATATTGTTACCAGGTGTCTTATGTTTGAAAATTGAAGAAGTATTTATACCTCTCTGCATTTGTTCCTCCACTTTGCTTAGTATAAACAGCCAGAGGAAATAAAATTGAAGCAGCTGAGAATTCATTCAGTCCCCTCATGACCCTAAGTTCTGTATCTCAGTCTCATTCTTTCTATATTTGTAATCTTTAATGCACACTCGTGTCTCCAGCACTGTACTTAATGATGTAACAGCACTGAAAAAAAATAAAATTTGCAAGCAATTGGGTGGAACTAGAGAAAAAGTATCCTGAGGAATACAGTGCAGGCTCAAAGGGACAAACAATGTTTACTCCTTGTAAGGGGATATTAGCCATCAATAAAGGTTAACTACACTAAAATTCACAGATCTAGAGAAGCTAAATAAAAAGGAGGGTTCTAGGAATGATAGGTGAACCAGCTGGGAAGGGGAATAGAATATAGTTTGTGAAGGGACTGAGGGTAGATGTGCCTGACAACAGGTTGGAATCACAATGTGGAGAGAGAGGCAAAGTGTAATAGTTACATGGAGAGAAGACTGAAATAGGTGGGCATTTAAAGGGCAATATGGAAACTTAGTGCAGTGGAAACTTTAAACAATTTATAAGTTTGATGCTAGCAAGAACTACAAGTAATAAAGAATATAAATCATAAAACTGTTATCCTCTGTGATAAGGTTTAGTTCGCAGCAGTTGGGTTGGAGTAGGATACTATACCAGCCACAAAATCTATTAAACTACATGCTGTCCCTTTGGCAATATACAGTGGAGCTTGGTTGCTCTGAGAGTGTTTGAGTGCCCAACAAATGACTGGTCTCATCTAAAACCTACATGACCAGAGAGAGCACATGCCCAACAGTCCCTATATACATACTTAAACTGATGTTTCAGAGACATAGGCTAGAACCAGACAGAAACACACACACACACATACACACACACACACACACATACACACACACACACACACACACGCGCACATGCACACACACACACACGCACAGGCACATGCACACACAGAGACATGTGTATATACACACACACGCACATGCACACGCACACGCACAGGCACACACACACACACGCACACACACACACACACACGCACAGGCACACACACACACACGCACACGCACACACACATGCACACACACACAGACATATATATACCCACGCACACAAAGTCAATGAATTGATTCCTAATGATATTTTGCAATAATCAAATGATCAAGGACTAACCCATGTGTCATCAGAGATGCTTCCTCACAAATATAATGGAGACAAAACAGAGAACCATAGCCAAAGAGATCAAGCTGAATAAACTCTGATGAAGAAGCAGAAAGAATTGCATGATCCTGAGATATTGACGACTCCAGAAGAACACAGCCTACAGGAATAACTAATCAGGACATACAAGGGCTAAAGAGACTGAAGTGGCCATCATTAAGCCAGCATGGGTTTGCACCAAGCCCTTTGTTACATTCTGTCTTTATTCAGCTTGGGAGTTTTGTTGCACTCCTAAAAATAGAAGTTGTAGTGTTTCTGACTCTTCTGCCTGATCATGGGACCTATTTTCTCAATTGGGTTGCCTGTTCACCCATGAGGATATATGCCTAGTTTTATTGAATCTTGTAATGCCAAGTTTGGTTGAAATCCTAGGAAGCCTGCTATTTTCAGAATGTAAGTATAACAGTAGTGGAATTGAGGAGAAAAGGAAGGTAGTGAGAAGACTGGGAGAAAAGAAGCAAAATATGGTTAGAATGTGTTGTATGAAAAAGTACATAAAAGAAAAAAATACAAAAGGCACATCACAGTTTAAACACTATGTATACAAAGAAGGAAACTTCTGAAAATTGTAAAGGAAAAAACAGAAGTCACATGTAAATGAAAACACAAAAGCTTATTTCACATTTGACATTTTGAAAGCCAGAAGAACATAGAGTAATGTATTCAAAAATCCAAAAAATCTAAAGGTACAGCTCAGCACCATGTTGTGAATAAAATGTGATTTGTATCCCCCACTTTCTTCAGTAAACAGGACATCAAAACAAAAGTAACCAAAATTACTAAATTAACAGACTTCACTCAGCAAATATATTTAATAGAAATCTGTGAGATATTCTACCCAAAAATCCAAGAATAGGTAATGTACTCACAACACACAGAATCTTATCTAAGAATGATCACATCCTGTGATAAAACTCAGATCTTTATCAATTCAAAAGATAGACATAACTCAGTGCACTTTATGTGATGACACTGCAAAAAGAAAAATCCCAAATATTTACAAAAAAATACTCTCTAGTGAATGTGTAAACCTATAGAGATCAAAAAAGTCATTACTGAAAGATGAATGTATCAGAGAAAAAATAAAGGGAAAATCATTCTAGAACTGAATAAATATTCAAACACAAAATACCAAAACTTCTAAAATGCATTGAAGGCTGTCTGATGAAGAAATTTATAGCTCAAAGAGCCTACATTAAATTATCAGAAAGAGCACGCATATGCGGCTTAAGCATGTAATATAAAAATTACAAAAAAGAACAAAACAAATTCAACACCAGGTGGCAGAGAAAAATAATGAAAATAAAAGCATATCAAGGAAATACGGGTAATATAATTCAAAAAACCAAATAATCTCATTGCTGGTTTTTTTTTTTTTTTTTTTTTTGAGAAGACTCAAAGAAGAGAGTACTCAAAGTCATGGACTGTTCTATACAAAGAACACTTCTACTATACTTAAGGAAAGTATCTACAGATAGTTCTTTAAAAAATATTAATAAATAAAGAAATAGATGAACCACTTCCAAACAGTATTTATGTAGTTAGTAGCACTCTGAATCCAAAACCAAGTACACAACAATAATAATTTTACTGGCCGATATCCATGATGAACACGGATTCAAATTTGTTCAGTAATAAACCTACTAACAAGATACAGATATACATAAAAAGATTATAAATGATATAAATATGGTTTTATTCTTGAAATGGAGGAGTGTTTCATTATATACAAGTCAAATATCTAGCCAACCATAGAGATGGACTTAAAGGCAAAAGTCCTTTGATTATCTATATAGATACCTGTAATAAAATAGTTCTTAACAAGGAATTTTATAGGGAATATAGGACTAGGGGGAAAATGTCTAGACATAGTAAAAGGAATATATGCAAACCACAAAGTCAACATTATTTTAGACAGAAAAGAGATTGAAATGATCCTATTGAAAAAAGGAGAAAGGGACGTCCAATATTTCTACTCCATTTAAACACTGTGCTTGAATTACTAGCGGAAACAATAAGGTGATGAGAAGAAATTAAAGAGATAGTAAAATAAAAGGAAGAGCCCCAACCTTTTCTCATTGGACAGGATATGACACATTATTAGAGATCAAAAGTGTCTAAAAGAAACTTCTAGAAATGATAAACTCAAAAATGTGGCAGGATATAGAATCAGCTTCTTTATAAATAAACAACAAAAGTACAGTGAAAGAGACTGTCGACTTAATTCTATTTATAATTATATGATAGAAAAATATTTATCTGGGGAAAAACCTAATGAAGAAAATGGAGAATATATACAATATAATATTTGCAACTTTGAAAAAAGATAAGAAAGTTACTTGAAAATGGGAAGAGACCCCATGCTTATGTGTTGATAGAAATAATATGAAAATGAGCATTTCCTTACAGATTTGAAGGAGTTCAAATCAAAATCCTCATTTCATTCCTCATGGGCAAATGAAAAAAGAACTGTATTAAAATTGAAAAACCATGCCAAAAGAACTTAGATAGCCAATAAAACCATGGAAAAGGTAGGATTACCTTCCCATTGCATTAGATATTTTACAGATTGTTAAACCATGACACACTTCTGTGATTTCTCTGAGTTATTCCCTAGAGGTGGAATGGAAACCCTCATTACTGAAGACATTATGCATTTCAGACTTAAGGCAAGTTGTCCCTGAACTAGAACTGACCTGAATGCCTCCTGCAAACTTCCATGGTACCAGACTGCACTGTGCAAAGCAAATATCAGTCTTACCCCTCCCAACTCCTATGAACCACAACATGCACCAGCATGGCAAAACAACCCGAATAGCACGCTCTAGTCATGTATACATTGGTGGAAACTCACAGCCCTTTAGTTGTAGGTGTGGGCCACTGTACATGATAGAAAATGATACCTTGAACTGGAAACATGGCCACCTACCCATGGTTAGTGAACTCATAGATCATGGAGAAAAATCTACAATTTCCACATTACTAAACCAGTATTATCTCTAGTTCTTATTTACAGTAGATGCCATTACTGAAAATCTTAACTAGAAACATAATAAATCAAAATTTAGAGCTGTAGAACCCACTCTGAATGGTTACCTCTACAAAATTACCCCCCGCCACAGACACACACATGGGCTCAAGAAATATTGGATAATTGAGACTAAAATAAAGTAATATCCAGAACATCAGTAAGTTTTCTATGATGCTGTTTCTCCAAGTAATGTCAGAAACAACACCCATAAATCTCATTATCATGCCCGCCTAGAAAGAGGTTAAGGATGAAACCAATAGACATGTGAAAGTGGATGGAGACTTGTCAGAAACCCTCATTCTCAACTCAATGAACTGTAAACAACTAAAATTTCTGAGAGCTGTAGAAATAATGTTCTCTTGTCAAAAGCACAGCAATTAATTATTGAATGGCAAACGATCAGACCTAAAAAATACACATACAATTAACAGTGTACAGACTAAATAGATTGTACATACTAATATGTGTATATATGTTTACACACATATGTATAAAACAACAATTAATCATAAATAGAGGCTTTGATTTGGGAGAAGGCAAGAATGTGCACATGAGAGCTTCATTTTAATTTGAATTAAAGGATTAAAATTTTTAGAAGATAGACTAGAAAGGCATATGCTTAAGCTGTGGAAAATAAAGGCGAGAAAAAGAAGTAAAATTAGAAATAAAATGGAAAAATAGATGTGAAACAAAAAGAAACATTGAAAATAATTAGGATGTGCTTCTAAAACTTCCCTTTCCATTAATTTCTCAATGCTGTATTTACATAATATGCAATATAATTAAAATATAAAAGCTATCATATCAATGAACAAAATTTTACATGTGTATTATTAAGCTAACCACAAATAGAAAAATCTTTAGAGAAACATAATCAAATATTATTCCCACATTTTACATCTTTTTATCAATAATAATAAGAATATTAAGGCTGACCAAAGCACAAAAGTTTCAATTGTCACAAAAATGTAACAGAAATATAGGCAGATTAATTTTCTGCTATAAACAGCTAATGATAAAAAACTGACACCATTATTCCTCAGATTAATTTATACATTAGAAAGGCATTGGCTGATACGAGCAATTTCATGAAGTCTCTGTTATTTGGAAACCAAAATCCAATAATGAGATAAAAGTTTAATAAAATGTTATAATATATATAAAATATTAGAATACACAAGCTAACAAGTTTTAAAATAACAGCAAATGATCATTCTCTATGATCACTCACTCCAACACCCAGACCTTCAATAATGTCTCAGGCTCACCATCTTTTAATCAATGTAGTTGATATTTCATTAAATGGATTCAAAGAGAGATATGACCTGATGATGTCAATTGTTTAAGGAAGATGTGTTGACCCAATCCACTATCCTTTAAAAATAAAAGTCCTTTAAAACAAGACTCAAGGCATTTAAGGATGTGCATAATATATTTTTAGCCAATATTATTGCACTGATAAAATAGTCAAACTATTTTCACCCAAATCAGGAAAATTGGATGGTTTTCCACATCCTATATGTATGTTTAGTATAGTGTTGTAGAGTTAATCAGAACAAAAACTAACTAACAAACAAAGAAATAGAAATGAAGAATGAAAGCCATAATCAGGAAATGGAGCATTCAATGTGTCCTGACTGAGGAAATTGTGATATTTTCTGAGACCAAATACTGCACTAGAAAAATCGGTAAACCTTGAATACATACATACATACATAATAACATAAATACATACATACACACATACATACATATATATATAGAGAGAGAGAGAGGGAGAGGAAGAGAGGGAGGGAGGGAGAGAGATCCAGAGGCCAAATGAGATATCAACATTATAATCAGTATCATTTGTATATATCAAAAATATAAATGAAGAAAGCTAGTGAAGATTTTCTGTAGTATTAATTCTCCTATACTGACTTTCTGGTGATGCCTCATTTAGAATTTCTCTATGAACCACACTGCCTTGGAACCTTCTCCAGCTGCAGCACATATTCTGGTTTTCATTTGGTACAGAGCTCTTATTAAGGAATTTAACAATTTCATTACTTTAAGAGATATTCAAAGTGAAATCATGTGATAAAAAAGAGATTTCTTATATTAATCTTAATTGCAGAACTTGTCAAATACCAGATTAAATGTTTAAATTTTGTGTCAGGTATACATTAAACTCATAATTTTAATTCTATACTGCATGTAAAACATATGAAAGAATTACATGCATGTCACCTTTGAAGTCTCATACATTCTCTCTAGATTAAACCTATGTTTCAAATTTAATGAGAACATTTCATAAGAGAATCATCTAATTCTAAAACTATGACATTAATTGAGGTTGTGGAGAGTAGGGAAAATATATAAATAAAATATTGTATGATGAATAAGAAATATACTCCTTACACCTTAATATTTATAACCCAAGATGTAGATATAGCTAAAATATATGTTATGGTCAAATCAGGTACATTATCTAAATAATCTGTGAGGCCAGGCCTTGAATTCAAATGTAATACCCATGAAAGTAAAGAAATATATTACAAAATAGAAGATTCATGGAAAAAGAAGTTGAAAGAATTTTTTTCTACGTGTCAACAAGAACAAATTTAATGTATTTCCTATCAAAGAGTATATAATTGATAGTTTTGGAAATTTTAACATGGAAAATTAGATCATAATTACTTAAGTTTATTTCTTTACACACGCATTTGATTAAAAAATCTACTTAATGTAATTGTATAATAAATCATGTATTTATAATACTGTACCAGCCAAAATACAGATACCCAAAGAAAATACCCAAGATCAGATTTTCTTACTGACTAAGATTCTAGAATACAGAATAACAAGAGAATGGATAAGTAATATTTTTAACTACAATAATTTATACATATAACTGTTGTGCGGATTTTAAGACTAATAATAGGCAACAATTTGTCTATAATCAAAATCAGTGAAATTTATTGCAAAATACTTTTAGGAAAATTCATCTAATATTACAGAGAACATACATGGTTCAAATGAAAAAAAGAGCTACCACTTTAGTATCCTTTTTTCAAATGTTTTGTTTTAACTATCTTGGTTCTATTTTATAGCAAATATTTAGCATATGTAGACATTTTAATTATGAATACTTTTAAACTTTTCTAGACATAATAAAGTACATATCATAGACCAAGGATGAGCATCAATATCAATGGGCCACAAACCCCTTGAAATGGCATCCTGACTACAATGTATTTTAGTATAATGATGGCCCAAAGCTTGTGGAAATAGCAAATCAAATCCAAATTTTATTTAAGTTCTACTTCATGAGATGGAACCCATTACTGACTCTACTTAGTGACAAAGTTCCCGAAAGTAGAGAGTTCAGAGAGCTTGGGTAAAACTGAACACTACTTTTCTACGGAAAAAAAAAAAAAAAAAACCTCATAAATTACATTTTGCTATACTGGCTATAATCATAGATTGAAGCCTTGGTCAGTCATCATTAGAAGATATTCATCCTGTTACAGGTGGAAAGAACAAATAGACTCACGGCCAGACAATGTGCAGAAAGTGAGAGACCTGGGAAACCTCACGTCTAGATGAGATGTCTCCATCACATTCCTTCCTTTAGGGATTTGAGAAGACCATGAATGAGGAGGAAGATAGAGGGTAGAAGCAGAAGGGGATGGAGGACACCAGTACACACAAACACAGCCATTTAAATAACCAGTATATAGCACCTATGAAATAGCAGATCCTGAGGCGACACAAACAGGGTACGCACAGTTCTGCACCAGATGCTGTCCTAGATAAAAAAGTGGAGACATGCCCACATCCTTGACTCTGAGTCTTCACTTGATAACCACTTGCAAATGAAAACTTAGCCTTTTGTGAGGAATTGTCATTGGGAATAGAAACTAACGTTAAAGGTAGGTTGAATTGGCACCTCAATGAACTTGACCTTGTCCTTGCAGTTTTAAGTCTCACCATATCCTCCTTGAAAAACTATACCTTTTTCATATATTATATGTATTTTGTTTAATTAACTATTTTCTCTCTTTTTAATCCTACTGGTCATATATATATATATATGTATGTACACATGTATGTGTGTGTATATATGTATATATGTGTATATATATATATGTGTATATATATGCATTCAGGTTATACATTTTAAAGAATTGGTAAGTTTGCAACTAGTTGATCTTGCATCTATTATTTTACTTGTGACTTTTATTGCTCCCTTAGCCTGCTTATTTTTCCTGTCCTGTTCTAATGGCTTCACTTTTGTTCTATGCGATCATATTCTATTATACTTTTTTCTTATTATTCTTCCTTAGAAATGAGTTTGTTTTCTAATGAGAGACGGATGGGAGTGGATCTGAATGAGAAGAGTGGTTGGTAGGAATTTTCATGAGCAGAGCAGGAAGAATCAATAATAAGGACATATAATGTGAGGAAAGCATCTCTTTCCAATAATAGTAAAAATAAATATAAACTAATAAATACAAACCTATTGTTCTGAATTCTTCACATAAAAACAACAGTTTTTGTACAGAGATGAGTGGGGTGATCCTTTGTCTCCAACTCAAGGCAACAAAACAAAACCATTAACGGCATGTTCATTTTCTGCATAAGATGACATGATATATGCACATGACTCAGCAATGCTTTGAAATAGTTATGGCTGATAATATGAATACGATAGAATCTAGAGATTTCTAACCTCTTATGGCTCTAGAATAAAATACTTTATACAAAACCTGTAATACAAAAAAACAAAATAATGTTCTTTCTAGTGGTAGATGTTTTCACAGAGCACCCAAACCGGTGAATGAAATCAGCATTAGGATGAACTGATGACGCTTCTGCATACAGAGGCTAATAATCATTTCTGTGATATTAACTTTCCAACCAAAAACCCTCAAATGGAAACATCATAATTTTATGCTAAGTAAATATATCTGTCCCATTCTAAATTGTCAAGTATCAGTCTATGTAGTTTATGTTTCTAGCAGAGTATGCCACCTCGATTCTACTTTTTCTAACTATGTGAGTCATGCTAGGCAGAGAATGCCACATGACTGAGTGTGTGTTTTCATAAGCCAGGGAACGAACAGATCAGAGCTCTCAGATTAAATCCACGCAGCACTTTTGCATTTATCTGTTTACATGAGGACACAAACCCATCCCTCTAGGTACTGGGCACTAGTCAGTTTACAAATTCATCTGTCATGATGGATATTTTAGTGACGAACATTATTAGTTTTTTTGAAAATATATCTTGTGATAAAAATGAGTTCAGAGGACAGAATGAAGAAAAGCCCTCACTATGTAAGCATGTATTGAAAGACTCAATAATAAGCCTCATTAGAAGGAAAGATGAGAAAATATCACTCTCATTAAACTATTCAGCAATACTATGAGAAGCAGAAAAATAGGACAGAGGAGAGAAAGGAAAGGAAAGTGTACAAAGAAAACATGTGACCTTTGGAGAAGAAACTTAACAAAGCTGCTGAGCAGAGACATACTTACCGTAGAACCAACCATCTCTTCCTGAAGCTTTTCTATGAGTTTCTCTCTTGGGGGAAAAACAACTTGCTTTAATAGCTCCCAGTGTCTCTCTTTAGGATTTGTATTAAAAGTTTCAGCAAATACCATTCACCTGCTACAAACCAACTGACGATCTACAGAGCCTCAGAAAGCAGAAAACAGCAAAAGGCATGTTTGGTCTTATCTACAGTCTTCCTTGGAGCTCTTTACCTTTTCTTTGTTTCTGTCTGTGTGTCTGGCTGACAGCTGTCTGGCTTCTGGCCCCTGGTGTCTCCCTCAGTTCTCTACTCTCATTTTTCTCCTCTTGTTTCTCTTGAGCCTAGAGATTCCCTCTCTCCACCAGCTCATGTATCTTTTCTCCTGCCTCGCAACTGGCCAATCAGCTTTTTATTAGACCAATCAGATGCCTTAGGTAGTCAAGGTGAAGCAAACGCAGCACATCTTTACATAGTTAAACACACATCCTTACATTGTTAATCTAATGCCGCATAAAGAAATGTAGCACACCTTTACACAGTGAAAGTAATATTCTGCAACACAAACAAATGTAACACCTCTGTGCTTAGTTAAAAAAATATTCCACAACACAAAATGTTGTTAGGAGTCATTTTATTACTAATAACTTTTTGTTGTTGTTTATTTACTTATTTTAGAAAAATAGTATTGGGTTTTACTCTGTATCCCCGAGTGTCAACCATATTCCAGGGCAGGTGAGACCCCATGTCTAAGAGTTGCCCAACATCAACATCAAACAGTCTCTGGGTGTGTGTTAGGGTGGGAGGATGGGGGAGGTGTTTGTGTGTGAGTGTGTACACATGCATGAGTTTATCTTTTGTTTTGTATTTTCAAATCTTCTGTATCTTTTTTGTGGCTTTCCATTTTTAAATCTTTATTGTTTTTCCCAGTTTTTTTTCATGAGAGTGAACATCAATTGGGTGGGGAGTGAAGGAAAGAGGATCAGAGAAGAGCTGAGGGAAGAAAGAATTTATGAAAATATGTAAATATGTTTACAAAACATTTTTAAGTAAAAAATTTAAAATTAATCTTAGAGGTTATTTAGCTCCATTGTTAGGCTTATTTCTATGCCTTTGAAAAGCTGCTATTAGTGGGTTAATTTCCTAATTTATTTCTCCACGTGCTCATAGGCATATGGGAAGATGAATAATTTTATAAAATTTAATTTTCTGTTCTTAAGTGTTACTTAAAGCACTCATCACCTCCAAGAGTTTCTCTGGTGTCTTGGGACTTGTACTCATATCATCACGTTATTTTGAAAAAGAACAGTCTGATATATTCTTTGACTTTTATTGCTTCCTTGCTTTGTCATTTCTAATTTTCTCAAGTTAACTCTTAAGACTCTTTATTAAAGAAGACTGAAGAGACTTTGTATATTTTTCTTCTTAAAATTTTATAGGTAAAGTTTGGAGAGATGGCTCAACAGTTAACACTTGGTGCTTTCAGAGGACCAGGGTTCAGTTCCAGTACCCACATGAGTCCACACAAGCAGGGGACCCAGCATGCTCTTCTGAACTCCAGAGGCACCAGGCACACACATGGGTGCACACACATAAATTCTGGTAAAACACTCCTAAAATAATAAATCTTTAAAATTACAATTTTAAAGGTAATGTATCTTTTTCTCTGCTCTACACTGGTGTCTTAAGTTTGACATACACATCTGATGTGGGAATGCATTTGTGTGTGCTGTATCTTTAAATAAAGGAGCTGGTTTGGGCCATGGCAGGTACCGTAGAATAGGTAGGAGGAGTAATCAGAGCTTAGGTGGGAGAAGCAGGGTGAAGTCAGGCAGATAGAACTGAAGCCGCCAAAGAACAACATGTAAGGAACACGGGTGAGCCACACGGCCACGTGGCCACAGATTAATAGAAATGGGTTGATTTAAGATATAAGAGCTAGCTAGCAATGTGCCCGAGCCATAGGCCAAACAGCATAAAGTTAATAGAAGCGTCTGAGTCGTTTCTGGGGACCCGGGCGGCGGAGGGCGGCTAAGCAGTCTGGTGGCAGGTTGTGGGTCCCGGATCTTTGTCGTCCGGGACCCGAGAAACCCTACTACTACAGATGGCGCATCCAACGTGGGTCGATTATCCACTTAGAGCCTGAGAAAGATTAGAAAGGGTTCTAGATCACAGAAATTGAGCCAGGGCAGTTTCCAAATTGTGTGTGTGGAGCGGGTCTTTGTACAAAAAAAGCATGGTCCGGGTCACATTCAAAATGGCGCCGGCGGCGGGCTGGTGGCAGGCAGTGTGAGCTGCAGCTGCAACCAGTCTCACAGAAGACTAAGTAGCATGTGATCGATTTTAGATTTCTGCCTATTTTGAACAAAAAAGAAACAAAGACGGTTTCTTAGTAGCAATATTTTCCAGGGTGTGCTCTGTTTACTGGCCACAAATAAATACACGGTCCGTTTAAGAAAACTTAGTGATTCAGCCTAATTTGCAAAAACTGTGCTTCTTTTTGGAGAATGTATTTTAAAAGCTCTTAAGGTTAGGAGATGATTAAGGATTCACAATAAAACAGATTCAGATAAAAAGAAAAACCTGTAAACGGGTTACAATGTTTGTAAAAGGTACATAGGCTTCAGAGAAAAAAAAAGAGGTTAGAAAAAGTTTTTAAAGCGAGAAATAGAGTAATAAAAATATAATAAGCCACGTAAAGATGGAAAATAGACACAAAATCTGGATTTTGGTTGTTATTTTTTTTCTTTTAATTTTTTAACTGTTAATGAGCTAACTGCAAAAAGACAATGGATTGCAAAGGCTACTAAGTTAAACAAGAATATATATTTTAAAGGTATTTTGATTTTGAAATTTGTGTCTAAGGATTTATTGCTTTGGAAGAGTTCTGTTTCTGTTTCCACAGATGAGAACCTGTGGATTGCTTCCAGGCAAATATGGTTTCATCAACCAAGACCCCCTGAAAAAACCTCTGATGAGAAGAGATGGCCAGATCAGCTTCATGGCTGCAGATTATGATCCAGTCTCAACAATCTGTGAGATTTTCAATGCCCCTTAATCAGCAGGAAGTAGTAATGGATAACTTCGCCCAAATTCCCCAAATATTGTTTCTAAATGTTTGTTTTCATTATAAATGGTTAATGGTCATAGTCAATCTCTTTCTAAGAAAAAACGGGGGATATGGTATGTGAATGCTTTTTTAAAAAATTAGATTATTGAATTTACAGGTAATCAGCTGTTAATCTCAAACTGCTTTACATTGGTATAGATTTTGGTTTATTGATACAAATTTAAAGTCAATTTTATTATGCTGTATGTGTTTTTCTATTCTTGTTTAAGGTATGATGTTCATGTAACTGTTTTAAAATTGTAATGTATAATTAAGAAATAAAGTTAATAGTCACTTTTAATAATCAAACTTATAGTTAGGTTAGTTAGGATTTTTAGGTATACAAAGATATATTTCAATTAGATAGATAATCTTCAAATACTTCTAAGACCTACAGAATATGGCATTTAAAATGTTTTAAGAGCTTAGACTTTTCTGGACAGTGAGACAGATTTGTTCCTGGCAGCACCAATCTTCAAGAGAAAAATGGGCTTCGAAGAAACTCCATATGGAGTCTACTCTATTTGTGGTAATGGTTAGCCACTAGAGAAGAACCTGTTCTTATATTGACTGCTTGACAGTATGCTGTTTAAACTGGACATGCAGGTTCCATAAGAAGATGACCTCTGAACTTTGGCAGAACAAGCCTAGATGGTCATTCAGGTTCCTGCTTTACAGAGAAAACTGTCAGACATTCTTCAGGACTCAAGGAGAAGCAACGGATGAACTGTGCCAGAATGGGCAGAGCAGATTTCCTGCTTCACTGAAATGAAAAGAGACTCCAGGCCTATAGGCTGAAGATGGTTGCCCCAACTTTATAAAAGAGCTTTGGGTGACTGTCCAGACAGATAGGTGTCATCTCTGTCCTTTCTAGCTTTTAGAAGTCGCTTGCACTTCTGGTTTACTTGGGTAAATATGTCCTTCTGTGGTCTTTGATGTAGTTGAAGATTAGATAGTTAGAGGTATAGTTTTTCTTAGTCATTTGAAAGATATATTAGATATAAAACTTTAGATTCATAAAGATAAGGTAGATGATAGAATATTTTCTTTAATTTTGCTAAATACAAATAGACTAGATATTGTAACTGTAATTCTTGCTTGATAGCTATTTTGTTATATATAATTTTGCCATGTTAAAATTGAAACCTTCCTTTTTGATTAGAGAGAAAGGGGGAAGTGATGTGGGAATGCATTTGTGTGTGCTGTTTCTTTAAATAAAGGAGCTGGTTTGGGCCATGGCAGGTACCATAGAATAGGTAGGAGGAGAAATCAGAGCTTAGGTGGGAGAAGCAGGGTGGAGTCAGGCAGACCAAACTGAAGCCGCCAAAGAACAAGATGTAAGGAACACGGGTGAGCCACACGGCCACGTGGCCACAGATTAATAGAAATGGGTTGATTTAGATATAAGAGCTAGCTAGCAATGTGCCCGAGCCATAGGCCAAACAGCATAAAGTTAATAGAAGCGTCTGAGTCATTTCTGGGGACCCGGGCGGCGGCAGGCGGCTAAGGAGTCCGGTGGCAGGTTGTGGGTCCCGGATCTTTGTCGTCCGGGACCCGAGAAAACCCACTACTACACACATCCTTTGTCCTGTGAGCTCTGTTCCATGTATGCCTGGTTCCTTTAGGAGTTTTATCATGAACACTTGCTCAGCTTTGTGAGATGACAGTTTTTGTTTCTATTAAGAATTATATTCCATGGGATTTTTCTTCTCTTTGAGTTCATTGTTGTTCTTCTTGGTTGGATTTCTGAAAATTCAGTTTTGTCTTCCTTCTTTGAATTAATCCTTTGCTGTGTTGGGACATGTTTGGTTACTTCCTGTCTCTCCTGTATTTGTGTATCAATCAAATGAAATGTATCATTTCCTGTCTTCTCATGGATAATTTTTCTTATGATTCTGTTTATAGCTTGCCTCTGTTTATTATCTGCAGTGCTACTTGTCTAAAGTGAATTGTGTTTATTTGTGATTATCTTGAAATACATTTTTCGAACAATTTATAAGGAAATTTCCCGAGTGCAGCAATATGGTTGACAGATGTTTTATTTAAGACCTTTAAATATATATGCCATGTGCCCTTGGTTTTAGGATTGATATTATTCTGGGGATTGGTACTTTTAAGTGTCATTGTTCCTTAAGCGATTTCAGTATTAATTAGCTTTTGTTTTTTGTTTTTTTTTGTTTTTTTTTATGTTTGCCATTTTATATGGAAGGATTAGAAGTGGCCCTGCCATTGTTCCTAACACAGAAGGCTGAGAGAAGAGAGCAACGCTGAGAAATGGCTGGTTCTCTAGTAAACACATCTAAAGTTAGTAGTCATGTCTACTTTTCTGTTAGAAATGTGATGATGTATTGAAACCTTCAAATCCTTTAATTATGTGCTTCTGATAATGTTATTGAAAGTGTTTAATTTTCTTAGCTTTTGCCTCCTTGGATATAGAAAAGCATTCCATCTATTGGTACATGAAGAAACTCTGGTTTGTTCTTTCAGGGTGTGCTGACATTCAGGGATGTGGCTGTGGAATTCTCCCAGGAAGAGTGGGAATACCTAGACTCTGTTCAGAGGGCTTTGTACATTGATGTGATGTTGGAGAATTACAACAATATTGTCTCTGTGGGTGAGGATATTTTTTTCTTGCAGAACTCCTAATTCAATCCACATCAATTCATCTTTGCATAGCTTGAGGGACTTGACTTGAGAAGGGACAGTGACAGAAGATGGAAAAAACAGACACATGTGCACAGAGAAAAGCTAGGATCAGGTGGACTTAGCTGTTAGGTAGAGAATCCACAGCACCCTGGAAGCTCAGTGTATTTGTTATGTATTGCTGAACAAGGAGTTGGGCTATTGCATGCAGCTGAACAACAGGATGTGGTTATCACATATGGATAAACAAGGAGGCAGGTGTATGGCATACAGCTGAATGAAAGGGACAGGTTTAGTTAAACTCAATAGGAGCAGTCACTGTAGGGAAGCAGTCTTCAGGCCATAAACATCCAGGAGAAGAAGCTAAGGTGGACATTTTCTGCACACACCATCAATGTTTCCACTTAGACTCCAGAAGAAGGCTTTGCTCTTTCTGAGCCTCACCTGAAGAGGAAGACTTTGTCATTTTCCCATGGGTCTGAGACTGTGGTCTTGGGCATGGCCAGTTCTGTCACAGTAGACTTTCACTCAGGACTTCACAGACTCATGGCTTCTTCATCTCCTGACATTCATCCTTGGATCAGCATTTTAGAAGTGTAGATTCTGTGTGAAGCTGTTTCAGAAACTAAAGAAAGTATCAAAATTTTGGTAGTAGAAATGAAGTTTTTCATGGCATTATGCATTTGTGTTGTATTCCTTTAGGAGGTATTGTGCATCCTCTGTTTTGGTTCTATAATACATTCAGGAATTCAGTAACATAGTATCTATGTCCACCCATATCCCGAAGGTCCATTTTTATCATCCATCTGATACAGTTTTAAAATACACAGGCTTAAAATGCTTCCTAAATATCTTTGAGATAGTGACAGGAAATAACAATTGGCAATTTGTTTCTAGATCCATTTATGTTTTTCTCTGGTCATCTGCTGAGCATAGTATTGTGATAGTTTAGATGTCCAGGTACCTTTATAAAGAATCTAGCAAGGGTTATGTGCCATTTTACAAGCACAGGAATTGTCTGCAAGGTAGACCTGGTCACCTCTTTGAAACCAGGCAGAGTATCCTGCAATATAAAGAGAGAGGGGACAATGAGCAGATAGAGAATCAGGTGGGGTTGATCAAATGAGCTGGCCCAAAATTAGGGGTTTAAGTTAGACAGGAAGTAATATCTCCAAACAGCTTCACCACATTCATTTCCGTTCACAATAATTCTTGACAAGTTTACTTTGTAAGGTGTTCTTAGTTATGTTGACTTAATACTAGAATACAAATGCTGCCATCTTGAAATGATTGTATGTTTTATAATCTGTCAAAAGTCCACAAAGTAGAATTATTTTTTTAATTTCTTTTCTTATAAATATGTCTTTATATTACATTACTCATTTAAAAGTATTATAATCTATTATGACTCTACCATGAAGTAGGTTTATTCTTTATTTCCTACCTTGTAAGTATGTCACTATGTTGCATCCTTAATAAAATTGCCCTTTCAGAATGTCATCTCAGGAAGCAAAGAAAGCAGTGGCCTTGCGGAAATTTCCATTTAAGGAACTAGGGAAAACATAATAGTATGTGGAGTTGAGTCAACATAGGGTTAGAAATAAGCAATTATTGAAAATAACATCTCTTCCTCTAATACGCTACAGCATATGATATCTAGTAGAAATATTTATTTTGTCCCCATTACTCTTGAAAACCCTAACATGATTTTCAGAAAAATTCACAATGATCGTTTTAGGTAAGCATTTGATATTAAAAGCAATTAAGAATTCTAAAGTATAATCTTTGCTGTATCCACTTAGTGAGGCCAATATTATGAATGCAGTATTGGATTAAACGATTTCTTTGGTAACTTCTGGAAATTTTTAATAAGTAATGTATTTTAAATATAGTCAGAGAGCTCCATCCCAAATTTAATTCTTATTTCCTCAGTTACTTGTGCCAAGATATATATTTTATATAAGAATGAAGGGGACAGTGTAAATCATTGACCCTTGAATTAGTCCATATATCTTTGTGAGAATCCATGACAATTATAATGGACAAAACATCAACCTCACCTCTAGTGAGAACTCTAGTATAAATTACCAGTTTACTTAAAATAACTTAGAGAAACAGTCATATTTTGAATCTGTTTAAATTTGTATCTAACCCTTTAAATCTCAATGTACTCATCTTTCAGAGAACTATTGCATGTGTGCTCTTGTCCACCAACATATGGATAATGAAGAGACATATTCTAAATGCAGTGAGATTTACCAAATGCTTCATGAATCCACCCAATGCCCGGCTTATAAAAAAAGGTATACTACAGAAAATTCTAATAACTTTGGCTGTGATTATAGTCATTGGATTGCCTCGACTGAATCATCAAACATAAATAGATTTAATCATATGCCCACTGGAGAAGAACCTTCGAAATATAAAAACTTATCACTTGCCTCTACCTACAAAATTATTCAACAGGCAATCTGTATTGGAGAGAAACCACACAAATTTAGGGGAAAATGCTTTGGTTCTAACTCAAGCTTCAGTGGACTTTCAATAATTCCTCCTGGAGAGAAAATGTATAAATGTGATGTTTGTGACAAATACTTTACCCATTGCTCAAATCTTAGAACACATAAAAAAATTCATACTGGAGAAAAACCTTATAGATGCAGAGAATGTGATAAGTCCTTTCTTCAGTTGTCAGCACTTAAAAGCCATTACATTGTTCATACTGGAGAGAAGCCTTACAAATGTCAGGATTGTGGCAAATCTTTTGCCCACTGTTCCACTTTCAGGAGATATAACAAAATCCATACTGAAGAGGAATTTTATAGTTGTCAAGAATGTGGCAAGGTGTTTTATCAGTTGTTATACCTTAAAAGCCATTACAGAACCCATATTGGTGAGAAGCCTTACAAATGCAATGAATGTGGTAGATCCTTTATTCACTGTTCATCTTTTAGAAAGCATCAGAAAGTACATTCTGTAGAGAAGCTATACAGGTGCAAAGAATGTGGGAAGTCTTTCCTTGAGCTGTCACATCTTAAAAGGCATTACAGAACCCATACTGGAGAGAAGCCTTATAAATGTGAAGTATGTGACAAATTCTTTACCATGAACTCAATTCTGAAAACCCATCATAAAATTCATTCTGGAGAGAAACCTTACAAATGCAAAGACTGTGTCAAATCCTTTACCCAGCATTCAAATCTTAGAAGGCATCAGAAAGAGAGTTCATACTGGAGAGAAGCCTTACAAGTGTCAGAATTGTGACAAATATTTTACCCGGTTATCAACTCTTAGAAGACATCAGAAAATTCATGCTGGAAGTAAAAATACCATTGTAAATAAGGTGGCATATTTTTTACCCTGATCTTTAGCTTTGCAAGCTACAGCAGGACCCATAGTTAAAACAAAAAAACAAAACAAAACAAAACAAAACAAAACCTTTTGAAACCCTTTAATGAAGGTTGAAATCTTAGAAAATATCACAAGAATTTATACTGAGGAAAATTCTTGCAGGTGTAACAGTGTGGACAAATTTTTAAGAAAAACATTTTTGATTTTGTACTCTGATATCAAAAGTAGATACAATGAGGGCAAAAATGTATGTAACCTAAGAAATGTGACCAAGTTTTTTTATTTTTTTGTAACAGTTTTATTACATATCAGAAAACGTGTCCTGAAGAGAAAGCATATAAAATATAATTACCAATGTGCTATCTTCATTTCTTCATTGGAAATTTCATAGATACAAAACCCTCAAAATACAGTTTGTCAAATCTTCGTTTCTAAGGCTAAAAACGTAGATACATTAGAAAATTCACCCTGAGAGAAACCTGAGTTTGGCTTTTATTCTACCTTCAAAATAGTCATTCTGGAATAAAATGCTTCAAATATCAAGAGTGAGAAGCCTTGATGGAGACATGTGAATGTAAACAACACATTCTCATGAATAGTACTCTGAAGTCATCAAGAATGTTCAGGGAAGTCACTTTTAAGTACTCAACATTGGGGAGGTATTAATCCTGCTTTAAAGTGCAATTAGAAGTGATATTAGAAAGATCATGGCATAAAGATTCATAGATATAAAGACCAGTGTACTATAATGAACAAAACAATGAATACATGAATTCATCATGGATTTCAGTGGGATTGGATTCTTATATTTGCGCAAATGTAAAATTACTGTTTGGAAACTTATTTATTTTTTTTGTATTGCCAATATTGGAATTTATTGAATTAGAACACAGTAGGTATTTCACAGTTTGTTGAAATGTAAATACGTGTGGTCTTGCTTGCAAATGATTATTTGATAATTTGTATCAACTGCTGCTCATCAAGCCCGACTGTAAGATACAGAGAAGTTATGGAGTTAGTGACTGGCCCCTGACTCCCTGAGACACCAGTCAGCTGGGGAGAATTCTTTAATGCCAGTTTCAGATTTGCATGGTAAACAACGCTCCATGCCTTCTTCCAGCTCACATATTCTTGTTACCTGCCCCCTCAGTGGTCTCAGAGCCTTGGAGGGTGAATTAGTCAGGGTTCTCTAGAGCGATGCTTCTCAATCTTCCTACAGTTCCTCATATGGTGGTGATCTCCAACAATAAATTATTTTCATTGCTACTCATAACTAAATTTTCTATTGTTATGAATTATAATGCAAATATCTGTGCTTTCCAATGGTGTCAAAGGGGTACCAACCACTGCTCTAGAAGACCAGAACTGATAGGGTGAATATAGATATATTTTTAAAAAGACTTGTTAGAGTGGTGTACAGGCTGTGTGGCTAGTTCCAAAATGGTTGTCTCTTGATGGAAAGTCTAAGATCCAACAGTTGTTGAGTCCTTGAGGCTAAATGTCTCAGTTGGTCTACATTTGGTCATTGGAATGAATTTTCTATTGTTATGAATTATAATGCAAATATCTGTGCTTTCCAATGGTGTCAAAGGGGTACCAACCACTGCTCTAGAAGACCAGAACTGATAGGGTGAATATAGATATATTTTTAAAAAGACTTGTTAGAGTGGTGTACAGGCTGTGTGGCTAGTTCCAAAATGGTTGTCTCTTGATGGAAAGTCTAAGATCCAACAGTTGTTGAGTCCTTGAGGCTAAATGTCTCAGTTGGTCTACATTTGGTCATTGGAATCCTGAAGAATAGGGTTTTTTTTTTCTTTTTTAAGTCTTTTTTAAAAATTGAAAATAGATTTTCTCTATAGCATATGTTATGACACAGTTCTCCTGCCTGCAGTTCCTCTAGGATCTCCCCACTTTTCACCCACTGAAATCAAAACCTTCTCCTTTCCTCTCATTAGATTATATGCATCTAGTGTTGTAATGGCATTTCTTGGTCCTGGGGGGCCAGAGGTCTAGATCCACAGACCTGACACTCTAGACCCCTTATCTGCCCGCAGCTGCTCAGGCCCCCACAAATGTCTCAGACGCTAATATTTACTTCATGATGTTTGACCTATGGCTCAGGCACATTGCTATCTAGCTCTTACATCTTATATCAACCCATTTATATTAAGCTGTCTGCCATGTGGCCCGTGGCTCACCTGTGTTCCTTACATGTTGCTCTTATGGGCTTAGGGCTTGGTCTGTCCTTGACTCCACCCTGCTTCTCCTACCTATGCTGTGATTTTCCCTCCTACTTTTTCTATGGTGTCTGTCATGGGCCAAAACAGCTCCTTTATTTAAAGATTGATATTCACAGCATACAGAAAGTTATTCCCATATCAATCTAAAATGATAATGATAATAATAAACCAGAATTGGAAAAGTAGTATATTCTAATACCAGGGAAGGAGTGCTTCTGCATCAGGATAGATGAACCAATTAGAGAAGGGGCAAACATCAAAAAGAAAAGGATTCCTTATCCCATGTCTATAGATCTGCCACCGGAAGTTGTGCCTCAGATTGAGGGTGGGCCTTTCTACCTGGAATGATCCAATCAGAAGTCCCCTCAAAGTTTAGTTCATCTGTTTAGGTTCTGATTGACTCCAGGTATAGTCTGTTGACAACCAAGATTAGCTGTCAGGATCCATGACTTCTAACTTGTGTTCCTTTACTTAACTCCCTGTTTCTAGAGCATTGTTGATGGTGAGTACAGTTACTTCATTTTTCTTAAAAGTCAAGTGAGAAAAAGGAGAAACAGCAGTATCCAAAAAAACTCGTAATAGCTATGGTGACCTTTGATTACACACACAATATTTGGAAGCAGCTTTGTCAGTATATTGTGTAAATTAAAGCTGTCATAGTTGTGTGGTGTCCTAACTGGGGCCCTCAAACCTGTTGGTCACAGGTTTTGTCTAAGTTTGAAGTTGTAGATGTGAATTTCCTTTGTGGTGCAGGTTTTAATTCTAATCAGACAGCTGGTTCTCTTTATATCAGCCTAACCACTATTACACTAGGCTACACAGCTTCTCTGACCCTTTTATCATGATGCATGCAAAATCCATACCTGAGTAGGAGTTTTTGCTATAATCCTTCCCAGAAATCTTTGTAGCATCCACTGGCACTGTCTAGTTTTGGAATGCAATCAGCATCAATGACAATTGTCTCTATTCCTCTAGGGGCCACTAGAGCCTCCTTTGCCAAGGTCTCCTTGGGAGATGTTCCCTGTACAGCAGTAGGATTTTACATAGACTTGGGGCATCTGACAGCTCTTGCTTTTATTCTCACAAAGTATACTTGTTAACTTTTATGATTTCTTATTCTTATCTCTTTAGATACACATGTCCATCTTTCTAATGAGTCTCTAAATCTAAAAATCACTCACAGGTTAATATTCTATTTTCTGTATATAGCCTTTTTTTTTTTCAAGAAGATTTCCAGGGCCACCATGTAAGGTATAGAACCACCATCCCAGTGCAAATAGTACAGTTATGAAAATGTTTTGGT
This sequence comes from Phyllotis vaccarum, assembly GCA_033318265.1. Classification (NCBI taxonomy): domain Eukaryota; kingdom Metazoa; phylum Chordata; class Mammalia; order Rodentia; family Cricetidae; genus Phyllotis; species Phyllotis vaccarum. The sequence goes on along the minus strand of JARWLC010000003.1, from coordinate 145,576,702 downwards.
GAAGCATTCTGAAAGTAGCATTTTTGAGCAAATGTCTGGTGATCACAGCAGACTATAGCTCAGAAGATTCTAAACCAAACTGATAGGCAATATTTAACACAGCATAGAAAGATTTTATCCTTTGTTACAGTTTTTCTGGCTGTCTCAGTCTACATATTTTTACAAGACCACTGCATGTATTTTTCAACATTCATGGACTCGGTGAGTCTACCTGTAGTGCACAAGGAAATAATCACCCATTCTTTGGGAGGCTATGCCTGTACTCTGTCTATTCCAGCTGAATGAACTGTTTCCGCACAAAGGAGAGAACTGTATGTGGTCTTCTTAGGGGACAACTGATTACCATTTGTTAAACATAACCTATGTAGCATATGTCATTTTAAACACGAGTGATGTTTATTATATTAATATCTCTGAACACTTCGTGTCTTCAGAGCACAACTGCTGTCAGTATCAATCAAAGCCCAAATATCTTTAGCATTAACACACCATTGTTTTATTCAATCACTGGACATGGTTCTCACCTGCAGGTCCCCTTCCCACTCTGTTATGGAAGGGCTGTAGAAGCTCCCACCCCTGAACACATCCTGTGAGTATTTTGCAGGAGCACAGTAGTAATCAATATTATCTCTTTGTTCTTGGGCTTCTGTTTGTTTTCTCTGTTTCTTTGGACCTCTGGTTACTGGCTAGCCAGTCCTTAGGATTTCCAAGGACTCATCAGCACTAAATTTGGTCTTCATTTTTTTTGATTATTTTTGTTTTGTTTATTATCCACTTCCCCTAATGGCAATCGCATGATGTAAATATACCACATTGAGAGTTCTCTGATGTTCATCAGAGATGTCCATTATTTCTGTCCAGTCCACTCAGAAATCAAATCCTACCATAGGACTCACTAAAGCCAATGAAACTATAGGAGTCTTTAGGGTTCTGATAAATTGACCTCATTCTCGTTATTAAGAGAATCTTACCGGACTGCTGAAAAGGGATGAAATATCCCTTTCACCTTTGTTCTTCATCTCTTGGGTTCCACATTTTTGGATACCTGGAAAAGCTCTCTAAGCATACATTTAAAGTATAATAGTTTTTCCTTTGTCTCTTGCCAACTATAAACTATAAATAATAGAATTTTTTGTATTGTTTTTGTTTTTTGAATTATGCTTTTTTTTTTCACAAGCAATTCCCAATGAGTAGCCATATTGGCCTAAACTAATTTTTTTATGCATAGTTGTGGCTATATATGTTTTGTAACATCCTTTTGACAACCACAGTCTTTAGTCTCATAGGACATAAAATTTGTTCTAAACATTTACCCTTGTTTTAGGGCATCTCTGTACTCTCTGTTCGCCACTGGTCAGCCAGGTTTTCCATGACATATCACACAAAGAAAGATGCCCCATTAGGATTTTCACCACACACTTCCCCAACCTAAAAGTTGAAAGTCTATGAACATAGAAGAAATTTACAGAGCACCAAATAGACTATGCCTCCCCAAAAATGTCTGCTTACCCCATAATAATCAAGTCACTAAACCTACAGAGTAAGGAAAAAATATTAAGAGCTACAAATTAAAAAGGTCAAGTTACCAATAAAAGCAGATTCATAAGAATAACATGAGATGACTCATTGCAAACAGTGAAAGGAAGAAGGTCTTTTTCAGATATTATACAGACACTAAAAGACCACATTTACCAGCCCTGACTATCAATCACCATAGGGAGAGTAAGCAAACTATTTCATTACAAATCCCGATTTAAATAACACCTATCCAGAAATCTGGTCCTACAGAAAGCCCTAGAGGAAAAATTCCAACCTAAGTAAGCTAGATATACCTATGAAACCACAAGCAATAGCTAATCACACAGAAGGAAAACCCAAACAAGGGAAACACACACCATACCACCAAAAATAGCAAGAAATATCAATCACTGGTCATTAATATCTCTTAATATTAGTGAACTCAGTTTACCTACCAAAAAGACAGGTTAACACAATGGACACAAAAACAGAAGCCATCCTACTGCTACATACAAGAAACACACCTCAAGTTCAAAGATGGACACTGCCTCAGAGTAAAGGGTTGAGAAAAAAATTTCCAATTAAATGGACCTAAAAAACAAGTTGGTGCAGTTATCCTAATATCTAACAAAATAGACTTCCAAGTAAAATCCATCGAAAGACATCTGGAAGAACATTACTTATTTATTGCAAGAAAAATCCACCAAGATGAATTCTCAATCCTGATGACTTATGTCCCCAAAATAAAAGTACCCACATATGTATAAGAAACATTACTAAGGTTTAAATCTTGTATCAAACAGCACCCATTCATAGAGAGAGTCTTAAATTTCATACTCTCACCAATGGATAGGTCTACCAGACAGCAATTTAAGAGAGAATTAAGGGATGTAACAGGTGCTATGACTCAAGTGGACTTAATAGATATATACGGAACTGTTCAACCAAACAGGAATAATTCTTTTTCTCAGCACCCCATTGAACTTTCTCTAAAATTGATCACATACTCGGTCATAAAGCAAATATCAGTAGATAACAAAAAACATGGGAATAATTCCCTATACCTGTCAGACCACCATGGTCTAAAGTTAGAGTTCAACAACAAGAAAAATCCCAGTCTTCAAATTCATGAAACCTGAACATCCTCAGCCTCATTCCACATCACTTCTACAGTCTCATCTGTCTTCCTATGCATGCCATAAATATCTTCTTTCCCAGTTGATTCACACCCAGGTTAAGATTAGGGATGTGGGCTACTACCTATTTGGTTGTTAGCTTTGAACTCACAGAAAGATCTCTGTCTGTAGATTTATGGGACTAAAGGTGTAGGGAACCACTCTTGGTTAGGCATAGGTCACCACTCCTGATCATTTCCCCATGTGGGATTAAAGGCATAAGTTAAGGCTCTCTGCCCATCCTGGATTGACTGTTCTCTGATAGTCTAGACTGGTCTTATTTAATATATGACATATCATCATAAAGGCCCTGGATACTCTGTCTTCCACAAATAAAGGGCAGAAGGCTTTAATGGGTATCTAGTAATCTGGTTTATGATAAGAGAGAAAAAATTGCTTCAGATAAATAAATCAGAGCCATTTTGGAAGTTTCCTTACTAAATCAGCAACAACAATAACAGACAAACAAAATAACAAAACCCAGAAAAATATTTCTCACCTTCTGCAGCATCATAAAAGTAAAAGCAATTTGAAGACTTTCACCTCCACATTTCTATATTATCCAAATCAGAACCATTTAAGCAAACCAGGAGAGAGTTTTTACAATGAAAGATAAGAATTATTCTAAGTGCTTAGGCCTCAGAAACAAAAAAGGCATCTTGAGAAAGAATAAAGTGCTACTTAAAATCTAGCTATGGCATATGTCTTCCTGATGCTGCACATCTGTGACAAGGCAGGACCCCAATCTCATATTCTTTTTGAGTTTGTTTCAAGCTTAACTAAAATTTGATCTTTCTGTTGAAGAATCCTGTGGGAAATTACCAAATTCTATCCTAGGAACTCAAGCTTAGGATGCCCTAGCTAATTTATCTTAGTTTCTCATTCCATTGTCTCCTTGTGCAAACCTGTTCCTCCAACTAAGCACCTACTTTCCTCCTGTCAAATGGTTTCTTTAGGTGAAGCCCACTTCACCCAAATTGCTTAGCAAATGCTAGGACATGTTTCTCACCTTCAACAATACCACATCCTGGACATTTGGGGCTATGTCTATATCCTGGAATACCTGTATGCTGTTCTACACAGCTGAAATAAAGACACTGACTAAAAACTGTTTTGAGTAGACTTCTTCTGGAAATTTCCTGTATTACCTCCTCCAGGTAGTCCCTCTGGCTTAAATTCTCTTCTTTGTCTCCTATATTATGGCCATGCTTATTCTTTCTATGTAATGAAGTGTTGATTCAAGTGCCAATTGTTCCAGATAGTAGGTCATTCTTCAGTAATAGTATCATAATGGAAGCTGCCTAGGGATGAGAAGGATAGTAAAAATATATGATTAGAAGATTAAAGCTGATTCAGTAGGTCTTGCACAAACCTTTACTTATGCCAAGCAATTTTTTTAAAAGTGCAATATCATCAACATGACTCTAAGATTCCATAATACTTTCATAATGGACAAGATTAGAAACCCAGCTGACAAATTATGCTGGGGAAGATATGGAGCACGGGGAAATGGTGGGAGTACTGACTGGTACAGGCACTTTGGAAATCAGTCTGGCAATTTCTCAGAAAACTAGATGTCAACCTTTCACAAGTCACTGCCATAGTGAACTTGGGCAAATACCAAAAGGATTTTCCATCACACTACAAGAAAAACTTACTCAGCTATACTCATAGCAGTTTATGTGTAATAGTACCTGGAAACAACTAAGATATCCCTCAACCTATGAAATGGACAAAGATAATGTGGCACATTTACACAATAAGAAATGACTCAACTTTCAAAAACAAGGAAACCAGGGAACTTGAATGCAAATGGCTGAAACCAGAAAAACATCCTCCTGAGTGAGGTAATCTAGACTGAGAAAGACTAACATAGTATGTACTAATTCATAAGTAAATATTAGGTGAAAAATAAAATTAATTATATTATAATCTATAGAATGAGAGTGACTAAGCAACAAGAATGGTTCATGGGGATACTCAGACGTCCCTGGGAAGGAGAAATATAAAAGATTTTATGAATGGACTTGGAGGAACATAGTATTTGGCATAGGCATGATTGGGTTGTAGGGAAAAAGGGGGAGAGTTGTGAGGGGAACTTCTGGAAGTGAATATTTTGGAGTTGGGTGGAAACCTGATGCAGGGTATCTCCAAGGTGTCTATGAGGAGGACCCCACTTTAGACTCTTAGGAATAGCATATAAATCACCTGACCTGACCATCTCCTGTGATTAGAAAGCCTGGGCTAATTTTTATCAGAGAAGAGTCATCCAGTAACTGACTGAGGCAGATACAAACCCACAAGCAAACATGAGGTGGAATTTTGAAAACTCCATAGAATAAGAAGAGGAAAGGAAAGGGTTATTGTGATAAAGCTTACATAATCAACTAATCTGTGCTCCTAGGGGCTAGCAGAAATGAACATACAACCAGGGATGCTTCATGGTACTGACTTAGGCACTTTGCATAGATAAAACACTTGTGTAGAGTGGTCCTCTTGTGGCACTCTTAACAGGGAAATCAGAGGCTGTTTCTCACACTTTAACTCACTTTTCAGATGCTATTTCTCATACTGATTACCTTGCCCAGGCTTAAAACTTGGAGAAGTGTTTAAGTATGTATCAACTTGATATGCCATGTTTTGTAGATACTCATGGGCTATTTGCCCCTTTCTGCATTAAAGCAGAGGAGGAGTGGTTTGTGATGAGTCAGAGTGGATGGAGGGAGGGACTGAAAGGGGAGAAGTGTGAAGGCTGAGACTGGGATATAAAATTAATAAATGAATAACTTTGTTGTTTTAAAGTACAGCAACTTATATATAATTTGGAAGTGGCAAACTCCGAATGTAAGCAGAAATCCAAGTCAGAAAATATGGAAAAGATAACACAGAATAACTCCAGCACAGCTACCTAAGATCAAATAACCACAGCCAGGCAGGAAGAGTCAGGTCCCATGTAATTACAATTATTACTCTTCAAATGCACTGGATATGGCCTCAGATAGGCCTTGAAAAATTTTATTCCTAGACAAAGGGATAAAATTCCTAGACACATAAGGGAGAATATGAGAGAGAGAGAGAGAAAGAGACAGGCAGACAGACAGACAGAGGAAGAAATAGAGAAATCAAGAACCTGGTGCACACCAATCAATGATTGCTTTTAGAAAATAGATTATTCAAAATGGTTGCAAGATAGCTCTCTATGATTATCCTTCAGGTCACATTTCTAATAAGAATTCCAGATGAGTTACCCAGTCTTCTTAGAATGGTTATAGTTGTGTATAGTCAGTCCATTAGGATCTAACTATTGTTTTAGCTTTTACAGGATCCCAAAGAGATGCCTTCGCCCTTAAGTCAGCAAGAAGCAACCTTATGAAAGACTACGCCCCTTATATTAACAGCATAAAGTTAATATAAGTGCCTGAGTCATTTCTGGGGCCTGAGCAGTAGTGGTGGCAGCGGGCTACAAAGAGGTCTTGTGCGGCAGGTCTTGGTCTCAGACCTCTGGCTGCCTGGGACCAAAGAAACCCCACTACTACAGGTAATCATTATTCTGATAGAATAGTTATAAGTTAAAATTGGGTTGAGGACAGAACAATAATATAGCCTCAAGGATCTCTTTTGAAGAAGAGAAAGGGGAATAGATAGGATAGATAAAGATAGATTGTTCTACCTACATATAAACAATTTTTAGTCAAATATATGGCTAAGCTAAAGACAATTTGCACTGGCATAGATATTTGTATATTGATACCAGTGTGAAATCATTTTATATGTTTAGTTGAGATAATTTGTACATTGGTACAAAGTTTAATCTGAAATTGCTTTATATAACTAAAGCAACTTATTTAACAACCTATTTAACAATTCTGGTTTTCCTAGTGCTATTTGTGAGAGCAAGCCCATTTATGTGTAGTGGATTTATGATGTTACATTGTAAATAATAATCCCACCTAAGAGTTTAATAGAACATTCTGATTGGCCAAAGGCAGGCAGGAAGAGTGGGTGGGGCTGCCAGAGTAAGAAAACTCTGGGAACAGGAAGAACAGAGCAGAAATGTCACAGAGACTCCAGAGTTGCCAGACAAGCTAGAAGAAGCAGAGGACAACAATGCTGCTCTGAGAAAGGTACTGAGCTACATGGCTGAACAGGATAAGAATCATGGGTGAGCTTAAGGGTAAAGAGTTAGCAAGTTATATGCCTGGGCCTTTTGCTGATCAGCCTAAAATTAATATAAGCATCTGTGTGTCTCTGTGGGTCTAAATCGTGAGAGTAGGCACAGAAGTTCAGGCCAGAAACCTCTGACTACATTTATGCTTCCTCTGAATTACATTTCTATCTTCCCTATAAACACTTCTATATACCCAAATCTATGTTCTTCAAACTTATCATCTCATTTATTGTTACTATTTGTTACCACATGCATGGAAGTACACACACGTGTACACACACACAAACACACACACACACACACACGCACACACACACACACACACACACTATTTTCTGGGGAAGACTGCCTCTACCGCTCCACTTTATTCATCATCTACAGTTCTTTGTATAGTTTCCTAGTCTTATAAGTTTTTATTATGCAAATTGGCTTGAACATTGATGGTACACATCTACCTTACATGGACTTAAACAAACATGATTAAAACATGGGTGCACTTTGTTTTTACTGGCATAATGTCCATGGACAGCTGATGTTAATGGTCACTAAGTATCAGATTCTTACAACAAAAAGATGTAAAATAATGCTAAAATTGTTAACAGTTTATTGTTTGACATAGAAGAAATATATTTGAAATAAAAAACACGGTGCATAATGGGTCTACTCTCATCTACTAGTATTGCATTAATGTTTACAATAAATATTACTTAAACAGTGAATATATTACCCCAAAACAACATGACATAACAGGAAAATATTCTAAAGTATCTGGAATAGTTTTGACTTGGTATGATTTTATAGCATTATTCTTTAATTTGGTTAACAAAGCTTTATTGCATAAGCCATTCCTAGTAGGAATCTTTTCTTACTAATTATATATAAGGTTTATATTAATGTCTCTAAAACATTTTATCATAAATAGTTGATTTTCCAATAAATCATGTATGTCTATTAAGTTTATGTATAGATACAGTTTCTAAATTTATAGCAAGTATATGCTTCCTGAAAAGGGATTTTCTTGTATTTACTAAGCTTTAAAAATTGAGGGTTTTAAAGTGTGCAAAAACATTGTCTTTTTATGAAGTATGAAGACTAAGAGATATAATTACTTTGAGACACAATAAAAAAATTTATAAGATTGTCCATTATATTAATTTCTGTTGGATTCTAATATTAGAGCATCTGGTAAATAATTTTTGACATTCTTAACATTTGTAAATTAGGTCATAAGAATTGATTCTATGGTGAGCCTGAAGATTTGGGTTACAAGTAAAGAACTTGGCACATTCTTTACTTCTGATAGATGTATCAAGAGATGGATACTGCTGTAGGCTTTAAAATTTGAGTCATGGGTAAAGAACTTCCCACATTCTTTCCATCTCTAACATCTGTCACTAATGTGAATGCTGTGATGATCATGAAGATGTGAGACCTAGTTAAAACACTTTCCACATTCTTTGTTTGTAAACCTTCCTTTTGTTTGGATTCTATTGTGAGCATAAAGAGTTGGGTTATGCGTAAAAGATTTTCCACATTCTTTACATTGGTGAGGTTACTCACTAGTATGGATTCTATGATGGACATAAAGATGTGAGACCTGGGTAAAGGACTTGCCACATTCTTTACATTTGTAAGGTTTGTCACCAGTATGGATTCTGTGATGAGCTTGAAGAGTTGAGTTTCGGGAAAAGGACTTGCCACATACTTTACATTTGTAAGGTTTGTCACCAGTATGGATTCTGTGATGAGCCTTAAGAGTTGAGTTTAGGGTAAAGGACTTGCCACATTCTTTACATTTGTACGGTTTGTCACCAGTATGGATTCTGTGATGAGCTTGAAGAGTTGAGTTTTGGGTAAAGGACTTGCCACATTCTTTACATTTGTAAGGTTTGTCACCAGTATGGATTTTCTGATGGACATAAAGATTTGAGACACTGGTAAAGGTCTGTCCACATTCTTTACATTTGTAAGGTTTGTCACCAGTATGGATTCTGTGATGAGCTTGAAGAGTTGAGTTTAGGGTAAAGGACTTGCCACATTCTTTACATTTGTAAGGTTTGTCACCAGAATAGAATCTGTGATGAGCTTGAAGAGTTGAGTTTAGGGTAAAGGACTTGCCACATTCTTTACATTTGTAAGGTTTGTCACCAGTGTGTCTTAGTTGATGAGCTTGAAGAATTGGGTTTAGGGTAAAGAACTTGCCACATTCTTCACATTTGTATGGTTTGTCACCAGTATGGATTCTATGGTGAACTTTAAGACTTGAGTTCTGGGAAAAGGACTTGCCACATTCTTTACATTTGTAAGATTTGTTACCAGTATTAATTCTATGGTGAGTTTGAAGAGTTAAATTATCATTAAGGAAGTTTCCATCTTCTTCACCTCTATAAGGTTTGTCACCAGCATGGATCCTGTGATGGACATGAAGTTGTGAGACCTTGCTAAATAACTTTTTACATTCTTCACATTTGTAACATTTGTTATCATTATGAGTTCTGCAGTGGCCTCAGAGAGCTGAGTGATGACCAAATATTTGGCTATATTCTTTACATTTTTTAGGTGTTTTTCCTTTATGGGTTCTCTGGTGTCTCCTAAATTTTGAGTAGTTCCGAAGACATATGCCACACTCTTCACATGTATATAGCTTACATACAATATTAGTTATTTTAGTTATAGTCTCATTTGAGGTGTTTCTGAAATTCATTTTATATTTGTTGGCATTCATCCAAGGATGGATTTGATGGTATCGCCTATGAATTAAATTTCTGAACTCACCTCTGTTGCATTTGTATACCTTCTTTCTGGTTTCAGGACTCTTCATTTTCTGCATAAGATGACATGATATATGCACATGACGCAGCAATGCTTTGAAATAGTTATGGCTGATAATATGAATACGATAGAATCTAGAGATTTCTAACCTTTTCTGGCTCTAGAATAAAATACTTTATACAAAACCTGTAATACAAAAAAACAAAATAATGTTCTTTCTAGTGGTAGATGTTTTCACAGAGCACCCAATCCGGTGAATGAAATCAGCATTAGGATGAACTGATGACGCTTCTGCATACAGAGGCTAATAATCATTTCTGTGATATTAACTTTCCAACCAAAAACCCTCAAATGGAAACATCATAATTTTATGCTAAGTAAATATTTCTGTCCCATTCTAAATTGTCAAGTATCAGTCTATGTAGTTTATGTTTCTAGCAGAGTATGCCACCTCAATTCTACTTTTTCTAACTATGTGAGTCATGCTAGGCAGAGAATGCCACATGACTGAGAGTGTGTTTTCATAAGCCAGGGAACCAACAGATCAGAGCTCTCAGATTAAATCCATGCAGCACTTTTGCATTTATCTGTTTACATGAGGACACAAACCCATCCCTCTAGGTACTGGGCACTAGTCAGTTTACAAATTCATCTGTCATGATGGATATTTTAGTGACGAACGTTATTAGTTTTTTTGAAAATATATCTTGTGATAAAAATGAGTTCAGAGGACAGAATGAAGAAAAGCCCTCACTGTGTAAGCATGTATTGAAAGACTCAATAATAAGCCTCATTAGAAGGAAAGATGAGAAAATATCACACTAAGTAAAGTATTCGGCAAGATTATGAGATGCAGAAAAATAGGACAGAAAAGAGAAAGGAAAGGAAAGTGTACAAAGAAAACATGTGACCTTTGGAGAAGAAACTTAACAAAGCTGCTGAGCAGAGACATACTTACCGTAGAACCAACCATCTCTTCCTGAAGCTTTTCTATGAGCTTCTTTCTTGGAAAAACAACTTGCTTTAATATTTCCCAGTATCTCTCTTGAGGATTTGTATTAAAAGCTTCAGCAAATACCATTCACCTGCTACAAACCAACTGACAGTCTACAGAGCCTCAGAAAGCAGAAAACAGACAAAAGCATGTTTGGTCTTATCTACAGTCTTCCTTGGAGCTCTTTACCTTTTCTTTGTTTCTGTCTGTGTGTCTGGCTGACAGATGTCTGGCTTCTGGCCCCTGGTGTCTCCCTCAGTTCTCTACTCCCATTTTTCTCCTCTTGTTTCTCTTGAGCCTAGAGATTCCCTCTCTCCACCAGCTCATGTATCTTTTCTCCTGCCTCGCAACTGGCCAATCAGCTTTTTATTAGACCAATCAGGTGCCTTAGGTAGTCAAGGTGAAGCAAACGCAGCACATCTTTACATAGTTAAACACACATCCTTACATTGTTAATCTAATGCAGCATAAAGAAATGTAGCACACCTTTACACAGTGAAAGTAATATTCTGCAACACAAACAAATGTAACACCTCTGTGTTTAGTTAAAAAAATATTCCACAACATAGAATGTTGTTAGGAGTCATTTTATTACTAATAACTTTTTGTTGTTGTTTATTTACTTATTTTAGAAAAATAATATTTGGTTTTACTCTGTATCCCGGAGTGTCCACCATATTCCAGGGCAGGTCAGACCCCATGTCTAAGAGTTGACCAACATCAACATCTAACAGACTCGAGGTGTATGTGTGGGTGCGTGTTTGTGTGTGTGTGTGTGTGTGTGTGTGTGTGTGTGTGTGTGTACACATGAATGAATTTACCTTTTGTTTTACATTTTCTCATCTTCTGTCTCTTTTTTGTGGCTTTCCATTTTTAAATCTTTATTTTTTTTCCCAGTTTTTTTTTTTCATGAGAGAGGACATCAATTGGGTGGGGAGTGAAGGAAAGAGGATCAGAGAAGAGCTGAGGGAGGGAAGAATTTATGAAAATATGTAAATATGTTTACAAAACATTTTTAAGTAAAAAATTTAAAATTAATCTTAGAGGTTATTTAGCTCCATTGTTAGGCTTATTTCTATGCCTTTCAAAAGATGCTATTAGTGGGTTAATTTCCTAATTTATTTTTTCACATGCTCATAGGCATATGCGAAGATCAATAATTTTATACAATTTAATTTTCTGTTCTTAAGTGTTACTTAAAGCACACATCACATAAAGAGTTTCTCTGTTGTCTTGGTACTTGTACTTATATCATCATGTTATTTTGAAAAAGAACAGTCTCATATATTTCTTGACTTTTATTGCTGCCTTTCTTTGTCATTTCCAATTTTCTCAAGTTAACTCTTAAGACCCTTTATTAAACAAGACTGAAGAGACTTTGTATATTTTTCTTGTTAAAATTTTATAGGTAAAGTTTGGAGAGATGGCTCAGTGCTTAACCCTTGCTGCTTTCAGAGGACCAGGGTTCAGTTCCAGTACCCACATGAGTCCACACAAGCAGGGGACCCAGCACGCTCTTCTGAACTCCAAGGCACCAGGTACACACATGGTTGCACACACATAAATTCTGGTAAAACACTCATAAAATAATAAATCTTAAAAATTACAATCTTATTCTCTGCTCTACACCTTTGTCTTAAGTTTGACATACACATCCTTTGTCATGTGAACTCTGTTCCATGTATGCCTGGTTCCTTTAGGAGTTTTATCATGAACACTTGCTCAGCTTTGTGAGATGACAGTTTTTGTTTCTATTAAGAATTATATTCTATGGGATTTTTCTTCCCTTTGAATTCATTGCTGTTCTTCTTGGTTGGATTTCTGAAAATTCAGTTTTGTCTTCCTTCTTTGAATTTATCCTTTGCTGTGTTGGGACATGCTTGGTTACTTCCTGTCTCTCCTGTATTTGTGTATCAATCACATAAAATATATCATTTCCTGTCTTCTCATGGATAATTTCTCTAATGATTCTGTTTATGGTTTGCCTTTGTTTATTATCTGCAGTGCTACTTGTCTAAAGTGAATTGTGTTAATTTGTGATTATCTTGAAATACATTTTTCGAACAATTTAAAAGGAAGTTTCCCGAGTGCAGCAATGTGGTTGACAGTTGTTTTATTTCAGACCTTTAAATATATATCCCATGTGCCCTTTGTTTTAGGATTGTTATTATTCTGGGGGATTGGTACTTTTATGTTGTCATTGCTCCTTAAATGATTTCAGTATTAATTAGCTTTTTTTTAATGCTTGTCATTTTTATATGGAAGGACTAGAAGAGGCCCTGCCATTGTTCCTAACACAGAAGGCTGAGAGAAGAGAGCAATGGGAGAAATGGCTGGTTCTCTAGTACACACATCTCAAGTTAGTAGTCATGTTTACTTTTCTGTTAGAAATGTTATGATGTATTGAAACCTTCAAATCCTTTAATTATGTGCTTCTGATAATGTTATTGAAAGTGTTCAATTTTCTTAACTTTTGCCTCCTTGGATATAGGAAAGCCTTCCATCTGTTGGTACATGAAGAAACTCTGGTTTGTTCTTTCAGGGTGTGCTGACGTTCAGGGATATGGCTGTGGAATTCTCCCAGGAAGAGTGGGAATACCTAGACTCTGTTCAGAGGGCTTTGTACATTGATGTGATGTTGGAGAATTACAGCAATATTGTCTCTGTGGGTGAGGATTTTTTTTCTTGCAGAACTCCTAATTCAATCCGCATCAATTCATCTTTACATAGCTTGAGGGACTTGACCTGGGAAGGGACAGTGAAAGAATAATAGAAAAAACAGACACATGAGCACAGAGAAAAGCTAGGATCAGGTGGACTTAGCTGTTAGGTAGAAAACCCACAGCAACCTGGAAGCTCAGTGTATTTGATATGTAGAGCTGAACAAGGAGATGGGCTATTGCATGCAGCTAAACAACAGGATGTGGTTATCACATATGGATAAACAAGGATGCAGGTTTATATGGCATACAGCTGAATGAAAGGGACAGGTTTAGTTAAACTCAATAGGAGCAGTCACTCTAGAGAAGCAGTCTTCATGCCATAAACGTCCAGGAGAAGAAGCTAAGGTGGACATTTTCTGCACTCACCATCAATGTTTCCACTTAGACCCCAGAAGAAGGCTTTGCTATCTTTCTGAGCCTCACCTGAAGAGGAAGACTTTGTCATTTTCCCATGGGTCTGAAACTGTGGTCTTGGGCATGGCCAGTTCTGTCACAGTAGACTTTCACTCAGGACTTCACAGACTCATGGCTTCTTCATCTCCTGACATTCATCCTTGGATCAGCTTTCTAGATGTGTAGATTCTGTGTGAAGCTGTTTAAGAAACTAAAGGAAAGTATCAAAATTTTTGTAGTAGAAATGAAGTTTTTCATGGCATTATGCATTTGTATTGTGTTCCTTTAGGAGGTATTGTGCATCCTCTGTTTTGGTTCTATAATACATTCAGGAATTCAGTAACATAGTGTGTCCACCCATATCCCGAAGGTCCATTTTCATCATCCATCTGATACAGTTTTAAAATACACAGGCTGAAAACGCTTCCTAAATATCTTTGAGATAGTGACAGGAAATAACAATTGGCAATTTGTTTTTAGATCCATTTATGTTTTTCTCTGGTCATCTGCTGAGCATAGTATTGTGTTAGTTTAGATGTCCAGGTACCTTTATAAAGAATCTAGCAAGGGTTATGTGGCATTTTACAAAGCACAGTAATTGTCTGCAAGGTAGACTTGGTCACCTCTTTGAAGACAGGTAGAGTATCCTGAAATATAAAGAGAGAGGGGACAATGAGCAGATAGAGAATCAGGTGGGGTTGATCGAATGAGCAGGCCCAAAATTAGGGCTTTAAGTGAGACAGGAAGTAATATCTCCAAACAGCTTCACCACATTCATTTCCACTTACAATAAATCCTGGCAAGTTTACTTTGTAAGGTGTTCTTAGTTATGTTGACAATACTAGTATACACATGGTGCCATCTTGAAATGATTGTATGTTTTGTAATCTGTCAAAAGTCCACAAAGTAGAATTATTTTTTAAAATTTCTTTTCTTATAAATATGTCTTTATATTACATTCCTCATTTAAAAGTATTATAATCTATTATGACTCTGCCATGAAGTAGGTTTATTCTGTAATTTCCTACCTTGTAAGTATGTCACTATGTTGTATCCTTAATAAAACTGCCCTTTCAGAAAGTCATCTAGGGAACCAGAGAAAGCAGTGGCCTGGGAAAATTTCAATTTAAGGAACTAGGGAAAACACAGTAGTATGTGGAGTTGAGTCAACATAGGTTTAGAAATAAGCAATTATTGACAATATCATCTCTTCCTCTAATACGCTACAGCATATGATATCTAGTAGAAATATTTATTTTGTCCTCTTTACTCTTGAAATCCCTAACATGATTTTCAGAAAAATTCACAATGATAGTTTTAGGTAAGCATTTGATGTTAAAAGCAATTAAGAATTCTAAAGTATAATCTTTGCTGTATCCACTTAGTGAGGCCAATATTATGAATGCAGTATTGGATTAAACGATTCCTTTGGTAACTTCTAGAAATTTTTAAATAAGTAATGCATTCTAAATATAGTCAGAGAGCTCCATCCCAAATTTAATTCTTATTTCCTCAGTTACTTGTGCCAAGTTATATATTTTATATAAGAATGAAGGGGATAGTATAAATCATTGACCCTTGAATTAGTCCATACAACTTTGTGAGAATCCATGAGAATTATAATGGACAAAACATCAACCTCTCCTCTAGTGAGAACTCTAGTATAAATGACCAGTTTTCTTAAAAGAACTTAGAGAATCAGTCATATATTGAATCTGTTTAAATTTGTATCTAACCCTTTAAATCTCAATGTAATCATCTTTCAGAGAACTATTGCATGTGTGCTCGTGTCCACCAACATATGGATAATGAGATATATTCTAAATGCAGTGAGATTGACAAAATGCTTCATGAATCCACCCGATGCCCGGTTTATAATACAAGTTATACTACAGAAAGTTCTAATAACTTTTGCTGTGATTATACTCATTGGATTGCCTGGACTGAATCATCAAACATAAATAGATTTAAACATATGCCCACTGGAGAAGAAACGTGCAAATATAAAAACTCATCACTTGCCTCTACCTAAAAAATTATTCAACAGGCAATCTGCATTGGAGAGAAAGCACACAAATTTATGGGAAAATGCTTTGGTTCTTGCTCAAGCTTCAGTGGACTTTCAAGAATTCCTCCTGGAAAGAAAATGTATAAATGTGATGTTTGTGACAAATACTTTACCCATTGCTCAAATCTTAGAACACATAAAAAAAATTCATACTGGAGAAAACCTTATAGATGCAGAGAATGTGATAAGTCCTTTCTTCAGTTGTCAGCACTTAAAAGCCATTACATTGTTCATACTGGAGAGAAGCCTTACAAATGTCAGGAATGTGGCAAATCTTGCCCACTGTTCCACTTTCAGGAGACATAAGAAAATCCATACTGCTGAGGAACTTTATAGTTGTCAAGAATGTGGCAAGGTGTTTTATCAGTTGTTATACCTTAAAAGCCATTACAGAACCCATATTGGTGAGAAGCCTTACAAATGAAATGAATGTGGTAGATCCTTTATTCACTGTTCATCTTTCAGAAAGCATCAGAAAGTACATTCTGTAGAGAAGCTATACACGTGCAAAGAATGTGGGAAGTCTTTCCTTGAGCTGTCACATCTTAAAAGGCATTACAGAACCCATACTGGAGAGAAGCCTTATAAATGTAAGTATGTGACAAATCCTTTACCATGAACTCAATTCTGAAAACACATCATAAAATTCATTCTGGAGAGAAACCTTACAAATGCAAAGACTGTGACAAATCCTTTACCCAGCATTCAAATCTTAGAAGGCATCAGAGAGTTCATACTGGAGAGAAGCCTTACAAGTGTCAGAATTGTGACAAATATTTTACCCGGTTATCAACTCTTAGAAGACATCAGAAAATTCATGCTGGAAGTAAAAATACCATTGTAAATAAGGCGGCATAGTTTTTATCCTGATCTTTAGCTTTTCAAGCCACAGCAGGACACATAGTTAAAACAAACAAAGAAACAAAGAAACAAACAAACAAACAAAACAAAACCTTTTGAAACCCTTTATTGAAGGTTGAAACATTAGAAAATATCACAAGAATTTATATTGAAGAAAATTCTTGCAGGTGTAACAGTGTGGACAAATTTTTAAGAAAAACATTTCCTGCTTTAAAGTGCAATTAGAAGTGATATTAGAAAGATCAAGGCATAAAGATTCATAGGTGTAAAGACCAGTGTACTATAATGAACAAAAGAATGAATACATGAATTCATCATGGATTTCAGTGGGAGTGGATTCTTATATTTGCGCAAATGAAAAAATACTGTTTGGCAACTTATTTATTTTTTGTATTGCCAATATTGGAATTTATTGAATAAGAACACAGTAGGTATTTAACAGTTTGTTGAAATGTAAATACGTGTGGTCTTGCTTGCAAATGATTATTTGATAATTTGTATCAACTGCTGCTCATCAAGCCCGACTGTAAGATACAGAGAAGTTATGGAGTTAGTGACTGGCCCCTGACTCCCTGAGACACCAGTCAGCTGGGGAGAATTCTTTAATGCCAGTTTCAGATTTGCATGGTAAACAACGCTCCATGCCTTCTTCCAGCTCACATATTCTTGCTACCTGCCCCCTCAGTGGTCTCAGAGCCTTGGAGGGTGAATTAGTCAGGGTTCTCTAGAGCGATGCTTCTCAATCTTCCTACAGTTCCTCATATGGTGGTGATCTCCAACAATAAATTATTTTCATTGCTACTCATAACTAAATTTTCTATTGTTATGAATTATAATGCAAATATCTGTGCTTTCCAATGGTGTCAAAGGGGTACCAACCACTGCTCTAGAAGACCAGAACTGTTAGGGTGAATATAGATATATTTTTAAAAAGACTTGTTAGAGTGGTGTACAGGCTGTGTGGCTAGTTCCAAAATGGTTGTCTCTTGATGGAAAGTCTAAGATCCAACAGTTGTTCAGTCCATGAGGCTAAATGTCTCAGTTGGTCTTCATTTGGTCATTGGAATCCTGAAGAATAGGGTTTTTTTTTTTTTTTTTCTTTTTGAAGTCTTTTTTAATAATTGAAAATAGATTTTCTTTATAGCATATGTTATGACAGAGTTTTCCTGCCTCCAGTTCCTCTAGGATCTCCCCACTTTTCACCCACTGAAATCAAAACCTTCTCCTTTCCTCTCATTAGATTATATGCATCTAGTGTTGTAATGGCATTTTTGGTCCTGGGCGGCCAGAGGTCCAGATCCACAGAGCTGCCGCTCTAGACCCCTTATCTGCCTGCAGCTGCTCAGTCCCCCACAAACGTCTCAGACGCTAATATTAACTTCATGATGCTTGACCTATGGCTCAGGCACATTGCTATCTAGCTCTTACATCTTATATCAACCCACTTCTATTAATCTGTCTGCCATGTGGCCTGTGGCTCACCTGTGTTCCTTACATGTTTCTCTTTTGGGCTTAGGGCTTGGTCTGTCTTTGACTCAGCCCTGCTTCTCCTACCTATGCTGTGATTTTCCCTCCTACTTTTTCTTGGTGTCTCTCATGGGCCAAAACAGCTACTTTATTTAAAGATTAATATTCACAGCATAAAAAAAGTTATTCCAATATCAATCTAGAATGATAATGATAATAATAAACCAGAATAGGAAAAGCAGTATATTCTAATACCAGGGAAGGAGTGCTTCTGCAGCAGGATAGATGAACCAATTAGAGTAGGGGCAAACATCAAAAAGAAAAGGGTTCCTTATCCCAAGTCTCTAGAGCTGCCACGGGAAGTTGTGTACTGGTCTTATTTAATGTATGACATATCATCATAAGGCCCTGGATACTCTGTCTTCCACAAATAAAGGGCAGAAGGCTTTAATGGGAATCTAATAATCTGGTTTATGATAAGAGAGAAAAAATTGCTTCAGATAAATAAATCAGAGCCATTTTGGAAGTTTCCTTACTAAACCAGCAACAACAATAACAGACAAACAAAATAACAAAACCCAGATAAATATTTCTCACCTTCTGCAGCATCATAAAAGTAAAGCAATGTGAAGACTTTCACCTCCACATTTCTATATTATCCAATTCACAGAACCATTTAAGCAAACCAGGAAAGAGTTCTTACAATGAAAGTTAAGAATTTTTCTAAGTGCTTTGGCTTCAGAAACAAAAAAGGCATCTAGAGAAAGAGTAAAGTGCTACTTAAAATCTAGTTATGGCATATGTCTTCCTGATGCTGCACATTTGTGACAAGGCAGGACCTCAATCTCATATTCTTTTTGAGTTTGTTTCAAGCTTAACTAAAATTTGATCTTTCTGTTGAAGAATCCTGTGGGAAATTACCAAATTCTATTCTAGGAACTCAAGCTCAGGATGCCCTAGCTAATTTATCTTAGTTTCTCATTCCATTGTCTCCTTGTGCAAACCTGTTCCTCCAACTATGCACCTACTTTCCTCCTGTCAAATGGTTTCTTTAGGTGAAGCCCACTTCACCCAAATTGCTTAGCAAATGCTAGGACATGGTTCTCACCTTCAACAATCCCCCATCCTGGACATTTGGGGCTATGCCTACATACTGGATACCTATATGCTGTCCCACATAGCTGAAATAAGACACTGAATAAAAACTGTTTTGAGTAGACTTCTTCTGGAAATTTCCTGTATTACTTCTTCCTTCAGGTAGTCCCTCTGGCTTAAATTCTCTTCTTTGTCTCATATATTATGGCCATGCTTATTCTTTCTATGTAATGAAGTTTTGATTCAAGTGTCAATAGTTCCAGACCAGTAGGTCATTCTGCAGTCATAGTATCATAATGGAGGGTGCCTAGGGATGAGAAGGATAGTAAAAATACATGACTAGAAGGTTAAAGCTGATTCAGTAGGTCTTGCACAAACCTTTACTTATGCCAAGCAATTTTTTAAAAAGTGCAATATCATCAAAATGACTCTAAGATTCCATAATAGTTTCATAATGGACAAGATTAGAAACACAGGTGACAGCTATCCCTCAACTGATGAAATGGACAATGAAAATGTGGCACATTTACACAATAAGAAATGACTCAACTTTCAAAAACGAGGAAGCCAGGGAACTTGAAGGCAAATGGTTGAAACCAGAAAAACATCATCCTGAGTGAGGTAATCTAGACTGAGAAAGACTAACACAGTACGTACTAATTCATAAGTAAATATTAGGTGAAAAATAAAAAAATAATTATATTATAATCTATAGAATGAGAGAGACTAAGTAACAAGAATGGTTCATGGGGCTACTCAGATGTCCCTGGGATGGAGAAATATAAAAGATTTTATGAATGGACTCGGAGGAACATAGTAATGAGCATTGGCATGACTGGGGTGTAGGGAAAAAGGGGGGAGAGTTGTGAGGGGAACTTCTGGAAGTGAATATTTTGGGGTTGGGTGGAAACCTGATACAGGGTATCTCCAAGGTGACTATCAGGAGGACCCCACTTTAGACTCTTAGGAATAGCATATAAGTCGCCTGACCTGACCATCTCCTGTGACTAGAATGCCTGGGTCAATTTTTATCAGAGAAGAATCATCCAGTAACTGACTGAGGCAGACACAAGCCCACAAGCAAACATTAGGTGGACTTTGGAAAACCCCATGGAGGAGGAAGAGGAGAGGAAAGGGTTATTGTGATAAAGCTTACATAATCAACTAATCCGTGCTCCTAGGGGCTAGCAGAAACCGAACATACAACCAGGGATGCTTCATGGTACTGACCTAGGCACTTTGCATAGATAAAAAAATTGTGTAGAATGGTCCCCTTGTGGGACTCCTAACAGGGAAAACAGAGGCTGTTTCTCACACTTTAACTCACTTTTCAGATGCTATTTCTCATACTGATTACCTTGCCCAGGCTTAAAACTTGGGGAAGTGTTTAAGTATGTATCAACTTGATATGCCATGTTTTGTAGATACTCATGGGCTATTTGCCCCTTTCTGCATTAAAACAGAGGAGGAGTGGTTTGTGATGAGTCAGAGTGGATGGAGGGAGGGACTGAAAGGGGAGAAGTGTGGAGGCTGAGACTGGGATATAAAATAAATAAATGAATAAATTTGTTGTTTTAAAGTACAGCATCTTATATATAATTTGGAAGTGGCAAACTCTGAATGTAAGCAGAAAGCCAAGTCAGAAAATATGGAAAGATAACACAGAATAACTCCAGCACAGCTACCTAAGAAAAAATTACCACAGCCAAGGCAGGAAGAGTCAGGTCCCATGTAATTACAATTATTACTCTTCAAATGTACTGGATATAGCCTCAGATAGGCATTGAAAATTTTATTCCTAGACAAAGGAATAAAATTCCTAGACACATAAGGGAGAATATGAGAGAGAGAGAGAGAGAGAGAGAGAGAGAGAGAGAGAGAGAGAGAGAGAGAGAGAGAGAGAGAGAGAGAGAGGCAGACAGAGGCAGAAATAGTGAAATCAAGAACCTGGTGCACACCAATCAATGATTGCTTTTAGAAAATAGATTATTCAAAATGATTGCAAGATAGCTCTGTATGATTATCCTTCAGGTCACATTTCTAATAAGAATTCCAGATGAGTTACCCAGTATTCTGAGAAATAGTGGCAATTTACCATACATGTGTATGTGTAAGAAAAGAGCCAATTGTATAAACACATGTTGACAAATTATAAGTGAAAGTGTAAATAAAAGTAGATATCTAGAAAATGGAACGAGAACTGAATTTCCCAAGGGAAATATATTGCTTGAGAATAGACCCAAACAGGCTGTATTGTAAAGCTTATCTAGCTCATATTTTATCATATATCTCTGAAGCACATATAAATTTCATAATATCCTTTTAAAATCAGACATATATGAAAGTACATGTGCATTGAGCCCAGGCTTATGTAATTCAAGGCTATCAGTAGGCAGACAGACCCACCCATGGTATCTTTCTTAATATCCATGTGTTCTTCTTTCCAGACAGTATTAAAAGTCTTCAGGCTGGTGAGTAGATCAGCAGGCAATCTGTCTTCCCATAAAGCCTAGCAACTTGGGTTCACCCACAGTATTATTATGTTAGAAAGAAAAAATTATATTTCCCTTGTCCTCCAACCTCTACATGAAGTAGAAAATATATACAGACCAAAGAGTGTATGTGGGAGGGGTTTGGAATAAAAATATATCTCTATTTTTATTTATTTTATTAAGAGATTAATAAATACCCTTATTAAGGTGATCACAGTTCACTTGCTACACATTGTATATGTAATTTCTTTTGTCTGTGAAAAAATAACTTCATATTCTGGGTATGTCTCGAAAAGTCTATGTACAAAAATTAGAGTAGACAGACACAAAAATGCATACCTTTAATTCCAGCTCTGTCAGGGGTGGAGCTAAAGCAGAAAAATCTCAGTGAGTTCAAACCTGCACTGGTCTACATACTTAGGTCCAGACTAAATATGATTATGTAATGAGATTGCATTTCTACAATAATAACAATAATATAAACAACAACAATTAAATCCAAGATTATACCAAGAACCACAGATCTGACTGTACCATTGGCAATATAAATAAAAGTGTGATTTCTGATGAGTCATCCAAACATTGGCTGTGATTATCAATGTCTCAATTACATGGCTAAATCACTGGGTGTGTTGACTATGATTGTGTATAACAATATGGACAAAGAAATCCTTTGACTGTCTTAAATAAACTCTAGAATACTGATGACATTCTATGAAAATCTGTTCATGATTTCATGTAGTTGGAAATTTCTGTCCAGCCACAACTCCCAAATACCCTGTAGCTGTTACCCAAATAATTGATTCAGAGCTTAAAATTTTGGACCAGTGGTTCAAGTATATTGCTAACTAGCTCTTAGTCTTAAATTAACTGAAAATTATCCATGCAGCTTAGTGCTTAGTTTAGTAAACATTCTCATTTGACTTCTTCTGCATCTGACAGATCCCTGTTTCTCTGCTCTTTCTATTCCAAAAATTCTATGACTCTGGTCATCCTGTCTGTACTTCCTGCTGTCTACTGGCCAATCAGCATTTATTAAACTAATACAATTGACATGTCTTTATAGTGTACAGGAGCATTATCACATAGAACAACCCCATTTTTCTTTTCAAAACAGTAACTCTAAATTAAATATCTTATGCTTAGCCTTTTTTTTGGTTAAAACCATATTGATACCAATACTCTAAATAAACACAAACAGCCATAATCCATTTGTTGAAATGTAGGCAAAGTTCTATAAACTATCATCTACTGATTGGGGGAGACTCTAATTTTGGGGGGACCCTGAGAAAATTTAAATTATGGCCATGTCCTGACTGGCATGTTCTGTGAGGGTGAATCATCTAAGCCAAGGGCCTTGGAGCTGGTCTAGATGCAGAACTCAGACAAAACTAAAACAGATGTCTCTGGCACTTTGAATTATCTGGACTATCTGTTACCACTGAATATTTTTCAGGGGTTTTCCCTTGATCAAACCTTATTTTCTTTAACCTTGAGTAATTCCACAGCCTCTACATTTCTGTGGAAATAAAAGCAAAACTTCTTTAAAGTAATTTCTGTTTTTATTCAAAATTTCAAGTCAAGATAGCTGGGTCAACTTAGCATTTATAATCACATGCCTCTTAGCAGCTCTTGATTCTTCCTCTGGAGTCAAGAGGTCAAATCAACATAATAACACATGGTATCGAGACTCTATATATTCCATCTATATGAGCTTTTAAAAATTTTATTTTTATCATCTTTTCTCTTTTTCTTTTTTTTAATCATACTTATATTTTTAAGCACACTGTAAATCATTTGAGGTTTTCTTTTTCAATCTGAGTTAACTCTATTCTGTCTTTTTCTGACTCCAAAGGCCTTTAATTTGCTAAACACCATGATAGGATTAAAGCCTCAGATTTTGTAGCTAGCTCCACCCCATTTCTTGGCTTTCTGGCATAGGTCCTAGCAGGAGCCACACTCACCACACCATCTCTGAAGTTTTAGGGTCCATATTACTACTAAGCAGTACACCACAACCTCCTTGTCATGAACTCTATGTAAGTTTTTAGTACCAGGGCCTCTTAAAAGAGCCATAAGTTTTTTGCTACTAAGGCTGAGCCAAGAAGCCTTTCCTTACTTTTAAATTAATATTATTTTTTATTATTTATTTAATTTTTTTCCCATGTACACCACCACTTGCCCTCTCTACCTTGTCCCAGTTCCTCCAAGTCATCCCTCAGCCTTCCCCCACCCCAACCCCATCCTTTCCCAAAGGAAGGCAAGCAGTCAAGGTGGGTCAGTTCAGTCTGGTGTTTCCAGTTGAGGTGGGTTAGAGTCAATCATCTCAGTATTAAGGCTGAGTTAGGTGTTCCTCTGTAGGGAATGGGCTCCCAGATCTCAGTTTATGCACAGGAACTTAGTCTGATCTTACTCCAAGAGGCTCCACAAACTGCCCATGCCATTCAATAGTCATCTACCTTTGGAGGGTTTAGTTCCTTTCATGAAAGTTCATCAGTGGTTGTTTCTGATTTAGTGAGCTCCCAATAGCTCCAGTCAGCTGTCTCTGTAAACCTTAAAGGCTTGTTCAATTGCTTTTAAAAACATCCTAGGGTTTCATTTTCTAAAGTATCTTTGACCTATCCACATACATTACTCAAGAGAAGACATAAACAGAGTACAAATTCATAGATATCCACTTGCATTTGTCTTTTGAGAAAGGAGTAAATTTAAATAAAATAGTGAATGGAAGTTCATGATACTAAAAATTTGTATATTATACAAATTATAATTTCATTGAAATTTGTTATAATTTTACTATTGAAATCTAGGAAATCTTGTTAGTATATAAATAATTCAATAAGATAAAAATTACTGTGGGGGTCTCTGTTATCACTACATCAAGCAGAGTAACAATTCACATGAGAGCAGAAGGAAATCCAGTTAAACATATCTCAGTACCTTGTGTTGAATCAAAATTTAGAGTGACAGAGAGTGGTATTTTTTATGCATATTTTAGTATAATACAATTTTGGAAAAAAACCTCCCGTTCACAAATTGGCACAATGACATTAAATCTTTTCTACATAGATATCCCTACTTCTGTGAATATAGGTTGTATAGATAAGCTATCTGTGTTTTCTTAAAGGTTTTGGGAAGAAGCTGGTGTGGTCTTGATCATAAAGATGGCAAAGAAATCATTCAGGCATTAGCCATTGCAAGTATTGTCTCTGAGATCTTGGATAAGACTCTGGCCATACAGATAGTTAAAAGGTCACCTAGGCTACTAAGTTTATTGAGTTCTGCTTGTGTCAACCTAGTATTGTCAGGTTCTATGGACAGTGCAAAGATCACTGAGACCATTAGGTGCCCCTGTCTCAGCCTTGTGGGTCAGAAAAGAGTATATAATGTTTTCCTTTAAAAGACAACCTTACCAAAAGCAGTTTACAGATTCAATGCAATCCCCATAAAATCACAACACAACTTTCACACACCTTGAAAAAACAATACTTAAATTCATATGGAAAAATAAAGAACTCAGGATTGTCAAAACATCCTGTTCAATAACAGAATATCAGGAAACCATACTATCCCTGCCTTCAAGCTATATTATAGAGCCACAGTAATAAAAAACACCTTTATACTTGTGTTGTAGATCTTGAATTGTAGAAGCCAAAATTAATACACACACTATGAACACCATCTTTCCAACAGATGCACCAAAAACACACAATGGAAAAAAAGATAGTGTCTTTAACCAATGGTGCTAATGTAACTGGATGATGGTAAGTAGAAGAATGCTACTTCATCTACATTTATCACCTTGCATAAAACTGAAGCCCAAGGGGATCAAAAACCTCAACATAAACCCAGTTATACTGAACTGGATAGAAAATAGTGAGAAAAACCCATGAATGAATTGGCAAAGGAAACCACTTCCTAAATATAACCCAGCTACTTTGGAAATTAGTATGGTGGTTCCTCAGAAAACTGGGACTCAATCTACCTAGTGAACAAGTAACATCACTACTAGGCATATCCCAAAAATGCACATTCTTACCCTGAGGACATTAGCTCAACTATGTTCATAGAAGAATTAGTTATAACAGCCCACACCTGGAAACAACCTAGATGCCCTTCAAATCAAGAGTAGATTATAAAATTGTGGTACATTTATAAAATGGAGTACTACTTACCAGCAAAAAATATGACAACCTGAAATTTTCAGGCAATTGGCTGGATCTTAAGATATCATGCTAAGTGAATTAATACAGACTCAGAAAGACAGACATGGTATGTACTCACTCATAAAGAGATTTTAGACATAAAACAAAGGGTAATCAGGCTACATTCCACAAATTCCAGAGCAGCTAGGTAACAGGAAGAAGTTTAGATCTCCAAAGATCCCCATGGGAAGAGGAAAGAGAGAAGATTTCCTGAGTAAATTGGGTTAGGGAGCAAGGTAAGGTGGCAAGAGAACATGGGAGAATGGGATGGGTAAGAAAGCAACAGAGAGGGAGAACAAAATTTCTTGATAGAGAACCCCTCGGTGGGCTTAGAAAAAAGTCTGGCACTAGGAAAAATACCCAAGAATTCACAAGAGGACCCTGTCTAGAGCTCCAAGCAATAGTAGAGAGGGTGCCTAATAGTCCTTATCCTATAACCAAATGAATGACAACCCAAATTTTAGTTATAGAACCTCCATGTTACAACTGATGAAGGCAGAACCAGAGATACTTAGATAAGCACTGGGTTGAGCTCCTATTCCAAAGGAAGATAGGGAAGAGAGAGTATATAAGCAAAGGTATCATGATCATGATGAGGAGACCCACAGAGATGGCTCACCCAAGCTCTTGGGAACTCACTGACTGAAATGACAGCTGAGGAGCCTTCATGAAAAGGAACTAAACCTTCTGAATGTAGATGACAGTCAAAGGGAATGTTAAGTTTGTGGAGCTTCTTCAAGTCTGGTGCATGCACTGGCTTCTTGGAGGCCCATCTCCTATAGATGAACACCTTAATCAGCCTTGATATTGTGGGAAGGGACTCGGTCCTTGCTAACTGTTTATGTCAGTTCAAACTGGCTCACTTTAAGAATCCTTACCCTCCCTTGGGGAATGGATAGAAAATGGTGTGGTGTAGTCTGAGGAAGAATTGGGAGTAGGGGAGGGAGGGATAGCAGTGGGAAAGAAAAACTTTTTAAAATTAAAAACCCCAAACATCAAAACAAACAACAATAATAATATTACCATTGTATATGAGAATAAACATGTGCTGAATTATCTCATTTTATTTTCTATCAATCAAGTCATGATTGCATCATCACTTATATGTATAGCTTTAATAAAATGAAATTTCCTATAAGACAAACTTGCCTATTTAACAATTCTGGTTTTCCTAGTGCTATCTGTGAGAGCAAGCCAATTTATGTGTAGTGGATTTATGATGTTACATTGTAAATAATAATCCCACGGAAGAGTTTAATAGAACATTCTGATTGGCCAAAGGCAGGCAGGAAGTGTGGGTGGAGCTACCCGACTAAGAAAACTCTGGGAACAGGAAGAACAGAGCAGAAATGTCACAGAGACTCCAGAGTTGCCAGACAAGCCAGAAGAAGCAGAGGACAACTATGCTGCTCTGAGAAAGGTACTGAGCTACATGGCTGAACAGGATAAGAATTGGGTTAGCTTAAGGGTAAAGAGTTAGCAAGTTATATGCCTGGGCATTAGGCTGATCAGCCTAAAATTAATATAAGCATCTGTGTGTCTCTGTGGGTCTGTGGGTCTAAACCGTGAGGCTAGGCACAGAAGTTCAGGCCAGAAACCTCTGACTACATTTATGCTTCCTTAGAATTACATTTCTATCTTCTCTACAAATACTTCTATATACCCAAATCTATGTTCTTCAAATTTATCATCTCATTGTTTTTACTATTTGTTACCATATGCATGGAAGTACACACACGTGTACACACACACACACACACACTCACACACACACACATACACGTGGACACACACACATAACACACACACACACACACACACACACACACACACACACACTCACACACACACACACACACAATTTTCTGGGGAAGACTGCCTCTACTGCTCCACTTTATTCATCACCTAGAGTTCTTTCTATAGTTTCGTAGTCTTATAAGTTTTTTATTATGCAAATTGGCATGAACATTGATGGTACACATCTACCTTACATGGACTTAAACAAACATGATTAAAACATGGGTGCCATTTGTTTTTACTGGCATAATGTCCATGGACAGCTGATGTTAATGGTCACTAAGTAGCAGATTCTTACAACAAAAAGATGTAAAATAATGCTAAAATTTTTAACAGTTTATTGTTTAGACATAGAAGAAATATATTTGAAATTAAAAACAAGGTGCAAAATGGGTCTACTCTCATCTACTAGTATTGCATTAATGTTTACAATAAATATTACTTAAACAGTGATCATATTACCCCAAAACAAAATGACATAACAGCAAAATATTCTTAAGTATCTGGAATAGTTTTGACTTGGTATGATTTTATAGCATTATTCTTTAATTAGGTTGACAAAGCTTTATTGCATAAGCCATTCCTAGTAGGAATCTTTTCTTACTAATTATATATAATGTTTATATTAATGTCGCTGTAATATTTTATCATAAATAGTTAATTTTCCAACAAATCATGTATGTCTATTAAGTTCATATATAGATACAGTTTCTAAATTTATAGGAAAAATATGCTTCCTGAAAGGAGATTTTCTTGTATTTACTAAGCTTTGAAAACTGAGGGCTTTAAAGTGTGCAAAATCATTGTCTTTGTATGAAGTATGAAGATTACAGATACAATTAATTTGAGACACCATAAAAAATACAAGATTGTCCATTATATTAATTTTCGGATGGATTCTAATATTTGAGCATCTGGTAAATAATTTTTGACATTATTAACATTTGTAAATTTAGTCATAAGAATGGATTCTATGGTGAGCCTGAAGATTTGAGTTACAAGTAAAGAACTTGGCACTTTCTTTACTTCTGATAGATGTATCAAGAGATGGATACTGCTGTAGGCTTTAAGATTTGAGTCATGGGTAAAGAACTTCCCACATTCTTTCCTTCTATAACATCTGTCACTAGTGTGAATGCTGTGATGAGCATGAAGATGTGAGACCTAGTTAACAAACTTTCCACATTCTTTATGTTTGTAAACCTTTCTTTTGTTTGGATTCTATGGTGAGCATAAATAGTTGGGTTATGCGTAAAAGATTTGCCACATTCTTTACATTGGTGAGGTTACTCACTAGTATGGATTCTATGATGGACATAAAGATGTGAGACCTGGGTAAAGGATTTGCCACATAATTTACATTTGTAAGGGTTGTCACCAGTATAGATTCTGTGATGAGCATGAAGAGTTGAGTTTCAGGAAAAGGACTTGCCACATTCTTTATATTTGTAAGGTTTGTCACCAGTATGGATTCTGTGACGAGCTTGAAGAGTTGAGTTTTGGGTAAAGGACTTGCCACATTCTTTACATATGTAAGGTTTGTCACCAGTATGGATTTTCTGATGGACATAAAGATTTGAGACTCTGGTAAAGGACTTGCCACATTCTTTACATTTGTAAGGTTTGTCACCAGTATGGATTCTGTGATGAGGTTGAAGAGTTGAGTTGTGGGTAAAGGACTTGCCACATTCTTTACATTTGTAAGGTTTGTCACCAGTATGAATTCTGTGATGCTTTTGAAGAGTTGAGTTTTGGGTAAAGGACTTCCCACATTCTTTACATTTGTAAGGTTTGTCCCCAGTATGGATTCTGTGATGAACTTGAAGAGTTGAGTTTTGGGTAAAGGACTTGCCACATTCTTTATATTTGTAAGGTTTGTCACCAGTATGGATTCTGTGACGAGCTTGAAGATTTGAGTTTTGGGTAAAGGACTTGCCACATTCTTTACATATGTAAGGTTTGTCACCAGTATGGATTTTCTGATGGACATAAAGATTTGAGACTCTGGTAAAGGACTTGCCACATTCTTTACATTTGTAAGGTTTGTCACCAGTATGGATTCTGTGATGAGGTTGAAGAGTTGAGTTGTGGGTAATGGACTTGCCACATTCTTTACATTTGTAAGGTTGGTCACCAGTATGAATTCTGTGATGCTTTTGAAGAGTTGAGTTTTGGGTAAAGGACTTCCCACATTCTTTACATTTGTAAGGTTTGTCCCCAGTATGGATTCTGTGATGAACTTGAAGAGTTGAGTTTTGGGTAAAGGACTTGCCACATTCTTTACATTTGTAAGGTTTGTCACCAGTATGGATTCTGTGATGAGCTTGAAGAGTTGAGTTTAGGGTAAAGGACTTGCCACATTCTTTACATTTGTAAGGTTTGTCACCAGTATGGATTCTGTGATGAGCTTGAAGAGTTGAGTTTAGGGTAGAGGACTTGCCACACTCTTTACACTTGTAAGGTTTTTCACCAGTGTGTATTGTTTGATGAGCTTGAAGAGTTGAGTTTTGGGTAAAGAACTTGCCACATTCTTCACATTTGTAAGATTTGTCACCAGTATGGATTCTATGGTGAACTTTAAGACTTAAGTTTTGGGAAAAGGACTTGCCACATTCTTTACATTTGTAAGGTTTGAAACCAGTATTCATTCTATGGTAAGTTTGAAGAGTTAAATTATCCCTAAGGAAGTTTCCATATTCTTCACATCTATAAGGACTGTCCCCAGTATGGATACTGTGATGAACATGAAGTTGTGAGACCTTGCTAAATAACTTTTTACATTCTTCACATTTGTAACATTTGTTATCATTATGAGTTCTGCAGTGGCCTCGGAGAGCTGAGTGATGACCAAAAATTTGGCTATATTCTTTACATTTGTTAGGTGTTTTTCCTTTATGGGTTCTCTGGTGTCTCCTAAAGTTTGAGTAGTTCTGCAGACATATGCCACACTCTTTATATGTATATAGCTTACTTACAAAATTAGTTATTTTATTTATAGTCTCATTTGAGGTGTTTCTGAAATACATTTTATATTTATTGGCATTCATCCAAGGATGGATTTGATGGCATCGCCTATGATTTAAATTTCTGAACTCAGCTCTGTTGCATTTTTATGCCTTCTTTCTGGTTTCAGGACTCTTCTGCTTAGTATAACATAAATATTCATTGAAGTACTTTGCAGATTCCTTATAGTTTAATTTCTTTTCAACAATATATAATTTTTCATGTCTTAAGTATTGTGTAGAGCTTATGTAGCATTTCTTAAGTAAATTCAATTTGCACGGTGGTTTCTTTCCAGGATGGAACAGTAGAAAACCTAGATTTAAGAAAGAAGAAATTTTTACTACTGGTTTTACTATTTACTCTATGGGCCACATTCCCAAGTTCCTTGAATAATTTTTGAATAGAAATTGTACACATTCATAAGAAAGTATGTAAACTAAGTTCATAACCCAATAGTAAATATACTCTCATAAAATTAAAATTTTTAAAAGGGAAGCACTTTACCTGTGTGAACCAAAGAAGAAAATAAATTAAGGAAATTTAATAGTAAATATTTAATATTAATACAGAAAAAAGGACATGTATATGAAAAATCAATTAGTCTTTATTGTCCCGCAGAGAACTGTGCATTCCCAAATAAATGTTCACAAAAATTTTAAACTTCAAGAAAATTCTATAGGACTAATTATTTTATCAAAAGAGAATTTATGCTGCATTTTCCTTTTATTCAAATGGACTATTTCATACACTATATTCTGATTATGGTTTTTGACCTTCTATATCTCTGGATACTCATCAATCTTCCAATCTGCAACCACCCCCATTGTGTCTCTGTAGTGAAATTATGTTGTTCCATTAGAAATAATTGTCCCCGCCTATGAGTTTAATAAAAAACACTGATTAGCCAAAGGCAGACAAAAAATATAAGTGGGGCTACCTGGCTAAAAAGACTCTAAGGACAGGCAAAACAAAACAAAATGCCAAAAAAGCCAAAAAAAACCAAAAGACAACTATACTACTCAAAAAAAAAAAAAAAAAAAAAAAAAAGTACCAAGCTGCATGGCTAAACAAGATAAGAGTCATAGGTTAGTTTAAGGGTAAACATTTAGCAAGTTATATGTCTGAGCTTTAGGCCCATCAGCCTAAAACTATTGTAAAATCTATGTTTCTCCACAAGTCTGTGGGTCTGTGGGCCTAAACCTTGAGGCTAGGCCCAAAAGTCCAGGACAGAACCATCATAGTACAAATGTTGCCCAACGTAAGGCAATATATACCCACATAAAGCCATAAAAAACTTAAAAAATAGTCTAAAACTCCAAACAACTTCCAAGTTGTCCCTCTCATGTGAGCCATAATACAAAAACACCCTAAGAAGACATATAAACTTAGACTACAATAACAGACATTTGAAATACAACTTAAAATATAAAATAATTTGTTCCTAAAGTCTCACAAAACCCTCAATATACACAAAAATTATAAATAATATATTTAAAGTTTCTGTTTATAAAACAAAACAAAAAAAAAAACCCAAATCAAAAGTAACTTCCTAATAACAATATTTTCTTCAGTCAGCTCAGGGGCAAACAGAAGCTTAACTTTTTAAAAAAAATTTCCTAATTCGGCCATAAAGACAAAACACTTATAAGTTTTTTAAAAAGTCATATTGTTTAATACTTAAATAAAGTTAATAAACAACACAGAACAAAACTTTACTTAATAATTATATAAACCTTAAAATTCCCAAAAACACCTAAACTAAAAAAGTAAATTCCATAAAATTAAACTAAAATCTAAAAAAAGCAATCCAGCCATCCTACCAACCTTTAATCCTTAGCCAAAAATCTTAACAAATTAAAAATATGTTCAAAAACAACAAAAAATGTAAAAATGTAAATAAAATCAGTCACTCTAGTCAAAGAAAAATATAATCAAAACCCCAAAAATAATTAAAAAATAAATATACAACAAAAACTATTTTTAAAATAATCTAAATAATTTAAAATATATTAAAACTTAAAAAGTAAAGCCCTTAAAAATAAAATAAAAAATAAACTACATAAAAATTAAAAATACAAAACATGTCTAAATACTATATATTATTGTCTTATCATTAAACTTCTTAACAAAACTGATAGGACCAAACAAACAGAATAAAAAAGGCCAAAGCAAAAGTATAAATATATATATATATATATATATATATAGGTCAATTAGACACACACATTTACATGTAAAAATTTGCATTAAGGAAGCAAACAAAAGAAAACCTGGATATCCTAGTGTGTATACAAAGAGTTTGTAACTCATACACACAAAATACAAATTAAACATGAAAGTAAGAAATGTTCCTATAACAGTTTGAGATCTATAATGACAAAATATAATGTTGGGTTGTTTTATTGTTGAACATCTATTGCTGAGCATTGATTGGGACTGCCCATAGAAGTATTGTTTTTCTCCCATTGGTTCTGTTTGTAACTAGTGTTCAAGAACTTTTGCTTCGGTGTTTACAAGGCAAATTGTCTGTAACTTAATTTCTACAAATCTTTGTGTGGTTTAGGCCTAATGGAAATAGATGGACAAAGTTTCTCTCACTTATACTTTGAGAAAAAATTTCAGGAGTATTCTTGTTATCCTAGAAGAATTCTTAAAATCTAAATTTTAATCTACTAACCTTATTCTGCTGTAGTAAGAAGTTTCTGGCCCTGCCTATCCATGAGATCTGGACCAGCAGTCTCAAATAATCTTATATTAATTACATGGTGTTTGGCCTATGCCTCAAGAATATTATCTTACTCTTAACAAACCCATGATAAGCTTCATTGCTTAATACCTTTTTTCAAAGAAGTATTCTCATCCTGTGTACTCTTTGTCTCTGGCATCTGCTCTGCTCTTTCACTTCAGAGTTTTCTTAATCTGGAGCCCAACTAGTACTTCCTAATGGCTTCTGGCCCTATCAGCATTTTATTAAACAAGTACAAGGGACAAATATCTGCAATTTACAAGGGCATAATCATACAACATTCTGCTACGTTAATATAGTATTAAATTCTTTTCTTTCGTATTATAGTTTCCCAACATATAGTTGCATGTCTCAGCTTTCATCCAAGAAGTATTTTACAGAGTTGGACAGTTGAAACAGAGACCCAAATGTAGGTTATGGTGGAGGCGAAAAAAGTTCAGGATTAGTTGTTATATCTATAGGAAACCCCTTCCCTGCAATGCTAAGAGTTTATTTAGTACAGTGTAATAAAATATGGTAAGGTTAAGGCTGATGAATGACAAGGAATTAATGATTTCTGAATATAAATAAGTAATAACATTTTTGGAGAAATAATTCTTTATAATTTTTTTCTGAACTCTAAAGACAAAGAAAGAACTATTCAATCTTTAAAAATAAGTAGAGCTATAAAATTTTTATTTCCTAATCTAATGTGCTATTACACAACAATGAAAAGTAATATTGGCATGAGGTTACAAAAGCAGACATAAAATGAAATAAAGAGATAATCTATTACCCACAGTGAAAATGCTATTTGAATGTTAGTTTTCATTTTTCGTATAATAAAATTAAGGGTTCACTAACATTTAAAAATGTGGCAATGAATCTACCTCCATCCTCTTTATATCATTTTAAGGGCGGTTTAAAAGTTCATTTTTCAGATAATTTTAAGTCAAGACGATCTTGGCAAAC
This sequence comes from Phyllotis vaccarum, assembly GCA_033318265.1. NCBI lineage: Eukaryota > Metazoa > Chordata > Mammalia > Rodentia > Cricetidae > Phyllotis > Phyllotis vaccarum. The sequence continues at coordinate 145,542,274 of JARWLC010000003.1, read as the reverse complement.
TATTACAGGTGTTAACTCTTTCTTTCTATGGGTCTCATGCATTTTCCATTGCTTCAATCCAGCTTACCTTTTCCTTTGCCTTCTGCCTCTGTTATGGTCATATTCCATAGCTCCTTGCTTTGTTCAAGAGCTTTGATTAGCCCTGGTTTTGACAATGAGAGACCTGTGTATTAGGAGAGACATATATGACCATACTTGGAGAAAAGTACATTAATTACTCATATACCATGGAATTGATGGAATAATAGTTTAAGTATTCAATTTTCCTAGTTACACTCTTCGATTTTAAATTATTCAAAAACCCTTGTTAACAGTGTACTCGAGTTTCTTTTAAAATTACTACTGAATCAGAAAACAGGCATGCTAGAAAACATTAATATATAGATTAAAATAAAATGTATGAAGTGTCTGAAAAGTAAAATACAGTATAAAAGATTTTAGGATGTTTTTCAGTGCCAGAAAAGGTGAGTACAATGTCTAGATAATGTTACATCAAATTTTGAGCTCTACATGATGAATTCACAGGTTTTTTAAAAAATTAAAGTAGCATGTGCGAATTGAGTACACCACGCGTAAACAAATCACCGACAAGTACACACAGTATATTGATAAGGCATCCATTGCAATGTCCATCTGAAACTGGGATCCATCTAACTTTAGACTTTTATAGTGCATGCATATCCTACCTACATTATAAATACATAGACTGCTCCAACTACAATTTCAAACTCTCTACCTGGCCATCTCTATTTCTGTACTCTAATATTAAACAAGGACACACATTCTTCACACCAGCGTATTCCCCCTAGTTTATCTCCCCTAATTCCAATAAGTTATCTTTAATTTCTGAGACCAACATGCCCAGATGTCCTATTTTCTGCTGCAAAGTAATTTGAATTTATCACACACAGAAATTACAAAAGGCCACATTCCCAGATCTAATTTCAAAAATGCAAATATTATGAATGATAATTTATCCATATAGCTACAAAAGCACATAAACATTCATTAGGCAGGAGTAAAATAAAGATGTTTAACAGGATTTTGGGAATCTAATGAGACAATGATGCATTTTTCTCTGTTTATATAGTAAGTTATATTGATTGATTATTCAGTTTTGAAGAATCTCTGAAACTCTGGGATAAAGCTACTTGATCATGGTGGATTTTTTTCTATGTTCTATAATTTGTTGCTCAGGAATTTTGTTAAGTATTTTTGTATTTTTTGTTGGTGTTGTCTATGTTCATGGGGAATATTATTCTGTAAAACTCTTCCATTTTGAATCTTGGGGTGATTTGGGAATCAAGGCAAATATGGTCTCATGGAATGAAATTGGCATTGTTCCTTCTGTTTCTATTTGTGGAATAGTTTGAGTATTATTTGTATTCTCTTTTCTTTGAAACTCTTAAAACCATGCCCTAAAGCCCTGGGATTTGTATGGTTGACATATTTTTAATATATTTCCTTAGGTAGTATATGTTTATTTAATTTATTTATCTAATCTCAAGTTAACTTTGGAAAGAGAAACATATTGAATAAAATTATACATTTTTAGATTTTCTAATTTTGTGAGTATGGGTATTAAAATATGACTTAATGACTTTTGAGATTCTACTTATTTTTATTGTCTCACATTTCATTTAGTACTTTGTAAATTTGCATATTGTCTATGTGTTGTAGTTAGTTTGGATAAGATATTTCTGTCTTAATTTTCTTTAATCCATCCTGGAAAATAATCAAACATTACTCCATGATAAAATAATTGGAGATAATATATATGTATATATATACACACACACACACACACACACACACACACACACACACACACACACACACACACACACACATACACAAGATATATACCTAAATGTAACAATTAGTTTTCTGTCCCGGACTAGCCCCACAGTTTGATCTGCCTGCCACTGCTTATCAGTACCAGCAAGCCCAAAGTCCCAATGAAACACCCAAATGCTTTTATTAAATTCAAGCTGTTCATCCTATGTCTTAGGCACATTGCTAGCTATCTTCTTCATCTTAACCCAACCCATTTTCTTTAATCTGTCTTGCCATGTGTCCAGTGGCTCACCTGTGTTCCTTACATGTTGCTTCTCAGGGCATCTGGCTTGATCTGTCACTCACTCTGCCCTCCTCCTACCTATGCTCTGATCTCCTGCCTACTTTTTCTATGGAGCCTGCCATAGCCAAAGAGTCCTTTATTTAAAGAATGATATTCACAGCATAGAGAAAGGCTGCAACACCCAAACACAATAAAGGCAAATTAAAACAATCCTTGAGCCAATATCAAATTTAGTGAAGAAAAACTTAAGTTCTACAAAAATTAGGAAGAAGACATGGCTGTCCTCATCTCTATTTCTCTATACCTGTGCAATTTAGTACTTGACGTTCTAACTAGAGCAATAGACATCTGAAGGAGATCAAGGGAACACAATCTGAAAAAGAAGCAGACAAATTAACACTATTTACAGAACATATGATAGTACGAATAAGTGACCACAAGAATTCTACCAGGGAAATGTGTTATTTACAGCAATGTGGCTGAGTAAATATTCAATATAAAAACATGTATCTCTTTATAAACTAATAATAAATGAGCTGAGAGAGTAATTAGGATAAAACAGCCTCCACAATCACTACAAACAATCTAAAATTATAAAATATTTTGGGTTAACCCTAACTAAGAAAGTGAAAGGCTTCTATGACAAAACCTTTAAGCTTCTGAAGAAAGAAATTAAAGTATATATTACGAGATAAATGATCACACATGTTCATGGATTAATGGAATTAATATAGTAAAAATTCTAGTCCTAACAAAAGAACTCTACATATTCATTTTGATCCCCATCAAAATTCCAACCCAATTCTTTCTGGACCTTGAAAGTAAATACTCAGTATTATACAGAAATATGAAAAACACCAAAATATCTATGAAACAATCCTAAATAATAAAAAATTCTAAAAATGTAATGATTTTTAAATTTCATGGTATACTACAGAGGTATATAAATCAATACGACATGGTATCAGCATAAAACAGACATGTTGATTATTGCTGTCAAATCTAGGTTCATAAACTGGTACACATATAGATATATAAGTTTTGATAAAGAGCCCAATACTGCATCATGAAAAGAAGAATGTATTTTCAACAAGTAATGCTGGTCTAACTGGATGTTGGCATGTAGATGAATGCAAATGGTCTCACCTTTATGACATGGCACAAAACTGAAGCCTATGTGCAACAATAATTACAATATTGAACCAGACACAATGAACCTCTTAAGAGGGAAATTATGGAAGGGCCTTGGATACATTGCCATCAGAGACAATTTTATGCATAGAACACTGATAGCATAGTAGCTTGGAAATAAAAATAATGTGATGTCATAACACTAAAAAGATTTTGTAAGGAAAAAGACAATGGCAGGTGGGATGAAGAGTAACCTACAGAATCAGAGAAGCTTTTCAGCAATTCTACATCTGATGGAGGGCTAATATGCAAAATATGTAAAAGCTGAAGAAATTAGACGTTAAAAAAACAAACAATACAATGAAAAATGGGTTTCAGACCTAAACAGAGAATTTGTATTAGAATTCTAAATAGCTCTGAAATACTGAATATCTGAATTTCCCCGCCACAGACATACACATAAGGCTCAAGAAATATTGGATAATTGAGACTAAAATAAAGTAATAGCCAGAACATCAGTAAGTTTTCTATGATGCTGTTTCTCCAAGTAATGTCAGAAACAACACCCATAAATCTCATTATTATGCCCGTGTAGACAGAGGTTAAGGAGGAAACCAATAGACATGTGAAAGTGGATGGAGACTTGTCAGAAACCCTCATTCTCACTCAATGAACTGTAAACAACTAAAATTGATGTAGAAATAATGTTCTCTTGTCAAAAGCACAGCAATTAATTATTGAATGGCAAACGATCAGACCTAAAAAATACACATACAATTAACAGTGTACAGACTAAATAGATTGTACATACTAATATGTGTATATATGTTTACACACATATGTATAAAACAACAATTAATCATAAATAGAGGCTTTGATTTGGGAGAAGGCAAGAATGTGCACATGAGAGCTTTATTTTAATTTGAATTACAGGATTAAAATTTTTAGAAGATAGAATAGAAAGGTATATGCTTAAGCTGTGGAAAATAAAGGTGGGGAAAGGAAGTAAAATTAGAAAAAAATGGAAAAATAGATGTGAAACCAAAAGAAATATTGAAAATAATTATGATGTGCTTCTAAAACTTCCCTTTCCATTAATTTCTCAATGCTGTATTTACATAATATGCAATTTAATTAAAATATAAAAGTCATCATATTAATGACTAAAATTTTACATGTGTATTATTATGCTAACCACAAATAGAAAAAGCTTTAGAAAAACATAATCAAATATCATTCCCACATTTTACACCTTTGTTTATCAATAATAATAAGAATATTAAGGCTGAACAAAGCATAAAAGTTTCAATTGTCACAAAAATGTAACAGAAATATAGGCAGATTAATTTTATGCTATAAACATCTAATGATAAAAAACTGACACCATTATTTCTCAGATTAATTTATACATTAGATAGGCATTGGCTGATACGAGCAATTTCATGAAGCTTCTGTTATTTGCAAACCAAAATCCAATAAAGAGAAAAAAGATTAATAAAATGTTATTATAAATATCAAATATTAGAATACACAAGCTAACAAGTTTTAAAATAACAGCAAATGATCATTCTCCATGATCGCTCACTCCATCACCCAGATATTCAATAATGTCTCAGGCTCACCATCTTTTAATCAATGTAGTTGATATTTCATTAAATAGATTCAAAGAGAGATATGAACTGATGATGCCAATTGTTTAAGGAAGATGTGTTGACCAAATCCACTATCCTTTAAAAATAAAAGTCCTTTAAAACAAGACTCAAGGCATTTAAGGACGTGCATAATATATTTTTAGCCAATATTACTGTACTGATAAAATAGTCAAACTATTTTCACCGAAATCAGGAAAATGGATGGTTTTCCACATCCTGTATGTATATTTTATATAGTGTTGTAGACTTAATCAGAACAAAAACTAACAAACAAACAAATAGAAATGAATAATAAAAGCCATAATCAGGAAACAGAGCATTCCATGTGTCCTGACTTGGAGAAATTGTGATATTTTCTGAGACCAAAAACTGCACCAGAAAAATCGCTAAACCTTGAATACATACATACATACATACATACATACACACACACGCACACACACACACACACACACACACACACACACACACAGAGAGAGAGAGAGAGAGAGAGAGAGAGAGAGAGAGAGAGAGATGAAGAGAGGGACAGAGGGAGGGAGAGAGAGAGATCCAAAGGCCAAATGAGATATCAACATTAAAATCAGTATCATTTGTAAATATCAAAAATATAAATGAAGAAAGCTAATGAAGATTTTCTGTAGTATTAATTCTCTTATAATGAGGTTATGGTGATGCCTCATTTAAAATTTGTCTATGAACCACTGCCTTAGGTCCTTCTCCAGCTGCAGCACATATCCTGGTTTTCATTTGGTACAGAGCTGTTCTTATTAAGGAATTTAACAATTTCATTACTTTAAGAGATATTCAAAGTGAATTCATGTGATAAATAAGAGATTTCTTATATTAATCTTAATTGCAGAACTTGTCAAATACCAGATTAAATGTTTAAATTTTGTGTCAGGTATACATCAAACTCGTAAGTTTATTTCTATACTGCATGTAAAACATATGAAAGAATTACATGCATGTCACCTTTGAGGTCTCATACATTCTCTCTAGATTAAACCTATGTTTCAAATTTAATGAGAACATTTCATAAGAGAATCATCTAATTCTAAAACTATGACATTAATTGAGGTTGTGGAGAGTAGGGAAAATATATAAATAAAATATTGTATGATGAATAAGAAATATACTCCTTATACCTTAATATTTACAACCCAAGATGTAGATATAGCTAAAATATATACTATGGTCAAATCAGGTAAATTATCTAAACAATCTGTGAGGCCAGGCCTTGAATTCAAATGTAATACCCATGAAAGTAAAGAAATATAATAGAAAATAGAAGATTCATGGAAAAAGAAGTTGAAAGAATTTTTTTCTACGTGTCAACAAGAACAAATTTAATGTATTTCCTATAAAAGAGTATGCAATTGAAAGATTTGGACATTTTAATATGGAAATTAGGTCATAATTACTTGTTTATTTCTTTACACATGCATTTAATTAAAAAATCTACTTAATGTAATTGTATGACAAATCATGTATTTATAATATTGTACCAGCCAAAATACAGATACCCAAGAAAAAATACCCAAGATCAGATTTTCTTTCTTAATAAGATTCTAGAATACAGAATAACAAAAAAGTGGGTAAGTAATTTTTTTACTACAAAAATTTATACATAAAACTGGTGTGTGGACTTTCAAGACTAATAACATGCAACAATATTTGTCTATAATCAAAATTAGTGAAATTTATTGCAAAATACTTTTAGGGAAGTTCATCTAATATTACAGAGAACATACATGGTTCAAATGTAAAAATGAGCTACCACTTTAGTATCCTTTTTTCAAATGTTTTGTTTTAACTATCTTTGTTCTATTTTATAGCAAATATTTAGCATATGTAGACATTTTAATTGTGAATACTTTTTAACTTTTCTAGACGTAATAAAGTACATAGTATAGACTAAGGATGAGCATCAACATCAATGGGCCATAAACTCTTGCAATGGCATCCTGACTACAATGTATTTTAGTATAATGATGGCCCAAAGCTTGTGGAAATAGTAAATCAGACCCAAATTTTATTTAAGTTCTACTACACGAGATGGAACCCATCACTGATTCTACTTAGTGACAAAGTTCCCGAAAGTAGAGAGTTCAGAGAGCTTGGGTAAAACTGAACACTACTTTTCTAAGGGAAAAAAAACCTGATAAATTACATTTTGCTATACTGGCTATAATCATAGATTAAAGCCTTGTTCAGTCATCATTAGAAGATATTCCTCCTGTTACAGGTGGAAAGATCAGATAGACTCACGGCCAGACAATGTGCAGAAAGTGAGAGACCTGGGAAACCTCACGTCTAGATGAGATGTCTCCATCACATTCCTTCCTTTAGGGATTTGAGAAGACCATGAATGAAGAGGAAGATAGAGGGTAGAAGCAAAAGGGGGTGGAGGACACCAGCACACACAAACACAGCCATCTAAATAACCAGTATATAGCACCTATGAAATAGCAGATCCTGAGGCGACACAAACAGGGTACACACAGTTCTTGCAGAACTCCTAATTCAATCCACATCAATTCATCTTTGCATAGCTTGAGGGACTTGATTTGAGAAGGGACAGTGACAGAAGATGGAAAAAACAGACACATGTGCACAGAGAAAAGCTAGGATCAGGTGGACTTAGCTGTTAGGTAGAGAACCCACAGCAACCTGGAAGCTCAGTGTATTTGTTATGTAGAGCTGAACAAGGAGATGGGCTATTGCATGCAGCTGAACAAGATGTGGTTATCACATATGGATAAACAAGGATGCAGGTTTATGGCATACAGCTGAATGAAAAGGACAGGTTTAGTTAAACTCAATAGGAGCAGTCACTGTAGGGAAGCAGTCTTCAGGCCATAAACATCCAGGAGAAGAAGCTAAGGTGGACATTTTCTGCACACACCATCAATGTTTCCACTTAGACTCCAGAAGAAGGCTTTGCTATCTTTCTGAGCCTCACCTGAAGAGGAAGACTTTGTCATTTTCCCATGGGTCTGAGACTGTGGTCTTGGGCATGGCCAGTTCTGTCACAGTAGACTTTTACTCAGGACTTCACAGACTCATGGCTTCTTCATCTCCTGACATTCATCCTTGGATCAGCATTTTAGATGTGTAGATTCTGTGTGAGGCTGTTTCAGAAACTAAAGAAAGTATCAAAATTTTGGTAGTAGAAATGAAGTTTTTCATGGCATTATGCATTTGTGTTGTGTTCTTTTAGGAGGTATTGTGCATCCTCTGTTTTGGTTCTATAATACATTCAGGAATTCAGTAACATAGTGTGTCCACTCATATCCCGAAGGTCCATTTTCATCATCCATCTGATACAGTTTTAAAATACACAGGCTGAAAATGCTTCCTAAATATCTTTGAGATAGTGACAGGAAATAACAATTCGCAATTTGTTTCTAGATCCATTTATGTTTTTCTCTGGTCATCTGCTGAGCACAGTATTGTGTTAGCTTAGATGTCCAGGTAACTTTATGAAGAATTTAGCAAGGAGGGTTATGTGCCATTTTACAAAGCACAGGAATTGTCTGCAAGGTAGACTTGGTCACCTCTTTGAAGCCAAGCAGAATATCCTGAAATATGTAGAGAGGGGACAACGAGCAAATAGAAAATCAGGTGGGGTTGATAGAATGAGCAGGTCCAAAATTAGGGGCTTAAGTGAGACACGAAGTAATATCTCTACAAATCTTCACCACATTCATTTCTGCACACAATAATTCTTGGCAAGTTTACTTTGTAAGTTGTTCTTAGTTATTTGACTTAATACTAGTATACACATGGTGCCATCTTGAAATGATTGTATGTTTTATAATCTGTCAAATGTCCACAAAGTAGAATTATTTTTTTAATTTCTTTTCAAATAAATATGTCTTTATATTACGTTCCTCATTTAAAAATATTATAATCTACTATGACTCTTTCATGAAGTAGGTTTATTCTGTGATTTCCTACCTTGTAAGTATGTCACTCACTATGTTGCATCCTTAATAGAATTGCCCTTTCAGAAAGTAATGTCAGGAATCAGAGAAAGCAGTGGCCTGGGGAAATTTCCATTTAAGGAACTAGGCAAAACACAGTAGTATGTGGAGTTGAGTCAACATAGGGTCAGAAATAAACAGTTATTGACAATAACATCTCTTCCTCTAATACGCTACAGCATATGATATCTAGTAGAAATATTTATTTTGTCCTCATTATTTTTGAAACCTCTAACATGATTTTCAGAAAAATTCCCAATGAAAATTTTAGGTAAGCATTTGATATTAAAAGCAATTAAGAATTCTAAGGTATAATCTTTGCTGTATCCACCTGGTGAGGACAATATTATGAATGCAGTACTGGATTAAGTGATTCCTGTGGTAACTTCTAGAAATTTTTAAATAAGTAATGTATTCTAAATATAGTCAGAGAGCTCCATCCCAAATTTAATTCTTATTTCCTCAGTTACTTGTGCCAAGTTATATATTTTATATAAGAATGAAGGGGATAGTGTAAATCATTGACCCTTGAATTAGTCCATACATCTTTGTGAGAATCCATGACAATTATAATGGGCAAAATATCAACCTCTCCTCTAGTGAGAACTCTAGTATAAATGACCAGTTTACTTAAAATAACTTAGAGAAACAGTCATATTTTGAATCTGTTTAAATTTGTATCTAACCGTTTTAATCTCAATGTACTCAACTTTCAGAGAACTATTGCATGTGTGCTCTTGTCCACCAACATATGGATAATGAAGAGACATATTCTAAATGCAGTGAGATTGACAAAATGCATCATGAATCCACCCGATGCCCGGTTTATAAAACAAGGCATACTACAGTAAATTCTAATAACTTTGGCTGTGATTATAGTCATTGGATTGCCTCGACTGAATCATCAAACATATATAGATATAAACATACATATTTTTAATATAAAATAGCCCACTGGAGAAGAAACTTGCAAATATAAAAACTCATCACTTGCCTCTACCTACAAAATTATTCAACAGGCAATCTGTATTGGAGAGAAACCACACAAATTTAGGGGAAAATGCTTTGGTTCTTGCTCAAGCTTCAGTGGACTTTCAAGAATTCCTCCTGGAAAGAAAATGTATAAATGTGATGTTTGTGACAAATACTTTACCCATTGCTCAAATCTTAGAACACATAAAAAAATTCATACTGGAGAAAAACCTTATAGATGCAGAGAATGTGATAAGTCCTTTCTTCAGTTGTCAGCACTTAAAAGCCATTACATTGTTCATACTGGAGAGAAGCCTTACAAATATCAGGAATGTGGCAAATCTTTTGCCCACTGTTCCACTTTCAGGAGATATAACAAAATCCATACTGCTGAGGAACTTTATAGTTGTCAAGAATGTTTCAAGGTGTTTTATCAGTTGTTATATTTTAAAAGCCATTACAGAACCCATATTGGTGAGAAGCCTTACAAATGCAATGAATGTGGTAGATCCTTTATTCACTGTTTTTCTTTTAGACAGCATCAGAAAGTACATTCTGTAGAGAAGCTATTCACGTGCAAAGAATGTGGGAAGTCTTTCCTTGAGCTGTCACATCTTAAAAGGCATTACAGAACCCATACTGGAGAGAAGCCTTATAAATGTGAAGTATGTGACAAATCCTTTACCACGAACTCAATTCTGAAAACACATCATAAAATTCATTCTGGAGAGAAACCTTACAAATGCAAAGACTGTGACAAATCCTTTACCCAGCATTCAAATCTTCGAAGGCATCAGAAAGAGAGTTCATGCTGGAGAGAAGCCTTACAAGTGTCAGAATTGTGACAAATATTTTACCCGGTTATCAACTCTTAGAAGACATCAGAAAATTCATGCTGGAAGTAAAAATACCATTGTAAATAAGGTGGCATAGTTTTTATCCTGATCTTTAGCTTTGCCAGCCACAGCAGGACCCATAGTTAAAACAAACAAACAAACAAACAAACAAAAAAAAACAAAACAATCAAACCCTTTTGAAATCCTTTAATGAAGGTTGAAATCTTAGAAAATATCACAAGAATTGATACTGAAGAAAATTCTTGCATGTGTAACAGTGTGGACAAATTTTTAAGAAAAATATTTTTGAATTTGTAGTCCCATATCAAAAGTAGATACAATGAGGGCAAAAATGTATGTAACCTAAGAAATGTGACCAAGCTTTTTATTTTTTGTACCAGTTTTATTACATATCAGAAAACCTGTACTGAAGAGAAACCATATAAAATGTATATACCAATGTGCCATCTTCATTTCTTCATTGGAAATTCCATAGATTACAAAACCCTCAAAATACAGTTTGTCAAATCTTCTTTTCTATGGCTAAAAATGTAGATACATTAGAAAATTCACCCTGAGAGAAACCTGAGTTTGTCTTTTATTCGACCTTCAAATTAGTCATTCTGTAGTAAAATACTTCAAATATCAAGAGTGGGAAGCCTTGATGGAGACATGTGAATGTAAACAACACATTCTCATGAATAGTACTCTGAAGTCATCAAGAATGTGCAGGGAAGTCACCTTTTAGTACTCAACATTGGGGAGGTATTAATCCTGCTTTAAAGTGCAATTAGAAGTGATATTAGAAAGATGAAGGCATAAAGCTACATAGATATAAAGACCATGTATTATAATGAACAAAACAATGAATACATGAATTCATCATGGATTTCAGTGGGAGTGGATTCTTATATTTGCGCAAATGAAAAAATACTGTTTGGAAACATTTAATTTTTTTGTATTGCCAATATTGGAATTTATTGAATAAGAACACAGTAGGTATTTCACAGTTTGTTGAAATGTAAATACGTGTGGTCTTGCTTGCAAATGATTATTTGATAATTTGTACCAACTGCTGCTTATCAAGCCCGACTGTAAGATACAGAGAAGTTATGGAGTTAGTGACTGGCCCCTGACTCCCTGAGACACCAGTCAGCTGGGGAGAATTCTTTAATGCCAGTTTCAGATTTGCATGGTAAACAACGCTCCATGCCTTCTTCCAGCTCACATATTCTTGTTACCTGCCCCTCAGTGGTCTCAGAGCCTTGGAGGGTGAATTAGTCAGGGTTCTCTAGAGCGATGCTTCTCAATCTTCCTACAGTTCCTCATATGGTGGTGATCTCCAACAATAAATTATTTTCATTGCTACTCATAACTAAATTTTCTATTGTTATGAGTTATAATGCAAATATCTGTGCTTTCCAATGGTGTCAAAGGGGTACCAACCACTGCTCTAGAAGACCAGAACTGATAGGGTGAATATAGATATATTTTTAAAAAGACTTGTTAGAGTGGTGTACAGGCTGTGTGGCTAGTTCCAAAATGGTTGTCTCTTGATGGAAAGTCTAAGATCCAACAGTTGTTCAGTCCATGAGGCTAAATGTCTCAGTTGGTCTTCATTTGGTCATTGGAATCCTCAAGAATAGGGTTTTTTTTTTCTTTTTTAAGTCTTTTTTCAAAATTGAAAATAAATTTTCTTCATAGCATATGTTATGACTAGAGTTCTCCTGCCTGCAGTTGCTCTAGGATCTCCCCACATTTCATCCACTGAAATCAAAATCTTCTCCTTTCCTCTATCATTAGAATATATGCATCTAGTCTGGTAATGGCCTTTCTTGGTCCAGGGTGGGCAGAGGTCCAGATACACAGACCTGCTGCTCTAGACCCCTTAGCCACCCACCACTGCTCAGGCCCCCACAAATGTCTCAGAGGCTTATATTAACTTCATGCTGTTTGACCTATGGCTCAGACACATTGCTATCTAGCTCTTACATCTTAAATCAACCCATTTCTATTAATCTGTCTGCCATGTGGCCCGTGGCTCACCTGTGTTCCTTACATGTTGCTCTTTTGGGCTTAGGGCTTGGTCTGTCCTTGACTCTGCCCTGCTTCTCCTACCAATGCTGTGATTTTCCCTCCTACTTTTTCTATGGTGTCTGTCATGGGCCAAAACAGCTCCTTTATTTGAAGATTAATATTCACAGCAAACAGAAAGTTATTCCAATATCAATCTAGAATGATAATGATAATAACAAACCTGAATAGGAAAAGTAGTATATTCTAATACCAGGAAAGGAGTGCTTCAGCCGCAGGATAGATGAACCAAATAGAGTAGGGGCAAACATCAAAAAGAAAAGGATTCTTTATCCCATGTCTGTATAGCTGCCACTAGAAGTTGTGGCTCAGATTGACAGTGGGCCTTTCTACCTGGAATGATCCAATCAGAAGTCCCTCAAAGTTTTGTTCATCTGTTTGGGTTCTGATTGACTCCAGGTGTAGTCTGTTGACAACGTAGACTAGCTGTCAGGATCCATGACTTCTAACGTGTGTTCCTTTACTTAACTCCCTGTTTCTAGAACATTGATGATGGTGAGTACAGTTACTTCATTTTTCTTAAAAGTCAAGTGAGAAAAAGGAGAAACAGCAGTATCCAAAAAACCTCTTAATAGCTTTTATGACCTTTGATTACAAACACAATATTTGGAAGCAGCTTTGTCAGTATATTGTGTAAATTAAAGCTGTCATAGTTGTGTGGTGTCCTAACTAGGGTCCTCAAATCTGTTGGCCACAGGTTTTGTCTAAGTTTGAAGTTGTAGATGTGAATTTCCTTTGTGGTGCAGGTTGTAATTCTAATCAGACAGCTGGTTATCTTTATATCAGCCTAACCACTATTACACTAGGCTACACAGCTTCTCTGACCCTTTTATCATGATGCATACAAAAATCTATACCTGAGTAGGACTTTTTGCTATAATCCTTCCCAGAAATCTTAGTAGCATCCCCTCGCAGTGTCTAGTTTTGGAATGCAATCAGCATCAATGACAATTGTCTCTATTCCTCTAGGGGCCACTTGAGCCTCCTTTGCCAAGGTCTCCTTGGAAGATGTTCCCTGCACAGCAGTAGGATTTTACATAGACTTGGGGCATCTGACAGCTATTGCTTTTATTCTCACAAAGTATACTTGTTAACTTTTATGATTTCTTATTCTTAGCTCTTTAGATATACTTGTCCATCTTTCTAATGAGTCTCTAAATCTAAAAATCACTCACAGGTTAATATTCTATTTTCTGTATATAGCCTTTTTTTTTTTTCAAGAATAATTCCAGGGCCACCATGTAAGGTATAGAACCACCATCCCAGTGCAAATAGTACAGTTATGAAAATGTTTTGGTGAAGCATTCTGAAAGTAGCATTTTTGAGCAAATGTCTGGTGTTCAGAGAAGCCTACAGCTGAGAAGATTCTAAACCAAACTGATAGGCAATACTTAATACAGCATAGAAAGATTTTATCCTTTGTCACAATTTTTCTGGCTGTCTCAGTCTACATATTTTTACAAGACCTCTACATGTATTTTTCTACGTTCATGAACTCGGTGAGTCTACCTCTAGTGCACAAGGAAATAATCACCCATTCTTTGGGAGGCTATGCCTGTACTCTGTCTATTCCAGCTGAATGAACTGTTTCTGCACAAAGGAGAGAACTGTATGTGGTCTACTTAGGGGACAACTGATCACCATTTGTTAAAAGTAACCTATTTAGCATATGTCATTTTATACACGAGTGATGTTTATTATATTAATAACTCTGAACACTGCATATATTCAGAGCACAACTGCTGTCAGTATCAACCAAAGCCCAAATATTTTTAACATTAACACACCATTGTTTTATTCAATCACTGGACACGGTTCTCACCTGCAGGTCCCCTTCCCACTCTGTTGTGGAAGGGCTGTACAAGCTTCCACCCCTGAACACATCCTGTGACTATTTTGCAGGAGCACAGTAGTAATCAATATTATCTCTTTGTTCTTGGGCTTGTGTTTGTTTTCTTTGTTTCTTTGGACCTCTAGTTACTGGCTAGCCAGTCCTTAGGATTTCCAAGGACTCATCAGCACTAAATTTGGTCTTCATTTTTTTTTTTGATTATTTTTGTTTTGTTTATTATCCACTTTCCCTAATGGCAATCAAATGATGTAAATATACCACATTGAGAGTTCTCTGATGTTCATCAGAGATGCCCATTATTTCTGTCCAGTCCACTCAGAAATCAAATCCACTAGAGGACTCAGTAAAGCCAATGAAACTATAGGAGTCTTTAGGGTTCAGATAAATTGACCTCACTCCCGTAATGAACAGCATCTTACCGGACTGCTGAAATGGGATGAAATATCCCTTTCACCTTTGTTCTTCAGCTTATCTATTTTTTTTAAAATATTCTACTCATCTCTTGGGTTCCACATTTTTGGATACCTGGAAAAGCTCTCTAAGCATAGATTTGAAGTATAATAGTTTTTCCTTTGTCTCTTGCCTACTAAAAAGTATAAAAAAATAGAATTTTTTGTATTGTTTTTGTTTTTTGAATCATGCTTATTTTTTTAAAAAAGCAATTCCCAATGAGTAGGCTTATTGGCCTAAACTAATTTTTTTATGCATAGTAATGGCTATATAAGTTTTGTAACATCCTTTTGACAACCACACTCTTTACTCTTATAGGACATAAAATTTGTTCTAAACATTTAACCTTGTTTTAGGTCATCTCTGTACTCTCTGTTCCTCACTGGTCAGCCAGGTTTGCCATGACATATCACACAAAGAAAGATGCCCCATTAGGATTTTACCACACACTTCCCCAACCTAAAAGTTGAAAGTCTATAAAGATACAAGAAATTTACAGAACACCAAATAGACTATACCTCCCAAAAAACATCTGCTTACCCCATAATAATCAAGTCACTAAACCTACAGAGTAAGGAAGAAATATTAAGAGCTACAAAGTAAAAAGGTCAAGTTACCAATAAAGGCAGATCCATACGAATAACATGAGATGACTCATTGCAAACAATGAAAGCAAGAAGGTCTTTTTCAGATCTTATACAGACACTAAAAGACCACATTTACCAGCCCAGACTATCAATCACCATAGGGATAATAAGCAAAATATTTCATGACAAATCCAGATTTAAACAATACCTACCCAGAAATCTTGTCCTACAGAAAGCCCTAGAGAAAAAATTGTAAGCTAGATATACCTATGAAACCACAAGCAATAGCTAATCACACAGAAGGAAAACCCAAACAAGTGAAACACACACCATACCACCAAAAATAGCAAGAAATATCAATTACTGGTCATTAATATCTCTTAATATTAGTGAACTCAGTTTACCTACCAAAAAGACAGGTTAACACAATGGACACAAAAACAGAAGCCATCCTACTGCTACATAGAAGAAACACACCTCAAATTCAAAGATGGACACTGGCTCAGAGTAAAGGGTTGAGAAAAAACTTTCCAATTAAATGGACCTAAAAAACAAGTTGGTGCAGTTTTCCTAATAGCTAATAAAATAGACTTCCAACTAAAATCAATCGAAAGACATCTGGAAGAACATTACTTATTTATTGCAAGAAAAATCCACCAAGATGAATTCTCAATCCTGATGATTTATGTCCCCAAAATAAAAGGAGCCAGATATGTATAAGAAAAATTACTAAGGTTTAAATCTTGTATCAAACAGCACCCTTTCCTAGAGAGAGACTTAAATACCCTACTCTCACCAATGGATAGGTCTACCAGACAGCAATTTAAGAGAGAATTAAGGGATGTAACAGGTTTTATGACTCAAGTGGACTTAATAGATATATACAGAACTGTTCAACCAAACAGGAATAATTCTTTTTCTCAGCACCCCATTGAACTTTCTCTAAAATTGATCACATACTCGGTCATAAAGCAAATATCAGTAGATAACAAAAAACATGGGAATAACTCCTTATACCTGTCAGACCACCATGGTCTAAAGTTAGAGTTCAACAACAAGAAATATCCCAGTCTTCAAATTCATGAAACCTGAACATCCTCAGCCTCATTCCACATCACTTCTACTGTCTCATCTGTCTTCCTACGCATGCCATAAATACCTTCTTTGCCCAGTTGACTCACATCCAGGTTAAGATTAGAGATGTGGGCTACTACCTACTTGGTAGTTAGCTTTGAACTCACAGCAAGATCTCTGTCTCTAGATTTATGGGACTAAAGGTGTAGGGAACCACTCTTGGTTAGGCATAGGTCACCACTCCTGATCATTTCCCCATGTGGGATTAAAGGCATAAGTTAAGGCTCTCTGCCCATCCTGGATTGACTGTTCTCTGATAGTCTAGACTGGTTTTATTTAATATATGACATATCATCATAAGGCCCTGGATACTCTGTCTTCCACAAATAAAGGGCAGAAGGCTTTAATTAGCATCTAATAATCTGTTTTATGATACGAGAGAAAAATTTGCTTCAGATAAATAAATCAGAGCCATTTTGGAAGTTTCCTTACTAAACCAGCAACAACAATAACAGACAAACAAAATAACAGAACCCAGATAAATATTTATCACCTTCTGCAGCATCATAAAATTAAAAGCAATGAGAAGACTTTCAC
This sequence comes from Phyllotis vaccarum, assembly GCA_033318265.1. NCBI lineage: Eukaryota > Metazoa > Chordata > Mammalia > Rodentia > Cricetidae > Phyllotis > Phyllotis vaccarum. The sequence goes on along the minus strand of JARWLC010000003.1, from coordinate 145,524,963 downwards.
CTCCACATTTCTATATTATCCAATTCACAGAACCATTTAAGCAAACCAGGAGAAAGTTTTTATAATGAAAGTTAAGAATTTTTCTAAGTGCTTAGGTTTCAGAAACAAAAAAGGCGTCTAGAGAAAGAATAAAGTGCTACTTAAAATCTAGCTATGGCATATGTCTTCCTGATGCTGCACATCTGTGACAAGGCAGGACCTCAATCTCATATTCTTTTTGAGTTTGTTTCAAGCTTAACTAAAATTTGATCTTTCTGTTGAAGAGTCCTGTGGGAAATTACCAAATTCTATCCTAGGAACTCAAGCTCAGGATGCCCTAGCTAATTTATCTTAGTTTCTCATTCCATTGTCTCCTTGTGCAAACCTGTTCCTCCAACTATGCACCTACTTTCCTCCTGCCAAATGGTTTCCTTAGGTGAAGCCCACTTCACCCAAACTACTTAGCAAATGCTAGGACATGGTTCTCACCTTCAACAGTCCCCCATCCTGGACATTTGGGGCTATGCCTACATCCTTGAATACCTGTATGCTGTCCTACACAGCTGAAATGAAGACACTGAATAAAAACTGTTTTGAGTAGATTTCTTCTGGAAATTTCCTGTATTACTTCTTCCTCCATGTAGTCCCTCTGACTTAAATTCTCTTCTTTGTCTCCTATATTATGGCCATGCTTATTCTTTCTATGTGATGAAGTGTTGATTCAAGTGCCAATTGTTCCAGACCAATAGGTCAATCTTCAGTAATAGTATCATAATGGAGGGTGCATAGGGATGAGAAGGATAGTAAAAATATATGATTAGAAGATTAAAGCTGATTCAGTAGGTCTTGCACAAACCTTTACTTATGCCAAGCAGTATTTTTAAAGTGCATTAACATCAAAATGACTCTAAGATTCCATAATACTGTCATAATGGACAAGATTAGAAACACAGGTGACAGCTTATGCTGGGGAGGATTTGGAGCAAGGGGAAATGGTGGGAGTACTGACTGGTACAGGCACTTTGGAAATCAGTCTGGCAATTTCTTAGAAAACTAGATGTCAACCTTTCACAGTCACTGCCATAGTGAACTTGGTCAAATACCAAAAGGATTTTCCATCATACTACAAGAAAAACTTACTCAGCTATACTCATAGCAGTTTTATGTATAATAGAACCTGGAAACAACCAAGATATCTCTCAACCTATGAAATGGACAAAGAAAATATGGCACATTTACACAATAAGAAATGACTCAACTTTCAAAAACAAGGAAACCAGGGAACTTGAAGGCAAATGGCTGAAACCAGAAAAACATCATCCTGAGTGAGGTAATCTAGACTGAGAAAGACTAACATAGTATGTACTAATTCATAAGTAAATATTAGGTGAAAAATAAAAAAACAATTATAATCTATAGAATGAGAGAGACTAAGTAAGAAGAACGGTTCATGGGGCTACTCAGATGTCCTTGGAAAGGAGAAATATAAAAGATTTTATGAATGCACTCAGAGGAAAATAGTAATGGGCATAGGCATGATTGGGTTGTAGGGAAAAAGGGGGAGGTGTGTGAGGGGAACTTCTGGAAGTGAATATTTTGGGGTTGGGTGGAAACCTGATGCAGGGTATCTCCAAGGTGACTGTTAGTCTCTTGGGAATAGCATATAAATTGCCTGACCTGACCATCTCCTGTGACTAGAATGCCTGGGTCAATTTTTATCAGAGAAGAATCATCCAGTAACTGCTTGAGGCAGATACAAACCCACAAGCAAACATTTGGTGGAATTTGGAAAACTCCATGGAGTAGGAACAGGAAAGGAAAGGGTTATTGTGATAAAGCATACATAATCAACTAATCTGTGCTCCTAGGGGCTAGCAGAAACCTAACATACAACCAGGGTTGCTGCCTGGTACTGACCTAGGCACTTTGCATAGATACAACAATTGTGTAGAATGGTCCTCTTGGGGGACTCCTAACAGGGAAAATGGAGGCTGTTTCTCACACTTTAACTCACTTTTCAGATGTTATTTCTCATTCTGATTACCTTGCCCAGGCTTAAAACTTGGAGAAGTGTTTAAGTATGTATCAACTTGATATGCCATGTTTTGTAGCTATTCATGGGCTATTTGCCCCTTTCTGCATTAAAGCAGAGGAGGAGTGGTTTGTGATGAGTCAGAGTGGATGGAGGGAGGGACTGAAAGTGGAGAAGTGAGGAGGCTGAGACTGGGATATAAAATAAATAAATAAATAAATTTGTTGTTTTAAAGTACAGCATCTTATATAATTTGGAAGTGGCAAACTCCCAATGTAAGCAGAAATCCAAGTCAGAAAATATGGAAAAGATAACACAGAATAACTCCAGCACAGCTACCTAAGAACAAATAACCACAGCCAGGCAGGAAGAGTCAGGTCCCATGTAATTACAATTATTACTCTTTAAATGCACTGGATATAGCCTCAGATAGGCCTTGAAAATTTTATTCCTAGAAAAAACACATAAGGGAGCATATGAGAGAGAGAGAGAGAGAGAGAGAGAGAGAGAGAGAGAGAGAGAGAGAGAGAGAGAGAGAGACATGCAGACAGAAGCAGAATAGTTATAAGTTAAAATTGGGTTGAGGACAGAACAATAATATAGACTCAAGGATCTCTTTTGAAGAAGAGAAAGGGGAATAGATAGGATAGATAAAGATAGATTGTTCTACCTACATATAAACAATTTTTAGTCAAATATATGGGCTAAGCTAAAGACAATTTGCACTGGCATAGATATTTGTATATTGATACCAGTGTGAAATCATTTTATAAGTTTAATTGAGATAATTTGTACATTGGTACAAAGTTTAATCTGAAATTGCTTTGTATAACCAAAGCAACTTGTACATCGATATAAAACTGAATCTGTAACTTTTATGTAAAATTGAATCTGTAATTGCTATATTTTATATATGCTTATACCTCTTTTTAAAATATTTGCACATTATTGTCATGTCCACTATACAATTTCAATCTCTATTTAACTATACTAGATATAATGTATGATTGTACTAGATATGATATATGCACAAGATGTTTTATATACCTCTGTTTGGATGATATATATGTATATACATGTCTAAAATACTGTGGCCACTTTACATGGTATATATACCCCGGCTAATGTTTGACAGTCATACTAAAAGTCATTGTTCAGAGATTATACACCCCTTATATAGGTAATCTAATTTTATAGTACAGGTTTTAATCCTTAGGACGATAAAGACTTCAGTCAACATTACTTAAGGTGCCATGACACAGTCATCTCAGATACAGGTTAGAATATCATAGATAGACAGGAGTCTTCAAACATTTCAGACTCAACGAATAGGGCATTTAATATTTGGAATTCGGCCGCGAGACACACGACGACTCCTGGTGTCATGCTCCTTTCCCAAGCTGGTGGTGAGCATCAAGGACACTCCTTTGGACTTTGTCCTTTTGGCAGAGAATAGCCAGTTGGGTAAAGAACTGCCCTTATCTTGATTGCTGACAGTACACACATGATGTTCAAGATGGATGAACAAGATGACTGATGGAGACTGACAAAACCTGCTGGAATGGATAAGACAGTCCCTCCTAAATTTCCCTGCTTGTGAAAAGATCTGTCAGATACCATAGGCCTGTAGCCAATATGATAGATGCTCCAATGGTGCACAAAACCTTATGTGATTGTCCAGGTAGCTGTGTTGGTGATGTCTCCCAAATTTTGGAAGCCACTACTTCCATGTGCTTCAGACTTTCAGGTGATACATTTTTCTTCTCAGGTCTTGAAAGGGTTGAAGAATAGGTATTTAAGCTTGCTACCCTATTATCCCTTAGCAAGGAACATTCAGGTGTTGGATTTTCACTCTGCCAGATGAACATTTTACAGTAATTTATGCACCCTACCATCTACCAATATTCTAGAAACATACGATGTACTTTATACCTGTCATGTTTTGGTTGTAGTTTGTACTTTATCATCTCCTAGATACTACCTCATAATAATTCCTATTGTATATAGTCTTAGTTTGGAACCATCTTAGTTAGACAAAAGGGGGAGTTTTGGTGGGAATCAGGTGTCAACTGATAGGTCCGAAGATGCTTACCCAGGGTCCCCGGCTCCTGAAGGGAGAGTGGCCAACCCTATTCACCCTTATAATTATTTCTCTGTTCACTACATACATTGAACAATTTTCTGATTTTTTTTATATAATACAAGACCACATTATGTAACACCTTTCATTTAATTTTCTCCAATCTTCTTGACATATTTCAGTTTGTCAATGATCTCTGGTTGTTTGTTCAATATCTTCGAGCAACTGTGAGTTCAGCTTAGATAAATATGTGGGTTTTCTTATTATGTCTTTGACCTCCCTGAATTCCAAAGTCTAGTTCTGGTTATCTGATTCATGAAAAATGTCCCCCAAAATACTCATTGGACTTGATTAAATTTTGGTCTAAGTTACATTTCTCTACACTGTAAAATAAGCAAAGAAATATTGGATTAATTAGGTCCCTTTAAAACACTCTTGATTTTTTTTATCAATTAAAGTTCAATATATCTCATAAACATTTCCCCGACTACCAATATCTCCTAACCTAGCTATTTATATTCAAAAAGTTAAGGCAGGCAAGAAGAGAAAACCATGGCAAACTTGGACAGCACTTTGCTTAAGATACGTGAATAATTATTTTACTCTTTATTATTTCCACATTCATTCAGTTGCACTTTTACCTCACCTCGGTAGGAAAAATATATACTTTTTTCTTAATATATGTCACAGAATATTAAAGGAATTGAAATCAAGTACCTGATTGAGATTAAATCACTTTAGGGCACAGGTGTCACCAGCCAAACTGTGTTCTTTTAGGAAAAATTTAGGAGATAGTGGCAATTTACCATACATGTGTATGTGTAAGAAAAGAGCCAATTGTATAAACACATGTTGACAAATTATAAATTAAAGTGTAAATAAAAGTAGATATCTAGAAAATGTAAGGAGAACTGAATTTCCTAAGGGAAATATATTGCTTGAGAATAGACCCAAACAGGCCTGTATTGTAAAGCTTACCTAGCTCATATTTTATCATATAACTCTGAAGCACACATAAATTTCATAATATCCTTTTAAAATCAGATATATGAAAGTACATGTGCATTGAGCACAAGCCTATGTAATTCAAGACTATCAGTAGGCAGACAGACCCACCCATGGTGTCTTTCTTAATATCCAGATGTTCTTCTTTTCAGACAGTATTAAAAGTCTTTAGGCTGATGAGTAGATCAGCAGGCAATCTGTCTTCCCATAAAGCCTAGCAACTTGTGTTCACCCACAGTATTATTCTGTTTGAAAGAAAAAATTATATTTCCCATGTTGTCCTCCAACCTCTACATGAAGGAGAAAATATATACAGACCAAAGAGTGTATGTGGAAGGGTGTTGGAATAAAAATATATCTCTATTTTTATTTATTTTATTAAGAGATTAATAAATACCCTTATTAAGGTGATCACAGTTCACTTGCTACACATTGTATATGTAATTTCTTTTGTCTGTGAAAAAATAACTTCATATTCTGGGTATGTCTCGAAAAGTCTATGTACAAAAATTAGAGTAGACAGACACAAAAATGCATACCTTTAATTCCAGCTCTGTCAGGGGTGGAGCTAAAGCAGAAAAATCTCAGTGAGTTCAAACCTGCACTGGTCTACATACTTAGGTCCAGACTAAATATGATTATGTAATGAGATTGCATTTCTACAATAATAACAATAATATAAACAACAACAATTAAATCCAAGATTATACCAAGAACCACAGATCTGACTGTACCATTGGCAATATAAATAAAAGTGTGATTTCTGATGAGTCATCCAAACATTGGCTGTGATTATCAGTGTCTCAATTACATGGCTAAATCACTGGGTGTGTTGACTATGAATGTGTATAACAATATGGACAAAGAAATCCTTTGACTGTCTTAAATAAACTCTACAATACTTATGACATTCTATGAAAATCTGTTCATGATTTCATGTAGTTGGAAATTTCTGTCCAGCCATAACTCCCAAATACCGAGTAGCTGTTCCCCAAATAATTGATTCAGAGCTTAATAATTTGGACCAGTGGTTCAAGCATATTGCTAACTAGCTCTTACTCTTAAATTAACTGAAAATTATCCATGCAGCTTAGTGCTTCTTTTAGTAAACATTCTCATTTGACTTCCTCTGCATCTGACAGATCGCTGTTTCTCTGCTCTTTCTATTTCAAAAATTCTATGACTCTGGTCATCCTGCCTGTACTTCCTGCCTGTCTACTTGCCAATCAGCATTTTATTAAAGTAATACACGTGACATGTCTTTATAGTGTACAGGAGCATTATCACATAGAACAACCCCATTTTTCTTTTCAAAACAGTAATACTAAATTAAATATCTTACGCTTAGCCTTTTTTTTTTTTTAAATCTTATTGATAGCAATACTCTGAATAAAGACAAACAGCCATAATCCTTTTGTTTAAATGTAGGCAAAGTTTTATAAACTATCATCTACTGATTATGGGAGACTCTAATTTTGGTGGGACCCTGAGAAAATGTAGAAATATGGCCATGTCCTGACTGTCATGTTCTGTGAGCGTGAATCATCTAACCCAAGAGCCTTGGAGCTGGTCTAGATGCTGAACTCAGACAAAACTACAACAGATGTCTCTGACACTTTGAATTATCTGGACTATGTGTTCCCATTGAACATTTTTCAGGGGTTTTCCCTTGATCAAACCATATTTTCTTTAACCTGGAGTAAATCCACAGCCTCTACATTTCTGTGGAAATAAAAGCAAAAGTTCTCTAAAGTAATTTATCTTTTTATTCAAAATTACAAGTTAAGATAGTTGGGTAAACTTAGCATTTATAATCAAATTTCTTTTAGCAGCTCTTGATTTTTCCTCTGTAGTCTAGAATTCAAATCAACATAATTACACATGGTATCTAGATTCTATATATTCCATCTGTATGAGTTTTTAAAAATTTTATTTTCATGATCTTTTTTCTTGTTCTTTTTTAAAATCCTACTTTTATTTTTAAGCACACTGTAAATCATTTGAAGATTTTTTTTCCAATCTGACTTAACTCTATTCTATCTTTTTCTGACTCCAAAGGCCTTTAATTTGCTAAACAGCATGATAGGATTAAAGTCTCACCTTTTGTAGCTAGCTCCATCCTGTTTCTTGGCTTTCTGGCATAGGTCCTAGCAGGAGCCACATTTACCACACCATCTCTGGAGTTATTTGGTCCACATTACTATTAGGCAGAGCACCACAACCTCCTTGTCATGAACCCTATCTAAGTTTTTAGTACCAGAGCCTCTTTAAAGAGCCATAAGTTTTTTGCTACTAAGGCTGAGCCAAGAAGCCTTTCTTTACTTTTAAATTAATATTATTTTTTAATTATTCAATTAAGTATTTTTTCATGTACACCACCACTTGTGCTCTCTTGCCTCTTCCCAGTTCCTCCAAGTCATCCCTCAGCCTTCCCCCACCCCAACCCCATCTTTTCCAAAGGAAGGCAAGGAGCCAAGGTGGGTTAGTTCAGTCTGGTGTTTCCAGTTGAGGTGGGTTAGAGTCAATCATCTTAGTATTAAGGCTGAGTTAGGTGTTCCTCTGTAGGGAATGGGCTCCCAGATGTCAGTTCATGCACAGGAACTTAGTCTGATCCTACTCCAAGAGGCTCCACAAACTGCCCATGCCATTCAATAGTCACCTACCTTTGGAGGGTTTAGTTCCTTTCCATGAAAGTTCCTCAGTGGTTGTTTCTGATTTAGTGAGCTCCCAATAGCTCCAGCCAGTTGTCTCTGTGAATCTCAAAGGCTTTTTCAATTGCTTTTTAGAAACATCCTAGGATGTCATTTTCTACAGTATCTTTGACCTATTCACATACATTACTCAAGAGAATATATAAACAGAGTACAAATTCATAGATATCCACCTGCATTTGTCCTTTGAGAAAGGAGTAAATTTAAATAAAATAGTGAATGGAAGTTCATGCTACTGCCTAAAAATTTGTATATTATACAAATTATAATTTCATTGAAATTTGTTATAATTTTACTATTGAAATCCATGAAATCTCTTTAGTATATAAATAATTGTATAAGATAAAAATTACTGTGGGGGTCTCTGTTATCACTACAACAAGCAGAGTAACAATTCACATGAAAGCAGAAGGAAATCCAGTTAAACATAACTCAGTACCTTGTGTTGAATCAAAATTTAGAGTGACAGGGAGTGGTATTTTTTATGCATATTTTAGTATAATACAATAATATAATCCAACAGCTGTACCGAAAATATGCAATGGAAAAAAAAGATAGTATCTTTAACCAATGGTGCTAGTGTAAGTGGATGGTGGTAAGTAGAGGAATGCTACTTCATCTATATTTATCACCTTGCGTAAAACTGAAGCCCAAGGGGATCAAAAACCTCAACATAAACCCAGTTATACTGAACTGGATAGAAAAAAGTGAGAAAAACCCATGAATGAATTGGCAAAGGAAACCACTTCCTAAATATAACACAGCTACTTTGGAAATTAGTATGGTGGTTCCTCAGAAAACTGGGACTCAATCTACCTAATGATCAAGGAACCCCACTACTAGGCATATCCCAAAAATGCACATTCTTACCCTGAGGACATTAGCTCAACTATGTTCATAGAAGAATTAGTTATAACAGCCCACACCTGGAAACAACCTAGATGCCCTTCAAATCAAGAGTAGATTATAAAATTGTGGTACAATTACAAAATGGAGTGCTACTTACTGGTAAAAAATATGACAACCTGACATTTTCAGGCAAATGGCTGGATCTTAAGATATCATCCTAAGTGGGTTAATACAGACCCAGAAAGACAGACATGGTATGTACGCACTCATAAGTAGATTTTAGACATAAAACAAATTTAATCAGGCCACATTCCACATTTTCCAGAGCATCTAGGTAACAGGAAGAAGTTTAGATCTCCAAAGATTTCCATGGGAAGAGGAAAGAGAGAAGATTTCCTGAGGAATTTGGGTGAGGGAGCAAGGTGAGGTGGAAAGAGAACCTGGGAGAATGGGATGGGTAAGAAAGCAACAGAGAGGGAGAACAAAATTTCTTGATAGAGAACCCCTAGGTGGGCTTAGAAAAAAGCCTGGCACTAGGAAAAATACCCAAGAGTTCACAAGAGGACCATGTCTAGAGCTCCAAGCAATAGTAGAAAGGGTGCCTAACAGTCCTTATCCTATAACCAAATGAATGACAACCCTAATTTTAGTTATAGAACCTCCATGTTACAAATGATGAAGGCAGAAGCAGAGATACTTAGATAAGCACTGGGTTGAACTCCTATTCCAAATGAAGATAGGGAAGAGAGAGTATAAAACCTTATAGATGCAGAGAATGTGATAAGTCCTTTCTTCAGTTGTCAGCACTTAAAAGCCATTACATTGTTCATACTGGAGAGAAGCCTTACAAATGTCAGGAATGTGGCAAATCTTTTGCCCACTATTCCACTTTCAGGAGACATAAGAAAATCCATACTGCTGAGGAACTTTATAGTTGTCAAGAATGTGGCAAGGTGTTTTATCAGTTGTTATACCTTAAAAGCCATTACAGAACCCATGTTGGTGAGAAGCCTTACAAATGCAATGAATGTGGTAGATCCTTTATTCACTGTTTTAATTTTAGAAAGCATCAGAAAGTACATTCTGTAGAGAAGCTATACAGGTGCAAAGAATGTGGGAAGTCTTTCCTTGAGCTGTCACATCTTAAAAGGCATTACAGAACCCATACTGGAGAGAAGCCTTATAAATGTGAAGTATGTGACAAATCCTTTACCATGAACTCAATTCTGAAAACACATCATAAAATTCATTCTGGAGAGAAGCCTTACAAATGCAAAGACTGTGACAAATCCTTTACCCAGCATTCAAATTTTAGAAGGCATCAGAGAGTTCATACTGGAGAGAAGCCTTACAAGTGTCAGAATTGTGACAAATATTTTACCCGGTTATCAACTCTTAGAAGACATCAGAAAATTCATGCTGGAAGTAAAAATACCATTGTAAATAAGGCGGCATAGTTTTTATCCTGATCTTTAGCTTTTCAAGCCACAGCAGGACACATAGTTAAAACAAACACAGAAACAAACAAACAATCAAACAAACAAACAAAACAAAACAAAACATTTTGAAACCCTTTAATGAAGGTTGAAATCTTAGAAAATATCACAAGAATTTATACTGAGGAAAATTCTTGCAGGTGTAACTGTGGACATATTATTAAGAAAAACATTTTTGATTTTGTAGTCCGATATCAGAAGTAGATACAATGAGGGCAAAAATGTATGTAACTAAGAAATGTGACCAAGCTTTTTATTTTTTGTACCAGTTTTATTACATATCAGAAAGCCTGTACTGAAGAGAAACCATATAAAATGTATATACCAGTGTGCTATCTTCATTTCTTCAGTAGAAATTTCATAGATTACAAAACCCTCAAAATAAAGTTTGTCAAATCTTCGTTTCTAAGGCTAAAAATGTAGATACATTAGAAAATTCACCCTGAGAGTAACCTGAGTTTAGCTTTTATGCTACCTTCAAAATAGTCATTCTGGAATAAAATGCTTCAAATATCAAGAGTGGGAAGCCTTGACGGAGACATGTGAATGTAAACAACACATTCTCATGAATAGTACTCTGAAGTCATCAAGAATGTGCAGGGAAGTCACTTTTTAGTACTCAACATTGGGGAGGTATTAATCCTGCTTTAAAGTGCAATTAGAAGTGATATTAGAAAGATCAAGGCATAAAGATTCATAGGTGTAAAGACCAGTGTACTATACTGAACAAAACAATGAATACATGAATTCATCATGGATTTCAGTGGGAGTGGATTCTTATATTTGCGCAAATGAAAAAATACTGTTTGGACACTTATTTATTTTTTTGTACTGCCAATATTGGAATTTATTGAATAAGAACACAGTAGGTATTTCACAGTTTGTTGAAATGTAAATACGTGTGGTCTTGCTTGCAAATGATTATTTGATAATTTGTATTAACTGCTGCTTATCAAGCCCGACTGTAAGATACAGAGAAGTTATGGAGTTAGTGACTGGCCCCTGACTCCCTGAGACACCAGTCAGCTGGGGAGAATTCTTTAATGCCAGTTTCAGATTTGCATGGTAAACAACGCTCCATGCCTTCTTCCAGCTCACATATTCTTGCTACCTGCCCCTCAGTGGTCTCAGAGCCTTGGAGGGTGAATTAGTCAGGGTTCTCTAGAGCGATGCTTCTCAATCTTCCTACAGTTCCTCATATGGTGGTGATCTCCAACAATAAATTATTTTCATTGCTACTCATAACTAAATTTTCTATTGTTATGAATTATAATGCAAATATCTGTGCTTTCCAATGGTGTCAAAGGGGTACCAACCACTGCTCTAGAAGACCAGAACTGTTAGAGTGAATATAGATATATTTTTAAAAAGACTTGTTAGAGTAGAGTACAGGCTGTGTGGCTAGTTCCAAAATGGTTGTCTCTTGATGTAAAGTCTAAGATCCAACAGTTGTTCAGTCCATGAGGCTAAATGTCTCAGTTGGTCTTCATTTGGTCATTGGAATCCTGAAGAATAGGGTTGTTTTTTTCTTTTTTAAGTCTTTTTAAAAAATTGACAGTAGATTTTCTTCCTAGCATATGTTATGACTAGAGTTCTCCTGCCTGCAGTTCCTCTAGGATCTCCCCACTTTTCATCCACTGAAATCAAAACCTCCTTTCCTCTATCATCAGAATATATGCATCTAGTGTTGTAATGGCGTTTCTTGGTCCTGGGCAGCCAGAGGTCCAGATCCACAGACCTGCAGTGCTAGACCCCTTAGCCGCCTGCAACTGCTCAGGCCCCCACAAATGTCTCAGAGGCTTCTATTAACTTCATCCTGTTTGGCCTATGGCTCAGGCACATTGCTAGCTAGCGCTTACATCTTAAATGAACCCATTTCTATTAATCTGTCCGCCCTGTGGCCCGTGGCTCACCTGTGTTCCTTACATGTTGCTCTTTTGGGCTTAGGGCTTGGTCTGTCTTTGACTGCGCCCTGCTTCTCCTACCTATGCTGTGATTTTCCCTCCTACTTTTTCTATGGTGTTTGTCATGGGCCAAAACAGCTCCTTTATTTAAAGATTAATATTCACAGCATACAGAAATTTATTCCAATATCAATCTAGAATGATAATAATAATAAACCAGAATAGGAAAAGTAGTATATTCTAATACCAGGGAAGGAGTGCTTCTGCAGCAGGATAGATGAACCAATTAGAGAAGGGGCAAACATCAAAAAGAAAAGGATTCCTTATCCCATGTCTATAGAGCTGCCACCGGAAGTTGTGGCTCAGATTGAGGGTGGGCCTTTCTACCTCGAATGATCTTATCAGAAGTCCCCTCAATGTTTTGTTCAACTGTTTGGGTTATTATTGACTCCAGGTATAGTCTGTTGACAACCTAGATTAGCTGTCAGGATCTATGACTTCTAACTTGTGTTCCTTTACTTAACTCCCTGTTTCTAGAGCATTGTTGATGGTGAGTACAGTTACTTCATTTTTCTTAAAAGTCAAGTGAGAGAAAGGAGAAACAGCAGTATCCAAAAAAAAAAAAAAAAAAAAAAACTCTTAATAGCTTTTATGACCTTTGATTTCAAACACAATATTTGGAAGCAGCTTTGTCAGTATATTATGTAAATTAAAGCTGTCATAGTTGTGTGGTGTCCTAAGTGGGGCCCTCAAATCTGTTGGCCACAGGTTTTGTCTAAGTTTGTAGTTGTAGATGTGAATTTCCTTTGTGGTGCAGGTTTTATTCTAATCAGACAGCTGGTTCTCTTTATATCAGCCTAACCACTATTACACTAGGCTACACAGCTTCTCTGACCCTTTTATCACGATACATGCAAATCCATACCTGAGTAGGACTTTTTGCTATAATCCTTCCCAGAAATGTTAGTAGCATCCCCTGGCAGTGTCTAGTTTTGGAATGCAATCAGCATCAATGACAAATGTCTCTATTCCTCTAGGGGCCACTTTAGCCTGCTTTGCCAAGGTCTCCTTGGGAGATGTTCCCTGCACAGCAGTAGGATTTTACATAGACTTGGGGCATCTGACAGCTCTTGCTTTTATTCTCACAAAGTATACTTGTTAACTTTTATGATTTCTTATTCTTAGCTCTTTAGATACACTTGTCCATCTTTCTAATGAGTCTCTAAATCTAAAAATCACTCACAGGTTACTATTCTATTTTCATATATAACATATATAACATAGTACGTACTAACTCATAAGTAAATATTATGTGGAAAATAAAAAATAATTATATTATAATCTATAGAATGAGAGAGACTAAGTAACAAGAATGGTTCATGGGGAAACTCAGATGTCCCTGGGAAGGAGAAATATAAAAGTTTTTATGAATGGGCTTGAAGGAACATAGTAATGGGCATAGGCATGATTGGGTTGTAGGGAAAAGGGGGGAGGTTTGTGAGGGGAACTTCTGGAAGTGAATATTTTGTGGTTGGGTGGAAACCTGATGCAGGGTATCTCCAAGGTGTCTATGAGGAGGACCCCACTTTAGAATCTTAGGAATAGCATATAAGTTGTCTGAACTGACCATCTCCTGTGACTAGAATGCCTGGGTCAATTTTTATCAGAGAAGAATCATCCAGTAACTGATTGAGGCAGATACCAGCCCACAAGCAAATATTAGGTGAAATTTGGAAAACTCCATGGAGTAGGAACAGGAAAGGAAAGGGTTATTGTGATAAAGCTTACATAATCAACTAATCTGTGCTCCTAGGGGCTAGCAGAAACCGAACATACAACCAGGGATGCTGCATGGTACTGACCTAGGCACTTTGCATAGATAAAACACTTGTGTAGAATGGTCCTCTTGTGGGACTCCTAACAAGGAAAACGGAGGCTGTTTCTCACACTTTAACTCACTTTTCAGATGCTATTTTTCATACTAATTACTTTGCCCAGGCTTAAAACTTGGAGAAATGTTTAAGCATATATCAACTTGATATCCCATGTTTTGTGGATACTCATGGGCTATTTGCCCCTTTCTGCATTAAAGCAGAGGAGGAGTGGTTTGTGATGAGTCAGAGTGGATGGAGGGAGGGACTGAAAGGGGAGAAGTGTGAAGGCTGAGACTGGGATATAAAATAAATAAATGAATAAATTTGTTGATTTAATGTACAGCATCTTATATAATTTGGAAGTGGCAAACACCCAATGTAAGCAGAAAGCCAAGTCAGAAAATATGGAAAATATAACACTGAATAACTCCAGCACAGCTACCTAAGAACAAATAACCACAGCCAGGCAGGAAGAGTCAGGTCCCATGTAATTACAATTATTACTCTTTAAATGCACTGGATATAGCCTCTGATGGCCTTGAAATTTTATTCCCAGACAAAAAACATAAGGGAGCGTATGAGAGAGAGAGAGAGAAAGAGACAGGCAGACAGACAGACAGAAGCAGAAATAGAGAAATCAAGAACCTGGTGCACACCAATCAATGATTGTTTTTAGAAAATAGATTATTCAAAAATGGCTGCAAGATAGCTCTCTATGATTATCCTTCAGGTCACATTTCTAATAAGAATTCCAGATGAGTTACCCAGTATTCTGAGAATGGTTATAGATGTGTATAGTCAGTCCATTAGGATCTAACCATTGTTTTAGCTTTTACAGGATCCCAAAGCGATGACTTCGCCCTTAAGTCAGCAGGAAGCAACCTTATGAAAGACTATGCCTCCTTTCCCAATAAGTTTTGTGCTCTCAAGGTTGTCTGTATCATTGTTATGATAGAATAGTTATGTTAAAATTGGTTTGAGGACAGAACAATAATATAGCCTCAAGGATCTCTCCATTTAACTATACTAGATATAATGTATGATTGCACTAGTTATGATATATGCACAAGATGTTTTATATACCTCTGTTTAGATGATATGTATGTATATACATGTCTAAAATACTGTGTCCACTTTCTATAGTATATATACCCCTGGCTAATATTTGACAGTCATACTAAAATTCATTGTTCAGAGATTATACACCCCTTATATAGGTAATCTAATTTTATAGTACAGGTTTTAATCCTTAGGACAATAAAAACTGCAGTTAACATTACTTAAGGTGCCATATCACAATCATCTCAGATACAGGTTATAATATCATAGATAGACAGGAGTCTTCAACCATTTCATAGTCTCAGAGAATATGGCATTTAACATTTGGAATTCGGCCTTGAGAGACACAGAACGACTCCTGGTGTCACTGCTCCTTTCCAGAGATGGTGTTGAGCATCAAGAACACTCCTTTGGAGCTCGTTCTTTTGGCAGAGAATAGCCGGTTGGGTAAAGAACTGCCCTTACCTTGATTGCTGACAGTACACACATGATGTTCAAGCTGGAAGAACAAGATGACAGATGGAGACTGACAAAACCTGCCTGGACAGGATAAGACTGTCCCTGCTAAATTTCCCTGCTTGTGAAAAGATCTGTCAGATACCATAGGCCTGTATCCAATATGATGGATGCTCCAATGGTGCACAAAACCATAGGTGATTGTCCAGGTAGCTGAGTCACTGTCCTATCCCAAATTTTGGAAGCCACTACTTCCATGTACTTCTGACT
Organism: Phyllotis vaccarum; assembly: GCA_033318265.1. Lineage (NCBI taxonomy): Eukaryota > Metazoa > Chordata > Mammalia > Rodentia > Cricetidae > Phyllotis > Phyllotis vaccarum. Next base: position 145,509,248 of record JARWLC010000003.1, on the reverse strand, counting down.
TTTAGGTGATACATTTTCCTTTTTAGGTCTGAAAGTGTTGAGGAATAGGTATTTAAGCTTACTACCCTATTATCCCTTAGCAAGGAACATTCAGGTGTTGGATTTTCACTTTCCCAGATGAACATTTTGAAGTAATTTATGCACCCTAACATCCACCAATATTCTAGAAATATATGATTTACTTTATATCTGTCAGGTTTTGGTTGTAGTTTGTACTTTATCCTCTCCTAGATACTACCTCATAATAATTCCTATTGTATATAGTCTTAGTTTGGAACCTTCTTAGTTAGACAAACGGGGGAGTTGTGGTGGGAATCAGGTGTCAACTGATAGATCTGAAGAAGCTTACCCAGGGTCCCGGGCTCCTGAAGGGGGAGTGGCCAACCCCATTCACCCTTATAATTATTTCTCTGTTCACTACATACATTGAATAATTATCTGATTTTTTTTATATAATCCAAGACCACATTATGTAACACCTTTCATTTAATTTTCTCTAATCTTCTTGACATATTTCAGTTTTTCAATGATCCCTGGTTGTTTGTTCAATCTCTTCAAGCAACTGTGAGTTCAGCTTAGATAAATCTGTGGGTTTTCTTGTTATGTCTTTGACCTCCCTGGATTCCTGATTGAGTTCACCCACAGTATTATTATGTTTGAAAGAAAAAAATTTATTTCCCATGTTGTCTGCCAACCTCTACATGAAGGAGAAAATATATACATACCAAAGGGTGTATGTGGGAGGGGTTTGAAATAAAAATAGATCTCTATTTTTATTTATTTTATTAAGAGATTAATAAATACCCTTATTAAGGTGATCACAGTTCACTTGCTACACATTGTATATGTAATTTCTTTTGTCTGTGAAAAAATAACTTCATATTCTGGGTATGGTCTTGAAAAGTTTATGTACAAAAAGTAGAGTAGACAGACACAAAACTGCATACCTTTAATTCCAGCTCTGTCAGGGGTGGAGCTAAACAGAAAAATCTCAGTGAGTTCAAACCTGCACTGGTCTACATAATTTGCTCCAGACTAAATATGATTATGTAATGAGATTGCATTTCTACAATAATAACGATAATAAAAACAACAACAATTAAATCCAAGATTATACCACAAACTGCAGATCTCACTGTGACCATTGGCAATCTAAATAAAGGTGTGATTTCTGATGAGTCATCCAAACATTGGCTGTGATTATCAGTGTCTCAATTACATGGCCAAATCATTGGGTGTGTTGACTATGAATGTGTATAACAATACGGACAAAGAAATCCTTTGACTGTCTTAATTAAACTCTACAATACTGATGACATTCTATGAAAATCTGTTCATGATTTCATGTAGTTGGAAATTTCTGTCCAGCCACAACTCCCAAATACCCAGTAGCTGTTTCCCAAATAATTGATTCAGAGCTTAATAATTTGGACCAGTGGTTCAAGCATATTGCTAACTAGCTCTTACTCTTAAATTAACTGAAAATTATCCATGCAGCTTATTGCTTCTTTTAGTAAACATTCTCATTTGACTTCCTCTGCATCTGACAGATCCCTGTTTCTCTGCTCTTTCTATTCCAAAAATTCTATGACTCTGGTCATCCTGCCTGTACTTCCTGCCTGTCTACTTGCCAATCAGCATTTTATTAAACTAATACGTGACATGTCTTTATAGTGTAGAGGAGCATTATCACATTGAATAACCCCATTTTTCTTTTCAAAACAGTAACTCTAAATTAAATATCTTACGCTTAGCCTTTTTTTTAAACCTTATTGATACCAATACTTTAAATAAAGACAAACAGCCATAATCCTTTTGTTTAAATGTAGGCCAAGTTTTATTAACTATCATCTACTGATGAGGGGAGACTCTAATTTTGGGGGGACCCTGAGAAAATTTAGATATATGGCCATGTCCTGACTGTCATGTTCTGTGAGCGTGAATCATCTAAGCCAAGAGCCTTAGAGCTGGTCTAGATGCAGAACTCAGACAAAACTACAACAGATATCTCTGACACTTTGAATTATCTGGACTATCTGTTCCCACTGAACATTTTTCAGGGGTTTTCCCTTGATCAAACCTTATTTTCTTTAACCTGGAGTTATGTCACAGCCTCTACATTTCTGTGGAAATAAAAGCAAAACTTCTCTAAAGCAATTTCTCTATTTATTCAAAATTTCATGTCAAGATAGTTGGGTAAACTTAACATTTATAATCAAATGTCTTTTAGCAGCTCTTGAGTTTTCCTCTGTAGTCAAGAATTCAAATCAACATAATAACACATGGTATCTAGACTCTATATATTCCATGTATATGAGCTTTTAAAAATTTAATTTTCATTTTTTTTTCTTGTTCTCTTTTTTAAATCCTACTTTTATTTTTAAGCACACTGTAAATCATTTGAAGTTTTTTTTCCAATCTGACTTAACTCTATTCTATTTTTTTCTGACTCCAAAGGCCTTTAATTTGCTAAACAGCATGATAGGATTAAAGCCTCACCTTTTGTAGCTAGCTCCATCCTGTTTCTTGGCTTTCTGGCATAGGTCCTAGCAGGAACCACACTTACCACACCATCTCTGGAGTTATAGGGTACACATTACTACTAGGCAGAGCACCACAACCTCCTTGTCATGAACCCTATCTAAGTTTTGGTACCAGGGCCTCTTAAAAGAGCCATAAATTTTTGCTACTAACACTGAGCCAAGAAGCCTTTCTTTACTTTTAAATTAGTATTATTTTTTATTTATTTAATTAAGTATTTTTCCTTGTACACCACCACTTGCCTTTTGTGGGATTCAGGTGTCAGCTGATAAGGTCAAAAGACACTTATACAGGGCACCGGGCCCCTGAAGGGGGCGGGGAAAGCCCATTGAAAAGGGGCTTCTGGAACACAAGACACTCTCTTCCTGGTTCCTGGATGATTGGGGATAGGATGGACTCCACCGTCTGTCCATCACTCCTTCACCATTCCAGACTCCAGTCCCTGTTCAGGTGCTACTGTAATCTGTTAACTGTACCATGAGTTCCGATTTATATTTTAATAAATATCTATCTGGTACTGGTGCCTTTTAAGTAAACCCCGCCTACACTTGCCCTCTCTTGCCTCCTACCAGTTCCTCCACATCATCCCTCAGCCTTCCCCCACCCCAACCTCATCCTTTCCCAAAGGAAGGCAAGGAGCCAAGGTGGGTTAGTTCAGTCTGGTGTTTCCAGTTGAGGTGGGTTAGAGTCAATCATCTCAGTATTAAGGCTGAGTTAGGTGTTCCTCTGTAGGGAATGGGCTCCCAGATGTCAGTTCATGCACAGGAACTTAGTCTGATCCTTCTCCAAGAGGCTCCACAAACTGCCCATGCCATTCAATAGTCATCTACCTTTGGAGGGTTTAGTTCCTTTCCATGAAAGTTCCTCAGTGGTTGTTTCTGATTTAGTGAGCTCCCAATAGCTCCAGCCAGTTGTCTCTGTGAATCTCAATGGCTTTTTCAATTGCTTTTTAGAAATATCTTAGGATGTCATTTTCTAAATTATCTTTGACCTATCCACATACATTACTCAAGAGAATACAAAAACAGAGTACAAATTCATAGATAGCCACCTGCATTTGTCTTTTGAGAAAGGAGTAAATTTAAATAAAATAGTGAATGGAAGTTCATGCTACTGCCTAAAAATTTGTATATTATACAAATTATAATTTCATTGAAATTTGTTATAATTTTACGATTGAAAGCTAGGAAATCTCTTTGGCATATAAATAATTCTATAAGATAAAAATTACTGTGGGGGTTTCTGTTATCACTAAAACAAGCAGAGTAACAATTCACATGAGAGCAGAAGGAAATCCAGTTAAACATAACTCAGTACCTTGTGTTGAATCAAAATTTAGAGTGCGAGTGAGTGGTATTTTTTATGCATATTTTAGTATAATACAATTTTGGAAACAACCCTCCTGTTCACAAACTGGCATAATGACATTAAATCTTTTTAATGTAGATATCACTTCTTCTGTGAATATAGGTTGTATAGATAAGCTACCTGTGTTTTCTTAAAGGTTTGGGGAAGAAGCTGGTGTGGTCTTGATCATAAAGATGGCAAAGAAATCATTCAGACATTAGCCATTGCAAGTATTGACTCTGAGATCTTGAATAAGACTCTGGCCATACAGTTAGTTAAAAGGTCACCTAGGGTATTAAGTTTATTGAGTTCTGCTTGTGTGAGTCTAGGAATGTCAGGTTCTATGGACAGTGCAAAGATCACTTAGACCATTAGGTGCCCCATTCTCAGCCTTGTGGGTCAGAAAAGAGTATATAATGTTTTCCTTTAAAAGACAACCTTACCAAGAACAGTCTACAGATTCAATGCGATCCCCATCCAATCCAAACACAACTTTCACACACCTTGAAAAAACAATACTTAAATTCGTGTGAAAAACAAAGAACTCAGGATTGTCAAAACATCCTGTTCAATAACAGAATATTAGGAAACCATACTATCCCTGACTTCAAGCTATACTATAGAACCACAGTAATAAAAAACACCTTGATACTGGCATAAAAACAGACTTGTAGATCTTGAATTGTAGAACCCAAAATTAATACACACACTATGAACACAAACTTTCCAACAGATGCACTGAAAATATACAATGGAAAAAAAGATAGTATCTTTAACCAAAGATACTAGTGTAACTGGATGATGGTAAGTAGAGGAATGCTACTTCATCTATATTTATCACCTTGCATAAAACTGAAGCCCAAGGGAATCAAAAACGTCAACATAAACCCAGTTACACTGAATTGGATAGAAAAAAGTGAGAAAAACCCATGAATGAATTGGCAAAGGAAACCCCTTCCTAAATATAACACAGCTACTTTGGAAATTAGTATGGTGGTTCCTCAGAAAACTGGGACTCAATCTACCTAATGATCAAGTAACACCGCTACTAGGCATATCCCAAAATGCACATTCTTACCCCGAGGACATTAGCTCAACTATGTTCATAGAAGCGTTAGTTATAACAGCCCAAACCTGGAAACAACCTAGATGCCCTTCAAATCAAGAGTAGATTATAAAATTGTGGGACATTTACAAATGGAGTGCTACTTACCAGCAAAAAATATGGCAACCTGACATTTTCAGGCAAATGGCTGGATCTTAAGATACCATCCTAAGTGAGTTAATACAGACCCAGAAAGACAGACATGGTATGTAGTCACTCATAAGTTGATTTTAGACATAAAAGAAATTATAATCAGGCTACATTCCACAATTTCCAGAGCAGCTAGGTAACAGGAAGAACTTTAGATCTCCAAAGATCCCCATGGGAGGAGAAAAGAGAGATTTCCTGAGTAAATTGGGTGAGGGAGCAAGGTGAGGTGGCAAGAGAACATGGGAGAATGGGATGGGTAAGAAAGCAACAGAGAGGGAGAACAAAATTTCTTGATAGAGAAACCCTAGGTGGGCATAGAAAAAAGCCTGGCACTAGGAAAAATACCCAAGAATTTACAAGAGGACCCTGTCTAGAGCTCCAAGAAATAGTAGAGAGGGTGCCTAATAGTCCTTATCCTATAACCAAATGAAGGACAACCCTAATTTTAGTTATAGAACCTCCATGTTACAACTGATGAAGGCAGAAGCAGAGATACTTAGATAAGCACTGGGTTGAGCTCCTATTCCAAAGGAAGATAGGGAAGAGAGAGTATATAAGCAAAGGTATCATGATCATGATGAGGAGACCCACAGAGATGGCTCACCCAAGCTCTTGGGAGCTCACTGACTCTGAAATAACAGCTGAGGAGCCTTCATGAAAAGGAACTAAACCTTCTGAATGTAGATGACAGTCAAAGGGAATGGGAAGTTTGTGGAGCCTCTTCAAGTCTTGTGCATGCACTGGCTTCTTGGAGCCCATCCCCTATTGATGAACACCTTAACCAGCCTTGATATTGTGGGAAGGGACTCAGTCCTATACTAACTGTTTATGTCAGTTCAAACTGGCTCACTTTAAGAATCCTTACCCTCCCTTGGGGAATGGATAGAAAATGGTGTGGGGTAGTCTGAGGAAGAATTGAGAGTAGGGGAGGGAGGGATAGCAGTGGGAAAGAAAAACTTTTTAAAATTAAAAAACCCCAAACACCAAAACAAACAACAATAATAATATCATTGAATATGAGAAAAAAATGTGCTGGATTATCTCATTTTACTTTCTATCAATGAAGTCATGTAGTAACATTCATATTGCATCATCAATTATATGAATAGCTTTAATAAAATGAAATTTACTACAAGACAAACGTGCCTATTTAACAATTCTGGTTTTCTTAGTGCTATCTGTGAGAGCAAGCACATTTATATGTAGTGGATTTATGATGTTTCATTGTAAATAATAATCCCACCTAAGAGTTTAATAATAGAATGTTCTCATTGGCCAAAGGCAGACAGGAAGTATGGGTGGGACTACCAGAGCAAGAAAACTCTGGGAACAGGAAGAACAGAGTAGAAATGTGACAGAGACTCCAAAGTTGCAGGACAAGCCAGAAGAAGCAGAGGACAACAATGCTGCTCTGAGAAAGGTACTGAGCTACATGGCTGAACAGGATAAGAATCATGGGTGAGCTTAAGGGTAAAGAGTTAGCAAGTTATATGCCTGGGCCTTAGGCTGATGAGCCTAAAATTAATATAAGCATTTCTGTGTCTCTGTGGTTCGGTGGGTCTAAACCTTGAGGCTAGGCACAGAAGCTCAGGCCAGAAACCTCTGACTACATTTATGCTTCCTCTGAATTACAGTTCTATCTTCCCTATAAATACTTCTACATAACCAAATCTATATTCTTCATTTTTTGTTACTATTTGTTACCACATGCATGGAAGTACACACACGTGTACACACACACACACACACACACACACACAAACACACACACACACACACACTATTTTCTGGGGAAGACTGCCTCTACCACTCCACTTTATTCATCACCTACAGTTCTTTGAATAGTTTTGTAGTCTTATAAGTTTTTTATTAAGCAAATTGGCATGAACATTGATGGTACATATATACCTTACATGGACTTAAACAAACATGATGAAAACATGGGTGCACTTTGTTTTTACTGGTATAATGTCCATGGACAGCTGATGTTAATGGTCACTAAGTAGCCAATTCTTAGAACAAAAAGATGTAAAATAATGCTAAAATTTTTAACAGTTTATTGTTTAGACATAGAAGAAATATATTTGAAATTAAAAACAAAGTGCAAAAGGGTCTACTCTCATCTACTAGTATTGCATTAATGTTTACAATAAATATTACTTAAACAGTGATCATATTACCCAAAAACAACATGACATAACAGTAAAACATTCTTAAGTATCTGGAATAGTTTTGACTTGGTGTGATTTTATAGCATTATTCTTTAATTAGGTTAACAAAGCTTTATTGCATAAGCCATTCCTAGTAGGAATCTTTTGTTACTAATTATATATAATGTTTATATGAATGTCTCTATAACATTTTATCATAAATAGTTAATTTTCCAACAAATCATGTATGTCTATTAAGTTCATGTATAGATACAGTTTCTAAATTTATAGCAAATACATGCTTCCTGAAAGGGGATTTTCTTGTATTTACTAAGCTTGAAAACTGCGGACTTTAAAGTGTGCAAAATCATTATCTTTGTATGAAGTATGAAGATTACGACATATAATTACTTTGAGACATCATAAAAAATTTACAAAGATTTCCATTATATTAATTTTCTGTTGGATTCTAATATTAGAGCATCTGGTAAATCATTTTTGACATTATTAACATTTGTAAATTTAGTCATAAGAATTGATTCTATGGTGAGCCTAAAGATTTGGGTTACAAGTAAAGAACTTGGCACATTCTTTACTTCTGATAGATGTATCAAGAGATGGATACTGCTGTAGGCTTTAAGATTTGAGTCATGGGTAAAGAACTTCCCACATTCTTTCCATCTATAACATCTGTTACTAGTGTGAATGCTGTGATGATCATGAAGATGTGAGACCTAGTTAAAAAACTTTCCACATTCTTTATGTTTGTAAACATTTCTTTTGTTTGGATTCTATGGTGAGCATAAAGAGTTGGGTTATGAGTAAAAGATTTGCCACATTCTTTACATTGGTGAGGTTACTCACTAGTATGGATTCTACAATGGACATAAAGATGTGAGACCTAGGTAAAGGACTTGCCACATTATTTACATTTGTAAGGGTTGTCACTAGTATAGATTCTGTGATGAGCTTGAAGAGTTGACTTTCCGGAAAAGGACTTGCCACATTCTTTACATTTGTAAGGTTTGTCACCAGTATGAATTCTGTGATGCCTTTGAAGAGTTGAGTTTTGGGTAAAGGACTTGCCACATTCTTTACATTTGTACGGTTTGTCACCAGTATGCATTCTGTGATGCTTTTGCAGAGTTGAGTTTAGGGTAAAGGACTTGCCACATTCTTTACATTTGTAAGGTTTGTTACCAGTATGGATTTTCTGATGGACATAAAGATTTGAGACTCTGGTAAAGGACTTGCCACATTCTTTACATTTGTAAGGTTTTTCACCAGTATGGATTCTATGGTGATCTTTAAGATTTGAGTTTTGGGAAAAGGACTTGCCACATTCTTTACATTTGTAAGGTTTGTTACCAGAATGGAATCTGTGATGAACTTGAAGAGTTGAGTTTAGGCTAAAAGACTTGCCACATTCTTTACATTTGTAAGGTTTGTCACCAGTATGGATTCTGTGATGCTTCTGAAGAGTTGAGTTTAGGGTAAAGGACTTGCCACATTCTTTACATATGTAAGATTTGTTACCAGTATGGATTCTGTGATGAGCTTGAAGAGTTGAGTTTTGGGTAAAGGACTTGCCACATTCTTTACATTTGTACGGTTTGTCACCAGTATGGATTTTCTGATGGACATAAAGATTTGAGACTCTGGTAAAGGACTTGCCACATTCTTTACATTTGTAAGGTTTTTCACCAGTATGGATTCTATGGTGAACTTTAAGATTTGAGTTTTGGGAAAAGGACTTGCCACATTCTTCACATTTGTAAGGTTTGTCACCAGTATGGATTCTATGGTGAACTTTAAGACTTGAGTTTAGGGAAAAGAACTTGCCACATTCTTTACATTTGTAAGATTTGTTACCAGTATTAATTCTATGGTGAGTTTGAAGAGTTAAATTTTCCCTAAGGAAGTTTCCATATTCTTCACATCTATAAGGTTTGTCACCAGTATGGATTCTGTGATGGACATGAAGGTGTGAGACCTTGATAAATAACTTTTTACATTCTTCACATTTGTAACATTTGTTATCATTATGAGTTCTGCAGTGGCCTTGGGGAGCTGAGTGATTACCAAAAATTTTGCTATATTCTTTACTTTTGTTAGGTGTTTTTCCTTTATGGGTTCTCTGGTGTCTCCTAAAGTTTGAGTAGTTCTGAAGACATATGCCACACTCTTCACATGTATATAGCTTACTTACAATATTAGTTATTTTATTCATAGTCTCATTTGAGGTGTTTCTGAAATACATTTTATATTTGTTGGCATTCATCCAAGGATGGATTTGATGGTATCGCCTACGAATTAAATTTCTGAACTCACCTCTGTTGCATTTGTATGCCTTCTTTCTGGTTTCAGGACTCTTGTGCTTAGTATAATATAAATATTCAATGAAGTACTTTGCAGATTCCTTATAGTTTAATTTGTTCTCAACAACATATAATTTCCCATGCCTGCAGTATTGTGTAGACTTTATGTAGCATTTTTTAAGTAAATTTAATTTGCACGGTGGTTTCTTTCCAGGATGGAACAGTAAAAATCATAGATTAATGAAAAAAAAAGTTTTACTATAGGTTTTCCTATTTACTATATGGGCCACTTTCCCAAGTTCCTTGAATAATTTTTGAATAGAAATTGAACACATTCATTAGAAAGTATGTAAAGTAAGTTCATAACCCAATAGTAAATATACTCTCATAAAATTATAAATTTTTAAAAGGGAAGCCCTTCACTTGTGTGAACCAAAAAGAAAATAAATTAAATAAATTTAATAGGAAATATATAATATTAAGACAGAGAAAAGGGCATGTATATGCAACATCAATTAGTCCTTACTGTCCTGCAGAGAACTGTGCATTCACAAATAATTGTTCACAAAAATTTTAAACTTCAAGAGAATTCTATATGACTAATTATTTTATTAAAAGAGAATTTCTGCTGCATTTTCCTCTTATTCAAATGGACTATTTCATACACTGTATTTTCATTATGGTTTTTGATCTTTTTTATCTCTGGATTCCCATCAATCTTCCAATCTGTATCCACCCCCATTGTGTCTCTATAGGGAAATTATGTTGTTCCATTAAAATTAATTGTCACTGCCTATGAGTTTAATAAAAAACACTGATTAGCCAAAGGCAGACAAAAAATATAGGTGGGGCTACCAGGCTATAAAGACTCTAAGAACAGGCAAAACAAAAAAAAAATGCCAAAAAAGCCAAAAAAAAAAAAAAAAAACCCAAAAGACAACTATACAACTCTAAAAAAAAGTACCGAGCTGCATAGCTAAACAAGGTAAGAGTCATAGGTTAGTTTAAGAGTAAACAGTTAGCAAGTTATATGTCTGAGCTTTAGGCTGATCAGCCTAAAACTATTATAAACATCTGCGTGTCTCAGCAGGTCTGTGGGTCTGTGGGCCTAAACCTTGAGGCTAGGCCCAAAAGTCCAGGACAGAACCCTCATACTACAAATGGCGCCCAGCGTGAGGCCAAATATACCCACATAAAGCCATAAAAAAATTAAAAAATAGTATAAAACCCCAAACAACTTCTAAGTTGTCTCTCTCATGTGAGCCAAAATACAAAAACCCTCTAATAAGACATATAAACTTAGACTATAATAACAGACATTTAAAATACAACTTAAAATATAAAATAATTTGTTCCTAAAGTCTCACAAAACCCTCAATATACACAAAATTTATAAATAATATATTTAAAGTTTTTGTTAATAAAAACAAAAAAAAAACAAAATCAAAAATAACTTCCTAATAACAATATTTTCTTCAGTCAGCTCAGGGGCAAACAGAAGCTTAACTTTTTAAAAAAAATTTCCTAATTCAGCCATAAAGACAAAACACTTATAAGTTTTTTAAAAAGTCGTACTGTCTAATACTTAAATAAAGTTAATAAACAACACATAACAAAACTTTACTTAATAATTATATAAACCTTAAAATTCCCTAAAACACCTAAACTAAAAAAGTAAATTCTATAGAATTAAACTAAAATCTAAATAAAGCCATCCATCCATTCTACCAACCTTTAATCCTTAGCCAAAAATCTTAACAAATTTAAAATATGTTCAAAAACAACAGAAAATGTAAAAATGTAAATAAAATCAGTCACTCTAGCCAAACAAAAATATAATCAAAACCAAAAATATTAAAAAATAAATATACAACAAAAACAATTTTTAAAATAATCTAAATAATTTAAAATATATTAAAAACTTAAAAAATAAAGCCCTTAAAAATAAAATAAAAAATAAACCACATAAAAATTAAAAATACAAAAAATGTCTAAATACTATATATTATTGTCTTATCATTATCCTTCTTAACTAAAAATACCTTAATAAAAACTACCAAAAAATTAATTATAAATACTATTAAATTAATTCAATCTATATTTTTTATAAATCAATTAACTTTAAAACTAAAACTCAAAAATATACTACTTTAAAACAATTTTTCTTTTTATTTACACAAAAAATAAAAAAGTATAAATTTATTCCTAAATAAAACAACACAAAATTTTATAAAGAAACCCTAAAAATCTCTAATAAAAATAAAGAGTCCAAATTATATTGTTCCATTATGAATAGTTATCCCTGCTTATTAGTTCAATAAAAAACACTGATTAGCCAAAGGCAGACAAAAGTGTAGGTGGGGCTACCAGATTATAAAAGACTCTAAAAACAGACAAAACAAAAGAAAATGCCAAGAAAACCCCAAAAGCCAAAAGACAAGTACACTACTCTAGAAAAAAAAATACTGAGCCACATGACTAACCAAAATAAAAGTCATAAGTTAGATTAAAGATAAAGAAGTAGCAAGTTATATGCCTGGGCCTTAGGCCAATCAGCCTAAACTTTTATAAACATGTATGTGTCTCTACAAGTCTATAAGTCTACAGGCCTAAACCTTGTGTCTAGGCCCAAAAATCCAAAACAAAAACCTCATACTACATGTGTCATCTTAAAAAATAAACAATCATGCAAAGAACAATAGTAAAAAAAAATAAAATACGCAAAAATTGAACAAAACTGATAGGACCAAACAAACAGAATAAAAACGGCCAAAGCAAAAGTATAAATATATATATAGGACAATTAAACACACACATTTACATGTAAAAATTTGCATTAAACAAGCAAACAAGAAGAAATCCTGGATATCCTAGTGTGTATACAAAGAGTTTGTAACTCATACACACAAATAAAATACAAATTAAACATGAAAGTAAGCAAATGTTCCTATAACAGTTTGAGATCTATAATGACAAAATATAATGTTGGGTTGTTTTATTGTTGTACATCTTTTGCTGAGCATTGATTGGGACTGCCCATAGAAGTATTGTTTTTCTCCCATTGGTTATGTTTCTAAGTAGTGTTCAAGAACTTTTGCTTCGGTGTTTATAAGGCAAATTGTCTGTAACTTAATTTCTACAAATCTTTGTGTGGTTTAGGCCTAATGGAAATAAATGGACAAAGTTTCTCTCACTTATACTTTGAGAAACAATTTCAGGAGTATTCTTGCTAATCCTAGAAGAATTCTTAAAATTTAAATTTTAATCTACTAACCTTATTCTGCTGTAGTAAGAAGTTTCTGGCCCTGCCTATCCCTGAAATCTGGACCAGCAGTGCCAAATAATCAGAAAAAAGTCTTATATTAATTCCATTTTGTTTGGCTTATGGCTCAGGCATATTTTCTTACACTTAACAAACCCATGATAAGCTTCATTGCTTAATACCTTTTTTCAAAGAAGTATTCTCATCCTGTGTTCTCTTTGTCTCTGGCATCTGCTCTGCTCTTTCACTTCAGAGTTTTCTTAATCTGGAGCACAACTAGTATTTCCTAATGGCCTTCTGGCCCTATCAGCATTTTATTAAACAAGTACAAGGGACAAATATCTGCAATTTACAAGGACATAATCACATAACATTCTGCTATGCTAATATAGTATTAAATTCTTTTCTTTTGTATTATAGTTTCCCAACATATTGTTGCATGTCTCAGCTTTCTTCCAAGAAGTATTTTACATAGTTGGACAGCTGAAACAGAGACCCAGATGTAGGTTATGGTGCAAGAGAAAAAAGTTCAGGATTAGTTGTTATATCTATAGGAAACCCCTTCCCTGCAATGCTAAGAATTTATTTAGTACAGAGTAATAAAATATGGTAAGGTTAAGGCTGATGAATGACAAGGAATTAATGATTTCTGAACATAAATAAGTAATAACTTTTTTGCAGAAATAATTCTTTAAAATTTTTTCTGAATTCTAAAGACAAAAAAAGAACTATTCAATCTTCAAATATAAGTCGAGCTATAAAACTTTTATTTCCTAATTTAATGTAATATTACACAACAATCAAAAGTAATATTGACATGAGGTTACAAAAGCAGACATAAAATGAAATAAAGAGATAATCTATTACACACAGTCAAAATGCTATTTGAATGTTAGTTTTCATTTTTCGTATTATAAAATTAAGGGTTCACTAACATTTAAAAAATGTGGCAATGAATCTACCTCCATCCTCTTTACAACATTTTAAGGGTGATTTAAAAGTTCCTTTTTCAGATAATTTTGAGTCAAGACGATCTTGGCAAACTATTACAGGTGTTAACTCTTTCTTTCTATGGGTCTCATGCATTTTCCATTGCTTCAATCCCGCTTACCTTTTCCTTTGCCTTCTGCCTCTGTTATGGTCATATTCCATAGCTCCTTGCTTTGTTCAAGAGCTTTGATTAGCCCTGGTTTTGACAATGAAAGACCTGTGTATTAGGAGAGACATATGACCATACTTGGAGAAAATAGCGAAAGTACATTAATTACTCATATACCATGGAATTGATGGAATAAAAGTTTAAGTATTCAAATTTCCTAGTTACAGTCTTCGATTTTAAATTATTCAAAAACCCTTGTTAACAGTGTACTGAGTTTCTTTTAAAATTACTACTGAATCAGAAAACAGGCATGTTAGAAAACATTATATAGATTAAAATATAATGTATGAAGTGTCTGAAAAGTAAAATACACTATAAAAGATTTTAGGATGTTTTTCAGTGCCAGAAAAGGTGAGTATAATGTCTAGATAAAGTTACATCGAATTTTGAGCTCTACATGATGAACTCAAAGGTTTTTTAAAAATTAAAGTAGCATGTGCGAGTTAGGCAGGGATTTGAGATACATCTGTAAAACATATTTGAGAGGAACAACTATATCAAACAAAATCATAAAAGAAAAGTGGTCTCACCTAGAGAAACCAGGTTGCTGTAGTTTTCCAACATGACATCTCTGTACAAAGCCCTTTGTACAGAGTCCAAACATTCCCATTCTTCCTGGGAGAAGTCTATGGCGACATCTTCAAATGTCAGTACACCCTGTCATAAAACCCCCAGTTTTATAAAGTGCCCAGGTACAAAGTTCTTTTTAAGAAAAAGAACATTTTAAAGCAAAATTCTTAAGGAAACATGAGTAATGTGTATAACTTATTTTAAAAGACATACTTTAAGATGATATGTATAATAACAAAACTATATCCTGAAAATATAGAAATATAAATTATATTGTTGAGGAAATACAATTTGTTCAGTCATAGGTGTTTGGGTGACAAGCTCTCATGGGTGGTCATGTCTTCATATGTGACCACCTAAAAAATTAGGAGAGGAATTATACGCCTTTTTGTATGGTCAGAGAAGAAGCAAGCAGTGGAGAAAGAAGGAAGGCTTGTGGTTGGTTCTCATTGCTCTTGGGCAAAATGGAAGGACAATGGCAGCTGTATCAGCAGTGACATCTAAATTGTTTGATATTTGTAAATGTGATAGTCCATTGCACCCCTTAATAAATTCTTGACCAGACTTCTGTGGGTTCTCATTTCACATGGTGACACCGTCATAGGTGGTAGATTCACAGGCTGCAATGGTACTTATGAATGAAAGGCAAAGTACTGTCATGTGTAGTTCTGGGCAAACTCAGTGTGATTTACCAACCAAAGCTCTTCATTCCAATATGCAATTTGCTACTTCTGAAATGGTAGGCTTGAGTGATACAAGCTGTGGCAATGTAACCATAATTGGATAAGCTTCCCAGATAATGGTGTTGAAGCAAGTGATAGAATTGACATATTGAAGAATAAACGGAGATTTATCTTGCACATGGATGCATGATATCAGTAGACGAGACCAGGAAGGAGTCACTCCTATGCCCTCACAATCACACCACAGGTGCAGTGAGTTGGAGAGATAGTTTCCTAAGGCCAGATTAAGAACTGAGTACACCACGGGCAAACAAATCCCAGACAAGTACACACAGTATATTGATAAGGCATCCATTGCAATGTTCATCTGAAACTGGGATCCATCTAACTTTAGACTTTTATAGTGCATGCATATCCTACCTACATTATAAATACATAGACTGCTCCAACTACAATTTCAAACTCTCTACCTGGCCACCTCTATTTCTATACTCTAATATTAAACAAGGACACACATTCTTCACACTAGCATATTCCCCCTTGTTTATCTCCCCTAATTCCAATAAGTTTTCTTCAATTTCTGAGACCGACATGCCCAGATATCCTATTTTCTGCTGCAAATTGATTTGTATTTATCACACACAGAAATTACAAAAGGCCACGTTCGCAGATCTAATTTCAAAAATGCAAATATTATGAATGATAATTTATCCATATAGCTACAAATGCACATAAACATTAGTAAGGGAGCAGTAAAATAAAGATGTTTAACAGCATTTTGGGAATCTAATGAGACAATGATGCATTTTTCTTTGTTTATATAGTAAGTAATATTGATTTGTTATTCAGTTTTGAAGATTCTCTGAAAATCTGGGATAAAGCTACTTGATCATGGTGGATTTTTTTTTTTCTGTGTTCTAGGATTTGTTTCTCAGGAATTTTGTTAAGTATTTTTGTATTTTTTGTTGGTGTTGTCTATGTTCATGGGGAAAATTATTCTGTAAAACTCTTCCTTTTTGAATCTTGGTGTTATTTGGGAATCAAGGCATATATGGTCTCATGGAATGAAATTGGCATTGTTCCTTCTGTTTCTATTTGTGGAATAGTTTGAGTATTATTTGTATTCTCTTTTCTTTGAAAGTCTTTTGGAACCCTGCCCTAAAGCCCTGGGATATGTATGGTTGACATATTTTAATAAATTTCCTTAAGAGGTATATGTTTATTTAATTTATTTATCTAATCTCGAGTTAACTTTGGAAAGAGAAACATATTGAATAAAATTATACATTTTTAGATTTTCTAATTTTGTGAGTATGGGTTTTAAAATATGACTTAATGACTTTTGAGATTCTACTTATTTTTATTGTCTCACATTTCATTTATTATTTTGTAAATTTGCATATTGTCTATGTGTTTTAGTTAGTTTGGAAAAGATATTTCTGTCTTAATTTTCTCAAATACAACTTGCAAAATAATCAAACATTATTCATTATAAAATACTTGGATATATATGTATTTGTATATATATACACACATACATATAAACACACACACACACACACACACACACACACACACACAGGTATATACCTAAATGTAACAATTAGGTATCTGTCCTGGCCTTGCCCCACAGTTTGATTTGCCTGCCACCGCTTATCAGTACCAGCAAGCCCAAAGTCCCAATGAAACACTCAGATGCTTTTATTAACTTCAAGCTGTTCATCCTATGTGTCAGGCACATTGCTAGCTATCTTCTTCATCTTAACCCAACCCATTCTCATTAATCTGTCTTGCCATGTGTCCAGTGGCTCACCTGTGTTCCTTACATGTTGCTTCTTAGGGCATCTGGCTTGATCTGTCACTCACTTTGCCCCCCTCCTACCTATGCTCTGATCTCCCACCTACATTTTCTATGGAGCCTGCCATAGCCAAAACAGTCCTTTATTTAAAGAATGATATTCACAGCATAGAGAAAGGCTACAACACCCAAACACAATAAAGGCAAATTAAAACAATCCTTGAGCCAATATCAAATCAAGTGAAGAAAAACTTAAATTCTACAAAAATTAGGAAGAAGACATGGCTGTCCTCATCTCTATTTCTCTATACCTGTGCAATTTAGTACTTGACGTTCTAACTAGAGCAATAGACATCTGAAGGAGATCAAGGGAACACAATCTGAAAAAGAAGCAGACAAATTAACACTATTTACAGAACATATGATAGTACGAATAAGTGACCACAAGAATTCTACCAGGGAAATGTGTTATTACAGCAATGTGGCTGAGTAAATATTCAATATAAAAACATGTATCTCTTTATAAACTAATAATAAATGAGCTGAGAGAGTAATTAGGATAAAACAGCCTCCACAATCACTACAAACAATTTAAAAATATAAAATATTTTGGGTTAACCCTAAGAAAGTGAAAGGCTTCTATGACAAAACCTTTAAGCTTCTGAAGAAAGAAATTAAAGTATATATTAGGAGATAAAAGATCACACATATTCATGGTTTAATGGAATTAATATAGTAAAAATTCTAGTCCTAACAAAAGAACTCTACATATTCATCTTGATCCCCATCAAATTTCCAACCCAATTCTTTCTGGACCTTGAAAGTAAATACTCAGTATTATACAGAAATATGAAAAACACCAAAATATCTATAAAACAATCCTAAATAATAAAAAACTTTTAAAAATGTAATGATTTTTAAATTTCATGATATATTACAGAGGTATAGAAATCAATACCACACGGTATCAGCATAAAACAGATGTGTTGATTAATACTGTCAAATCAAGGTTCATAAACTGGTACACATATAGATATATAAGTTTTGATAAAGAAAACAATACTGCGTCATGAAAAGAAGCATGTATTTTCAACAATAATGCTGGTCTAACTGGAAGTTGGCATGTAGAAGAATGCAAATGGTCTCACCTTTATCACATGGCACAAAAGTGAAGCCTGTGTGGAATAATAATTACAACATTGAACCAGACACAATGAACCTGTTAAGAGGGAAATTATGCAAGGGCGTTGGACACATTGCCATCAGAGACAATTGTATGCACAGAACAACTATAGCATAGTAACTTGGATATAAAAATAATAAATGTGATGTCATAACACTAAAAAGCTTTTGTAAGGAAAAGGATACTGGCAGGAGGGATGAAAAGCAACCTACAGAATCAGAGAAGCTTTTCAGCAATTCTACATCTGATGGAGTGCTATTATACAAAATATGTAATAGCTGAAGAAATTTCATGTTAAAAAAACCAAACAATACAATTAAAAATGGGTTTCAGACCTAAACAGAGAATTTTTATTAGAAGAACTTTAAATAGCTCCGAAATACTTTAAGAAACTTTCAACATACTTAACCATCATGAAAATGAAAATTAAAACTACTTTGTGAATCAGTCATTCTGGTCAGAATGGTTAAGATCAATAAAACAAATGACAATTCATGCTGGCAAGAATCTAGAGCAATGGGAATGCTCCTCCATTGCTGACAAGGAGGAAAAATTTATGTAGCCACTATTGGAAGGAATATGGTAGTTTCTCAAAAATAATTGGAAATTGATCTACCTCAAGAGCCAGTGATACCACTTTTGGGCATATGTTCAAAAGACGTTCCAAAATACCAAAGGACACTTACTCAACTATGTTCATAAGAGCTTAATGCATAATATGCAGAAACTGGAAACAACATAGATGTCCACAAAGAAAAAAATGATATATTTACATAAATCTGTATTACTCTGATGTTAGAAAAAAACTGAGGCTTGGCTTTTTAAAGAGAAGCTTCCTGATTCAGCATTAGAAGCAAAATACTTGTGAGTTTTTAAAGAGGCCCTGCTACCTAACACTTAAATGGAGTTAATGAGTAGCAGATGGCAAAGCTTTACTTGATAATTATATGGACCCTAAAATTCCCAGACTACCTGGGTTAAAAAGATAAATTCTATAAAATTAAACTAGGAGGTGGGTGGAGCCATCCACCCATCATACCAGCCTTTAATCCTGGCAGATTAAAGGTGTGTTCAGAAACAGAAGAAATAGAATCTGGGTGGAGTCAATCACCCTAGACAAGCAAAGGTGTGGTCAGAGACAGAAAAAGTTAAGAAATAAATATATAGTAAAGACAGTTTTTTATTTTTAAAAAAAAAAGTCTAAGTGGTAAAGAGTGTTTTGAAAATATATATACATAGGCGTAAAGAAAGAAAAAAGAGGTAGAGAAAGCCCTTAAAGAAATAGAATAAATAAATAAATAAATAAATAAATAAATAAATAAATAAATAAATGAATAAATAAATAAAAGCCAAGTAAAATGGAAAATACAAAGAATGTCTGGATAAGGTATAGTACTGTCTTATCTTTAAGCTTCTTGACTGAAAATGACTTAGTAAAAGCTGCTAAAAGACAGTTGATTATAAATATTGTTAGAGTAATTCAACCTATATATTTTGTAAATGAGTTTACTTTAAAATTGAAATGCAAAGATACGCTACTTTGGAGAAGAGGTTTTCCTTTTATTTTCATAGAAAATAAAAGACTGTGGATTTCTTCCTGGATAAAGAACATAAAGTTTGATAGAGGAAGACCCCCTGAAAAGTCTCCAATGGAAAAGGATGGACCAAATGATTCAGCATTTCACAACACCTCTGTGAAGTTTCCTGAGCTCTGAATCCAGAATAATTTCAAGAAGACTAGCTGAGATGACCCAGCCTTAGAGACTACTCCACTAAAGACTTGTGCATAATCCTGCATTTTTCTTTGGATTCCTATGGGATTTCCAGCTTCCCCATTCAGCAGGAAGTAGCCTAGAGAATGACGCCCACATTCCCAAAACATGGATTATGGATGTTTGTGTTTATTTACAGTGTTGTTTATAGGATGTTACAGATAAGGGGGGAAAGAATATTAGATTTGGAGTTCTTTTTGTTTTAAGAAGAGAAAAGGGGATATGTGGGAGGCTGTGTTGTTTCATTTTAAATAATTGTCCCAAACACTGGTTTAATAAAAAGAGCTGATTGGCCAAAGGCAGGCAGGAAGTGTAGGCAGAGCTACCAGACTAAAAACTCTGAGAACAGAATGCCAGATCAGAACACCAGAGGGAATTCCAGAGACAGGCCTGGAAGAAGCCGAGGACAACTATGATGCCTTAAGAAAAGGTACCTAGCCCCATGGCTGAACAAGAGACATGGGTTAGATGAAGGGTAGAGAGCTGGCAAGTGATATGCCTGGGCCTGAGGCTGATCAGCTGAAAACTAATGAAAGTGTCTGTGTGTCTCTGTAGGACTGCAGGTCTGCGGGTCTGGGGGTCTGCGAGCCTAGACCTTGAGGTTAGACCAGAAAATCGGGGCCAGAAACCTAATACTACAATCTCTAGTTCTTATTTACAGTAGATGCCATTACTGAAAATCTTAACTAGAAACATAATAAATCAAAATTTAGAGCTGTAGAACCCACTCTGAATGGTTACCTCTACAAAATTATCCCCTACCACAGACACACACATAAGGCTCAAGAAATATTGGATAACTGAGACTAAAATAAAGTAATAGCCAGAACATCAGTAAGTTTTCTATGATGTTGTTTCTCCAAGTAATGTCAGAAACAACACCCATAAATCTCATTATTATGCCCGTCTAGACAGAGGTTAAGGAGAAAACCAATAGACATGTGAAAGTGGATGGAGACTTGTCAGAAACCCTCATTCTCACTCAATGAACTGTAAACAACTAAAATTGATGTAGAAATAATGTTCTCTTGTCAAAAGCACAGCAATTAATTATCGGATGGCAAACAATCAGACCTAAAAAATACACATACAATTAACAGTGTACAGACTAAATAGATTGAATATACTAATATGTGTATATATGTTTATACACATAAGAATAAAACAACAATTAATCATAAACAGAGGCTTTGATTTGGGAGAAGGCAAGAATGTGCACATGAGAGCTTCATTTTAATTTGAATTACAGGATTAAAAATTTTAGAAGATAGACTAGAAAGGTATATGCTTAAGCTGTGGAAAATAAAGGCGGGAAAAAGAAGTAAATTAGAAATAAATGGAAAAATAGATGTGAAACAAAAAGAAACATTGAAAATAATTAGGATGTGCTCCTAAAACTTCCCTTTCCATTAATTTCTCAATGCTGTATTTACATAATATGCAATATAATTAAAATATAAAAGCCATCATATTAATGAACAAAATTTGACATGTGTATTATTAAGCTAAACACAAATAGAAAAATCTTTAGAGAAACATAATCAAATATTATTCCCACATTTTACATCTTTTTTATCAATAATAATAAGAATATTAAGGCTGAACAAAGCACAAAAGTTTCAATTGTCACAAAAATGTAACAGAAATATAGGCAGATTAATTCTCTGCTGTAAACAGCTAATGATAAAAAACTGACACCATTATTCCTCAGATTAATTTATACATTAGAAAGGCATTGGCTGATATGAGCAATTTCATGAAGTCTCTGTTATTTGGAAACCAAAATCCAATAAAGAGATAAAAGTTTAATAAAATGTTATTATATATATATAAAATATTAGAATACACAAGCTAACAAGTTTTAAAATAACAGCAAATGATCATTCTCTATGATCACTCAGTCCATCACCCAGACCTTCAATAATGTCTCAGGCTCACCATCTTTTAATCAATGTATTTCATTAAATGGATTCAAAGAGAGATATGACCTGATGATGTCAATTGTTTAAGGAAGATATGTTGACCCAATCCACTATCCTTTAAAAATAAAAGTCCTTTAAAACAAGACTCAAGGCATTTAAGGATGTGCATAATATATTTGTAGCCAATATTATTGCACTGATAAAATAGTCAAACTATTTTCACCCAAATCAGGAAAATTGGATGGTTTTCCACATCCTGTATGTATGTTTAGTATAGTGTTGTAGACTTAATCAGAACAAAAATTAACTAACAAACAAACAATTAGAAATGAAGAATAAAAGCCATAATGAGGAAATGGAGCATTCAATGTGTCCTGACTTGAGGAAATTGTGATATTTACTGAGACCAAATACTGCACCAGAAAAATCGGTAAACCTTGCATGCATACATACATACATACATACATACATACATACATACATACATATAGAGAGGGAGAGGGAGAGAGAGAGGAAGTGAGGGAGGGAGGGAGAGAGATCCAGAGGCCAAATGAGATATCAACATTAAAATCAGTATCATTTGTATATATCAAAAATATAAATGAAGAAAGCTAGTGAAGATATTCTGTAGTATTAATTTTCCTATACTAACTTTATGGTGATGCCTCATTTAGAATTTGTCTATGAACCACACTGACTTGGAACCTTCTCCAGCTGCAGCGCATATTCTGGTTTTCATTTGGTACAGAGCTCTTATTAAGAAATTTAACAATTTCATTACTTTAAGAAATATTCAAAGTGAATTCATGTGATAAATATGAGATTTCTTATATTAATCTTAATTGCAGAACTTGTCAAATACCAGATTAAATTTTTAAATTTTGTGTCAGGTATACATCAAACTCGTAAGTTTAATTCTATACTGCAAGTAAAACATATGAAAGAATTACATGCATGTCACCTCTAAGGTCTCATACATTCTCTCTAGATTAAACCTATGTTTCAAATTTAATGAGAACATTTCATAAGAGAATCATCTAATTCTAAAACTATGACATTAATTGAGGTTGTGGAGAGTAGGGAAAATATATAAATAAAATATTGTATGATGAATAAGAAATATACTCCTTACACCTTAATATTTACAACCCAAGATGTAGATATAGCTAAAATATGTGTTATGGTCAAATCAGGTACATTATCTAAATAATCTGTGAGGCCAGGCCTTGAATTCAAACGTAATACCCATGAAAGTAAAGAAATATAATACAAAATAGAAGATTCATGGAAAAAGAAGTTGAATGAATTTTTTTCTACATGTCAACAAGAACAAATTTAATGTATTTCCTATAAAAGAGTATGTAATTGAGAGTTTTGGACATTTTAACATGGAAAATTAGGTCATAATTACTTAAGTTTATTTCTTTAAACATGCATTTGATTAAAAAATCTACTTAATGTAATTGTATAATAAATCATGTATTTATAATACTGTACCAGCCAAAATACAGATACCCAAAGAAAAAACCCAAGATCAGATTTTCTTACTGACTAAGATTCTAGAATACAGAATAACAAGAGAATGGGTAAGTAACATTTTTAACTACAATAATTTATACATATAATGTTGTGCGGATTTTAAGACTAATAATAGGCAACAATTTGTCTATAATCAAAATCAGTGAAATTTATTGCAAAATACTTTTAGGAAAATTCATCTAATATTACAGAGAACATACATGGTTCAAATGAAAAAATGAGCTACCACTTTAGTATCCTTTTTTCAAATGTTTTGTTTTAACGATCTTGGTTCTATTTTATAGTAAATATTTAGCATATGCAGACATTTTAACTATGAATACTTTTTAACTTTTCTAGACGTAATAAAGTACATACTATAGACTAAGGATGAGCATCAACATCAATGGGCCATAAACCCCTTGCAATGGCATCCTGACTACAATGTATTTTAGTATAATGATGGCCCAAAGCTTGTGGAAATAGTAAATCAGACCCAAATTTTAAGAAGTTCTACTACATGAGATGGAACCCATTACTGACTCTACTTAGTGACAAAGTTCCCGAAAGTAGAGAGTTCAGAGAGCTTGGGTAAAACTGAACACTACTTTTCTAAGAAAAAAAAACTCATAAATCACATTTTGCTATACTGGCTATAATCATAGATTAAAGCCTTGGTCAGTCATCATTAGAAGATATTCCACCTGTTCCAGGTGGAAAGAACAAATAGACTCACGGCCAGACAATGTGCAGAAAGTGAGAGACCTGGGAAACCTCACGTCTAGTTGAGATGTCTCCATCACATTCCTTCCTTTAGGGATTTGAGAAGACCATGAATGAGGAAGAAGATAGAGGGTAGAAGCAAAAGGGTTTGGAGGACACCAGCACACACAAACACAGCCATCATAATACCCAGTATATAGCACCTATGAAATAGCAGATCCTGAGGCGACACAAACAGGGTATGCACAGTTCTGCACCAGATGCTGTCCTAGAAAAAAAGTGGACACATGCCCACATCCTTGACTCTGAGTCTTCACTTGATAACCATTTGCAAATGAAAACTTAGCCTTTTGTGAGGAATTATCATTGGGAACAGAAACTAACCTTAAAGGTAGGTTGAATTGGCACCTCAATGAACTTGACCGAGTCCTTGCAGTTTTATGTTTCACCATATTCTCCTGGAAAAACTATATCTTTTTCTTATATTATAGGTATTTTGTTTAATTAACTATTTTCTCTCTTTTTAATCCTACAGGTCATTTATATATATATGTATGTATGCATGTATGTGAGTGTATATATGTATATATGTGTATATATGTATATATATGCATTCAGGTTATACATTTTAAGGAATTTGTAAGTTTGCAACTAGTTGATCTTGCATCTATTATATTACTTGTGAGTTTTATTGCTCCCTTAGCCTGCTTATTTTTGCTGTCCTGTTCTAATGGCTTCACTTTTGTTATATGTGATCATATCCTATTATACTTTTTCTTATTATTCTTCCTTAGAAATCAGTTTGTTATCTAATGAGAGACAGATGGGAGTGGATCTGAATGAGAAGAGTTGTTGGTAGGAATTTGCATGAGCAGATATGGAGGAATCCATAATCAGGACATATTATGTGAGGAAATCATCTCTTTCCAATAATAGTAAAAATAGATATAAACCTATGAATACACACCTATTTTTCT
Source organism: Phyllotis vaccarum (assembly GCA_033318265.1). NCBI lineage: Eukaryota > Metazoa > Chordata > Mammalia > Rodentia > Cricetidae > Phyllotis > Phyllotis vaccarum. The sequence goes on along the minus strand of JARWLC010000003.1, from coordinate 145,484,070 downwards.
GAATTCTCCACATAAAAACAACATTTTGTGTTCAGAGATGAGTGGGGTCATCCTTTGTCTCCAACTCAAGGCAACAAAACAAAACAATTAAGGGCATGTTAATTTTCTGCATAAGATTACATGATATATGCACATGACTCAGCAATGCTTTGAAATAATTATGGCTGATAATTTGAATCCAATAGAACCTAGAGATGTCTAACCTATTCTGGCTCTACAATAAAATACTTTATACAAAACCTGTAATACAAAAAAACAAAATAATATTCTTTCTAGTGGTAGATGTTTTCACAGAGCACCGAAACAGGTGAATGAAATCAGCATTAGGATGAACTGATGGCGCTTCTGCATACAGAGGCTAATAATCATTTCTGTGATATTAACTTTCCAACAAAAAACCCTCAAATGGAAACATCATAATTTTATGCTAAGTAAATATATATGTCCCATTCTAAATTGTCAAGTATCTGTCTATGTAGTTTATGTTTCTAGCAGAGTACGCCACCTCTATTCTACTTTTTATAACTATGAATGTGTTTTCATAAGCCAGGGAACCAAAAGATCAGAGCTCTCAGATTAAATCCATGCAGTGCTTTTGCATTTATGTCTTTACATGAGGACACAAACCCATCCCTCTAGGTACTGGGCACTAGTCAGTTTACAAATTCATCTGTCATGATGGATATTTTAGTGAAGAACATTATTAGTTTTTTTGAAAATATATCTTGTGATAAAAATGAGTTCAGAGGACAGAATGAAGAAAAGCCCTCACTGTGTAAGCATGTATTGAAAGACTCAATAATAAGCCTCATTAGAAGGAAAGATGAGAAAATATCACTCTCAGTAAACTATTCAGCAAGACTCTGAGAAGCAGAAAAATAGGACAAAAGAGAAAAAGGAAAGGAAAGTGTACAGAGAAAATATGTGACCTTTGGAGAAGAAACTTAACAAAGCTGCTGAGCAGAGACATACTTACCTTAGAACCAACCATCTCTTCCTGAAGCTTTTCTATGAGCTTCTCTCTTGGGGGAAAACAACTTGCTTTAATAGCTCCCAGTGTCTCTCTTTAGGATTTGTATTAAAAGCTTCAGCAAATACCATTCACCTGCTACAAACCAACTGACAATCTACAGAGCCTCAGAAAGCAGAAAACAGCAAAAGGCACGTTTGGTCTTATCTTCCTTCTTCCTTGGAGCTCTTTACCTTTTCTTTGTTTCTGTCTGTATGTCTGGCTGACAGCTGTCTGGCTTCTGGTCCCTGGTGTCTCCCTCAGTTCTCTACTCTCATTTTTCTCCTCTTGTTTCTCTTGAGCCTAGAGATTCCCTCTCTCCACCAGCTCATGTATCTTTTCTCCTGCCTCGCAACTGGCCAATTAGCTTTTAATTATACCAATCAGGTGCCTTAGGTAGTTAAGGTGAAGCAAACTCAGCACATCTTTACATAGTTAAACACACATCCTTACATTGTTAATCTAATGCAGCATAAAGAAATGTAGCACACCTTTACACAGTGAAAGTAATATTCTGCAACACAAACAAAAGTAACACCTCTGTGCTTAGTTAAAAAAATATTCCACAACACAGAATGTTGTTAGGAGTCATTTTATTACTAATAACTTTTTGTTGTTGTTTATTCACTTATTTTAGAAAAAATAGTATTGGGTTTTACTCTGTATCCTTGAGTGTCCACCATATTCCAGGGCAGGTCAGACCCCATGTCTAAGAGTTGACCAACATCAACATCTAACAGACTCGGGGTGTATGTGTGGGTGCGTGTTTGTGTGTGTGTGTGTGTGTGTGTGTGTGTGTGTGTGTGAGAGAGAGAGAGAGAGAGAGAGAGAGAGAGAGAGAGAGAGAGAGAGAGAGAGAGAGAGAGAGAGAGAGTGTGTACACATGAATGAATTTACCTTTTGTTTTAGATTTTCTCATCTTCTGTCTCTTTTTGTGGCTTTTCATTTTTAAATCTTTATTGTTTTTCCCAGTTTTTTTCATGAGAGAGAACATCAATTGGGTGGGGAGTGAAGGAAAGAGGATCAGAGAAGAGCTGAGGGAGGGAAGAATTTATGAAAATATGTAAATATGTTTACAAAACATTTTTAAGTAAACAATTTAAAATTCATCTTAGAGGTTATTTAGCTCCATTGTTAGGCTTATTTCTATGCCTTTGAAAAGCTGCTATTAGTGGGTTAATTTCCTAATTTATTTCTTCACATGCTCATAAGCATATGGGAAGATGAATAATTTTATAAAATTTAATTTTATGTTCTTAAGTGTTACTTAAAGCACTCATCACCTCCAAGAGTTTCTCTGGTGTCTTGGGACTTGTACTTATATAATCACGTTATTTTGAAAAAGAACAGTCTGATATATTCTTTGACTTTTATTGCTGCCTTGCTTTGTCATTTCCAATTTTCTCAAGTTAACTCTTAAGACTCTTTATTAAACAAGACTGAAGAGACTTTGTATATTTTTCTTCTTAAAATTTTATAGGTAAAGTTTGGAGAGATGGCTCAGTGCTTAACCCTTGCTGCTTTCAGAGGACCAGGGTTCAGTTCCAGTACCCACATGAGTCCACACAAGCAGGGGACCCAGCATGCTCTTCTGAACTCCAGAGGCACCAGGTACACACATGGGTGCACACACATAAATTCTGGTAAAACACTCCTAAAATAATAAATCTTAAAAATTACAATTTTAAAGGTAATGTATCTTTTTCTCTGCTCTACACTGTTGTCCTAAGTTTGACATACACATCCTTTGTCGTGTGAGCTCTGTTCCATGTATGCCTGGTTCCTTTTGGAGTTTTACCATGAACATTTGCTGAGCTTTGTGAGATGACAGTTTTTGTTTCTATTAAGAATCATCTTCCATGGGATTTTTCTTCTCTTTGAGTTCATTGCTGTTCTTCTTGGTTCGATTTCTGAAAATTCAGTTTTGTCTTCCTTCTTTGAATTAATCCTTTGCTGTGTTGGGACATTCTTGGTTGCTTTCTGTCCATCCTGTATTTGTGTATCAATCAAATGAAATGTATCATTTCCTGTCTTCTTATGGATAATTTCTCTAATGATTCTGTTTATGGCTTGCCTCTGTTTATTATCTGCAGTGCTACTTGTCTAACGTGAATTGTGTTAATTTGTGATTATCTTGAAATACATTTTTCGAACAATTTAAAAGGAAGTTTCCCGAGTGCAGCAATGTGGTTGACAGTTGTTTTATTTCAGAACTTTAAATATATATCCCATGTGCCCTTGGTTTTAGGATTGATATTATTATGGGGGATTAGTACTTTTAAGTTGTCATTGTTCCTTAAGTGATTTCAGTATTAATTAGCTTTTTTTATGTATGTCATTTTTGTATAGAAGGACTAGAAGAGGCCTTGCCATTGTTCCTAACACAGAAGGCTGAGAGAAGAGAGCAATGGGAGAAATGGCTGGTTCTCTAGTAAACACATCTCAAGTTAGTAGTCATGTCTACTTTTCTGTTAGAAATGTTATGATGTATTGAAACCTTCAAATCCTTTAATTATGTGCTTCTGATAATGTTATTGAAAGTGTTTAATTTCTATAACTTTTGCCTTCTTGGATATAGGAAAGCATTCCATCTATTGGTACATGAAGAAACTCTAGTTTGTTCTTTCAGGGTGTGCTGACTTTCAGGGATGTGGCTGTGGAATTCTCCCAGGAAGAGTGGGAATACCTAGACTCTGTTCAGAGGGCTTTGTACATTGGTGTGACGTTGGAGAATTACAGCAATATTGTCTCTGTGGGTGAGGATTTTTTTTCTTGCAGAACTCCTAATTCAATCCGCATCAATTCATCTTTGCATATCTTGAGGGAATTGACCTGGGAAGGGACAGTAAAAGAGTGTTGGAAAAAGCAGACACATGAGCACACAGAAAAGCTAGGATCAGGTGGACTTAGCTATTAGGTAGATAACCCACAGCACCCTGGACGCTCAGTGTATTTGTTATGTAGAGCTGAACAAGGAGATGGGCTATTGCATGCAGCTGAACAACAGGATGTGGTTATCACATATGGATAAACAAGGATGCAGGTTTATGGCATACAACTGAATGAAAGGGACAGGTTTAGTTAAACTCAATAGGAGCAGTCACTGTAGGGAAGCAGTCTTCATGCCATAAACATCCAGGAGAAGAAGCTAAGGTGGACATTTTCTGCACACACCATCAATGTTTCCACTTAGACTCCAGAAGAAGGCTTTGCTCTTTCTGAGCCTCACCTGAAGAGGAAGACTTTGTCATTTTCCCATGGGTCTGAGACTGTGGTCTTGGGCATGGCCAGTTCTGTCACAGTAGACTTTCACTCAGGACTTCACAGACTCATGGCTTCTTCATTCTCTGTCATTCATCCTTGGATCAGCATTTTAGATGTGTAGATTCTGTGTGAGGCTGTTTCAGAAACTAAAGAAAGTATCAAAATTTTGGTATTAGAAATGAAGTTTTTCATGGCATTATGCATTTGTGTTGTGTTCCTTTAGGAGGTATTGTGCATCCTTTGTTTTGGTTCTATAATACATTCAGGAATTCAGTAACATAGTATCTATGTCCACCCATATCGCGAAGGTCCATTCTCATCGTTCATCTGATACAGTTTTAAAATACACAGGCTGAAAATGCTTCCTAAATATCTTTGAGATAGTGACAGGAAATAACAATTGGCAATTTGTTTTAGATCCATTTGTTTTTCTCTGGTCATCTGCTGAGCACAGTATTGTGTTAGCTTAGATGTCCAGGTAACTTTATAAAGAATCTAGCAAGGGTTATGTGCCATTTTACAAAGCACAGGAGTTGTCTGCAAGGTAGACTTGGTCACCTCTTTGAAGCTAGGCAGAGTATCCTGAAATATGAAGAGAGAGGGGACAATGAGCAGATAGAAAATCAGGTGGGGTTGATCAAATGAGCAGGTCCAAAATTAGGGGTTTAAGTGAGACAGGATGTAATATCTCCAAACAGCTTCACCACATTCATTTCCACTCACAATAATTCTTGACAAGTTTACTTTGTAAGGTGTTTTGGTTATGTTGACTCAATACTAGAATACAAATGCTGCCATCTTGAAATGATTGTATGTTTTATAATCTGTCAAAAGTCCACAAAGTAGAATTATTTTTTAAATTTCTTTTCTTAGAAATATGTCTTTATATTACATTCCTCATTTAAAAAATATTATAATCTATTATGACTCTTCCATGAAGTAGGTTTATTCTGTAATTTCCTACCTTGTAAGTATGTCACTATGTTGCATCCTTAATAAAATTGCCCTTTGAGAAAGTCATCTCAGGAACCAAAGAAAGCAGTGTCCTGGGGAAATTTCCATTTAAGGAACTAGGGAAAACACATTAGTATGTGGAGTTGAGTCAACATAGGGTTAGAAATAAGCAATTATTGACAATAATATCTCTTCCTCTAATACGCTACAGCATATGATATCTAGTAGAAATATTTATTTTGTCCTCATTACTCTTGAAAACCCTAACATGATTTTCAGAAAAATTCACAATGATAGTTTTAGGTAAGCATTTGATATTAAAAGCAATTAAGAATTCTAAAGCATAATCTTTGCTGTATCCACTTAGTGAGGCCAATATTATGAATGCAGTATTGGATTAAACGATTCCTTTGGTAATTTATGGAAAATTTTAAATAAGTAATGTATTCTAAATATAGTCAGAGAGCTCCATTCCAAATTTAATTCTTATTTCCTCAGTTACTTGTGCCAAGTTATATAGTTTATATAAGAATGAAGGGGATAGCGTAAATCATTGACCCTTGAATTAGTCCATACATCTTTGTGAGTATCCATGAGAATTATAATGGACAAAACATCAACCTCTCCTCTAGTGAGAACTCTAGTATAAATTAACAGTTTACTTAAAAGAACTTAGAGAAACAGTCATATATTGAATCTGTTTAAATTTGTATCTAACACCTTTAATCTCAATGTACTCATCTTTCAGAGAACTATTGCATGTGTGCTCTTGTCCACCAACATATGGATAATGAGACATATTCTAAATGCAGTGAGATTGACCAAATGCTTCATGAATCCACCTGATGCCCGGCTTATAAAACAAGGTATACTACAGAAAATTCTAATAACTTTTGCTGTGATTATAGTCATTGGATTGCCTCGACTGAATCATCAAACATAAATAGATTTAAACATATGCCCACTGGAGAAGAAACGTGCAAAATTAAAAACTCATCACTTGCCTCTACCTACAAAATTATTCAACAGGCAGTCTGTATTGGAGAGAAACCACACAAATTTAGGGGGAAATGCTTTGGTTCTTGCTCAAGCTTCATTGGACGTTCAAGAATTCATCCTGGAAAGAAAATGTATAAATGTGATGTTTGTGACAAATACTTTACCCATTACTCAAATCTTAGAACACATAAAAAAATTCATACTGGAGAAAAACCTTATAGATGCAGAGAATGTGATAAGTCCTTTCTTCAGTTGTCAGCACTTAAAAGCCATTACATTGTTTATATTGGAGAGAAGCCTTACAAATGTCAGGAATGTGGCAAATCTTTTGCCCACTGTTCCACTTTCAGGAGATATAACAAAATCCATACTGAAGAGGAATTTATAGTTGTCAAGAATGTGGCAAAGTGTTTTATCAGTTGTTATACCTTAAAAGCCATTACAGAACCCATATTGGTGAGAAGCCTTACAAATGCAATGAATGTGGTAGATCCTTTATTCACGGTTCATCTTTTAGAAAGCATCAGAAAGTGCATTCTGTAGAGAAGCTATACACCTGCAAAGAATGTGGGAAGTCTTTCCTTGAGCTGTCACATCTTAAAAGGCATTACAGAACCCATACTGGAGAGAAGCCATATAAATGTGAAGTATGTGACAAATCCTCTACCACAAACTCAATTCTGAAAACACATCATAAAATTCATTCTGGAGAGAAACCATACAAATGCAAAGACTGTGACAAATCCTTTACCCAGCATTCAAATCTTAGAAGGCATCTGAGAGTTCATACTGGAGAGAAGCCTTACAAGTGTCAGAATTGTGACAAATATTTTACCCGGTTATCAACTCTTAGAAGACATCAGAAAATTCATGCTGGAAGTAAAAATACCATTGTATATAAGGTGGCATATTTTTTATCCTGATCTTTAGCTTTGCAAGCCACAGCAGGACCCATAGTTAAAACAAACAAACAAACAAACAAACAAACAAACAAACAAACATAACAGAACCTTTTGAAACCCTTTAATGAAGGTTGAAATGTTAGAAAATATCACAAGAATTTATACTGAAGAAAATTCTTGCAGGTGTAACATTGTGGACAAATTTTTAAGAAAAACATTTTTGATTTTGTAGTCCGATATCAAAAGTAGATACAATGAGGGCAAAAATGTATGTAACCTAAGAAATGTGACCAAGTTTTTTATTTTTTTGTAACAGTTTTATTACATATTTGAAAACCTGTACTGAAGAGAAACCATATAAAATGTATATACCAATGTGCTATCTTCATTTCTTCATTGGAAATTTCATAGATTACAAAACCTTCAAAATACAGTTTGTCAAATCTTCTTTTCTAAGGCTAAAAATGTAGATACATTAGAAAATTCACCCTGAGAGAAACCTGAGTTTGGCTTTTATTCTACCTTCAAAATAGTCATTCTGGAATAAAATGCTTCAAATATCAAGAGTGGGAAGCCTTGACGGAGACATGTGAATGTAAACAACACATTCTCATGAATAGTACTCTGAAGTCATCAAGAATGTGCAGGGAAGTCACTTTTAAGTACTCAACATTGGGGAGGTATTAATCCTGCTTTAAAGTGCAATTAGAAGTGATATTAGAAAGATGATGGCATAAAGATTCATAGATATAAAGACCATGTACTATAATGAACAAAACAATGAATACATGAATTCATCATGGATTTCAGTGGGAGTGGATTCTTATATTTGTGCAAATGAAAAAATACTGTTTGGAAACATTTATTTATTTATTTTTGTATTGCCAATATTGGAATTTATTGAGTAAGAACACAGTAGGTATTTCACAGTGTGTTGAAATGTAAATACGTGTGGTCTTGCTTGCAAATGATTATTTGATAATTTGTATCAACTGCTGCTTATCAAGCCCGACTGTAAGATACAGAGAAGTTATGGAGTTAGTGACTGGCCCCTGACTCCCTGAGACACCAGTCAGCTGGGGAGAATTCTTTAATGCCAGTTTCAGATTTGCATGGTAAACAACGCTCCATGCCTTCTCCCAGCTCACATATTCTTCCTACCTGCCCCCTCAGTGGTCTCAGAGCCTTGGAGGGTGAATTAGTCAGGGTTCTCTAGAGCGATGCTTCTCAATCTTCCTACAGTTCCTCATATGGTGGTGATCTCCAACAATAAATTATTTTCATTGCTACTCATAACTAAATTTTCTATTGTTATGAGTTATAATGCAAATATCTGTGCTTTCCAGTGGTGTCAAAGGGGTACCAACCACTGCTCTAGAAGACCAGAACTGATAGGGTGAATATAGATATATTTTTAAAAAGACTTGTTAGAGTAGAGTACAGGCTGTGTGGCTAGTTCCAAAATGGTTGTCTCTTGATGGAAAGTCTAAAATCCAACAGTTGTTCAGTCCATGAGGCTAAATGTCTCAGTTTGTCTTCATTTGGTCATTGGAATCATGAAGAATAGGGAATTTTTTTCTTTTTTAAGTCTTTTTTAAAAATTGAAAGTAGATTTTCTTTATAGCATATGTTATGACAGAGTTCTCCTGCCTGCAGTTCCTCTAGGATCCCCCCACTTTTCACCCACTAAAATCAAAACCTCTCCTTTCCTCTCATTAGAATATATGCATCTAGTGTTGTATTGGCCTTTCTTGGTCCTGGGTGTCCAGAGGTCCAGATCCACAGACCTGCTGCGCTAGACCCCTTAGCTGCCTGCAACTGTTCAGGCCCCCACCAATGTCTCAGAACCTTATATTAACTTCATGCTGTTTGGCCTATGGCTCAGGCACATTACTTGCTAGCGCTTACATCTTAAATCAACCCATTTCTATTAATCTGTCTGCCCTGTGGCCCGTGACTCACCTGTGTTCCTTACATGTTGCTCTTTTGGGCTTAGGGCTTTGTCTGTCTCTGACTCTGCCCTGCTCCTCCTAACTATTCTGATTCCTCCTCTATGGTGTCTGTCATGGGCCAAAACAGCTCCATTTTTTAAAGATTAATATTCACAGCATACAGAAACTTATTCCAATATCAATCTAGAATGATAATGATAATAATAAGCCAGAATAGGAAAAGTAGTATATTCTAATACCAGGGAAGGAGTGCTTCAGCATTAGGATAGATGAACCAATTAGAGTAGGGGCAAACAATAAAATAAAAGGATTCCTTATCCAATGTCTATATAGCCTGCCACCAGAAGTTGTGGCTCAGATTGAGGGTGGGCCTTTCTACCTCGAATGATCCAGTCAGATGTCCTTCAAAGTTTTGTTCATCTATTTGGGTTCTTATTGACTCCAGGTGTAGTCTGTTGACAACCTAAACTAGCTGTCAGGATCCATGACTTCTAACTTGTGTTCCTTTAGTTACCTCCCTGTTTCTAGAACGTTGATGATGGTGAGTACAGTTACTTCATTTTTCTTAAAAGTCAAGTGAGAAAAAGGAGAAACAGCAGTATCCAAAAAAACTCGTAATAGCTATGGTGACCTTTGATTACAAACACAATATTTGGAAGCAGCTTTGTCAGTATATTGTGTAAATTAAAGCTGTCATAGTTGTGTGGTGTCCTAAGTGGGGCCCTCAAATCTGTTGGCCACAGGTTTTGTCTAAGTTTGAAGTTGTAGATGTGAATTTCTTTTGTGGTGCAGGTTTTAATTCTAATCAGACAGCTGGTTCTCTTTATATCAGCCTAGCCACTATTACACTAGGCTACACAGCTTCTCTGACCCTTTTATCATGATGCATGCAAATCCATACCTGAGTAGGACTTTTTGCTATAATCCTTCCCAGAAACGTTAGTAGCATCCACTGGCACTGTCTAGTTTTGGAATGCAATCAGCATCAATGACAATTGTCCCTATTCCTCTAGGGGCCAGTAGAGCCTCCTTTGCTAAGGTCTCCTTGGGAGATGTTCCCTGCACAGCAGTAGGATTTTACATAGACTTGGGGCATCTGACAGCTCTTGCTTTTATTCTCACAAAGTATACTTGTTAACTTTTATGATTTCTTATTCTTAGCTCTTTAGATACACTTGTCCATCTTTCTAATGAGTCTCTAAATCTAAAAATCACTTCTAGGTTAGTATTATCTTCTGTATATAACCTTTTTTTATTTTCAAGAAGATTGCCAGGGTCACCATGTAAGGTATAGAACCACCATCCCATTGCAAATGGTACAGTTATGAAAATGTTTTGGTGAAACACTGAAAGTAGCATTTTTTTAGCAAATGTCTGGTGATCACAGAAGCCTACAGCTCAGAAGATTCTAAGCCAAACTGATAGGCAATACTTAACACAGGATAGAAAGATTTTATCCTTTGTTACAATTTTTCTGGCTGTCTCAGTCTACATATTTTTACAAGACCACTGCATGTATTTTTCAACATTCATGAATTTGGTGAGTCTACCTCTAGTGCACAAGGAAATAATCACCCATTCTTTGGGAAGCTATGCCTGTACTCTGTCTATTCCAGCTGAATGAACTGTTTCTGCACAAAGGAGAGAACTGTATGTGGTCTACTTAGGAGACAACTGATTACCATTTGTTAAAAGTAACCTAAATAGCATATGTCATTTTGTACTCAAGTTATGTTTATTATATTAGTAACTCTGAACACTGTATGTATTCAGAGCACAACTGCTGTCAGTATCAACCAAAGCTCAAATATCTTTAACATTAACACACCCTTGTTTTATTCAGTCACTGGACATGGTTCTCAACTACAGGTCCCCTTGTCAGTCTGTTATGGAAGGGCTGTAGAAGCTCCCACCCCTGAACACATCCTGTGACTATTTTGCAGGAGCACAGTAGTAATCAATATTATCTCTTTGTTCTTGGACTTGTGTTTGTTTTTTCTGTTTCTTTGGACCTCTGGTTACTGGCTAGCCAGCCCTTAGGATTTCCAAGGACTCATCAGCACTAAATTTGGTCTTCGTTTTTTTGCTTATGTCTTGTTTTGTTTATTATCCACTTCCCCTAATGGCAATCACATGATGTAAATATACCACATTGAGAGTTCTCTGATGTTCATCAGAGATGTCCATTATTTCTGTCCAGTTCACTCAGTAATCAAATCCTACCATAGGACTCACTAAAGCCAATGAAACTATAGGAGTCTTTAGGGTTCTGATAAATTGACCTCACTCCCGTATTGAAGGGAATCTTACTGGACTGTTGAAATGGGTATGAATTATCCCTTTCACCTTTGTTCTTCAGCTTATCTATTTTTTTTTAATATTTTACTCATCTCCTGGGTTCCACATTTTTGAATACCCGGAAAAGCTCTTTAAGCATAGATTTAAAGTATAATAGTCTTTCCTTTGTCTCTTGCCAACTAAAAACTATAAAAAAATAGAATTTTTTGTATTGTTTTTGTTTTTTGAATCATGCTTATTTTTTTAAAGCAATTCCCAATGAGTAGCCTTATTGGCCTAAACTAATTTTTTTATGCATAGTAGTGGCTATATAAGTTTTGTAACATCCTTTAGACAACCACACTCTTTACTCTCATAGGACATAAAATTTGTTCTAAACATTTAACCTTGTTTTAGGGCATCTCTGTAGTGTGTGTTCCCCACTTGTCAGCCATGTTTGCCATACATATCACACAAAGAAAGATGCCCCATTAGGATTTTCACTACACACTTCCCCAACCTAAAAGTTGAAAGTCTATGAAGATAAAATAAATTTACAGAACACCAAATAGACTATACCTCCCCCCAAAAACGTCTGCTTACCCCATAATAATCAAGTCACTAAAGCTACAGAGTAAGGAAAAAAATATTAAGAGCTACAAAGTAAAAATGTCAAGTTACCAATAAAGGCAGATCCATAAGAATAACATGAGATGATTCATTGCAAACAATGAAAGCAAGAAGGTCTTATTCAGATGTTATACAGACACTAAGAGACCACATTTACCAGCCAAAACATTTAATCACCATAGGGAGAGTAAGCAAACTATTTTATGACAAATCCAGATGTAAATAACACCTACCCAGAAATCTGGTCCTACAGAAAGCCCTAGAGGAAAAATTCCAACCTAAGTAAGCTAGATATATCTATGAAACCACAAGCAATAGATAATCACACAGAAGAAAATCCCAAATAAGGGAAACACAAACCATACCACCAAAAAAAGCAAGAAATATCAATCACTGGTCATTAATATCTCTTAATATTAATGAACTCAGTTTACCTACCAAAAAGACAGATTAACTCAATGGACACAAAAACAGAAGCCATCCTACTGCTACATAGAAGAAACACACCACAAATTCAAAGATGGACACTGGCTCAGAGTAAAGGGTTGAGAAAAACTTTCCAATTAAATGGACCTAAAAAACAAGTTGTTGCAGTTATCCTAATATCTAACAAAATAGACTTCCTACTAAAATCCATCGAAAGACATCTGGAAGAACATTACTTATTTATTGCAAGAAAAATCCACCAAGATGAATTCTCAACCCTTATGATTTATGTCGCCAAAATAAAAGTACCCACATATGTATAAGAAACATTACTAAGGTTTAAATCTGGTATCAAACAGCACCCATTCATAGAGAGAGACTTAAATACCCTACTCTCACCATTGGATAGGTCTACCAGACAGCAATTTAAGAGAGAATTAAGGGATGTAACAGGTGTTATGACTCAAGTGGACTTAATAGATATATACAGAAGTGTTCAACCAAACTGGAATAATTCTTTTTCTCAGCACCCAATTGAACTTTCTCTAAAATTGAACACATACTCGGTCATAAAGCAAATATCAGTAGATAACAAAATCATAATGGAAGGTGCCTAAGTTGAGAAGGATAGTAAAAATATATGATTAGAAGATTAAAGCTGATTCAGTAAGTCTTGCCCAAATCTTTACTTATGCCAAGCAATTTTTTTTAAAAGTGCAATATCATCAAAATGACTCTAAGATTCCATAATACTGTCATAATGGACAAGATTAGAAACACAGGTGACAGCTTATGATGGGGAGGATATGGAGCAAGGGGGAAATGATGGGAGTACTGACTGGTACAGGCACTTTGGAAATCAGCCTGGCAATTTCTAAGAAAACTAGATGTCAAGCTTTCACAATCACTGCCATAGTGAACTTGGGCAAATATCAAAAGGATTTTCCATCATACTACAAGAAAAACTTACTAGCTATATTAGCAGTTTTATGTATAATAGAACCTGGAAATAACCAAGATATCCCTCAATCTATGAAATGGACAAAGAAAATGTGACACATTAACACAATAAAACATGACTCAACTTTCAAAAACAAGGACACCAGGGAACTTGAAGGCAAATGGCTGAAACCAGAAAAACATTCTCCTGAGTGAGGTAATCTAGACTGAGAAAGACTAACATAGTACGTACTAATTCATAAGTAAATATTAGGTGAAAAATAAAAAAATAATTATATTATAATCTATAGAATGAGAGAGACTAAGTAACAAGAATTGTTCATGGGGCCACTCAGATGTCCCTGGGAAGGAGAAATATAAAAGATTTTATGAGTGGACTCGGAGGAACATAGTAATGGGCATAAGCATGATTGGGTTGAGGGGAAAAGGGGGAAAGTTGTGAGGGGAACTTCTGGAAGTGAATATTTTGGGGTTGGGTGGAAACCTGATGCAGGGTATCTCCAAGGGGTCTATGAGGAGGACCCCAGTTTAGACTCTTAGGAATAGCATATAAGTCGCCTGAACTGACCATCTCCTGTGATTAGAATGCCTGGGTCAATTTTTATCAGAGAAGAATCATCCAGTAACTGATTGAGGCAGACACAAACCCACAGGCAAACATTTGGTGGAATTTGGAAAACCACATGGAGGAGGAAGAGGAGAGGAAAGGGTTATTGTGATAAAGCTTACATAATCAACTGTTCCGTGGTCCTAGGGGCTAGCAGATACCGAACATACAAGGAGGGATGCTGCATGGTACTGATCTAGGCACTTTACATAGATAAAACTATTGTGTAAAATGGTCCTCTTGTGGGACTCCTAACAAGGAAAACAGAGGCTGTTTCTCACACTTTAACTCAGTTTTCAGATGCTATTTCTCATACTTATTACCTTGCCCAGGCTTAAAAGTTGGAAAATGTTTAAGCATATATGAACTTGATTAGCTATGTGTTGTAGATACTCATGGGCTATTTGCCCCTTTCTACATTAAAACAGAGGAGGAGTGGTTTGTGATGAGTCAGAGTGGATGGAGGGAGGGACTGAAAGGGGAGAAGTGTGGAGGCTGAGACTGGGGTATAAAATAAATAAATGAATAAATTTGTTGATTCAATGTACAGCATCTTATATAATTTGGAAGTGGCAAACTCCCAATGTAAGCAGAAATCCAAGTCAGAAAATATGGAAAAGATAACACAGAATAAGTTCAGCACAGCTACCTAAGATCAAATAACCACAGCCAAGGCAGGAAGAGTCAGGTCCCATGTAATTACAATTATTACTCTTTAAATGCACTGGATATAGCCTCAGATAGGCCTTGAAAATTTTATTCCTAGAAAAAACACATAAGGGAGCATATGAGAGAGAGAGAGAGAGAGAGAGAGAGAGAGAGAGAGAGAGAGAGAGAGAGAGAGAGAGAGAGGGAGGGAGAGAGAGAGAGAGAGAGAGAGAGAGAGAGAGAGAGAGAGAGAGAGAGAGAGAGAGAGAGAGAGAGACATGCAGACAGAAGCAGAAATAGAGAAATCAAGAACCTGGTGCATACTAATCTTTGATTGTTTTTCGAAAATATATTATTAAAAATGGTTGCAAGATAGCTCTCTATGATTTTCCTTCAGGTCACATTTCTAATAAGAATTCCAGATGAGTTCCCCAGTATTCTGAGAATGGTTATAGATGTGTATAGTCAGTCCATTAGGATCTAACCATTGTTTTAGCTTTTACAGGATCCCAAAGAGATGCCTTCGCCCGTAAGTCAGCAGGTTGATACAAATGTGAAATCATTTTATATATTTAATTGAAATAACTTGTACATTGGTACAAAGTTTAATCTGAAATTGCTTTATATAACCAAAGCAACATGTACATCGATATAAAACCGAATCTGTAACTTTTATGTAAAATTGAATCTGTAATTGATATATTTTATATACACTTCTATCTGTGTTTAAAATATTTGCACATTATTGTTATGTCCACTATAAAATTTCTATCTCCATTTAACTATACTAGATATGATGTATGATTGCACTAGTTATGATATATGCACAAGATGTTTATATACCTCTGTTTAGATGATATGTATGTATCTACATGTCTAAAATACTGTGGCCACTTTACATGGTATATATACCCCTGGCTAATGTTTGACAGTCATACTAAAAGTCACTGTTCAGAGATTATACACCCCTTATATAGGTAATCTAATTTTATAGTACAGGTTTTAAACCTTAGGACGATAAATACTGCAGTTAACATTACTCAAAGTGCCATGTCACAGTCATCTCAGATATAGGTTAGAATATCATAGATAGACAGGAGTCTTCAACCATTTCATAGACTCAGAGAATATGGCATTTAACATTTGGAATTCGGCCTCGAGAGACACACAACGACTCCTGGTGTCACTGCTCCTTTCCCGAGATGGTGTTGAGCATCAAGGACACTCCTTTGGAGTTTGTCCTTTTGGCAGAGAATAGCCAGTTGGGTAAAGAACTACCCTTACCTTGATTTCTGACAGTACATACATGATGTTCAAGATGGATGAACAAGATGACAAATGGAGACTGACGAAACCTGCCTGGACAGGATAAGACAGTTCCTCCAAAATTTCCCTGCTTGTGAAAAGATCTGTCAGATACAATAGGCCTGTAGCCAATATGATGGATGCTCCAATGGTGCACAAAACCATAGGTGATTGTCCAGGTCGCTGTCCTCTCCCAAATTTTGGAAGCCACTACTTCCATGTACTTCTGACTTTTAGGTGATACATTTTCCTTTTCAGGTCTTAAAGGGTTGAAGAATAGGTATTTAAGCTTACTACCCTATTATCTCTTAGCAAGGAACATTCAGGTGTTGGATTTTCACTTTCCCAGATGAACATTTTGAAGTAATTTATACACCCTACCATCCACCAATATTCTAGAAATATATGATGTACTTTATATCTGTTAGGATTTGGTTGTAGTTTGTACTTTATCCTCTCCTAGATACTACCTCATAATAATTCCTATTGTATATAGTCTTAATTTGGAACCTTCTTAGTTAGACAAACAGGGGAGTTGTGCTGGGAATCAGGTGTCAACTGATAGGTCCGAAGACGCTTACCCATGGTCCCAGGCTCCTGAAGGGAGAGTGGCCAACCCCATTCACCCTTATAATTATTTCTCTGTTCACTACATACATTGAACAATTTTCTAATTTTTTTTTATATAATCCAAGACCACATTATGTAACACCTTTCATTTAATTTTCTCCAGTCTTCTTGACATATTTCAGTTTTTCAATGATCCCTGGTTGTTTGTTCAATCTCTTCGAGCAACTGTGAGTTCAGCTTAGATAAATCTGTGGGTTTTCTTGTTATGTCTTTGACCTCCCTGGATTCCAGATTGAGTTCACCCACAGTATTATTATGTTTGAAAGAAAAAAATTTATTTCCCATGTTGTCCGCCAACCTCTTCATGAAGGAGAAAATATATACATACCAAAGAGTGTATGTGGGAATGGGTTGGAATCAAAATAGATCTCTATTTTTATTTATTTTATTAAGAGATTAATAAATACCCTTATTAAGGCGATCACAGTTCACTTGCTGCACATTGTATATGTAATTTCTTTTGTCTGTGAAAAAATAACTTCATATTCTAGGTATGGTCCTGAAAAGTCTATGTACAAAAATTAGAGTAGACAGACACAAAAATGCAAACCTTTAATTCCAGCTCTGTCAGGGGTGGAGCTAAACAGAAAAGTCTCAGTGAGTTCAAACATGCACTGGTCTACATAGTTAGCTCCAGATATGTAATGAGATTGCATTTCTACAATAATAACAGCAACAAAAACAACAATTAAATCCAAGATTATACCAAGAACCACAGATCGGACTGTGACCATTGGCAATATAAATAAAAGTGTGATTTCTGATGAGTCATCCAAACATTGGCTGTGATTATCAGTGTCTCAGTTACATGGCCAAATTACTGGATGTGTTGTCTATGAATGTGTATTACACCTACAGACAAAGAAATCCTTTGACTGTCTTAAATAAACTCTACAATACTGATGACATTCTATCAAAATCTGTTCATGATTTCATGTAGTTGGAAATTGCTGTTAGCCACAACTCCCAAATACCCAGTAGCTGTTCCCCAAATAATTGATTCAGAGCTTAAAATTTTGGACCAGTGGTTCAAGCATATTGCTAACTAGCTCTTACTCTTAAATTAACTGATAATTATCCATGCAGCTTAGTGCTTCTTTTAGTAAACATTCTCATTTGACTTCCTCTGCATCTGACAGATCCCTGTTTCTCTGCTCTTTCTATTTCAAAAATTCTATGACTCTGGTCATCCTGCCTGTACTTCCTGCCTGTCTACCTGCCAATCAGCATTTTATTAAAGTAATACACGTGACATGCCTTTATAGTGTAGAGGAGCATTATCACATAGAACAATCCCATTTTTCTTTTCAAAACAGTAATTCTAAATTAAATATCTTACGCTTAGCCTTTTTTTTAAACCTTATTGATAGCAATACTCTGAATAAAGACAAACAGCAATAATCCTTTTGTTTAAATGTAGGCCAAGTTTTATAAACTATCATCTACTGATTATGGGAGACTCTAATTTTGGTTGGACCCTGAGAAAATTTAGAAATATGGCCATGTCCTGACTGGCATGTTCTGTGAGGGTGAATCATCTAAGCCAAGAGCCTTGGGGCTGGTCTAGATACAGAACTCAGACAAAACTACAACAGATGTCTCTGACACTTTGAATTATCTGGACTATCTGTTCCCATTGAACATTTCTCAGGGGTTTTCCCTTGATCAAACCTTATTTTCTTTAACCTGGAGTAAATCCACAGCCTCTACATTTCTGTGGAAATAAAAGCAAAAGTTCTCTAAAGTAATTTATCTTTTTATTCAAAATTTCAAGTCAAGATAGTTGGGTAAACTTAGCATTTATAATCAAATTTCTTTTAGCAGCTCTTGATTTTTCCTCTGTAGTCTAGAATTCAAATCAACATAATAACACATGGTATCTAGACTCTATATATTCAATCTATATGAGTTTTTAAAAATTTTATTTTCATGATCTTTTTTCTTGTTTTTTTTTTAAAATCCTACTTTTATTTTTAAGCACACTGTAAATCATTTGAAGATTTTTTTTCCAATCTGACTTAACTCTATTCTATCTTTTTCTGACTCCAAAGGCCTTTAATTTGCTAAACAGAATGATAGGATTAAAGCCTCAGCTTTTGTAGCTAGCTCCATCCCTTTTCTTGGCTTTCTGGCATAGGTCCTAGCAGGAGCCACATTTACCACACCATCTCTGGAGTTATAGGGTCCACATTACTACAAGGCAGAGCACCACAACCTCCTTGTCATGAACCCTATCTAAGTTTTTAGTACCAGGGCCTCTTAAAAGAGCCATAAGTTTTTTGCTACTAAGGCTGAGCCAAGAAGCCTTTCTTTACTTTTAAATTAATATTATTTTTTAATTATTCAATTAAGTATTTTTTATATACACCACCACTTGCGCTCTCTTGCCTCCTCCCAGTTCCTTCAAGTCATCCCTCAGCCTTCCCCCACTCCAACCCCATCCTTTTCCAAAGGAAGGCAAGGAGCCAAGGTGGGTTAGTTCAGTCTGGTGTTTCCAGTTGAGGTGGGTTAGAGTCAATCATCTTAGTATTAGGGCTGAGTTAGGTGTTCCTCTGTAGGAAATTGGCTCCCAGATGTCAGTTCATGCACAGGAACTTAGTCTGATCCTACTCCAAGAGGCTCCACAAACTGCCCATGCCATTCAATAGTCATCTACCTTTGGAGGGTTTAGTTCCTTTCCATGAATGTTCCTCAGTGGCTGTTTCTGATTTAGTGAGCTCCCAATAGCTCCAACCAGTTGTCTCTGTGAATCTCAAAGGCTTTTTCAATTTCTTTTTAGAAACATCCTAGGATGTCATTTTCTAAAGTATCTTTGACCTATCCACATAAATTACTCAAGAGAATACATAAACAGAGTACAAATTCATAGATATCCACCTGCATTTGTCTTTTGAGAAAGGAGTAAATTTAAATAAAATAGTGAATGGAAGTTCATGATACTGCCTAAAAATTTGTATATTATACAAATTATAATTTCATTGAAATTTGTTATAATTTTACTATTGAAATCCATGAAATCTCTTTAGTATATAAATAATTCTATAAGATAAAAATTACTGTGGTGGTCTCTGTTATCACTACAACAAGCAGAGTAACAATTCACATGAAAGCAGAAGGAAATCCAGTTAAACATAACTCAGTACCTTGTGTTGAATCCAAATTTAGAGTGACAGGGAGTGGTATTTTTTATGCATATTTTAGTATAATACAATAATATAATCCAACAGCTGCACCGAAAATATGCAATGGATAAAAAGATAGTATCTTTAACCAATGGTGCTAGTGTAAGTGGATGATGGTAAGTAGAGGAATGCTATTTCATCTATATTTATCACCTTGCGTAAAACTGAAGCCCAAGGGGATCAAAAACCTCAACATAAACCCAGTTATACTGAACCGGATATAAAAAAGTGAGAAAAACCCATGAATGAATTGGCAAAGGAAACCACTTCCTAAATATAACACAGCTACTTTGGAAATTAGTATGGTGGTTCTCAGAAAACTGGGACTCAATCTACCTAATGATCAAGTAACCCCACTACGAGGCATATCCCAAAATTGCACATTCATACCCCGAGGACATTAGCTCAACTATGTTCATAGAAGCATTAGTTATAACAGCCCACACCTGGAAACAACCTAGATGCCCTTCAAATCAAGAATAGATTATAAAATTGTGGTACATTTACAAAATGGAGTGCTACTTACTGGTAAAAAATATGACAACCTGACATTTTCAGGCAAATGGCTGGATCTTAAGATATCATCCTAAGTGGGTTAATACAGACCCAGAAAGACAGACATGGTATGTACTCATTCATAAGTTGATTTTAGACATAAAACAAATTATAATCAGGCTACATTCCACATTTTCCAGAGAAGCTAGGTAACAGGAAGAACTTTAGATCTCCAAAGATCCCCATGGGAAGAGGAAAGAGAGATTTCCTGAGTAAATTGGGTGAGGGAGCAAGGTGAGGTGGAAAGAGAACCTGGGAGAATGGGATGGGTAAGAAAGCAACAGAGAGGGAGAACAAAATTTCTTCATAGAGAAACCCTCGGTGGGCTTAGAAAAAAGCCTGGCACTAGGAAAAATACCCAAGAATTCACAAGAGGACCCTGCCTAGAGCTCTAAGCAATAGTAGAGAGGGTGCCTAATAGTCCTTATCCTATAACCAAATGAATGACGACCCTAATTTTAGTTCTAGAACCTCCATGTTACAACTGATGAAGGCAGAACCAGAGATACTTAGATTAGCACTGGGTTGAGCTTCTATTCCAAATGAAGATAGGTAAGAGAGAGTATATAAGCAAAGGTATCATGATCATGATGAGGAGACCCACAGAGATGGCTCACCCAAGCTCTTGGGAGCTCACTGACTCTGAAATGACAGCTGAGGAGCCTTCATGAAAAGGAACTAAACCTTGTGAATGTAGATGACAGTCAAAGGGAATGGGAAGTTTGTGGAGCCTTTTCAAGTCTGGTGCATGCACTGGCTTCTTGGAGCCCATCCCCTATAGATGAACACCTTAATCAGCCTTGATATTGTGAGAAGGGACTCGGTCCTCTGCTAACTGCTTATGTCAGTTCAAACTGGCTCACTTTAAGAATCCTTACCCTCCCTTGGGGAATGGATAGAAAATGGTGTGGGGTAGTCTGAGGAAGAATTGGGAGTAGGGGAGGGAGGGATAGCAGTGGGAAAGAAAAACTTTTTAAAATTAAAAAACCCTAAATATCAAAACAAACAATAATAATAATATTATCATTGTATATGAGAAAAAAATGTGCTGGATTATCTCATTTTATTTACTATCAATAAAGTCATGTAATAATGTTCATATTGCATTATCACTTATATGTATAGCTTTAATAAAATGAAATTTCCTATAAGACAAACTTGCCTATTTAACAATTCTGGTTTTCCTAGAGCTATCTGTGAGAGCAAGCCAATTTATGTGTAGTGGATTTATGATGTTACATTGTAAATAATAATCCCACCTAAGAGTTTAATAGAACATTCTTATTGGCCAAATGCAGACAGGAAGTGTGGGTGGGCTACCAGAGTAAGAAAACTCTGGGAACAGGAAGAACAGAGCAGAAATGTCACAGAGACTCCAGAGTTGCCAGACAAGCCAGAAAAGCAGAGGACAACAATGCTGCTCTGAGAAAGGTACTGAGCTACATGGCTGAACATGATAAGAATCTGGTTAGCTTAAGGGTAAAGAGTTAGCAAGTTATATTCCTGGGCATTTGGCTGATCAGCCTAAAATTAATATAAGCATCTGTGTGTCTCTGTGGGTCTGTGGGTCTAAATCGTGAGGCTAGGCACAGAAGTCCAGGCCAGAAACCTCTGACTACATTTATGATTCCTCTGAATTACATTTCTATCTTCCCTATAAATACTTCTATATACCCAAATCTATGTTCTTCAAATTTATCCTCTCATTTTTTGTTATTATTTGTTACCACATGCATGTAAGTACACACAGGTGTACACACACACACACACACACACACACACACACACACACACACACACACACTCTTTTCTGGGGAAGACTGCCTCTACCACTCCACTTTATTCATCACCTGCAGTTCTTTGTATAGTTTCATAGTCTTATGTTTTTTATTATGCAAATTGGCATGAACATTGATGCTACATATCAACCTTACATGGATTTAAACAAACATGATTAAAATATGGGTGCACTTTGTTTTTACTGGCATAATGTCCATGGACAGCTGATGTTAATGGTCACTAAGTAGCAGATTCTTACAACAAAAAGATGTAAAATAATGCTAAAATTTTTAACAGTTTATTCTTTAGATATAGAAGAAATATATTTGAAATTAAAAACAAGGTGCAAAATGGGTCTACTCTCATCTACTAGTATTGCATTAATGTTTACAATAAATATTGCTTAAACAGTGATCATATTACCCCAAAATAACATGACATAACAGTAAAATATTCTTAAGTACCTGGAATAGTTTTGACTTGGTGTGATTTTATAGTATTATTCTTTAATTTGGTTAACAAAGCTTTATTGCATAAGCCATTCCTAGTAGGAAGCTTTTCTTACTAATTATATGTAATGTTTATATTAATGTCTCTATAACATTTTATCATAAATAGTTAATTTTCTAACAAATCATGTAAGTCTATTAAGTTCATATATAGATACAGTTTCTAAATTTATAGCAAATATATGCTTCCTGAAAGGGGATTTTCTTGTATTTACTAAGCTTTGAAAATTGAGGGCTTTAAAGTGTGCAAAATCATTGTCTTTGTATGAAGTATGAAGACTAAGACATATAATTACTTTGAGACACCATAAATAATTTATAAGATTGTCCATTATATTAATTTTCTGATGGATTCTAACATTAGAGAATCTGGTAAATAATTTTTGACATTCTTAACATTTGTAAATTTAGTCATAAGAATTGATTCTATGGTGAACCTAAAGAATTGGGTTACAGGTAAAGAACTTGGCCCTTTCTTTACTTCTGATAGATGTATCAAGAGATGGATACTGCTGTAAGCTTTAAGATTTGAGTCATGGGTAAAGAACTTCCCACATTCTTTCCATCTATAACATCTGTCACTAGTGTGAATGCTGTGATGATCATGAAGATGTGAGACCTAGTTAAAAAACTTTCCACAATCTTTATGTTTGTAAACCTTTCCTTTGTTTGGATTCTATGGTGAGCATAAAGAGTTGGGTTATGAGTAAAAGATTTGCCACATTCTTTACATTGGTGAGGTTACTCACTAGTATGGATTCTATAATGGACATAAAGATGTGAGACCTGGGTAAAGGACTTGCCACATTATTTACATTTGTAAGCATTGTCACCAGTATAGATTCTGTGATGAGCTTGAAGAGTTGACTTTCCGGAAAAGGACTTGCCACATTCTTTACATTTGTAAGGTTTGTCACCAGTATGGATTCTGTGATGCTTTTGAAGAGTTGAGTTTAGGGTAAAGGACTTGCCACATTCTTTACATTTGTAAGGTTTGTCACCAGTATGGATTCTGTGATGCCTTTGAAGAGTTGATTTTTGGGTAAAGGACTTGTCACATTCTTTACATTTGTAAGGTTTGTCACCAGTATGGATTCTGTGATGAGCTTGAAGAGTTGAGTGTAGGGTAAAGGACTTGCCACATTCTTTACATTTGTAAGGTTTGTCACCAGTATGGATTCTGTGATGAGCTTGAAGAGTTGATTTTTGGGTAAAGGACTTGCCACATTCTTTACATTTGTAAGGTTTGTCACCAGTATGGATTCTGTGATGAGCTTGAAGAGTTGAGTTTAAGGTAAAGGACTTGCCACATTCTTTACATTTGTAAGGTTTGTCACCAGTATGGATTTTTTGATGGACATAAAGATTAGAGACTCTGGTAAAGGACTTTCCACATTCTTTACATTTGTAAGGTTTGTCACCAGTATGGATTCTGTGATGCCTTTGAAGAGCTGAATTTAGGGTAAAGGACTTGCTACATTCTTTACATTTGTAAGGTTTTTCACCAGTATGGATTCTGTGATGACCTTGAAGAGTTGAGTTTCGGGAAAAAGACTTTCCACATTCTTTACATTTGTAAGGTTTGTCACCAGTATGGATTTTCTGATGGACATAAAGATTTGAGACTCTGGTAAAGGGCTTGCCACATTCTTTACATTTGTAAGGTTTGTCACCAGTATGGATTCTGTGATGGACATGAAGTTGTGAGACCTTGTTAAATAACATTTTACATTCTTCACATTTGTAACATTTGTTATTATTATGAGTTCTGCAGTGGCCTCGGAGAGCTGAATGATGACCAAAAATTTTGCTATATTCTTTACATTTGTTAAGTGTTTTTCCTTCATGGGTTCTCTGGTGTCTCCTAAAGTTTGAGTAGTTCTGAAGACATATGCCACACTCTTCACATGTATATAGCTTACTTACAATATTAGTTATTTTATTTATAGTCTCATTTGAGGTGTTTCTGAAATACATTTTATATTTGTTGGCATTCATCCAAGGATGGATTTGATGGTATCGCCTACGAATTAAATTTCTGAACTCACCTCTGTTGCATTTGTATGCCTTCTTTCTGGTTTCAGGACTCTTCTGCTTAGTATAACATAAATATTCATTGAAGTACTTTTCAGATTCCTTATAGTTTAATTTTTTCTCAACAATAAATAATTTTTCATGTCTTAAGTATTGTGTAGAGTTTATGTAGCATTTTTTAAGTAAATTAAATTTGCATGGTTTCTTTCCAGGATGGAACAGTAGAAAACCTAGATTTAAGAAAGAAAAAATTTTTAATATAAGTTTTACTATTTAGTATATGGTCCACATTCCCAAGTTCCTTGAATAATTTTTGAATAGAAATTGAACACATTCATAAGAAAGTATGTAAAGTAAGTTCATAACCCAATAGTAAATATGCTCTCATAAAATTATAAATTTTTAAAGGGAAGCACTTCACCTGTGTGAACCAAAGAAGAAAATAAATTAAAGACATTTAATAGGAAATAAATAATATTAATACAGAAAAAAAGACACGTATATGAAAAATCAATTAGTCTTTACTGTCCGCAGAGAACTGTGCATTCCCAAATAATTGTTCACAAAAATTTTAAACTTCAAGAAAATTCTATAGGACTAATTATTTTATCAAAAGAGAATTTATGCTGCATTTTCCTCTTATTCAAATGGACTATTTCATACACTATATTCTGATTATCGTTTTTGACCTTGTATATCTCTGGATTCTCATCAATCTTCCAATCTGCATCCACCCCCATTGTGTCTCTAGAGGGAAATTATGTTGTTCCATTACAAATAATTGTCCCCGCTTGTGAGTTTAATAAAAAACACTGATTAGCCAAAGGCAAACAAAAAATATAGGTGGGGTACGAGGCTAAAAATACTCTAAGAACAGGCAAAACAAAACAAAATGCCAAAAAAAGCCAAAAAACCAAAAGACAATAATACAAAATACTACTCTTAAAAAAAAGTACCGAGCCGCATGGCTAAATAAGATAAGAGTCATAGGTTAGTTTAAGGGTAAACAGTTAGCAAGTTATATGTCTGAGCTTTAGGCCCATCAGCCTAAAACTATTATAAACATCTATGTGTCTCCACAGGTCTGTGGGTCTGTGGGCCTAAACCTTGAGGCTAGGCCCAAAAGTCCAGGACAGAACCCTCATACTACAAATGTTGCCCAACATAAGGCAAAATATACCCACATAAAGCCATAAAAAACTGAAAAAATAGTCTAAAACTCCAAACAACTTCTAGGTTGTCTCTCTCACGTGAGTCATAATACAAAAACACCCTAATAAGACATATAAACTTAGACTAAAATAACAGACTTTTAAAATACAACTTAAAATATAAAATAATTTGTTCCTAAAGTCTCATAAAACCCTCAAAATTCACAAAAATTATAAATAATATATTTAAAGTTTTTGTTTATAAAATCAAAAAAAAACCCCAAAATCAAAAATAGCTTCCTAATAATATTTTCTTCTCTCAGCTCAGGGGCAAATAGAAGCTTAACTTTAAAAAAAAAATTCCTAATTCAGCCATAAGGACAAAACACTTATAAGATTTTTAAAAGTCATACTGTTTAATACTTAAATAAAGTTAATAAACAACACAGAACAAAACTTTACTTAATAATTATATAAACCTTAAAATTCCCTAAAACACCTAAACTAAAAAAGTAAATTCTATAAAATTAATCCAAAATTGAAATAAAGCAATCCATCCATCCTACCAACCTTTAATCCTTAGCCAAAAATCTTAACAAATTAAAAATATGTTCAAAACAACAAAAAATGTAAAAATGGAAATAAAATCAGTCACTCTAGCCAAACAAAATATAATCAAAACCAAAAAAAATTATAAAATAAATATACAACAAAAACAATTTTTAAAATAATCTAAATAATTTAAAATATATTAAAAACTTAAAAAATAACGCCCTTAAAAATAAAATAAAAAATAAACCACATAAAAATTAAAAATACAAAACATGTCTAAATACTATATATTATTGTCTTATCATTAAACTTCTTAACTAAAAATACCTTAATAAAAACTACCAAAAATTAATTATAAATACTATTAAATTAATTAAACCTATAGTTTTTATAAATAAATTAACTTTAAAACTAAAATTCATAAATATACTACTTTAAAACTTTTTTCTTATTATTTCCACAAAAAACAAAAAAGTATAAATTTATTCCTAAATAAAAAACACAAAATTTTATAAAGAAAACCTAAAAATCTCCAATAAAAATAAAGAGCCCAAATTATATTGTTCCATTATGAATAGTTATACCTGCTTATTAGTTTAATAAAAAACACTCATTAGCCAAAGGCAGACAAAAAAATATAGGCGGGGCTACCAGATTAAAAAGAATCTAAAAACATGCAAAACAAAAAAAAAAAAATGTCAAAAAATCCAAAAAGCCAAAGACAACTATACTACTCTAAAAAAAAAAAAAAAATACTGAGCCACATGACTAACCAAAATAAAAGACATAAGTTAGATCAAAGATAAAGAACTAGCAAGTTATATGCCTGGGCCTTAGGCCAATCAGCCTAAAACTATTATAAACATGTATGAAAGTAAGCAGATGTTCCTATAACAGTTTGAGATCTATAATGACCAAATATAATGTTGGGTTGTTTTATTGTTGAACATCTATTGCTGAGCATTGATTGGGACTGCCCATAGAAGTATTGTTTTTTTCCCACTGGTTCTGTTTGTAAGTAGTGTTCAAGAACTTTTGCTTCAGTGTTTACAAGGCAAATTGTCTGTCACTTAATTTCTACAAATCTTTGTGTGGTTTAAGCCTTCTGGAAATATATGGACAAAGTTTCTCTCACTTATACTTTGAGAAAAAATTTCAGGAGTATTCTTATTATCCTAGAAGAATTCTTAATATTTAAATTTTAAATCTACTAACATTATTCTGCTGTAGTAATAAGTTTCTGGTCCTGCCTATCCCTGAGATCTGGACCAGCAGTCCCAAATAATCTTATATTAATTACATGGTGTTTGGCCTATGCCTCAAGAATATTATCTTACTCTTAACAAACCCATGATAAGCTTCATTGCTTAATACCTTTTTTTAAAGAAGTATTCTCATCCTGCATTCTCTTTGTCTCTGGCATCTGCTCTGCTCTTTCACTTCAGAGTTTTCTTAATCTGGAGCCCAACTAGTACTTCCTAATGGCCTTCTGGCCCTATCAGCATTTTATTAAACAAGTACAAGGGACAAATATCTGCAATTTACAAGGGCATAATCACACAACATTCTGCTACGCTAATATAGTATTAAATTCTTTTCTTTCTTATTATAGTTTCCCAACATATTGTTGCATGTCTCAGCTTTCTTCCAAGAAGTATTTTACATAGTTGGACAGTTGAAACAGAGACCCAGATGTAGATTATGGTGCAGGCGAAAAAAGTTCAGGATTAGTTGTTATATCTATAGGAAACCCCTTCCCTGCAATGCTAAGAGATTATTTAGTATAGAGTAATAAAATATGGTAAGGTTAAGGCTGATGAATGACAAGGAATTAATGATTTCTGAATATAAATAAGTAATAACTTTTATTGCAAATATAAATCTTTATATTTTTTTCTGAACTCTAAAGACAAAGAAAGAACTATTCAATCTTCAAAAATAAGTAGAGCTATGAAACTTTTATTTCCTAATCTAATGTGCTATTACACAACAATGAAAAGTAATATTGGCATGAGGTTACAAAAGCAGACATAAAATGAAATAAAGAGATAATCTATTACACACAGTCAAAATGCTATTTGAATGTTAGTTTTCATTTTTCGTATAATAAAATTAAGGGTTCACTAACATTTAAAAATGTGGCAATGAATCTACCTCCATCCTCTTTATAACATTTAAGGGCGGTTTAAAAGTTCATTTTTCAGATAATTTTAAGTCAAGACGATCTTGGCAAACTATTACAGGTGTTAACTCTTTCTTTCTATGGGTCTCATGCGTTTTCCATTGCTTCAATCCAGCTTACCTTTTCCTTTGCCTTCTGCCTCTGTTATGGTCATGTTCCATAGCTCCTTGCTTTGTTCAAGAGCTTTGATTAGCCCTGGTTTTGACAATGAAAGACCTGTGTATTAGGAGAGACATATGACCATACTTGGAGAAAATAGCGAAACTACATTAATTACTCATATACCATGGAATTGATGGAATAAAAGTTTAAGTATGCAAATTTCCTAGTTACACTCTTCGATTTTAAATTATTCAAAAACCCTTGTTAACAGTGTACTCGAGTTTCTTTTAAAATTACTACTGAATCAGAAAGCAGGCATGTTAGAAAACATTATATAGATTAAAATATAATGTATGAAGTGTCTGAAAAGTAAAATACACAATAAAAGATTTTAGGATGTTTTTCTGTGCCAGAAAAGGTGAGTATAATGTCTAGATAAAGTTCCATCAAATTTTGAGCTCTACATGATGAACTTAAAAGTTTTTTAAAAATTAAAGTAGCATTGCGAGTCAGGCAGGGATTTGAGATACATCTGTAAAACATACTTGAGAGGAACAACTATATCAAACAAAATCATAAAAGAAAAGTGGTCTCACCTAGAGAAACCAGGTTGCTGTAGTTTTCCAACATGACATCTCTGTACAAAGCCCTTTGTGCAGAGTCCAAACATTCCCATTCTTCCTGGGAGAAGTTTATGGCCACATCTTCAAATGTCAATACACCCTGTCATAAAAACCCCCAGTTTTATAATGTGCCCAGGTACAAAGTTCTTTTTAAGAAAAAGAACATTTTAAGGCAAAATTCTTAAGGAAACATGAGTAATGTGTATAACTTATTTTAAAAGACATACTTTAAGATGATATCTATAATAACAAAACTCTATCCTGAAAATACAGAAATGCAAATGATATTGTTGAGGCAATACATTTGTTCAGTCATAGGTGTTTGGGTGACAAGCTCTCATGGGTGGTCATGTTTTCATATGTGACCACTTAAAAAATTAGGAGAGGAATTATACGCCTTTTTGTATGGTCAGAGAAGAAGCAAGCAGTGGAGAAAGAAGGAAGGCTTGTGGTTGGTTCTCATTGCTCTTGGGCAAAATAGCAGGACAATGGCAGCTGTATCAGCAGTGGCATCTAAATTGTTTGATATTTGTAAATGTGTTAGTCCATTGCACCCCTTAATAAATTCTTGACCAGACTTCTGTGGGTTCTCATTTCACATGGTGACACCATCATAGGTGGTAGCTTCACAGGCTGCTATGGTACTTATGAATGAAATTCAAAGTATTGTCATGTGTAGTCCTGGGTAAATTCAGTGTGATTTACCAACTAAAGCTCTTTATTCCAATATGCAAATTGCTACTTCTGAAATGGTAGGCTTGAGTGATACAAGCTGTGGCAATGTAACCATAATTGGATAAGCTGCGTAGATAAAGTTGTGAAGCAAGTGACAAAATTGACATATTGAAGAATAAATGGAGATTTATCTTGCACATGGATGCAAGATATCAGTAGAAGAGACCAGGGAAGGAGTCACTCCTATGCCCTCACAATCACACCACAGCTGCAGTGAGTTGGAGAGGTAGGTTCCTAAGGCAAGATTAAGAACTGAGTATACCACGGGCAAACAAATCACAGACAAGTACACACAGTATATTGATAAAGCATCCATTGCAATGTACATCTGAAACTGGGATCCATCTAACTTTAGACTTTTATAGTGCATGCATATCCTACCTACATTATAAATACATAGACTGCTCCAACTACAATTTCAAACTCTCTACCTGGCCAACTCTATTTCTATACTCTAGTATTAAACAAGGACACACATTCTTCACACTAGCATATTCCTTGTTTATCTCCCCTAATTCTAATAAGTTATCTTCAATTTCTAAGCCCAACATGCCCAGATGTCCTATTTTTTGCTGCAAATTGATTTGTTTTTATCACACACAGAAATTATGAAAGGCCACATTTCCAGATCTAATTTCAAAAATGCAAATATAATGAATGATAATTTATCCATATAGCTACATAAGCACATAAACATTTGTTAGGGAGGAGTAAAATAGAGATGTTTAACAGCATTTTGGGAATCTAATGAGACAATGATGCATTTTTCTTTGTTTATATAGTAAGTAATATTGATTGATTATTCAGTTTTGAAGAATCTCTGAAACTCTGGGATAAAGCTACTTGATCATAGTGGATTTTTTTGTGTTGTGTTCTAGGATTTGTTTCTCAGGAATTTTGTTAAGTATTTTTGTATTTTTTGTTGGTTTTGTCTATGTTCATGGGGGAAATTATTCTGTAAAACTCTTCCTTTTTGAATCTTGGTGTGATTTGGGAATTAAGGCAAATATGGTCTCATGGAATGAAATTGGCATTGTTCCTTCTGTTTGTATTTGTGGAACAGTTTGAGTATTGTTTGTATTCTCTTTTCTTTGAAAGTCTTTTAGAACTTTCCCTAAAGCCCTGGGATTTGTATGGTTGACAGATTTTTAATCTATTTCCTTAGGTAGTATATGTTTATTTCTTTTATTTATCTAATCTTGAGTTAACTTTGGAAAGAGAAACATATTGAATAAAATTATACATTTTTAGATTTTCTAATTTTGTGAGTATGGGTTTTTAAATATGACTTAATGACTTTTGAGATTCTACTTATTTTTATTTTCTCACATTTCCTTTATTATTTTGTAAATTTGCATATTGTCTATGTGTTTTATTTAGTTTGGATAAGATATTTCTGTCTTAATTTTCTCAAATACATCTAGGAAAATAATCAGACATTACTTCATGATAAAATACTTGGAGATAATATATATGTATATATATATGTATATATATACACACACATACATATAAACACACACACACACACACACACACACACACACACACACACACACACACACACACAGGTATATACCTAAATGTAACAATTAGGTTTCTGTCCTGGACTAGCCCCACAGTTTGATCTGCCTGCCACCGCTTATCAGTACCAGCAAGCCCAAAGTCCCAATGAAACACCCAGATGCTTTTATTAACTTCAAGCTGTTCATCCTATGTCTTAGGCACATTAATGGCTATCTTCTTCATCTTAACCCAACACATTCTCATTAATCTGTCTTGCCATGTGTCCAGTGGCTCACTTGTGTTCCTTACATGTTGCTTCTTAGGGCATCTGTCTTCATCTGTCTCTTACTCTGCCCTCCTCCTACCTATGCTCTGATCTCCTGCCTACTTTTTCTATGGAACCTGCCATAGCCAAAAGAGTCCTTTATTTAAAGAATGATATTCACAGCATAGAGAAAGGCTACAACACCCAAACACAATAAAGGCAAATTAAAACAATCCTTGAGCCAATATCAAATTAAGTGAAGAAAAACTTAAGTTCTACAAAAATTAGGAAGAAGACATGGCTGTCCTCATCTCTATTTCTCTATACCTGTGCAATTTAGTACTTGACGTTCTAACTAGAGCAATAGACATCTGAAGGAGATCAAGGGAACACAATCTGAAAAAGAAGCAGACAAATTAACACTATTTACAGAACATATGATAGTACGAATAAGTGACCACAAGAATTCTACCAGGGAAATGTGTTATTTACAGCAATGTGGCTGAGTAAAAATTCAATATAAAAACATGTATCTCTTTATAAACTAATAATAAATGAGCTGAGAGAGTAATTAGGATAAAACAGCCTACACAATCACTACAAACAATCTAAAAACATAAAATATTTTGGGTTAACCCTAACTAAGAAAGTGAATGGCTTCTATGTTAAAACCTTTAAGCTTCTTAAGAAAGAAATTAAAGTATATATTAGGAGATAAAAGATCACACATATTCATGGATTAATGGAATTAATATAGTAAAAATTCTAGTCCTAACAAAAGATCTCTACGTATTAATCTTGATCCCCATCAAATTTCCAACCCAATTCTTTCTGTACCTTGAAATTAAATACTCAGTATTATACAGAAATTTGAAAAACTCCAAAATATCTATAAAACAATCCTAAATAATAAAAAACTTTTAAAAATGTAATGAAATTTAAATTTCATGGTATATTACAGAGGTATAGAAGTCAATATCACATGGTTTCAGCATAAAACAGACATGTTGATTAATGCTGTCAAATCAAGGTTCATAAACTGGTACACATATAGATATATAAGTTTTGATAAGGAAGCCAATACTGCATCATGAAAAGAATGTATTTTCAACAAGTAATCCTGGTCTAACTGGATGTTGGCATGTAGAAGAATGCAAATGGTCTCACATTTATCATATGGCACAAACTGAAGCCTGTGTGGAACAATAATTACAACATTGAACCAGACACAATGAACCTGTTAGGAGGGAAATTATGGAAGGGCCTTGGACACATTGCCATCAGAGACAATTTTATGCACAGAACACTGATAGCGTAGTAACTTGGATATAAAAATAATAAATGTGATGTCATACCACTAAAAATCTTTTGTAAGGAAAAGGACACTGGCAGGAGGGATGAAAAATAACCTACAGAATCAGAGAAGCTTTTCAGCAATTCTACATCTGATGGAGTGCTAATATGCAAAATATGTAAAAGCTGAAGAAATTAGATGTTAAAAAACCAAACAATACAATTAAAAATGGGTTTCAGACCTAAACAGAGAATTTGTATTAGAATTTTAAATAGCTCTGAAATACTGAATATCTGAATTTCCCCGCCACATACACACACATAACGCTCAAGAAATATTGGATAATTGAGACTAAAATAAAGTAATAGCCAGAACATCAGTAAGATTTCTATGATGTTGTTTCTCCAAGTAATGTCAGAAACAACACCCATAAATCTCAGTATTATGCCTGTCTAGACAGAGGTTAAGGACGAAACCAATAGACATGTGAAAGTGGATGGAGACTTGTCAGAAACCCTCATTCTCACTCAATGAACTTAAACAACTAAAATTGCTGTAGAAATAATGTTCTCTTGTCAAAAGCATAGCAATTAATTATCGAATAGCAAACGATCAGACCTAAAAAATACACATAGAATTAACTGTGTATAGACCAAATAGATTGTACATACTAATATGTGTATATATGTTTATACACGTATGTATAAACAAAAATTAATCATAAATAGAGGCTTTGATTTGGGAGAAGGCAAGAATATGCACATGAGAGCTTTATTTTAATTTGAATTACAGGATTAAAATTTTTAGAAGATAGAATATAAAGGCATATGCTTAAGATGTGGAAAATGAAGGTGGGAAAAAGAAGTAAAATTAGAAATAAATGGAAAAATTGATGTGAAACAAAAAAAATATTGAAAATAATTACGATGTGCTTCTAAAACTTCCCTTTCCATTAATTTCTCTCTATCGTATTTACACAATACACAATATAATTAAATATAAAAAGCATCATATTAATGAACAAAATTTGACATGTGTATTATTAAGCTAACCACAAATAGAAAAATCTAAAAAAAAATAATCAAATATTATTCCCACATTTTACACCTTTGTTTATCAATAATAATAAGAATATTAACACTAAACAAAGCACAAAATTTTCAATTGTCACAAAAATGTAACAGAAATATAGGCAGATTAATTTTCTGCTATAAACAGAACAGCAAATGATCATTCTCTATGATCACTCACTCCTACACCCAGAGATTCAATGTCTCAGGCTCACCATCTTTTAATCAATGTAGTTGACATTTCATTAAATGGATTCAAAGAGAGATATGACCTAATGATGTCAATTGTTTAAGGAAGATATGTTGACCAAATCCACTATCCTTTAAAAATAAAAGTCCTTTAAAACAAGACTCAAGGCATTTAAGGATGTGCATAATATATTTTTAGCCAATATTATTGAACTGATAAAATAGCCAAACTATTTTCACCGAAATCAGGAAAATGGATGGTTTTCCACATCCTATATGTATGTTTAGTATAGTGTTGTAGTCTTAATCAGAACAAAAACTAACTCACAAACAAACAAATAGAAATGAAGATTAAAAGCCATAATCAGGAAATGAAGTATTCAATGTATCCTGACTTGGAGAAATTGTGATATTTTCTGAAACCAAATACTGCACTAGAAAAATCGCTAAACCTTGAATACATACATACACATACACACACACACACACACAGAGAGAGAGAGAGAGAGTGGGAGAGAGAGAGAGAGAGAGAGAGAGAGAGAGAGAGAGAGAGAGAGAGAGAGAGAGAGAGACAAAGAGAGGGACAGAGGGACGGAGAGAGAGATCCAAAGGCCAAATTAGATATCAACATTAAAATCAGTATCATTTGTACATATCAAAAATATAAATGAAGAAAGCTAAAGAAGATATTCTGTAGTATTAATTCTCCTATACTGACTTCATGGTGATGCCTCATTTAGAATTTGTCTATGAACCACACTGACTTGGAACCTTCTCCAGCTGCAGAGCATATTCTATTTTTCATTTGGTACAGAGCTCTTCTTATTAAGGAATTTAACAATTTCATTACTTATATGGGATTTTTAAGAAATATTCAAAGTGAATTCATGTGATAAATAAGAGATTTCTTATATTAATCTTCATTGCAGAACTTGTCAAATACCAGATTATATGTTTAAATTTTGTGTCAGGTATATATCAAACTCGTAAGTTTAATTCTATACTGCATGTAAAACATATGAAAGAATTACGTGCATGTCACCTTTGAGGTCTCATACATTCTCTCTAGATTCAACCTATGTTTCAAATTTACTGAGAACATTTCATAAGAGAATCATCTAATTCTAAAACTATGACATTAATTGAGTTTGTGGAGAGTAGGGAAAATATATAAATAAAATATTGTATGATGAATAAGAAATATACTCCTTACACCTTAATATTTACAACCAAAGATGTAGATATAGCTAAAATATATGTTATGGTCAAATCAGGTACATTATCTAAATAATCTGTGAGGCCAGGCCTTGAATTCAAATGTAATACCCATGAAAGTAAAGAAATATAATATAAAATAGAAGATTCATGGAAAAAGAAGTTGAAAGAATTTTTTTCTATGTGTCAACAAGAACAAAATTTCCTATAAAAGAGTATGTAATTGAGAGTTTTGGACATCTTAACATGAAAAATTAGGTCATAATTACTTAAGATTATTTCTTTACACATGCATTTAATTAAAAAAATACTCAATGTAATTGTTTGAAAACTCATTTATTTATAATATTGTATCAGCCAAAATACAGATACCCGAGAAAAAATACCCAAGATCAGATTTTCTTACTGACTAAGATTCTAGAATACAGAATGTCAAAAGAATGGGTAAGTAATTTCTTAACTACAATAATTTATACATATATCTGGTGTGTGGACTTTCAAGACTAATAATAGGCAACAATATTTGTCTATAATCAAAATCAGTAAAATGTATTGCAAAATACTTTTAGGGAAATTCATCTAATATTACAGAGAACATACATGGTGCAAATGAAAAAATGAGCTACCACGTTAGTATCCTTTTTTCAAATGTTTTGTTTTAACTATCTTGGTTCTATTTTATAGTAAATATTTAGCATATGTAGACATTTTAATTATGAATACTTTTTAAGTTTTCTAGACGTAATAAAGTACATACTATAGACCAAGGATGAGCATCAACATCAATGGGCCATAAACTCCTTGCAATGGCATCCTGACTACAATGTATTTTATTATAATGATGGCCCAAAGCTTGTGGAAATAGTAAATAAGACCCAAATTTTATTTAAGTTCTACTACATGAGATGGAACCCATCACTGACTCTACTTAGTGACAAAGTTCCCAAAAGTAGAGAGTTCAGAGAGCTTGGGTAAAACTGAACACTACTTTTCTACGGAAAAAAAAAAAAAAAAAACAAAACCCTCATGAATTACTTTTTACTATACTGGCTATAATCATAGATTAAAGCCTTGGTCAGTCATCATTAGAAGATATTCCTCCTGTTACAGGTAGAAAGAACAAATAGACTCACGGCCAGACAATGTGCCGAAAGTGTGAGATCTGGGAAACCTCACGTCTAGATGAGATGTCTCCATCACATTCCTTCATTTAGGGATTTGAGAAGACCATGAATGAGGAGGAAGATAGAGGGTAGAAGCAAAAGGGGGTGGAGGACACCAGCACACACAAACACAGCCATCTAAATAACCAGTATATAGCACCTATGAAATAGCAGATCCTGAGGCGACACAAACAGGGTACACACAGTTCTGCACCAGATGCTGTCCTAGATAAAAAAGTGGACACATGCCCACATCTTTGACTCTGAGTCTTCACTTGATAACCACTTGCAAATGAAAACTTAGCCTTTTGTGAGGAATTGTCATTGAGAATAGAAACTAACCTTAATGGTAGGTTGAATTGGCACCTCAATGAACTTGACCGTGTCTTTGCAGTTTTAAGTCTCACCATATCCTGTTTGAAAAACTATACCTTTTTCTGATATTATATGTATTTTGTTTAATTAATTATTTTCTCTCTTTTTAATCCTATAGGCCATATATATATATATATATATATATATATATATATATGTACATATGCATGTATATGTGTGTATATATATATGTGTATATATATGCATTCAGGTTATACATTTTAAGGAATTGGTAAGTTTGCAACTAGTGAATCTTGCATCTATATGTTACTTGTGACTTTTATTGCTCCTTTAGCCTACTTATTTTTGCTGTCCTGATCTAAGGGCTTCACTTTTGTTATATGCAATCATATCCTATTATACTTTTTCTTATCATTATTCTTCCTTAGAAATCAGTTTGTTTTCTAATGAGAGATGGATAGGGGAGGATCTGAATGAGAAGAGTGGTTGGTAGGAATTTGCATGAGCAGAGAAAGAGGAATCCATAATCAGGACATTATATGAGGAAAGCATCTCTTTCCAATAATAGTAAAAATAAATATAAACCTATACATACACACCTATTTTTCTGAATTATCCACATAAAAACAACAGGTTTTGTTCAGAGATGAGTGGGGTGATCCTTTGTCTCCAACTCAATGCAACAAAACAAAACAATTAGGGCACGATAATTTTCTGCATAAGATGACATGATATATGCACATCACTCAGCATTGCTTTGAAATAATTATGGCTGATAATATGAATCCAATAGAACCTAGAGATGTCTAACCTATTCTGGCTCTAGAATAAAATACTTTATACAAAACATGAAATACAAAAAAAATAATATACTTTCTAGTGGTAGAAGTTTTCACAGAGCACCCAAACAGGTGAGTGAAATCAGCATTAGGATAAACTGATGACACTTCTGCATACAGAGGCTAATAATCATTTCTGTGATATTAACTTTCCAAAAAAAAACCCTCAAATGGAAACATCATAATTTTATGCTAAGTAAATATATCTGTCCCATTCTAAATTGTCAAGTATCTGTCTATGTAGTTTATGTTTCTAGCAGAGTATGCCACCTCGATTCTACTTTTTCTAACTACATGAGTCATGCTAGGCAGAGAATGCCACATGACTGAGAGTGTGTTTTCATAAGCCAGGGAACCAACAGATCAGAGCTCTCAGATTAAATCCACGCAGCACTTTTGCATTTATCTCTTTATATGAGGACACAAACCCATCTCTCTCGGTACTGGGCACTAGTCAGTTTACAAATTCATCTGTCATGTTGGATATTTTAGTGAAGAACATTATTAGTTTTTTTGAAAATATATCTTGTGATAAAAATGAGTTCAGAGGACAGAATGAAGAAAAGCCCTCACTGTGTAAGCATGTATTGAAAGACTCAATAATAAGCCTCATTAGAAGGAAAGATGAGAAAATATCACTCTAAGTAAAGTATTTGGCAAGACTATGAGAAGCAGAAAAATAGGACAGAAGAGAGAAAGGAAAGTGTACAAAGAAAACATGTGACCTTTGTAGAAGAAACTTAACAAAGCTGCTGAGCAGAGACATACTTACCGTAGAACCAACCATCTCTTCCTGAAGCTTTTCTATGAGCTTCTCTCTTGGGGGAAAAACAACTTGCTTTAATAGGTCCCAGTGTCTCTCTTGAGGATTTGTATTAAAAGCTTCAGCAAATACCATTCACCTGCTACAAACCAACTGACAATCTACAGAGCCTCAGAAAGCAGAAAACAGCCAAAAGCATGTTTGGTCTTATCTTCCTTCTTCCTTGGAGCTCTTTACCTTTTCTTTGTTTCTGTCTGTGTGTCTGGCTGACAGCTGTCTGGCTTCTGGCCCCTGGTGTCTCCCTCAGTTCTCTACACTCATTTTTCTCCTCTTGTTTCTCTTGAGCCTAGAGATTCCCTCTCTCCACCAGCTCATGTATCTTTTCTCCTGCCTCGCAACTGGCCAATCAGCTTTTTATTAGACCAATCAGATGCCTTAGGTAGTCAAGGTGAAGCAAACACAGCACATCTTTACATAGTTAAACACACATCCTTACATTGTTAATCTAATGCAGCATAAAGAAATGTAGCACACCTTTACACAGTGAAAGTAATATTCTGCAACACAAACAAATGTAACACCTCTGGGCTTAGTTAAAATAGTATTCCACAGCATAGAATGTTGTTAGGAGTCATTTTATTACTAATAACTTTTGGTTGTTGTTTATTTACTTATTTTAGAAAAATAGTATTGGGTTTTACTCTGTATCCCCGAGTGTCAACCATATTCCAGGGCAGGTCAGACCCCATGTCTAAGAGTTGACCAATATCAATATCTAACAGAATCGGGGTGTATGTGTGGGTGCGTTTTTGTGTGTGTGTGTGTGTGTGTGTGTGTATACACATGCAAGAGTTTACCTTTTGTTTTTGTATTTTCTCATCTTCTGTCTCTTTTTTGTGGCTTTCCATTATTAAATCTTTATTTTTTTTCCCAGTTTTTTTTTTTTTTTCATGAGAGAGGACATCAATTGGGTGGGGAGTGAAGGAAAGAAGATCAGAGAAGAACTGAGGGAGGGAAGAATTTATGAAAATATGTAAATATGTTTACAAAACAATTTTGAGTAAAAAATTTAAAATTAATCTTAGAGGTTATTTAGCTCCATTGTTAGGCTTATTTCTATGCCTTTGAAAAGCTGCTATTAGTGGGTTAATTTCCTAATTTATTTCTTCACATGCTCATAGGCATATGGGAAGATGAATAATTTTATACAATTTAATTTTCTGTTCTTAATTGTTACTTAAAGCACACATCACATAAAGCGTTTCTCTGTTGTCTTGGTACTTCTACTTATATCATCACGTTATTTTGAAAAAGAACAGTCTGATATATTTCTTGACTTTTATTGCTGCCTTTCTTTGTCATTTCCAATGTTCTCAAGTTAACTCTTAAGACCCTTTATTAAACAAGACTGAAGAGACTTTGTATATTTTTCTTGTTAAAATTTTATAGGTAAAGTTTGGAGAGATGGCTCAGTGTTTAACCCTTGTTGCTTTCAGAGGACCAGGGTTCAGTTCCAGTACCCACATGAGTCCACACAAGCAGGGGACCCAGCACGCTCTTCTGAACTCCAAGGCACCAGGTACACACATGGTTGCACACACATAAATTCTGGTAAAACACTCATAAAATAATAAATCTTAAATATTACAATTTTAAAGGTAATATATCTTTTTCTCTGCTCTACGCTGTTGTCTTAAGTTTGACATACACATGCTTTGTTATGTGAGCTCTGTTCCATGTATGCCTGGTTCCTTTAGAGTTTTATCATGAAAACTTGCTGAGCTTTGTGAGATGACAGTTTTTGTTTCTATTAAGAATTATATTCCATGGGATTTTTCTTCCCTTTGAATTCATTGCTGTTCTTCTTGGTTGGATTTCTGAAAATTCAGTTTTGTCTTCCTTCTTTGAATTAATCCTTTGCTGTATTTGGACATGCTTGGTTACTTTCTGTCTCTCCTGTATTTGTGTATCAATCAAATGAAATGTATCATTTCCTGTCTTCTCATGGATAATTTCTCTAATGTTTCTGTTTATGGCTTGCCTCTGTTTATTATCTGCAGTGATACTTGTCTAAAGTGAATTGTGTTAATTTGTGATTATCTTGAAATACATTTTTCTAACAATTTATAAGGAAGTTTCCCGAGTGCAACAATGTGGATGAAAGTTGTTTTATTTCAGAACTTTAAATATATATCCCATGTCCCCTTGGTTTTAGGATCGATATTATTCTGGGAGATTGGTACTTTTAAGTTGCCATTCTTCAATTAGTGATTTCAGTATTAATTAGCTTTTTTTATGTTTTCCATTTTATATGGAAGGACTAGAAGAGGCCTTGCCATTGTTCCTAGCACAGAAGGCTGAGAGAACAATGGGGAGAAATGGCTGGTTCTCTAGTACACACATCTCAAGTTAGTAGTCATGTCTACTTTTCTGTTAGAAATGTGATGATGTATTGAAACCTTCAAATCCTTTAATTATGTGCTTCTGATAATGTTATTGAAAGTGTTCAATTTTCTTAACTTTTGCCTCCTTGGATATAGGAAAGCCTTCCATCTGTTGGTACATGAAGAAACTCTGGTTTGTTCTTTCAGGGTGTGCTGACGTTCAGGGATGTGGCTGTGGAATTCTCCCAGGAAGAGTGGGAATACCTAGACTCTGTTCAGAGGGCTTTGTACATTGATGTGATATTGGAGAATTACAGCAATATTGTCTCTTTGGGTGAGGATATTTTTTTCTTGCAGAACTCCTAATTCAATCCACATCAATTCATCTTTGCATATCTTGAGGGACTAGACCTGGGAAGGGACAGTGAAAGAATAATAGAAAAAACAGACACATGAGCACAGAGGAAAGCTAGGATCAGGTGGACTTAGCTGTTAGGTAGAGAACCCACAGCACCCTGGAAGCTCAGTGTATTTGTTATGTAGAGCTGAACAAAGAGATCGGCTATTGCATGCAGCTGAACAACAAAATGTGGTTATCACATATGGATAAACAAGGATGCAGGTTTATGGCATACAGCTGAATGAAAGGGACAGGTTTAGTTAAACTCAATAGGAGCAGGCACTGTAGGGAAGCAGTCTTCATGCCATAAACATCCAGGAGAAGAAGCTAAGGTGGACATTTTCTGCACACACCATCAATGTTTCCACTTAGACTCCAGAAGAAGGCTTTGCTCTTTCTGAGCCTCACCTGAAGAGGAAGACTTTGTCATTTTCCCATGGGTCTGAGACTGTGGTCTTGGGCATGGCCAGTTTTGTCACAGTAGACTTTCACTCAGGACTTCACAGACTCATGGCTTCTTCATCTCCTGACATTCATCCTTGGATCAGCTTTTTAGATGTGTAGATTCTGTGTGAAGCTGTTTCAGAAACTAAAGGAAAGTATCAAAATTTTGGTAGTAGAAATGAAGTTTTTCATGGCATTATGCATTTGTATTGTGTTCCTTTAGGAGGTATTGTGCATCCTCTGTTTTGGTTCTATAATACATTCAGGAATTA
Organism: Phyllotis vaccarum; assembly: GCA_033318265.1. Taxonomy (NCBI): domain Eukaryota; kingdom Metazoa; phylum Chordata; class Mammalia; order Rodentia; family Cricetidae; genus Phyllotis; species Phyllotis vaccarum. The sequence goes on along the minus strand of JARWLC010000003.1, from coordinate 145,441,963 downwards.
GGTAACATAGTGTGTCCACCCATATCCCGAAGGTCCATTTTCATCATCCATCTGATACAGTTTTAAAATACACAGGCTGAAAACGCTTCCTAAATATCTTTGAGATAGTGACAGGAAATAACAATTGGCAATTTGTTTCTAGATCCATTTATGTTTTTCTCTGGTCATCTGCTGAGCACAGTATTGTGTTAGCTTAGATGTCCAGGTAACTTTATAAAGAATCTAGCAAGGAGGGTTTTGTGCCATTTTACAAAGCACAGGAATTGTCTGCAAGGTAGACTTGGTCACCTCTTTGAAGCCAAGCAGAATATCCTGAAATATGTAGAGAGGGGACAACGAGCAGATAGAGAATCAGGTGGGGTTGATAGAATGAGCAGGTCCAAAATTAGGGGCTTAAGTGAGACACGAAGTAATATATCTAAAAATCTTCACCACATTCATTTCCACACACAATAATTCTTGGCAAGTTTACTTTGTAAGTTGTTCTTAGTTATTTGACTTAATACTAGTATACACATGGTGCCATCTTGAAATTGTTGTATGTTTTATAATCTGTCAAATGTCCACAAAGTAGAATTATTTTTTTAATTTCTTTTCAAATAAATATGTCTTTATATTACGTTCCTCATTTAAAAATATTATAATCTACTATGACTCTTTCATGAAGTAGGTTTATTCTGTGATTTCCCACCTTGTAAGTATGTCACTCACTATGTTGCATCCTTAATAGAATTGCCCTTTCAGAAAGTAATGTCAAGAATCAGAGAAAGCAGTGGCCTGGGGAAATTTCCATTTAAGGAACTAGGGAAAACACAGTAGTATGTGGAGTTGAGTCAACATAGGGTCAGAAATAAACAGTTATTGACAATAACAACTCTTCCTCTAATACGCTACAGCATATGATATCTAGTAGAAATATTTATTTTGTCCTCATTATTTTTGAAACCCTAACATGATTTTCAGAAAAATTCACAATGAAAATTTTAGGTAAGCATTTGATATTAAAAGCAATTAAGAATTCTAAGGTATAATCTTTGCTGTATCCTCTTAGTGAGGACAATATTATGAATGCAGTATTGTATTAAATGATTCCTTTGGTTACTTTTGGAAATTTTTAAATAAGTAATGCATTCTAAATATAGTCAGAGAGCTACATCCCAGATTTAATTCTTATTTCCTCAGTTACTTGTGCCAAGTTATATATTTTATATAAGAATGAAGGGGATAGTGTAAATCATTGACCCTTGAATTAGTTCATCTATCTTTGTGAGAATCCATGACAATTATAATGGACAAAACATCAACCTCACCTCTAGTGAGAACTCTAGTATAAATTACCACTTTACTTAAAATAACCGAGGAAACATTCATATATTGAATCTGTTTAAATTTGTATCTAACCCTTTTAATCTCAATGTACTCATCTTTCAGAGAACTATTGCATGTGTGCTCTTGTCCACCAACATATAGATAATGAAGAGACATATTCTAAATGCAGTGAGATTGACCAAGTGCTTCATGAATCCACCCAATGGCCGGTTTATAAAACAAGTTATACTACAGAAAATTCTAATAACTTTGACTGTGATTATAGTCATTGGATTGCCTCGAATGAATCATCAAACATAAATAGATTTAAACATATGCCCCCTGGAGAAGAAACGTGCAAATATAAAAACTCATCACTTGCCTCTACCTACAAAATTATTCAACAGGCAATCTGTATTGGAGAGAAACCACACAAATTTAGGGGGAAATGCTTTGGTTCTTGCTCAAGCTTCATTGGACGTTCAAGAATTCATCCTGGAAAGAAAATGTATAAATGTGATGTTTGTGACAAATACTTTACCCATTACTCAAATCTTAGAACACATAAAAAAATTCATACTGGAGAAAAACCTTATAGATGCAGAGAATGTGATAAGTCCTTTCTTCAGTTGTCAGCACTTAAAAGCCATTACATTGTTCATACTGGAGAGAAGCCTTACAAATGTCAGGAATGTGGCAAATCTTTTGCCCACTGTTCCACTTTCAGGAGACATAAGAAAATCCATACTGCTGAGGAACTTTATAGTTGTCAAGAATGTGGCATGGTGTTTTATCAGTTGTTATACTTTAAAAGCCATTACAGAACCCATGTTGGTGAGAAGCCTTACAAATGCAATGAATGTGGTAGATCCTTTATTCACTGATCATCTTTTAGAAAGCTTTAGAAAGTGCATTCTGTAGAGAAGCTATACACCTGCAAAGAATGTGGGAAGTCTTTCCTTGAGCTGTCACATCTTAAAAGGCATTACAGAACCCATACTGGAGAGAAGCCTTATAAATGTGAAGTTTGTGACAAATCCTTTTCCACGAACTCAATTCTGAAAACACATCATAAAATTCATTCTGGAGAGAAACCTTACAAATGCAAAGACTGTGACAAATCCTTTACCCAGCATTCAAATCTTAGAAGGCATCAGAGAGTTCATACTGGAGAAAAGACTTACAAGTGTCAGAATTGTGACAAATATTTTACCCGGTTATCAATTCTTAGAAGACATCAGAAAATTCATGCTGGAAGTAAAAATACCATTGTAAATAAGGTAGCATATTTTTTATCCTGATCTTTAGCTTTGCAAGCCACAGCAGGATCCATAGTTAAAACAAAAAAAGAAAACAAAACAAACCCTTTTAAAACCCTTTAATGAAGGTTGAAATCTTAGAAAATATCACAAGAATTTATACTGAAGAAAATTCTTGCAGGTGTAACAGTGTGGACAAATTTTTAAGAAAAACATTTTTGATTTTGTAGTCCGATATCAAAAGTAGATACAATGAGGGCAAAAATGTATGTAACCTAAGAAATGTGACCAAGATTTTTATTTTTTGTACCAGTTTTATTACATATCGGAAAACCTGTACTGAAGAGAAACCATATAACATGTATATACCAAAGTGCTATCTTCATTTCTTCAGTGGAAATTTCATAGATTACAAAACCCTCAAAATAAAGTTTGTCAAATTTTCTTTTCTAAGGCTAAAAATGTAGATACATTAGAAAATTCACCCTGAGAGAAACCTGAGTTTGGCTTTTATTCTACCTTCAAATTAGTCATTTTTTAATAAAATGCTTCAAATATCAAGAGTAAGAAGCCTTGATGGAGACATGTGAATGTAAACAACACATTCTCATAAATAGTACTCTGAAGTCATCAAGAATGTGCAGGGAAGTCACTTATAAGTACTCAACATTGGGGAGGTATTAATCCTGATTTAAAGTGCAATTAGAAGTGATATTAGACAGATGAAGGCATAAAGATTCATAGATATAAAGACCATGTACTATGATGAACAAAACAATGAATACATGAATTCATCATGGATTTCAGTGGGAGTGGATTCTTATATTTGTGCAAATGAAAAAATACTGTTTGGACACTTATTTATTTTTTGTATTGCCAATATTAGAATTTATTGAATAAGAACACAGTAGGTATTTCACAGTTTGTTGAAATGTAAATACGTGTGGTCTTGCTTGCAAATGATTATTTGATAATTTGTATCAACTGCTGCTTATCAAGCCCGACTGTAAGATACAGAGAAGTTATGGAGTTAGTGACTGGCCCCTGAGTCCCTGAGACACCAGTCAGCTGGGGAGAATTCTTTAATGCCAGTTTCAGATTTGCATGGTAAACAAAGCTCCATGCCTTCTCCCAGCTCACATATTCTTCCTACCTGCCCCCTCAGTGGTCTCAGAGCCTTGGAGGGTGAATTAGTCAGGGTTCTCTAGAGCGATGCTTCTCAATCTTCCTACAGTTCCTCATATGGTGGTGATCTCCAACAATAAATTATTTTCATTGCTACTCATAACTAAATTTTCTATTGTTATGAATTATAATGCAAATATCTGTGCTTTCCAATGGTGTCAAAGGGGTACCAACCACTGCTCTAGAAGACCAGAACTGTTAGGGTGAATATAAATATATTTTTAAAAAGACTTGTTAGAGTGGAGTACAGGCTGTGTGGCTAGTTCCAAAATGGTTGTCTCTTGATGGAAAGTCTAAGATCCAACAGTTGTTCAGTCCATGAGGCTAAATGTCTCAGTTGGTCTTCATTTGGTCATTGGAATCATGAATAGGGTTTTTTTTTTCTTTTTTAAGTCTTTTTTCAAAATTGAAATTAAATTTTCTTCATAGCATATGTTATGACTAGAGTTCTCCTGCCTGCATTTGTTCTAGGATCTCCCCACATTTCATCCACTGAAATCAAAACCTTCTCCTTTCCTCTATCATTAGAATATATGCATCTAGTCTGGTAATGGCCTTTCTTGGTCCAGGGTGGGCAGAGGTCCAGATACACAGACCTGCTGCTCTAGACCCCTTAGCCACCCACCGCTGCTCAGGCCCCACAAATGTCTCAGAGGCTTATATTAACTTCATGCTGTTTGACCTATGGCTCAGACACATTGCTATCTAGAGCTTACATCTTAAGTCAACCCATTTCTATTAATCTGTCTGCTATGTGTCCCGTGGCTCACCTGTGTTCCTTACATGTTGCTCTTTTGGGCTTAGGGCTTGGTCTGTCTTTGACTCTGCCCTGCTTCTCCTACCAATGCTGTGATTTTCCCTCCTACTTTTTCTATGGTGTCTGTCATGGGCCAAAACAGCTCCTTTATTTGAAGATTAATATTCACAGCAAACATAAAGTTATTCCAATATCAATCTAGAATGATAATGATAATAATAAACCAGAATAGGAAAAGTAGTATATTCTAATACCAGGAAAGGAGTGCTTCAGCAGCAGGATAGATGAACCAAATAGAGTAGGGGCAAACATCAAAAAGAAAAGGATTCCTTATCCCATGTCTGTATAGCTGCCACTAGAAGTTGTGGCTCAGATTGACGGTGGGCCTTTCTATCTCGAATGATCCAATCAGAAGTCCCCTCAAAGTTTTGTTCATCTGTTTGGGTTCTTATTGACTCCAGGTGTAGTCTGTTTAGGTTCTGATTGACTCCAGGTGTAGTCTGTTGACAACCTAGACTAGCTGTCAGGATCCATGACTTCTAACGTGTTCCTTTACTTAACTCCCAGTTTCTAGAACATTGTTGATTGTGAGTACAGTTACTTCATTTTTCTTAAAAGTCAAGTGAGAAAAAGGAGAAACAGCAGCATCCAAAAAAAACTCTGAATAGCTTTTATGACCTTTGATTACAAACACAATATTTGGAAGCAGCTTTGTCAGTATATTGTGTAAATTAAAGCTGTCATAGTTGTGTGGTGTCCTAACTGGGGCCCTCAATTCTGTTGGCCACAGGTTTTGCTAAGTTTGAAGTTGTAGATGTGAATTTCTTTTGTGGTGCAGGTTTTAATTCTAATCAGACAGCTGGTTCTCTTTATATCAGCCTAACCACTATTACACTAGGCTACACAGCTTCTCTGACCCTTTTATCATGATACATACAAAATCCATACCTGACTAGGACTTTTGCTATAATCCTTCCCAGAAATCTTAGTAGCATCCCCTGGCAGTGTCTAGTTTTGGAATGCAATCAACATCAATGACAATTGTCTCTATTCCTCTAGGGGCCACTTGAGCCTCCTTTGCCAAGGTCTCCTTGGGAGATGTTCCCTGCACAGCAGTAGGATTTTACATAGACTTGGGGCATCTGACAGCTCTTGCTTTTATTCTCACAAAGTATACTTGTTAACTTTTATGATTTCTTATTCTTAGCTCTTTAGATACACTTGTCCATCTTTCTAATGAGTCTCTAAATCTAAAAATCACTCACAGGTTAGTATTCTATTTTCTGTATATAGCCTTTTTTTTTCAAGAAGATTTCCAGGGCCACCATGTAAGGTATAGAACCACCATCCCAGTGCAAATAGTACAGTTTTGAAAATGTTTTGGTGAAGCATTCTGAAAGTAGCATTTTTGAGCAAATGTCTGGTGATCACAGAAGCCTACAGCTGAGAAGATTCTAAACCAAACTGATAGGCAATATTTAATGCAGCATAGAAATATTTTATCCTTTGTCACAATTTTTCTGGCTGTCTCAGTCTACATATTTTTACAAGACCTCTACATGTATTTTTCAACGTTCATGAACTCGGTGAGTCTACCTCTAGTGCACAAGGAAATAATCACCCATTCTTTGGGAGGCTATGCCTGTACTCTGTCTATTCCAGCTGAATGAACTGTTTCTGCACAAAGGAGAGAACTGTATGTGGTCTACTTAGGGGACAACTGATCACCATTTGTTAAAAGTAACCTATTTAGCATATGTCATTTTATACACGAGTGATGTTTATTATATTAATAACTCTGAACACTGCATGTATTCAGAGCACAACTGCCGTCAGTATCAATCAAAGCCCAAATATTTTTAACATTAACACACCATTGTTTTATTCAATCACTGGACACGGTTCTCACCTGCAGGTCCCCTTCCCACTCTGTTATGGAAGGGCTGTAGAAGCTCCCACCCCTGTACACATCCTGTGACTATTTTGCAGGAGCACAGTAGTAATCAATATTATCTCTTTGTTCTTGGGCTTGTGTTTGTTTTCTTTGTTTCTTTGGACCTCTAGTTACTGGCTAGCCAGTCCTTAGGATTTCCAAGGACTCATCAGCACTAAATTTTGTCTTCATTTTTTTGCTTATGTCTTGTTTTGTTTATTATCCACTTCCCCTAATGGCAATCACATGATAAATATGCCACATTGAGAGTTCTCTGATGTTCATCAGAGATGTCCATTATTTCTGTCCAGTCCACTCAGAAATCAAATCCACTAGAGGACTCAGTAAAGCCAAAGAAACTATAGGAGTCTTTAGGGTTCTGATAAATTGACCTCACTCCCGTAATGAACAGAATCTTACTGGACTGCTGAAATGGGATGAAATATCCCTTTCACCTTTGTTCTTCAGCTTATCTATTTTTTTCAAATATTCTACTCATCTCTTGGGTTCCACATTTTTGGATACCTGGAAAAGCTCTCTAACCATAGATTTAAAGTATAATAGTTTTTCCTTTGTCTCTTGCCAACTAAAAACTATAAAAAAAAAATAGAATTTTTTGTATTGTTTTTTTTTTTTTGAATCATGCTTATTTTTTTTAAAAAGCAATTCCCAATGAGTAGCCTTACTGGCCTAAACTAATTTTTTTTGCATAGTAGTGGTTATATAAGTTTTGTAACATCCTTTTGACAACCACACTCTTTACTCTTATAGGACATAAAATTTGTTCTAAACATTTAACCTTGTTTTAGGGCATCTCTGTACTCTCTGTTCCCCACTGGTCAGACAGGTTTGCCATGACATATCACACAAAGAATGATGCCCCATTAGGATTTTCACCACACACTTCCCCAACCTAAAAGTTGAAAATCTATAAAGATACAAGAAATTACAGAACACCAAATAGACTATACCTCCCAAAAAACATCTGCTTACCCAATAATAATCAAGTCACTAAACCTACAGAGTAAGGAAGAAATATTAAGAGCTACAAAGTAAAAAGGTCAAGTTACCAATAAAGGCAGATCCATAAGAATAACATGAGATGACTCATTGCAAACAATGAAAGCAAGAAGGTCTTTTTCAGATGTTATACAGACACTAAAAGACCACATTTACCAGCCCAGACTATCAATCACCATAGGGAGAATAAGCAAAATATTTCATGACAAATCCAGATTTAAACAATACCTACCCAGAAATCTTGTCCTACAGAAAGCCCTAGAGGAAAAATTGTAAGCTAGATATACCTATGAAACCACAAGCAATAGCTAATCACACAGAAGGAAAACCCAAACAAGGGAAACATACACCATACCACCAAAAATAGCAAGAAATATCAATCACTGGTCATTAATATCTCTTAATATTAGTGAACTCAGTTTACCTACCAAAAAGACAGGTTAACACAATGGACACAAAAACAGAAGCCATCCTACTGCTACATACAAGAAACACACCTCAAGTTCAAAGATGGACACTGGCTCAGAGTAAAGGGTTGAGAAAAAACTTTCCAATTAAATGGACCTAAAAAACAAGTTGTTGCAGTTATCCTAATATCTAACAAAATAGACTTCCAACTAAAATCAATCGAAAGACATCTGGAAGAACATTACTTATTTATTGCAAGAAAAATCCACCAAGATGAATTCTCAATCCTGATGATTTATGTCCCCAAAATAAAAGGAGCCAGATATGTATAAGAAACATTACTAAGGTTTAAATCTTGTATCAAACAGCACCCATTCCTAGAGAGAGACCTAAATACCCCACTCTGGCCAATGGATGAGTCTACCAGACAGCAATTTAAGAGAGAATTAAGGGATGTAACAGGTGTTATGACTCAAGTGGACTTAATAGATATATACAGAACTGTTCAACCAAACAGGAATAATTCTTTTTCTCAGCACCCCATTGAACTTTCTCTAAAATTGATCACATACTCGGTCATAAAGCAAATATCAGTAGATAACAAAAAACATGGGAATAACTCCTTATACCTGTCAGACCACCATGGTCTAAAGTTAGAGTTCAACAACAAGAAATATCCCAGTCTTCAAATTCATGAAACCTGAACATCCTCAGCCTCCTCCACATCACTTCTACTGTCTCATCTGTCTTCCTATGCATGCCATAAATAACTTCTTTCCCAGTTGACTCACATCCAGGTTAAGATTAGAGATGTGGGCTACTACCTATTTGGTAGTTAGCTTTGAACTCACAGCAAGATCTCTTTCTCCAGATTTATGGGACTAAAGGTGTTGGGAACCACTCTTGGTTAGGCATAGGTCACCACTCCTGATCTTTTCCCCATGTGGGGATTAAAGGCATAAGTTACGGCTCTCTGCCCATCCTGGATTGACTCTTCTCTGATAGTCTAGACTGGTCTTATTTAATATATGACATATCATCATAAGGCCCTGGATACTCTGTCTCCCATAAATAAAGGGCAGAAGGCTTTAATTACTATCTAGTAATCTGGTTTATGATAAGAGAGAAAAAAATGCTTCAGATAAATAAATCAGAGCCATTTTGGAAGTTTCATTACTAAATCAGCAACAACAATAACAGACAAACAAAATAACAAAACCCAGATAAATATTTATCACCTTCTGCAGCATCATAAAAGTAAAAGCAATGTGAAGACTTTCACCTCCACATTTCTATATTATCCAATTCAGAACCATTTAAGCAAACCAGGAGAGAGTTTTTACAATGAAAGTTAAGAATTTTTCTAAGTGCTTAGGCTTCAGAAACAAAAAAGGCATCTAGAGAAAGAATAAAGTGCTACTTAAAATCTAGCTATGGCATATGTCTTCCTGATGCTGCACATCTGTGACAAGGCAGGACCTCAATCTCATATTCTTTTTGAGTTTGTTTCAAGCTTAACTAAAATTTGATCTTTCTGTTGAAGAATCCTGTGGGAAATTACCAAATTCTATCCTAGGAACTCAAGCTCGGCATGCCCTAGCTAATTTATCTTAGTTTCTCATTCCATTGTCTCCTTGTGCAAACCTGTTCCTCCAACTATGCACACCTACTTTCCTCCTGTCAAATGGTTTCCTTAGGTGAAGCCCACTTCACCCAAATTACTTAGCAAATGCTAGGACATGGTTCTCACCTTCAACAGTCCCCCATCCTGGACATTTGGGGCTATGCCTACATCCTTGAATACCTGTATGCTGTCCTACACAGCTGAAATGAAGACACTGAATAAAAACTGTTTTGAGTAGATTTCTTCTGGAAATTTCCTGTATTACTTCTTCCTCCATGTAGTCCCTCTGACTTAAATTCTCTTCTTTGTCTCATATATTATTGCCATGCTTATTCTTTCTATGTGATGAAGTGTTGATTCAAGTGCCAATTGTTCCAGACCAATAGGTCAATCTTCAGTAATAGTATCATAATAGAGGGTGCCTAGGGATGAGAAGGATAGTAAAAATATATGATTAGAAGATTAAAGCTGATCCAGTAGGTCTTGCACAAACCTTTACTTATGCCAAGCAGTATTTTTAAAGTGTATTATCATCAAAATGACTCTAAGATTCCATAATACTGTCATAATGGACAAGATTAGAAACACAGGTGACAGCTTATGCTGGGGAAGATTTGGAGCAAGGGGAAATGGTGGGAGTACTGACTGGTACAGGCACTTTGGAAATCAGTCTGGCAATTTCTTAGAAAACTAGATGTCAACCTTTCACAGTCACTGCCATAGTGAACTTGGTCAAATACCAAAAGGATTTTCCATCATACTACAAGAAAAACTTACTCACCTATACTCATAGCAGTTTTATGTATAATAGAACCTGGAAACAACCAAGATATCCCTCAGTCTATGAAATGGACAAAGAAAATATGGCACATTTACACAATAAGAAATGACTCAACTTTCAAAAACAAGGAAACCAGGGAACTTGAAGGCAAATGGCTGAAACCAGAAAAACATCATCCTGAGTGAGGTAATCTAGAATGAGAAAGACTAACGTAGTATGTACTAATTCATAAGTAAATATTAGATGAAAAATAAAAAAACAATTATAATCTATAGAATGAGAGAGACTAAGTAACAAGAATGGTTCATGGGGATACTCAGATGTCCTTGGAAAGGAGAAATATAGAAGATTTTATGAATGGACTCAGAGAAACATAGTAATGGGCATTGGCATGATTGGGTTGTAGGGAAAAAGGGGGAGAGTTGTGAGGGGAACTTCTGGAAGTGAATATTTTGGGGTTGCGTGGAAACCTGATGCAGGGTATCTCCAAGGTGACTATCAGGAGGACCCCACATTAGACTCTTAGAAATAGCATATAAGTCGCCTGACCTGACCATCTCCTGTGACTAGAATGCCTGGGTCAATTTTTATCAGAGAAGAATCATCCAGTAACTGCTTGAGGCCGATACAAACCCACAAGCAAACATTTGGTGGAATTTGGAAAACTCCATGGAGGAGGAAGAGGAGAGGAAAGGGTTATTGTGATACAGCATACATAATCAACTGATCCGTGGTCCTAGGGGCTAGCAGAAACCGAACATACAAGGAGGGATGCTGCATGGTACTGACCTAGGCACTTTGCATAGATACAACAATTGTGTAGAATGGTCCTCTTGGGGGACTCCTAACAGGGAAAATGGAGGCTGTTTCTCACACTTTAACTCACTTTTCAGATGTTATTTCTCATTCTGATTACCTTGCCCAGGCTTAAAACTTGGAGAAGTGTTTAAGTATGTATCAACTTGATATGCCATGTTTTGTAGATACTCATGGGCTATTTGCCCCTTTCTGCATTAAAACAGAGGAGGAGTGGTTTGTGATGAGTCAGAGTGGATGGAGGGAGGGACTGAAAGGGGAGAAGTGTGAAGGCTGAGACTGGGATATAAAATAAATAAATGAATAAATTTGTTGTTTTAAAGTACAGCATCTTATATAATTTAGAAGTGGCAAACTCCGAATGTAAGCAGAAAGCCAAGTCAGAAAATATGGAAAAGATATCACAGAATAACTCCAGCACAGCTACCTAAGATCAAATAACCACAGCCAGGAATGAAGAGTCAGGTCCCATGTAATTACAATTATTACTCTTTAAATGCACTGGATACAGCCTCAGATAAGCCTTGAAAATTTTTTTCCTAGACAAAGGGTTAAAATTCCTAGACACATAAGGGAGAATGAGAGAGAGAGAGAGAGAGAGAGAGAGAGAGAGAGAGAGAGAGAGAGAGAGAGAGAGAGAGAGAAAGAGACAGGCAGACAGACAGACAGAGGCAGAAATAGAGAAATCAAGAACCTGGTACACACCAATCAATGATTGCTTTTAGAAAATAGATTATTCAAAAATGGTTGCAAGAGAGCTCTCTATGATTATCCTTCAGGTCACATTTCTAATAAGAATTCCAGATGAGTTACCCAGTATTCTGAGAATGGTTATAGATGTGTATAGTCAGTCCATTAGGATCTAACCATTGTTTTAGCTTTTACAGGATTGCAAAGAGATGCCTATGCCCTTAAGTCAGCAGGAAGCAACCTTATGAAAGACTATGCCCCCTTTCCCAGTAAGCTTTGTGCTCTGAAGGTTGTGGGTAATTGATGTGGGAATGCGTTTATATATGATGTGAATCTCAATCTTTAAATAAAGGAGCTGTTTTGGGCCATGGCAGGCACCATAGATGAAGTAAGAGGAGAAATCAAAGCATAGGTTGGAGAAGCAGGGCAGAGTCAGAGGTAGATTGAGTAAGCTGCCCAAGAAGAATCATGTAAGAAACACAGGTGAGCCATGGGAAGCGTGGCTGACAGATTAATAGAAATGGGTTAATTTAAGATGTAAGGGCTAGCTAGCAATGTGCCTGAGCCATAGGCCAAACAGCATAAAGTTAATATAAGTGTCTGAGTCATTTCTGGGGCTTGAGCAGCAGTGGCGGCAGTGGGCTACAAAGAGGTCTTGGGCGGCAGGTCTGTGGGTCTCGGACCTCTGGCTGCCTGGGACCAAAGAAACCCCACTACTACAGGTAATCATTATTCTGTTAGAATAGTTATAAGTTAAAATTGGGTTGAGGACAGAACAATAATATAGACTCAAGGATCTCTTTTGAAGAAGAGAAAGGGGAATAGATAGGATAGATAAAGATAGATTGTTCTACCTACATATAAACAATTTTTAGTCAAATATATGGGCTAAGCTAAAGACAATTTGCACTGGCATAGATATTTGTATATTGATACCAGTGTGAAATAATTTTATATGTTTAATTGAGATAATTTGTACATTGGTACAAAGTTTAATCTGAAATTGCTTTGTATAACCAAAGCAACTTGTACATCGATATAAAACTGAATCTGTAACTTTTATGTAAAATTGAATCTGTAATTGCTATATTTTATATATGCTTATACCTCTTTTAAAAAAATATTTGAACATTATTGTCATGTCCACTATACAATTTCTATCTCTATTTAACTATACTAGATATAATGTATGATTGCACTAGATATGATATAGGCACAAGATGTTTTATATACCTCTGTTTGGATGATATATATGTATATACATGTCTAAAATACTGTGGCCACTTTACATGGTATACATACCCCGGCTAATGTTTGACAGTCATACTAAAAATCATTGTTCAGAGATTATACACCCCTTATATAGGTAATCTAATTTTATAGTACAGGTTTTAATCCTTAGGACCATAAAGACTTCAGTCAACATTACTTAAGGTGCCATGACACAGTCATCTCAAATACAGGTTAGAATATCATAGATAGACAGGAGTCTTCAAACATTTCATAGACTCAACGAATATGGCATTTAATATTTGGAATTCGGACATGAGACACACGACAACTCCTGGTGTCATGCTCCTTTCCCAAGCTGGTGTTGAGCATCAAGGACACTCCTTTGGAGTTTGTCCTTTTGGCAGAGAATAGCCAGTTGGGTAAAGAACTGCCCTTATCTTGATTGCTGACAGTACACACATGATGTTCAAGCTGGATGAACAAGATGACTGATGGAGACTGACAAAACCTGCTGGAATGGATAAGACAGTCCCTCCTAAATTTCCCTGCTTGTGAAAAGATCTGTCAGATACCATAGGCCTGTAGCCAATATGATAGATGCTCCAATGGTGCACAAAACCTTAGGTGATTGTCCAGGTAGCTGTGTTGGTGATGCCTCCCAAATTTTAGAAGCCACTACTTCCATGTGCTTCAGACTTTCAGGTGATACACTTTCCTTCTCAGGTCTTGAAAGGGTTGAAGAATAGGTATTTAAGCTTGCTACCCTATTATCCCTTAGCAAGGAACATTCAGGTGTTGGATTTTCACTCTCTCAGATGAACATTTTGAAGTAATTTATGTACCCTATCATCTACCAATATTCTAGAAATATATGATGTACTTTATATCTGTCAGGTTTTGGTTGTAGTTTGTACTTTATCCTCTCCTAGATACTACCTCATAATAATTCCTATTGTATATAGTCTTAGTTTGGAACCTTCTTAGTTAGACAAAAGGGGGAGTTTTGGTGGGAATCAGGTGTCAACTGATAGGTCCGAAGATGCTTACCCAGGGTCCCCGGCTCCTGAAGGGAGAGTGGCCAACCCTATTCACCCTTATAATTATTTCTCTGTTCACTACATACATTGAACAATTTTCTGATTTTTTTTATATAATCCAAGACCACATTATGTAACACCTTTTATTTAATTTTCTCCAATCTTCTTGACATATTTCAGTTTTTCAATGATCCCTGGTTGTTTGTTCAATATCTTCGAGCAACTGTGAGTTCAGCTTAGATAAATCTGTGGGTTTTCTTGTTATGTCTTTGACCTCCCTGGATTCCAAAATCTAGTTCTGGTTATCTGATTGATGAAAAATGTCCCCCAAAATACTCATTGGACTTGATTAAATTTTGGTCTAAGTTACATTTCTCTACACTGTAAAATAAGCAAAGAAATATTGGATTAATTAGGTCCCTTTAAAACACTCTTGATTTTTTTTATCAATTAAAGTTCAATATATCTCATAAACATTTCCCCGACTACCAATATCTCCTAACCTAGCTATTTATATTGAAAAAGTTAAGGCAGGCAAGAATAGAAAACCATCGCAAACTTGGACAGCACTTTGCTTAAGATACTTGAATAATTATTTTACTCTTTATTATTTCCACATTCATTCAGTTGCACTTTTACCTCACCTCGGTAGGAAAAATATATACTTTTTTATTAATATATGTCACAGAATATTAAAGGAATTGAAATCAAGTACCTGATTGAGATTAAATCACTTTAGGGCACAGGTGTCACCAGCCAATCTGTGTTCTTTTAGGAAAAATTTAGAAGATAGTGGCAATTTACCATACATGTGTATGTGTAAGAAAAGAGCCAATTGTATAAACACATGTTGACAAATTATAAGTTAAAGTGTAAATAAAAGTAGATATCTAGAAAATGTAATGAGAACTGAATTTCCTAAGGGAAATATATTGCTTGAGAATAGACCCAAACAGGCCTGTATTGTAAAGCTTATCTAGCTCATATTTTATCATATAACTCTGAAGCACACATAAATTTCATAATATCCTTTTAAAATCAGACATATGAAAGTACATGTGCATTGAGCACAAGCCTATGTAATTCAAGACTATCAGTAGGCAGACAGACCCACCCATGGTGTCTTTCTTAATATCCAAATGTTCTTCTTTTCAGACAGTAATAAAGTCTTTAGGCTGATGAGTAGATCAGCAGGCAATCTGTCTTCCCATAAAGCCTAGCAACTTGAGTTCACCCACAGTATTATTCTGTTTGAAAGAAAAAATTATATTTCCCATGTTGTCCTCCAACCTCTACATGAAGGAGAAAATATATACAGACCAAAGAGTGTATGTGGGAGGAGGTTGGAATAAAAATAGATCTCTATTTTTATTTATTTGATTAAGTGATTAATAAATACCCTTATTAAGGCGATCACAGTTCACTTCCTGCACATTGTATATGTAATTTCTTTTGACTGTGAAAATATAACTTCATATTCTGGGTATGGTCCTGAAAAGTCTATGCATAAAAATTAGAGTACACAGAAACAAAAATGCATACCTTTAATTCCAGCAATGTCAGGGGTGGAGCTAAACAGAAAAATCTCAGTGAGAGTTCAAACCTGCACTGGTCTACATACTTAGCACCAGACTAAATATGATTATGTAATGAGATCGCATTTCTACAATAATAACAATAATATAAACAACAACAATTAAATCCAAGATTATACCGAGAACCACAGATCTGACTGTACCATTGGCAATATAAATAAAAGTGTGATTTCTGATGAGTCATCCAAACATTGGCTATGATTATCAGTGTCTCAGTTACATGGCCAAATTACTGGATGTGTTGTCTATGAATGTGTATTACACCTACAGACAAATCCTTTGACTGTCTTAAATAAACTCTACACTACTGATGACATTCTATCAAAATCTGTTCATGATTTCATGTAGTTGGAAATTTCTGTCCAGCCACAACTCCCAAATACCCAGTAGCTGTTCCCCAAATAATTGATTCAGAGCTTAAAATGCTGGACCAGTGGTTCAAGCATATTGCTAACTAGCTCTTACTCTTAAATTAACTGAAAATTATCCATGCAGCTTAGTGCTTCTTTTAGTAAACATTCTCATTTGACTTCCTCTGCATCTGACAGATCCCTGTTTCTCTGCTCTTTCTATTTCAAAAATTCTATGACTCTGGTCATCCTGCCTGTACTTCCTGCCTGTCTACCTGCCAATCAGCATTTTATTAAAGTAATACACGTGACATGTCTTTATAGTGTAGAGGAGCATTATCACATAGAACAACTCCATTTTTCTTTTCAAAACAGTAATACTAAATTAAATATCTTACGCTTAGCCTTTTTTTTTAAACCTTATTGATAGCAATACTCTGAATAAAGACAAACAGCCATAATCCTTTTGTTTAAATGTAGGCAAAGTTTTATAAACTATCATCTACTGATTATGGGAGACTCTAATTTTGGTTGGACCCTGAGAAAATTTAGAAATATGGCCATGTCCTGACTGGCATGTTCTGTGAGAGTGAATCATCTAAGCCAAGAGCCTTGGGGCTGGTCTAGATGCAGAACTCAGACAAAACTACAACAGATGTCTCTGACACTTTGAATTATCTGGACTATCTGTTCCCATTGAACATTTCTCAGGGGTTTTCCCTTGATCAAACCTTATTTTCTTTAACCTGGAGTAAATCCACAGCCTCTACATTTCTGTGGAAGTAAAAGCAAAAGTTCTCTAAAGTAATTTATCTTTTTATTCAAAATTACAAGTTAAGATAGTTGGGTAAACTTAGCATTTATAATCAAATTTCTTTTAGCAGCTCTTGATTTTTCCTCTGTAGTCTAGAATTCAAATCAACATAATTACACATGGTATCTAGATTCTATATATTCCATCTGTATGAGTTTTTTAAAATTTTATTTTCATGATCTTTTTTCTTGTTCTTTTTTTAAAATCCTACTTTTATTTTTAAGCACAGTGTAAATCATTTGAAGATTTTTTTTTTCCAATCTGACTTAACTCTATTCTATCTTTTTCTGAGTCCAAAGGCCTTTAATTTGCTAAACAGCATGATAGGATTAAAGCCTCAGCTTTTGTAGCTAGCTCCATCCCTTTTCTTGGCTTTCTGGCATAGGTCCTAGCAGGAGCCACATTTACCACACCATCTCTGGAGTTATTTGGTCCACATTACTATTAGGCAGAGCACCACAACCTACTTGTCATGAACCCTATCTAAGTTTTTAATACCAGGCCCTCTTAAAAGAGCCATAAGTTTTTTGCTACTAAGGCTGAGCCAAGAAGCCTTTCTTTACTTTTAAATTGATATTATTTTTTAATTATTCAATTAAGTATTTTTTCATGTACACCACCACTTGCCCTCTCTTGCCTCTTCCCAGTTCCTCCAAGTCATCCCTCAGCCTTCCCCCACACCAACCCCATCTTTTCCAAAGGAAGGCAAGGAGCCAAGGTGGGTTAGTTCAGTCTGGTGTTTCCAGTTGAGGTGGGTTAGAGTCAATCATCTTAGTATTAGGGCTGAGTTAGGTGTTCCTCTGTAGGGAATGGGCTCCCAGATCTCAGTTCATGCACAGGAACTTAGTCTGATCCTACTCCAAGTGGCTCCACAAACTGCCCATGCCATTCAATAGTCACTTACCTTTGGAGGGTTTAGTTCCTTTCCATGAAAGTTCCTCAGTGGCTGCTTCTGATTTAGTGAGTTCCCAATAACTCCAGCCAGTTGTCTCTGTGAATCTCAAAGGCTTTTTCAATTGCTTTTTAGAAACATCCTAGGATGTCATTTTCTACAGTATCTTTGACCTATCCACATACATTACCCAAGAGAATACATAAACAGAGTACAAATTCATAGATATCCACCTGCATTTGTCTTTTGAGAAAGGAGTAAATTTAAATAAAATAGTGAATGGAAGTTCATGATACTGACTAAAAATTTGTATAATATACAAATTATAATTTCATTGAAATTTGTTATAATTTTACTATTGAAATCCATGAAATCTCTTTAGTATATAAATAATTCTATATGATAAAAATTACTGTGGGGGTCTCTGTTATCACTACAACAAGCAGAGTAACAATTCACATGAGAGTAGAAGGAAATCCAGTTAAACATAACTCAGTACCTTGTGTTGAATCACAATTTAGAGTGACAGGGAGTGGTATTTTTTATGCATATTTTAGTATAATACAATAATATAATCCAACAGCTGCACCGAAAATATGCAATGGAAAAAAAGATAGTATCTTTAACCAATGGTGCTAGTGTAAGTGGATGATGGTAAGTAGAGGAATGCTACTTCATCTATATTTATCACCTTGCGTAAAACTGAAGCCCAAGGGGATCAAAAACCTCAACATAAACCCAGTTATACTGAACTGGATAGAAAAAAGTGAGAAAAACCCATGAATGAATTGGCAAAGGAAACCCCTTCATAAATATAACACAGCTACTTTGGAAATTAGTATGGTGGGTCCTCAGAAAACTGGGACTCAATCTATCTAATGATCAAGGAACCCCACTACTAGGCATATCCCCAAAATGCACATTCTTACCCGAGGACATTAGCTCAACTATGTTCATAGAAGCATTAGTTATAACAGCCCACACCTGGAAACAACCTAGATGCCCTTCAAATCAAGAGTAGATTATAAAATTGTGGTACATTTACAAAATGGAGTGCTACTTACTGGTAAAAAATATGACAACCTGAAATTTGCAGGCAAATGGCTGGATCTTAAGATATCATCCTAAGTGAGTTAATACAGACCCAGAAAGATAGACATGGTATGTACGCACTCATAAGTAGATTTTAGATATAAAACAAATTATAATCAGGCTACATTCCACATTTTCCAGAGCATCTAGGTAACAGGAAGAACTTTAGATCTCCAAAGATCCCCATGGGAAGAGGAAAGAGAGAAGATTTCCTGAATAAATTGGGTGAGGGAGCATGGTGAGGTGGAAAGAGAACCTGGGAGAATGGAATGGGTAAGAAAGCAACAGAGAGGGAGAACAAAATTTCTTGATAGAGAAACCCTCGGTGGGCTTAGAAAAAAGCCTGGCATTAGGAAAAATACCCAAGAATTCACAAGAGGACCCTGTCTAGAGCTCCAAGCAATAGTAGAGAGGGTGCCTAATAGTCCTTATCCTATAACCAAATGAATGACGACCGTAATTTTAGTTCTAGAACCTCCATGTTACAACTGATGAAGGCAGAAGCAGAGATACTTAGATAAGCACTGGGTTGAGCTCCTATTCCAAAGGAAGATAGGGAAGAGAGAGTATATAAGCAAAGGTATCATGATCATGATGAGGAGACCCACAGAGATGGCTCACCCAAGCTCTTGGGAGCTCACTGACTCTGAAATGACAGCTGAGGAGCCTTCATGAAAAGGAACTAAACCTTCTGAATGTAGATGACAGTCAAAGGGAATGGGAAGTTTGTGTAGCTTCTTCAAGTCTGGTGCATGCACTGGCTTCTTGGAGCCCATCCCCTATAGATGAACCCCTTAATTAGCCTTGATATTGTGGGAAGGGACTCGGTCCTCTGCTAACTGCTTATGTCAGTTCAAACTGGCTCACTTTAAGAATCCTGACCCTCCCTTGAGGAATGGATAGAAAATGGTGTGGGGTAGTCTGAGGAAGAATTGGGAGTAGGGGAGGGAGGGATAGCAGTGGGAAAGAAAAACTTTTTAAAATTAAATGACCCCAAACACCAAAACAAACAACAATAATATCATTGAATATGAGAAAAAAAGGTGCTGGATTATCTCATTTTACTTTCTATCAATGAAGTCATGTAATCATGTTCATATTGCCTCATCACTTATATGTATAGCTTTAATAAAATGAAATTTCCTATAAGAGAAACTTGTCTATTTAACAATTCTGGTTTTCCTAGTGCTATCTGTGAGAGGAAACCCATTTATGTGTAGTCGATTCATGATGTTACATTGTAAATAATAATCCAACCTAAGAGTTTCATAGAACATTCTGATTGGCCAAAGGCAGACAGGAAGTATGGGTGGGGCTACCAGAGTAAGAAACTCTGGGAACAGGAAGAACAGAGCAGAAATGTCACAGAGACTCCAGAGTTGCCAGCCAAGCCAGAAGAAGCAGAGGACAACTATGCTGCTCTGAGAAAGGTACTGAGCTACATGGCTGAACAGGATAAGAATGATGGGTTAGCTTAAGGGTAAAGAGTTAGCAAGTTATATGCCTGGGCCTTAGGCTGATCAGCCTAAAATTAATATAAGCATCTGTGTGTCTCTGTGGGTCTGTGGGTCTAAACCTTGAGGCTAGGCACAGAAGTTCAGACCAGAAAACTCTGACTACATTTATGCTTCCTCTGAAGTACATTTCTATCTTCTGTATAAATACTTCTATATACCCAAATGTATGTTCTTCAATTTATCCTCTCATTTTTTGTTACTATTTGTTACCACATGAATGGAAGTACACACACGTGTACACACACACACTCACACACACACACAAACACACACACTATTTTCTGGGGAAGACTGCCTCTACCACTCCACTTTATTCATCACCTACAGTTCTTTGTATAGTTTCGTAGTCTTATAAGTTTTTATTATGCAAATTGGCTTGAACATTGATGGTACACCTCTACCTTACATGGACTTAAACAAACATGATTAAAACATGGGTGCACTTTGTTTTTTCTTGTATAATGTCCATGGACAGCTGATGTTAATGGTCACTAAGTAGCCAATTCTTACAACAAAAAGATGTAAAATAATGCTAAAATTTTTAACAGTTTATTGTTTAGACATAGAAGAAATATATTTGAAATTACAAACAAAGTGCAAAAGGGTCTACTCTCATCTACTACTATTGCGTTAATGTTTACAATAAATATTACTTAAACAGTGATCATATTACCCCAAAACAACATGACATAACAATAAAATATTCTTAAGTATCTGGAATAGTTTTGACTTGGTATGATATTATAGCATTATTCTTTAATTTGGTTAACAAAGCTTTATTGCATAAGCCATTCCTAGTAGGAAGCTTTTCTTACTAATTATGTATAATGCTAATATTAATGTCTCTATAACATTTTATCATAAATAGTTAATTTTCCAACAAATCATGTATCTCTATTAAGTTCATATATAGATACAGTTTCTATATGTATAGCAAATATATGCTTCCTGAAAGGGGATTTTCTTGTATTTACTAAGCTTTGAAAATTGAGGGCTTTAAAGTGTGCAAAATCATTGTCTTTGTATGAAGTATGAAGACTAAGAGATATAATTACTTTGAGACACCATAAAAATTTTACAAGATTGTCCATTATATTAATTTTCTGATGGATTCTAATATTTGAGCATCTGGTAAATAATTTTTGACATTCTTAACATTTGTAAATTTAGTCATAAGAATTTATTCTATGGTGAGCCTAAAGATTTGAGTTACAAGTAAAGAACTTGGCACATTCTTTACTTTTGATAGATGTATCAAGAGATGGATACTGCTGTAGGCTTTAAAATTTGAGTCATGTGTAAAGAACTTCCCACATTCTTTCCATCTATAACATCTGTCCCTAGTGTGAATGCTGTGATGAGCATGAAGATGTGAGATCTAGTTAAAAAACTTTCCACATTCTTTATGTTTGTAAACCTTTCTTTTGTTTGGATTCTATGGTGAACATAAAGAGTTGGGTTATGAGTAAAAGATTTGCCACATTCTTTACATTTGTGAGGTTACTCACTAGTATGGATTCTATAATGGACATAAAGATGTGAGACCTGGGTAAAGGACTTGCCACATTCTTTACATTTGTAAGGTTTGTCACCAGTATGGATTCTGTGATGAGCTTGAAGAGTTGACTTTTGGGTAAAGGACTTGCCACATTCTTTACATTTGTAAGGTTTGTCACCAGTATGGATTCTATGATGGACATAAAGATTTGAGACTCTGGTAAAGGACCTGCCACATTCTTTACATTTGTAAGGTTTTTCACCAGTATGGATTCTGTGATGACCTTGAAGAGTTGAGTTTCGGGAAAAGGACTTGCCACATTCTTTACATTTGTATGGTTTGTCACCAGTATGGATTCTGTGATGAGCTTGAAGAGTTGAGTTTCGGGAAAAGGACTTGCCACATTCTTCACATTTGTAAGGTTTGTCACCAGTATGGATTCTGTGATGAGTTTGAAGAGTTGAGTTTAGGGTAAAGGACTTGCCACATTCTTTACATTTGTAAGGTTTGTCAGCAGTTGGATTCTGTGATGCTTTTGAAGAGTTGAGTTTTGGGTAAAGGACTTGCCACATTCTTTACATTTGTAAGGTTTGTCACCAGTATGGATTCTGTGATGCTTTTGAAGAGTTGAGTTTTGGGTAAAGGACTTGCCACATTCTTTACATTTGTAAGGTTTGTCACCAGTATGGATTCTGTGATGAGCTTGAAGAGTTGAGTTTTGGGTAAAGGACTTGCCACATTCTTCACATTTGTAAGGTTTTTCACCAGTATGAATTCTGTGATGAGTTTGCAGAGTTGAGTTTAGGGTAAAGGACTTGCCACATTCTTTACATTTGTAAGATTTGTTACCAGTATTAATTCTATGGTGAGTTTGAAGAGATAAATTATCCCTAAGGAAGTTTCCATCTTCTTTACCTCTATAAGGTTGGATCCTGTGATGGACATGAAGTTGTGAGACCTTGCTAAATAACTTTTTACATTCTTCACATTTGTAATATTTGTTATCATTATGAGTTCTGCAGTGGCCTCGGAGTGCTGAGTGATGACCAATAATTTTGCTATATTCTTTACATTTGTTAGGTGTTTTTCCTTTATGGGTTCTCTGGTGTCTCCTAAAGTTTGAGTAGTTCTGAAGACATATTACACACTCTTCACATGAATATTGCTTACTTACAATATTAGTTATTTTATTTATAGTCTCATTTGAGGTGTTTCTGAAATACATTTTATATTTATTGGCATTCATCCAAGGATGGATTTGATGGTATCGCCTATGAATTAAATTTCTGAACTCACCTCCCTTGCATTTGTATGCCTTCTTTCTGGTTTCAAGACTCTTGGGCTTAGTATAACATAAATATTCATTGAAGTACTTTGCAGATTCCTTATAGTTTAATTTTTTTTCAACAATATATAATTTTTCATGTCTGCAGTATTGTGTAGAGCTTATGTAGTGTTTTTTAAGTAAATTCAATTTGCAAGGTGGTTTCTTTCCAGGATGGAACAGTAGAAAACCTAGATTTAAGAAAGAAAAAATTTTTACGATAGGTTTTACTATTTACTATATGGGCCACATTCCCAAGTTCCTTGAATTTTTGAAATGAAATTGAACACATTCATAAGATAATATGTAATGTAAGTTCATAACCAAATAGTAAATATACTCTGATAAAATTATAAATTTTTAAAAGGGAAGAACTTCACCTGTGTGAACCAAAGAAGAAAATAAATTAAAGAAATTTAATAGGCAATATATAATATTAATACAGAAAATAGGACATGTATATGAAAAAATCAATTAGTCTTTACTGTCCCACAGAGAACTGTGCATTGGCAAATAATTGTTCACAAAAATTTTAAACTTCAGGAAAATTCTTTAGGACTAATTATTTTATCAAAAGAGAATTTCTGCTGCGTTTTCCTCTTATTCAAATGGACTATTTCATACACTATATTCTGATTATGGTTTTTGACCTTCTATATCTCTGGATTCCCTTCAATCTTCCAATCTGTATCAACCCCCATTGTGTCTCTGTAGTGAAATTATGTTTTTCCATTATAAATAATTGTCCCCGCCTATGACTTTAATAAAAAACACTGATTAGCCAAAGGCAGACAAAAAATATAGGTGGGGCAACCAGGCTAAAAAGACACTAAGAACAGGCAAAACAAAACAAAATGCTAAAAAAATCCAAAAACACCAAAAGACAATAATACAAAATACTACTCTTAAAAAAAAGGACCGAGGCCCATGGCTAAAAAAGGTAAGAGTCATAGGTTAGTTTATGGGTAAACAGCAAGTTATATGTCTGAGCTTTAGGCCCATCAGCCTAAAACTATTATTAACATCTACCTGTCTCCGCAGGTCTGTGGGTCTGTGGGCCTAAACCTTGAGGCTAGGCCCAAAAGTCCAGGACAGAACCCTCATACTACAAATGGCGCCCAACGTGAGGGAAATTATACCCACATAAAGCCATAAAAAACTTAAAATATAGTCTAAAACTCCAAACAACTTCTAAGTTGTCTCTCTCATGTGAGCCATAATACAAAAACACTCTAATAAGACATATAAACTTAGACTACAATAACAGACATTTAAAATACAACTTAAAATATAAAATAATTTGTTCCTAAAGTCGCACAAAACCCTCAATATTCACAAAAATTATAAATAATATATTTAAAGTTTCTGTTTATAAATCCAAAAAAAAAAAAATAAAAAATAGCTTCCTAATAATATTTTCTTCTCTCAGCTCAGGGGCAAATAGAAGCTTAACTTTAAAAAAAAATTTCCTAATTCAGCCATAAAGAAAAACACTTATGAGTTTTTTAAAAAGTCATACTGTCTAATACTTAAATAAAGTTAATAAACAACACATAACAAAACTTTACTTAATAATTATATAAACCTTAAAATTCCCTAAAACACCTAAACTAAAAATGTAAATTCTATAAAATTAATCTAAAATCTAAATAAAGCCATCCATCCATCCTACTAACCTTTAATCCTTAGCCAAAAATCTTAACAAATTAAAAATATGTTCAAAAACAACAAAAGATATAAAAATGTAAATAAAATCAGTCACTCTAGCCAAACAAAAACATAATCAAAACCAAAAAAATTAAAAAATAAATATACAACAAAAACAATTTTTAAAATAATCTAAATAATTTAAAATATATTAAAAACTTAAAAAATAAAGCCCTTAAAAATAAAATAAAAAATAAACCACATAAAAATTAAAAATACAAAACATGTCTAAATACTATATATTATTGTCTTATTAAACTTCTTAACTAAAAATACCTTAATAAAAACTACCAAAAATTAATTATAAATACTATTAAATTATTCAACCTATATTTTTTATAAATAAATTAACTTTAAAACTAAAATTCAAAAATATACTACTTTAAAACCTATTTTCTTTTTATTTCCACAAAAAATAAAAAAGTATAAATTTAGTCCTAAATAAAAAACACAAAATTTTATAAAGAAACCCTAAAAATCTCCAATAAAAATAAAGAGCACAAATTATATTGTTCCATTATGAATAGTTATCCCTGCTTATTAATTCAATAAAATACACTGAATAGCCAAAGGTAGACAAAAAATGTAGGCAGGGCTACCAGATTAAAAAGACTCTAAAAACATACAAAACAAAAAAATGTCAAAAAATCCAAAAAGCCAAAAGACAACTATACTACTCAAAAAAAAAAAAAAAATACTGAGCCACATGACTAACCAAAATAAAAATCATAAGTTAGATCAAAGATAAAGAACTAGCAAGTTATATGCCTGGGCCTTAGGCCAATCAGCCTAAAACTATAATAAACATGTATGAAAGTAAGCAAATGTTCCTATAACAGTTTGAGAACTATAATGAGCAAATATAATGTTGGGTTGTTTTATTGTTGAACATCTGTTGCTGAGCATTGATTGGGACTGCCCATAGAAGTATTGTTTTTGTCCCATTGGTTCTGTTTGTAAGTAGTGTTCAAGAACTTTTGCTTCGGTGTTTACAAGGCAGATTGTCTTTCACTTAATTTCTACAAATCTTTGTGTGGTTTAGGCCTAATGGAAATAAATGGACAAAGTTTCTCTCACTTATAATTGAGAAACAATTTCAGGAGTATTCTTGTTATCCTACAAGAATTCTTAAAATTTTAATTTTAATCTACTAACCTTATTCTGCTGTAGTAAGAAGTTTCTGGTCCTGCCTATCCCTGAGATCTGGACCAGCAGTCCCAAATAATCTTATATTAATTACATGGTGTTTGGCCTATGCCTCAAGAATATTATCTTACTCTTAACAAACCCATGATAAGCTTCATTGCTTAATACCTTTTTTCAAAGAAGTATTCTCATCCTGCGTTCTCTTTGTCTCTGGCATCTGCTCTGCTCTTTCACTTCAGAGTTTTCTTAATCTGGTAGCCCAACTAGTACTTCCTAATGGCCTTCTGGCCCTATCAGCATTTTATTAAACAAGTACAAGGGACAAATATCTGCAATTCACAAGGGCATAATCACACAACATTCTGCTACGCTAATATAGTATTAAATTCTTTTCTTTCATATTATAGTTTCCCAACATCTTGTTGCATGTCTCAGCTTTCTTCCAAGAAGTATTTTACAGAATTGGACAGTTGAAACAGAGACCCAGATGTAGGTTATGGTGCCGGCGCAAAAAGTTCAGGATTAGTTGTTATATCTATAGGAAACCACTTCCCTGCAATGCTAAGAGTTTATTTAGTACAGAGTAATAAAATATGGTAAGGTCAAGGCTGATGAGTGACAAGGAATTCATGATTTCTGAATATAAATAAGTAATAACTTTTTTGCAGAAATAAATCTTTATATTTTTTCTGAACTCTAAGGACAAAGAAAGAACTATTCAATCTTCAAAAATAAGTAGAGCTATGAAACTTTTATTTCCTAATCTAATGTGATATTACACAACAATGAAAAGTAATATTGGCATGAGGTTACAAAAGCAGACATAAAATGAAATAAAGAGATAATTTATTACACACAGTCAAAATGCTATTTGAATGTTAGTTTTCATTTTTTGTATAATAAAATTAAGGGTTCACTAACATTTAAAAATGTGGCAATGAATCTACCTCCATCCTCTTTATATCATTTTAAGGGCAGTTTAAAAGTTCATTTTTCAGATAATTTTAAGTCAAGACGATCTTGGCAAACTATTACAGGTGTTAACTCTTTCTTTCTATGGGTCTCATGCATTTTCCATTGCTTCAATCCAGCTTACCTTTTCCTTTGCCTTCTGCCTCTTTTATGGTCATGTTCCATAGCTCCTTGCTTTGTTCAAGAGCTTTGATTAGCCCTGGTTTTGACAATGAAAGACCTGTGTATTAGGAGAGACATATGACCATATTTGGAGAAAATAGCTAAAGTACATTAATTACTCATATACCATGGAATTGATGGAATAAAAGTTTAAGTATTCAAATTTCCTAGTTACACTCTTCGATTTTAAATTATTCAAAAACCCTTCTTAACAGTGTACGCGAGTTTCTTTTAAAATTACTACAGAATCAGAAAGCAGGCATGTTAGAAAACATTATATAGATTAAAATATAATGTATGAAGTGTCTGAAAAGTAAAATACACAATAAAAGATTTTAGGATGTTTTTCTGTGCCAGAAAAGGTGAGTATAATGTCTAGATAATGTTACATCGAATTTTGAGCTCTACATGATGAACTCACAGGTTTTTTAAAAATTAAAGTAGCATGTGCGAGTCAGGCAGGGATTTGAGATACATCTGTAAAACATACTTGAGAGGAACAACTATATCAAACAAAATCATAAAAGAAAAGTGGTCTCACCTAGAGAAACCAGGTTGCTGTAGTTTTCCAACATGACATCTCTGTACAAAGCCCTTTGTGCAGAGTCCAAACATTCCCATTCTTCCTGGGAGAAGTCTATGGCCACATCTTCAAATGTCAATACACCCTGTCATAAAAACCCCCAGTTTTATAATGTGCCCAGGTACGAAGTTCTTTTTAAGAAAAAGAACATTTTAAGACAAAATTCTTAAGGAAACATGAGTAATGTGTATAACTTATTTTAAAAGACATACTTTAAGATGATATCTATAATAACAAAACTATCCAGAAAATACAGAAATACAAACGATATTGTTGAGGCAATACAATTTGTTCAGTCATAGGTGTTTGGGTGACAAGCTCTCATGGGTGGTCATGTCTTCATATGTGACCACCTAAAAAATTAGGAGAGGAATTATATGCCTTTTTCTATGGTCAGAGAAGAAGCAAGCAGTGGAGAAAGAAGGAAGGCTTGTGGTTGGTTCTCATTGCACTTGGGCAAAATGGCAAGACAATGGAGCTGTATCAGCAGTGGCATCTAAATTGTTTGATATTTGTAAATGTGTTAGTCCATTGCACCCCTTAATAAATTCTTGACCAGACTTCTGTGGGTTCTCATTTCACATGGTGAAACCATCATAGGTGGTAGATTCACAGGCTGCAATGGTACTTATGAATGAAAGGCAAAGTATTGTCATGTGTAGTTCTGGGCAAACTCAGTGTGATTTACCAACCAAAGCTCAATATGCAAATTTCTACTTCTGAAACAGTAGGCTTGAGTGATACAAGCTGTGGCAATGTAACCATAAATGGATAAGCTTCCCAGACAAGGTTGTGAAGCACGTGACAAAATGGACATATTGAAGAATAAATGGAGATTTATCTTGCACATGGATGCAAGATATCAGTAGAAGAGCCCAGGGAAAGAGTCACTCCTATGCCCTCCCAATCACACCACAGGTGCAGTGAGTTGGAGAGGTAGGTTCCTAAGGCCAGATTAAGAACTGAGTACACCACAGGCAAAGAAATCACAGACAAGTACACACAGTATATTGATAAGGCATCCATTGCAATGTACATCTGAAACTGGGATTCATCTAACTTTAGACTTTTATAGTGCATGCATATCCTACCTACACTATAAATACACAGACTGCTCTAACTACAATTTCAAACACTCTACCTGGCCATTTCTATTTCTATACTCTAATATTAAACAAGGACACACGTTCTTCACACTAGCATATTCCCCCTTGTTTATCTCCCCTAATTCCAGTAAGTTATCTTCAATTTCTGAGACCAACATGCCCAGATGTCCTATTTTCTGCTGCAAATTGATTTATATTTATCACACACAGAAATTATAAAAGGCCACATTCCCAGATCTTATTTCAAAAATTCAAATATTATGAATGATAATTTATCCATATAGCTACAAAAGCAAACAAACATTCGTTAGGGAGGAGTAAAATAAAGATGTTTAACAGCATTTTGGGAATCTAATGAGACAATGGTGCATTTTTATTTGTTTATATAGTAAGTTATATTGATTTATTATTCAGTTTTGAACAATCTCTGAAAATCTGGGATAAAGCTACTTGATCATGTTGGATTTTTTTTTTTTTTCTGTGTTCTAGGATTTGTTTCTCAGGAATTTTGTTAAGTATTTTTGTATTTTTTGTTGGTGGTGTCTATGTTCATGGGGGAAATTATTCTGTAAAACTCTTCCTTTTTGAATCTTGGTGTGATTTGGGAATCAAGGCAAATATGGTCTCATGGAATGAAATTGGCATTGTTCCTTCTGTTTCTATTTGTGGAATAGTTTCAGTATTATTTGTATTCTCTTTTCTTTGAAAGTCTTTTAGAACCCTCCCTAAAGCCCTGGGATTTGTATGGTTGACAGATTTTTAATCTATTTCCTTAGGTAGTATATGTTTATTTAATTTATTTATCTAATCTCGAGTTAACTTTGGAAAGAGAAACATATTGAATAAAATTATACATTTTTAGATTTTCTAATTTTGTGAGTATGGGTTTTAAAATATGACTTAATGACTTTTGAGATTCTACTTATTTTTATTTTCTCACATTTCCTTTAATATTTTGTAAATTTGCATATTGTCTATGTGTTTTATTTAGTTTGGATAAAATATTTCTGTATTAATTTTCTCAAATACATCTTGGAAAATAACCAAATATTACTTCATGATAAAATACTTAGAGATAATATATATGTATATATTTATACACACATACATATAAACACACACACAGACATACATATAAACACACACACACACACACACACACACACACACACACACACACACACACACACACACACACACACAAGGTATATACCTAAATGTAGCAATTAGGTTTCTGTCCCAGACTAGCTGCATAGTTTGATATGCCTGCTACCGCTTATCAGTACCAGCAAGCCCAAAGTCCCAATGAAACACCCAGATGCTTTTATTAACTTCAAGCTGTTCATCCTATGTCTTAGACACATTGCTAGCTATCTTCTTTATCTTAACACAACCCATTCTCATTAATCTGTCTTGTCATGTGTCCAGTGGCTCACCTGTGTTCCTTACATGTTGCTTCTTAGGGCATCTGGCTTGATCTGTCTCTCACTCTGCCCTCCTCCTACCTATGCTCTGATCTCCTGCCTACTTTTTCTATGGAGCCTGCCATTGCCAAAAGAGTCCTTTATTTAAAGAATGATATTCACAGCATAGAGAAAGGCTGCAACACCCAAACACAATAAAGGCAAATTAAAACAATCCTTGAGCCAATATCAAATTAATTGAAGAAAAACTTAAGTTCTACAAAAATTAGGAAGAAGACATGGCTGTCCTCATCTCTATTTCTCTATACCTGTGCAATTTAGTACTTGACGTTCTAACTAGAGCAATAGACATCTGAAAGAGATCAAGGGAACACAAACTGAAAAAGAAGCAGACAAATTAACACTATTTACAGAACATATGATAGTACGAATAAGTGACCACAAGAATTCTACCAGGGAAATGTGTTATTACAGCAATGTGGCTGAGTAAAAATTCAATATAAAAACACGTATCTCTTTATAAACTAATAATAAATGAGCTGAGAGAGTAATTAGGATAAAACAGCCTACACAATCACTACAAACAATCTAAAAATATAAAATATTTTGGGTTAACCCTAACTAAGAAAGTGAAAGGCTTCTATGACAAAACCTTTAAGCTTCTGAAGAAAGAAATTAAAGTATATATTAGGAAATAAAAGATCACACATATTCATGGATTAATGGAATTAATATAGTAAAAATTCTAGTCCTAACAAAAGAACTCTACATATTCATCTTGATCCTCATCAAAATTCCAACCCAATACTTCTGGACCTTTAAATTAAATACTCAGTATTATACAGAAATATGAAAATCTCCAAAATATTTATAAAACAATCCTAAATAAAAAAAACTTTAAAAAATGTAATGATTTTTAAATATCATGCTATACTACAGAGGTATAGAAATCAATAGCACACGGTATCAGCATAAAATAGACATGGTGATTAATGCTGTCAAATCAAGGTTCATAAACTGGTACACATATAGATATATAAGTTTTGATAAAGAAGCCAATACTGCCTCATGAAAAGAAGAATGTATTTTCAACAAGTAATGCTGGTCTAACTGGATGTTGGCATGTAGAAGAATGCAAATGGTCTCACATTTATCACATGTAACAAAACTGAAGCCTGTGTGGAACAATAATTACAACATTGAACCAGACACAATGAACCTGTTAAGAGGGAAATTATGGAAGGGCCTTGGACACATTGCCATCAGAGACAATTGTATGCACAGAACACTGATAGCGTAGTAACTTGGATATAAAAATAATAAATGTGATGTCATTACACTAAAAAGCTTTTGTAAGGAAAAGGACACTGGCAGGAGGGATGAAAAGTAACCTACAGAATCAGAGAAGCTTTTCAGCAATTCTACATCTGATGGAATGCTAATCTGCCAAATATGTAAAAGCTGAAGAAATTAGACGTTAAAAAACCAAACAATACAATTAAAAATGGGTTTCAGACCTAAACAGAGAATTTGTATTAGAATTTTAAATAGCTCTGAAATACTGAATATCTCAATTTCTCCACCACAGACACACACATAAGTTTCAAGAAATATTGGATAATTGAGACTAAAATAAAGTATTAGCCAGAACATCAGTAAGTTTTCTATGATGTTGTTTCTCCAAGTAATGTCAGAAACAACACCCATAAATCTCATTATTATGCCCGTCTAGACAGAGGTTAAGGACGAAACCAATAGACATGTGAAAGTGGATGGAGACTTGTCAGAAACCCTCATTCTCAATGAACTGTAAACAACTAAAATTCCTGTAGAAATAATGTTCTCTTGTCAAAAGTACAGCAATTAATTATTGAATGGCAAACAATCAGACCTAAAAAATACACATACAATTAACAG
The DNA here is from genome assembly GCA_033318265.1 of Phyllotis vaccarum. Lineage (NCBI taxonomy): Eukaryota > Metazoa > Chordata > Mammalia > Rodentia > Cricetidae > Phyllotis > Phyllotis vaccarum. Next base: position 145,409,813 of record JARWLC010000003.1, on the reverse strand, counting down.
TGTACAGACTAAATAGATTGTACATACTAATATGTGTATATATGTTTATACACATATGTATAAAACAACAATTAATCATAAACAGAGGCTTTGATTTGGGAGAAGGCAAGAATATGCACATGAGAGCTTTATTTTAATTTTAATTACAGGATTAAAATTTTTAGAAGATAGAATAGAAAGGCATATGCTTAAGCTGTGGAAAATGAAGGTGGGAAAAAGAAGTAAAATTAGAAATAAAATGGAAAACTATTTGTGAAAGAAAAAGAAATATTGAAAATAATTACGATGTGCTTCTAAAACTTCCTGTTCTATTATTTACTCAATGCCGTATTTAGACAATATGCAATATAATTAAAGTATAAAAGCCATCATATTAATGATCAAAATTTGACATGTGTATTATTAAGCTAACCCCAAGTAGAAAAAGCTTTTGAAAAACATAATCAAATATTATTCCCACATTTTACACCTTTGTTTATCAATAATAATAAGAATATTAACACTGAACAAAGCACAAAAGTTTCAATTGTCACAAAAATGTAATAGAAATATAGGCAGAATAATTTTCTGCTATAAACATCTAATGATAAAAACTGATACCGTTATTCCACAGATTAATTTATACTTTAGAAAGGCATTGGCTGATACGAGCAATTTCATGAACCTTCTGTAATTTGGAAACCAAAATCTAATAAAGAGATAAAAGTTTAATAAAATGTTATTATAAATATAAAATATTAGAATACACAAGCTAACAAGTTTTAAAATACAGCAAATGATCATTCTCTATGATCACTCACTCCATCACCCAGATATTCAATAATGTCTCAGGCTCACCATCTTTTAATCAATGTAATTGATATTTCATTAAATGGATTCAAAGAGAGATATGACCTGATGATGTCAATTGTTTAAGGAAGATGTGTTGACCAAATCCACTATGCTTTAAAAATAAAATCCTTTAAAGCAAGACTCAAGGTATTTAAGGATGTGTACAATATATTTTTAGCCAATATTATTGCACTGATAAAATATTCAAACTATTTTCACCCAAATCAGTAAAATGGATGGTTTTCCACATCCTATATGTATGTTTAGTATAGTGTTGTAGACTTAATCAGAACAAAAACTAACTAACAAACAAACAAACAAATAGAAATGAAGATTAAAAGCCATAATCAGGAAATGAAGCATTCCATGTGTCCTGACTTGGAGAAATTGTGATATTTTCTGAGACCAAATACTGAACCAGAAAAATCGCTAAACCTTGAGTACATACATACATACATACACACACACACACACACACACACACACACACACACACACACAGAGAGAGAGAGAGAGAGAGAGAGAGAGAGAGAGAGAGAGAGAGAGAGAGAGAGGAAGAGAGAGGAAGAGAGGGACAGAGGGACGGAGAGAGATCCAAAGGCCAAATGAGATATCAACATTAAAATCAGTATCATTTGTATATATCAAAAATATAAATGAAGAAAGCTAAAGAAGATATTCTGTAATATTAATTCTCCTATACTGACTTTATGGTGATGCCTCATTTAGAATTTGTCTATGAACCACACTGACTGGGAGTCTTCTCCAGCTGCAGTGCATATTGTATTTTTCATTTGGTACAGAGCTCTTCTTATTAAGGAATTTAACAATTTCATTACTTATATGGGATTTTTAAGAAATATTCAAAGTGAATTATTGTGATAAATAAGAGATTTCTTATATTAATCTTAATTGCAGAACTTGTCAAATACCAGACTAAATGTTTAAATTTTGTGTCAGCTATAAATCAAACTCATAAGTTTAATTCTATACTGCATGTAAAACATATGAAAGAATTACATGCATGTCACCTTTGAGGTCTCATACATTCTCTCTAGATTAAACCTATGTTTCAAATTTAATGAGAACATTTCATAAGAGAATCATCTAATTTTAAAACTATGACATTAATTGAGGTTGTGGATAGTAGGGAAAATATATAAATAAAATATTGTATGATGAATAAGAAATATACTCCTTACTCCTTGATATTTACAACCCAAGATGTAGATATAGCTAAAATATATGTTATGGTCAAATCAGGTACATTATCTAAAGAACCTGTGAGGCCAGGCCTTAAATTCAAAAGTAATACCCATGAAAGTAAAGAAATATAATATAAAATAGAATATTCATGGAAAAAAGAAGTTGAAAGAATTTTATTCTATTTGTCAACAAGAACAAATTTAATGTATTTCCTATAAAAGATTATGTAATTATGAGTTTTGGACATTTTAACATGGAAAATTAGATCATAATTACTTAAGTTTATTTCTTTACACATGCATTTAATTAAAAAATCTTCTCAATGTAATTGTATGACAAATAATTTATTTATAATATTGTACCAGCCAAAAAACAGATACCCAAGAAAAAATACCCAAGATCAGATTTTCTTACTGACTAAGATTCTAGAATACAGATTATCAAAAGAATGGGTAAGTATTTTTTTAACTACAGTAATTTATACATATAACTGGTGTGTGGACTTTCAAGACTAATAATAGGCAACAATTTGTCTATAATCAAGATCAGTGAAATTTATTGCAAAATATTTTTAGGAAAATTCATCTAATATTACAGAGAACATACATGGTTCAAATGAAAAAATGAGCTACCACTTTAGTATCCTTTTTTCAAATGTTTTGTTTTAACTATCTTGGTTGTATTTTATAGTAAATATTTAGCATATGTAGACATTTTAATTATGAATACTTTTTAACTTTTCTAGACGTAATAAAGTACATACTATAGACTAAGGATGAGCCTCAACATCAATGGGCCACAAACCTCTTGCAATGGCACCCTCACTACAATGTATTTTAGTATAATGATGGCCCAAAGCTTGTAGAAATAGCAAATTAGACCCAAATTTTATTTAAGTTCTACTTCATGAGATGGAACCCATTACTGACTCTACTTAGTGACAAAGTTCCCGAAAGTAGAGAGTTCAGAGAGCTTGGGTAAAACTGAACACTACTTTTCTACGGAAAAAAAAAATCCTCATAAATTACATTTTGCTATACTGGCTATAATCATAGATTGAAGCCTTGGTCAGGCATCATTAGAAGATATTCCACCTGTTACAGGTGGAAAGAACAAATAGACTCACGGCCAGACAATGTGCAGAATGTGAGAGACCTGGGAAACCTCACTTCTAGATGAGATGTCTCCATCACATTCCTTCCATTAGGGATTTGAGAAGACCATGAATGAGGAGGAAGATAGAGGGTAGAAGCAAAAGGGGGTGGAGGACACCAGCACACACAAACACAGCCATCTAAATAACCAGTATATAGTACCTATGAAATAGTAGATCCTGAGGCGACACAAACAGGGTACGCACAGTTCTGCACCAGATGCTGTCCTAGAAAAAAAGTGGACACATGTCCACATCCTTGACTCTGAGTCTTCACTTGATAACCACTTGCAAAAGAAAATTTAGCCTTTTGTGAGGAATTGTCATTGGGAATAGAAACTAACCTTAAAGGTAGGTTGAATTGGCACCTCAATGAACTTGACCGTGTCCTTGCAGTTTTATGTCTCACCATATCCTCCTGGAAAAACTATACCTTTTTCTTATATGTATTTTGTTTAATTAATTACTTTCTATATTTTTATACCTACAGGTCGATTATATATATGTATGTATGTATGTACGTCTGTGTTTATATGTTTATGTATGTGTGTGCATATATGTATATATGTGTATATATATGTATATATATGCATTCAGGTTATACATTTTTAGGAATTTGTAAGTTTGCAACTAGTTAATCTTGCATCTATATGTTACTTGTGACTTTTATTGCTCCTTTAGCCTACTTATTTTTGCTGTCCTGATCTAACGGCTTCACTTTTGCTATATGCGATCATATCCTATTATACTTTTTCTTATTATTCTTCCTTAGAAATCAGTTTGTTTTCTAATGAGAGAAGGATAGAGGTGGATCAGAATGAGAAGAGTTGTTGGTAGGAATTTGCATGAGCAGGGAAAGAGGAATCCATAATCAGGACATATTATGTGAGGAAAGCATGTCTTTCCAATAATAGTAAAAATAAATATAAACCTATACATACACACCTATTTTTCTGAATTCTCCACATAAAAACAACAGGTTTTGTTCAGAGATGAGTGGGGTGATCCTTTGTCTCCAACTCAAGGCAACAAAACAAAACAATTAGGGCACGATAATTTTCTGCATAAGATGACATGATATATGCACATCACTCAGCAATGCTTTGAAATAACTATGGCTGATAATATGAATCCGATAGAACCTAGAGATTTCTAACCTATTCTGGCTCTAGAATAAAATACTTTATACAAAACCTGTAATACAAAAAAAAAAAAAAAAAATAATGTTCTTTCTAGTGGTAGAAGTTTTCACAGAACACCCAAACAGGTGAATGAAATCAGCATTAGGATAAACTGATGACACTTCTGCATACAGAGGCTAATAATCATTTCTGTGATATTAACTTTCCAACAAAAAACCCGCAAATGGAAACATCATAATTTTATGCTAAGTAAATATATCTGTCCCATTCTAAATTGTCAAGTATCTGTCTATGTAGTTTATGTTTCTAGCAGAGTACGCCACCTCGATTCTACTTTTTATAACTATGTGAGTCATGCTTCGCATAGAATGCCACATGACTGAGTGTATGTTTTCATAAGCCAGGGAACCAACAGATCAGAGCTCTCAGATTAAATCCATGCAGTGCTTTTGCATTTATACTTTACATGAGGACACAAACTCATCCCTCTAGGTACTGGGCACTAGTCAGTTTACAAATTCATCTGTCATGATGGATATTTTAGTGACGAACATTATTAGTTTTTTTGAAAATATATCTTGTGATAAAAATGAGTTCAGAGGACAGAATGAAGAAAAGCCCTCACTGTGTAAGCATGTATTGAAAGACTCAATAATAAGCCTCATTAGAAGGAAAGATGAGAAAATATCACTCTCAGTAAAGTATTCAGCAAGACTATGAGAAGCAGAAAAATAGGACAAAAGAGAAAAAGGAAAGGAAAGTGTACAAAGAAAACATGTGACCTTTGGAGCAGAAACTTAACAAAGCTGCTGAGCAGAGACATACTTACCGTAGAACCAACCATCTCTTCCTGAAGCTTTTCTATGAGCTTCTCTCTTGGGGGAAAAACAACTTGCTTTAATAGGTCCCAGTGTCTCTCTTGAGGATTTGTAGTAAAACTTCAGCAAATACCATTCACCTGCTACAAACCAACTGACAATCTACAGAGCCTCAGAAAGCAGAAAACAGCAAAAAGCATGTTTTGTCTTATCTTCCTTCTTCCTTGGAGCTCTTTACCTTTTCTTTGTTTCTGTCTGTATGTCTGGCTGACAGCTGTCTGGCTTCTGGCCCCTGGTGTCTCCCTCAGTTCTCTACTCTCATTTTTCTCCTCTTGTTTCTCTTGAGCCTAGAGATTCCCTCTCTCCACCAGCTCATGTATCTTTTCTCCTGCCTCGCAACTGGCCAATCAGCTTTTTATTAGACCAATCAGGTGCCTTAGGTAGTGAAGGTGAAGCAAACGCAGCACATCTTTACATAGTTAAACACACATCCCTACATTGTTAATCTAATGCAGCATAAAGAAATGTAGCACACCTTTACACAGTGAAAGTAATATTCTGCAACACAAACAAATGTAACACCTCTGTGCTTAGTTAAAAAAATATTCCACAACACAGAATGTTGTTAGGAGTCATTTTATCACTAATAACTTTTTGTTGTTGTTTATTTACTTATTTTAGAAAAATAGTATTGGTTTTTACTCTGTATCCCTGAGTGTCAACCATATTCCAGGGCAGGTCAGACCCCATGTGTAAGAGTTGCCCAACATAAACTTCAAACAGACTCGGGGTATGTGTGAAGGTGGGGGTGGGTGGCTGTGTACACATGCATGAGTTTATCTTTTGTTTTGTATTTTCAAATCTTCTGTATCTTTTTTGTGGCTTTTCATTTTTAAATCTTTATTGTTTTTCCCAGTTCTTTTTCATGAGAGTGAACATCAATTGGGTGGTGAGTGAAGGAAAGAGGATCAGAGAAGAGCTGAGGGAAGAAAGAATTTATGAAAATATGTAAATATGTTTACAAAACATTTTTAAGTAAAAAATTTAAAATTAATCTTAGAGGTTATTTAGCTCCATTGTTAGGCTTATTTCTATGCCTTTGAAAAGCTGCTATTAGTGGGTTAATTTCCTAATTTATTTCTCCACGTGCTCATAGGCATATGGGAAGATCAATAATTTTATAAAATTTAATTTTATGTTCTTAGGTGTTATTTAAAGCACTCATCACCTCCAAGAGTTTCTCTGGTGTCTTGGGACTTGTACTCATATCATCACGTTATTTTGAAAAAGAACAGTCTGATATATTCTTTGACTTTTATTGCCGCCTTGCTTTGTCATTTCCAATTTTCTCAAGTTAACTCTTAAGACTCTTTATTAAACAAGACTGAAGAGACTTTGTATATTTTTCTTCTTAAAATTTTATAGGTAAAGTTTGGAGAGATGGCTCAGTGCTTAACCCTTGCTGCTTTCAGAGGACCAGGGTTCAGTTAAAGTACCCACATGAGTCCACACAAGCAGGGGACCCAGCACGCTCTTCTGAACTCCAGAGGCACCAGGTACACACATGGGTGCACACACATAAATTCTGGTAAAACACTCTTAAAATAATAAATCTTAAAAATTACAATTTTAAAGGTAATGTATGTTTTTCTCTGCTCTACACTGTTGTCCTAAGTTTGACATACACATCCTTTGTTGTGTGAGCTCTGTTCCATGTATGCCTGGTTACTTTAGGAGTTTTACCATGAACACTTGCTGAGCTTTGTGAGATGACAGTTTTTGTTTCTATTAAGAATTATCTTCCATGGGATTTTTCTTCTCTTTGAGTTCATTGCTGTTCTTCTTGGTTGGATTTCTGAAAATTCAGTTTTGTCTTCCTTCTTTGAATTTATCCTTTGCTGTGTTGGGACACGCTTGGTTACTTTCTGTCTTTCCTGTATTTGTGTATCAATCAAATGAAATGTATCATTTTCTGTCATTTATGGATAATTTCTCTAATGATTCTGTTTATGGCTTGCCTCTGTTTATTATCTGCAGTGCCACTTGTCTAACGTGAATTGTGTTAATTTGTGATTATCTTGAAATACAATTTTCGAACAATTTAAAAGGAAATTTCCTGAGTGCAGCAATGCGGTTGACAGTTGTTTTATTTCAGAACTTTAAATATATATCCCATGTGCCCTTGTTTTTAGGATTGATATTATTCTGGGGGATTGGTACTTTCAAGTTGTCAATGTTCCTTAAGTGATTTCAGTATTAATTAGCTTTTTTTTATGTATGTCATTTTTGTATGGAAGGACTAGAAGAGGCCCTGCCATTGTTCCTAACACAGAAGGCTGAGAGACCAGAGCAATGGGAGAAATGGCTGGTTCTCTAGTAAACACATCTCAAGTTAGTAGTCATGTCTACTTTTCTGTTAGAAATGTTATGATGTATTGAAACCTTCAAATCCTTTAATTATGTGCTTCTGATAATGTTATTGAAAGTGTTTAATTTTTATAACTTTTGCCTCCTTGGATATAAGAAAGCATTCCATCTATTGGTACATGAAGAAACTCTGGTTTGTTCTTTCAGGGTGTGCTGAATTTCAGGGATGTGGCTGTGGAATTCTCCCAGGAAGAGTTGGAATACCTAGACGCTGTTCAGAGGGCTTTGTACATTGGTGTGACATTGGAGAATTACAGCAATATTGTCTCTGTGGGTGAGGATTTTTTTTCTTGCAGAACTCCTAATTCAATCCGCATCAATTCATCTTTGCATATCTTGAGGGAATTGACCTGGGAAGGGACAGTAAAAGAGTGTTGGAAAAAGCAGACACATGAGCACACAGAAAAGCTAGGATCAGGTGGACTTAGCTATTAGGTAGATAACCCACAGCACCCTGGATGCTCAGTGTATTTGTTATGTAGAGCTGAACAAGGAGATGGGCTATTGCATGCAGCTGAACAACAGGATGTGGTTATCACATATGGATAAACAAGGAGGCAGGTTTATGGCATACAGCTGAATGAAAGGGACAGGTTTAGTTAAACTCAATAGGAGCAGTCACTGTAGGCAAGCAGTCTTCAAGCCATAAACATCCAGGAGAAGAAGCTAAGGTGGACATTTTCTGCACACACCATCAATGTTTCCACTTAGACTCCAGAAGAAGGCTTTGCTCTTTCTGAGCCTCACCTGAAGAGGAAGACTTTGTCATTTTCCCATGGGTCTGAGACTGTGGTCTTGGGCATGGCCAGTTCTGTCACAGTAGACTTTCACTCAGGACTTCACAGACTCATGGCTTCTTCATTCTCTGTCATTCATCCTTGGATCAGCATTTTAGATGTGTAGATTCTGTGTGAGGCTGTTTCAGAAACTAAAGAAAGTATCAAAATTTTGGTAGTAGAAATGAAGTTTTCCATGGCATTATGCATTTGTGTTGTGTTCCTTTAGGAGGTATTGTGCATCCTTTGTTTTGGTTCTATAATACATTCAGGAATTCAGTAACATAGTATCTATGTCCACCCATATCGCGAAGGTCCATTCTCATCGTTCATCTGATACAGTTTTAAAATACACAGGCTGAAAATGCTTCCTAAATATCTTTGAGATAGTGACAGGAAATAACAATTGGCAATTTGTTTTAGATCCATTTGTTTTTCCCTGGTCATCTGCTGAGCACAGTATTGTGTTAGCTTAGATGTCCAGGTAACTTTATAAAGAATCTAGCAAGGGTTATGTGCCATTTTACAAAGCACAGGAGTTGTCTGCAAGGTAGACTTGGTCACCTCTTTGAACCTAGGCAGAGTATCCTGAAATATGAAGAGAGAGGGGACAATGAGCAGATAGAAAATCAGGTGGGGTTGATCAAATGAGCAGGTCCAAAATTAGGGGTTTAAGTGAGACAGGATGTAATATCTCCAAACAACTTCACCACATTCATTTCCACTCACAATAATTCTTGACAAGTTTACTTTGTAAGGTGTTTTGGTTATGTTGACTCAATACTAGAATACAAATGCTGCCATCTTGAAATGATTGTATGTTTTATAATCTGTCAAAAGTCCACAAAGTAGAATTATTTTTTAAATTTCTTTTCTTAGAAATATGTCTTTACATTACATTCCTCATTTAAAAAATATTATAATCTATTATGACTCTTCCATGAAGTAGGTTTATTCTGTAATTACCTACCTTGTAAGTATGTCACTATGTTGCATCCTTAATAAAATTGCCCTTTCAGAAAGTCATCTCAGGAACCAAAGAAAGCAGTGTCCTGGGGAAATTTCCATTTAAGGAACTAGGGAAAACACATTAGTATGTGGAGTTGAGTCAACATAGGGTTAGAAATAAGCAATTATTGACAATAATATCTCTTCCTCTAATACGCTACAGCATATGATATCTAGTAGAAATATTTATTTTGTCCTCATTACTCTTGAAAACCCTAACATGATTTTCAGAAAAATTCACAATGATCGTTTTAGGTAAGCATTTGATATTAAAAGCAATTAAGAATTCTAAAGCATAATCTTTGCTGTATCCACTTAGTGAGGCCAATATTATGAATGCAGTATTGGATTAAACGATTCCTTTGGTAATTTATGGAAAATTTTAAATAAGTAATGTATTCTAAATATAGTCAGAGAGCTCCATTCCAAATTTAATTCTTATTTCCTCAGTTACTTGTGCCAAGTTATATAGTTTATATAAGAATGAAGGGGATAGCGTAAATCATTGACCCTTGAATTAGTCCATACATCTTTGTGAGTATCCATGAGAATTATAATGGACAAAACATCAACCTCTCCTCTAGTGAGAACTCTAGTATAAATTAACAGTTTACTTAAAAGAACTTAGAGAAACAGTCATATATTGAATCTGTTTAAATTTGTATCTAACACCTTTAATCTCAATGTACTCATCTTTCAGAGAACTATTGCATGTGTGCTCTTGTCCACCAACATATGGATAATGAGACATATTCTAAATGCAGTGAGATTGACCAAATGCTTCATGAATCCACCTGATGCCCGGCTTATAAAACAAGGTATACTACAGAAAATTCTAATAACTTTTGCTGTGATTATAGTCATTGGATTGCCTCGACTGAATCATCAAACATAAATAGATTTAAACATATGCCCACTGGAGAAGAAACGTGCAAAATTAAAAACTCATCACTTGCCTCTACCTACAAAATTATTCAACAGGCAGTCTGTATTGGAGAGAAACCACACAAATTTAGGGGGAAATGCTTTGGTTCTTGCTCAAGCTTCATTGGACGTTCAAGAATTCATCCTGGAAAGAAAATGTATAAATGTGATGTTTGTGACAAATACTTTACCCATTACTCAAATCTTAGAACACATAAAAAAATTCATACTGGAGAAAAACCTTATAGATGCAGAGAATGTGATAAGTCCTTTCTTCAGTTGTCAGCACTTAAAAGCCATTACATTGTTTATATTGGAGAGAAGCCTTACAAATGTCAGGAATGTGGCAAATCTTTTGCCCACTGTTCCACTTTCAGGAGATATAACAAAATCCATACTGAAGAGGAATTTATAGTTGTCAAGAATGTGGCAAAGTGTTTTATCAGTTGTTATACCTTAAAAGCCATTACAGAACCCATATTGGTGAGAAGCCTTACAAATGCAATGAATGTGGTAGATCCTTTATTCACGGTTCATCTTTTAGAAAGCATCAGAAAGTGCATTCTGTAGAGAAGCTATACACCTGCAAAGAATGTGGGAAGTCTTTCCTTGAGCTGTCACATCTTAAAAGGCATTACAGAACCCATACTGGAGAGATGCCTTATAAATGTGAAGTATGTGACAAATCCTCTACCACAAACTCAATTCTGAAAACACATCATAAAATTCATTCTGGAGAGAAACCATACAAATGCAAAGACTGTGACAAATCCTTTACCCAGCATTCAAATCTTAGAAGGCATCTGAGAGTTCATACTGGAGAGAAGCCTTACAAGTGTCAGAATTGTGACAAATATTTTACCCGGTTATCAACTCTTAGAAGACATCAGAAAATTCATGCTGGAAGTAAAAATACCATTGTATATAAGGTGGCATATTTTTTATCCTGATCTTTAGCTTTGCAAGCCACAGCAGGACCCATAGTTAAAACAAACAAACAAACAAACAAACAAACAAACAAAACAGAACCTTTTGAAACCCTTTAATGAAGGTTGAAATGTTAGAAAATATCACAAGAATTTATACTGAAGAAAATTCTTGCAGGTGTAACATTGTGGACAAATTTTTAAGAAAAACATTTTTGATTTTGTAGTCTGATATCAAAAGTAGATACAATGAGGGCAAAAATGTATGTAACCTAAGAAATGTGACCAAGTTTTTTATTTTTTTGTAACAGTTTTATTACATATTTGAAAACCTGTACTGAAGAGAAACCATATAAAATGTATATACCAATGTGCTATCTTCATTTCTTCATTGGAAATTTCATAGATTACAAAACCTTCAAAATACAGTTTGTCAAATCTTCTTTTCTAAGGCTAAAAATGTAGATACATTAGAAAATTCACCCTGAGAGAAACCTGAGTTTGGCTTTTATTCTACCTTCAAAATAGTCATTCTGGAATAAAATGCTTCAAATATCAAGAGTGGGAAGCCTTGACGGAGACATGTGAATGTAAACAACACATTCTCATGAATAGTACTCTGAAGTCATCAAGAATGTGCAGGGAAGTCACTTTTAAGTACTCAACATTGGGGAGGTATTAATCCTGCTTTAAAGTGCAATTAGAAGTGATATTAGAAAGATCAAGGCATAAAGATTCATAGGTGTAAAGAACAGTGTACTATAATGAACAAAACAATGAATACATGAATTCATCATGGATTTCAGTGGGAGTGGATTCTTATATTTGTGCAAATGAAAAAATACTGTTTGGAAACATTTATTTATTTATTTTTGTATTGCCAATATTGGAATTTATTGAGTAAGAACACAGTAGGTATTTCACAGTGTGTTGAAATGTAAATACGTGTGGTCTTGCTTGCAAATGATTATTTGATAATTTGTATCAACTGCTGCTTATCAAGCCCGACTGTAAGATACAGAGAAGTTATGGAGTTAGTGACTGGCCCCTGAGTCCCTGAGACACCAGTCAGCTGGGGAGAATTCTTTAATGCCAGTTTCAGATTTGCATGGTAAACAACGCTCCATGCCTTCTCCCAGCTCACATATTCTTCCTACCTGCCCCCTCAGTGGTCTCAGAGCCTTGGAGGGTGAATTAGTCAGGGTTCTCTAGAGCGATGCTTCTCAATCTTCCTACAGTTCCTCATATGGTGGTGATCTCCAACAATAAATTATTTTCATTGCTACTCATAACTAAATTTTCTATTGTTATGAGTTATAATGCAAATATCTGTGCTTTCCAGTGGTGTCAAAGGGGTACCAACCACTGCTCTAGAAGACCAGAACTGATAGGGTGAATATAGATATATTTTTAAAAAGACTTGTTAGAGTAGAGTACAGGCTGTGTGGCTAGTTCCAAAATGGTTGTCTCTTGATGTAAAGTCTAAGATCCAACAGTTGTTCAGTCCATGAGGCTAAATGTCTCAGTTTGTCTTCATTTGGTCATTGGAATCATGAAGAATAGGGAATTTTTTTCTTTTTTAAGTCTTTTTTAAAAATTGAAAGTAGATTTTCTTTATAGCATATGTTATGACAGAGTTCTCCTGCCTGCAGTTCCTCTAGGATCCCCCCACTTTTCACCCACTAAAATCAAAACCTCTCCTTTCCTCTCATTAGAATATATGCATCTAGTGTTGTATTGGCCTTTCTTGGTCCTTGGTGTCCAGAGGTCCAGATCCACAGACCTGCTGCGCTAGACCCCTTAGCTGCCTGCAACTGTTCAGGCCCCCACCAATGTCTCAGAACCTTATATTAACTTCATGCTGTTTGGCCTATGGCTCAGGCACATTACTTGCTAGCGCTTACATCTTAAATCAACCCATTTCTATTAATCTGTCCGCCCTGTGGCCCGTGACTCACCTGTGTTCCTTACATGTTGCTCTTTTGGGCTTAGGGCTTGGTCTGTCTCTGACTCTGCCCTGCTCCTCCTAACTATTCTGATTCCTCCTCTATGGTGTCTGTCATGGGCCAAAACAGCTCCATTTTTTTAAAGATTAATATTCACAGCATACAGAAACTTATTCCAATATCAATCTAGAATGATAATGATAATAATAAGCCAGAATAGGAAAAGTAGTATATTCTAATACCAGGGAAGGAGTGCTTCAGCATTAGGATAGATGAACCAATTAGAGTAGGGGCAAACAATAAAATAAAAGGATTCCTTATCCAATGTCTATATAGCCTGCCACCAGAAGTTGTGGCTCAGATTGAGGGTGGGCCTTTCTACCTCGAATGATCCAGTCAGATGTCCTTCAAAGTTTTGTTCATCTATTTGGGTTCTGATTGACTCCAGGTGTAGTCTGTTGACAACCTAAACTAGCTGTCAGGATCCATGACTTCTAACTTGTGTTCCTTTAGTTACCTCCCTGTTTCTAGAACGTTGATGATGGTGAGTACAGTTACTTCATTTTTCTTAAAAGTCAAGTGAGAAAAAGGAGAAACAGCAGTATCCAAAAAAACTCGTAATAGCTATGGTGACCTTTGATTACAAACACAATATTTGGAAGCAGCTTTGTCAGTATATTGTGTAAATTAAAGCTGTCATAGTTGTGTGGTGTCCTAAGTGGGGCCCTCAAATCTGTTGGCCACAGGTTTTGTCTAAGTTTGAAGTTGTAGATGTGAATTTCCTTTGTGGTGCAGGTTTTAATTCTAATCAGACAGCTGGTTCTCTTTATATCAGCCTAGCCACTATTACACTAGGCTACACAGCTTCTCTGACCCTTTTATCATGATGCATGCAAATCCATACCTGAGTAGGACTTTTTGCTATAATCCTTCCCAGAAACGTTAGTAGAATCCACTGGCACTGTCTAGTTTTGGAATGCAATCAGCATCAATGACAATTGTCTCTATTCCTCTAGGGGCCACTAGAGCCTCCTTTGCCAAGGTCTCCTTGGGAGATGTTCCCTGCACAGCAGTAGGATTTTACATAGACTTGGGGCATCTGACAGCTCTTGCTTTTATTCTCACAAAGTATACTTGTTAACTTTTATGATTTCTTATTCTTAGCTCTTTAGATACACTTGTCCATCTTTCTAATGAGTCTCTAAATCTAAAAATCACTCACAGGTTAGTATTATCTTCTGTATATAACCTTTTTTTATTTTCAAGAAGATTGCCAGGGTCACCATGTAAGGTATAGAACCACCATCCCATTGCAAATGGTACAGTTATGAAAATGTTTTGGTGAAACACTGAAAGTAGCATTTTTTTAGCAAATGTCTGGTGATCACAGAAGCCTACAACTCAGAAGATTCTAAGCCAAACTGATAGGCAATACTTAACACAGGATAGAAAGATTTTATCCTTTGTTACAATTTTTCTGGCTGTCTCAGTCTACATATTTTTACAAGACCACTGCATGTATTTTTCAACATTCATGAATTTGGTGAGTCTACCTCTAGTGCACAAGGAAATAATCACCCATTCTTTGGGAAGCTATGCCTGTACTCTGTCTATTCCAGCTGAATGAACTGTTTCTGCACAAAGGAGAGAACTGTATGTGGTCTACTTAGGAGACAACTGATTACCATTTGTTAAAAGTAACCTAAATAGCATATGTCATTTTGTACTCAGGTTATGTTTATTATATTAGTAACTCTGAACACTGTATGTATTCAGAGCACAACTGCTGTCAGTATCAACCAAAGCTCAAATATCTTTAACATTAACACACCATTGTTTTATTCAGTCACTGGACATGGTTCTCAACTACAGGTCCCCTTGTCAGTCTGTTATGGAAGGGCGGTAGAAGCTCCCACCCCTGAACACATCCTGTGACTATTTTGCAGGAGCACAGTAGTAATCAATATTATCTCTTTGTTCTTGGACTTGTGTTTGTTTTTTCTGTTTCTTTGGACCTCTGGTTACTGGCTAGCCAGCCCTTAGGATTTCCAAGGACTCATCAGCACTAAATTTGGTCTTCGTTTTTTTGCTTATGTCTTGTTTTGTTTATTATCCACTTCCCCTAATGGCAATCACATGATGTAAATATACCACATTGAGAGTTCTCTGATATTCATCAGAGATGTCCATTATTTCTGTCCAGTACACTCAGTAATCAAATCCTACCATAGGACTCACTAAAGCCAATGAAACTATAGGAGTCTTTAGGGTTCTGATAAATTGACCTCACTCCCGTATTGAAGGGAATCTTACTGGACTGTTGAAATGGGTATGAATTATCCCTTTCACCTTTGTTCTTCAGCTTATCTATTTTTTTTTTAATATTTTACTCATCTCCTGGGTTCCACATTTTTGAATACCCGGAAAAGCTCTTTAAGCATAGATTTAAAGTATAATAGTCTTTCCTTTGTCTCTTGCCAACTAAAAACTATAAAAAAATAGAATTTTTTGTATTGTTTTTGTTTTTTGAATCATGCTTATTTTTTTAAAGCAATTCCCAATGAGTAGCCTTATTGGCCTAAACTAATTTTTTTATGCATAGTAGTTGCTATATAAGTTTTGTAACATCCTTTAGACAACCATACTCTTTACTCTCATAGGACATAAAATTTGTTCTAAACATTTAACCTTGTTTTAGGGCATCTCTGTAGTGTGTGTTCCCCACTTGTCAGCCATGTTTGCCATACATATCACACAAAGAAAGATGCCCCATTAGGATTTTCACTACACACTTCCCCAACCTAAAAGTTGAAAGTCTATGAAGATAAAATAAATTTACAGAACACCAAATAGACTATACCTCCCCCCAAAAACGTCTGCTTACCCCATAATAATCAAGTCACTAAAGCTACAGAGTAAGGAAAAAAATATTAAGAGCTACAAAGTAAAAATGTCAAGTTACCAATAAAGGCAGATCCATAAGAATAACATGAGATGATTCATTGCAAACAATGAAAGCAAGAAGGTCTTATTCAGATGTTATACAGACACTAAGAGACCACATTTACCAGCCAAAACATTTAATCACCATAGGGAGAGTAAGCAAACTATTTTATGACAAATCCAGATGTAAATAACACCTACCCAGAAATCTGGTCCTACAGAAAGCCCTAGAGGAAAAATTCCAACCTAAGTAAGCTAGATATATCTATGAAACCACAAGCAATAGATAATCACACAGAAGAAAATCCCAAATAAGGGAAACACAAACCATACCACCAAAAAAAGCAAGAAATATCAATCACTGGTCATTAATATCTCTTAATATTAATGAACTCAGTTTACCTACCAAAAAGACAGATTAACTCAATGGACACAAAAACAGAAGCCATCCTACTGCTACATAGAAGAAACACACCCCAAATTCAAAGATGGACACTGGCTCAGAGTAAAGGGTTGAGAAAAACTTTCCAATTAAATGGACCTAAAAAACAAGTTGTTGCAGTTATCCTAATATCTAACAAAATAGACTTCCTACTAAAATCCATCGAAAGACATCTGGAAGAACATTACTTATTTATTGCAAGAAAAATCCACCAAGATGAATTCTCAACCCTTATGATTTATGTCGCCAAAATAATAGTACCCACATATGTATAAGAAACATTACTAAGGTTTAAATCTGGTATCAAACAGCACCCATTCATAGAGAGAGACTTAAATACCCTACTCTCACCATTGGATAGGTCTACCAGACAGCAATTTAAGAGAGAATTAAGGGATGTAACAGGTGTTATGACTCAAGTGGACTTAATAGATATATACAGAAGTGTTCAACCAAACAGGAATAATTCTTTTTCTCAGCACCCCATTGAACTTTCTCTAAAATTGAACACATACTCGGTCATAAAGCAAATATCAGTAGATAACAAAATCATAATGGAAGGTGCCTAAGTTGAGAAGGATAGTAAAAATATATGATTAGAAGATTAAAGCTGATTCAGTAAGTCTTGCCCAAATCTTTACTTATGCCAAGCAATTTTTTTTAAAAGTGCAATATCATCAAAATGACTCTAAGATTCCATAATACTGTCATAATGGACAAGATTAGAAACACAGGTGACAGCTTATGATGGGGAGGATATGGAGCAAGGGGGAAATGATGGGAGTACTGACTGGTACAGGCACTTTGGAAATCAGCCTGGCAATTTCTAAGAAAACTAGATGTCAAGCTTTCACAATCACTGCCATAGTGAACTTGGGCAAATATCAAAAGGATTTTCCATCATACTACAAGAAAAACTTACTAGCTATATTAGCAGTTTTATGTATAATAGAACCTGGAAATAACCAAGATATCCCTCAATCTATGAAATGGACAAAGAAAATGTGACACATTAACACAATAAAACATGACTCAACTTTCAAAAACAAGGACACCAGGGAACTTGAAGGCAAATGGCTGAAACCAGAAAAACATTCTCCTGAGTGAGGTAATCTAGACTGAGAAAGACTAACATAGTACGTACTAATTCATAAGTAAATATTAGGTGAAAAATAAAAAAATAATTATATTATAATCTATAGAATGAGAGAGACTAAGTAACAAGAATGGTTCATGGGGCCACTCAGATGTCCCTGGGAAGGAGAAATATAAAAGATTTTATGAGTGGACTCGGAGGAACATAGTAATGGGCATAAGCATGATTGGGGTGAGGGGAAAAGGGGGAAAGTTGTGAGGGGAACTTCTGGAAGTGAATATTTTGGGGTTGGGTGGAAACCTGATGCAGGGTATCTCCAAGGGGTCTATGAGGAGGACCCCAGTTTAGACTCTTAGGAATAGCATATAAGTCGCCTGAACTGACCATCTCCTGTGATTAGAATGCCTGGGTCAATTTTTATCAGAGAAGAATCATCCAGTAACTGATTGAGGCAGACACAAACCCACAGGCAAACATTTGGTGGAATTTGGAAAACCACATGGAGGAGGAAGAGGAGAGGAAAGGGTTATTGTGATAAAGCTTACATAATCAACTGATCCGTGGTCCTAGGGGCTAGCAGAAACCGAACATACAAGGAGGGATGCTGCATGGTACTGACCTAGGCACTTTACATAGATAAAACTATTGTGTAAAATGGTCCTCTTGTGGGACTCCTAACAAGGAAAACAGAGGCTGTTTCTCACACTTTAACTCAGTTTTCAGATGCTATTTCTCATACTTATTACCTTGCCCAGGCTTAAAAGTTGGAAAATGTTTAAGCATATATGAACTTGATTAGCTATGTGTTGTAGATACTCCTGGGCTATTTGCCCCTTTCTACATTAAAACAGAGGAGGAGTGGTTTGTGATGAGTCAGAGTGGATGGAGGGAGGGACTGAAAGGGGAGAAGTGTGGAGGCTGAGACTGGGATATAAAATAAATAAATGAATAAATTTGTTGTTTTAAAGTACAGCATCTTATATAATTTGGAAGTGGCAAACTCCGAATGTAAGCAGAAATCCAAGTCAGAAAATATGGAAAAGATAACACAGAATAACTCCAGCACAGCTACCTAAGATCAAATAACCACAGCCTAGGCAGGAAGAGTCAGGTCCCTTGTATTTACAATTATTACTCTTCAAATGCACTGGATATAGCCTCTGATAGGCCTTGAAAATTTATTCCTAGAAAAAACACATAAGGGAGCATATGAGAGAGAGAGAGAGAGAGAGAGAGAGAGAGAGAGAGAGAGAGAGAGAGAGAGAGAGAGAGACATGCAGACAGAAGCAGAAATAGAGAAATCAAGAACCTGGTGCATACTAATCTTTGATTGTTTTTCGAAAATATATTATTAAAAATGGTTGCAAGATAGCTCTCTATGATTTTCCTTCAGGTCACATTTCTAATAAGAATTCCAGATGAGTTACCCAGTATTCTGAGAATGGTTATAGATGTGTATAGTCAGTCCATTAGGATCTAACCATTGTTTTAGCTTTTACAGGATCCCAAAGAGATGCCTTCGCCCGTAAGTCAGCAGGTTGATACAAATGTGAAATCATTTTATATATTTAATTG
The DNA here is from genome assembly GCA_033318265.1 of Phyllotis vaccarum. Taxonomy (NCBI): domain Eukaryota; kingdom Metazoa; phylum Chordata; class Mammalia; order Rodentia; family Cricetidae; genus Phyllotis; species Phyllotis vaccarum. The sequence continues at coordinate 145,390,600 of JARWLC010000003.1, read as the reverse complement.
AAATAACTTGTATATTGGTACAAAGTTTAATCTGAAATTGCTTTATATAACCAAAGCAACATGTACATCGATATAAAACCGAATCTGTACCTTTTATGTAAAATTGAATCTGTAATTGATATATTTTATATACACTTCTATCTGTGTTTAAAATATTTGCACATTATTGTTATGTCCACTATACAATTTCTATCTCCATTTAACTATACTAGATATGATGTATGATTGCACTAGTTATGATATATGCACAAGATGTTTATATACCTCTGTTTAGATGATATGTATGTATCTACATGTCTAAAATACTGTGGCCACTTTACATGGTATATATACCCCTGGCTAATGTTTGACAGTCATACTAAAAGTCACTGTTCAGAGATTATACACCCCTTATATAGGTAATCTAATTTTATAGTACAGGTTTTAAACCTTAGGACGATAAATACTGCAGTTAACATTACTTAAAGTGCCATGTCACAGTCATCTCAGATGCAGGTTAGAATATCATAGATAGACAGGAGTCTTCAACCATTTCATAGACTCAGAGAATATGGCATTTAACATTTGGAATTCGGCCTCGAGAGACACACAACGACTCCTGGTGTCACTGCTCCTTTCCCGAGATGGTGTTGAGCATCAAGGACACTCCTTTGGAGTTTGTCCTTTTGGCAGAGAATAGCCAGTTGGGTAAAGAACTACCCTTACCTTGATTTCTGACAGTACATACATGATGTTCAAGATGGATGAACAAGATGACAAATGGAGACTGACGAAACCTGCCTGGACAGGATAAGACAGTTCCTCCAAAATTTCCCTGCTTGTGAAAAGATCTGTCAGATACCATAGGCCTGTAGCCAATATGATGGATGCTCCAATGGTGCACAAAACCATAGGTGATTGTCCAGGTCGCTGTCCTCTCCCAAATTTTGGAAGCCACTACTTCCATGTACTTCTGACTTTTAGGTGATACATTTTCCTTCTCAGGTCTTAAAGGGTTGAAGAATAGGTATTTAAGCTTACTACCCTATTATCTCTTAGCAAGGAACATTCAGGTGTTGGATTTTCACTTTCCCAGATGAACATTTTGAAGTAATTTATACACCCTACCATCCACCAATATTCTAGAAATATATGATGTACTTTATATCTGTTAGGATTTGGTTGTAGTTTGTACTTTATCCTCTCCTAGATACTACCTCATAATAATTCCTATTGTATATAGTCTTAATTTGGAACCTTCTTAGTTAGACAAACAGGGGAGTTGTGCTGGGAATCAGGTGTCAACTGATAGGTCCGAAGACGCTTACCCATGGTCCCAGGCTCCTGAAGGGAGAGTGGCCAACCCCATTCACCCTTATAATTATTTCTCTGTTCACTACATACATTGAACAATTTTCTAATTTTTTTTATATAATCCAAGACCACATTATGTAACACCTTTCATTTAATTTTCTCCAGTCTTCTTGACATATTTCAGTTTTTCAATGATCCCTGGTTGTTTGTTCAATCTCTTCGAGCAACTGTGAGTTCAGCTTAGATAAATCTGTGGGTTTTCTTGTTATGTCTTTGACCTCCCTGGATTCCAGATTGAGTTCACCCACAGTATTATTATGTTTGAAAGAAAAAAATTTATTTCCCATGTTGTCCGCCAACCTCTACATGAAGGAGAAAATATATACATACCAAAGAGTGTATGTGGGAATGGGTTGGAATCAAAATAGATCTCTATTTTTATTTATTTTATTAAGAGATTAATAAATACCCTTATTAAGGCGATCACAGTTCACTTGCTGCACATTGTATATGTAATTTCTTTTGTCTGTGAAAAAATAACTTCATATTCTAGGTATGGTCCTGAAAAGTCTATGTACAAAAATTAGAGTAGACAGACACAAAAATGCAAACCTTTAATTCCAGCTCTGTCAGGGGTGGAGCTAAACAGAAAAGTCTCAGTGAGTTCAAACATGCACTGGTCTACATAGTTAGCTCCAGACTAAATATGAATATGTAATGAGATTGCATTTCTACAATAATAACAGCAACAAAAACAACAATTAAATCCAAGATTATACCAAGAACCACAGATCGGACTGTGACCATTGGCAATATAAATAAAAGTGTGATTTCTGATGAGTCATCCAAACATTGGCTGTGATTATCAGTGTCTCAGTTACATGGCCAAATTACTGGATGTGTTGTCTATGAATGTGTATTACACCTACAGACAAAGAAATCCTTTGACTGTCTTAAATAAACTCTACAATACTTATGACATTCTATGAAAATCTGTTCATGATTTCATGTAGTTGGAAATTTCTGTCCAGCCACAACTCCCAAATACCGAGTAGCTGTTCCCCAAATAATTGATTCAGAGCTTAAAATTTTGGACCAGTGGTTCAAGCATATTGCTAACTAGCTCTTACTCTTAAATTAACTGAAAATTATCCATGCAGCTTAGTGCTTCTTTTAGTAAACATTCTCATTTGACTTCCTCTGCATCTGACAGATCCCTGTTTCTCTGCTCTTTCTATTTCAAAAATTCTATGACTCTGGTCATCCTGCCTGTACTTCCTGCCTGTCTACCTGCCAATCAGCATTTTATTAAAGTAATACACGTGACATGTCTTTATAGTGTACAGGAGCATTATCACATAGAACAACCCCATTTTTCTTTTCAAAACAGTAATACTAAATTAAATATCTTACGCTTAGCCTTTTTTTTTAAATCTTATTGATAGCAATACTCTGAATAAAGACAAACAGCCATAATCCTTTTGTTTAAATGTAGGCAAAGTTTTATAAACTATCATCTACTGATTATGGGAGACTCTAATTTTGGTGGGACCCTGAGAAAATTTAGAAATATGGCCATGTCCTGACTGTCATGTTCTGTGAGGGTGAATCATCTAACCCAAGAGCCTTGGAGCTGGTCTAGATGCAGAACTCAGACAAAACTACAACAGATGTCTCTGACACTTTGAATTATCTGGACTATCTGTTCCCATTGAACATTTTTCAGGGGTTTTCCCTTGATCAAACCATATTTTCTTTAACCTGGAGTAAATCCACAGCCTCTACATTTCTGTGGAAATAAAAGCAAAAGTTCTCTAAAGTAATTTATCTTTTTATTCAAAATTACAAGTTAAGATAGTTGGGTAAACTTAGCATTTATAATCAAATTTCTTTTAGCAGCTCTTGATTTTTCCTCTGTAGTCTAGAATTCAAATCAACATAATTACACATGGTATCTAGACTCTATATATTCCATCTGTATGAGTTTTTAAAAATTTTATTTTCATGATCTTTTTTCTTGTTCTTTTTTTAAAATCCTACTTTTATTTTTAAGCACACTGTAAATCATTTGAAGATTTTTTTTCCAATCTGACTTAACTCTATTCTATCTTTTTCTGACTCCAAAGGCCTTTATTTTGCTAAACAGCATGATAGGATTAAAGTCTCACCTTTTGTAGCTAGCTCCATCCTGTTTCTTGGCTTTCTGGCATAGGTCCTAGCAGGAGCCACATTTACCACACCATCTCTGGAGTTATATGGTCCACATTACTATTAGGCAGAGCACCACAACCTCCTTGTCATGAACCCTATCTAAGTTTTTAGTACCAGGGCCTCTTAAAAGAGCCATAAGTTTTTTGCTACTAAGGCTGAGCCAAGAAGCCTTTCTTTACTTTTAAATTAGTATTATTTTTTAATTATTCAATTAAGTATTTTTTCATGTACACCACCTCTTGCCCTCTCTTGCCTCTTCCCAGTTCCTCAAAGTCATCCCTCAGCCTTCCCCCACGCCAACCCCATCTTTTCCAAAGGAAGGCAAGGAGCCAAGGTGGGTTAATTCAGTCTGGTGTTTCCAGTTGAGGTGGGTTAGAGTCAATCATCTTAGTATTAGGGCTGAGTTAGGTGTTCCTCTGTAGGAAATGGGCTCCCAGATGTCAGTTCATGCACAGGAACTTAGTCTGATCCTACTCCAAGAGGCTCCACAAACTGCCCATGCCATTCAATAGTCATCTACCTTTGGAGGGTTTAGTTCCTTTCCATGTTTGTTCCTCAGTGGCTGTTTCTGATTTAGTGAGCTCCCAATAACTCCAACCAGTTGTCTCTGTGAATCTCAAAGGCTTTTTCAATTTCTTTTTAGAAACATCCTAGGATGTCATTTTCGAAAGTATCTTTGACCTATCCACATAAATTACTCAAGAGAATACATAAACAGAGTACAAATTCATAGATATCCACCTGCATTTGTCTTTTGAGAAAGGAGTAAATTTAAATAAAATAGTGAATGGAAGTTCATGATACTGCCTAAAAATTTGTATATTATACAAATTATAATTTCATTGAAATTTGTTATAATTTTACTATTGAAATCCATGAAATCTCTTTAGTATATAAATAATTCTATAAGATAAAAATTACTGTGGTGGTCTCTGTTATCACTACAACAAGCAGAGTAACAATTCACATGAAAGCAGAAGGAAATCCAGTTAAACATAACTCAGTACCTTGTGTTGAATCCAAATTTAGAGTGACAGGGAGTGGTATTTTTTATGCATATTTTAATATAATACAATAATATAATCCAACAGCTGCACCGAAAATATGCAATGGATAAAAAGATAGTATCTTTAACCAATGGTGCTAGTGTAAGTGGATGATGGTAAGTAGAGGAATGCTATTTCATCTATATTTATCACCTTGCGTAAAACTGAAGCCCAAGGGGATCAAAAACCTCAACATAAACCCAGTTATACTGAACCGGATATAAAAAAGTGAGAAAAACCCATGAATGAATTGGCAAAGGAAACCACTTCCTAAATATAACACAGCTACTTTGGAAATTAGTATGGTGGTTCTCAGAAAACTGGGACTCAATCTACCTAATGATCAAGTAACCCCACTACGAGGCATATCCCAAAATTGCACATTCGTACCCCGAGGACATTAGCTCAAGTATGTTCATAGAAGCATTAGTTATAACAGCCCACACCTGGAAACAACCTAGATGCCCTTCAAATCAAGAATAGATTATAAAATTGTGGTACATTTACAAAATGGAGTGCTACTTACTGGTAAAAAATATGACAACCTGACATTTTCAGGCAAATGGCTGGATCTTAAGATATCATCCTAAGTGGGTTAATACAGACCCAGAAAGACAGACATGGTATGTACTCATTCATAAGTTGATTTTAGACATAAAACAAATTATAATCAGGCTACATTCCACATTTTCCAGAGCAGCTAGGTAACAGGAAGAACTTTAGATCTCCAAAGATCCCCATGGGAAGTGGAAAGAGAGATTTCCTGAGTAAATTGGGTGAGGGAGCAAGGTGAGGTGGAAAGAGAACCTGGGAGAATGGGATGGGTAAGAAAGCAACAGAGAGGGAGAACAAAATTTCTTCATAGAGAAACCCTCGGTGGGCTTAGAAAAAAGCCTGGCACTAGGAAAAATACCTAAGAATTCACAAGAGGCCCCTGTCTAGAGCTCTAAGCAATATTAGAGATTGTGCCTAATAGTCCTTATCCTATAACCAAATGAATGACGACCCTAATTTTAGTTCTAGAACCTCCATGTTACAACTGATGAAGGCAGAAGCAGAGATACTTAGATAAGCACTGGGTTGAGCTCCTATTCCAAAGGAAGATAGGGAAGAGAGAGTATATAAGCAAAGGTATCATGATCATGATGAGGAGACCCACAGAGATGGCTCACCCAAGCTCTTGGGAGCTCACTGACTCTGAAATGACAGCTGAGGAGCCTTCATGAAAAGGAACTAAACCTTCTGAATGTAGATGACAGTCAAAGGGAATGGGAAGTTTGTGTAGCTTCTTCAAGTCTGGTGCATGTACTGGCTTCTTGGAGCCCATCCCCTATAGATGAACCCCTTAAGAAGAATTGGGAGTAGGGGAGGGAGGGTTAGCAGTGGGAAAGAAAAACTTTTTAAAATTAAAAAACCCCTAACATCAAAACAAACAACAATAATAATATTATCATTGTATATGAGAAAAAAAAATGTGCTGGATTATCTCATTTTATTTTCTATCAATCAAGTCATGTAATAATGTTCATATTGCATCATCACTTATATGAAAGCTTTAATAAAATGAAATTTCCTATAAGACAAACTTGCCTATTTAACAATTCTGGTTTTCCTACTGCAATCTGTGAGAGCAAGCCAATTTACGTGTAGTGGATTTATGATGTTACATTGTAAATAATAATCCCACCTAAGAGTTTAATAATAGAATGTTCTGATTGGCCAAAGGCAGACAGGAACTGTGGGTGGAGCTACCAGAGTAAGAAAATTCTGGGAACAGGAAGAACAGAGCAGAAATGTCACAGAGACTCCAGAGTTGCCAGACAAGCCAGAAGAAGCAGAGGACAACTATGCTGCTCTGAGAAAGGTACTGAGTTACATGGCTGAACATGATAAGAATCTGGTTAGCTTAAGGGTGAAGAGTTAGCAAGTTATATGCCTGGGCCTTAGGCTGATTAGCCTAAAATTAATATAAGCATCTGTGTGTCTCTGTGGGTCTGTGGGTGTAAAACTTGAGGCTAGGCACAAAAGTTCAGGCCAGAAACCTCTGACTACACTTATGCTTCCTCTGAATTACATTTCTATCTTCCCTATAAACACTTCTATATACCCAAATCTATGTTCTTCAAATTAATCGTCTCATTTTTTGTTATTATTTGTTACCACATGCATGGAAGTACACACAGGTATACACACACACACACACACACACACACACATACACACACACTCACACACACACACTCTTTTCTGGGGAAGACTGCCTCTACCACATCACTTTATTCATTACCTACAGTTCTTTGTATAGTTTCGTAGTCTTATAAGTTTTTTATTATGCAAATTGGCATGAACATTGATGCTACATATCTACCTTACATGGATTTAAACAAACATGATTAAAACATGGGTGCTCTTTGTTTTTACTGACATAATGTCCATGGACAGCTGATGTTAATGGTCACTAAGTAGCAGATTCTTACAACAAAAAGATGTAAAATAATGCTAAAATTTTTAACAGTTTATTGTTTAGACATAGAAGAAATATATTTGAAATTAAAAACAGGGTGCAAAATGGGTCTACTCTCATCTACTAGTATTGCATTAATGTTTACAATAAATATTACTTAAACAGTGATCATATTACCCCAAAATAATATGACATAACAGTAAAATATTCTTAAGTATCTGGTATAGTTTTGACTTGGTATGATTTTATAGCATTATTCTTTAATTTGGTTAACAAAGCTTTATTGCATAAGCCATTCCTAGTAGGAATCTTTTCTTACTAATTATATATAATGTTTATATTAATGTCTCTATAACATTTTATCATAAATAGTTAATTTTCCAACAAATCATGTATGTCTTTTAAGTTCATATATAGATACAGTTTCTAAATTTATAGGAAAGATATGCTTCCTGAAAGGGGATTTTCTTGTATTTACTAAGCTTTAAAAATTGAGGGCTTTAAAGTGTGCAAAAGCATTGTCTTTGTATGAAGTATGAAGACTAAGACATATAATTACTTTGAGACACCATAAAAAATTTATAAGATTGTCCATTATATTAATTTTCTGATGGATTCTAATATTAGAGCATCTGGTAAATAATTTCTGACATTCGTAACATTTGTAAATTTAGTCATAAGAATTGATTCTATGGTGAGCCTGAAGATTTGGGTTACAAGAAAGAACTTGGCACTTTCTTTACTTCTGATAGATGTATCAAGAGATGGATACTGCTGTAGGCTTTAAGATTTGAGTCATGGGTAAAGAACTTCCCACATTCTTTCCATCTCTAACATCTGTCACTAGTGTGAATGCTGTGATGATCATGAAGATGTGAGACCTAGTTAAAAAACTTTCCACAATCTTTATGTTTGTAAACCTTTCTTTTGTTTGGATTCTATGGTGAGCATAAAGAGTTGGGTTATGAGTAAAAGATTTGCCACATTCTTTACATTGGTGAGGTTACTCACTAGTATGGATTCTATAATGGACATAAAGATGTGAGACCTGGGTAAAGGACTTGCCACATTATTTACATTTGTAAGCATTGTCACCAGTATAGATTCTGTGATGAGCTTGAAGAGTTGACTTTCTGGAAAAGGACTTGCCACATTCTTTACATTTGTAAGGTTTGTCACCAGTATGGATTCTGTGATGCCTTTGAAGAGTTGAGTTTTGGGTAAAGGACTTGCCACATTCTTTACATTTGTAAGGTTTGTCACCAGTATGGATTCTGTGATGAGCTTGAAGAGTTGAGTTTAGGGTAAAGGACTTGCCACATTCTTTACATTTGTAAGGTTTGTCACCAGTATGGATTCTGTGATGAGCTTGAAGAGTTGAGTTTTGGGTAAAGGACTTGCCACATTCTTTACATATGTAAGGTTTGTCACCAGTATGTATTTTTTGATGGACATAAAGATTAGAGACTCTGGTAAAGGACTTTCCACATTCTTTACATTTGTAAGGTTTGTCACCAGTATGGATTCTGTGATGCCTTTGAAGAGCTGAGTTTAGGGTAAAGGACTTGCCACATTCTTTACATTTGTAAGGTTTTTCACCAGTATGGATTCTGTGATGACCTTGAAGAATTGAGTTTCGGGAAAAAGACTTTCCACATTCTTTACATTTGTAAGGTTTGTCACCAGTATGGATTCTGTGATGAGCTTGAAGAGTTGAGTTTTGGGTAAAGGACTTGCCACATTCTTTACATTTGTAAGGTTTGTCACCAGTATGGATTTTCTGATGGACATAAAGATTTGAGACTCTGGTAAAGGACTTGCCACATTCTTTACATTTGTAAGGTTTGTCACCAGAATGGAATCTGTGATGAACTTGAAGAGTTGAGTTTAGGGTAAAGGACTTGCCACATTCTTTACATTTGTAAGGTTTTTCACCAGTATGGATTCTGTGATGACCTTGAAGAGTTGAGTTTCGGGAAAAAGACTTTCCACATTCTTTACATTTGTAAGGTTTGTCACCAGTATGGATTCTGTGATGAGCTTGAAGAGTTGAGTTTTGGGTAAAGGACTTGCCACATTCTTTACATTTGTAAGGTTTGTCACCAGTATGCATTTTCTGATGGACATAAAGATTTGAGACTCTGGTAAAGGACTTGCCACATTCTTTACATTTGTAAGGTTTGTCACCAGAATGGAATCTGTGATGAACTTGAAGAGTTGAGTTTAGGGTGAAGGACTTGCCACATTCTTTACATTTGTAAGGTTTGTCACCAATATGGATTCTGTGATGAGCTTCAAGAGTTGAGTTTATGGTAAAGGACTTGCCACATTTTTCACATTTGTAAGGTTTGTCACCAGTATGGATTCTGTGATGAGCTTGAAGAGTTGAGTTTTGGGTAAAGGACTTGCCACATTTTTTACATTTATAAGGTTTGTCACCATTGTGTCTTCTTTGATGAGCTTTAAGAATCGAGTTTAGGGTAAAGAACTTGCCACATTCTTCAAATTTGTATGGTTTGTCACCAGTATGGATTCTATGGTGAACTTTAAGACTTGAGTTCTGGGAAAAGGACTTGCCACATTTTTTGCATATGTAACATTTGTTACCAGTATCAATTCTATGGTGAGTTTGAAGAGTTAAATTATCCCTAAGGAAGTTTCCATCTTCTTCACCTCTGTAAGGGTTGTCACCAGTATGGATTTTGTGATGGACATGAAGTTGTGAGACCTTGCTAAATAAATTTTTACATTCTTCACATTTGTAACATTTGTTATCATTATGAGTTCTGCAGTGGCCTCGGAGAGCTGAGTGATGACCAAAAATTTTGCTATATTCTTTACATTTGTTAAGTATTTTTCCTTTATGGGTTCTCTGGTGTCTCCTAAAGTTTGAGTAGTTCTGAAGACATATGCCACACTCTTCATATGTATATAGCTTACTTACAATATTAGTTATTTTATTTATAGTCTCATTTGAGGTGTTTCTGAAATACATTTTATATTTGTTGGCATTCATCCAAGGATGGATTTGATGGTATTGCCTACGAATTAAATTTCTGAACTCACCTCTGTTGCATTTGTATGCCTTCTTTCTGGTTTTTTCAGGACTCTTATGCTTAGTATAACATAAATATTCATTGAAGTACTTTGCAGATTCCTTATAGTTTAATTTTTTCTCAACAATATATGATTTTTCTTGTCTTAAGTATTGTGTAGAGTTTATGTAGCATTTTTTAAGTAAATTAAATTTGCATGGTTTCTTTCCAGGATGGAACAGTAGAAAACCTAGATTTAAGAAAGAAAAAATTTTTAATATAAGTTTTACTATTTAGTATATGGTCCACATTCCCAAGTTCCTTGAACAATTTTTGAATAGAAATTGAACACATTCATAAGAAAGTATGTAAAGTAAGTTCATAACCCAATAGTAAATATGCTCTCATAAAATTATAAATTTTTAAAAGGGAAGCACTTCACCAGTGTGAACCAAAGAAGAAAATAAATTAAAGACATTTAATAGGAAATATATAATATTAATACAGAAAAAAGGACATGTATATGAAAAATCAATTAGTCTTTACTGTCCGCAGAGAACTGTGCGTTCCCAAATAATTGCTCACAAAAATATTAAACTTCAAGAAAATTCTATAGGACTAATTATTTTATCAAAAGAGAATTTATGCTGCATTTTCCTCTTATTCAAATGGACTATTTCATACACTATATTCTGATTATCGTTTTTGACCTTCTATATCTCTGGATTCTCACCAATCTTCCAATCCACATCCACCCCCATAGTGAAATTATGTTGTTCCTTTACAAATAATTGTCCCCGCTTATGAGTTTAATAAAAAACACTGATTAGCCAAAGGCAAACAAAAAATATAGGTGGGGGTACCAGGCTAAAAAGACTCTAAGAACAGGCAAAACAAAACAAAATGCCAAAAAAAAGCCAAAAAAGCAAAAGACAACTATATTACTTAAAAAAAAAAAAAAAGTACCAGCTGCATGGCTAAACAAGATAAGAGTCATAGGTTAGTTTAAGGGTAAACAGTTAGCAAGTTATATGTCTGAGCTTTAGGCCCATCAGCCTAAAACTATTATAAACATCTATGTGTCTCCACAGGTCTGTGGGTCTGTGGGCCTAAACCTTGAGGGTAGGCCAAAAAGTCCAGGACAGAACCCTCATACTACAAATGTTGCCCAACTTAAGGCAAAATATACCCACATAAAACCATAAAAAACTTAAAAAATAGTCTAAAACTCCAAACAACTTCTAGGTTGTCTCTCTCACGTGAGTCAATACAAAAACACCCTAATAAGACATATAAACTTAGACTACAATAATAGACTTTAAAAATACAACTTAAAATATAAAATAATTTGTTCCTAAAGTCTCACAAAACCCTCAATATACACAAAAATTATAAATAATATATTTAAAGTTTTTGTTTATAAAATCAAAAAAAAAAACCCAAAATCAAAAATAATTTCCTATTAACAATATTTTCTTCAGTCAGCTCAGGGGCAAACAGAAGCTTAATTTTTAAAAAAAATTCCTAATTCAGCCATAAGGACAAAACAATTATAAGTTTTTTAAAAAGTCATATTGTTTAATACTTAAATAAAGTTAATAAACAACACAGAAAAAAACTTTACTTAATAATTATATAAACCTTAAAATTACCTAAAACATCTAAACTAAAAAAGTAAATTCTATAAAACTAATCTAAAATCTAAATAAAGCAATCCATCCATCCTACCAACCTTTAATCCTTAGCCAAAAATCTTAACAAATTAAAAATATGTTCAAAAACAACAAAAAATGTAAAAATGGAAAAAAAATCAGTCACTCTAGCCAAACAAAAATATAATCCAAACCCCTCCAAAATAAAAAATAAATATAACAACAAAAGCAATTTTTAAAATAATCTAAATAATTTAAAATATATTAAAACCTTAAAAAATAAAGCCCTTAAAAATAAAATAAAAAATAAACCACATAAAAATTAAAAATACAAAACATGTATAAATACTATATATTATTGTCTTATCATTATACTTCTTAACTAAATATACCTTAATAAAAACTACCAAAAATTAATTATAAATACTATTAAATTAATTAAACCTATAGTATTTATAAATTAACTTTAAAACTAAAATTCATAAATATACTACTTCAAACTTTTTTCTTATTATTTCCACAAAAAATAAAAAAGTAAAAATTTATTCCTAAATAAAAAACACAAAATTTTATAAAGAAAACCTAAAAATCTCCAATAAAAATAAAGAGCCCAAATTATATTGTTCCATTATGAATAGTTATACCTGCTTATTGTTTAATAAAAATCACTGATTAACAAAGGCAGACAAAAAATATAGGCGGGGCTACCAGATTAAAAAGAATCTAAAAACATACAAAACAAAAAAAAAATGTCAAAAAATCCAAAAAGCCAAAAGGCTATACTACTCTAAAAAAAAAAAAAAAAAAAAAATACTGAGCCACTGAGCCACATGACTAACCAAAATAGAAGTCATAAGTTAGATCAAAGATAAATAACTAGCAAGTTATATGCTTGGGCCTTAGGCCAATCAGCCTAAAACTATTATAAACATGTATGAAAGTAAGCAGATGTTCCTATAACAGTTTGAGATCTATAATGACCAAATATAATGTTGGGTTGTTTTATTGTTGAACATCTATTGCTGAGCATTGATTGGGACTGCCCATAGAAGTATTGTTTTTTTCCCACTGGTTCTGTTTGTAAGTAGTGTTCAAGAACTTTTGCTTCAGTGTTTACAAGGCAAATTGTCTGTCACTTAATTTCTACAAATCTTTGTGTGGTTTAGGCCTACTGGAAATATATGGACAAAGTTTCTCTCACTTATACTTTGAGAAAAAATTTCAGGAGTATTCTTGTTATCCTAGAAGAATTCCTAATATTTAAATTTTAATCTACTGACATTATTCTGCTGTAGTAAGAAGTTTCTGGCCCTGCCTATCCCTGAGATCTGGACCAGCAGTCCCAAATAATCTTATATTAATTACATGGTGTTTGGCCTATGCCTCAAGAATATTATCTTACTCTTAACAAACTCATGATAAGCTTCATTGCTTAATACCTTTTCTCAAAGAAGTATTCTCATCCTGCATTCTCTTTGTCTCTGGCATCTGCTCTGCTCTTTCACTTCAGAGTTTTCTTAATCTGGAGCCCAACTAGTACTTCCTAATGGCCTTCTGGCCCTATCAGCATTTTATTAAACAAGTACAAGGGACAAATATCTGCAATTCACAAGGGCATAATCACACAACATTCTGCTACACTAATATAGCATTAAATTCTTTTCTTTCTTATTATAGTTTCCCAACATATTGTTGCATGTCTCAGCTTTCTTCCAAGAAGTATTTTACAGAGTTGGACAGTTGAAACAGAGACCCAAATGTAGGTTATGGGGCAGGTGCAAAAAGTTCAGGATTAGTTGTTATATCTATAGGAAACCCCTTCCCTGCAATGCTAAGAGATTATTTAGTACAGAGTAATAAAATATGGTAAGGTCAAGGCTGATGAATGACAAGGAATGAATGATTTCTGAATATAAATAAGTAATAACATTTTGGAGAAATAATTCTTTATAATTTTTTCTGAACTTTAAAGACAAAGAAAGAATTATTCAATCTTCAAAAATAAGTAGAGCTATAAAACTTTTATTTCCTAATCTAATGTGCTATTACACAACAATGAAAAGTAATATTGGCATGAGGTTACAAAAGCAGACATAAAATGAAATAGATAATCTATTACACACAGTCAAAATGTCAAATAGAATGTTAGTTTTCATTTTTCGTATAATAAAATTAAGGGTTCACTAACATTTAAAAATGTGGCAATGAATCTACCTCCATCCTCTTTACAACATTTTAAGGGCAGTTTAAAAGTTCATTTTTCAGATAATTTTAAGTCAAGACGATCTTGGCAAACTATTACAGGTATTAACTCTTTCTTTCTATGGGTCTCATGCACTTTCCATTGCTTCAATCCAGCTTACCTTTTCCTTTGCCTTCTGCCTCTGTTATGGTCATATTCCATAGCTCCTTGCTTTGTTCAAGTGCTTTGATTAGCCCTGGTTCTGACAATGAAAGACCTGTGTATTAGGAGAGACATATATGACCATACTTGGAGAAAATAGCAAAAGTACATTAATTACTCATATACCATGGAATTGATGGAATAAAAGTTTAAGTTTTCAATTTTCCTAGTTACACTCTTCGATTTTAAATTATTCAAAAACCCTTGTTAACAGTGTACTCGAGTTTCTTTTAAAATTACTACTGAATCATAAAACAGGCATGTTAGAAAACATTATATAGATTAAAATATAATGTATGAAGTGTCTGAAAAGTAAATTACACTATAAAAGATTTTAAGATGTTTTTCAGTGCCAGCAAAGGTGAGTATAATGTCTAGATAAAGTTCCATCAAATTTTGAGCTCTACATGATGAACTCACAGGTTTTTTAAAAATTAAAATAGCATGTGCGAGTCAGGCAGGGATTTGAGATACATCTGTAAAACATACTTGAGAGGAACAACTATATCAAACAAAATCATAAAAAAAAGTGGTCTCACCTAGAGAAACCAGGTTGCTGTAGTTTTCCAACATGACATCTCTGTACAAAGCCCTTTGTGCAGAGTCCAAACATTCCCATTCTTCCTGGGAGAAGTCTATGGCCACATCTTCAAATGTCAATACACCCTGTCATAAAAACCCCCGGTTTTATAATGTGCCCAGGTACAAAGTTGTTTTTAAGAAAAAGAACATTTTAAGACAAAATTCTTAAGGAAACATGAGTAATGTGTATAACTTATTTTAAAAGACATACTTTAAGATGATATCTATAATAACAAAACTCTATCCTGAAAATACAGAAATGCAAATGATATTGTTGAGGCAATACAATTTGTTCAGTCATAGGTGTTTGGGTGACAAGCTCTCATGGGTGGTCATGTTTCATATGTGACCACTTAAAAAATTAGGAGAGGAATTATACACCTTTTTGTATGGTGAGAGAAGAAGCAAGCAGTGGAGAAAGAAGGAAGGCTTGTGGTTGGTTCTCATTGCTCTTGGGCAAAATAGCAGGACAATGGCAGCTTTATCAGAAGTGACATCTAAATTGTTTGATATTTGTAAATGTGTTAGTCCATTGCACCCCTTAAAAAATTCTTTACCAGACTTCTGTTGCTTCTCATTTCACATGGTGACACCATCATATGTGGTAGATTCACAGGCTTCAATGGTACTTATGAATGAAAGGCAAAGTATTGTCATGTGTAGTTCTGGGCACACTCAGTGTGATTTACCAACCAAAGCTCTTCATTCCAATATGCAATTTGCTACTTCTGAAACAATAGGCTTATGTGATACAAGCTGTGGCAATGTAACCATAATTGATAGGATAAGCTTCCCAGATAAGGTTGTGAAGCACGTGACAAAATTGACATATTGAAGAATGAACAGAGATTTATCTTGCACATGGATGCAAGACATCAGTAGAAGAGACCAGGGAGGAGTCACTCTTGTGCCCTCACAATCACACCACAGGTGCAGTGAGTTGGAGAGATAGGTTCCTAAGGCCAGATTAAGAACTGAGTACACCACGGGCAAACAAATCATAGACAAGTACACACAGTATATTGATAAGGCATCCATTGCAATGTACATCTGAAACTGGGATCCATCTAAATTTAGACTTTTATAGTGCATGCATATCCTACCTACATTATAAATACATAGACTGTTCCAACTACAATTTCAAACTCTCTACCTTGCCATCTCTATTTCTATAGTCTAATATTAAACAATGACACACATTCTTCACACTAGCATATTCCCCCTTGTTTATCTCCCCTAATTCCAATAAGTTATCTTCAATTTCTGAGACCAACATGCCCAGATGTCCTATTTTCTCCTGCAAATTGATTTGTATTTATCATACACAGTAATTACAAAAGGCCACATTCCCAGATCTAATTTCATAACTGCAAATATTATGAATGATAATTTATCCATATAGCTACAAAAGCACATAAACATTCGTTAGGGAGGAGTAAAATAAAGATGTTTAACAGCATTTTGGGTCTCTAATGAGACAATGATTCATTTTTCTTTGTTTATATAGTAAGTTATATTGACTGATTATTCAGTTTTGAAGAATCGCTGAAACTCTGGGATAAAGCTACTTGATCATAGTGGATTTGTGTGTGTGTGTGTGTTCTAGGATTTGTTTCTCAGGAATTTTGTTAAGTATTTTTGTATTTTTTGTTGGTGTTGTCTATGTTCATGGGGAAAATTATTCTGTAAAACTCTTCCTTTTTGAATCTTGGTGTGATTTGGGAATCAAGGCAAATATGGTCTCAAGGAATGAAATTGGCATTGTTCCTTCTGTTTCTATTTGTGGAATAGTTTGAGTATTGTTTGTATTCTCTTTTCTTTGAAAGACTTTTAGAACTCTCCCTAACGCCCTGGGATTTGTATGCTTGACAGATTTTTAATCTATTTCCTTAGGTAGTATATGTTTATTTCATTTATTTATCTAATCTCGAGTTAACTTTGGAAAGAGAAACATATTGAATAAAATTATACATTTTTAGATTTTCTAATTTTGTGAGTATGGGTTTTTAAATATGTCTTAATGACTTTTGAGATTCTACTTATTTTTATTGTCTCACATTTCATTTAGTACTTTGTAAATTTGCATATTGTCTATGTGTTTTAGTTATTTTGGATAAGATATTTCTGTCTTAATTTTCTCAAATACATCTTGGAAAATAGTCAGACATTACTGCATGATAAAATAATTGGAGATAATATATATGTATATATATATGTATATATATATACACACACATACATATAAGCACACACACACACACACACACACACACACACACACACACACACACACACACACACACACACTCAAGGTATATACCTAAATGTAACAATTAGGTTTCTGTCCCCGACTAGCCCCACAGTTTGATCTGCCTGCCACCACTTATCAGTATCAGCAAGCCCAAAGTCCCAATGAAACACCCAGATGCTTTTATCAACTTCAAGCTGTTCATCCTATGTCTTAGGCACATTGCTAACTATCTTCTTCATCTTAACCCAACCCATTCTCATTAATCTGTTTTGCCATGTGTCCAGTGGTTCACTTGTGTTCCTTACATGTTGCTTCTTAGGGCATCTAGCTTGATCTGTCTCTCACTCTGCCCTCCTCCTACCTATGCTCTGATCTCCTGTCTACTTTTTCTATGGAACCTGCCATAGCCAAAACAGTCCTTTGTTTAAAGAATGATACTCACAGCATAGAGAAAGGCTGCAACACCCAAACACAATAAAGGCAATTTAAACAATACTTGAGCCAACATCAAATTAAGTGAAGAAAAACTTAAGTTCTACAAAAATTAGGAAGAAGACATGGCTGTCCTCATCTCTATTTCTCTATACCTGTGCAATTTAGTACTTGACGTTCTAACTAGAGCAATAGACATCTGAAAGAGATCAAGGGAACACAATCTGAAAAAGAAGCAGACAAATTAACACTATTTACAGAACATATGATAGTACGAATAAGTGACCACAAGAATTCTACCAGGGAAATGTGTTATTACAGCAATGTGGCTTAGTAAAAATTCAATATAAAAACATGTATCTCTTTATAAACAATAATAAATGAGCTGAGAGAGTAATTAGGATAAAACAGCCTACACAATCACTACAAACAATCTAAAAATATAAAATATTTTGGGTTAACCCTAACTAAGAAAGTGAAAGGCTTCTATGACAAAACCTTTAAGCTTCTGAAGAAAGAAATTAAAGTATATATTAGGAAATAAAAGATCACACATATTCATGGATTAATGGAATTAATATAGTAATAATTCTAGTCCAAATAAAAGAACTCTACATATTCATCTTGATCCCCATCAAAATTCCAACCCAATCTTTCTGGACCTTGAAATTAAATACTCAGTGTTATACAGAAATTTGAAAAACTCCAAAATATCTATAAAGCAATCCTAAATAATAAAAAACTTTTAAAAATGTAATGATTTTTAAATTTCATGGTATACTACAGATGTATATAAATCAATACCACATGGTATCAGCATAAAACAGACATGTTGATTAATGCTGTCAAATCAAGGTTCATAAACTGGTACACATATAGATATATAGGTTTTGATAAAGAAGCCAATACTGCATCATGAAAAGAAGAATGTATTTTCAACAAGTAATCCTGGTCTAACTGGATGTTGGCATGTAGAAGAATGCAAATGGTCTCACATTTATCATATGGCACAAACTGAAGCCTGTGTGGAACAATAATTACAACATTGAACCAGACACAATGAACCTGTTAAGAGGGAAATTATGGAAGGGCCTTGGACACATTGCCATCAGGGACAATTGTATGCACAGAACAACTATAGCATAGTAACTTGGATATAAAAATAATAAATGTGATGTCATACCACTAAAAAGCTTCTGTAAGGAAAAGGACACTGGCAGGAGGGATGAAAAATAACCTACAGAATCAGAGAAGCTTTTCAGGAATTCTACATCTGATGGAGTGCTAATATGCAAAATATGCAATAGCTGAAGAAATTAGACGTATAAAACCAAAAAATACAATTAAAAATGGGTTTCAGACCTAAACAGAGAATTTGTATTAGAATTCTAAATAGCTCTGAAATACTGAATATCTGAATTTCCCCGCCACAGACATACACATAAGGCTCAAGAAATATTGGTTAATTGAGACTAAAATAAAGTAATAGGCAGAACATCAGTAAGTTTTCTATGATGTTGTTTCTCCAAGTAATGTCAGAAACAACACCCATAAATCTCAGTATTATGCCTGTCTAGACAGACGTTAAGGACGAAACCAATAGACAGGTGAAAGTGGATGGAGACTTGTCAGAAACCCTCATTCTCACTCAATGAACTGTAAACAACTAAAATTTCTGAGAGCTGTAGAAATAATGTTCTCTTGTTAAAAGCAGAGCAATTAATTATTGAATGGCAAACGATCAGACCTAAAAAATACACATACAATTAACAGTGTACAGACTAAATAGATTATACATACTAATATGTGTATATATGTTTACACACATATGTATAAAACAACAATTAATCATAAATAGAGGCTGTGATATGGGAGAAGGCAAGAATATGCACATGAGAGCTTTATTTTAATTTGAATTACAGGATTAAAATTTTTAGAAGATAGACTAGAAAGGCATATGCTTAAGCTGTGGAAAATGAAAGCAGGAAAAAGAAGGAAAATTAGAAATAAAATGGAAAAATAGATGTGAAACAAAAAGAAATATTGAAAATAATTACGATGTGCTTCTAAAACTTCCCTTTCCATTAATTTCTCAATATCGTATTTACACAATATGCAATATAATTAAAGTATAAAAGCCATCATATTAATGAAGAAAATTTGGCATGTGTATTATTAAGCTAACCACAAATAGAAAAAGCTTTAGAAAAACATAATCAAATATTATTCCCACATTTTACATCTTTGTTTATCAATAATAATAAGAATATTAACGCTGAACAAAGCACAAAAGTTTCAATTGTCACAAAAATGTATCAGAAATATAGGCAGATTAATTTTCTGCTATAAACATCTAATGATAAAAACTGATACTGTTATTCCACAGATTAATTTATACATTAGAAAGGCATTGGCTGATATGAGCAATTTCATGAAGCTTCTGTTATTTCGAAACCAAAATCCAACAAAGAGATAAAAGTTTAATAAAATGTTATTATAATATAAAATATTAGAATACACATGCTAACAAGTCTTAAAATACAGCAAATGATCATTCTCTATGATCACTCACTCCATCACCCAGACATTCAATAATGTCTCAGGCTCACCATCTTTTAATCAACGTAGTTGATATTTCATTAAATGGATTCAAAGAGAGATATGACCTGATGATGTCAATTGTTTAAGGAAGATGTGTTGACCAAATCCACTATCCTTTAAAAATAAAAGTCCTTTAAAACAAGACTCAAGGTATTTAAGGACGTGCATAATATATTTTTAGCCAATATTATTGTACTGATAAAATAGTCAAACTATTTTCACCGAAATCAGGAAAATGGATGGTTTTCCACATCCTATATGTATGTTTAGTATAGTGTTGTAGTCTTAATCAGAACAAAAACTAACTAACTCACAAACAAACAAATAGAAATGAAGATTAAAAGCCATAATCAGGAAATGAAGCATTCAATGTGTCCTGACTTGGAGAAATTGTGATATTTTCTGAGACCAAATACTGCACCAGAAAAATCGCTAAATCTTGAATACATACATACATACACACACACACAGACACACACTCACACACACACACACACACACACACACACACACACACACACAGAGAGAGAGAGAGAGAGAGAGAGAGAGAGAGAGAGAGAGAGAGAGAGAGAGAGAGGAAGAGAGAGGAAGAGAGGGACAGAGGGACGGAGAGAGAGATCCAAAGGCCAAATGAGATGTCAACATTAAAATCAGTATCATTTGTACATATCAAAAATATAAATGAAGAAAGCTATTGAAGATTTTCTGTAGTATTAATTCTCCTATACTGACTTCATGGTGATGCCTCATTTAGAATTTTTCTATGAACCACACTGACTTGGAACCTTCTCCAGCTGCAGGGCATATTCTATTTTTCATTTGGTTCAGAGCTCTTCTTATTAAGGAATTTAACAATTTCATTACTTATATGGGATTTTTAAGAAATATTCAAAGTGAATTATTGTGATAAATAAGAGATTTCTTATATTACTCTTAATTGCAGAACTTGTCAAATACTAGGTTAAATTTTTAAATTTTGTGTCAGGTATACATCAAACTCGTAAGTTTAATTCTATACTGCATGTAAAACATATGAAAGAATTACATGCATGTCACCTTTGAGGTCTCATACATTCTCTCTAGATTAAACCTATGTTTCAAATTTAATGAGAACATTTCATAAGAGAATCATCTAATTCTAAAACTATGACATTAATTGAGGTTGTGGAGAGTAGGGAAAATATATAAATAAAATATTGTATGATGAATAAGAAATATACTCCTTACACCTTAATATTTACAACCAAAGATGTAGATATAGCTAAAATATATGTTATGGTCAAATCAGGTACATTATCTAAATAATCTGTGAGGCCAGGCCTTGAATTCAAATGTAATACCCATGAAAGTAAAGAAATATAATACAAAATAGAAGATTCATGGAAAAAGAAGTTGAAAGAATTTTTTTCTACGTGTCAACAAGAACAAATTTAATGTATTTCCTATAAAAGAGTATGTAATTGAGAGTTTTGGACATTTTAACATGGAAAATTAGGTCATAATTACTTAAGTTTATTTCTTTATACATGCATTTAATTAAAAAAAACTACTCAATGTAATTGTTTGAAAACTCATTTATTTATAATATTGTACCAGCCAAAATACAGATACCCAAGAAAAAATACCCAAGATCAGATTTTCTTACTAAGATTCTAGAATACAGAATATCAAAAGAATGGGTAAGGAATTTTTTTAACTACAATAATTTATACATATAACTGGTGTGTGGACTTTCAAGACTAATAATAGGCAACAACATTTGTCTATAATCAAAATCAGTGACATTGATTGCAAAATACTTTTAGGAAAATTCATCTAATATTACAGAGAACATACATGTTTCAAATGTAAAAATGAGCTACCACTTTATTATCCTTTTTTCAAATGTTTTAACTATCTTGGTTCTATTTTATAGTAAATATTTAGCATATGTAGACATTTTAATTATGAATACTTTTTAACTTTTCTAGACGTAATAAAGTACATACTATAGACCAAGGATGAGCATCAACATCAATGGGCCATAAACCTCTTGAAATGGCATCCTGACTACAATGTATTTTAGTATAATGATGGCCCAAAGTTTGCGGAAATAGTAAATCAGACCCAAATTTTATTTAAGTTCTACTACATGAGATGGAACCCATTACTGACTCTACTTAGTGACAAAGTTCCCGAAAGTAGAGAGTTCAGAGAGCTTGGGTAAAACTGAACACTACTTTTCTAAGGAAAAAAAAAACCTCATAAATTACATTTTGCTATACTGGCTATAATCATAGATTAAAGCCTTGGTCAGGCATCATTAGAAGATATTCCTCCTGTTACAGGTGGAAAGAACAAATAGACTCACGGCCAGACAATGTGCAGAAAGTGAGAGACCTGGGAAACCTCACTTCTAGATGAGATGTCTCCATCACATTCCTTCCTTTAGGGATATGAGAAGACCATGAATGAGGAGGAAGATAGAGGGTAGAAGCAGAAGGGGATGGAGGACACCAGCACACACAAACACAGCCATCTAAATAACCAGTATATAGCACCTATGAAATAGCAGATCCTGAGGCGACACAAACAGGGTATGCACAGTGTTGCACCAGATGCTGTCCTAGATAAAAAAGTGGACACATGCCCACCTCCTTGACTCTGAGTCTTCACTTGATAACCACTTGCAAATGAAAACTTAGCCTTTTGTGAGGAATTGTCATTGGGAATAGAAACTAACCTTAAAGGTAGGTTGAATTGGCACCTCAATGAACTTGACCGTGTCCTTGCAGTTTTAAGTCTCACCATATCCTGTTTGAAAAACTATATCTTTTTCTTATATTATATGTTTAATTAATTACTTTCTATCTTTTATACCTACAGGTCATTTATATATATGTAAGTATGTATGTATGTGTGTATGTGTATATATGTTTATGTATGTGTGTGCATATATGTATATGTGTATATATATGCATTCAGGTTATACATTTTTAGGAATTTGTAAGTTTGCAACTAGTGAATCTTGCATCTATATGTTACTTGTGACTTTTATTGCTCCTTTAGCCTACTTATTTTTGCTGTCCTGATCTAAGGGCTTCACTTTTGTTATATGCAATCATATCCTATTATACTTTTTCTTATCATTATTCTTCCTTAGAAATCAGTTTGTTTTCTAATGAGAGACGGATAGTGGTGGATCTGAATGAGAAGAGTGGTTGGTAGGAATTTGCATGAGCAGAGAAAGAGGAATCCATAATCAGGACATATTATGTGAGGAAAGCATGTCTTTCCAATAATAGTAAAAATAAATATAAACCTATACATACACACCTATTTTTCTGAATTATCCACATAAAAACAACAGGTTTTGTTCAGAGATGAGTGGGGTGATCCTTTGACTCCAACTCAAGGCAACAAAACAAAACAATTAGGGCACGTTAATTTTCTGCATAAGATGACATGATATATGCACATCACTCAGCAATGCTTTGAAATAGTTATGGCTGATAATATGAATCCAATAGAACCTAGAGATTTCTAACCTATTCTGGCTCTAGAATAAAATACTTTAAACAAAACTTGTAATACAAAAAAATAATATTCTTTCTAGTGGTAGATGTTTTCACAGAACACCCAAACAGGTGAATGAAATCAGCATTAGGATAAACTGATGACACTGCTGCATACAGAGGCTAATAATCATTTCTGTGATAATAACTTTCCAACAAAAAAACCCTCAAATGGAAACATCATAATTTTATGCTAAGTAAATATATCTGTCCCATTCTAAATTGTCAAGTATCTGTCTATGTAGTTTATGTTTCTAGCAGAGTATGCCACCTCGATTCTACTTTTTCTAACTATGTGAGTCATGCTAGGCAGAGAATGCCACATGACTGAGAGTGTGTTTTCATAAGGCAGGGAACCAACAGATCAGAGCTCTCAGATTAAATCCACGCAGCACTTTTGCATTTATGTCTTTACATGAGGACACAAACCCATCCCTCTAGGTACTGGGCACTAGTCAGTTTACAAATTCATCTGTCATGATGGATATTTTAGTGACGAACATTATTAGTTTTTTTGAAAATATATCTTGTGATAAAAATGAGTTCAGAGGACAGAATGAAGAAAAGCCCTCACTGTGTAAGCATGTATTGAAAGACTCAATAATAAGCCTCATTAGAAGGAAAGATGAGAAAATATCACTCTAAGTAAACTATTCAGAAAGATTATGAGAGGCAGAAAAATAGGACAGAAGAGAGAAAGGAAAGGAAAGTGTACAAAGAAAACATGTGACCTTTGGAGAAGAAACTTATCAAAGGTGCTGAGCAGAGACATGCTTACCGTAGAACCAACCATCTCTTCCTGAAGCTTTTCTATGAGCTTCTCTCTTGGGGGAAAAACAACTTGCTTTAATAGCTCCCAGTGTCTCTCTTGAGGATTTGTAGTAAAACTTCAGCAAATACCATTCACCTGCTACAAACCAACTGACAGTCTACAGAGCCTCAGAAAGCAGAAAACAGCAAAAAGCATGTTTCATCTTATCTACCTTCTTCCTTGGAGCTTTTTACCTTTTCTTTGTTTCTGTCTGTATGTCTGGCTGACAGCTGTCTGACTTCTGGCCCCTGGTGTTTCCCTCAGTTCTCTACTCTCATTTTTCTCCTCTTGTTTCTCTTGAGCCTAGAGATTCCCTCTCTCCACCAGCTCATGTATCTTTTCTCCTGCCTCACAACTGGCTAATCAGCTTTTTATTAGACCAATCAGGTGCCTTAGGTAGTGAAGGTGAAGCAAACGCAGCACATCTTTACATAGTTAAACACACATCCTTACATTGTTAATCTAATGCAGCATAAAGAAATGTAGCACACCTTTACACAGTGAAAGTAATATTCTGCAACACAAACAAATGTAACACCTCTTTGCTTAGTTAAAATAGTATTCCACAACATAGAATGTTGTTAGGAGTCATTTTATTACTATTAACTTTTTGTTGTTGTTTGTTTACTTATTTTAGAAAAATAGTATTTGGTTTTACTCTGTCTGTATCCCCGAGTGTCCACCATATTCCAGGGCAGGTCAGACCCCATGTCTAAGAGTTGACCAACATCAACATCAAAAAGACTCGGGGTGTATGTGTGGGTGCGTTTGTGTGTGTGTGTGTGTGTGTGTGTGTGTGAGTGTGTGTACACATGAATGAATTTAACTTTTGTTTTACATTTTCTCATCTTCTATCTCTTTTTTTGTGGCTTTCCATTTTTAAATCTTTATTTTTTTTCCCAGTTTTTTTTTTTTCATGAGAGAGGACATCAATTGGGTGGGGAGTGAAGGAAAAAGGATCAGAGAAGAGCTTAGGGAGGAAAGAATTTATGAAAATATGTAAATATGTTTACAAAACATTTTTGAGTAAAAAATTTAAAATTAATCTTAGAGGTTATTTAGCTCCATTGTTAGGCTTATTCCTACGCCTTTGAAAAGCTGCTATTAGTGGGTTAATTTCCTAATTTATTTCTTCACATGCTCATAGGCATATGGGAAGATGAATAATTTTATACAATTTATTTTCTGTTCTTAAGTGTTACTTAAAGCACTCCTCACATCCAAGACTTTCTCTGGTGTCTTGGGACTTGTACTTATATCATCACGTTATTTTGAAAAAGAACAGTCTGATATATTTCTTGACTTTTATTGCTGCCTTTCTTTGTCATTTCCAATGTTCTCAAGTTAACTCTTAAGCCCCTTTATTAAACAAGACTGAAGAGACTTTGTATATTTTTCTTGTTAAAATTTTATAGGTAAAGTTTGGAGAGATGGCTCAGTGCTTAACCCTTGTTGCTTTCAGAGGACCAGGGTTCAGTTCCAATACCCACATGAGTCCACACAAGCAGGGAACCCAGCAAGCTCTTCTGAACTCCAAGGCACCAGGTACACACATGTTTGCACACACATAAATTCTGGTAAAACACTCATAAAATAATAAATCTTAAAAATTACAATCTTTTTCTCTGCTCTACACCTTTGTCTTAAGTTTGACATACACATCCTTTGTCATGTGAGCTCTGTTCCATGTATGTTTTATCATGAAAACTTGCTGAGCTTTGTGAGATGACAGTTTTTGTTTCTATTAAGAATTATATTCCATGGGATTTTTCTTCCCTTTGAATTCATTGCTGTTCTTCTTGGTTGGATTTCTGAAAATTCAGTTTTGTCTTCCTTCTTTGAATTAATCCTTTGCTGTGTTGGGACATGCTTGGTTACTTCCTGTCTCTCCTGTATTTGTGTATCAATCAAATGAAATGTATCATTTCCTGTCTTCTCATGGATAATTTCTCTAATGATTCTGTTTATGGTTTGCCTCTGTTTATTATCTGCAGTGCTACTTGTCTAAAGTGAATTGTGTTAATTTGTGATTATCTTGAAATACATTTTTCCAACAATTTATAAGGAAGTTTCCCGAGTGCAGCAATGTGGTTGACAGTTGTTTTATTTCAGACCTTTAAATATATATCCCATGTACCCTTGGTTTTAGGATTGATATTATCCTGGGGGATTGGTACTTTTAAGTTGTCATTGTTCCTTAAGCGATTTCAGTATTAATTAGCTTTTTTTTAATGCTTGTCATTTTTATATGGAAGGACTAGAAGAGGCCCTGTCATTATTCCTAACACAGAAGGCTGAGAGAAGAGAGCAATGGGAGAAATGGCTGGTTCTCTATTACACACATCTCAAGTTAGTAGTCATGTCTACTTTTCTGTTAGAAATGTTATGATGTATTGAAACCTTCAAATCCTTTAATTATGTGCTTCTGATATTGAAAGTGTTCAATTTTCTTAACTTTTGCCTCCTTGGATATAGGAAAGCCTTCCATCTGTTGGTACATGATGAAACTCTGATTTGTTCTTTCAGGGTGTGCTGAATTTCAGGGATGTGGCTGTGGAATTCTCCCAGGAAGAGTGGGAATACCTAGACTCTGTTCAGAGGGCTTTGTACATTGATGTGATGTTGGAGAATTACAGCAATATTGTCTCTGTGGGTAAGGATTTTTTTTCTTGCAGAACTCCTAATTCAATCCGCATCAATTCATCTTTGCATATCTTGAGGGACTAGACCTGGGAAGGGACAGTGAAAGAAAGATGGAAAAAGAAGACACATGAGCACACAGAAAAGCTAGGAGCAGGTGGACTTAGCTGTTAGGTAGAGAACCCACAGCACCCTGGAAGCTCAGTGTATTTGTTATGTAGAGCTTACAAGGAGATGGGCTATTGCATGCAGTTGAACAACAAGATGTGATTATCACATATGGATAAACAAGGATGCAGGTTTATGGCATACAGCTAAATCAAAGGGACAGGTTTAGTTAAATTCAATAGGAGCAGTCACTGTAGTGAAGCAGTCTTCAGGCCATAAACATCCAGAAGAAGAAGCTAAGGTGGACATTTTCTGCACACACCATCAATGTTTCCACTTAGACTCCAGAAGAAGGCTTTGCTATCTTTCTGAGCCTCACCTGAAGAGGAAGACTTTGTCATTTTCCCATGGGTCTGAGACTGTGGTCTTGGGCATAGCCAGTACTGTCACAGTAGACTTTCACTCAGGACTTCACAGACTCATGGCTTCTTCATCTCCCGACATTCATCCTTGGATCAGCTTTTTAGATGTGTAGATTCTGTGTGAAGCTGTTTCAGAAACTAAAGGAAAGTATCAAAGTTTTGGTAGTAGAAATGAAGTTTTTCATGGCATTATGCATTTGTGTTGTGTTCCTTTAGGAGGTATTGTGCATCCTCTGTTTTGGTTCTATAATACATTCAGGATTTCAGTAACAGAGTGTGTCCACCCATATCCCAAAGGTCCATTTTCATCATCCATCTGATACAGTTTTAAAATACACAGGCTGAAAATGCTTCCTAAATATCTTTGAGATAGTGACAGGAAATAACAATTGGCAATTTGTTTTTAGATCCATTTATGTTTTTCTCTGGTCATCTGCTGAGCATAGTATTGTGTTAGTTTAGATGTCCAGGTAACTTTATGAAGAATCTGGCAAGGGTTATGTGCCATTTTACAAAGCACAGGAATTGTCTTCAAGGTAGACTTGGTCACCTCTTTGAAGCCAGGTAGAGTATCCTGAAATATAAAGAGAGAGGGGACAGTGAGCAGATAGAGAATCAAGTGGGGTTGATCGAATGAGCAGGCCCCAAATTAGGGGTTTAAGTGAGACAGGAAGTAATATCTCCAAACAGCTTCACCACATTCATTTCCACTCACAATAATTCTTGACAAGTTTACTTTGTAAGGTGTTCTTAGTTATGTTGACTTAATACTAGTATACACATGGTGCCATCTTGAAATGATTGTATGTTTTATAATCTGTCAAAAGTCCACAAAGTAGAATTATTTTTTAATTTTCTTTTCTTATAAATATGTCTTTATATTACATTCCTCATTTAAAAGTATTATAATCTATTATGACTCTTCCATGAAGTAGGTTTATTCTGTAATTTCCTACCTTGTATGTATGTCACTATGTTGCATCATTAATAGAATTGCCCTTTCAGAAAGTCATCTCAGGAACCAGAGAAAGCAGTGGCCTGGGGAAATTTCCATTTAAGGAACTAGGGAAAACAAAGTAGTATGTGGAGTTGAGTCAACATAGGGTTAGAAATAAGCAATTATTGACAATAACATCTCTTCCTCTAATACACTACAGCATATGATATCTAGTAGAAATATTAATTTTGTCCTCATTACTCTTGAAAACCCTAACATGATTTTCAGAAAAATTCCCAATGAAAGTTTTAGGTAAGCATTTGATATTAAAAGCAATTAAGAATTCTAAAGCATAATCTTTGCTGTATCCTCTTAGTGAGGACAATATTATGAATGCAGTATTGTATTAAATGATTCCTTTGGTTACTTTTGGAAAATTTTAAATAAGTAATGCATTCTAAATATAGTCAGAGAGCTCCATCCCAAATTTAATTCTTATTTCCTCAGTTACTTGTGCCAAGTTATATATTTTATATAAGAATGAAGGGGATAGTGTAAATCATTGACCCTTGAATTAGTTCATCTATCTTTGTGAGAATCCATGACAATTATAATGGACAAAACATCAACCTCACCTCTAGTGAGAACTCTAGTATAAATTACCACTTTACTTAAAATAACCGAAGAAACAGTCATATATTGAATCTGTTTTAATTTGTATCTAACCCTTTTAATCTCAATGTACTCATCTTTCAGAGAACTATTGCATGTGTGCTCTTGTCCACCAACATATAGATAATGAAGAGACATATTCTAAATGCAGTGAGATTGACCAAGTGCTTCATGAATCCACCCAATGGCCGGTTTATAAAACAAGTTATACTACAGAAAATTCTAATAACTTTGACTGTGATTATAGTCATTGGATTGCCTCGAATGAATCATCAAACATAAATAGATTTAAACATATGCCCCCTGGAGAAGAAACGTGCAAATATAAAAACTCATCACTTGCCTCTACCTACAAAATTATTCAACAGGCAATCTGTATTGGAGAGAAACCACACAAATTTAGGGGGAAATGCTTTGGTTCTTGCTCAAGCTTCATTGGACGTTCAAGAATTCATCCTGGAAAGAAAATGTATAAATGTGATGTTTGTGACAAATACTTTACCCATTACTCAAATCTTAGAATACATAAAAAAATTCATACTGGAGAAAAACCTTATAGATGCAGAGAATGTGATAAGTCCTTTCTTCAGCTGTCAGCACTTAAAAGCCATTATGTTGTTCATACTGGAGAGAAGCCTTACAAATGTCAGGAATGTGGCAAATCTTTTGCCCACTGTTCCACTTTCAGGAGACATAAGAAAATCCATACTGCTGAGGAACTTTATAGTTGTCAAGAATGTGGCATGGTGTTTTATCAGTTGTTATACCTTAAAAGCCATTACAGAACCCATGTTGGTGAGAAGCCTTACAAATGCAATGAATGTGGTAGATCCTTTATTCACTGTTCATCTTTTAGAAAGCTTCAGAAAGTGCATTCTGTAGAGAAGCTATACACCTGCAAAGAATGTGGGAAGTCTTTCCTTGAGCTGTCTCATCTTAAAAGGCATTACAGAACCC
Source organism: Phyllotis vaccarum (assembly GCA_033318265.1). Classification (NCBI taxonomy): domain Eukaryota; kingdom Metazoa; phylum Chordata; class Mammalia; order Rodentia; family Cricetidae; genus Phyllotis; species Phyllotis vaccarum. The sequence goes on along the minus strand of JARWLC010000003.1, from coordinate 145,360,528 downwards.
ATACTGGAGAGAAGCCTTATAAATGTGAAGTATGTGACAAATCCTTTTCCATGAACTCAATTCTGAAAACACATCATAAAATTCATTCTGGAGAGAAACCTTACAAATGCAAAGACTGTGACAAATCCTTTACCCAGCATTCAAATCTTAGAAGGCATCAGAGAGTTCATACTGGAGAAAAGCCTTACAAGTGTCAGAATTGTGACAAGTATTTTACCCGGTTATCAATTCTTAGAAGACATCAGAAAATTCATGCTGGAAGTAAAAATACCACTGTAAATAAGGTAGCATATTTTTTATCCTGATCTTTAGCTTTGCAAGCCACAGCAGGATCCATAGTTAAAACAAAAAAAGAAAACAAAACAAACCCTTTTAAAACCCTTTAATGAAGGTTGAAATGTTAGAAAATATCACAAGAATTTATACTGAAGAAAATTCTTGCAGGTGTAACAGTGTGGACAAATTTTTAAGAAAAATATTTTTGATTTTGTAGTCTGATATCAAAAGTAGATACAATGAGGGGAAAAATGTATGTAACCTAAGTAATGTGACCAAGCTTTTTATTTTTTGTACCAGTTTTATTACATATCGGAAAACCTGTACTGAAGAGAAACCATATAAAATGTATATACCAAAGTGCTATCTTCATTTCTTCCGTGGAAATTTCATAGATTACAAAACCATCAAAATAAAGTTTGTCAAATTTTTTTTTCTAAGGCTAAAAATGTAGATACATCAGAAAATTCACCCTGAGAGAAACCTGAGTTTGGCTTTTATTCTACCTTCAAAATAGTCATTCTGGAATAAAATACTTCAAATATCGAGAGTGAGAAGCCTTGATGGAGACATGTGAATGTAAACAACACATTCTCATGAATAGTACTCTGAAGTCATCAAGAATGTGCAGGGAAGTCACTTTTAAATACTCAACATTGGGGAGGTATTAATCCTGCTTTAAAGTGCAATTAGAAGTGATATTAGAAAGATGAGGGCATAATGCTTCATAGATATAAAGACCATGTACTATAATGAACAAACAATGAATACATGAATTCATCCTGGATTTCAGTGGGAGTGGATTCTTATATTTGTGCAAATGAAAAAATACTGTTTGGAAACATTTAATTTTTTTTTTGCCAATATTGGAATTTATTGAGTAAGAACACAGTAGGTATTTCACAGTTTGTTGAAATGTAAATACGTGTGGTCTTGCTTGCAAATGATTATTTGATAATTTGTATCAACTGCTGCTTATCAAGCCCGACTGTAAGATACAGAGGGAAGTTATGGAGTTAGTGACTGGCCCCTGACTCCCTGAGACACCAGTCAGCTGGGGAGAATTCTTTAATGCCAGTTTCAGATTTGCATGGTAAACAACGCTCCATGCCTTCTTCCAGCTCACATATTCTTGCTACCTGTCCCCTCAGTGGTCTCAGAGCCTTGGAGGGTGAATTAGTCAGGGTTCTCTAGAGCGATGCTTCTCAATCTTCCTACAGTTCCTCATATGGTGGTGATCTCCAACAATAAATTATTTTCATTGCTACTTCATAACTAAATTTTCTATTGTTATGAGTTATAATGCAAATATCTGTGCTTTCCAATGTGTCAAAGGGGTACCAACCACTGCTCTAGAAGACCAGAACTGATAGGGTGAATATAGATATATTTTTAAAAAGACTTGTTAGAGTGGTGTACAGGCTGTGTGGCTAGTTCCAAAATGGTTGTCTCTTGATGGAAAGTCTAAGATCCAACAGTTGTTCAGTCCATGAGGCTAAATGTCTCAGTTGGTCTTCATTTGGTCATTGGAATCCTGAAGAATAGGGTTGTTTTTTTCTTTTTTAAGTCTTTTTTAAAAATTGAAAGTAGATTTTCTTCATAGCATATGTTATGACAGAGTTCTCCTGCCTGCACTTCCTCTAGGATCTCCCCACTTTTCATCCACTGAGATCAAAACCTCCTTTCCTCTATCATTAGAATATATGTATCTAGTGATGTAATGGCATTTCTTGGTCCTGGGTGGCCAGAGGTCCAGATCCACAGAGCTTCCGTGCTAGACCCCTTAGCTGCCCGTAGCTGCTCAGACCCCCACAAATACCTCAGACAATTATATTAACTTCATGTTGTTTGGCCTATGGCTCAGGCACATTGCTATCTAGCTCTTACATCTTAAATCAACCCATTTCTATTAATCTGTCTGCCATGTGGCCCATGGCTCACCTATGTTCCTTACATGTTGCTCTTTTTGGCTTAGGGCTTTTTCTGTCCTTGACTCTGCCCTGCTTCTCCTACCTATGCTGTGATTTTCCCTCCTATTTTTTCTATGGTGCCTGTCATGGGCTAAAACAGCTCCTTTATTTAAAGATTGATATTCACAGCATACAGAAAGTTATTCCCATATCAATCTAGAATGATAATGATAATAATAAACCAGAATAGGAAAAGTAGTATATTCTAATACCAGGGAAGGAGTGCTTCAGCAGCAGGATAGATGAACCAATTAGAGTAGGGGTAAACATCAAAACGAAAAGGATTCCTTATCCCATGTCTATAGATCTGCCACCGGAAGTTCTGCCTCAGATTGAGGGTGGGCCTTTCTACCTCAAATGACCCAATCAGAAGTCCCCTCAAAGTTTTGTTCATCCGTTTGGGTTCTGATTGACTCCAGGTGTAGTCTGTTGACTACCTAGATTAGCTGTCAGGATCCATGACTTCTAACTTGTGTTCCTTTACTTAACTCCCTGTTTCTAGAGCATTGTTGATGGTGAGTATAGTTACTTCATTTTTCTTAAAAGTCAAGTGAGAAAAAGGAGAAACAGCAGTATTCAAAAAAAAAACCTCTTAATAGCTATGATGACCTTTAATTACAAACACAATATTTGGAAGCAGCTTTGTCAGTATATTGTGTAAATTAAAGCTGTCATAGTTGTGTGGTGTCCTAACTGGGGCCCTCAAATCTGTTGGTCACAGGTTTTGTCTAAGTTTGAAGTTGTAGATGTGAATTTCCTTTGTGGTGCAGGTTTTAATTCTAATCAGACAGCTGGTTCTCTTTATATCAGCCTAACCACTATTACACTAGGCTACACAGCTTCTCTTACCCTTTTATCATGATGCATGCAAAATCCATACCTGAGTAGGACTTTTTGCTATAATCCTTCCCAGAAATCTTAGTAGCATCCACTGGCACTATCTAGCTTTGGAATGCAATCAGCATCAATGACAATTGTCCCTATTCCTCTAGGGGCCAGTAGAGCCTCCTTTGCCAAGGTCTCCTTGGGAGATGTTCCCTGCACAGCAGTAGGATTTTACATAGACTTGGGGCATCTGACAGCTCTTGCTTTTATTCTCACAAAGTATACTTGTTAACTTTTATGATTTCTTATTCTTAGCTCTTTAGATACACTTGTCCATCTTTCTAATGAGTCTCTAAATCTAAAAATCACTCACAGGTTAGTATTCTATTTTCATATATAACCTTTTTTTATTTTCAAGAAGATTTCCAGGGCCACCATGTATGGTATAGAACCACCATCCCATTGCAAATGGTACAGTTATGAAAATGGCTTTGGTGAAACACTCTGAAAGTAGCATTTTTGAGCAAATGTCTGGTGATCACAGAAGCCTACAGCTGAGAAGATTCTAAACTAAACTGATAGGCAATATTTAATGCAGCATAGAAAGATTTTATCCTTTGTCACAATTTTTCTGGATGTCTCAGTCTACATATTTTTACAAGACCTCTGCATGTATTTTTCAATGTTCATGAACTTGGTGAGTCTACCTCTAGTGCACAAGGATATAATCACCCATTCTTTGGGAGGCTATGCCTGTACTCTGTCTATTGCAGCTGAATGAACTGTTTCTGCACAAAGGAGAGAACTGTATGTGGTCTACTTAGGAGACAACTGATCACCATTTGTTAACCGTAACCTATTTAGCATATGTCATTTTGTACATGAGTAATGTTTATTATATTAGTAACTCTGAACACTGTGTGTATTCAGAGCACAACTGCTGTCAGTATCAACCAAAGCCCATATATTTTTAAAATTAACACACCATTGTTTTATTCAGTCACTGGTCATGGTTCTCACCTGCAGTTCCCCTTGCCACTCTGTTATGGAAGGGCTGTAGAAGCTCCCACCCCTGAACACATCCTGTGACTATTTTGCAGGAGCACAGTAGTAATCAATATTATCTCTTTGTTCTTGGGCTTGTGTTTGTTTTCTCTGTTTCTTAGGACCTCTGGTTACTGGCTAGCCAGTCCTTAGGATTTCCAAGGACTCATCAGCACTAAATTTGGTCTTCATTTTTTTTGATGATATTTGTTTTGTTTATTATCCACTTCCCCTAATGGCAATCACATGATGTAAATATACCACATTGAGAGTTTTCTGATGTTCATCAGAGATGTCCATTATTTCTGTCCAGTCCACTCAGAAATCAAATCCTACCATAGGACTCAGTAAAGCCACTGAAAGTATAGGAGTCTTTAGGGTTCTGATAAATTGACCTCACTCCCGTAATGAACAGAATCTTACTGGACTGCTGAAAAGGGAGGAAATATCCCTTTCACCTTTGTTCTTCAGCTTATCTATTGTTTAAATATTCTACTCATCTCTTGGGTTCCACATTTTTGGATACCTGGAAAAGCTCTCTAAGCATAGTTTTGAAGTATAATAGTATTTCCTTTGTCTCTTGCCAACTAAAAAGTATAAAAAAAAATAGAATTTTTTGAATTGTTTTGTTTTTAATCATGCTTTTTTTTTTCGCAAGAAATTCCCAATTAGTAGCCTTCTTGGCCTAAACTAATTTTTTTATGCATAGTAGTGGCTATATAAGTTTTGTAACATCCTTTTACAACCACACTCTTTACTCTCATAGGACATAAAATTTGTTCTAAACATTTAATCTTGTTTTAGGGCATCTCTGTACTCTCTGTTCCTCACTGGTCAGCCAGGTTTGCCATGACATATCACAAAAAGAAAGATGACCCATTAGGATTTTCACCACACACTTCCCCAACCTAAAAGTTGAAAGTCTATGAAGATAGAAGAGATTTACAGAATACCAAATAGACTATACCTCCCAAAAAACGTCTGCTTACCCCATAATAATCAAGTCAATAAACCTACAGAGTAAGGAAAAAATATTAAGAGCTACAAAGTAAAAAGGTCAAGTTACCAATAAAGGCAGATCCATAAGAATAACATGAGATGACTCGTTGCAAACAATGAAAGCAAGAAGGTCTTTTTCAGATGTGATTCAGACACTAAAAGACCATATTTACCAACCCTGACCATCAATCACCATAGGGAGAGTAAGCAAACTATTTCCCGAGAAATCCAGATGTAAATAACACCTACCCAGAAATCTGGTCCTACAGAAAGCCCTAGAGAAAAAATTCAAACCTAAGTAAGCTAGAAATACCTATGAAATCACAAGCAATAGCTAATCACACAAATGGAAAACCCAAACAAGGGAAACACACACCATACCACCAAAAATAGCAAGAAATATCAATCACTGGTCATTAATATCTCTTAATATTAGTGAACTCAGTTTACCTACCAAAAAGACAGGTTAACACAATGGACACAAAGACAGAAGCCATCCTACTGCTACATACAAGAAACACACCTCAAGTTCAAAGATGGACACTGGCTCAGAGTAAAGGGTTGAGAAAAAAACTTTCCAATTAAATGGACCTAAAAAACAAGTTGGTGCAGTTATCCTAATATCTAACAAAATAGACTTCCAAGTAAAATCCATCGAAAGACATCTGGAAGAACATTACTTATTTATTGCAAGAAAAATCAACCAAGATGAATTCTCAATCCTGATGATTTATGTCCCCAAAATAAAAGTACCCACATATGTATAAAAAACATTACTAAGGTTTAAATCTTGTATCAAATAGCACCCATTCATAGAGAGAGACTTAAATACCCTACTCTCGCCAATGGATGAGTCTACCAGACAGCAATTTAAGAGAGAATTAAGGGATGTAACAGGTGTTATGACTCAAGTGGACTTAATAGATATATACAGAACTGTTCAACCAAACAGGAATAATTCTTTTTCTCAGCACCCCATTGAACTTTCTCTAAAATTGATCACATACTCGGTCATAAAACAAATATCAGTAGATAACAAAAAACATGGGAATAACTCCTTATACCTATCAGACCACCATGGTCTAAAGTTAGAGTTCAACAACAAGAAAAATCCCAGTCTTCAAATTCATGAAACCTGAACATCCTCAGCCTCGTTCCACATCACTTCTACTATCTCATCTGTCTTCCTACGCATGCCATAAATACCTTCTTTCCCAGTTGATTCACATCCAGGTTAAGATTAGAGAAGTGGGCTACTACCTATTTGGTAGTTAGCTTTGAACTCACAGAAAGATCTCTGTCTCTAGATTTATGGGACTAAAGGTGTAGGGAACCACTCTTGGTTAGGCATAGGTCACCACTCCTGATCTTTTCCCCAGGTGGGGATTAAAGGCATAAGTTATGGCTATCTGCCCATCCTGGATTGATTGTTCTCTGATAGTCTAGACTGGTCTTATTTAATATATGACATATCATCATAAGGCCCTGGATACTCTGTCTTCCACAAATAAAGGGCAGAAGGCTTTAATGGGTATCTAGTAATCTGGTTTATGATAAGAGAGAAAAATTTGCTTCAGATAAATAAATCAGAGCCATTTTGGAAGTTTCCTTACTAAAGCAGCAACAACAATAACAGACAAACAAAATAACAGAACCCAGATAAATATTTATCACTTTCTGCAGCATCATAAATGTAAAAGCAACATGAAGACTTTCACCTCCACATTTCTATATTATCCAATTCACAGAACCACTTAAGCAAACCAGGAGAGAGTTTTTACAATGAAAGTTAAGAATTTTTCTAAGTGCTTAGGCTTCAGAAACAAAAAAGGCGTCTAGAGAAAGAATAAAGTGCTACTTAAAATCTAGCTATGGCATATGTCTTCCTGATGCTGCACATCTGTGACAAGGCAGGACCTCAATCTCATATTCTTTTTGAGTTTGTTTCAAGCTTAACTAAAATTTGATCTTTCTGTTGAAGAATCCTGTGGAAAATTACCAAATTCTATCCTAGGAACTCAAGCTCAGCATGCCCTAGCTAATTTATCTTAGTTTCTCATTCCATTGTCTCCTTATGAAAACCTGTTCCTCCAACTATGCACCTACTTTCCTCCTGTCAAATGGTTTCCTTAGGTGAAGCCCACTTCACCCAAATTGCTTAGCAAGTGCTAGGACATGGTTCTCACCTTCAACAATCCCCCATCCTGGATATTTGGGGCTATGTCTACATCCTTGAATACCTATATGCTGTCCTACACAGCTGAAATAAAGACACTGAGTAAAAACTGTTTTGAGTAGACTTCTTCTGGAAATTTCCTGTATTACTTCTTCCTCCATGTAGTCCCTCTGACTTAAATTCTCTTCTTTGTCTCCTATATTATGGCCATGCTTATTCTTTCTATGTGATGGAGTGTTGATTCAAGTGCCAATTGTTCCAGACCAATAGGTCAATCTTCAGTAATAGTATCATAATGGAGGGTGCCTAGGGATGAGAAGGATAGTAAAAATATATGCTTAGAAGATTAAAGCTGATTCAGTAGGTCTTGCACAAACTTTTACTTATGCCAAGCAGTTTTTTGAAAGTGCAATCTCATCAAAATGACTCTAAGATTCCATAATACTGTCATAATGGACAAGATTAGAAACACAGGTGACAGCTTATGCTGGGGAGGATTTGGAGCAAGGGGAAATGGTGGGAGTACTGACTGGTACAGGCACTTTGGAAATGGGTCTGGTAATTTATCAGAAAACTAGATGTCAGCCTTTCACAGTCACTGCCATAGTGAACTTGGGCAAATACCAAAAGCTTACTACCCTGTTATCCCTTAGCCAGGAACATTCAGGTGTTGGATTTTCACTTTCCCAGATGAACATTTTGAAGTAATTTATGCGCCCTACCATCCACCAATATACTAGAAATATATGATGTACTTTATATCTGTCAGGTTTTGGTTGTAGTTGTACTTTATCCTCTCCTAGATACTACTTCATAATAATTCCTATTGTATATAGTCTTAGTTTGGAAACTTCTTAGTTAGACAAAAGGGGGAGATGTGGTGGGAATCAGGTGTCAGCTGATAAGGTCTGAAGATGCTTACCCAGGGTCGCAGGCTCCTGAAGGGGGAGTGGCCAACCCCATTCACCCTTATAATTATTTCTCTATTCACTACATACATTGAACAATTTTATGATTTTTTAAATATAATCCAAGACCACATTATGTAACACCTTTCATTTAATTTTCTCCAATCTTCTTGACATATTTCAGTTTTTTAATGATCCCTGGTTGTTTGTTCAATCTCTTCGAGCAACTGTGATTTCTGTTTAGATAAATCTGTGGGTTTTCTTGTTGTCTTTGACCTCCCTGGATTCCAAAGTCTAGTTCTGGTTATCTGATTCATGAAAAATGTCCCCCAAAATACTCATTGGACTTGATTAAATTTTGGTCTAAGTTACATTTCTCTATACTGTAAAATAAGCACAGAAATATTGGCTTAATTAGGTCCCTTTAAAACACTCTTGATTTTTATTATAAATTAAAGTTCAATATATCTCACTAACATTTTCCCGACTACCAATAGTCTCTTATCCTAGCCATTTTTATTCAAAAAGTTAAGGTAGGCAAGAAGAGAAAACCATGGCAAACGTGGACAGCACTTTGCTTAAGATACTTGAATAATTAATTTTCTCTTTATTATTTCCACATTCATTCAGTTGCACTTTTACCTCACCTCAGTAGGAAAAATATATACTTTTTTCTTAATATATGTCACAGAATATTAAAGGAATTTAAATCAGGTCACTTTAGGGCACAGGTGTCACCAGCCAAACTGTGTTCTTTTAGGAAAAATTTAGGAGATAGTGGCAATTTACCATACATGTGTATGTGTAAGAAAAGAGCCAATTGTATAAACACATGTTGACAAATTGTAAGTGAAAGTGTCAAAGTAGATATCTAGAAAATGGAACGAGAACTGAATTTCCTATGGGAAATATATTGCTTGAGAACAGATCCAAACAGGCTGTATTGTAAAGCTTATCTAGCTCATATTTTATCATGTAACTCTGAAGCACATATACATTTCATAATATCCTTTTAAAATCAGACATATATGAAAGTACATTGAGCCCAGGCTTATGTCATCCAAGGCTATCAGTAGGCAGACAGACCCAACCATGGTGTCTTTCTTAATATCCAAGTGTTCTTCTTTCCAGACAGTATTAAAAGTCTTTAGGCTGGTGAATGGATCAGCAGGCAATCTGTCTTCCCATAAAGCCTAGCAACTTGAGTTCACCCACAGTATTATTATGTTTGAAAGAAAAAATTATATTTCCCTTGTTGTCCTCCAACCTCTACATGAAGTAGAAAATATATACAGACCAAAGAATGTATGTGGGAGGGGTTTGGAATAAAAAAATATCTCTATTTTTATTTATTTTATTAAGAGATTAATAAATACCCTTATTAAGGTGATCACAGTTCACTTGCTACACATTGTATATGTAATTTCTTTTGTCTGTGAAAAAATAACTTCATATTCTGGGTATGGTCTTGAAATGTCTATGTACAAAAATTAGAGTAGACAGACACAAAAATGCATACCTTTAATTCCAGCTCTGTCAGGGGTGGAGCTAAAGCAGAAAAATCTCAGTGAGTTCAAACCTGCACTGGTCTACAAAGTTAGCTCCAGACTAAATATGGTTATGTAATGAGATTGCATTTCTACAATAATAACAATAATAATAACAACAACAATTAAATCCAAGATTATACCAAGAACCACAGATCTGACTGTGACCATTGGCAATATAAATAAATTTGAGATTTCTCATGAGTCATCCAAACATTGGCTGTGATTATCAGTGTCTCAGTTACATGGCCAAATCACTGGGTGTGTTGACTATGAATGTGTATAACACCTACGGACAAAGAAATCCTTTGACTGTCTTAAATAAATTCTACAATACTGAGGACATTCTATGAAAATCTGTTCATGATTTCATGTAGTTGGAAATTTCTGTCCAGCCACAACTCCCAAATACCCAGTAGCTGTTCCCCAAATAATTGATTCAGAGATTAAAATTTTGGACCAGTGGTTCAAGCATATTGCTATCTAGCTCTTACTCTTAAATTAACTGAAAATTATCCATGCAGCTTAGTGCTTCTTTTAGTAAACATTCTCATTTGACTTCCTCTGCATCTGACAGATCCCTGTTTCTCTGCTCTTTCTTTTCCAAAAGTTCTATGACTCTGCTCATCCTGTCTGTACTTCCTGCCTGTCTACTTGCCAATCAGCATTTATTAAACTAATACAAGTGACATGTCTTTATAGTGTACAGGAGCATTATCTCACAGAACAACCCATTTTTCTTTTCAAAACAGTAACTCTAAATTAAATATCTTATGCTTAGCCTTTTTTCAAAAACCATATTGATACCAATACTCTAAATAAAGACAAACAGCAATAATCCATTTGTTTAAATGTAGGCAAAGTACTATAAACTATCATCTACTGATTAGGGGAGACTTTTTGGGGGACCCTGAGAAAATTTAAATTATGGCCATGTCCTGACTTGCATGTTCTGTGAGGGAGAATCATCTAAGCCAAGGGCCTTGGAGCTGGTCTAGATGCAGAACTCAGACAAAACTACAACAGATATCTCTGACACTTTGAATTATCTGGACTATCTGTTCCCATTGGACATTTTTCAGGGGTTTTCCCTTGATCAAACCTTATTTTCTTTAACCTGGAGTAAATCCACAGCCTCTACATTTCTGTGGATATAAAAGCAAAACTTCTTTAAAGTAATTTCTGTTTTTATTCAAAATTTCAAGTCAAGATAGTTGGGTAAACTTAGCATTTATAATCACATGCCTCTTAGCAGCTCTTGATTCTTCCTCCGGAGTCAAGAGTTCAAATCAACACAATAACACATGGTATCTAGACTATATATATTCCATCTATATGAGCTTTTAAAAATGTAATTTTCATGATCTTTTCTCTTTTTCTTTTTTTTAATCCTACTTATATTTTTAAGCACACTGTATATCATTTGAGGTTTTTTTTTTTCAATCTGACTTAACTCTATTCTGTCTTTGTCTGACTCCAAAGGCCTTTAATTTGCTAAACACCATGATAGGATTAAAGCCTCAGATTTTGTAGCTAGCTCCACCCCATTTCTTGGATTTCTGGCATAGGTCCTAGCAGGAGCCACACTCACCACACAATCTGTGAAGTTTTAGGGTCCATATTACTACTCAGCAGTACACCACAACCTCCTTGTCATGAACTCTATGTAAGTTTTTTGTACCAGGGCCTCTTAAAAGAGCCATAAGTTTTTTGCTACTAAGGCTGAGCCAAGAAGCCTTTCCTTACATTTAAATTAATATTATTTATTTATTTAATGTTTTTTTATGTATACCACCACTTGCTCTCTCTTCCCTCGTCCCAGTTCCTCCAAGTCATCCCTCAGCCTTCCCCCACCCCAACCCCATCCTTTCCCAAAGGAAGGCAAGCAGTCAAGTCGGTCAGTTCAGTCTGGTATTTCCAGTTGAGGTGGGTTAGAGTCAATCATCTCAGTATTAAGGCTGAGTTAGGTGTTCCTCTGTAGGGAATGGGCTCCCATATCTCAGTTCATGCACAGGAACTTAGTCTGATCCTACTCCAAGAGGCTCCACAAACTGCTCATGCCATTCAATAGTCATTTACCTTTGGAGGGTAGTTCCTTTCCATGAAAGTTCCTCAGTGGCTGTTTCTGATTTAGTGAGCTCCCAATAGCTCCAGCCAGTTGTCTATGTGAATCTCAAAGGCTTTTTCAATTGCTTTTTAAAAACATCATAGGATGTCATTTTATACAGTATCTTTGACCTATCCACATACACTACTGAAGAGAATACATAAACAGAGTACAAATTCATAGATATCCACTTGCATTTGTCTTTTGAGAAAGGACTAAATTTACATAAAATAGTGAATGGAAGTTCATGATACTCACTAAAAATTTGTATATTATACAAATTATAATTTCATTGAAATTTGTTATAATTTTACTATTGAAATCTAGGAAATCTCGTTAGTATATAAATAATTCAATAAGATAAAAATTACTGTGGGTGTCTCTGTTATCACTACATCAAGCAGAGTAACAATTCACATGAGAGCAGAAGGAAATCCAGTTAAACATAACTCAGTACCTTGTTTTGAATCAAAATTTAGATTGACAGTGAGTGGTATTTTTTATGCATATTTCAGTATAGTACAATTTTGGAAAATAACACTCCTGTTCACAAATTGGCACAATGACATTAAATCTTTTCAACGTAGATATCCCTACTTCTGTGAATATAGGTTGTATAGATAGGCTACCTGTGTTTTCTTAAAGGCTTGGGGAAGAAGCTGGTGTGGTCTTGATCATAAAGATGGCAAAGAAATCATTCAGGCATTAGCCATTGCAAGTATTGACTCTGAGATCTTGAATAAGTCTCTGGCCATACAGATAGGTAAAAGGTCACCTAGGCTACTAAGTATATTGAGTTCTGCTTTTGTGAGCCTAGTATTGTCAGGTTCTATGGACAGTGAAAAGATCAATGAGACCATTAGGTGCCCCTGTCTCAGCCTTGTGGGTCAGAAAAGAGTATATAATATTTTCCTTTAAAAGACAACCTTACCAAAAGCAGTCTACAGATTCAATGCAATCCCCATCAAATCCCAACACAACTTTCACACACCTTGAAAAAACAATACTTAAATTCATGTGGAAAAACAAAGAACTCAGGATTGTCAAAACATCCTGTTCAATAACAGAATATCAAGAAACCATACTATCCCTGACTTCAAGCTATACTATAGAACCACAGTAATAAAAAACACCTTGATACTGGCATAAAAACAGACATGTAGATCTTGAATTGTAGAACCCAAAATTAATGCACACACTATGAACACCATCTTTCCAACAGATGCACCAAAAATATACAATGTAAAAAAAGGTAGTATCTTTAACCAATGGTGCTAGTGTAACTGGATGATGGTAAGTAGAGGGATGCTACTTCATCTATATTTATCACCTTGCATAAAATTGAAGCCCAAGGGGATCAAAACCTCAACATAATCCCAGTTATACTGAACTGGATAGAAAAAAGTGAGAAAAACCCATTAATGAATTGGCAAAGGAAACCACTTCCTAAAGATAACACAGCTAGCTACTTTGGAAATTAGTATGGTGGTTCCTCAGAAAACTGGGACTCAATCTGCCTAGTGAACAAGTAACACCACTACTAGGCATATCCCAAAAATGCACATTCTTACCCTGAGGATATTAGCTCAACTATGTTCATGGAAGCATTAGTTATAACAGCCCACACATGGAAACAACCTAGATGCCCTTAAAATCAAGAGTAGATTATAAAATTGTGGTACATTTACAAAAAGGAGTGCTACTTACTGGTAAAAAATATGACAACCTGAAATTTGCAGGCAAATGGCTGGATCTTGAGATATCATCCTAAGTGTGTTAATACAGACCCAGAAAGACAGACATGGTATGTACTCACTTATAATTAGATTTTAGACATAAAACAAAGGGTAATCAGGCTACATTCCACAATTTCCAGAGCAGCTAGGTAACAGGAAGAACTTTAGATCTCCAAGGATCCCCATGGGAAGAGGAAAGCGAGAAGATTTCCTGAGTAAATTGGGTGAGGGAACAAGGTGAGGTGGAAAGAGACCTGGGAGAATGGGATGGGTAAGAAAGTAACAGAGAGGCAGAACAAAATTTCTTGATAGAGAAACCCTCGGTGAACTTAGAAAAAAGCCTGGCACTAGGAAAAATGCCCAAGAATTCACAAGATTACCCTGTCTAGAGCTCCAAGCAATAGTAGAGAGAGTGCCTAATAGTCCTTATCCTATAACCAAACGAATGACGACCCTAATTTTAGTTATAGAACCTCCATGTTACAACTGATGAAGGCAGAAGCAGAGATACTTAGATAAGCGCTGGGTTGAGCTCCTATTCCAAAGAAAGATAGGGAAGAGAGAGTATATAAGCAAAGGTATCATGATCATGATGAGGAGACCCACAGAGATGGCTCACCCAAGCTCTTGGGAGTCATTGACTCTGAAATGACAGCTGAGGAGCCTTCATGAAAAGGAACTAAACCTTCTGAATGTAGATGACAGTCAAAGGGAATAGGAAGTTTGTGGAGTCTCTTCAGGTCTGGTGCATGCACTGGCTTCTTGGAGCCCATCCCCTATAGATGAACACCTTAATCAGTCTTGATATTGTGGGAAGGGACTCGGTCCTATGCTAACTGCTTATGTCAGTTCAAACTGGCTCACTTTAAGAATCCTTACCCTCCCTTGGGGAATGGATAGAAAATGGTGTGGGGTAGTCTGAGGAAGAATTGGGAGTAGGGGAGGGAGGGATAGCAATGGGAAAGAAAAACTTTTGAAAATTAAAAAACCCCAAACACCAAAACAACAATAATAATATTATCATTGTATATGAAAAAAAAATGTGCTGGATTATCTCATTTTATTTTCTATCAATCAAGTCATGTAATAATGTTCATATTGCATCATCACTTATATGTATAGCTTTAAAAAAATGAAATTTCCTATAAGACAAACTTGCCTATTTAACAATTCTGGTTTTCCTAGTGCTATCTGTGAGAGCAAGCCAATTTATGTGTAGTGGATTTATGATGTTACATTGTAAATAATAATCCCACCTAAGAGTTTAATAGAACATTCTGATTGGCCAAAGGCAGTCAGGAAGTGTGGGTGGGGCTGCCAGAGTAAGAAAACTCTGGGAACAGGAAGAATATAGCAGAAATGTCACAGAGACTCCAGAGTTACCAGACAAGCCAGAAGAAGCAGAGGACAACAATGCTGCTCTGAGAAAGGTACTGAGCTACATGGCTGAACAGGATAAGAATCATGGGTGATCCTAAGGGTAAAGAGTTAGCAAGTTATATGCCTGGGCCTTTGGCTGATAAGCCTAAATTTAATATAAGCATCTGTGTGTCTCTGTGGGTCTGTGGGTCTAAATCGTGAGATTAGGCACAGAAGTTCATGCCAGAAACCTCTGACTACATTTATGCTTCCTCTGAATTACATTTCTATCTTCCCTATAAACACTTCTATATACCCAAATCTATGTTCTTCAAATTTATCATCTCATTTGTTACTATTTGTTACCACATGCATGGAAGTACACACACGTGTACACACACACACACACACACACACACACAAACACACACACACACACACACACACACACACTATTTTCTGGGGAAGACTGCCTCTACTGCTCCACTTTATTCATCATCTACAGTTCTTTGTATAGTTTCATAGTCTTATAAGTTTCTTATTATGCAAATTGGCTTGAACATTGATGGTACACATCTACCTTACATGGACTTAAACAAACATGATTAAAACACGGGTGCGCTTTGTTTTTACTGGCATAATGTCCATGGACAGCTGATGTTAATGGTCACTAAGTAGCCGATTCTTACAAAAGATGTAAAATAATGCTAAAATTGTTAACAGTTTATTGTTTAGACATAGAAGAAATATATTTGAAATAAAAAACACAGTGCATAATGGGTCTACTCTCATCTACTAGTATTGCATTAATGTTTACAATAAATATTACTTAAACAGTGATCATATTACCCCAAAACAACATGACATAACAGGAAAATATTCTAAAGTATCTGGAATAGTTTTGACTTGGTATGATCTTATAGCATTATTCTTTAATTTGGTTAAAAAAGCTTTATTGCATAAGCCATTCCTAGTAGGAATCTTTTCTTACTAATTATATATAAGGTTTATATTAATGTCTCTATAACATTTTACCATAAATAGTTGATTTTCCAATAAATCATGTATGTCTATTAAGTTTATATATAGATACACTTTCTAAATTTATAGCAAATATATGCTTACTAAAAGGGGATTTTCTTGTATTTACTAAGCTTTGAAAATTGAGGGCTTTAAAGTGTGCAAAATCATTGTCTTTTTATGAAGTATGAATACTAAGAGATATAATTACTTTGAGACACCATAAAAAATTTATAAGATTGTCCATTATATTAATTTTCTGTTGGATTCTAATATTAGAGCATCTGGTAAATAATTTTTGACATTCTTAACATTTGTAAATTTAGTCATAAGAATTGATTCTATGGTGAGCCTGAAGATTTGGGTTACAAGTAAAGAACTTGGCACATTCTTTACTTCTGATAGATATATCAAGAGATGGATACTGCTGTAGGCTTTAAAATTTGAGTCATGGGTAAAGAACTTCCCACATTCTTTCCATCTATAACATCTGTCACTAGCGTGAATGCTGTGATGAGCATGAAGATGTGAGACCTAGTTAAAGCACTTTCCACATTCTTTATGTTTGTAAACCTTCCTTTTGTTTGGATTCTATGGTGAGCATAAAGAGTTGGGTTATGCGTAAAAGATTTGCCACATTCTTTACATTTCTGAGGTTACTGACTAGTATGGATTCTGTGATGGACATAAAGATGTGAGACCTGGGTAAAGGACTTGCCACATTCTTTACATTTGTAAGGGTTGTCACCAGTATGGATTCTGTGATGAGCTTGAAGAGTTGAGTTTTGGGTAAAGGACTTGCCACATTCTTTACATTTGTAAGGTTTATCACCAGTATGGATCCTGTGATGCCTTTGAAGATTTGAGTTTAGGGTAAAGGACTTGCCACATTCTTTACATTTGTAAGGATTGTCACCAGTATGGATTCTGTGATGAGCTTGAAGAGTTGAGTTTCGGGAAAAGGACTTGCCACATTCTTTATATTTGTAAGGTTTGTCACCAGTATGGATTCTGTGATGAGCGTGAAGAGTTGAGTTTAGAGTAAAGGACTTGCCACATTCTTTACATTTGTAAGGTTTGTAACCAGTAGGATTCTGTGATGAGCTTGAAGAGTTGAGTTTAGAGTAAAGGACTTGCCACATTCTTTACATTTGTAAGGTTTGTCACCAGTATGGATTCTGTGATGAGCTTGAAGAGTTGAGTTCTTGGTAAAGGACTTGCCACATTCTGTACATTTGTAAGGTTTGTCACCAGTATGGATTCTGTGATGAGCTTGAAGAGCTGAGTTTAGGGTAAAGGACTTGCCACATTCTTTACATTTGTAAGGTTTGTCACCAGTATGGATTCTTTGATGCTTTTGAAGCGATGAGTTTTGGGTAAATGACTTGCCACATTCTTTACATTTGTAAGGTTTTTTACCAGTATGAATTCTGTGATGAGCTTGAAGAGTTGAGTTTCAGGAAAAGGACTTGCCACATTCTTTACATTTGTAAGGTTTGTCACCAGTATGGATTCTGTGATGAGCTTGAAGAGTTGAGTTTTGGGTAAAAGACTTGCCACATTCTTTACATTTGTAAGGTTTGTCACCAGAATGGATTCTGGGATGAGCTTGAAGAGCTGAGTTTAGGGTAAAGGACTTGCCACATTCTTTACATTTGTAAGGTTTGTCACCAGTATGGATTCTGTGATGAGCTTGAAGAGTTGAGTTTTGGGTAAATGACTTGCCACATTCTTTACATTTGTAAGGTTTGTCACCAGTATGGATTCTGTGATGAGCTTGAAGAGTTGAGTTTTGGGAAAAGGACTTGCCACATTCTTTACATTTGTAAGGTTTGTCACCAGTATGGATTCTGTGATGAGCTTGAAGAGTTGAGTTTAAGGTAAAGGACATGCCACATTCTTCACATTTGTATGGTTTTTCACCAGTATGGATTCTATGGTGAACTTTAAGACTTGAGTTCTGGGAAAAGGACTTGCCACATTCTTTACATTTGTAAGATTTGTTACCAGTATTAATTCTATGGTGAGTTTGAAGAGTTAAATTATCATTAAGGAAGTTTCTATATTCTTCACCTCTATAAGGTTTGTCACCAGCATGGATCCTGTGATGGACATGAAGTTGTGAGACCTTGCTAAATAACTTTTTGCATTCTTCACATTTGTAACATTTTTTATCATTATGAGTTCTGCAGTGGCCTCGGAGAGCTGAATGATGACCAAAAATTTGGCTATATTCTTTACATTTGTTACGTGTTTTTCCTTTATGGGTTCTCTGGTGTCTCCTAAAGTTTGAGTAGTTCTGAAGACATATGCCACACTCTTCACGTGTATATAGCTTACTTACAATATTAGTTATTTTATTTAAAATCTCATTTGAGGTGTTTCTGAAATACATTTTATATTTGTTGGCATTCATCCAAGGATGGATTTGATGGTATCGCCTACGAATTAAATTTCTGAACTCACCTCTGTTGCATTTGTATGCCTTCTTTCTGGTTTCAGGACTCTTCTGCTTAGTATAACATAAATATTCATTGAAGTACTTTGCAGATTCTTTATAGTTTAATTTTTTCTCAACAATATCTAATTTTTCATGTTTTAAGTGTTGTGTAGAGTTTATGTAGCATTTTTTAAGTAAATTAAATTTGCATGGTTTCTTTCCAGGATGGAACAGTAGAAAACCTAGATTTAAGAAAGAAAAAGTTTTACTATAGGATTTACTATTTACTATATGGGCCACTTTCCCAAGTTCCTTGAATAATTTTTGAAATGAAATTGAACACATTCATAAGGAAGTATGTAAAGTAAGTTCATAACCCAATAGTAAATATGCTCTCATAAAATTATAAATTTTTAAAAGGGAAGCACTTCACCTGTTGAACCAAAGAAGAAATTAAATTAAAGAAATTTAATAGGAAATATATAATATTAATACAGAAAAGAGGACATGTATATGAAAAATCAATTAGTCTTTACTGTCCGCAGAGAACTGTACATTCCCAAATAATTGTTCACAAAAAATTTAAACTTCAGGAAAATTCCATACTAATTATTTTATCAAAAGAGAATTTATGCTGCGTTTTCCTCTTATTCAAATGGACTATTTCATACAATATATTCTCATTATGGTTTTTGATTTTCTATATCTCTGGATTCTCATCAATCTTCCAAACTGCATCCACCCCCATTGTGTCTCTGTTGTGAAATTATGTTGTTCCATTAAAAATAATTGTCCCTGCCTATGAGTTTAATTATAAACACTGATTAGCCAAACTCAAAGAAAAAATATAGGTGGGGCTACCAGGCTAAAATACTCTAAGAACAGGCAAACCGAAACAAAATGCCAAAAAAGCCAAAAAACCAAAAGACAACTATATTAATATTAAAAAAAAAAAAAAAGTACCAAGCAGCATGGCTAAACAAGATAAGAGTCATAGGTTAGTTTAAGGGTAAACAGTTAGCAAGTTATGTGTCTGAGCTTTAGGCCCATCAGCCTAAAACTATTATAAACGTCTATGTGTCTCCACAGGTCTGTGGGTCTGTGGGCCTAAACCTTGAGGCTAGGCCCAAAAGTCCAGGACAGAACCCTCATACTACAAATGTTGCCCAACATAAGGCAAAATATACCCACATAAAGCCATAAAAAACTTAAAAAATAGTCTAAAAATCCAAACAACTTCTAGGTTGCCTCTCTCAGGTGAGCCATAATACAAAAAAAACCCTATTAAGACATATAAACTTAGACTACAATAACAGACTTTTAAAATACAACTTAAAATATAAAATAATTTGTTCCTAATGTCTCACAAAACCCTCAGTATACACAAAAATTATAAATAATATATTTAAAGTTTTTGTTTATAAAATAAAAAAAAACCCAAAATCAAAAATAACTTCCTAATAACAATATTTTCTTCAGTAAGCGCAGGGGCAAACAGAAGCTTAACTTTTTAAAAAAAATTTCCTAATTCAGCCATAAGGACAAAACACATAAGTTTTTTAAAAAGTCATATTGTTTAATACTTAAATAAAGTTAATAAACAACACAGAACAAAACTTTACTTAATAATTATATAAACCTTAAAATTCCATAAAACACCTAAACTAAAAAATTAAATTCTATAAAATTAATCTAAAATCTAAATAAAGCAATCCATCCATCCTACCAACCTTTAAACCTTAGCCAAAAATCTTAACAAATTAAAAATATGTTCAAAAACAACAAAAAATGTAAAAATGTAAATAAAATCAGTCACTCTATTCAAAGAAAAATATAATCAAAACCCAAAAATTAATTAAAAAATAAATATACAACAAAAGCAATTTTTAAAATAATCTAAATAGTTTAAAAATATAATAAAAACTTAAAAAGTAAAGCCCTTAAAAATAAAATAAAAAATAAACTACATAGAAATTAAAAATACAAAACATGTCTAAATACTATATATTATTGTCTTATCATTAAACTTCTTAACTAAAAATACTTAATAAAAACTACCAAAAATAAATTATAAATACTATTAAATTAATTAAACCTATAGTATTTATAAATTAACTTTAAAACTAAAATTCATAAATATACTACTTTAAAACTTTTTTCTTATTATTTCCACAAAAAATAAAAAAGTATAAATTTATTCCTAAATAAAAAACACAAAATTTTATAAAGAAAACCTAAAAATCTCCAAAAAAAATAAAGAGCCCAAATTATATTGTTCCATTATGAATAGTTATACCTGCTTATTAGTTTAATAAAAAACACTGATCAGCCAAAGGTAGACAAAGAATGTAGGCAGGGCTACGAGATTAAAAAGACTCTAAGAACAGACAAAACAAAAAAAAAAATGTCAAAAAATCCAAAAAGCCAAAAGACAACTACACTACTCTAAAAAAAAAAAAATACTAAGCCATATTACTAACCAAAATAAAAGTCATAAGTTAGATTAAAGATACAGAACTAGCAAGTTATATGCCTGGGCCTTAGGCCAATCAGCCTAAAACTTTTATAAACATGTATGAAAGTAAGCAGATGTTCCTATAACAGTTTGAGATCTATAATGACCAAATATAATGTTGGGTTGTTTTATTGTTGAGCATCTATTGCTGAGCATTGATTGGGACTGCCCATAGAAGTATTGTTTTTCTCCCATTGGTTCTGTTTGTAACTAGTGTTCAAGAACTTTTGCTTCGGTGTTTACAAGACAAATTGTCTGTCACTTAATTTCTACAAATCTTTGTGTGGTTTAGGCCTAATGGAAATAAATGGACAAAGTTTCTCTCACTTATACTTTGAGAAACAATTTCAGGAGTATTCTTGTTATCCCAGAAGAATTCCTAATATTTAAATTTTAATCTACTAACATTATTCTGCTGTAGTAAGAAGTTTCTGGTCCTGCCTATCCATGAGATCTGGACCAGCAGTCCCAAATAATCTTATATTAATTACATGGTGTTTGGCCTATGCCTCAAGAATATTATCTTACTCTTAACAAACCCATGATAAGCTTCATTGCTTAATACCTTTTTTCAAAGAAGTATTCTCATCCTGCGTTCTCTTTGTCTCTGGCATCTGCTCTGCTCTTTCACTTCAGAGTTTTCTTAATCTGGTAGCCCAACTTGTACTTCCTAAAGGCCTTCTGGCCCTATCAGCATTTTATTAAACAAGTACAAGGGACAAATATCTGCAATTTACAAGGGCATAATCACACAACATTCTGCTACGCTAATATAGTATTAAATTCTTTTCTTTTGTATTATAGTTTCCCAACATATTGTTGCATGTCTCAGCTTTCGTCCAAGAAGTATTTTAAAGAGTTGGACAGTTGAAACAGAGACCCAGATGTAAGTTATGGTGCAGGCGAAAAAAGTTCAGGATTAGTTGTTATATCTATAGGAAACCCCTTCCCTGCAATGCTAAGAGTTTATTTAGTACAGAGTAATAAAATACGGTAAGGTTAAGGCTGATGAATGAAAAGGAATTAATGATTTCTGAATATAAATAAGTAATAACATTTTTGGAGAAATAATTCTTTATAATTTTTTCTGAACTATAAAGACAAAGAAAGAACTATTCAATCTTCAAAAATAAGTAGAGTTATAAAAATTTTATTTCCTAATCTAATGTGCTATTACACAACAATGAAAAGTAATATTGGCATGAGGTTACAAAAGCAGACATAAAATGAAATAAAGAGATAATCTATTACACACAGTCAAAATGCTATTTGAATGTTAGTTTTCATTTTTCGTATAATAAAATCAAGGTTTCACTAACATTTAAAAATGTGGCAATGAATCTACCTCCATCCTCTTTACAACATTTTAAGGGCGGTTTAAAAGTTCATTTTTCAGATAATTTTAAGTCAAGACGATCTTGGCAAACTATTACAGGTGTTAACTCTTTCTTTCTATGGGTCTCATGCATTTTCCATTGCTTCAATCCAGCTTACCTTTTCCTTTGCCTTCTGCCTCTGTTATGGTCATATTCAATAGCTCCTTGCTTTGTTCAAGAGCTTTGATTAACCCTGGTTTTGACAATGAAAGACCTGTGTATTAGGAGAGACATATGACCATATTTGGAGAAAATAGCAAAAGTAAATTAATAACTCATATACCATGGAAATGATGGAATAAAAGTTTAAGTACTCAAATTTCCTAGTTACCCTCTTCGATTTTAAATTATTCAAAAACCCTTGTTAACAGTGTACTTGAGTTTCTTTTAAAATTACTACTGAATCGAAAATCAGGCATGTTAGAAAACATTATATAGATTAAAATATAATGTATGAAGTGTCTGAAAAATAAAATACAGTTTAAAAGATTTTAGGATGTTTTTCAGTGCCAGAAAAGGTGAGTATAATGTCTAGATAAAGTTACATCAAATTTTGAGCTTCACACGATGAACTTACAGGTTTTTTAAAAATTAAATTAGCAAGTGTGAATCAGGCAGGGATTTGAGATACATTTGTAAAACATACTTGAGAGGAACAACTATAACAAACAAAATCATAAAAGAAAAGTGGTCTAACCTAGAGAAACCAGGTTGCTGTAGTTTTCCAACATGACATCTTTGTACAAAGCCCTTTGTGCAGAGTCCAAACATTCCCATTCTTCCTGGGAGAAGTCTATGGCCACATCTTCAAATGTCAATACACCCTGTCATAGAAACCCTCAGTTTTATAATGTGCCCAAGTACAAAGTTGTTTTTAAGAAAAAGAACATTTTAAGGCAAAATTCTTAAGGAAACATGAGTAATGTGTATAACTTATTTTAAAAGACATACTTTAAGATGATATCTATAATAAGAAAACTCTATCCTGAAAATACAGAAATGCAAATGATATTGTTGGGGCAATACAATTTGTTCAGTCATAGGTGTTTGGGTCACAAGCTCTCATGGGTGGTCATGTTTTCATATGTGATCACTTAAAAAATTAGGAGAGGAAGTATATGCCTTTTTGTATGGTCAGAGAAGCAAGCAGTGGAGAAAGAAGGAAGGCTTGTGGTTGGTTCTCATTGCTTTTGGGCAAAATGGCAGGACAATGGCAGCTGTATCAGAAGTGACATCTAAATTGTTTGATATTTGTAAATGTGTTAGTCCATTGCACCCCTTAATAAATTCTTGACCAGACTTCTGTGGGTTCTCATTTCACATGGTGAAACCATCATAGGTGGTAGCTTCACAGGCTGCTATGGTACTTATGAATGAAAGGCAAAGTATTGCCATGTGTAGTTCTGGGCAAACTCAGTGTGATTTACCAATCAAAGCTCTTCATTCCAATATGCAAATTGGTACTTCTGAAACAGTAGGCTTGAGTGATACAAGCTGTGGCAATATAACCATAATTGGATAAGTTGCGCAAATAAGGTTGTGAAGTATGTGACAAAATTGACATATTGAAGAATAAATGGAGATTTATCTAGCACATGGATGCAAGATATCTGTAGAAGAAACCAGGGAAGGAGTCACTCCTATGCCCTCCCAATCACACCACAGGTGCAGTGAGTTGGAGAGATAGGTTCCTAAGATCAGATTAAGAACTGAGTACACCAAGGGCAAACAAATCACAGACAAGTACACACAGTATATTGATAAGGCATCCATTGCAATGTACATCTGAAACTGGGATCCATCTAACTTTAGACTTTTATAGTGCATGCATATCCTACCTACATTATAAATACATAGACTGCTCCAACTACAATTTCAAACTCTCTACCTGGCCATCTCTATTTCTATACTCTAGTATTAAACAAGGACACACATTCTTCACACTAGCATATTCCCCCTTGTTTATCTCCCCTAATTCCAATAAGTTATCTTCAATTTCTGAGACCTACATGCAAAGATGTCCTATTTTCTGCTGCAAATTTGATTTGTATTTATCACACTCAGAAATTACAAAAGGCCACATTCCCAGATCTAATTTCAAAAATGCAAATATAATGAATGATAATTTATCCATATTGCTACAAAAGCACATAAACATTCGTTAGGGAGGAGTAAAATAAAGACGTTTAACAGCATTTTGGGAATCTAATGAGACAACGATGCATTTTTCTTTGTTTATGTAGTAAGTTATATTGATTGATTATTCAGTTTTGAAGAATCTCTGAAACTCTGCGATAAATCTACTTGATCATGGTGGATTTTTTTCTGTGTTCTAGGATTTGTTTCTCAGGAATTATGTTAAGTACTTTTGTATTTTTTGTTGGTGTTGTCTATGTTCATAGGGAAAATTATTCTGTAAAACTCTTCCTTTTGAATCTTGGTGTGATTTGGGAATCAAGGCAAATATGGTCTCATGGAATGAAATTGGCATTGTTCCTTCTGTTTCTATTTGTGGAATAGTTTGAGTATTGTTTGTATTCTCTTTTCTTTGAAAGTCTTTTAGAACACTCCCTAAAGCCCTGGGATTTGTATGGTTGACAGATTTTTAATATATTTCCTTAGGTAGTATATGTTCATTTAATTTATTTATCTAATCTCGAGTTAACTTTGGAAAGAGAATCATATTGAATAAAATTATACATTTTTAGATTTTCTAATTTTGTGAGTATGGGTTTTTAAATATGACTTAATGACTTTTGAAATTCTACTTATATTTATTTTCTCACATTTCCTTTATTATTTTGTAAATTTGTATATTGTCTATGTGTTTTAGTTAGTTTGGATAAGATATTTCTGTCTTAATTTTCTCAACTACATCTTGAAAAATAATCAGACATTACTTCATGATAAAATACTTGGAGATAATATATATGTATATATATATATACACACATACATATAAACACACACACACACAGACACATATACACACACACACACGCGTGCACACACACACACACACACACACACACACACACACACACACACACACAAGATATATACCTAAATGTAACAATAAGGTTTCTGTCCTGGACTAGCCCCACAGTTTGATCTGCCTGCCACCGCTTATCAGTACCAGCAAGTCCAAAGTCCCAATGAAACACCCAGATGCTTTTAGTAACTTCAAGCTGTTCATCCTATGTATTAGGCACATTGCTAGCTATCTTCTTCATCTTAACCCAACCCATTCTCATTAATCTGTCTTGCCATGTGTCCAGTGGCTCACTTGTGTTCCTTACATGTTGCTTCTTAGGGCATCTGGCTTGATCTGTCTCTCACTTTGCCCTCCTCCTACCTATGCTCTAATCTCCTGCCTAATTTTTCTATGGAGCCTGCCATAGCCAAAACAGTCCTTTATTTAAAGAATGATATTCACAGCATAGAGAAAGGCTACAACACCCAAACACAATAAAGGCAAATTAAAACAATCCTTGAGCCAATATCAAATTAAGTGAAGAAAAACTTAAGTTCTACAAAAATTAGGAAGAAGACATGGCTGTCCTCATCTCTATTTCTCTATACCTGTGCAATTTAGTACTTGACGTTCTAACTAGAGCAATAGACATCTGAAGGAGATCAAGGGAACACAAACTGAAAAAGAAGCAGACAAATTAACACTATTTACAGAACATATGATAGTACGAATAAGTGACCACAAGAATTCTACCAGGGAAATGTGTTATTTACAGCAATGTGGCTGAGTAAAAATTCAATATAAAAACATGTATCTCTTTATAAACTAATAATAAATGAGTTGAGAGAGTAATTAGGATAAAACAGCCTACACAATCACCACAAACAATCTAAAAATATAAAATAGTTTGGGTTAACCCTAACTAAGAAAGTGAAAGGCTTCTATGACAAAACCTTTAAGCTTCTTAAGAAACAAATTAAAGTATATATTAAGAGATAAAAGATCACACATATTCATGGATTAATGGAATTAATATAGTAAAAATTCTAGTCCTAACAAAAGAACTCTATATATTCATCTTGATCCCCATGAAAATTCCAACCCAATTCTTTCTGGATCTTGAAATTAAATACTCAGTATTATACAGAAATTTGAAAACTCCAAAATATCTATAAAACAATCCCAAATAATAAAAAACTTTTAAAAATATAATGATTTTTAAATTTCATGGTATACTACAGAGGTATAGAAATCAATACCACATGGTTTCAGCATAAAACAGACATGTTGATTAATGCTGTCAAATCTAGGTTCATAAACTGGTACACATATAGATATATAAGTTTTGATAAAGAAGCCAATACTGCATCATGAAAAGAAGAATGTATTTTCAACAAGTAATGCTGGTCTAACTGGATGTTGGCATGTAGAAGAATGCAAATGGTCTCACATTTATCATATGGCACAAACTGAAGCCTGTGTGGAACAATAATTACAACATTTAACCAGACACAATGAACCTGTTAAGAGGGAAATTATGGAAGGGCCTTGGACACATTGCCATCAGAGACCATTTTATGCACAGAATACTGATAGCGTAGTAACTTGGATATAAAAATAATAAATGTGATGTCATACCACTAAAAAGCTTTTGTAAGGAAAAGGACACTGGCAGGAGGGATGAAAAGCAACCTACAGAATCAGAGAAGCTTTTCAGCAATTTTACATCTGATGGAGTGCTAATATGCAAATTATGTAAAAGCTGAAGTCATTAGATGTATAAAACCAAACAATACAATTAAAAATGGGTTTCAGACCTAAACAGAGAATTTGTATTAGAATTTTAAATAGCTCTGAAATACTGAATATCTGAATTTACCCGCCACAGACACACACATAAGGTTCAAGAAATATTGGATAATTGAGACTAAAATAAAGTAATAGCCAGAACATCAGTAAGTTTTCTATGATGTTGTTTCTCCAAGTAATGTCAGAAACAACACCCACAAATCTCATTATTATGCCCGTCTAGACAGAGGTTAAGGACAAAACCAATAGACATGTGAAAGTGGATGGAGACTTGTCAGAAACCCTCATTCTCAATGAACTGTAAACAACTAAAACTGCTGTAGCAATAATGTTCTCTTGTCAAAAGCACAGCAATTAATTATCGAGTGGCAAACGATCAGACCTAAAAAATAAACATACAATTAACAGTGTACAGACTAAATAGATTGTACATACTAATGTGTGTATATATTTTTACACACATATGTATAAAACAATAATTAATCCTAAATAGAGGCTTTGATTTGGGAGAAGGCAAGAATATGCACATGAGAGCTTTATTTTTATTTGAATTACAGGATTAAAATTTTTAGAAGATAGAATCTAAAGGCATATGCTTAAGCTGTGGAAAATGAAGGCGGTAAAAAGAAGGAAAATTAGAAATAAAATTGAAAAATAGATGTGAAAAAAAGAAACACTGAAAATAATTACGACATGCTTCTAAAACTTCAATTTCCATTAATTTCTCAATACTGTATTTACACAATATGCAATATAATTAAAGTATAAAAGCCATCATATTAATGAACAGAATTTGACATGTGTATTATTAAGCTAACCACAAATAGAAAAAGCTTTAGAAAAACATAATCAAATATTATTCCCACATTTTACATCTTTGTTTATCAATAATAATAAGAATATTAACACTGAACAAAGCACAAAAGTTTCAATTGTCACAAAAATGTAACAGAAATATTGGCAGATTAATTTTCTGCTATAAACATCTAATGATAAAAACTGATACTGTTATTCCACAGATTAATTTATACATTAGAAAGGCATTGGCTGATATGAGCAATTTCATGAAGCTTCTGTTATTTGGAAACGAAAATCCAACAAAGAGATAAAAGGTTAATAAAATGTTATTATATATATGAAATATTAGAATACACAAGCTAACAAGTTTTAAAATAACAGCAAATGATCATTCTCTATGATCGCTCACTCCATCACCCAGATATTCAATAATGTCTCAGGCTCACCATCTTTTAATCAATGTAGTTGATATTTCATTAAATGGATTCAAAGAGAGATATGACCTGATGATGTCAATTGTTTAAGGAAGATGTGTTGACCCAATCCACTATCCTTTAGAAATAAAAGTCCTTTAAAACAAGACTCAAGGCATTTAAGGATGTGCATAATATATTTTTAGCCAATATTATTGCACTGATAAAATATTCAAACTATTTTCACCCAAATCAGGAAAATTGGATGGTTTTCCACATCCTATATGTATTTTTAGTATAGTGTTGTAGACTTAATCAGAACAAAAACTAACAAACAAAAAAACAAATAGAAATGATGATTAAAAGCCATAATCAGGAAATGAAGCATTCAATGTGTCCTGAATTGAGGAAATTGTGATATTTTCTGAGACCAAATACTGCACCAGAAAAATCGCTAAACCTTGAATACATACACACACACACACACACACACACACACACACACACACACACAGAGAGAGAGAGAGAGAGAGAGAGAGAGAGAGAGAGAGAGAGAGAGAGAGAGAGAGATGGAGAGAGAGAGATCCAAAGGCCAAATTAGATATCAACATTAAAATCAGTATCATTTGTACATATCAAAAATATAAATGAAGAAAGCTAAAGAAGATAGTCTGTAGTATTAATTCTCCTATACTGACTTTATGGTGATGCCTCATTTAGAATTTGTCTATGAACCACACTGACTTGGAACCTTCTCCAGCTGCAGAGCATATTCTATTTTTCATTTGGTACAGAGCTCTTCTTATTAAGGAATTTAACAATTTCATTACTTATATGGGATTTTTAAGAAATATTCAAAGTGAATTATTGTGATAAATAAGAGATTTCTTATATTACTCTTAATTGCAGAACTTGTCAAATACCAGATCAAATTTTTAAATTTTGTGTCAGGTATACATCAAACTCGTAAGTTTAATTCTATACTGCATGCAAAACATATGAAAGAATTACATGCATGTCACCTTTGAGGTCTCATACATTCTCTCTAGATTAAACCTATGTTTCAAATTTAATGAGAACATTTCATAAGAGAATCATCTAATTCTAAAACTATGACATTAATTGAGGTTGTGGAGAGTAGGGAAAATATATAAATAAAATATTGTATGATGAATAAGAAATATACTCCTTACACCTTAATATTTACAACCCAAGATGTAGATATAGCTAAAATATATGTTATGGTCAAATCAGGTACATTATATAAATAACCTGTGAGGCCAGGCCTTGAATTCAAATGTAATACCCATGAAAGTAAAGAAATATAATATAAAATAGAATATTCATGGTAAAAGAAGTTGAAAAATTTTTTTTCTATGTGTCAACAAGAACAAATTTAATGTATTTGCTATAAAAGAGTATGTAATTGAGAGTTTTGGACATTTTAACATGGAAAATTAGGTCATAATTACTTGTTTATTTCTTTACACATGCATTTAATTAAAAAAAACTACTCAATGTAATTGTTTGAAAATTCATTCATTTATAATATTGTACCAGCCAAAATACAGATACCCAAGAAAAAATACCCAAGATCAGATTTTCTTACTGACTTAGATTCTTGAATACAGAATAACAAAAGAATGGGTAAGTAATTTTTTTTACTACAAAAATTTATACATATAACTGGTATGTGAACTTTCAAGACTAATAACAGGCAACAACATTTGTCTATAATCAAAATCAGTGAAATTTATTGCAAAATACTTTTAGGGAAATTCATCTAATATTACAGAGAACATACATGGTTCAAAAGTAAAAATGAGCTACCACTTTAGTATCCTTTTTTCAAATGTTTTGTTTTAACTATCTTGGTTCTATTTTATAGCAAATATTTAGCATATGTACACATTTTAATTGTGAATACTTTTTAACTTTTCTAGACGTAATAAAGTACATAGTATAGACTAAGGATGAGCATCAACATCAATGGGCCATAAACCCCTTGCAATCGCATCCTGACTACAATGTATTTTAGTATAATGATGGCCCAAAGCTTGTGGAAATAGTAAATCAGACCTTAATTTTATTTAAGTTCTACTACATGAGATGGAACCCATTACTGACTCTACTTAGTGACAAAGTTCCCGAAAGTAGAGAGTTCAGAGAGCTTGGGTAAAAGGGAACACTACTTTCTACGGGAAAAAAAAAAAAAAAAAAAAAAACCTCATAAATTAAATTTTACTATACTGGCTACAATCATAGATTAAAGCGTTGGTCAGGCATCATTAGAAGATATTCGTCCTGTTGCAGGTGGAAAGAACAAATAGACTCATGGCCAGACAATGTGCAGAAAGTGAGAGACCTGGGAAACCTCAAGTCTAGATGAGATGTCTCCATCATATTCCTTCATTTAGGGATTTGAGAACACCATGAATGAGATGGAAGATAGAGGGTAGAAGCAAAAGGGGATGGAGGACACCAGCACACACAAACACAGCCATCTAAATAACCAGTATATAGCACCTATGAAATAGCAGATCCTGAGGCGACACAAACAGGGTACACACAGTTCTGCACCAGATGCTGTCCTAGATAAAAAAGTGGACACATGCCCACATCCTTGACTCTGAGTCTTCACTTGATAACCACTTGCAAATGAAAACTTAGCCTTTTGTGAGGAATTGTCATTGAGAATAGAAACTAACCTTAATGGTAGGTTGAATTGGCACCTCAATGAACTTGACCGTGTCTTTGAAGTTTTAAGTCTCACCATATCCTGTTTGAAAAACTATACCTTTTTCTTATATTATATGTATTTTGTAATAATTAATTAATAATTAATTATTTTCTCTCTTTTTAATCCTATAGGTCATATATATATATATATATGTACGTATGCATGTATGTGTGTGTATATATGTATATGTGTGTATATATATGTGTATATATATGCATTCAGGTTATACATTTTAAGGAATTGGTAAGTTTGCAACTAGTTGATCTTGCATCTATTATGATACTTGTGACTTTTATTGCTCCCTTAGCCTGCTTATTTTTGCTGTCCTGTTCTAATGGCTTCACTTTTGTTCTATGCGATCATATCCCATTATACTTTTTCTTATTATTCTTCCTTAGATATCAGTTTGTTTTCTAATGAGAGATGGATGGGATTGGATCTGAATGAGAAGAGTGGTTGGTAGGAATTTGCATGAGCAGAGCAGGAGGAATCCATAATCAGGACATATTATGTGAGGAAAGCATCTCTTTCCAATAATAGTAAAAATAAATATAAACCTATACATACACACCTATTTTTCTGAATTATCCACATAAAAACAACAGTTTTTGTTCAGAGATGAGTGGAGTCATCCTTTGTCTCAAACTCAAGGAAACAAAACCAAATAATTAGGACCCGTTCATTTTCTGCATAAGGTGACCTAATATATGCACATGACTCAGCAATGCTTTGAAATAATTATGGCTGATAATATGAATCCAATAGAACCTAGAGATTTCTAACCTATTCTGGCTCTACAATAAAATACTTTAAACAAAACTTGTAATACAAAAAAAATAATATTCTTTCTAGTGGTAGATGTTTTCACAGAGCACCCAAACAGGTGAATGAAATCAGCATTAGGATGAACTGATGTCGCTTCTGCATAAAAAGGCTAATAATCATTTCTGTGATATTAGCTTTCCAACAAAAAACCCTCAAATGGAAACATCATAATTTTATGCTAAGTAAATATATCTGTCCCATTCTAAATTGTCAAGTATCTGTCTATGTAGTTTATGTTTCTAGTAGAGTATGCCACCTCGATTCTACTTTTTATAACTACGTGAGTCATGCTAGGCAGAGAATGCCACATGACTGAGTGTGTGTTTTCATAAGGCAGGGAACCAACAGATCAGAGCTCTCAGATTAAATCCAAGCAGCACTTTTGCATTTATCTCTTTACATGAGGACACAAACCCATCCCTCTAGGTACTGGGCACTAGTCAGTTTACAAATTCATCTGTCATGATGGATATTTTAGTGACGAACATTATTAGTTTTTTTGAAAATATATCTTGTGATAAAAATGAGTTCAGAGGACAGAATGAAGAAAAGCCCTCACTGTGTAAGCATGTATTGAAAGACTCAATAATAAGCCTCATTAGAAGGAAAGATGAGAAAATATCACTCTCAGTAAAGTATTCGGCAAGACTATGAGAAGCAGAAAAATAGGACAGAAGAGAGAAAGGAAAGTGTACAAAGAAAACATGTGACCTTTGGAGAAGAAACTTATCAAAGGTGCTGAGCAGAGACATACTTACCACAGAACCAAACATCTCTTCCTGAAGCTTTTCTATGAGCTTCTCTCTTGGGGGAAAAACAACTTGCTTTAATAGCTCCCAGTGTCTCTCTTGAGGATTTGTATTAAAAGCTTCAGCAAATACCATTCACCTGCTACAAACCAACTGACAATCTACAGAGCCTCAGAAAGCAGAAAACAGCCAAAAGCATGTTTCGTCTTATCTTCCTTCTTCCTTGGAGCTCTTTACCTTTTCTTTGTTTCTGTCTGTATGTCTGGCTGACAGCTGTCTGGCTTCTGGCCCCTGGTGTCTCCCTCAGTTCTCTACTCTCATTTTTCTCCTCTTGTTTCTCTTGAGCCTAGAGTTTCCCTCTCTCCACCAGCTCATGTATCTTTTCTCCTGCCTCGCAACTGGCCAATCAGCTTTTTATTATACCAATCAGGTGCCTTAGGTAGTCAAGGTGAAGCAAACACAGCACATCTTTACATAGTTAAACACACATCCTTACATTGATAATCTAATGCAGCATAAAGAAATGTAGCACATCTTTACACAGTGAAAGTAATATTCTGCAACACAAACAAATGTAACACCTCTGTGCTTAGTTAAAAAAAATATTCCACAACACAGAATGTTGTTAGGAGTCATTTTATTACTAATAACTTTTTGTTGTTGTTTATTTACTTATTTTAGAAAAATAGTATTGGGTTTTACTCTGTATCCCCGAGTGTCCACCATATTCCAGGGCAGGTCAGACCCCATGTCTAAGAGTTGCCCAACATCAACATCAAACAGACTCGGGGTGTGTGTGAGGGTGGGGGGTGGGTGTGGGGTGTGTGTGTGTGCTTGCCTGTGTGTGTGCATGTGTGTGTGTGTGTGTACACATGCATGAGTTTATCTTTTGTTTTGTATTTTCTTATCTTATGTCTCTTTTTTGTGGCTTTTCATTTTTAAATCTTTATTGTTTTTCCCAGTTTATTTTTCATGAGAGTGAACATCAATTGGGTGGTGAGTGAAGGAAAGAGGATCAGAGAAGAGCTGAGGGAGGAAAGAATTTATGAAAATATGTAAATATGTCTACAAAACATTTTTAAGTAAAAAATTTAAAACTAATCTTAGAGGTTATTTAGCTCCATTGTTAGGCTTATTTCTATGCCTTTGAAAAGCTGCTATTAGTGGGTTAATTTCCTAATTTATTTCTCCACGTGCTCATAGGCATATGGGAAGATGAATAATTTTGTAAAATTTAATTTTCTGTTCTTAAGTGTTACTTAAAGCGCTAATCACCTCCAAGGGTTTCTGTGGTGTCTTGGCACTTGTACTTATATCATCACGTTATTTTGAAAAAAAACAGTCTGATATATTCTTTGACGTTTATTGCTTCCTTGCTTTGTCATTTCCAATTTTCTCAAGTTAACTCTTAAGACTCTTTATTAAACAAGGCTGAAGAGACTTTGTATATTTTTCTTGTTAAAATTTTATAGGTAAAGTTTGGAGAGATGGCTCAGCGCTTAGCCCTTGTTGCTTTCAGAGGACCAGGGTTCAGTTCCAGTACCCACATGAGTCCACACAAGCAGGGGACCCAGCATGCTCTTCTGAACTCCAGAGGCACCAGGTACACACATGGGTGCACACACATGAATTCTGGTACAACACTCCTAAAATAATAAATCTTAAAAATTACAATTTTAAAGGTAATGGATCTTTTTCTCTGCTCTACACTGGTGTCTTACGTGTGACATACACATCCTTTGTCCTGTGAGCTCTGTTCCATGTATGCCTGGTTCCTTTAGGAGTTTTATCATGAATTCTTGCTGAGCTTTGTGAGATGACAGTTTTTGTTTCTATTAAGAATTATATTCCATGGGATTTTTCTTCTCTTTGAGTTCATTGTTGTTCTTCTTGGTTGGATTTCTGAAAATTCAGTTTTGTCTTCCTTCTTTGAATTAATCCTTTGCTGTGTTGGGACATGCTTGGTTACTTTCTGTCTCTCCTGTATTTGTGTATCAATCAAATGAAATGTATCATTTCCTGTCTTCTCATGGATAATTTCTCTAATGATTCTGTTTATGGCTTGCCTTTGTTTATTATCTGCAGTGCTACTTGTCTAAAGTGAATTGTGTTAATTTGTGATTATCTTGAAATACATTTTTCGAACAATTTATAAGGAAGTTTCCCGAGTGCAGCAATGTGGTTGACAGTTGTTTTATTTCAGACCTTTAAATATATATCCCATGTACCCTTGGTTTTAGGATTGATATTATTCTGGGGATTGGTACTTTTAAGTGTCATTGTTCCTTAAGCGATTTCAGTATTAATTAGCTTTTGTTTTTTTTTTGGTTTTTTTTTATGTTTGCCATTTTATATGGAAGGACTAGAAATGGCCCTGCCATTGTTCCTAACACAGAAGGCTGAGAGAAGAGAGCAACGCTGAGAAATGTCTGGTTCTCTAGTAAACACATCTCAAGTTAGTAGTCATGTCTACTTTTCTGTTAGAAATGTGATGATGTATTGAAACCTTCAAATCCTTTAATTATGTGCTTCTGATAATGTATTGAAAGTGTTTAATTTTCTTAACTTTTGCCTCCTTGGATATAGGAAAGCATTCCATCTATTGGTACATGACAAAACTCTGGTTTGTTCTTTCAGGGTGTGCTGACGTTCAGGGATGTGGCTGTGGAATTCTCCCAGGAAGAGTGGGAATACCTAGACTCTGTTCAGAGGGCTTTATACATTGATGTGATGTTGGAGAATTACAACAATATTGTCTCTGTGGGTGAGGATATTTTTTTCTTGCAGAA
This sequence comes from Phyllotis vaccarum, assembly GCA_033318265.1. NCBI lineage: Eukaryota > Metazoa > Chordata > Mammalia > Rodentia > Cricetidae > Phyllotis > Phyllotis vaccarum. The sequence goes on along the minus strand of JARWLC010000003.1, from coordinate 145,325,133 downwards.
CTCCTAATTCAATCCACATCAATTCATCTTTGCATAGCTTGAGGGACTTGACCTGGGAAGGGACAGTGAAAGAATGATGGAAAAAGCAGACACATGAGCACACAGAATAGCTAGGAGCAGGTGGACTTAGCTGTTAGGTAGAGAACCCACAGCACACTGGAAGCTCAGTGTATTTGTTATGTAGAGCTGAACAAGGAGATGGGCTATTGCATGCAGCTGAACAACAAGATGTGGTAATCACATATGGATAAACAAGGAGGCAGGTTTATATGGCATACAGCTGAATCAAAGGGACAGGTTTAGTTAAACTCAATAGGAGCAGTCACTGTAGGGAATCAGTCTTCAGGCCATAAACATCCAGGAGAAGAAGCTAAGGTGGACATTTTCTGCACACACCATCAATGTTTCCACTTAGACCCCAGAAGAAGGCTTTGCTCTTTCTGAGCCTCACCTGAAGAGGAAGACTTTGTCATTTTCCCATGGGTCTGAGACTGTGGTCTTGGGCATGGCCAGTTCTGTCACAGTAGACTTTCACTCAGGACTTCACAGACTCATGGCTTCTTCATCTCCTGACATTCATCCTTGGATCAGCTTTTTAGATGTGTAGATTCTGTGTGAAGCTGTTTCAGAAACTAAAGGAAAGTATCAAAGTTTTGGAAGTCGAAATGAAGTTTTTCATGGCATTATGCATTTGTGTTGTGTTCCTTTAGGAGGTATTGTGCATCCTCTTTTTTGGTTCTATAATACATTCAGGAATTCAGTAACATAGTATCTATGTCCACCCATATCCCGAAGGTCCATTTTTATCCTCCATCTAATACAGTTTTAAAATACACAGGCTGAAAATGCTTCCTAAATATCTTTCAGATAGTGACAGCAAATAACAATTGGCAATTTGTTTCTAGATCCATTTATGTTTTTCTCTGGTCATCTGCTGAGCATAGTATTGTGATAGTTTAGATGTCCAGGTAACTTTATAAAGAATCTAGCAAGGGTTATGTGCCATTTTACAAAGCACAGGAATTGTCTGCAAGGTAGACTTGATCACCTCTTTGAAGCCAGGCAGAGTATTCTGAAATATAAAGAGAGAGGGGACAATGAGCAGATAGAGAATCAGGTGGGGTTGATCGAATGAGCAGGCCCAAAATTAGGGGTTTAAGTGAGACAGGAAGTAATATCTCCAAACAGCTTCACCACATTCATTTCCGCTTACAATACTTTTTGACAAGTTTACTTTGTAAGGTGTTCTTAGTTATATTGACTTAATACTAGTATACACATGGTGCCATCTTGAAATGATTGTATGTTTTTTAATCTATCAAAAGTCCACAAAGTAGAATTATTTTTTAATTTCTTTTCTTATAAATATGTCTTTATATTACATTCCTCATTTAAAAATATTATAATCTATTATGAATCTTCCATGAAGTTGGTTTATTCTGTAATTTACTACCTTGTAAGTATGTCACTATGTTGCATCTTTAATATAATTGCCCTTTCAGAAAGTCATCTCAGGAAGCAGAGAAAGCAGTGGCCATGCGGAAATTTCCATTTAAGGAACTAGGGAAAACAGAGTAGTATGTGGAGTTGAGTCAACATAGGTTTAGAAATAAGCAATTATTGACAATAACATCTCTTCCTCTAATACGCTACAGCATATGATATCTAGTAGAAATATTTATTTTGTCCTCACTACTCTTACAAACCCTAACATGATTTTCAGAAAAATTCACAATGATAGTTTTAGGTAAGCATTTGATATTAAAAGCAATTAAGAATTCTAAAGTATAATATTTGCTGTATCCACTTAGTGAGGCCAATATTATGAATGCAGTATTGGATTAAACGATTCCTTTGGTAACTTCTAGAAATTTTTAAAAAGTAATGCATTCTAAATATAGTCAGAGAACTCCATCCCAAATTTAATTCTTATTTCCTCAGTTACTTGTGCCAAGTCATATATTTTATATAAGAATGAAGGGGATAGTATAAATCATTGACCCTTGAATTAGTCCATACATCTTTGTGAGAATCCTTGACAATTATAATGGGCAAAACATCAACCTCTCCTCTACTGAGAACTCTAGTATAAATTACCAGTTTACTTAAAAGAACTTAGAGAAACAGTCATATATTGAATCTGTTTACATTTGTATCTAACCCTTTTAATCTCAATGTAATCATCTTTCAGAGAACTATTGCATGTGTGCTCTTGTCCACCAACATATGGATAATGAGACATATTCTAAATGCAGTGAGATTGACCAAATGCTTCATGAATCCATCCAATGCCCGGTTTATAAAACAAGGTATACTACAGAAAATTCTAATAACTTTGGCTGTGATTATAGTCATTGGATTGCCTCGACTGAATCATCAAACATAAATAGATTTAAACATATGCCCACTGGAGAAGAACCTTGCAAACATAAAAACTCATCACTTGCCTCTACCTACAAAATTATTCAACAGGCAATCTGTATTGGAGAGAAACCACACAAATTTATGGGAAAATGCTTTGGTTCTTGCTCAAGCTTCAGTGGACTTTCAAGAATTCCTCCTGGAAAGAAAATGTATAAATGTGATGTTTGTGACAAATACTTTACTCATAAAGTATTAGAACACATAAAAATTATGTGTTAGAACACATAAAAAAATTCATACTGGAGAAAAACCTTATAGATGCAGAGAATGTGATAAGTCCTTTCTTCAGTTGTCAGCACTTAAAAGCCATTACATTGTTCATACTGGAATGAAGCCTTACAAATGTCAGGAATGTGGCAAATCTTTTGCCCACTTTTCCACTTTCACGAGACATAAGAAAATCCATACTGCTGAGGAACTTTATAGTTGTCAAGAACGTGGCAAGGTATTTTATTAGTTGTTATACCTTAAAAGCCATTACAAAACCCATATTGGTGAGAAGCCTTACAAATGCAATGAATGTGGTAGATCCTTTATTCACTGTTCATCTTTTAGAAAGCATCAGAAAGTACATTCTGTAGAGAAGCTATACACATGCAAAGAATGTGGGAAGTCTTTCCTTGAGCTGTCACATCTTAAAAGGCATTACAGAACCCATACTGGAGAGAAGCCCTATAAATGTGAAGTATGTGACAAATCCTTTACCACGAACTCATTTCTGAAAACACATCATAAAATTCATTCTGGAGAGAAACCTTACAAATGCAAAGACTGTGACAAATCCTTTACCCAGCATTCAAATCTTAGAAGGCATCAGAGAGTTCATACTGGAGAGAAGCCTTACAAGTGTCAGAATTGTGACAAATATTTTACTCGGTTATCAATTCTTAGAAGACATCAGAAAATTCATGCTGTAAGTAAAAATACGATTGTAAATAAGGCGGCATATTTTTTATCCTGATCTTTAGCTTTGCAAGCCACAACAGGATCCATAGTTAAAACAAACAAAGAAAACAAAACAAACCCTTTTGAAGCCCTTTAATGAAGGCTGAAATCTTAGAAAATATCACAAGAATTTATACTAAAGAAAATTCTTGCAGGTGTAACAGTGTGGACAAATTTTTAAGAAAAACATTTTTGATTTTGTAGTCTGATATCAAAAGTAGATACAATGAGGGCAAAAATATATGTAACCTAAGAAACGTGACCAAGCTTTTTATTTTTTGTACCAGTTTTATTACATATCAGAAAACCTGTACTGAAGAGAAACCATATAAAATGTATATACCAAAGTGCTATCTTCATTTCTTCCGTGGAAATTTCATAGATTACAAAACCATCAAAATAAAGTTTGTCAAATTTTTTTTTTCTAAGGCTAAAAATGTAGATACATCAGAAAATTCACCCTGAGAGAAACCTGAGTTTGGCTTTTATTCTACCTTCAAAATAGTCATTCTGGAATAAAATACTTCAAATATCGAGAGTGAGAAGCCTTGATGGAGACATGTGAATGTAAACAACACATTCTCATGAATAGTACTCTGAAGTCATCAAGAATGTGCAGGGAAGTCACTTTTAAATACTCAACATTGGGGAGGTATTAATCCTGCTTTAAAGTGCAATTAGAAGTGATATTAGAAAGATGAGGGCATAATGCTTCATAGATATAAAGACCATGTACTATAATGAACAAACAATGAATACATGAATTCATCCTGGATTTCAGTGGGAGTGGATTCTTATATTTGTGCAAATGAAAAAATACTGTTTGGAAACATTTAATTTTTTTTTTGCCAATATTGGAATTTATTGAGTAAGAACACAGTAGGTATTTCACAGTTTGTTGAAATGTAAATACGTGTGGTCTTGCTTGCAAATGATTATTTGATAATTTGTATCAACTGCTGCTTATCAAGCCCGACTGTAAGATACAGAGGGAAGTTATGGAGTTAGTGACTGGCCCCTGACTCCCTGAGACACCAGTCAGCTGGGGAGAATTCTTTAATGCCAGTTTCAGATTTGCATGGTAAACAACGCTCCATGCCTTCTTCCAGCTCACATATTCTTCCTACCTGCCCCCTCAGTGGTCTCAGAGCCTTGGAGGGTGAATTAGTCAGGGTTCTCTAGAGCGATGCTTCTCAATCTTCCTACAGTTCCTCATATGGTGGTGATCTCCAACAATAAATTATTTTCATTGCTACTCATAAGTAAATTTTCTATTGTTATGAGTTATAATGCAAATATCTGTGCTTTCCAATGGTGTCAAAGGGGTACCAACCACTGCTCTAGAAGACCAGAACTGATAGGGTGAATATAGATATATTTTTAAAAAGACTTGTTAGAGTGGTGTACAGGCTGTGTGGCTAGTTCCAAAATGGTTGTCTCTTGATGGAAAGTCTAAGATCCAACAGTTGTTCAGTCCATGAGGCTAAATGTCTCAGTTGGTCTTCATTTGGTCATTGGAATCCTGAAGAATAGGGTTGTTTTTTTCTTTTTTAAGTCTTTTTTAAAAATTGAAAGTAGATTTTCTTCATAGCATATGTTATGACAGAGTTCTCCTGCCTGCACTTCCTCTAGGATCTCCCCACTTTTCATCCACTGAGATCAAAACCTCCTTTCCTCTATCATTAGAATATATGTATCTAGTGATGTAATGGCATTTCTTGGTCCTGGGTGGCCAGAGGTCCAGATCCACAGAGCTTCCGTGCTAGACCCCTTAGCTGCCCGTAGCTGCTCAGACCCCCACAAATACCTCAGACAATTATATTAACTTCATGTTGTTTGGCCTATGGCTCAGGCACATTGCTATCTAGCTCTTACATCTTAAATCAACCCATTTCTATTAATCTGTCTGCCATGTGGCCCATGGCTCACCTATGTTCCTTACATGTTGCTCTTTTTGGCTTAGGGCTTTTTCTGTCCTTGACTCTGCCCTGCTTCTCCTACCTATGCTGTGATTTTCCCTCCTATTTTTTCTATGGTGCCTGTCATGGGCTAAAACAGCTCCTTTATTTAAAGATTGATATTCACAGCATACAGAAAGTTATTCCCATATCAATCTAGAATGATAATGATAATAATAAACCAGAATAGGAAAAGTAGTATATTCTAATACCAGGGAAGGAGTGCTTCAGCAGCAGGATAGATGAACCAATTAGAGTAGGGGTAAACATCAAAACGAAAAGGATTCCTTATCCCATGTCTATAGATCTGCCACCGGAAGTTCTGCCTCAGATTGAGGGTGGGCCTTTCTACCTCAAATGACCCAATCAGAAGTCCCCTCAAAGTTTTGTTCATCCGTTTGGGTTCTGATTGACTCCAGGTGTAGTCTGTTGACTACCTAGATTAGCTGTCAGGATCCATGACTTCTAACTTGTGTTCCTTTACTTAACTCCCTGTTTCTAGAGCATTGTTGATGGTGAGTATAGTTACTTCATTTTTCTTAAAAGTCAAGTGAGAAAAAGGAGAAACAGCAGTATTCAAAAAAAAAACCTCTTAATAGCTATGATGACCTTTAATTACAAACACAATATTTGGAAGCAGCTTTGTCAGTATATTGTGTAAATTAAAGCTGTCATAGTTGTGTGGTGTCCTAACTGGGGCCCTCAAATCTGTTGGTCACAGGTTTTGTCTAAGTTTGAAGTTGTAGATGTGAATTTCCTTTGTGGTGCAGGTTTTAATTCTAATCAGACAGCTGGTTCTCTTTATATCAGCCTAACCACTATTACACTAGGCTACACAGCTTCTCTTACCCTTTTATCATGATGCATGCAAAATCCATACCTGAGTAGGACTTTTTGCTATAATCCTTCCCAGAAATCTTAGTAGCATCCACTGGCACTATCTAGCTTTGGAATGCAATCAGCATCAATGACAATTGTCCCTATTCCTCTAGGGGCCAGTAGAGCCTCCTTTGCCAAGGTCTCCTTGGGAGATGTTCCCTATACAGGAGTAGGATTTTACATAGACTTGGGGCATCTGACAGCTCTTGCTTTTATTCTCACAAAGTATACTTGTTAACTTTTATGATTTCTTATTCTTATCTCTTTAGATACACATGTCCATCTTTCTAATGAGTCTCTAAATCTAAAAATCACTCACAGGTTAGTATTCTATTTTCATATATAACCTTTTTTTATTTTCAAGAAGATTTCCAGGGCCACCATGTATGGTATAGAACCACCATCCCATTGCAAATGGTACAGTTATGAAAATGGCTTTGGTGAAACACTCTGAAAGTAGCATTTTTGAGCAAATGTCTGGTGATCACAGAAGCCTACAGCTGAGAAGATTCTAAACTAAACTGATAGGCAATATTTAATGCAGCATAGAAAGATTTTATCCTTTGTCACAATTTTTCTGGATGTCTCAGTCTACATATTTTTACAAGACCTCTGCATGTATTTTTCAATGTTCATGAACTTGGTGAGTCTACCTCTAGTGCACAAGGATATAATCACCCATTCTTTGGGAGGCTATGCCTGTACTCTGTCTATTGCAGCTGAATGAACTGTTTCTGCACAAAGGAGAGAACTGTATGTGGTCTACTTAGGAGACAACTGATCACCATTTGTTAACCGTAACCTATTTAGCATATGTCATTTTGTACATGAGTAATGTTTATTATATTAGTAACTCTGAACACTGTGTGTATTCAGAGCACAACTGCTGTCAGTATCAACCAAAGCCCATATATTTTTAAAATTAACACACCATTGTTTTATTCAGTCACTGGTCATGGTTCTCACCTGCAGTTCCCCTTGCCACTCTGTTATGGAAGGGCTGTAGAAGCTCCCACCCCTGAACACATCCTGTGACTATTTTGCAGGAGCACAGTAGTAATCAATATTATCTCTTTGTTCTTGGGCTTGTGTTTGTTTTCTCTGTTTCTTAGGACCTCTGGTTACTGGCTAGCCAGTCCTTAGGATTTCCAAGGACTCATCAGCACTAAATTTGGTCTTCATTTTTTTTGATGATATTTGTTTTGTTTATTATCCACTTCCCCTAATGGCAATCACATGATGTAAATATACCACATTGAGAGTTTTCTGATGTTCATCAGAGATGTCCATTATTTCTGTCCAGTCCACTCAGTAATCAAATCCTACCATAGGACTCACTAAAGCCAATGAAACTATAGGAGTCTTTAGGGTTCTGATAAATTGACCTCACTCCCGTAATGAACAGAATCTTACTGGACTGCTGAAAAGGGAGGAAATATCCCTTTCACCTTTGTTCTTCAGCTTATCTATTGTTTAAATATTCTACTCATCTCTTGGGTTCCACATTTTTGGATACCTGGAAAAGCTCTCTAAGCATAGTTTTGAAGTATAATAGTATTTCCTTTGTCTCTTGCCAACTAAAAAGTATAAAAAAAAATAGAATTTTTTGAATTGTTTTGTTTTTAATCATGCTTTTTTTTTTCGCAAGAAATTCCCAATTAGTAGCCTTCTTGGCCTAAACTAATTTTTTTATGCATAGTAGTGGCTATATAAGTTTTGTAACATCCTTTTACAACCACACTCTTTACTCTCATAGGACATAAAATTTGTTCTAAACATTTAATCTTGTTTTAGGGCATCTCTGTACTCTCTGTTCCTCACTGGTCAGCCAGGTTTGCCATGACATATCACAAAAAGAAAGATGACCCATTAGGATTTTCACCACACACTTCCCCAACCTAAAAGTTGAAAGTCTATGAAGATAGAAGAGATTTACAGAATACCAAATAGACTATACCTCCCAAAAAACGTCTGCTTACCCCATAATAATCAAGTCAATAAACCTACAGAGTAAGGAAAAAATATTAAGAGCTACAAAGTAAAAAGGTCAAGTTACCAATAAAGGCAGATCCATAAGAATAACATGAGATGACTCGTTGCAAACAATGAAAGCAAGAAGGTCTTTTTCAGATGTGATTCAGACACTAAAAGACCATATTTACCAACCCTGACCATCAATCACCATAGGGAGAGTAAGCAAACTATTTCCCGAGAAATCCAGATGTAAATAACACCTACCCAGAAATCTGGTCCTACAGAAAGCCCTAGAGAAAAAATTCAAACCTAAGTAAGCTAGAAATACCTATGAAATCACAAGCAATAGCTAATCACACAAATGGAAAACCCAAACAAGGGAAACACACACCATACCACCAAAAATAGCAAGAAATATCAATCACTGGTCATTAATATCTCTTAATATTAGTGAACTCAGTTTACCTACCAAAAAGACAGGTTAACACAATGGACACAAAGACAGAAGCCATCCTACTGCTACATACAAGAAACACACCTCAAGTTCAAAGATGGACACTGGCTCAGAGTAAAGGGTTGAGAAAAAAACTTTCCAATTAAATGGACCTAAAAAACAAGTTGGTGCAGTTATCCTAATATCTAACAAAATAGACTTCCAAGTAAAATCCATCGAAAGACATCTGGAAGAACATTACTTATTTATTGCAAGAAAAATCCACCAAGATGAATTCTCAATCCTGATGATTTATGTCCCCAAAATAAAAGTACCCACATATGTATAAAAAACATTACTAAGGTTTAAATCTTGTATCAAATAGCACCCATTCATAGAGAGAGACTTAAATACCCTACTCTCGCCAATGGATGAGTCTACCAGACAGCAATTTAAGAGAGAATTAAGGGATGTAACAGGTGTTATGACTCAAGTGGACTTAATAGATATATACAGAACTGTTCAACCAAACAGGAATAATTCTTTTTCTCAGCACCCCATTGAACTTTCTCTAAAATTGATCACATACTCGGTCATAAAACAAATATCAGTAGATAACAAAAAACATGGGAATAACTCCTTATACCTATCAGACCACCATGGTCTAAAGTTAGAGTTCAACAACAAGAAAAATCCCAGTCTTCAAATTCATGAAACCTGAACATCCTCAGCCTCGTTCCACATCACTTCTACTGTCTCATCTGTCTTCCTACGCATGCCATAAATACCTTCTTTCCCAGTTGATTCACATCCAGGTTAAGATTAGAGAAGTGGGCTACTACCTATTTGGTAGTTAGCTTTGAACTCACAGAAAGATCTCTGTCTCTAGATTTATGGGACTAAAGGTGTAGGGAACCACTCTTGGTTAGGCATAGGTCACCACTCCTGATCTTTTCCCCAGGTGGGGATTAAAGGCATAAGTTATGGCTATCTGCCCATCCTGGATTGATTGTTCTCTGATAGTCTAGACTGGTCTTATTTAATATATGACATATCATCATAAGGCCCTGGATACTCTGTCTCCCACAAATAAAGGGCAGAATGCTTTAATTAGTATCTAATAATCTGTTTTATGATAAGAGAGAAAAATTTGCTTCAGATAAATAAATCAGAGCCATTTTGGAAGTTTCCTTACTAAACCAGCAACAACAATAACAGACAAACAAAATAACAGAACCCAGATAAATATTTATCCCTTTCTGCAGCATCATAAATGTAAAAGCAACATGAAGACTTTCACCTCCACATTTCTATATTATCCAATTCACAGAACCACTTAAGCAAACCAGGAGAGAGTTTTTACAATGAAAGTTAAGAATTTTTCTAAGTGCTTAGGCTTCAGAAACAAAAAAGGCGTCTAGAGAAAGAATAAAGTGCTACTTAAAATCTAGCTATGGCATATGTCTTCCTGATGCTGCACATCTGTGACAAGGCAGGACCTCAATCTCATATTCTTTTTGAGTTTGTTTCAAGCTTAACTAAAATTTGATCTTTCTGTTGAAGAATCCTGTGGAAAATTACCAAATTCTATCCTAGGAACTCAAGCTCAGCATGCCCTAGCTAATTTATCTTAGTTTCTCATTCCATTGTCTCCTTATGAAAACCTGTTCCTCCAACTATGCACCTACTTTCCTCCTGTCAAATGGTTTCCTTAGGTGAAGCCCACTTCACCCAAATTGCTTAGCAAGTGCTAGGACATGGTTCTCACCTTCAACAATCCCCCATCCTGGATATTTGGGGCTATGTCTACATCCTTGAATACCTATATGCTGTCCTACACAGCTGAAATAAAGACACTGAGTAAAAACTGTTTTGAGTAGACTTCTTCTGGAAATTTCCTGTATTACTTCTTCCTCCATGTAGTCCCTCTGACTTAAATTCTCTTCTTTGTCTCCTATATTATGGCCATGCTTATTCTTTCTATGTGATGAAGTGTTGATTCAAGTGCCAATTGTTCCAGACCAATAGGTCAATCTTCAGTAATAATATCATAATGGAGGGTGCCTAGGGATGAGAAGGATAGTAAAAATATATGCTTAGAAGATTAAAGCTGATTCAGTAGGTCTTGCACAAACTTTTACTTATGCCAAGCAGTTTTTTGAAAGTGCAATCTCATCAAAATGACTCTAAGATTCCATAATACTGTCATAATGGACAAGATTAGAAACACAGGTGACAGCTTATGCTGGGGAGGATTTGGAGCAAGGGGAAATGGTGGGAGTACTGACTGGTACAGGCACTTTGGAAATGGGTCTGGTAATTTATCAGAAAACTAGATGTCAGCCTTTCACAGTCACTGCCATAGTGAACTTGGGCAAATACCAAAAGCTTACTACCCTGTTATCCCTTAGCCAGGAACATTCAGGTGTTGGATTTTCACTTTCCCAGATGAACATTTTGAAGTAATTTATGCACCCTACCATCCACCAATATACTAGAAATATATGATGTACTTTATATCTGTCAGGTTTTGGTTGTAGTTGTACTTTATCCTCTCCTAGATACTACTTCATAATAATTCCTATTGTATATAGTCTTAGTTTGGAAACTTCTTAGTTAGACAAAAGGGGGAGATGTGGTGGGAATCAGGTGTCAGCTGATAAGGTCTGAAGATGCTTACCCAGGGTCGCAGGCTCCTGAAGGGGGAGTGGCCAACCCCATTCACCCTTATAATTATTTCTCTATTCACTACATACATTGAACAATTTTATGATTTTTTAAATATAATCCAAGACCACATTATGTAACACCTTTCATTTAATTTTCTCCAATCTTCTTGACATATTTCAGTTTTTTAATGATCCCTGGTTGTTTGTTCAATCTCTTCGAGCAACTGTGATTTCTGTTTAGATAAATCTGTGGGTTTTCTTGTTGTCTTTGACCTCCCTGGATTCCAAAGTCTAGTTCTGGTTATCTGATTCATGAAAAATGTCCCCCAAAATACTCATTGGACTTGATTAAATTTTGGTCTAAGTTACATTTCTCTATACTGTAAAATAAGCACAGAAATATTGGCTTAATTAGGTCCCTTTAAAACACTCTTGATTTTTATTATAAATTAAAGTTCAATATATCTCACTAACATTTTCCCGACTACCAATAGTCTCTTATCCTAGCCATTTTTATTCAAAAAGTTAAGGTAGGCAAGAAGAGAAAACCATGGCAAACGTGGACAGCACTTTGCTTAAGATACTTGAATAATTAATTTTCTCTTTATTATTTCCACATTCATTCAGTTGCACTTTTACCTCACCTCAGTAGGAAAAATATATACTTTTTTCTTAATATATGTCACAGAATATTAAAGGAATTTAAATCAGGTCACTTTAGGGCACAGGTGTCACCAGCCAAACTGTGTTCTTTTAGGAAAAATTTAGGAGATAGTGGCAATTTACCATACATGTGTATGTGTAAGAAAAGAGCCAATTGTATAAACACATGTTGACAAATTGTAAGTGAAAGTGTCAAAGTAGATATCTAGAAAATGGAACGAGAACTGAATTTCCTATGGGAAATATATTGCTTGAGAACAGATCCAAACAGGCTGTATTGTAAAGCTTATCTAGCTCATATTTTATCATGTAACTCTGAAGCACATATACATTTCATAATATCCTTTTAAAATCAGACATATATGAAAGTACATTGAGCCCAGGCTTATGTCATTCAAGGCTATCAGTAGGCAGACAGACCCACCCATGGTGTCTTTCTTAATATCCAAGTGTTCTTCTTTCCAGACAGTATTAAAAGTCTTTAGGCTGGTGAGTAGATCAGCAGGCAATCTGTCTTCCCATAAAGCCTAGCAACTTGAGTTCACCCACAGTATTATTATGTTTGAAAGAAAAAATTATATTTCCCTTGTTGTCCTCCAACCTCTACATGAAGTAGAAAATATATACAGACCAAAGAGTGTATGTGGGAGGGGTTTGGAATAAAAAAATATCTCTATTTTTATTTATTTTATTAAGAGATTAATAAATACCCTTATTAAGGTGATCACAGTTCACTTGCTACACATTGTATATGTAATTTCTTTTGTCTGTGAAAAAATAACTTCATATTCTGGGTATGGTCTTGAAATGTCTATGTACAAAAATTAGAGTAGACAGACACAAAAATGCATACCTTTAATTCCAGCTCTGTCAGGGGTGGAGCTAAAGCAGAAAAATCTCAGTGAGTTCAAACCTGCACTGGTCTACAAAGTTAGCTCCAGACTAAATATGGTTATGTAATGAGATTGCATTTCTACAATAATAACAATAATAATAACAACAACAATTAAATCCAAGATTATACCAAGAACCACAGATCTGACTGTGACCATTGGCAATATAAATAAATTTGAGATTTCTCATGAGTCATCCAAACATTGGCTGTGATTATCAGTGTCTCAGTTACATGGCCAAATCACTGGGTGTGTTGACTATGAATGTGTATAACACCTACGGACAAAGAAATCCTTTGACTGTCTTAAATAAATTCTACAATACTGAGGACATTCTATGAAAATCTGTTCATGATTTCATGTAGTTGGAAATTTCTGTCCAGCCACAACTCCCAAATACCCAGTAGCTGTTCCCCAAATAATTGATTCAGAGATTAAAATTTTGGACCAGTGGTTCAAGCATATTGCTATCTAGCTCTTACTCTTAAATTAACTGAAAATTATCCATGCAGCTTAGTGCTTCTTTTAGTAAACATTCTCATTTGACTTCCTCTGCATCTGACAGATCCCTGTTTCTCTGCTCTTTCTTTTCCAAAAGTTCTATGACTCTGCTCATCCTGTCTGTACTTCCTGCCTGTCTACTTGCCAATCAGCATTTATTAAACTAATACAAGTGACATGTCTTTATAGTGTACAGGAGCATTATCTCACAGAACAACCCATTTTTCTTTTCAAAACAGTAACTCTAAATTAAATATCTTATGCTTAGCCTTTTTTCAAAAACCATATTGATACCAATACTCTAAATAAAGACAAACAGCAATAATCCATTTGTTTAAATGTAGGCAAAGTACTATAAACTATCATCTACTGATTAGGGGAGACTTTTTGGGGGACCCTGAGAAAATTTAAATTATGGCCATGTCCTGACTTGCATGTTCTGTGAGGGAGAATCATCTAAGCCAAGGGCCTTGGAGCTGGTCTAGATGCAGAACTCAGACAAAACTACAACAGATGTATCTGACACTTTGAATTATCTGGACTATCTATTCCCATTGGACATTTTTCAGGGGTTTTCCCTTGATCAAACCTTATTTTCTTTAACCTGGAGTAAATCCACAGCCTCTACATTTCTGTGGATATAAAAGCAAAACTTCTTTAAAGTAATTTCTGTTTTTATTCAAAATTTCAAGTCAAGATAGTTGGGTAAACTTAGCATTTATAATCACATGCCTCTTAGCAGCTCTTGATTCTTCCTCCGGAGTCAAGAGTTCAAATCAACACAATAACACATGGTATCTAGACTATATATATTCCATCTATATGAGCTTTTAAAAATGTAATTTTCATGATCTTTTCTCTTTTTCTTTTTTTTTAATCCTACTTATATTTTTAAGCACACTGTATATCATTTGAGGTTTTTTTTTTTCAATCTGACTTAACTCTATTCTGTCTTTGTCTGACTCCAAAGGCCTTTAATTTGCTAAACACCATGATAGGATTAAAGCCTCAGATTTTGTAGCTAGCTCCACCCCATTTCTTGGATTTCTGGCATAGGTCCTAGCAGGAGCCACACTCACCACACAATCTGTGAAGTTTTAGGGTCCATATTACTACTCAGCAGTACACCACAACCTCCTTGTCATGAACTCTATGTAAGTTTTTTGTACCAGGGCCTCTTAAAAGAGCCATAAGTTTTTTGCTACTAAGGCTGAGCCAAGAAGCCTTTCCTTACATTTAAATTAATATTATTTATTTATTTAATGTTTTTTTATGTATACCACCACTTGCTCTCTCTTCCCTCGTCCCAGTTCCTCCAAGTCATCCCTCAGCCTTCCCCCACCCCAACCCCATCCTTTCCCAAAGGAAGGCAAGCAGTCAAGTCGGTCAGTTCAGTCTGGTATTTCCAGTTGAGGTGGGTTAGAGTCAATCATCTCAGTATTAAGGCTGAGTTAGGTGTTCCTCTGTAGGGAATGGGCTCCCATATCTCAGTTCATGCACAGGAACTTAGTCTGATCCTACTCCAAGAGGCTCCACAAACTGCTCATGCCATTCAATAGTCATTTACCTTTGGAGGGTAGTTCCTTTCCATGAAAGTTCCTCAGTGGCTGTTTCTGATTTAGTGAGCTCCCAATAGCTCCAGCCAGTTGTCTATGTGAATCTCAAAGGCTTTTTCAATTGCTTTTTAAAAACATCATAGGATGTCATTTTATACAGTATCTTTGACCTATCCACATACACTACTGAAGAGAATACATAAACAGAGTACAAATTCATAGATATCCACTTGCATTTGTCTTTTGAGAAAGGACTAAATTTACATAAAATAGTGAATGGAAGTTCATGATACTCACTAAAAATTTGTATATTATACAAATTATAATTTCATTGAAATTTGTTATAATTTTACTATTGAAATCTAGGAAATCTCGTTAGTATATAAATAATTCAATAAGATAAAAATTACTGTGGGTGTCTCTGTTATCACTACATCAAGCAGAGTAACAATTCACATGAGAGCAGAAGGAAATCCAGTTAAACATAACTCAGTACCTTGTTTTGAATCAAAATTTAGATTGACAGTGAGTGGTATTTTTTATGCATATTTCAGTATAGTACAATTTTGGAAAATAACACTCCTGTTCACAAATTGGCACAATGACATTAAATCTTTTCAACGTAGATATCCCTACTTCTGTGAATATAGGTTGTATAGATAGGCTACCTGTGTTTTCTTAAAGGCTTGGGGAAGAAGCTGGTGTGGTCTTGATCATAAAGATGGCAAAGAAATCATTCAGGCATTAGCCATTGCAAGTATTGACTCTGAGATCTTGAATAAGTCTCTGGCCATACAGATAGGTAAAAGGTCACCTAGGCTACTAAGTATATTGAGTTCTGCTTTTGTGAGCCTAGTATTGTCAGGTTCTATGGACAGTGAAAAGATCAATGAGACCATTAGGTGCCCCTGTCTCAGCCTTGTGGGTCAGAAAAGAGTATATAATATTTTCCTTTAAAAGACAACCTTACCAAAAGCAGTCTACAGATTCAATGCAATCCCCATCAAATCCCAACACAACTTTCACACACCTTGAAAAAACAATACTTAAATTCATGTGGAAAAACAAAGAACTCAGGATTGTCAAAACATCCTGTTCAATAACAGAATATCAAGAAACCATACTATCCCTGACTTCAAGCTATACTATAGAACCACAGTAATAAAAAACACCTTGATACTGGCATAAAAACAGACATGTAGATCTTGAATTGTAGAACCCAAAATTAATGCACACACTATGAACACCATCTTTCCAACAGATGCACCAAAAATATACAATGTAAAAAAAGGTAGTATCTTTAACCAATGGTGCTAGTGTAACTGGATGATGGTAAGTAGAGGGATGCTACTTCATCTATATTTATCACCTTGCATAAAATTGAAGCCCAAGGGGATCAAAACCTCAACATAATCCCAGTTATACTGAACTGGATAGAAAAAAGTGAGAAAAACCCATTAATGAATTGGCAAAGGAAACCACTTCCTAAAGATAACACAGCTAGCTACTTTGGAAATTAGTATGGTGGTTCCTCAGAAAACTGGGACTCAATCTGCCTAGTGAACAAGTAACACCACTACTAGGCATATCCCAAAAATGCACATTCTTACCCTGAGGATATTAGCTCAACTATGTTCATGGAAGCATTAGTTATAACAGCCCACACATGGAAACAACCTAGATGCCCTTAAAATCAAGAGTAGATTATAAAATTGTGGTACATTTACAAAAAGGAGTGCTACTTACTGGTAAAAAATATGACAACCTGAAATTTGCAGGCAAATGGCTGGATCTTGAGATATCATCCTAAGTGTGTTAATACAGACCCAGAAAGACAGACATGGTATGTACTCACTTATAATTAGATTTTAGACATAAAACAAAGGGTAATCAGGCTACATTCCACAATTTCCAGAGCAGCTAGGTAACAGGAAGAACTTTAGATCTCCAAGGATCCCCATGGGAAGAGGAAAGCCAGAAGATTTCCTGAGTAAATTGGGTGAGGGAACAAGGTGAGGTGGAAAGAGACCTGGGAGAATGGGATGGGTAAGAAAGTAACAGAGAGGCAGAACAAAATTTCTTGATAGAGAAACCCTCGGTGAACTTAGAAAAAAGCCTGGCACTAGGAAAAATGCCCAAGAATTCACAAGATTACCCTGTCTAGAGCTCCAAGCAATAGTAGAGAGAGTGCCTAATAGTCCTTATCCTATAACCAAACGAATGACGACCCTAATTTTAGTTATAGAACCTCCATGTTACAACTGATGAAGGCAGAAGCAGAGATACTTAGATAAGCGCTGGGTTGAGCTCCTATTCCAAAGAAAGATAGGGAAGAGAGAGTATATAAGCAAAGGTATCATGATCATGATGAGGAGACCCACAGAGATGGCTCACCCAAGCTCTTGGGAGTCATTGACTCTGAAATGACAGCTGAGGAGCCTTCATGAAAAGGAACTAAACCTTCTGAATGTAGATGACAGTCAAAGGGAATAGGAAGTTTGTGGAGTCTCTTCAGGTCTGGTGCATGCACTGGCTTCTTGGAGCCCATCCCCTATAGATGAACACCTTAATCAGTCTTGATATTGTGGGAAGGGACTCGGTCCTATGCTAACTGCTTATGTCAGTTCAAACTGGCTCACTTTAAGAATCCTTACCCTCCCTTGGGGAATGGATAGAAAATGGTGTGGGGTAGTCTGAGGAAGAATTGGGAGTAGGGGAGGGAGGGATAGCAATGGGAAAGAAAAACTTTTGAAAAATAAAAAACCCCAAACACCAAAACAACAATAATAATATTATCATTGTATATGAAAAAAAATGTGCTGGATTATCTCATTTTATTTTCTATCAATCAAGTCATGTAATAATGTTCATATTGCATCATCACTTATATGTATAGCTTTAAAAAAATGAAATTTCCTATAAGACAAACTTGCCTATTTAACAATTCTGGTTTTCCTAGTGCTATCTGTGAGAGCAAGCCAATTTATGTGTAGTGGATTTATGATGTTACATTGTAAATAATAATCCCACCTAAGAGTTTAATAGAACATTCTGATTGGCCAAAGGCAGTCAGGAAGTGTGGGTGGGGCTGCCAGAGTAAGAAAACTCTGGGAACAGGAAGAATATAGCAGAAATGTCACAGAGACTCCAGAGTTACCAGACAAGCCAGAAGAAGCAGAGGACAACAATGCTGCTCTGAGAAAGGTACTGAGCTACATGGCTGAACAGGATAAGAATCATGGGTGATCCTAAGGGTAAAGAGTTAGCAAGTTATATGCCTGGGCCTTTGGCTGATAAGCCTAAATTTAATATAAGCATCTGTGTGTCTCTGTGGGTCTGTGGGTCTAAATCGTGAGATTAGGCACAGAAGTTCATGCCAGAAACCTCTGACTACATTTATGCTTCCTCTGAATTACATTTCTATCTTCCCTATAAACACTTCTATATACCCAAATCTATGTTCTTCAAATTTATCATCTCATTTATTGTTACTATTTGTTACCACATGCATGGAAGTACACACACGTGTACACACACACACACACACACACACACACACACACACAAACACACACACACACACACACACACTATTTTCTGGGGAAGACTGCCTCTACTGCTCCACTTTATTCATCATCTACAGTTCTTTGTATAGTTTCATAGTCTTATAAGTTTCTTATTATGCAAATTGGCTTGAACATTGATGGTACACATCTACCTTACATGGACTTAAACAAACATGATTAAAACACGGGTGCGCTTTGTTTTTACTGGCATAATGTCCATGGACAGCTGATGTTAATGGTCACTAAGTAGCCGATTCTTACAAAAGATGTAAAATAATGCTAAAATTGTTAACAGTTTATTGTTTAGACATAGAAGAAATATATTTGAAATAAAAAACACAGTGCATAATGGGTCTACTCTCATCTACTAGTATTGCATTAATGTTTACAATAAATATTACTTAAACAGTGATCATATTACCCCAAAACAACATGACATAACAGGAAAATATTCTAAAGTATCTGGAATAGTTTTGACTTGGTATGATCTTATAGCATTATTCTTTAATTTGGTTAAAAAAGCTTTATTGCATAAGCCATTCCTAGTAGGAATCTTTTTTTACTAATTATATATAAGGTTTATATTAATGTCTCTATAACATTTTACCATAAATAGTTGATTTTCCAATAAATCATGTATGTCTATTAAGTTTATATATAGATACACTTTCTAAATTTATAGCAAATATATGCTTACTAAAAGGGGATTTTCTTGTATTTACTAAGCTTTGAAAATTGAGGGCTTTAAAGTGTGCAAAATCATTGTCTTTTTATGAAGTATGAATACTAAGAGATATAATTACTTTGAGACACCATAAAAAATTTATAAGATTGTCCATTATATTAATTTTCTGTTGGATTCTAATATTAGAGCATCTGGTAAATAATTTTTGACATTCTTAACATTTGTAAATTTAGTCATAAGAATTGATTCTATGGTGAGCCTGAAGATTTGGGTTACAAGTAAAGAACTTGGCACATTCTTTACTTCTGATAGATATATCAAGAGATGGATACTGCTGTAGGCTTTAAAATTTGAGTCATGGGTAAAGAACTTCCCACATTCTTTCCATCTATAACATCTGTCACTAGCGTGAATGCTGTGATGAGCATGAAGATGTGAGACCTAGTTAAAGCACTTTCCACATTCTTTATGTTTGTAAACCTTCCTTTTGTTTGGATTCTATGGTGAGCATAAAGAGTTGGGTTATGCTTAAAAGATTTGCCACATTCTTTACATTTCTGAGGTTACTGACTAGTATGGATTCTGTGATGGACATAAAGATGTGAGACCTGGGTAAAGGACTTGCCACATTCTTTACATTTGTAAGGGTTGTCACCAGTATGGATTCTGTGATGAGCTTGAAGAGTTGAGTTTTGGGTAAAGGACTTGCCACATTCTTTACATTTGTAAGGTTTATCACCAGTATGGATCCTGTGATGCCTTTGAAGATTTGAGTTTAGGGTAAAGGACTTGCCACATTCTTTACATTTGTAAGGATTGTCACCAGTATGGATTCTGTGATGAGCTTGAAGAGTTGAGTTTCGGGAAAAGGACTTGCCACATTCTTTATATTTGTAAGGTTTGTCACCAGTATGGATTCTGTGATGAGCGTGAAGAGTTGAGTTTAGAGTAAAGGACTTGCCACATTCTTTACATTTGTAAGGTTTGTAACCAGTAGGATTCTGTGATGAGCTTGAAGAGTTGAGTTTAGAGTAAAGGACTTGCCACATTCTTTACATTTGTAAGGTTTGTCACCAGTATGGATTCTGTGATGAGCGTGAAGAGTTGAGTTCTTGGTAAAGGACTTGCCACATTCTGTACATTTGTAAGGTTTGTCACCAGTATGGATTCTGTGATGAGCTTGAAGAGCTGAGTTTAGGGTAAAGGACTTGCCACATTCTTTACATTTGTAAGGTTTGTCACCAGTATGGATTCTTTGATGCTTTTGAAGCGATGAGTTTTGGGTAAATGACTTGCCACATTCTTTACATTTGTAAGGTTTTTTACCAGTATGAATTCTGTGATGAGCTTGAAGAGTTGAGTTTCAGGAAAAGGACTTGCCACATTCTTTACATTTGTAAGGTTTGTCACCAGTATGGATTCTGTGATGAGCTTGAAGAGTTGAGTTTTGGGTAAAAGACTTGCCACATTCTTTACATTTGTAAGGTTTGTCACCAGAATGGATTCTGGGATGAGCTTGAAGAGCTGAGTTTAGGGTAAATGACTTGCCACATTCTTTACATTTGTAAGGTTTGTCACCAGTATGGATTCTGTGATGAGCTTGAAGAGTTGAGTTTTGGGTAAATGACTTGCCACATTCTTTACATTTGTAAGGTTTGTCACCAGTATGGATTCTGTGATGAGCTTGAAGAGTTGAGTTTTGGGAAAAGGACTTGCCACATTCTTTACATTTGTAAGGTTTGTCACCAGTATGGATTCTGTGATGAGCTTGAAGAGTTGAGTTTAAGGTAAAGGACATGCCACATTCTTCACATTTGTATGGTTTTTCACCAGTATGGAATCTATGGTGAACTTTAAGACTTGAGTTCTGGGAAAAGGACTTGCCACATTCTTTACATTTGTAAGATTTGTTACCAGTATTAATTCTATGGTGAGTTTGAAGAGTTAAATTATCATTAAGGAAGTTTCTATATTCTTCACCTCTATAAGGTTTGTCACCAGCATGGATCCTGTGATGGACATGAAGTTGTGAGACCTTGCTAAATAACTTTTTGCATTCTTCACATTTGTAACATTTTTTATCATTATGAGTTCTGCAGTGGCCTCGGAGAGCTGAATGATGACCAAAAATTTGGCTATATTCTTTACATTTGTTACGTGTTTTTCCTTTATGGGTTCTCTGGTGTCTCCTAAAGTTTGAGTAGTTCTGAAGACATATGCCACACTCTTCACGTGTATATAGCTTACTTACAATATTAGTTATTTTATTTAAAATCTCATTTGAGGTGTTTCTGAAATACATTTTATATTTGTTGGCATTCATCCAAGGATGGATTTGATGGTATCGCCTACGAATTAAATTTCTGAACTCACCTCTGTTGCATTTGTATGCCTTCTTTCTGGTTTCAGGACTCTTCTGCTTAGTATAACATAAATATTCATTGAAGTACTTTGCAGATTCTTTATAGTTTAATTTTTTCTCAACAATATCTAATTTTTCATGTTTTAAGTGTTGTGTAGAGTTTATGTAGCATTTTTTAAGTAAATTAAATTTGCATGGTTTCTTTCCAGGATGGAACAGTAGAAAACCTAGATTTAAGAAAGAAAAAGTTTTACTATAGGATTTACTATTTACTATATGGGCCACTTTCCCAAGTTCCTTGAATAATTTTTGAAATGAAATTGAACACATTCATAAGGAAGTATGTAAAGTAAGTTCATAACCCAATAGTAAATATGCTCTCATAAAATTATAAATTTTTAAAAGGGAAGCACTTCACCTGTTGAACCAAAGAAGAAATTAAATTAAAGAAATTTAATAGGAAATATATAATATTAATACAGAAAAGAGGACATGTATATGAAAAATCAATTAGTCTTTACTGTCCGCAGAGAACTGTACATTCCCAAATAATTGTTCACAAAAAATTTAAACTTCAGGAAAATTCCATACTAATTATTTTATCAAAAGAGAATTTATGCTGCGTTTTCCTCTTATTCAAATGGACTATTTCATACAATATATTCTCATTATGGTTTTTGATTTTCTATATCTCTGGATTCTCATCAATCTTCCAAACTGCATCCACCCCCATTGTGTCTCTGTTGTGAAATTATGTTGTTCCATTAAAAATAATTGTCCCTGCCTATGAGTTTAATTAAAAACACTGATTAGCCAAACTCAAAGAAAAAATATAGGTGGGGCTACCAGGCTAAAAAGACTCTAAGAACAGGCAAACCGAAACAAAATGCCAAAAAAGCCAAAAAACCAAAAGACAACTATATTAATATTAAAAAAAAAAAAAAGTACCAAGCAGCATGGCTAAACAAGATAAGAGTCATAGGTTAGTTTAAGGGTAAACAGTTAGCAAGTTATGTGTCTGAGCTTTAGGCCCATCAGCCTAAAACTATTATAAACGTCTATGTGTCTCCACAGGTCTGTGGGTCTGAGGGGCTAAACCTTGAGGCTAGGCCCAAAAGTCCAGGACAGAACCCTCATACTACAAATGTTGCCCAACATAAGGCAAAATATACCCACATAAAGCCATAAAAAACTTAAAAAATAGTCTAAAAATCCAAACAACTTCTAGGTTGCCTCTCTCAGGTGAGCCATAATACAAAAACACCCTATTAAGACATATAAACTTAGACTACAATAACAGACTTTTAAAATACAACTTAAAATATAAAATAATTTGTTCCTAAAGTCTCACAAAACCCTCAGTATACACAAAAATTATAAATAATATATTTAAAGTTTTTGTTTATAAAATAAAAAAAAACCCAAAATCAAAAATAACTTCCTAATAACAATATTTTCTTCAGTAAGCGCAGGGGCAAACAGACGCTTAACTTTTTAAAAAAAATTTCCTAATTCAGCCATAAGGACAAAACACATAAGTTTTTTAAAAAGTCATATTGTTTAATACTTAAATAAAGTTAATAAACAACACAGAACAAAACTTTACTTAATAATTATATAAACCTTAAAATTCCATAAAACACCTAAACTAAAAAATTAAATTCTATAAAATTAATCTAAAATCTAAATAAAGCAATCCATCCATCCTACCAACCTTTAAACCTTAGCCAAAAATCTTAACAAATTAAAAATATGTTCAAAAACAACAAAAAATGTAAAAATGTAAATAAAATCAGTCACTCTATTCAAAGAAAAATATAATCAAAACCCAAAAATTAATTAAAAAATAAATATACAACAAAAGCAATTTTTAAAATAATCTAAATAGTTTAAAAATATAATAAAAACTTAAAAAGTAAAGCCCTTAAAAATAAAATAAAAAATAAACTACATAGAAATTAAAAATACAAAACATGTCTAAATACTATATATTATTGTCTTATCATTAAACTTCTTAACTAAAAATACTTAATAAAAACTACCAAAAATAAATTATAAATACTATTAAATTAATTAAACCTATAGTATTTATAAATTAACTTTAAAACTAAAATTCATAAATATACTACTTCAAACTTTTTTCTTATTATTTCCACAAAAAATAAAAAAGTATATATTTATTCCTAAATAAAAAACACAAAATTTTATAAAGAAAACCTAAAAATCTCCAAAAAAAATAAAGAGCCCCAATTATATTGTTCCATTATGAATAGTTATACCTGCTTATTAGTTTAATAAAAAACACTGATCAGCCAAAGGTAGACAAAGAATGTAGGCAGGGCTACGAGATTAAAAAGACTCTAAGAACAGACAAAACAAAAAAAAAATGTCAAAAAATCCAAAAAGCCAAAAGACAACTACACTACTCTTAAAAAAAAAAAATACTGAGCCACATTACTAACCAAAATAAAAGTCATAAGTTAGATTAAAGATACAGAACTAGCAAGTTATATGCCTGGGCCTTAGGCCAATCAGCCTAAAACTTTTATAAACATGTATGAAAGTAAGCAGATGTTCCTATAACAGTTTGAGATCTATAATGACCAAATATAATGTTGGGTTGTTTTATTGTTGAGCATCTATTGCTGAGCATTGATTGGGACTGCCCATAGAAGTATTGTTTTTCTCCCATTGGTTCTGTTTGTAACTAGTGTTCAAGAACTTTTGCTTCGGTGTTTACAAGACAAATTGTCTGTCACTTAATTTCTACAAATCTTTGTGTGGTTTAGGCCTAATGGAAATAAATGGACAAAGTTTCTCTCACTTATACTTTGAGAAACAATTTCAGGAGTATTCTTGTTATCCCAGAAGAATTCCTAATATTTAAATTTTAATCTACTAACATTATTCTGCTGTAGTAAGAAGTTTCTGGTCCTGCCTATCCATGAGATCTGGACCAGCAGTCCCAAATAATCTTATATTAATTACATGGTGTTTGGCCTATGCCTCAAGAATATTATCTTACTCTTAACAAACCCATGATAAGCTTCATTGCTTAATACCTTTTTTCAAAGAAGTATTCTCATCCTGCGTTCTCTTTGTCTCTGGCATCTGCTCTGCTCTTTCACTTCAGAGTTTTCTTAATCTGGTAGCCCAACTTGTACTTCCTAAAGGCCTTCTGGCCCTATCAGCATTTTATTAAACAAGTACAAGGGACAAATATCTGCAATTTACAAGGGCATAATCACACAACATTCTGCTACGCTAATATAGTATTAAATTCTTTTCTTTTGTATTATAGTTTCCCAACATATTGTTGCATGTCTCAGCTTTCGTCCAAGAAGTATTTTAAAGAGTTGGACAGTTGAAACAGAGACCCAGATGTAAGTTATGGTGCAGGCGAAAAAAGTTCAGGATTAGTTGTTATATCTATAGGAAACCACTTCCCTGCAATGCTAAGAGTTTATTTAGTACAGAGTAATAAAATACGGTAAGGTTAAGGCTGATGAATGAAAAGGAATTAATGATTTCTGAATATAAATAAGTAATAACATTTTTGGAGAAATAATTCTTTATAATTTTTTCTGAACTATAAAGACAAAGAAAGAACTATTCAATCTTCAAAAATAAGTAGAGTTATAAAAATTTTATTTCCTAATCTAATGTGCTATTACACAACAATGAAAAGTAATATTGGCATGAGGTTACAAAAGCAGACATAAAATGAAATAAAGAGATAATCTATTACACACAGTCAAAATGCTATTTGAATGTTAGTTTTCATTTTTCGTATAATAAAATCAAGGTTTCACTAACATTTAAAAATGTGGCAATGAATCTACCTCCATCCTCTTTACAACATTTTAAGGGCGGTTTAAAAGTTCATTTTTCAGATAATTTTAAGTCAAGACGATCTTGGCAAACTATTACAGGTGTTAACTCTTTCTTTCTATGGGTCTCATGCATTTTCCATTGCTTCAATCCAGCTTACCTTTTCCTTTGCCTTCTGCCTCTGTTATGGTCATATTCAATAGCTCCTTGCTTTGTTCAAGAGCTTTGATTAACCCTGGTTTTGACAATGAAAGACCTGTGTATTAGGAGAGACATATGACCATATTTGGAGAAAATAGCAAAAGTAAATTAATAACTCATATACCATGGAAATGATGGAATAAAAGTTTAAGTACTCAAATTTCCTAGTTACCCTCTTCGATTTTAAATTATTCAAAAACCCTTGTTAACAGTGTACTTGAGTTTCTTTTAAAATTACTACTGAATCGAAAATCAGGCATGTTAGAAAACATTATATAGATTAAAATATAATGTATGAAGTGTCTGAAAAATAAAATACAGTTTAAAAGATTTTAGGATGTTTTTCAGTGCCAGAAAAGGTGAGTATAATGTCTAGATAAAGTTACATCAAATTTTGAGCTTCACACGATGAACTTACAGGTTTTTTAAAAATTAAATTAGCAAGTGTGAATCAGGCAGGGATTTGAGATACATTTGTAAAACATACTTGAGAGGAACAACTATAACAAACAAAATCATAAAAGAAAGGTGGTCTAACCTAGAGAAACCAGCTTGCTGTAGTTTTCCAACATGACATCTCTGTACAAAGCCCTTTGTGCAGAGTCCAAACATTCCCATTCTTCCTGGGAGAAGTCTATGGCCACATCTTCAAATGTCAATACACCCTGTCATAGAAACCCTCAGTTTTATAATGTGCCCAAGTACAAAGTTGTTTTTAAGAAAAAGAACATTTTAAGGCAAAATTCTTAAGGAAACATGAGTAATGTGTATAACTTATTTTAAAAGACATACTTTAAGATGATATCTATAATAAGAAAACTCTATCCTGAAAATACAGAAATGCAAATGATATTGTTGGGGCAATACATTTGTTCAGTCATAGGTGTTTGGGTCACAAGCTCTCATGGGTGGTCATGTTTTCATATGTGATCACTTAAAAAATTAGGAGAGGAAGTATATGCCTTTTTGTATGGTCAGAGAAGCAAGCAGTGGAGAAAGAAGGAAGGCTTGTGGTTGGTTCTCATTGCTTTTGGGCAAAATGGCAGGACAATGGCAGCTGTATCAGAAGTGACATCTAAATTGTTTGATATTTGTAAATGTGTTAGTCCATTGCACCCCTTAATAAATTCTTGACCAGACTTCTGTGGGTTCTCATTTCACATGGTGACACCATCATAGGTGGTAGCTTCACAGGCTGCTATGGTACTTATGAATGAAAGGCAAAGTATTGCCATGTGTAGTTCTGGGCAAACTCAGTGTGATTTACCAATCAAAGCTCTTCATTCCAATATGCAAATTGGTACTTCTGAAACAGTAGGCTTGAGTGATACAAGCTGTGGCAATATAACCATAATTGGATAAGTTGCGCAAATAAGGTTGTGAAGTATGTGACAAAATTGACATATTGAAGAATAAATGGAGATTTATCTAGCACATGGATGCAAGATATCTGTAGAAGAAACCAGGGAAGGAGTCACTCCTATGCCCTCCCAATCACACCACAGGTGCAGTGAGTTGGAGAGATAGGTTCCTAAGATCAGATTAAGAACTGAGTACACCAAGGGCAAACAAATCACAGACAAGTACACACAGTATATTGATAAGGCATCCATTGCAATATACATCTGAAACTGGGATCCATCTAACTTTAGACTTTTATAGTGCATGCATATCCTACCTACATTATAAATACATAGACTGCTCCAACTACAATTTCAAACTCTCTACCTGGCCATCTCTATTTCTATACTCTAGTATTAAACAAGGACACACATTCTTCACACTAGCATATTCCCCCTTGTTTATCTCCCCTAATTCCAATAAGTTATCTTCAATTTCTGAGACCTACATGCAAAGATGTCCTATTTTCTGCTGCAAATTTGATTTGTATTTATCACACTCAGAAATTACAAAAGGCCACATTCCCAGATCTAATTTCAAAAATGCAAATATAATGAATGATAATTTATCCATATTGCTACAAAAGCACATAAACATTCGTTAGGGAGGAGTAAAATAAAGACGTTTAACAGCATTTTGGGAATCTAATGAGACAACGATGCATTTTTCTTTGTTTATGTAGTAAGTTATATTGATTGATTATTCAGTTTTGAAGAATCTCTGAAACTCTGCGATAAATCTACTTGATCATGGTGGATTTTTTTCTGTGTTCTAGGATTTGTTTCTCAGGAATTATGTTAAGTACTTTTGTATTTTTTGTTGGTGTTGTCTATGTTCATGGGGAAAATTATTCTGTAAAACTCTTCCTTTTGAATCTTGGTGTGATTTGGGAATCAAGGCAAATATGGTCTCATGGAATGAAATTGGCATTGTTCCTTCTGTTTCTATTTGTGGAATAGTTTGAGTATTGTTTTTATTCTCTTTTCTTTGAAAGTCTTTTAGAACACTCCCTAAAGCCCTGGAATTTGTATGGTTGACAGATTTTTAATATATTTCCTTAGGTAGTATATGTTCATTTAATTTATTTATCTAATCTCGAGTTAACTTTGGAAAGAGAATCATATTGAATAAAATTATACATTTTTAGATTTTCTAATTTTGTGAGTATGGGTTTTTAAATATGACTTAATGACTTTTGAAATTCTACTTATATTTATTTTCTCACATTTCCTTTATTATTTTGTAAATTTGCATATTGTCTATGTGTTTTAGTTAGTTTGGATAAGATATTTCTGTCTTAATTTTCTCAATTACATCTTGAAAAATAATCAGACATTACTTCATGATAAAATACTTGGAGATAATATATATGTATATATATATATATATATACACACATACATATAAACACACACACACACATACACACACACAAGATATATACCTAAATGTAACAATAAGGTTTCTGTCCTGGACTAGCCCCACAGTTTGATCTGCCTGCCACCGCTTATCAGTACCAGCAAGTCCAAAGTCCCAATGAAACACCCAGATGCTTTTAGTAACTTCAAGCTGTTCATCCTATGTATTAGGCACATTGCTAGCTATCTTCTTCATCTTAACCCAACCCATTCTCATTAATCTGTCTTGCCATGTGTCCAGTGGCTCACTTGTGTTCCTTACATGTTGCTTCTTAGGGCATCTGGCTTGATCTGTCTCTCACTTTGCCCTCCTCCTACCTATGCTCTAATCTCCTGCCTAATTTTTCTATGGAGCCTGCCATAGCCAAAACAGTCCTTTATTTAAAGAATGATATTCACAGCATAGAGAAAGGCTACAACACCCAAACACAATAAAGGCAAATTAAAACAATCCTTGAGCCAATATCAAATTAAGTGAAGAAAAACTTAAGTTCTACAAAAATTAGGAAGAAGACATGGCTGTCCTCATCTCTATTTCTCTATACCTGTGCAATTTAGTACTTGACGTTCTAACTAGAGCAATAGACATCTGAAGGAGATCAAGGGAACACAAACTGAAAAAGAAGCAGACAAATTAACACTATTTACAGAACATATGATAGTACGAATAAGTGACCACAAGAATTCTACCAGGGAAATGTGTTATTTACAGCAATGTGGCTGAGTAAAAATTCAATATAAAAACATGTATCTCTTTATAAACTAATAATAAATGAGTTGAGAGAGTAATTAGGATAAAACAGCCTACACAATCACCACAAACAATCTAAAAATATAAAATAGTTTGGGTTAACCCTAACTAAGAAAGTGAAAGGCTTCTATGACAAAACCTTTAAGCTTCTTAAGAAACAAATTAAAGTATATATTAAGAGATAAAAGATCACACATATTCATGGATTAATGGAATTAATATAGTAAAAATTCTAGTCCTAACAAAAGAACTCTATATATTCATCTTGATCCCCATGAAAATTCCAACCCAATTCTTTCTGGATCTTGAAATTAAATACTCAGTATTATACAGAAATTTGAAAACTCCAAAATATCTATAAAACAATCCCAAATAATAAAAAACTTTTAAAAATATAATGATTTTTAAATTTCATGGTATACTACAGAGGTATAGAAATCAATACCACATGGTTTCAGCATAAAACAGACATGTTGATTAATGCTGTCAAATCTAGGTTCATAAACTGGTACACATATAGATATATAAGTTTTGATAAAGAAGCCAATACTGCATCATGAAAAGAAGAATGTATTTTCAACAAGTAATGCTGGTCTAACTGGATGTTGGCATGTAGAAGAATGCAAATGGTCTCACATTTATCATATGGCACAAACTGAAGCCTGTGTGGAACAATAATTACAACATTTAACCAGACACAATGAACCTGTTAAGAGGGAAATTATGGAAGGGCCTTGGACACATTGCCATCAGAGACCATTTTATGCACAGAATACTGATAGCGTAGTAACTTGGATATAAAAATAATAAATGTGATGTCATACCACTAAAAAGCTTTTGTAAGGAAAAGGACAATGGCAGGAGGGATGAAAAGCAACCTACAGAATCAGAGAAGCTTTTCAGCAATTTTACATCTGATGGAGTGCTAATATGCAAATTATGTAAAAGCTGAAGTCATTAGATGTATAAAACCAAACAATACAATTAAAAATGGGTTTCAGACCTAAACAGAGAATTTGTATTAGAATTTTAAATAGCTCTGAAATACTGAATATCTGAATTTACCCGCCACAGACACACACATAAGGTTCAAGAAATATTGGATAATTGAGACTAAAATAAAGTAATAGCCAGAACATCAGTAAGTTTTCTATGATGTTGTTTCTCCAAGTAATGTCAGAAACAACACCCACAAATCTCATTATTATGCCCGTCTAGACAGAGGTTAAGGACAAAACCAATAGACTTGTGAAAGTGGATGGAGACTTGTCAGAAACCCTCATTCTCAATGAACTGTAAACAACTAAAACTGCTGTAGCAATAATGTTCTCTTGTCAAAAGCACAGCAATTAATTATCGAGTGGCAAACGATCAGACCTAAAAAATAAACATACAATTAACAGTGTACAGACTAAATAGATTGTACATACTAATGTGTGTATATATTTTTACACACATATGTATAAAACAATAATTAATCCTAAATAGAGGCTTTGATTTGGGAGAAGGCAAGAATATGCACATGAGAGCTTTATTTTTATTTGAATTACAGGATTAAAATTTTTAGAAGATAGAATATAAAGGCATATGCTTAAGCTGTGGAAAATGAAGGCGGTAAAAAGAAGGAAAATTAGAAATAAAATTGAAAAATAGATGTGAAAAAAAGAAACACTGAACATAATTACGACATGCTTCTAAAACTTCCCTTTCCATTAATTTCTCAATACTGTATTTACACAATATGCAATATAATTAAAGTATAAAAGCCATCATATTAATGAACAAAATTTGACATGTGTATTATTAAGCTAACCACAAATAGAAAAAGCTTTAGAAAAACATAATCAAATATTATTCCCACATTTTACATCTTTGTTTATCAATAATAATAAGAATATTAACACTGAACAAAGCACAAAAGTTTCAATTGTCACAAAAATGTAACAGAAATATTGGCAGATTAATTTTCTGCTATAAACATCTAATGATAAAACCTGATACTGTTATTCCACAGATTAATTTATACATTAGAAAGGCATTGGCTGATATGAGCAATTTCATGAAGCTTCTGTTATTTCGAAACCAAAATCCAACAAAGAGATAAAAGTTTAATAAAATGTTATTATAATATAAAATATTAGAATACACATGCTAACAAGTCTTAAAATACAGCAAATGATCATTCTCTATGATCACTCACTCCATCACCCAGACATTCAATAATGTCTCAGGCTCACCATCTTTTAATCAATGTAGTTGATATTTCATTAAATGGATTCAAAGAGAGATATGACCTGATGATGTCAATTGTTTAAGGAAGATGTGTTGACCCAATCCACTATCCTTTAAAAATAAAAGTCCTTTAAAACAAGACTCAAGGCATTTAAGGATGTGCATAATATATTTTTAGCCAATATTATTGCACTGATAAAATATTCAAACTATTTTCACCCAAATCAGGAAAATTGGATGGTTTTCCACATCCTATATGTATTTTTAGTATAGTGTTGTGGACTTAATCAGAACAAAAACTAACAAATAAAAAAACAAATAGAAATGAAGATTAAAAGCCATAATCAGGAAATGAAGCATTCAATGTGTCCTGAATTGAGAAAATTGTGATATTTTCTGAGACCAAATACTGCACCAGAAAAATCGGTAAACCTTGAATACATACACACACACACACACACACACACACACACACACACACACACACACACACACACACACACACACAGAGAGAGAGAGAGAGAGAGAGAGAGAGAGAGAGAGAGAGAGAGAGAGAGAGAGAAAGGGACGGAGAGAGAGAGATCCAAAGGCCAAATTAGATATCAACATTAAAATCAGTATCATTTGTACATATCAAAAATATAAATGAAGAAAGCTAAAGAAGATAGTCTGTAGTATTAATTCTCCTATACTGACTTTATGGTGATGCCTCATTTAGAATTTGTCTATGAACCACACTGACTTGGAACCTTCTCCAGCTGCAGAGCATATTCTATTTTTCATTTGGTACAGAGCTCTTCTTATTAAGGAATTTAACAATTTCATTACTTATATGGGATTTTTAAGAAATATTCAAAGTGAATTATTGTGATAAATAAGAGATTTCTTATATTACTCTTAATTGCAGAACTTGTCAAATACCAGATCAAATTTTTAAATTTTGTGTCAGGTATACATCAAACTTGTAAGTTTAATTCTATACTGCATGCAAAACATATGAAAGAATTACATGCATGTCACCTTTGAGTTCTCATACATTCTCTCCATATTAAACCTATGTTTCAAATTTAATGAGAACATTTCATAAGAGAACCATCTAATTCTAAAACTATGACATTAATTGAGGTTGTGGAGAGTAGGGAAAATATATAAATAAAATATTGTATGATGAATAAGAAATATACTCCTTACACCTTAATATTTACAACCCAAGATGTAGATATAGCTAAAATATATGTTATGGTCAAATCAGGTACATTATATAAATAACCTGTGAGGCCAGGCCTTGAATTCAAATGTAATACCCATGAAAGTAAAGAAATATAATATAAAATAGAATATTCATGGAAAAAGAAGTTGAAAAATTTTTTTTCTATGTGTCAACAAGAACAAATTTAATGTATTTGCTATAAAAGAGTATGTAATTGAGAGTTTTGGACATTTTAACATGGAAAATTAGGTCATAATTACTTGTTTATTTCTTTACACATGCATTTAATTAAAAAAAAACTACTCAATGTAATTGTTTGAAAACTCATTTATTTATAATATTGTACCTGCCAAAATACAGATACCCAAGAAAAAATACCCAAGATCAGATTTTCTTACTGACTTAGATTCTAGAATACAGAATAACAAAAGAATGGGTAAGTAATATTTTTTACTACAAAAATTTATACATATAACTGGTATGTGAACTTTCAAGACTAATAACAGGCAACAACATTTGTCTATAATCAAAATCAGTGAAATTTATTGCAAAATACTTTTAGGGAAATTCATCTAATATTACAGAGAACATACATGGTTCAAAAGTAAAAATTAGCTACCACTTTAGTATCCTTTTTTCAAATGTTTTGTTTTAACTATCTTGGTTGTATTTTATAGTAAATATTTAGAATATGTAGACATTTTAATTATGAATACTTTTTAACTTTTCTAGACGTAATAAAGTACATACTATAGACCAAGGATGAGCATCAACATCAATGGGCCATAAACCCCTTACAATGGCATCCTGACTACAATGTATTTTAGTATAATGATGGCCCAAAGCTTGTGGAAATAGTAAATCAGACCTTAATCTTATTTAAGTTCTACTACATGAGATGGAACCCATTACTGACTCTACTTAGTGACAAAGTTCCCGAAAGTAGAGAGTTCAGAGAGCTTGGGTAAAAGGGAACACTACTTTCTACGGAAAAAAAAAAAAAAAAAAAAAAAAAAAAAAAACCTCATAAATTAAATTTTACTATACTGGCTACAATCATAGATTAAAGCATTGGTCAGGCATCATTAGAAGATATTCCTCCTGTTACAGGTGGAAAGAACAAATAGACTCATGGCCAGACAACATGCAGAAAGTGAGAGACCTGGGAAACCTCAAGTCTAGATGAGATGTCTCCCTCACATTCCTTCATTTAGGGATTTGAGAACACCATGAATGAGGAGGAAGATAGAGGGTAGAAGCAAAAGGGGATGGAGGACACCAGCACACACAAACACAGCCATCTAAATAACCAGTATATAGCACCTATGAAATAGCAGATCCTGAGGCGACACAAACAGAGTACACACATTTCTGCACCAGATGCTGTCCTAGATAAAAAAGTGGACACATGCCCACATCCTTGACTCTGAGTCTTCACTTGATAAAACCACTTGCAAATGAAAACTTAGCCTTTTGTGAGGAATTGTCATTGAGAATAGAAGCTAACCTTAATGGTAGGTTGAATTGGCACCTCAATGAACTTGACCGTGTCCTTGCAGTTTTAAGTCTCACCATATCCTGTTTGAAAAACTATACCTTTTTCTTATATTATATGTATTTTGTAATAATTAATTAATAATTAATTATTTTCTCTCTTTTTAATCCTATAGGTCATATATATATATATATATATATATATATATATGTACGTATGCATGTATGTGTGTATATATGTATATGTGTGTATATATGTGTGTATATATATGCATTCAGGTTATACATTTTAAGGAATTGGTAAGTTTGCAACTAGTTGATCTTGCATCTATTATGATACTTGTGACTTTTATTGCTCCCTTAGCCTGCTTATTTTTGCTGTCCTGTTCTAATGGCTTCACTTTTGTTCTATGCGATCATATCCCATTATACTTTTTCTTATTATTCTTCCTTAGATATCAGTTTGTTTTCTAATGAGAGATGGATGGGATTGGATCTGAATGAGAAGAGTGGTTGGTAGGAATTTGCATGAGCAGAGCAGGAGGAATCCATAATCAGGACATATTATGTGAGGAAAGCATCTCTTTCCAATAATAGTAAAAATAAATATAAACCTATACATACACACCTATTTTTCTGAATTATCCACATAAAAACAACAGTTTTTGTTCAGAGATGAGTGGGGTCATACTTTGTCTCCAACTCAAGGCAACAAAACAAAATAATTAAGGGCATGTTCATTTTCTGCATAAGATGACATGATATATGCACATGACGCAGCAATGCTTTGAAATAGTTATGGCTGATAATAGGAATCCAATAGAACCTAGAGATTTCTAACCTATTCTGGCTCTACAATAAAATACTTTAAACAAAACTTGTAATACAAAAAAAATAATATTCTTTCTAGTGGTAGATGTTTTCACAGAGCACCCAAACAGGTGAATGAAATCAGCATTAGGATGAACTGATGTCGCTTCTGCATACAGAGGCTAATAATCATTTCTGTGATATTAACTTTCCAACCAAAAACCCTCAAATGGAAACATCATAATTTTATGCTAAGTAAATATATCTGTCCCATTCTAAATTGTCAAGTATCTGTCTATGTAGTTTATGTTTCTAGTAGAGTATGCCACCTCGATTCTACTTTTTATAACTACGTGAGTCATGCTAGGCAGAGAATGCCACATGACTGAGAGTGTGTTTTCATAAGCCAGGGAACCAACAGATCAGAGCTCTCAGATTAAATCCATGCAGTACTTTTGCATTTATCTCTTTACATGAGGACACAAACCCATCCCTCTAGGTACTGGGCACTAGTCAGTTTACAAATTCATCTGTCATGATGGATATTTTAGTGACGAACATTATTAGTTTTTTTGAAAATATATCTTGTGATAAAAATGAGTTCAGAGGACAGAATGAAGAAAAGCCCTCACTGTGTAAGCATGTATTGAAAGACTCAATAATAAGCCTCATTAGAAGGAAAGATGAGAAAATATCACTCTAAGTAAACTATTCGGCAAGACTATGAGAAGCAGAAAAATAGGACAGAAAAGAAAAAGGAAAGGAAAGT
Source organism: Phyllotis vaccarum (assembly GCA_033318265.1). Classification (NCBI taxonomy): domain Eukaryota; kingdom Metazoa; phylum Chordata; class Mammalia; order Rodentia; family Cricetidae; genus Phyllotis; species Phyllotis vaccarum. Next base: position 145,289,508 of record JARWLC010000003.1, on the reverse strand, counting down.
GTACAAAGAAAACATGTGACCTTTGGAGAAGAAACTTAACAAAGGTGCTGAGCAGAGACATACTCACCATAGAACCAACCATCTCTTCCTGAAGCTTTTCTATGATCTTCTCTCTTGGGGGAAAAACAACTTGCTTTAATAGCTCCCAGTGTCTCTCTTGAGGATTTGTATTAAAAGCTTCAGCAAATACCATTCACCTGCTACAAACCAACTGACAATCTACAGAGCCTCAGAAAGCAGAAAACAGCAAAAGGCATGTTTGGTCTTACCTAGCTTCTTCCTTGGAGCTCTTTACCTTTTCTTTGTTTCTGTCTGTATGTCTGGCTGACAGCTGTCTGGCTTCTGGCCCCTGGTGTCTCCCTCAGTTCTCTACTCTCATTTTTCTCCTCTTGTTTCTCTTGAGCCTAGAGATTCCCTCTCTCCACCAGCTCATGTATCTTTTCTCCTGCATCGCAACTGGCCAATCAGCTTTTTATTAGACCAATCAGGTGCCTTAGGTAGTCAAGGTGAAAGAAATGCAGCACATCTTTACATAGTTAAACACACATCCTTACATTGTTAATCTAATGCAGCATAAAGAAATGTAGCACACCTTTACACAGTGAAAGTAATATTCTGCAACACAAACAAATGTAACACCTCTGTGCTTAGTTAAAAAAATATTCCACAACACAGAATGTTGTTAGGAGTCATTTTATTACTAATAACTTTTTGTTGTTGTTTATTCACTTATTTTAGAAAAATAGTATTGGGTTTTACTCTGTATCCCCGAGTGTCCACCATATTCCAGGGCAGGTCAGACCCCATGTCTAAGAGTTGACAAACATCAACATCAAACAGTCTCTGGGTGTGTGTTAGGGTGGGGGGGTTTGGGGGGGTGTTTGTGTGTGAGTGTGTACACATGCATGAGTTTATCTTTTGTTTTGTATTTTCAAATCTTCTGTATCTTTTTTGTGGCTTTTCATTTTTAAATCTTTATTGTTTTTCCCAGTTTTTTTTCATGAGAGTTAACATCAATTAGGTGGTAAGTGAAGGAAAGAGGATTAGAGAATAGCTGAGCGAAGAATGAATTTGTGAAAATATGTAAATATGTTTACAAAACATTTTTAAGTAAAAAATTTAAAATTAATCTTAGAGGTTATTTAGCTCCATTGTTAGGCTTATTTCTATGCCTTTGAAAAGCTGCTATTAGTGGGTTAATTTCCTAATTTTTTTCTCCACGTGCTCATAGGCATATGGGAAGATGAATAATTTTATAAAATTTAATTTTCTGTTCTTAAGTGTTACTTAAAGCACTCATCACATCCAAGAGTTTCTCTGGTGTCTTGAGACTTGTACTTATGTCATCACGTTATTTTGAAAAAGAACAGTCTGATATATTCTTTGACTTTTATTGCTGCCTTGCTTTGTCATTTCCAATTTTCTCAAGTTAACTCTTAAGACTCTTTATTAAACAAGACTGAAGAGACTTAGTATATTTTTCTTGTTAAAATTTTATAGGTAAAGTTTGGAGAGATGGCTCAGCACTTAGCCCTTGCTGCTTTCAGAGGACCAGGGTTCAGTTTCCGTACCCACATGAGTCCACACAAGCAGGGGACCCAGCATGCTCTTCTGAACTCCAGAGGCACCAGGCACACACATGGGTGCACACACATAAATTCTGGTAAAACACTCATAAAATAATAAATCTTAAAAATTACAATTTTAAAGGTAATGTATCTTTTTCTCTGCTCTACACCTTTGTCTTAAGTTTGACATACACATCCTTTGTCATGTGAGCTCTGTTCCATGTATGCCTGGTTCCTTTAGGAGTTTTCTTATGAACTCTTGCTGAGCTTTGTGAGATGACAGTTTTTGTTTCTATTAAGAATTATATTCCATGGGATTTTTCTTCTCTTTGAGTTCATTGCTGTTCTTCTTGGTTGGATTTCTGAAAATTCAGTTTTGTCTTCCTTCTTTGAATTAATCCTTTGCTGTGTTGGGACATGCTTTGTTACTTCCTGTCTCTCCTGTATTTGTGTATCAATCAAATGAAATGTATCATTTCCTGTCTTCTCATGGATAATTTTTCTAATGATTCTGTTTATGGCTTGCCTCTGTTTATTATCTGCAGTGCTACTTGTCTAAAGTGAATTGTGTTTATTTGTGATTATCTTGAAATACATTTTTCGAACAATTTATAAGGAAATTTCTCGAGTGCAGCAATATGGTTGACAGTTGTTTTATTTCAGACCTTTAAATATATATCCCATGTACCCTTGGTTTTAGGATTGATATTATACTGGGGATTGGTACTTTTAAGTGTCATTGTTCCTTAAGCAATTTCAGTATTAATTAGCTTTTGTTTTTTTTGGGGGGGGTTTATGTTTGCCATTTTATATGGAAGGACTAGAAGGGGCCCTGCCATTGTTCCTAACACAGAAGGCTGAGAGAAGAGAGCAACGTTGAGAAATGTCTGGTTCTCTAGTAAACACATGTCAAGTTAGTAGTCATGTCTACTTTTCTGTTAGAAATGTGATGATGTATTGAAACCTTCAAATCCTTTAATTATGTGCTTCTGATAATGTATTGAAAGTGTTTAATTTTCTTAACTTTTGCCTCCTTGGATATAGAAAAGCATTCCATCTATTGGTACATGACAAAACTCTGGTTTGTTCTTTCTGGGTGTGCTGACGTTCAGGGATGTGGCTGTGGAATTCTCCCAGGAAGAGTCAGAATACCTAGACTCTGTTCAGAGGGCTTTGTACATTGATGTGATGTTGGAGAATTACAGCAAAATTGTCTCTGTGGGTGAGGATATTTTTTTCTTGCAGAACTCCTAATTCAATCCACATCAATTCATCTTTGCATAGCTTGAGGGACTTGACCTGAGAAGGGACAGTTACAGAAGATGGAAAAAACAGACACATGAGCACAGAGAAAAGCTAGGATCAGGTGGACTTAGCTGTTAGGTAGAGAATCCACAGCACCAAGGAAGCTCAGTGTATTTGTTAGGTAGAGCTGAACAAGGAGATGGGCTATTGCATGCAGCTGAACAACAAGATGTGGTTATCACATATGGATAAACAAGGAGGCAGGTTTATGGCATACAGCTGAATGAAAGGGACAGGTTTAGTTAAACTCAATAGGAGCAGTCACTGTAGGGAAGCAGTCTTCAGGCCATAAACATCCAGGAGAAGAAGCTAAGGTGGACATTTTCTGCACACACCATCAATGTTTCCACTTAGACCCCAGAGTAAGGCGCTGCACTTTCTAAGCCTCACCTGAAGAGGAAGACTTTGTTATTTTCCCATGGGTCTGAGACTGTGGTCTTGGGCAAGGCCAGTTCTGTCACAGTAGACTTTCACTCAAGACTTCACAGACTAATGGCTTCTTCATTCTCTGTCATTCATCCTTGGATCAGCATTTTAGATGTGTAGATTCTGTGTGAAGCTGTTTCAGAAACTAAAGGAAAGTATCAAAATTTTGGTAGTAGAAATGAAGTTTTTCATGGCATTATGCATTTGTGTTGTGTTCCTTTAGGAGGTATTGTGCATCTTCTGTTTTGGTTCTATAATACATTCAGGAATTCAGTAACATAGTATCTATGTCCACCCATATCCCGAAGGTCCATTTTTATCATCCATCTGATACAGTTTTAAAATACACTGGCTGAAAATGCTTCCTAAATATCTTTGAGATAGTGACAGGAAATAACAATTGGCAATTTGTTTCTAGATCCATTTATGTTTTTCTCTGGTCATCTGCTGAGCAAAGTATTGTGATAGTTTAGATGTCCAGGTAACTTTATAAAGAATCTAGCAAGGGTTATGTGCCATTTTACAAAGCACAGGAGTTGTCTGCAAGGTAGACTTGGTCACCTCTTTGAAGCCAGGCAGAGTATCCTGAAATATGAAGAGAGAGGGGACAATGAGCAGATAGAGAATCAGGTGGGGTTGATTGAATGAGCAGGTCCAAAATTAGGGGTTTAAGTGAGACAGGAAGTAATTTCTCCAAACAGCTTCATCACATTCATTTCCGCTTACAATAATTCTTGACAAATTTACTTTGTAAGGTGTTCTTAGTTATATTGACAATACTAGTATACAAATGCTGCCATCTTGAATTGATTGTATGTTTTGTAATCTGTCAACAGTCCACAAAGTAGAATTATTTTTTTAATTTCTTTTCTTATAAATATGTCTTTATATTACATTCCTCATTTAAAAATATTATAATCTATTATGACTCTTCCATGAAGTAGGTTTATTCTGTAATTTCCTACCTTGTAAGTATGTCACTATGTTGCATCCTTAATAAAATTGCCCTTTCAGAAAGTCACGTCAGGAACCAGAGAAAGCAGTGGCCTTGCGGAAATTTCCATTTAAGGAACTAGGGAAAACACAGTAGTATGTGGAGTTCAGTCAACATAGGGTTAGAAATAAGCAATTAGTGACAATAACATCTCTTCCTCTAATACGTTACAGCATATGATATCTAGTAGAAATATTTATTTTGTCCTCATTATTCTTGAAAACCATAATATGATTTTCAGAAAATTTCCCAATGATAGTTTTACGTAAGCATTTGATATTGAAAGCAATTAAGAATTCTAAAGTATAATCTTTGCTGTATCCTCTTAGTGAGGCCAATATTATGAATGCAGTATTGGATTAAACGATTCCTTTGGTAACTTCTAGAAATTTTTAAATAAGTAATACATTCTAAATATAGTCAGAGAGCTCCATCCCAAATTTAATTCTTATTTCCTCAGTTACTTGTGCCAAGTTATATATTTTATATAAGAATGAAGGGGTTAGTGTAAATCAGTGACCCTTGAATTAGTTCATATATCTTTGTGAGATTCCATGACAATTATAATGGGCAAAACATCAACCTATCCTCTAGTGAGAACTCTAGTATAAATTACCACTTTACTTAAAATAACCGAGGGAAACAGTCATATATTGAATCTGTTTAAATTTGTATCTAACCCTTTAAATCTCAATGTACTCATCTTTCAGAGAACTATTGCATGTGTGCTCTTGTCCACCAACATATGGATAATGAAGAGACATATTCTAAACGCAGTGAGATTGACAAAATGCTTCATGAGTCCATCCAATGCCCGGTTTATAAAACAAGGTATACTACAGAAAATTCTAATAACTTTGGCTGTGATTATAGTCATTGGATTGCCTCGACTGAATAGCCATTACAGAACCCATATTGGTGAGAAGCCTTACAAATGCAATGAATGTGGTAGATCCTTTATTCACTGTTCATGTTTTAGAAAGCATCAGAAAGTACATTCTGTAGAGATGCTATACACCTACAAAGAATGTGGAAAGTCTTTCCTTGAGCTGTCACATCTTAAAAGGCATTACAGAACCCATACTGGAGAGAAGCCTTATAAATGTGAAGTATGTGACAAATCCTTTACCACGAACTCAATTCTGAAAACACATCATAAAATTCATTCTGGAGAGAAACCTTACAAATGCAAAGACTGTGACAAATCCTTTACCCAGCATTCAAATCTTAGAAGGCATCAGTGAGTTCATACTGGAGAGAAGCCTTACAAGTGTCAGAACTGTGACAAATATTTTACTTGGTTATCAACTCTTAGAAGACATCAGAAAATTCATGCTGGAAGTAAAAATACAATTGTAAATAAGGCTGCATAGTTTTTATCCTGATCTTTAGCTTTGCCAGCCACAGCAGGACCCACAGTTAAAACAAACAAACAAACAAACAAAACAAAACAAAACAAACCCTTTTGAAACCCTTTAATCAAGGTTGAAATCTTAGAAAATATCACAAGAATTTATACTGAAGAAAATTCTTGCATTTGTAACAGTGTGGACAAATTTTTAAGAAAAACATTTTTTAATTTGTAGTCCCATATCAAAAGTAGATACAATGAGGGCAAAAATGTATGTAACCTAAGAAATGTGACCAAGCTTTTTATTTTTTGTACCAGTTTTATTACATATCAGAAAACCTGTACTGAAGAGAAACCATATAAAATGTATATACCAATGTGCTATCTTCATTATCTTCCATGGAAATTACATAGATTACAAAACCATTAAAATAAAGTTTGATAAAATTTTCTTTTCTAAGGCTAAAAATGTAGATACATTAGAAAATTCATCCTGAGAGAAACCTGAGTTTGGCTTTTATTCTACCTTCAAAATAGTCATTCTGGAATAAAATACTTCAAATATCGAGAGTGAGAAGCCTTGACGGAGACATGTGAATGTAAACAACACATTCTCATGAATAGTACTCTGAAGTCATCAAGAATGTGCAGGGAAGTCACTTTTAAGTACTCAACATTGGGGAGGTATTAATCCTGCTTTAAAGTGCAATTAGAAGTGATATTAGAAAGATCAAGGCATAAAGCTTCATAGATATAAAGACCATGTACTGTAATGAACAAACAATGAATACATGAATTCATCATGGATTTCAGTGGGAGTGGATTCTTATATTTGTGCAAATGAAAAAATACTGTTTGGAAACATTTAATTTTTTTTTTGCCAATATTGGAATTTATTGAATAAGAACACAGTAGGTATTTCACAGTTTGTTGAAATGTAAATATGTGTGGTCTTGCTTGCAAATGATTATTTGATAATTTGTATCAACTGCTGCTTATCAAGCCCGACTGTAAGATACAGAGAAGTTATGGAGTTAGTGACTGGCCCCTGACTCCCTGAGACACCAGTCAGCTGGGGAGAATTCTTTAATGCCAGTTTCAGATTTGCATGGTAAACAACGCTCCATGCCTTCTCCCAGCTCACATATTCTTCCTACCTGCCCCCTCAGTGGTCTCAGAGCCTTGGAGGGTGAATTAGTCAGGGTTCTCTAGAGCGATGCTTCTCAATCTTCCTACAGTTCCTCATATGGTGGTGATCTCCAACAATAAATTATTTTCATTGCTACTTCATAACTAAATTTTCTATTGTTATGAGTTATAATGCAAATATCTGTGCTTTCCAGTGGTGTCAAAGGGGTACCAACCACTGCTCTAGAAGACCAGAACTGATAGGGTGAATATAGATATATTTTTAAAAAGACTTGTTAGAGTGGTGTACAGGCTGTGTGGCTAGTTCCAAAATGGTTGTCTCTTGATGGAAAGTCTAAGATCCAACAGTTGTTCAGTCCATGAGGCTAAATGTCTCAGTTGGTCTTCATTTGGTCATTGGAATCCTGAAGAATAGGGTTGTTTTTTTCTTTTTTAAGTCTTTTTTAAAAATTGAAAGTAGATTTTCTTCATAGCATATGTTATGACAGAGTTCTCCTGCCTGCACTTCCTCTAGGATCTCCCCACTTTTCATCCACTGAGATCAAAACCTCCTTTCCTCTATCATTAGAATATATGCATCTAGTCTGGTAATGGCCTTTCTTGGTCCAGGTTGGGCAGAGGTCCAGATACACAGACCTGCTGCTCTAGACCCCTTAGCCACCCACCACTGCTCAGGCCCCCACAAATGTCTCAGAGGCTTATATTAACTTCATGATGTTTGATCTATGGCTCAGACACATTGCTATCTAGCTCTTATATCTTATATCAACCCATTTCTATTAATCTGTCTGCCATGTGGCCCGTGGCTCACCTGTGTTCCTTACATGTTGCTCTTTTGGGCTTAGGGCTTGGTCTGTCTTTGACTCCGCCCTGCTTCTCCTACCTATGCTGTGATTTTCCCTCCTACTTTTTCTATGGTGTCTGTCATGGGCCAAAACAGCTCCTTTATTTGAAGATTAATATTCACGGCAAACAGAAAGTTATTCCAATATCAATCTAGAATGATAATGATAATAATCAACCAGAATAGAAAAAGTAGTATATTCTAATACCAGGAAAGGAGTGCTTCAGCAGCAGGATAGATGAACCAAATAGAGTAGGGGCAAACATCAAAAAGAAAAGGATTCTTTATCCCATGTCTGTATAGCTGCCACTAGAAGTTGTAGCTCAGATTGACGGTGGGCCTTTCTACCTCGAATGATCCAATCAGAAGTCCCTCAAAGTTTTGTTCATCTGTTTGGGTTCTGATTGACTCCAGGTGTAGTCTGTTGACAACGTAGACTAGCTGTCAGGATCCATGACTTCTAACTTGTGTTCCTTTACTTAACTCCCTGTTTCTAGAACATTGTTGATGGTGAGTACAGTTACTTCATTCTTCTTAAAAGTCAAGTGAGAAAACGGAGAAACAGCAGTATCCAAAAAAAACTCTTAATAGCTTTTATGACCTTTGATTACAAACACAATATTTGGAAGCAGCTTTGTCAGTATATTGTGTAAATTAAAGCTGTCATAGTTGTGTGGTGTCCTAACTTGGGTCCTCAAATCTGTTGGCTACAGGTTTTGTCTAAGTTTGAAGTTGTAGATGTGAATTTCCTTTGTTGTGCAGGTTGTAATTCTAATCAGACAGCTGGTTATCTTTATATCAGCCTAACCACTATTACACTAGGCTACACAGCTTCTCTGACCCTTTTATCATGATGCATACAAAATCTATACCTGAGTAGGACTTTTTGCTATAATCCTTCCCAGAAATCTTAGTAGCATCCCCTGGCAGTGTCTAGTTTTGGAATGCAATCAGCATCAATGACAATTGTCTCTATTCCTCTAGGGGCCACTTGAGCCTCCTTTGCCAAGGTCTCCTTGGGAGATGTTCCCTGTACAGCAGTAGGATTTTACATAGACTTGGGGCATCTGACAGCTCTTGCTTTTATTCTCACAAAGTATACTTGTTAACTTTTATGATTTCTTATTCTTAGCTCTTTAGATACACTTGTCCATCATTCTAATGAGTCTTTAAATCTAAAAATCACTCACAGGTTAATATTCTATTTTCTGTATATAGCCTTTTTTTTTCAAGAAGATTTCCAGGGCCACCATGTAAGGTATAGAACCACCATCCCAGTGCAAATAGTACAGTTATGAAAATGTTTTGGTGAAGTATTCTGATAGTAGCATTTTTGAGCAAATATCTGGTGATCACAGAAGCCTACAGCTGAGAAGATTCTAAACCAAACTGATAGGCAATATTTAACGCAGCATAGAAAGATTTTATCCTTTTCACAATTTTTCTGGCTGTCTCAGTCTACATATTTTTACAAGACCTCTACATGTATTTTTCAACGTTCATGAACTCGGTGAGTCTACCTCTAGTGCACAAGGAAATAATCACCCATTCTTTGGGAGGCTATGCCTGTACTCTGTGTATTCCAGCTGAATGAACTGTTTCTGCACAAAGGAGAGAACTGTATGTGGTCTACTTAGGGGACAACTGATCACCATTTGTTAAAAGTAACCTATTTAGCATATGTCATTTTATACACGAGTGATGTTTATTATATTAATAACTCTGAACACTGCATGTATTCAGAGCACAACTGCCGTTAGTATCAACCAAAGCCCAAATATTTTTAACATTAACACACCATTGTTTTATTCAATCACTGGACACGGTTCTCACCTCCATGTCCCCTTCCCACTCTGTTGTGGAAGGGCTGTACAAGCTTCCACCCCTGAACACATCCTGTGACTATTTTGCAGGAGCACAGTAGTAATCAATATTATCTCTTTGTTCTTGGGATTCTGTTTATTTTCTTTGTTTCTTTGACCTCTAGTTACTGGCTAGCCAGTCCTTAGGATTTCCAAGGACTCATCAGCACTAAATTTGGTCTTCATTTTTTTGCTTATGTCTTGTTTTGTTTATTATCCACTTCCCCTAATGGCAATCACATGATGTAAATATACCACATTGAGAGTTCTCTGATGTTCATCAGAGATGTCCATTATTTCTGTCCAGTCCACTCAGAAATCAAATCCACTAGAGGACTCAGTAAAGCCAATGAAACTATAGGAGTCTTTAGGGTTCTGATAAATTGACCTCACTCCCGTAATGAACAGCATCTTACTGGACTGCTGAAGTGGGATGAAATATCCCTTTCACCTTTGTTCTTCAGCTTATCTATTTTTTTTAAATATTCTACTCATCTCTTGGGTTCCACATTTTTGGATACCTGGAAAAGCTCTCTAAGCATAGATTTAAAGTATAATAGTTTTTCCTTTGTCTCTTGCCTACTAAAAAGTATAAAAAAATAGAATTTTTTGTATTGTTTTTGTTTTTTGAATCATGCTTATTTTTTTTAAAAAGCAATTCCCAATGAGTAGCCTTATTGGTGTAAACTAATTTTTTTTATGCATAGTAGTGGCTATATAAGTTTTGTAACATCCTTTTGACAACCACACTCTTTACTCTTATAGGACATAAAATTTGTTCTAAACATTTAAACTTGTTTTAGGGCATGTCTGTACTCTCTGTTCCCCACTGGTCAGCCAGGTTTGCTATGACATATCACACAAAGAAAGATGCCCCATTAGGATTTTCACCACACACTTCCCCAACCTAAAAGTTGAAAGTCTATAAAGGTACAAGAAATTTACAGAACACCAAATAGACTATACCTCCCAGAAAACATCTGCTTACCCCATAATAATCAAGTCACTAAACCTACAGAGTAAGGAAGAAATATTAAGAGCTACAAAGTAAAAAGGTCAAGTTACCAATAAAGGCAGATCCATAAGAATAACATGAGATGACTCATTGCAAACAATGAAAGCAAGAAGGTCTTTTTCAGATCTTATACAGACACTAAAAGACCACATTTAGGAGCCCAGACATTCAATCACCATAGGGAGAATAAGCAAAATATTTCATGACAAATCCAGATTTAAACAATACCTACCCAGAAATCTTGTCCTACAGAAAGCCCTAGAGGAAAAATTGTAAGTTAGATATACCTATGAAACCACAAGCAATAGCTAATCACACAGAAGGAAAACCCAAACAAGGGAAACACACACCATACCACCAAAAATAGCAAGAAATATCAATTACTGGTCATTAATATCTCTTAATATTAATGAACTCAGTTTACCTACCAAAAAGACAGATTAACACAATGGACACAAAAACAGAAGCCATCCTACTGCTACATAGAAGAAACACACCTCAAATTCAAAGATGGACACTGCCTCAGAGTAAAGGGTTGAGAAAAAACTTTCCAATTAAATTGACCTAAAAAACAAGTTGGTGCAGTTATCCTAATATCTAACAAAATAGACTTCCAAGTAAAATCCATCGAAAGACATCTGGAAGAACATTACTTATTTATTGCAAGAAAAATCCACCAAGATGAATTCTCAATCCTGATGATTTATGTCGCCAAAATAAAAGTACCCACATATGTATAAGAAACATTACTAAGGTTTAAATCTTGTATCAAACAGCACCCATTCATAGAGAGAGACTTAAATACCCTACTCTCGCCAATGGATGAGTCTACCAGACAGCAATTTAAGAGAGAATTAAGGGATGTAACAGGTGTTATGACTCAAGTGGACTTAATAGATATATACAGAACTGTTCAACCAAACAGGAATGATTCTTTTTCTCAGCACCCCATTGAACTTTCTCTAAAATTGATCACATACTCGGTCATAAAGCAAATATCAGTAGATAACAAAAAACATAATGGAGGGTGCCTAGGGATGAGAAGGATAGTAAAAATATATGATTAGAAGATTAAAGCTGATTCAGTATGTCTTGCCCAAACCTTTACTTATGCCAAGCAATTTTTTTAAAAGTGCAATATCATCAAAATGACTCTAAGATTCCATAATACTGTCATAATGGACAAGATTAGAAACACAGGTGACAGCTTATGCTGGGGAGGATATGGAGCAAGGGGGAAATGGTGGGAGTACTGACTGGTACAGGCACTTTGGAAATCAGCCTGGCAATTTCTCAGAAAACTAGATGTCAACCTTTCACAGTCACTGCCATAGTGAACTTGGGCAAATACCAAAAGGATTTTCCATCATACTACAAGAAAAACTTACTCAGCTATACTCATAGCAGTTTTATGTATAATAGAACCTGGAAACAACCAAGATATCCCTCAACCTATGAAATGGACAAAGAAAATGTGGCACATTTACACAATAAAAAATTACTCAACTTTCAAAAACAAGGAAACCAGGGAACTTGAAGGCAAATGGCTGAAACCAGAAAACCATCACCCTGAGTGAGGTAATCTAGACTGAGAAAGACTAACATAGTACGTACTAATTCATAAGTAAATATTAGGTGGGAAATAAAAAATAATTATATTATAATCTATAGAATGAGAGAGACTAAGTAACAAGAATGGTTCATGGGGCCACTCAGATGTCCCTGGGAAGGAGAAATATTAAAGTTTTTATGAATGGGCTTGAAGGAACATAGTAATGGGCATAGGCATGATTGGGTTGTAGGGAAAAAGGGGGAGAGTTGTGAGGGGAACTTCTGGAAGTGAATATTTTGGGGTTGGGTGGAAACCTGATACAGGGTATCTCCAAGGTGACTATCAGGAGGACCCCACTTTAGACTCTTAGGAATAGCATATAAATCGCCTGACCTGACCATCTCCTGTGACTAGAATGCCTGGGTCAATTTTTATCAGAGAAGAATCATCCAGTAACTGATTGAGGCAGATACAAACCCACAAGCAAACATTTGGTGGAATTTGGAAAACTCCATGGAGGAGGAAGAGGAGAGGAAAGGGTTATTGTGATAAAGCTTACATAAACAACTAATCTGTGCTCCTAGGGGCTAGCAGAAACCGAACATACAACCAGGGATGCTGCATGGTACTGACCTAGGCACTTTGCATAGATAAAACAATTATGTAGAATGGTCCTCTTGTGGGACTCCTAACAGGGAAATCGGAGGCTGTTTCTCACACTTTAACTCACTTTTCAGATGTTATTTCTCATACTGATTACCTTGCCCAGGCTAAAAACTTGGAGAAGTGTTTAAGTATGTATCAACTTGATATGCCATGTTTTGTAGATACTCATGGGCTATTTGCCCCTTTCTGCATTAAAGCAGAGGAGGAGTGGTTTGTGATGAGTCAGAGTGGATGGAGGGAGGGACTGAAAGGGGAGAAGTGTGAAGGCTGAGACTGGGATATAAAATAAATAAATGAATAAATTTGTTGTTTTAAAGTACAGCATCTTATATATAATTTGGAAGTGGCAAACTCCGAATGTAAGCAGAAAGCCAAGTCAGAAAATATGGAAAAGATAACACAAGATAATCCAAGACCACATTATGTAACACCTTTCATTTAATTTTCTCCAATCTTCTTGACATATTTCAGTTTTTTAATGATCCCTGGTTGTTTGTTCAATCTCTTTGAGCAACTGTGAGTTCAGCTTAGATAAATCTGTGGGTTTTCTTGTTATGTCTTTGACCTCCCTGGATTCCAATGTCTAGTTCTGGTTATCTGATTCATGAAAAATGTCCCCCAAATACTCATTGGACTTGATTAAATTTTGGTCTAAGTTACATTTCTCTATACTGTAAAATAAGCACAGAAATATTGGCTTAATTAGGTCCCTTTAAAACACTCTTGATTTTTATTATCAATTAAAGTTCAACATATCTCACAAACATTTCCCCGACTACCAATATCTCCTAACCTAGCTATTTATATTCAAAAAGTTAAGGCAGGCAAGAAGAGAAAACCATGGCAAACTTGGACAGCACTTTGCTTAAGATACTTGAATAATTATTTTTCTCTTTATTATTTGCTTATTCATTGAATTGCACTTTTACCTCACCTCAGTAGGAAAAATATATACTTTTTTCTTAATATATGTCACAGAATATTAAAGGAATTGAAATCAGGTCACTTTAGGTCACAGGTGTCACCAGCCAAACTGTGTTCTTTTAGGAAAAATTTAGGAGATAGTGGCAATTTACCATACATGTGTATGTGTAAGAAAAGAGCCAATTGTATAAACACATGTTGACAAATTATAAGTGAAAGTGTAAATAAAAGTAGATATCTAGAAAATGGAACGAGAACTGAATTTCCTAAGGGAAATATATTACTTGAGAATAGACCCAAACAGGCTGTATTGTAAAGCTTATCTAGCTCATATTTTATCATGTAACTCTGAAGCACATATACATTTCATAATATCCTTTTAAAATCAGACATATATAAAAGTACTTGTGCATTGAGCCCAGGCTTATGTCATTCAAGGCTATCAGTAGGCAGACAGACCCACCCATGGTGTCTTTCTTAACATCCAAGTGTTCTTCTTTCCAGACAGTATTAAAAGTCTTCAGGCTGTTGAGTAGATCAGCAGGCAATCTGTCTTCCCATAAAGCCTAGCAACTTGAGTTCACCCACAGTATTATTATGTTTGAAAGAAAAAATTATATTTCCCATGTTGTCCGCCAACCTCTACATGAAGTAGAAAATATATACAGACCAAAGAGTGTATGTGGGAGGGGGTTGGAATATAAAATAGATCTCTATTTTTATTTATTTTATTAAGAGATTAATAAATACCCTTATTAAGGTGATCACAGTTCACTTGCTACACATTGTATATGTAATTTCTTTTGTCTGTGAAAAAATAACTTCATATTATGGGTATGGTCTTGAAAAGTCTATGTACAAAAATTGGAGTAGATAGACACAAAAATGCATACCTTTAATTCCAGCTCTGTCAGGGGTGGAGCTAAAGCAGAAAAATCTCAGTGAGTTCAAACCTGCACTGGTCTACATAGTTAGCTCCAGACTAAATATGATTATGTAATGAGATTTCATTTCTACAATAATAACAATAATAATAACAACAACAATTAAATCCAAGATTATACCAAGAACCAGAGATCTGACTGTGACAATTGGCAATATAAATATAAGTGTGATTTCTCATGAGTAATCCAAACATTGGCTGTGATTATCAGTGTCTCAGTTACATGGCCAAATCACTGGATGTGTAGACTATGAATGTGTATTACACCTACAGACAACAAAATCCTTTGACTGTCTTAAATAAACTCTAGAATACTGATGAAATTCTATGAAAATCTGTTCATGATTTCATGTAGTTGGAAATTTCTGTCCAGCCACAACTCCCAAATACCCAGTAGGTGTTTCCCAAATAATTGATTCAGAGCTTAAAATTTTGGACCAGTGGTTCAAGCATATTGCTAACTAGCTCTTACTCTTAAATTAACTGAAAATTATCCATGCAGCTTAGTGCTTCTTTTAGTAAACATTCTCATTTGACTTCCTCTGCATCTGACAGATCCCTGTTTCTCTGCTCTTTCTATTCCAAAAATTCTATGACTCTGCTCATCCTGCCTGTACTTCGTGCCTGTCTACTTGCCAATCAGCATTTATTAAACTAATACAAGTGACATGTCTTTATAGTGTACAGGAGCATTATCACACAGAACAACCTCATTTTTCTTTTCAAAACAGTAACTCTAAATTAAATATCTTACGCTTAGCCTTTTTTTTAAAAAAAAAAAAAACTTATTGATACCAATACTCTAAATAAATACAAACAGCCATAATCCATTTGTTGAAATGTAGGCAAAGTTCTATAAACTATCATCTACTGATTAGGGGAGACTCTAATTTTGGGGGGACCCTGAGAAAATTTAAATTATGGCCATGTCCTGACTTGCATGTTCTGTGAGGGTGAATCTTCTAAGCCAAGGGCCTTGGAGCTGGTCTAGATGCAGAACTCAGACAAAACTACAACAGATGTCTCTGACACTTTGAATTATCTGGACTATCTGTTCCCATTGGACATTTTTCAGGGGTTTTCCCTTGATCAAACCTTATTTTCTTTAACCTGGAGTAAATCCACAGCCTCTACATTTCCGTGGAAATAAAAGCAAAACTTCTTTAAAGTAATTTCTGTTTTTATTCAAAATTTCAAGTCAAGATAGTTGGGTCAACTTAGCATTTATAATCACATGCCTCTTAGCAGCTCTTGATTCTTCCTCCGGAGTCAAGAGTTCAAATCAACATAATAACACATTGTATCGAGACTCTATATATTCCATCTATATGAGCTTTTAAAAATGTAATTTTCATGATCTTTTCTTTTTTCTTTTTTTTTAATCCTACTTATATTTTTAAGCACACTGTAAATCATTTGAGGTTTTCTTTTTCAATCTGACTTAACTCTATTCTGTCTTTGTCTGACTCCAAAGGCCTTTAATTTGCTAAACACCATGATAGGATTAAAGCCTCAGATTTTGTAGCTAGCTCCACCCCATTTCTTGGATTTCTGGCATAGGTCCTAGCAGGAGCCACACTCACCACACCATCTCTGAAGTTTTAGGGTCCATATTACTACTAAGCAGTGCACCACAACCTCCTTGTCATGAACTCTATCTAAGTTTTTTGTACCAGGGCCTCTTAAAAGAGCCATAAGTTTTTTGCTACTAAGGCTGAGCCAAGAAGCCTTTCCTTACTTTTAAATTAATATTATTATTTATTTATTTATTTAATATTTTTTTATGTACACCACCACTTGCCCTCTCTACCTTGTCCCAGTTCCTCCAAGTCATCCCTCAGCCTTCCCCCACCCCAACCCCATCCTTTCCCAAAGGAATGCAAGCAGCCAAGGTGGGTCAGTTCAGTCTGGTGTTTCCAGTTGAGGTGGGTTAGAGTCAATCATCTCAGTATTAAGGCTGAGTTAGGTGTTCCTCTGTAGGGAATGGGCTCCCAGATGTCAGTTTATGCACAGGAACTAGTCTGATCCTACTCCAAGAGGCCCCACAAACTGCCCATGCCATTCAATAGTCATCTACCTTTGGAGGGTTTAGTTCCTTTCCATGAAAGTTCATCAGTGGTTGTTTCTGATTTAGTGAGCTCCCAATAGCTCCAGTCAGCTGTCTCTGTAAATCTTAAAGGCTTGTTCAATTGCTTTTTAAAAACATCCCAGGGTGTCATTTTCTAAAGTATCTTTGACCTATCCACATAAATTACTCAAGAGAATACATAAATAGAGTACAAATTCATAGATATCCACTTGCATTTGTCTTTTGAGAAAGGAGTAAATTTAAATAAAATAGTGAATGGAAGTTCACGATACTGACTAAAAATTTGTATATTATACAAATTATAATTTCATTGAAATTTGTTATAATTTTACTATTGAAATCTAAGAAATCTCGTTAGTATATAAATAATTCAATAAGATAAAAATTACTGTGGGGGTCTCTGTTATCACTACATCAAGCAGAGTAACAATTCACATGAGAGCAGAAGGAAATCCAGTTAAACATAACTCAGTACCTTGTGTTGAATCAAAATTTAGAGTGACAGTGAGTGGTATTTTTTATGCATATTTCAGTATAGTACAATTTTGGAAAATAACCCTCCTGTTCACAAATTGGCACAATGATATTAAATCTTTTCAACTTAGATATCACTACTTCTGTGAATATAGGTTGTATAGATAGGCTACCTGTGTTTTCTTAAAGGTTTGTGGAAGAAGCTGGTGTGGTCTTGATCATAAAGATGGCAAAGAATCATTCAGGCATTAGCCATTGCAAGTATTGTCTCTGAGATCTTGGATAAGACTCTGGCCATACAGTTAGTTAAAAGGTCACCTAGGCTACTAAGTTCATTGAGTTCTGCTTGTGTGACCTAGTATTGTCAGGTTCTATGGACAGTGCAAAGATCAATGAGACCATTAGGTGTCCCTGTCTCAGCCTTGTGGGTCAGAAAAGAGTATATAGTGTTTTCCTTTAAAAGACAACCTTACCAAAAGCAGTCTCCAGATTCAATGCGATCCCTATCAAATCCCAACACAACTTTCACACACCTTGAAAAAACAATATTTAAATTCATGTGGAAAAACAAAGAACTCAGGATTGTCAAAACATCCTGTTCAATAACAGAATATCAGGAAACCATACTATCCCTGACTTCAAGCTATTCTATAGAGCCACAGTAATAAAAAACACCTTGATAATGGCATTGTAGATCTTGAATTGTAGAACCCAAAATTAATGCACACATTATGAACACCATCTTTCCAACAGATGCACCGAAAATATACAATGAAAAAAAGGATAGTATCTTTAACCAATGGTGCTAGTGTAACTGGATGATGGTAAGTAGAGGGATGCTACTTCATCTATATTTATCACCTTGCATAAAACTGAAGCCCAAGGGCATCAAAAACCTCAACATAATCCCAGTTATACTGAACTGATTAGAAAAAAGTGAGAAAAACCCATGAATGAATTGGCAAAGGAAACCACTTCCTAAATATAACACAGCTACTTTGGAAATTAGTATGGTGGTTCCTCAGAAAACTGGGACTCAATATGCCTAGTGAACAAGTAACACCACTACTAGGCATATCCCAAAAATGCAAATTCTTACCCTGAGGACATTAGCTCAACTATGCCCATAGAAGCATTAGTTATAACAGCCCAAACCTGGAAACAACCTAGATGCCCTTCAAATCAAGAGTAGATTATAAAATTGTGGTACATTTACAAAATGCAATACTACTTATCAGCAAAAATATGACAACCTGACATTTTCAGGCAAATGGCTGGATCTTAAGATATCATGCTAAGTGAGTTAATACAGACCCAGAAAGACAGACATGGTATGTACTCACTCATAAGTAGATTTTAGACATAAAACAAAGGGTAATCAGGCTACATTCCACAATTTTCAGAGCAGCTAGGTAACAGGAAGAACTTTAGATCTCCAAAGATCCCCATGGGAAGAGGAAAGAGAGAAGATTTCCTGAGTAAATTGGGTGAGGGAGCAAGGTGAGGTAGAAAGAGAACATGGGAGAATGGGATGGGTAAGAAAGCAACAGAGAGGGAGAACAAAATTTCTTGATAGAGAAACCCTTGGTGGGCTTAGAAAAAAGACTGGCACTAGGAATAATACCCAAGAATTCACAAGAGGACCCTGTCTAGAGCTCCAAGCAATAGTAGAGTGGGTGCCTAATAGTCCTTATCCTATAACCAAATGAATGACAACCCTAATTTTAGTTATAGAACCTCCATGTTACAACTGATGAAGGCAGAAGCAGAGATACTTAGATAAGCACTGGGTTGAGCTCCTATTCCAAGGTTAGATAGGGAAGAGAGAGTATATAAGCAAAGGTATCATGATCATGATGAGGAGACCCACAGAGATGGCTCACCCAAGCTCTTGGGAGCTCATTGACTCTGAAATGACAGCTGAGGAGCCTTCATGAAAAGGAACTAAACCTTCTGAATGTAGATGACAGTCAAAGGGAATGGGAAGTTTGTGGAGCTTCTTCAAGTCTGGTGCATGCACTGGCTTCTTGGAGCCCATCCCCTATAGATGAACACCTTAATCAGCCTTGATATTGTGGGAAGGGACTTGGTCATATGCTAACTGTTTATGTCAGTTCAAACTGGCTCACTTTAAGAATCCTTACCCTCCCTTGGGGATTGGATAGAAAATGGTGTGGGGTAGTCTGAGGAAGAATTGGGAGTAGGGGAGGGAGGGATAGCAGTGGGAAAGAAAAACTTTTTAAAATTAAAAAACCCCAAACACCAAAACAAACAACAACAATAATATTATCATTGTATATGAGAAAAAATGTGCTGGATTATCTCATTTTATTTTCTATCAATCAAGTCATGTAATAATGTTCATATTGCATCATCACTTATATGTATAGCTTTAATAAAATGAAATTTCCTATAAGACAAACTTGCCTATTCAACAATTCTGGTTTTCCTAGTGCTATCTGTGAGAACAAGCCCATTTATGTGTAGTGGATTTATGATGTTACATTGTAAATAATAATCCCACCTAAGAGTTTAATAAAACATTCTGATTGGCCAAAGGCAGACAGGAAGTGTGGGTGGGGCTGCCAGAGTAAGAAAACTCTGGGAACAGGAAGAACAGAGCAGAAATGTCACAGAGACTCCAGAGTTGCCAGACAAGCCAGAAGAAGCAGAGGACAACTATGCTGCTCTGAGAAAGGTACTGAGCTACATGGCTGAACAAGATAAGAATCATGGGTGAGCTTAAGGGTAAAGAGTTAGCAAGTTATATGCCTTGGCCTTTGGCTGATCAGCCTAAAATTAATATAAGCATCTGTGTGTCTCTGTGGGTCTGTGGGTCTAAATCGTGAGGCTAGGCACAGAAGTTCAGGCCAGAAACCTCTGACTACATTTATGCTTCCTCTGTATTACATTTCTATCTTCTCTATTAACACTTCTATATACCCAAATCTATGTTCTTCAAATTTATCGTCTCATTTATTTTTACTATTTGTTACCACATGCATGGAAGTACACACACGTGTACACACACACACACACACACACACACACACACACACACTCTTTCCTGGGAAAGACTGACTCTACAACTCCACTTTATTTATCACCTACAGTTCTTTGTATAGTTTCGTATTCTTATAAGTTTTTTATTATGCAAATTGGCATGAACATTGATGCTACATATCTACCTTACATGGACTTAAACAAACATGATTAAAACATGGGTGCACTTTGTTTTTACTGGCATAATGTCCATGGACAGCTGATGTTAATGGTCACTAAGTAGCAGATTCTTACAAAAAGATGTAAAATAATGCTAAAATTTTTAAGTTTATTGTTTAGACATAGAAGAAATATATTTAAAATTAAAAAGAAGGTGCAAAATGGGTCTACTCTCATCTACTAGTATTGCATTAATGTTTACAATAAATATTACTTAAACAGTGATCATATTACCCCAAAACAACATGACATAACAGTAAAATATTCTTAAGTATCTGGAATAGTTTTGACTTGGTATGATTTTATAGCATTATTCTTTAATTTGGTTAACAAAGCTTTATTGCATAAGCCATTCCTAGTAGGAATCTTTTCTTACTAATTATATATAATGTTTATATTAATGTCTCTATAACATTTTATCATAGTTAATTTTCCAACAAATCATGTATGTCTATTAAGTTCGTATATAGATACAGTTTCTAAATTTATAGCAAATATATGCTTCCTGAAAGGGGATTTTCTTGTATTTACTAAGCTTTGAAAACTGAGGGCTTTAAAGTGTGCAAAAGCATTGTCTTTGTATGAAGTATGAAGACTAAGTGATATAATTACTTTGAGACACCATAAAAAATTTATAAGATTGTCCATTATATTAATTTTCTGATGGATTCCAATATTAGAGCATCTGGTAAATAATTTTTGACATTCTTAACATTTGTAAATTTAGTCATAAGAATTGATTCTATGGCGAGCCTGAAGATTTGGGTTACAAGTAAAGAACTTGGCACTTTCTTTACTTCTGATAGATGTATCAAGAGATGGATACTGCTGTAAGCTTTAAAATTTGAGTCATGGGTAATGAACTTCCCACATTCTTTCCATCTATAACATCTGTCACTAGTGTGAATGCTGTGATGAACATGAAGATATGAGACCTAGTTAAAACACTTTCCACATTCTTTATGTTTGTAAACCTTCCTTTTGTTTGGATTCTATGGTGAGCATAAAGAGTTGGGTTATGTGTAAAAGATTTGCCACATTCTTTACATTGGTGAGGTTACTCACTAGTATGGATTCTATGATGGACATAAAGATGTGAGACCTGGGTAAAGGACTTGCCACATTCTTTACATTTGTAAGGGTTGTCACCAGTATGGATTCTGTGATGAGCTTGAAGAGTTGAGTTTCGGGAAAAGGACTTGCCACATTCTTTACATTTGTAAGGTTTGTCACCAGTATGGATTCTATGGTGGACATAAAGATGTGAGACTCTGGTAAAGGACTTGCCACATTCTTGACATTTGTAAGGTTTGTCACCAGTATGGATTCTGTGATGCCTTTGAAGATTTGAGATTTGGGTAAAGGACTTGCCACATTCTTTACATTTGTAAGGTTTGTCACCAGTATGGATTCTGTGATGCCTTTGAAGATTTGAGATTTGGGTAAAGGACTTGCCACATTCTTTACATTTGTAAGGTTTGTCACCAGTATGGATTCTGTAATGAGCTTGAAGAGTTGAGTTTAGGGTAAAGGACTTGCCACATTCTTTACATTTGTAAGGTTTGTCACCAGTATGGATTCTGTGATGAACTTGAAGAGTTGAGTTTTGGGTAAAGGACTTGCCACATTCTTTACATTTGTAAGGTTTGTCACCAGTATGGATTCTGTGATGAGCTTGAAGAGTTGAGTTTTGGGTAAAGGACTTGCCACATTCTTTACATTTGTAAGGTTTGTCACCAGTATGGATTTTGTGATGAGCTTGAAGAGCTGAGTTTAGGGTAAAAGACTTGCCACATTCTTTACATTTGTAAGGTTTGTCACCAGTGTGGATTCTTTGATGCTTTTGAAGAGTTGAGTTTTGGGAAAAGGACTTGCCACATTCTTTACATTTGTAAGGTTTGTCACCAGTATGGATTCTGTGATGAGCTTGAAGACTTGAGTTTTGGGAAAAGGACTTGCCACATTCTTTACATTTGTAAGGTTTGTCACCAGTATGGATTCTGTGATGAGCTTGAAGAGTTGAGTTTTGGGTAAAGGACTTGCCACATTCTTTACATTTGTAAGGTTTGTCACCAGTATGGATTTTCTGATGGACATAAAGATTTGAGACTCTGGTAAAGGACTTGCCACATTCTTTATATTTGTCAGGTTTGTCACCAGAATGGAATCTGTGATGAGCTTGAAGAGTTGAATTTAGGGTAACGGACTTGCCACATTCTTTACATTTGTAAGTTTTGTCACCAGTGTGTCTTCTTTGATGAGCTTGAATAATTGAGTTTAGCGTAAAGAACTTGCCACATTCTTCACATTTGTATGGTTTGTCACCAGTATGGATTCTATGGTGAACTTTAAGACTTGAGTTCTGGGAAAAGGACTTGCCACATTCTTTACATTTGTAAGATTTGCTACCAGTATTAATTCTATGGTGAGTTTGAAGAGTTAAATTATCCCTAAGGAACTTTCCATCTTCTTCACCTCTATAAGGTTTGTCACCAGTATGGATCCTGTGATGGACATGAAGTTGTGAGACCTTGCTAAATAACTTTTTACATTCTTCACATTTGTAACATTTGTTATCATTATGAGTTCTGCAGTGGCCTCGGAGAGCTGAGTGACGACCAAAAATTTTGCTATATTCTTTACATTTGTTAGGTGTTTTTCCTTTATGGGTTCTCTGGTGTCTCCTAAAGTTTGAGTAGTTCTGAAGACATATGCCACACTCTTCACATGTATATAGCTTACTTACAATATTAGTTATTTTATTTATAGTCTCATTTGAGGTGTTTCTGAAATACATTTTATATTTGTTGACATTCATCCAAGGATGGATTTGAGGGTATCGCCTACGAATTAAATTTCTGAACTCACCTCTGTTGCATTTGTATGCCTTCTTTCTGGTTTCAGGACTCTTCTGCTCAGTATAATATAAATATTCATTGAAGTACTTTGCAGATTCCTTATAGTTTAATTTTTTCTCAACAATATATAATTTTTCATGTCTTAAGTACTGTGGAGAGTTTATGTAGCATTTTTTAAGTAAATTAAATTTGCATGGTTTCTTTCCAGGATGGAACAGTAGAAAACCTAGATTTAAGAAAGAAAAAATTTTTAATATAAGTTTTACTATTTAGTATATGGTCCACATTCCCAAGTTCCTTGAATAATTTTTGAATAGAAATTGAACACATTCATAAGAAAGTATGTAAAGTAAGTTCATAACCCAATAGTAAATATGCTCTCATAAAATTATAAATTTTTAAAAGGGAAGCACTTCACCTGTGTGAACCAAAGAAGAAAATAAATTAAAGAAATTTAATAGGAAATATATAATATTAATACAGAAAAAAGGACATGTATATGAAAAGTCAATTAGTCTTTACTGTCCGCAGAGAACTGTGCATTCCAAAATAATTGTTCACAAAATTTTTAAACATCAGGAAAATTCTATAGGACTAATTATTTTATCAAAAGAGAATTTATGCTGCATTTTCCTCTTATTCAAATGGACTATTTCATACACTATATTCTGATAATTGTCCCCGCCTATGGGTTTAATAAAAAACACTGATTAGCCAAAGGCAGACAAAAAATATAGGTGAGGTACCAGGCTAAAAAGACTCTAAGAACAGGCAAAACAAAACAAAATGCCAAAAAATCCAAAAAACCAAAAGACAACTATACTACTCTAAAAAAAAAAAAATACCTACCTGCATGGCTAAACAAGATAAGAGTCATAGGTTAGTTTAAGGGTAAACAGTTAGCAAGTTATAATATGTCTGAGCTAAAACTATTATAAACATCTACGTGTCTCCGCAGGTCTGTGGGTCTGTGGGCCTAAACCTTGAGGCTAGGCCCAAAAGTCCAGGACAGAACCCTCATACTACAAATGTTGCCCAACGTGAGGCAAAATATACCCACATAAAGCCATAAAAAACTTAAAACTCCAAACAACTTCTAGGTTGTCTCTCTCACGTGAGTCATAACACAAAAACACCCTAATAAGACATATAAACTTAGACTACAACAACAGACTTTTAAAATACAACTTAAAATATAAAATAATTTGTTCCTAAAGTCTCACAAAACCATCAATATACACAAAAATTATAAATTATATATTTAAAGTTTTCTTTATAAAATAAAAAAAAACCCAAAATCACAATTAACTTCCTAATAACAATATTTTCTTCAGTCAGCCCAGGGGGAAACAGAAGCTTAACTTTTTTAAAAAAATTTCCTAATTCAGCCATAAGGACAAAACACTTATAAGTTTTTTTAAAAAGTCATACTGTTTAATACTTAAATAAAGTTAATAAACAACACATAACAAACATTACTTAATAATTATATAAACCTTAAAATTCCCTAAAACACCTAAATTCCCTAAAAAATTAAATTCTATAAAATTAATCCAAAATCTAAATAAAGCAATCCATCCATCCTACCAACCTTTAATCCTTAGCCAAAAATCTTAACAAATTAAAAATATGTTCAAAAACAACAAAAAATGTAAAAATGTAAATAAAATCAGTCACTCTAGTCAAAAATATAAACAAAAATATAATCAATACCCCAAAAATAATTAAAAAATAAATATACAACAAAAACAATTTTTAAAATAATGTAAATAATTTAAAATATATTAAAAACTTAAAAAGTAAAGCCCTTAAAAATAAAATAAAAAATAAACCACATAAAAATTAAAAATACAAAACATGTCTAAATACTATATATTATTGTCTTATCATTAAACTTCTTAACTAAAAATACCTTAATAAAAACTACCAAAAATTAATTATAAATACCATTAAATTTTTTAAACCTATAGTTTATATAAATAAATTAACATTAAAACTAAAATTCAAAAATATACTACTTTAAAACTTTTTTCTTATTATTTCCACAAAAATAAAAAAGTATAAATTTATTCCTAAATAAAAAACACAAAATTTTATAAAGAAAACCTAAAAATCTCCAATAAAAATAAAGAGCCCAAATTATATTGTTCCATTGTGAATGGTTCTACCTGCTTATTGTTTAATAAAAATCACTGATTAGCAAAGGCAGACAAAACATATAGGCGGGGCTACCAGATTAAAAAGAATCTAAAAACATACAAAACAAAAATAAGTAAAAAAATCCAAAAAGCCAAAAGACAACTATACTACTCTAAAAAAAAAATACTGAGCCACATGACTAACCAAAACAAAATCATAAGTTAGATCAAAGATAAAGAACTAGCAAGTTATATGCCTGGACCTTAGGCCAATCAGCCTAAAACTATTATAAACATGTATGAAAGTAAGCAGATGTTCCTATAACAGTTTGAGATCTATAATGACCAAATATAAGGTTGGGTTGTTTTATTGTTGAACATCTATTGCTGAGCATTGATTGGGACTGCCCATAGAAGTATTGTTTTTCTCCCATTGGTTTTGTTTGTAACTACTGTTCAAGAACTTTTGCTTCGGTGTTTACAAGGCAAATTGTCTGTCAATTTCTACAAATCTTTGTGTGGTTGGTTTAGGCCTAATGGAAATATATGGACAAAGTTTCTCTCACTTATACTTTGAGAAAAAATTTCAGGAGTATTCTTGTTATCCTAGAAGCATTCTTAATATTTAAATTTTAATCTACTAACCTTATTCTGCTGTAGTAAGAAGTTTCTGGTCCTGCCTATCCCTGAGATCTGGACCAGCAGTCCCAAATAATCTTATATTAATTACATGGTGTTTGGCCTATGCCTCAAGAATATTATCTTACTCTTAACAAACACATGATAAGCTTCATTGCTTAATACCTTTTTTCAAAGAAGTATTCTCATCCTGCATTCTCTTTGTCTCTGGCATCTGCTCTGCTCTTTCACTTCAGAGTTTTCTTAATCTGGTACCCCAACTAGTACTTCCTAATGGCCTTCTGGCCCTATCAGCATTTTATTAAACAAGTACAAGGGACAAATATCTGCAATTTACAAGGGCATAATCACACAACATTCTGCTACGCTAATATAGTATTAAATTCTTTTCTTTCATATTATAGTTTCCCAACATATTGTTGCATGTCTCAGCTTTCATCCAAGAAGTATTTTACAGAGTTGGACAGTTGAAACAGAGACCCAGATGTAGGTGATGGTGCAGGCGCAAAAAGTTCAGGATTAGTTGTCATATCTATAGGAAACCCCTTCCCTGCAATGCTAAGAGTTTATTTTTAGAACAGAGTAATAAAATATGGTAGGGTCAAGGCTGATGAATGACAAGGAATTAATGATTTCTGAATATAAATAAGTAATAACATTTTTGCAGAAATAATTCTTTATAATTTTTTCTGAATTCTAAAGACAAAGAAAGAACTATTCAATCTTTAAAAATAAGTAGAGCTATAAAACTTTTATTTCCTAATCTAATGTAATATTACACAACAATGAAAAGTAATATTGGCACGAGGTTACAAAAGCAGACATAAAATGAAATAAAGAGATAATCTATTACACACAGTCAAAATGCTATTTGAATGTTAGTTTTCATTTTTCGTACAATAAAATTAAGGGTTCACTAACATTTAAAAATGTGGCAATGAATCTACCTCCATCCTCTTTATATCAATCTAAGGCCGGTTTAAAAGTTCATTTTTCAGATAATTTTAAGTCAAGACGATCTTGGCAAACTGTTACAGGTGTTAACTCTTTCTTTCAATGGGTCTCATGCATTTTCCGTTGCTTCAATCCAGCTTACCTTTTCCTTTGCCTTCTGCCTCTGTTATGGTCATATTCAATAGCTCCTTGCTTTGTTCAAGAGCTTTGATTAGCCCTGGTTTTGACAATGAAAGACCTGTGTATTAGGAGAGACATATGACCATATTTGGAAAAAATAGCAAAAGTAAATTAATTACTCATATACTATGGAATAGATGGAATAAAAGTTTAAGTATGTAAATTTCCTAGTTACACTCTTCGATTTTAAATTATTCAAAAACCCTTGTTAACAGTATACTCGAGTTTCTTTTAAAATTACTACTGAATCAGGAAACAGGCATGTTAGAAAATATTAATATATAGATTAAAATATAATGTATGAAGTGTCTGAAAAGCAAAATACACTATAAAAGATTTTAGGATGTTTTTCTGTGCCAGAAAAGGTGAGTAAAATGTCTAGATAAAGTTACATCAAATTTTGAGCTCTACATGATGAACTCAAAGGTTTTTTAAAAATTAAAGTAGCATGTGCAAGTCAGGCAGGGATTTGAGATACATCTGTAAAACATACTTGAGAGGAACAACTATATCAAACAAAATCATAAAAGAAAAGTGGTCTCACCTAGAGAAACCAGGTTGCTGTAGTTTTCCAACATGACATCTCTGTACAAAGCCCTTTGTGCAGAGTCCAAACATTCCCATTCTTCCTGGGAGAAGTTTATGGCCACATCTTCAAATGTCAATACACCCTGTCATAAAAACCCCCAGTTTTATAATGTGCCCAGGTACAAAGTTCTTTTTAAGAAAAAGAACATTTTAAGGCAAAATTCTTAAGGAAACATGAGTAATGTGTATAACTTATTTTAAAAGACATACTTTAAGATGATATCTATAATAACAAAACTCTATCCTGAAAATACAGAAATACAAACGATATTGTTGAGGCAATACAATTTGTTCAGTCATAGGTGTTTGGGTGACAAGCTCTCATGGGTGGTCATGTCTTCATATGTGACCACTTAAAAAATTAGGAGAGGAATTAAATGCCTTTTTGTATGTTCAGAGAAGTAGCAAGCAGTGGAGAAAAAAGGAAGGCTTGTGGTTGGTTCTCATTGCTCTTGGGCAAAATGGCAGGACAATGGCAGCTGTATCAGCAGTGGCATCTAAATTGTTTGATATTTGTCAATGTGTTAGTCCATTGCACCCCTTAATAAATTCTTGACCAGACTTCTGTGGGTTCTCATTTCACATGGTGACACCATCATAGGTGGTAGATTCACAGGCTGCAATGGTACTTATGAATGAAAGGCAAAGTATTGTCATGTGTAGTTCTGGGCAAACTCAGTGTGATTTACCAACCAAAGCTTAATATGCAAATTTCTACTTCTGAAACAGTATGCTTGAGTGATACAAGCTGTGGCAATGTAACCATAAATGGATAAGCTTCCCAGATAAGGTTGTGAAGCACGTGACAAAATTGACATATTGAAGAATAAATGGAGATTTATCTTGCACATGGATGCAAGATATCTGTAGAAGAGACCAGGGAAGGAGTCACCCCTATGCCCTCCCAATCACACCACAGGTGCTGTGAGTTGGAGAGATAGGTTCCTAAGATCGGATTAAGAACTGAGTACACCAGGGGCAAACAAATCACAGACAAGTACACACAGTATATTGATAAGGCATCCATTGCAATGTACATCTGAAACTGGGATCCATCTAACTTTAGACTTTTATAGTGCATGCATATCCTACCTACATTATAAATACATAGACTGCTCCAACTACAATTTCAAACTCTCTACCTGGCCACCTCTATTTCTATACTCTAATATTAAACAAGGACACACATTCTTCACACCTGCGTATTCCCCCTTGTTTATCTCCCATAATTCCATTAAGTTATCTTCAATTTCTGAGCCCAACATGCCCAGATATCCTATTTTCTGCTGCAAACTGATTTGTATTTATCACACACAGAAATTATAAAAGGCCACATTCCCAGATCTAATTTCAAAAATGCAAATATAATGAATGATAATTTATCCATATAGCTACAAAAGCACATAAACATTCGTTAGGGAGGAGTAAAATAAAGATGTCTAACAGCATTTTGGGATCTAATGAGACAATGATGCATTTTTCTTTGTTTATATAGTAAGTTTTATTGATTGATTATTCAGTCTTGAAGAATCTCTGAAACTCTGGGATAAAGCTACTTGATCATAGTGGATTTTTTTTGTGTGTGTGTGTGTGTTCTAGGATTTGTTTCTCAGGAATTTCATTAAGTATTTTTGTATTTTTTGTTTGTGTTGTCTATGTTCATGGGGAAAATTATTCTGTAAAGCTCTTCCTTTTTGAATCTTGGTGTGATTTGGGAATCAAGGCAAATATGGTCTCATGGAAAGAAATTGGCATTGTTCCTTCTGTTTCTATTTGTGAAGTAGTTTGAGTATTATTTGTATTCTCTTTTCTTTGAAAGTCTTTTAGAACTCTCCCTAAAGCCCTGGAATTTGTATGGTTGACAGATTTTTAATATATTTCCTTAGGTGGTATATGTTTATTTAATTTATTTATCTAATCTCAAGTAAACTTTGGAAAGAGAAACATATTGAATAAAATTATACATTTTTAGATTTTCTAATTTTGTGAGTATGGGTTTTTAAATATGACTTAATGACTTTTGAGATTCTACTTATTTTTATTTTCTCACATTTCCTTTACTATTTTGTAAATTTGCATATTGTCTATGTGTTTTACTTAGTTTGGATAAGATATTTCTGTCTTAATTTTCTCAAATACATCTTGGAAAATAATCAGACATTACTTCATGATAAAATACTTGGAGATAATATATATGTATATATATATATATATATATATATATATATATATATAAACACATACATATGAACACACACACACACACACACACACACACACACACACACACACACACACACAGGTATATACCTAAATGTATCAATTAGGTTTCTGTCCTGGACTAGCCCCACAATTTGATCTGCCTGCCACAGCTTATCAGTACCAGCAAGCCCAAAGTCCCAATGAAACACCCATATGCTTTTATTAACTTCAAGATGTTCATCCTATGTCTTAGGCACATTGCTAGCTATCTTCTTCATCTTAACCCAACCCATTCTCATTAATCTGTCTTGCCATGTGTCCAGTGGCTCACTTGTGTTCCTTACATGTTGCTTCTTAGGGCATCTGGCTTCATCTGTCTCTCACTTTGCCCCCCTCCTACCTATGCTCTGATCTCCTGCCTACTTTTTGTATGGAGCCTGCCATAGCCAAAACTGTCCTTTATTTAAAGAATGATATTCACAGCATAGAGAAAGGCTGCAACAAACAAACACAATAAAGGCAAATTAAAACAGTCCTTGAGCCAACATCAAATTAAGTGAAGAAAAACTTAAGTTCTACAAAAATTAGGAAGAAGACATGGCTGTCCTCCATCTCTATTTCTCTATACCTGTGCAGTTTAGTACTTGAAGTTCTAACTAGAGCAATAGACATCTGAAGGAGATCAAGGGAACACAAACTGAAAAAGAAGCAGACAAATTAACACTATTTACAGAACATATGATAGTACGAATACGTGACCACAAGAATTCTACCAGGGAAATGTGTTATTTACAGCAATGTGGCTGAGTAAATATTCAATATAAAAACATGTATCTCTTTATAAACTAATATTAAATGAGCTGAGAGAGTAATTAGGATAAAACAGCCTACACAATCACTACAAACAATCTAAAAATATAAAATATTTTAGGTTAACCCTAACTAAGAAAGTGAAAGGCTTCTATGACAAAACCTTTAAGCTTCTTAAGAAACAAATTAAAGTATATATTAAGAGATAAAAGATCACACATAACCTTGTATTAATGGAATTAATATAGTAAAAATTCTAGTCCTAACAAAAGAACTCTATATATTCATCTTGATCCCCATGAAAATTCCAACCCAATTCTTTCTGGATCTTGAAATTAAATACTCAGTATTATACAGAAATTTGAAAAACTCCAAAATATCTATAAAACAATCCTAAATAATTAAAAACTTTTAAATATGTAATGATTTTTAAATTTCATGGTATACTACAGAGGTATAGAAATCAATACCACATGGTTTCAGCATAAAACAGACATGTTGATTAATGCTGTCAAATCTAGGTTCATAAACTGGTACACATATAGATATATAAGTTTTGATAAAGAAGCCAATACAGCATCATGAAAAGAAGAATGTATTCTCAACAAGTAATGCTGGTGTAACTGGATGTTTGCATGTAGAAGAATGCAAATGGTCTCACATTTATCATATGGCACAAAACTGAAGCCTGTGTGGAACAATAATTACAACATTGAACCAGACACAATGAACCTGTTAAGAGGGAAATTATGGAAGGGCCTTGGACACATTGCCATCAGATACAATTTTATGCACAGAATACTGATAGCATAGTAACTTGGATATAAAAATAATAAATGTGATGTCATACCACTAAAAAGCTTCTGTAAGGAAAAGGACACTGGCAGGAGGGATGAAAAGCAACCTACAGAATCAGAGAAGCTTTTCATCAATTCTACATCTGATGGGAGTGCTAATATGCAAAATATGTAAAAGCTGAAGTAATTAGACGTATAAACCAAACAATACTATTAAAAATGGGTTTCAGACCTAAACAGAAAATTTGTATTAGAATTTTAAATAGCTCTGAAATACTGAATATCTGAATTTCCCCGCCACAGACACATACATAAGGCTCAAGAAATATTGGATAATTGAGACTAAAATAAAGTAATAGCCAGAACATCAGTAAGTTTTCTATGATGTTGTTTCTCCAAGTAATGTCAGAAACAACACCCATATATCTCATTATTATGCCTGTCTAGACAGAGGTTAAGGACGAAACCAATAGACATGTGAAAGTGGATGGAGACTTGTCAGAAACCCTCATTCTCACTCAATGAACTGTAAACAACTAAAATTGCTGTAGAAATAATGTTCTCTTGTCAAAAGCACAGCAATTAATTATCGTGTGGCAAATGATCAGACCTAAAATATACACATACAATTAACAGGGTACAGACTAAATAGATTGTACATACTAATATGTGTATATATGTTTACACACATATGTATAAAACAATAGTTAATCATAAATAGAGGCTTTGATTTGGGAGAAGGCAAGAATATGCACATGAGAGCTTTATTTTAATTTGAATTACAGGATTAAAATTTTTAGAAGATAGAATATAAAGGCATATGCTTAAGCTGTGGAAAATCAAGGCAGGAAAAAGAAGGAAAATTAGAAATAAAATGGAAAAATAGATGTGAAACAAAAAGAAATATTGAAAATAATTATGATGTGCTTCTAAAACTTCCCTTTCTATTAATTTCTCAATATCGTATTTACACAATATGCAATATAATTAAAGTATAAAAGCCATCATATTAGTGAACAAAATTTGACATGTGTATTATTAAGCTAACCATAAATAGAAAAATCTTTAGAAAAACATAATCAAATATTATTCCCACATTTTACATCTTTTTTTATCAATAATAATAAGAAGAATATTAAGGTTGAACAAGGCACAAAAGTTTCAATTGTCACAAAAATGTAACAGAAATATAGGCAGATTAATTCTCTGTTATAAACATCTAATGATAAAAAACTGACACCATTATTCCTCAGATTAATTTATACATTAGGAAGGCATTGGCTGATATGAGCAATTTCATGAAGTCTGTTATTTGGAAACCAAAATCCAATAAAAAGATAAAAGTTTAATAAAATGTTATAATATATATAAAATATTAGAATACACAAGCTAACAAGTTTTAAAATAACAGCAAATGATCATTCTCTATGATCACTCACTCCATCACCCAGACCTTCAATAATGTCACAGGCTCACCATCTTTTAATCAATGTAGTTGATATTTCATTAAATGGATTCAAAGAGAGATATGACCTAATGATGTCAATTGTTTAAGGAAGATGTGTTGACCCAATCCACTATCCTTTAAAAATAAAAGTCCTTTAAAACAAGACTCAAGGCATTTAAGGATGTGCATAATATATTTTTAGCCAATATTATTGCACTGATAAAATAGTCAAACTATTTTAACCCAAATCAGGAAAATGGATGGTTTTCCACATCCTATATATATGTTTAGTATAGTGTTGTAGACTTAATCAGAACAAAAACTAACTAACAAACAAACAAATAGAAATGAAGAATAAAAGCCATAATCAGGAAATGGAGCATTCAATGTGTCCTGACTTGGAGAAATTGTGATATTTTCAGAGACCAAATACTGCACCAGAAAAATCGCTAAACCTTGAATACATACATACATACATACACACACACACACACACACACACACACACACACACAGAGAGAGAGAGAGAGAGAGAGAGAGAGAGAGAGAGAGAGAGAGAGAGAGACAAAGAGAGGGACAGAGGGACGGAGAGAGAGAGATCCAAAGGCCAAATGAGATATCAACATTAAAATCAGTATTATTTGTACATATCAAAAATATAAATGAAGAAAGCTAATGAAGATATTCTGTAGTATTAATTCTCCTATACTGACTTTATGGTGATGCCTCATTTAGAATTTGTCTATGAACCACACTGACTTGGAACCTTCTCCAGCTGCAGCGCATATTCTATTTTTCATTTGGTACAGAGCTCTTCATATTAAGGAATTTAACAATTTCATTACTTATATGGGAATTTTAAGAAATATTCAAAGTGAATTATTGTGATAAATAAGAGATTTCTTATATTAATCTTAATTGCAGAACTTGTCAAATACCAGATTAAGTTTTTAAATTTTGTGTCAGGTATACATCAAACTCATAAGTTTAATTCTATACTGCATGCAAAACATATGAAAGAATTACATGCATGTCACCTTTGAGGTCTCATACATTCTCTCTAGATTAAACCTATGTTTCAAATTTAATGAGAACATTTCATAAGAGAATCATCTAATTCTAAAACTATGACATTAATTGAGGTTGTGGAGAGTAGGGAAAATATATAAATAAAATATTGTATGATGAATAAGAAATATACTTCTTACACCTTAATATTTACAACCCAAGATGTAGATATAGCTAAAATATGTGTTATGGTCAAATCAGGTACATTATCTAAATAATCTGTGAGGCCAGGCCTTGAATTCAAATGTAATACCCATGAAAGTAAAGAAATATAATATAAAATAGAATATTCATGGAAAAAGAAGTTGAAAGAATTTTTTTCTACGTGTCAACAAGAACAAATTTAATGTATTTCCTATAAAGAGTATGTAATTGAGAGTTTTGGACATTTTAACATGGAAAATTAGGTCATAATTAATTAATTTTATTTCTTTACACATGCATTTAATTTAAAAAAACTACTCAATGTAATTGTTTGAAAACTCATTTATTTATAATATTGTACCAGCCAAAATACAGATACCCAAGAAAAAATACCCAAGATCAGATTTTCTTACTGACTAAGATTCTAGAATACAGAATATCAAAAGAATGGGTAAGTAATTTTTTAACTACAATAATTTATACATATAACTGGTGTGCGGACTTTCAAGACTAATAATAGGCAACAATATTTGTCTATAATCAAAATCAGTGAAATTTATTGCAAAATATTTTTAGGGAAATTCATCTAATATTACAGAGAACATACATGGTGCAAATGAAAAAATTAGCTACCACTTTATTATCCTTTTTTCAAATGTTTTGTTTTAACTATCTTGGTTGTATTTTATAGTAAATATTTAGCATATGTAGACATTTTAATTGTGAATACTTTTTAACTTTTCTAGATGTAATAAAGTACATAGTATAGACTAAGGATGAGCATCAGCATCAATGGGCCATAAACCCCTTGCAATGGCATCCTGACTACAATGTATTTTAGTATAATGATGGCCCAAAGCTTGTGGAAATAGCAAATCAAATGCAAATTTTATTTAAGTTCTACTACATGAGATGGAACCCATCACTGACTCTACTTAGTGACAAAGTTCCTGAAAGTAGAGAGTTCAGAGAGCTTGGGTAAAACTGAACACTACTTTTCCACGGAAAAAAAAAAATCCTCATGAATCACATTTTGCTCTACTGGCTATAATCATAGATTAAAGCCTTGGTCAGGCATCATTAGGAGATATTCCTCCTGTTACAGGTGGAAAGAACAAATAGACTCACGGCCAGACAATGTGCAGAAAGTGAGAGACCTGGGAAACCTCACGTCTAGATGAGATGTCTCCATCACATTCCTTCCTTTAGGGATTTGAGAAGACCATGAATGAGGAGGAAGATAGAGGGTAGAAGCAAAAGGGGATGGAGGACACCAGCACACACAAACACAGCCATCTAAATACCCAGTATATAGCACCTATGAAATAGCAGATCCTGAGGCAACACAAACAGGGTACGCACAGTTCTGCACCAGATGCTGTCCTAGATAAAAAAGTGGACACATGCCCACATCCTTGACTCTGAGTCTTCACTTGATAACCACTTGCAAATGAAAACTTAGCCTTTTGTGAGGAATTGTCATTGAGAGTAGAAACTAACCTTAAAGGTAGGTTGAATTGGCACCTCAATGAACTTGACCGTGTCCTTGCAGTTTTAAGTCTCACCATATCCTCCTCGAAAAACTACACATTTTTCTTATATTTTTAATCCTACAGATCATTTATATATATGTATGTATGCATGTATGTGTGTGTATATATGTATATATGTGTATATATATGTATATATATGCATTCAGGTTATACATTTTTAGGAATTTGTAAGTTTGCAACTAGTGGATCTTGTTTTTTGTGACTTTTATTGCTCCCTTAGCCTGCTTATTTTTGCTGTCCTGATCTAAGGGCTTCACTTTTGTTATATGCAATCATATCCTATTATACTTTTTCTTATCATTATTCTTCCTTAGAAATCAGTTTGTTTTCTAATGAGAGACGGATAGGGGTGGATCTGAATGAGAAGAGTTGTTGGTAGGAATTTGCATGAGCAGAGAGAGAGGAATCCATAATCAGGACATATTATGTGAGGAAAGCATCTCTTTCCAATAATAGTAAAAATAAATATAAACCTATACATACACACCTATTTTTCTTAATTCTCCACATAAAAACAACAGTTTTTGTTCAGAGATGAGTGGGGTCATCCTTTGTCTCCAACTCAAGGCAACAAAACAAAACAATTAGGGCACGTTAATTTTCTGCATAAGATGACATGATATATGCACATGACTCAGCAATGCTTTGAAATAATTATGGCTGATAATAGGAATCCAATAGAACCTAGAGATGTCTAAAGTATTCTGGCTCTAGAATAAAATACTTTATACAAAACTTGTAATACAAAAAAAAAAAATAATAATGTGCTTTCTAGTGGTAGAAGTTTTCACAGAGCACCCAAACCGGTGAATGAAATCAGCATTAGGATGAACTGATGACGCTTCTGCATACAGAGGCTAATAATCATTTCTTTGATATTAACTTTCCAACAAAAAACCCTCAAATGGAAACAACATAATTTTAATGCTAAGTAAATATATCTGTCCCATTCTAAATTGTCAAGTATCTGTCTATGTAGTTTATGTTTCTAGTAGAGTATGCCACCTCAATTCTACTTTTTCTAACTATGTGAGTCATGCTAGACAGAGAATGCCACATGACTGAGAGTGTGTTTTCATAAGCCCAGGAACCAACAGACCAGAGCTCTCAGACTAAATCCACACAGCACTTTTGCATTTATCTCTTTACATGAGGACACAAACCCATCCCCCTAGTTACTGGGCACTAGTCAGTTTACAAATTCATCTGTCATGATGGATATTTTAGTGACAAACATTATTAGTTTTTTAGAAAATATATCTTGTGATAAAATTGAGTTCAGAGAACAGAATGAAGAAAAGCCCTCACTGTGTAAGCATGTATTGAAAGACTCAATAATAAGCCTCATTAGAAGGAAAGATGAGAAAATATCACTCTCAGTAAAGTATTCAGCAAGACTATGAGAAGCAGAAAAATAGGACAAAAGAGAAAAAGGAAAGGAAAGTGTACAAAGAAAACATGTGACCTTTGGAGAAGAAACTTAACAAAGCTGCTGAGCAGAGACATACTTACCATAGAACCAACCATCTCTTCCTGAAGCTTTTCTATGTTCTTCTCTCTTGGGGGAAAAACAACTTGCTTTAATAGCTCCCAGTGTCTCTCTTGAGGATTTGTAGTAAAAGCTTCAGGAAATACCATTCACCTGCTACAAACCAACTGACAATCTACAGAGCCTCAGAAAGCAGAAAACAGCAAAAGGCACGTTTGGTCTTATCTTCCTTCTTCCTTGGAGCTCTTTACCTTTTCTTTGTTTTTGTCTGTATGTCTGGCTGACAGATGTCTGGCTTCTGGCCCCTGGTGTCTCCCTCAGTTCTCTACTCTCATTTTTCTCCTCTTGTTTCTCTTGAGCCTAGAGATTCCCTCTCTCCACCAGCTCATGTATCTTTTCTCCTGCCTCGCAACTGGCCAATCAGCTTTTTATTAGACCAATCAGGTGCCTTAGGTAGTCAAGGTGAAACAAACACAGCACATCTTTACATAGTTAAACACACATCCTTACATTGTTAATCTAATGCAGCATAAAGAAATGTAGCACACCTTTACACAGTGAAAGTAATATTCTGCAGCACAAACAAATGTAACACCTCTGTGCTTAGTTAAAATAGTATTCCACAACATAGAATGTTGTTAGGAGTCATTTTATTACTAATAACTTTTTGTTGTTGTTTATTTACTTATTTTAGAAAAATAGTATTTGGTTTTACTCTGTATCCCCGAGTGTCAACCATATTCCAGGGCAGGTCAGACCCCATGTCTAAGAGTTGACCAACATCAACATCAAACAGACTCCGGGTGTGTTAGGGTGGGAGGATGGGGGAGGTGTTTGTCTGTGAGTGTGTACACATGCATGAGTTTATCTTTTCTTTTGTATTTTCTCATCTTCTGTCTCTTTTTTGTGGCTTTTGATTTTTAAATCTTTATTGTTTTTCCCAGTTTTTTTCATGAGAGAGAGTATCAGTTGGGTGGGGAGTGAAGGAAAGAGGTCAGAGAAGAGCTGAGGGAGGAAAGAATTTATGAAAATATGTAAATATGTTTACAAAACATTTTTAAGTAAACAATTTAAAATTCATCTTAGAGGTTATTTAGCTCCATTGTTAGGCTTATTTCTATGCCTTTGAAAAGCTGCTATTAGTAGGTTAATTTCCTAATTTATTTCTCCACATGCTCATAGGCATATGGGAAGATGAATAATTTTATAAAATTTAATTTTCTATTCTTAATTGTTACTTAAAGCACTCATCACCTCCAAGACTTTCTCTGGTGTCTTGGGACTTGTACTTTTATCATCACGTTATTTTGAAAAAGAACTGTATGATATATTCCTTAACTTTTATTGCTGCCTTGCTTTGTCATTTCCAATTTTCTCAAGTTAACTCTTAAGACTCTTTATTAAACAAGACTGAAGAGACTTAGTATATTTTTCTTGATAAAATTTTATAGGTAAAGTTTGGAGAGATGGCTCAGTGCTTAGCCCTTGCTGCTTTCAGAGGACCAGGGTTCAGTTCCAGTACTCACATGAATCGACTCAAGCAGGGGACCCAGCATGCTCTTCTGAACTCCAGAGGCACCAGGTACACACATGGGTGCACACACATAAATTCTGGTAAAACACTCCTAAAATAATAAATCTTAAAAATTACAATTTTAAAGGTAATGTATCCTTTTCTCTGCTCTACACTGGTGTCTTAAGTTTGACATACACATCCTTTGTCCTGTGAGCTCTGTTCCCTGTATGCCTGGTTCCTTTACGAGTTTTATCATGAACACTTGCTCAGCTTTGTGAGATGACAGTTTTTGTTTCTATTAAGAATTATATTCCAAGGGATTTTTCTTCTCTTTGAGTTCATTGCTGTTCTTCTTGGTTGGATTTCTGAAAATTCAGTTTTGTCTTCCTTCTTTGAATTAATCCTTTGCTGTGTTGGGACATGCTTGGTGACTTCCTGTCTCTCCTGTATTTGTGTATCAATCAAATGAAATGTATCATTTCCTGTCTTCTCATGGATAATTTCTCTAATGATTCTGTTTATGGCTTGCCTCTGTTTATTATCTGCAGTGCTACTTGTCTAAAGTGAATTGTGTTAATTTGTGATTATCTTGAAATACATTTTTCCAACAATTTATAAGGAAGTTTCCCGAGTGCAGCAATGTGGTTGACAGTTGTTTTATTTCAGGCCTTTAAATATATATCCCATGTGTCCTTGGTTTTAGGATTGATATTATTCTGGGGGATTGGTATTTTTAAGTTGTCATTGTTCCTTAAGCGATTTCAGTATTAATTAGCTTTTGTTTTATGTATGTCATTTTTGTATGGAAGGACGAGAAGTGGCCCTGCCATTGTTCCTAACACAGAAGGCTGGGAAAAGAGAGCAACGCTGAGAAATGGCTGGTTCTCTAGTAAACACATGTCAAGTTAGTAGTCATGTCTACTTTTCTGTTAGAAATGTGATGATGTATTAAAACCTTCAAATCCTTTAATTATGTGCTTCTGATAATGTATTGAAAGTGTTTAATTTTCTTAACCTTTGCCTCTTTGGATATAGGAAAGCATTCCATCTATTGGTACATGAAGATAGATACTCTGGTTTGTTCTTTCAGGGTGTGCTGACGTTCAGGGATGTGGCTGTGGAATTCTCTCAGGAAGAGTGGGAATACCTAGACTCTGTTCAGAGGGCTTTGTACATTGATGTGATATTGGAGAATTACAGCAATATTGTCTCTGTGGATGAGGATATTTTTTTCTTTCAGAACTCCTAATTCAATCTACATCAATTCATCTTTGCATAGCTTGAGGGACTTGACCTGGGAAGGGACAGTGAAAGAATAATAGAAAAAACAGACACATGAGCACAGAGAAAAGCCAGGATCAGGTGGACTTAGCTGTTAGGTAGAGAACCCACAGCACCCTGTAAGCTCAGTGTATTTGTTATGTAGAGCTAAAGGAGGATATGGGCTATTGCATGCAGCTGAACAACAAGATGTAGTTATCACATATGGATAAACAAGGAGGCAGGTTTATATGGCATACAGCTGAATCAAAGGGACAGGTTTAGTTAAACTCAATAGGAGCAGTCACTGTAGGGAAGCAGTCTTCAGGCCATAAACATCCAGAAGAAGAAGCTAAGGTGGACATTATCTGCACACACCATCAATGTTTCCACTTAGATCCCAGAAGAAGGCTTTGCTCTTTCTGACCTCACCTGAAGAGGAAGACTTTGTCATTTTCCCATGGGTCTGAGACTGTGGTCTTGGGCATGGCCAGTTCTGTCACAGTAGACTTTCACTCAGGACTTCACAGACACATGGCTTCCTCATCTCCTGACATTCATCATTGGATCAGCTTTTTAGATGTGTAGATTCTGTGTGAAGCTGTTTCAGAAACTAAAGAAAGTATCAAAATTTTGGTAGTAGAAATGAAGTTTTTCATGGCATTATGCATTTGTATTGTGTTCCTATATGAGGTATTGTGCACCCTCTGTTTTGCTTCTATAATACATTCAGGAATTCAGTAACATAGTATGTTTTATAATCTGTCAAAAATCCACAAAGTAGAATATTTTTTAAATTTCTTTTCTTATAAAAATGTCTTTATATTACATTCCTCATTTAAAAATATTATAATCTATTATGACTCTTCCATGAAGTAGGTTTATTCTGTGATTTCCTACCTTGTAAGTATGTCACTCACTATGTTGCATCCTTAATAGAATTGCCCTTTCAGAAAGTCATGTCAGGATTCAGAGAAAGCAGTGGCCTGGGGAAATTTCCATTTAAGGAAACAGGGAAATCACAGTAGTATTTGTAGTTGCGTCAACATAGGTTTAGAAATAAGCAGTTATTGACAATAACATCTCTTCCTCTAATATGCTACAGCATATGATATCTAGTAGAAATATTTATTTTGTCCTCATTACTTTTGAAAACCCTAACATGATTTTCAGAAAAATTCCCAATGAAAATTTTAGGTAAGCATTTGATATTAAAAGCAATTAAGAATTCTAAAGTATAATCTTTGCTGTATCCACTGAGTGAGGCCAATATTATGAATGCAGTATTGGATTAAACGATTCCTTTGGTAACTTCTAGAAATATTATAATAAGTAATATATTCTAAATATAGTCAGAGAGCTCCATCCCAAATTTAATTCTTATTTCCTCAGTTACTTGTGCCAAGTTATATATTTTATATAATAATGAATGGAATAGTGTAAATCATTGACCCTTGAATTACTCCATACATCTTTTTGAGAATCCATGACAATTATAATGGACAAAACATCAACCTCTCCTCTACTAAGAACTCCAGTATAAATTACCAGTTTACTTAAAAGAACATAGAGAATCAGTCATATATTGAATCTGTTTAAATTTGTATCTAACCCTTTTAATCTCAATGTAATCATTTTTCAGAGAACTATTGCATGTGTGCTCTTGTCCACCAACATATGGATAATGAAGAGACATATTCTAAACGCAGTGAGATTGACAAAATGCTTCATAAATCCACCCGATGCCCGGTTTATAAAACAAGTTATACTACAGAAAGTTCTAATAACTTTGGTTGTGATTATAGTCATTGGATTGCCTCGACTGAATCATCAAACATAAATAGATTTAAACATATGCCAACTGGAGAAGAAACGTGCAAATATAAAAACTCATCACTTGCCTCTACCTACAAAATTATTCAACAGGCAATCTGTATTGGAGAGAAACCACACAAATTTAGGGGAAAATGCTTTGGTTCTTGCTCAAGCTTCAGTGGACTTTCAAGAATTCCTCCTGGAAAGAAATGTATAAATGTGATGTTTGTGTCAAATACTTTACACATTACTCAAATCTTAGAACACATAAAAAATTTCATACTGGAGAAAAACCTTATAGATGCAGAGAATGTGATAAGTCCTTTCTTCAGTTGTCAGCACTTAAAAGCCATTACATTGTTCATACTGGAGAGAAGCCTTACAAATGTTAGCAGTGTGGCAAATCTTGCCCACTGTTCCACTTTCAGGAGACATAAGAAAATCCATACTGCTGAGGAACTTTATAGTTGTCAAGAATGTGGCAAGGTGTTTTATCAGTTGTTATATTTTAAAAGCCATTACAGAACCCATATTGGTGAGAAGCCTTACAATTGCAATGAATGTGGTAGATCCTTTATTCACTGTTCATCTTTTAGGAAGCATCTGAAAGTACATTCAGTAGAGAAGCTATATATGTGCAAAGAATGTGGGAAGTCTTTCCTTGAGCTGTCACATCTTAAAAGGCATTACAGAACCCATACTGGAGAGAAGCCTTATAAATGTGAAGTATGTGACAAATCCTTTACCACGAACTCAATTCTGAAAACACATCATAAAATTCATTCTGGAGAGAAACCTTACAAATGCAAAGACTATGACAAATCCTTTACCCAGCATTCAAATCTTAGAAGGCATCAGAGAGTTCATACTGGAGAGAAGCCTTACAAGTGTCAGAATTGTGACAAATAATTTACCCAGTTATCAACTCTTAGAAGACATCAGAAAATTCATGCTGGAAGTAAAAATACCATTGTAAATAAGGTGGCGTATTTTTTACCCTGATCTTTAGCTTTGCCAGCCACAGCAGGACCCATAGTTAAAAAAAACAAACAAACAAAACAAAACAAAACAAAACCTTTTGAAACTCTTTAATGAAGGTTGAAATCTTAGAAAATATCACAAGAATTTATACTGAGGAAAATTCTTGCAGGTGTAACTGTGGACATATTTTTAAGAAAAACATTTTTGATTTTGTAGTCCGATATCAAAAGTAGATACAATGAGGGCAAAAAATGTATGTAGCCTAAGAAATGTGACCAAGCTTTTTATTTTTTGTACCAGTTTTATTACATATCAGAAAACCTGTACTGAAGAGAAACCATATAAAATGTATATACCAATGTGCTATCTTCATTTCTTCAGTGGAAATTTCATAGATTACAAAACCCTCAAAATAAAGTTTGTCAAATCTTCGTTTCTAAGGCTAAAAATGTAGATACATTAGAAAATTCACCCTGAGAGAAACCTGAGTTTGGCTTTTATTCTACCTTCAAATTAGTCATTCTTGAATAAAATGCTTCAAATATCGAGAGTGAGAAGCCTTGATGGAGACATGTGAATGTAAACAACACATTCTCATGAATAGTACTCTGAAGTCATCAAGAATGTACAGGGAAGTCACTTTTAAGTACTCAACATTGGGGAGGTATTAATCCTGCTTTAAAGTGCAATTAGAAGTGATATTAGAAAGATCAAGGCATAACGATTCATAGATATAAAGACCAGTGTACTATAATGAAGAAAACAATGAATACATGAATTCATCATGGATTTCAGTGGGAGTGGATTCTTATATTTGCACAAATGAAAAAATACTGTTTGGAAACTTATTTATTTATTTTTGTATTGCCAATATTGGAATTTATTGAATAAGAACACAGTAGGTATTTCACAGTTTGTTGAAATGTAAATACGTGTGGTCTTGCTTGCAAGTGATTATTTGATAATTTGTACCAACTGCTGCTCATCAAGCCCGACTCTAAGATACAGAGGGAAGTTATGGAGTTAGTGACTGGCCCCTGACTCCCTGAGACACCAGTCAGCTGGGGAGAATTCTTTAATGCCAGTTTCAGATTTGCATGGTAAACAACGCTCCATGCCTTCTTCCAGCTCACATATTCTTGTTACCTGCCCCCTCAGTGGTCTCAGAGCCTTGGAGGGTGAATTAGTCAGGGTTCTCTAGAGCGATGCTTCTCAATCTTCCTACAGTTCCTCATATGGTGGTGATCTCCAACAATAAATTATTTTCATTACTACTCATAATTAAATTTTCTATTGTTATGAGTTATAATGCAAATATCTGTGCTTTCCAGTGGTGTCAAAGGGGTACCAACCACTGCTCTAGAAGACCAGAACTGATAGGGTGAATATAGATATATTTTACAAAGACTTGTTAGAGTGGAGTACAGGCTGTGTGGCTAGTTCCAAAATGGTTGTCTCTTGATGGAAAGTCTAAGATCCAACAGTTGTTCAGTCCATGAGGCTAAATGTCTCAGTTGGTCTTCATTTGGTCATTGGAATCCTGAAGAATAGGTTTTTTTTTTCTTTTTTAAGTCTTGAAAATAGATTTTCTTTATAGCATATGTTATTACAGAGTTCTCCTGCCTGCAGTTCCTCTAGGATCTCCCCACTTTTCACCCACTGAAATCAAAACCTTCTCCTTTCCTCTCATTACATTATATGCATCTAGTGTTGTAATGGCGTTTCTTGGTCCTGGGTGGCCAGAGGTCTAGATCCACAGACC
This sequence comes from Phyllotis vaccarum, assembly GCA_033318265.1. NCBI lineage: Eukaryota > Metazoa > Chordata > Mammalia > Rodentia > Cricetidae > Phyllotis > Phyllotis vaccarum. The sequence goes on along the minus strand of JARWLC010000003.1, from coordinate 145,244,923 downwards.
TGACACTCTAGACCCCTTAGTTGCCTGCAGTTGCTCAGGCCCCACAAATGTCTCAGATGCTTATATTAACTTCATGATGTTTGACCTATGGCTTAGGCACATTGCTATCTAGCTCTTACATCTTAAATCAACCCATTTCTATTAATCTGTCTGCCATGGGGCCCGTGGCTCACCTTTGTTCCTTACATGTTGCTCTTTTGGGCTTAGGGCTTGGTCTGTCTTCGACTCCGCCCTGCTTCTCTTACCTATGCTGTGATTTTCCCTGCTACTTTTTCTATGGTGTCTGTCATGGGCAGAAAACAGCTACATTATTTAAAGATTAATATTCACAGCATAAAGAAAGTTATTCCAATATCAATCTAGAATGATAATGATAATAGTAAACCAGAATAGGAAAAGTAGTATATTCTAATACCAGGGAAGGAGAGCTTCAGCAGCAGGATAGATGAACCAATTAGAGAAGGGGCAAACATCAAAAAGAAAAGGATTCCTTATCCCATGTCTATAGAGCTGCCACGGGAAGTTGTGGCTCAGATTGAGGATGGGCCTTTCTACCTCCAATGATCCAATCAGAAGTCCCTCAAAGTTTTGTTCATCTGTTTGGGTTCTGATTGACTCCAGGTATAGTCTGGTGACAACCAAGATTAGCTGTCAGGATCCATGACTTCTAAGTTGTGTTCCTTTACTTACCTCCTTCTTTCTAGAGCATTGATGATGGTGAGTACAGTTACTTCATTTTTCTTAAAAGTCAAATGAGAAAAAGGAGAAACAGCAGTATCCAAAAAAAAAAAAAAATCGTAATAGCTATGATGACCTTTGATAACAAACACAATATTTGGAAGCAGCTTTGTCAGTATATTGTGTAAATTAAAGCTGTCATAGTTGTGTGGTGTCCTAACTGGGGCCCTCAAACCTGTTGGTCACAGGTTTTGTCTAAGTTTGAAGTTGTAAATGTGAATTTCCTTTGTGGTGCAGGTTTTCATTCTAATCAGACAGCTGGTTCTCTTTATATCAGCCTAACCACTATTACACTAGGCTACACAGCTTCTCTGACCCTTTTATCATGATACATACAAAATCCATACCTGAGTAGGAGTTTTTGCTATAATCCTTCCCAGAAATCTTAGTAGCATCCCCTGGCACTGTCTAGTTTTGGAATGCAATCAGCATCAATGACAATTGTCTCTATTCCTCTAGGGGCCACTAGAGCCTCCTTTGCCAAGGTCACCTTGGGAGATGTTCCCTGTAAAGCAGTAGGATTTTACATAGACTTGGGGCATCTGACAGCTCTTGCTTTTATTCTCACAAAGTATACTTGTTAACTTTTATGATTTCTTATTCTTAGCTCTTTAGATACACTTGTCCATCTTTCTAATGAGTCTCTAAATCTAAAAATCACTTCTAGGTTAGTATTATATCTTCTGTATATAACCTTTTTTATATTTTCAAGAAGATTGCCAGGGTCACCATGTAAGGTATAGAACCACCATCCCATCACGAATGGTACAGTTATGAAAATGTTTTGGTGAAGCACTCTGAAAGTAGCATTTTTGAGCAAATGTCTGGTAATCACAGAAGCCTACAGCTGAGAAGATTCTAAACCAAACTGATAGGCAATACTTAACACAGCATAGAAAGATTTTATCCTTTGTTACAATTTTTCTGGCTGTCTCAGTCTACATATTTTTACAAGACCACTGCATGTATTTTTCAACATTCATGAATTCGGTGAGTCTACCTCTAGTGCACAAGGAAATAATCACCTATAGTTTGGGAGGCTATGCCTGTACTCTGTCTATTCCAGCTGAATGAACTGTTTCTGCACAAAGGAGAGAACTGTATGTGGTCTACTTAGGAGACAACTGATTACCATTTGTTAAAAGTAACCTAAATAGCATATGTCATTTTGTACACAAGTGATGTTTATTATATTAGTAACTCTGAACACTGTACGTATTCAGAGCACAACTGCTGTCAGTATCAACCAAAGCCCAAATATTTTTGACATTAACACACCATTGTTTTATTCAGTCACTGGACATGGTTCTCACCTGCAGGAACCCCTGCCAGTCTGTTGTGGAAGGGCTGTAGAAGCTCCCACCCCTGAACATATCCTGTGACTATTTTGCAAGAGCACAGTAGTAATCAATATTATCTCTTTGTTCTTGGGCTTGTGTTTGTTTTCTCTGTTTCTTAGGACCTCCAGTTACTGGCTAGCCAGTCCTTAGGATTTCCAAGCACTCATCAGTACTAAATCTGGTCTTCATTTTTTTGCTTACATTTTGTTTTGTTTCTTATCCACTGCCCCTAATGGCAATCACATGATGTAAATATACCACATTGAGAGTTCTCTGATTTTCATCAGAGATGTCCATTATTTCTGTCCAGTCCACTCAGAAATCAAATCCTACCATAGGACTCAGTATAGCCAATGAAACTATAGGAGTCTTTAGGGTTCTGATAAATTGACCTCACTCCCTTAATGAACAGCATCTTACCGGACTGCTGAAGTGGGATGAAATATCCCTTTCACCTTTGTTCTTCAGCTTATCTATTTTTTTTTAATATTCTCATCTCTTCTGTTCCACATTTTTGGATACCTGGAAAAGCTCTCTAAGCATAGATTTAAAGTATAATAGTTTTTCCTTTGTCTCTTGCCAACTAAAAACTATAAAAAAAATAGAATGTTTTGTATTGTTTTTGTTTTTTGAATCATGCTTATTTTTTTTCAAAGCAATTCCCAGTGAGTAGCCTTATTGGCCTAAACTTATTTTTTTATGCATAGTAGTGGCCATATAAATTTTGTAACATCCTTTTGACAACCACACTCTTTACTCTCATAGGACATAAAATTTGTTCTAAACATTTAACCTTGTTTTAGGGCATCTCTGTACTGTCTGTTCTCCACTGGTCAGCCAGGTTTGCCATGACATATCACACAAAGAATGATGCCTCATTAGGATTTTCACCACACACTTCCCCAACCTAAAAGTTGAAAGTCTATGAAGATACAAGAAATTTACAGAACACCAAATAGACTATACCTCCCTAAAAAACGTCTGCTTACCCCATAATAATCAAGTCACTAAAGCTACAGAGTAAGGAAAAAATATTAAGAGCTACAAATAAAAAGGTCAAGTTACCAATAAAGGCAGATCCATAAGAATAACATGAGATCACTCATTGCAAACAATGAAAGAAAGAAGTTTTTTTTCAGATGTTATACAAACACTAAAAGACCACATTTACCAGCCCAGACTATCAATCACCAAAGGAAGAATAAGCAAAATATTTCATGACAAATCCAGATTTAAAGAATACCTACCCAGAAATCTTGTCCTACAGAAAGCCCTAGAGGAAAAATTCCAACCTAAGTAAGCTAGATATACCTATGAAACCATGAGCAATAGATAATCACACAGAAGAAAACCCAAACAAGGGAAACACACACCATACCACCAAAAATAGCAAGAAATATCAATCACTGGTCATTAATATCTCTTAATATTAATGAACTCAGTTTACCTACCAAAAAGACAGATTAACACAATGGACACAAAAACAGAAGCCATCCTACTGCTACATAGAAGGAACACACCTCAAGTTCAAAGATGGAAACTGGCTCAGAGTAAAGGGTTGAGAAAAAACACATAGATATGTGCCTGTGGAAAATTCCACCTTGACCCTCGCGGGCCCCTCCTCCCTGAGAACTGAACCTTGTGACAGCTAGGGGGATAAACATAATGTTTTTTTTCTACTCTGCGGTTTTCCTGTTATTGCTGCCAACCCCAGGGGGCATTAGTCATGGGACTTTCTACCTTGGGTGTAGGATGACAAGGATGAAGTTACTAGGAGGAAGTATTGAGAGATATAAAAGGTTGTGCTGAATAAAGCTCAGGTCTCTCTTTGTGATCCTGGATGATGGAACCTGACGACTCCTGAGAGCTGATTTAACCTCGATGTCCCTCACCTGCCTTGCTGCACTTCAGCTGGACGCGGCAATAGAGGGTTTAATAAGGGGTATAGATAGTCTTGCAGGCAGAAGTCCTGCTTGCTTTCCTGCAGCTGGAGCTGAGATGAGTTTGGGGGTACATTTGTGACCTGTTTTTCATACCTGGGGGCTGTCCTAGCTGGCCCAGCTGTCTGTCTGGGAGGAACATAACTCACATCTTCAGCTAGAGCTTTCCAGAGAGTTTCTTTACATTGTTTTTTATACATGTAAGATTATATCCCAAGTGAGCAGCTTATGGACAAATTGTTTATATTTTCTTTTGGCACAGCTTCTAAAGTGGATCAAGCTAAAAAAAATCTCAAATCAGACAAACAAAAAAAAATTCTTTAAAAACCACAGTATTTTGCACGAAGGAGAGGCATCATTTAATCACATTTTTTTGTAGGACTCAATTCTAAAGAGTCTCCAAGACCTTATAGTGATTTAGTGCTGCTTCTTAGCTTTTCATAAGGTAGAAAGACCTCTGTGACTATATGTTTTTATTTTTTTTTAGCTAGGTGTGATATTTCTATCACACAGACCTAGTTTCCTTCCTTCATTGTACCACTTTCAGGTTAATAGCTTTGGTTACATTAGTTCTATATGGAGATCTTTTCCAGTAATTCTGCCTAAAAGTAATGGTAGGTATGTGGCATTATATATTTATAAATTTGTTCAATAGTAGCAAATTGAGATTATAATTATAAATAATCAAAAATTATTGCCTTTTAAGTATATTTTTATTATTTGAAACAATTATAATTTAAATATATTATAATTATTTTCTCTTCTGTCCCCAAGACCTTCTAGATCCTCTCCCCCTTTTAAACCCACACAACTTTACTTTTAAACATACTATACCCCAATAAAAAGAGTCCTTCCAATCAAATAAAAACAATACACCAAAAAGTAAAATACAAAACAACAAAGCCAAATAAATTAAAACAAAAACTAACAACAATATGTTATGACCAAATAAAGGCACAGAAAATGACTGTTGAATGTCTTAACATGTTGACTAATGACACTGAGAATTGGGCTTCCTGACAGTAGCTGATATACCAACTGTCACTATTGGACAAACTGATTTTTGATCTCCCATCAGATATAAAAGGGAGTTCAATTTATAACCTTTACCCTAGTGGCTCAGTCTTTTAAAAGGTATATACCAACTTAAAATAAAATAGGATAAAACAAGAATTATATCAAAGTTGGACAAAACAACAGAAGAAACATACTTGAAGAGAAGGCGCATGAATCAGAGGTGCACTCATTTTCATACTCAGTATTTCTATAAAAATCACTAAACTGGAATTCATAATATATATGCAGAAGACCCAGAGCAGGCTCTGTGCATGCTGGTTAAGTTTCTATTAGTTTATTTGAGCATTGTTAATGATAAATTAGTGTCCCTGGTTTTCTTGGTGTCCTCCAATCCCTCCTGCTGTTATACTTGGGCTTATATTTATGAAGTTCCCTGAACTCTTAGTAGCAGAAAATTGATAGGGACCTTCCATTTAGAGATGAATGCTTTCAAGTGTCTTTTTCTACATAATGTCTGGCTGTGAGATCTTTAGTTTTTTACTTTTTGCTGAAGCAAGAAGCTTCTGGAATAATAGCTATAAAAGGCACTGATCTATTAATATAACAGAATGTTACTAGAAGTTTTTTTTTTCTTTTTGAAGAAATATTATTTGATTTTACCCTAGGTACTTGGGATATGTATACTAAAGTATTTGATCAAGTAAGCCATATCCAGTATGGGTCCTATCTTGTGGAATTGGCCTTATGTCAAATTGCTTTTGGGGGCAATGTGCAGTACAATCCTTGGTGGTCTACAAGAGAGTAGTGCTCAATAAGTCCTTCTCTTTCCTTTCAGTGTCTAGGGTAAAATCTAAGAGGAGAGAAAGCCTCAGCAGGCAAGGGCCATGTGTCAAGTCCTTTTTCTCCTTGGATACCATGGAGAGTGTGAGATTTTTCCACTCTGTTTTTACAGCCCTATTTATTGTCACACTAGGAAATGAGCTTTACAAAGATACCATTGAGATCAATACCAGTCCCATCATCAAAGATGAAAGTGTGGGAGTGATGTGGGGATGCCTTTCTAAACGCTGTGCATATCATTCTTTTAAATATAGGGACTGTTTTGGCCTATGGCGGGCACCATAGTAGTAGGCAGGATATTGAAACATAGGCAGAAGGAGGGTGGAGTCAGATAGACACCCAAGAAGAAAAATGTTAGGTAACACAGGTGAGGCACGGGCCACATGGCAAGACAGATTAATTGAAATGTGTTGAATTAAGATGAAAGAGCTAGCTAGCAATATGTCTGAGATATAAGCCAATAAGCATGAAATTAATTTAAGCATCTGAGTCAATTTGAGGGGCGAAAAGCAACCACAGGTGTGTCTGGACCTCTGGCCAGATGAGCCAGAAACATCTTGTTTCAAATGGTGCCCAATGTGGAGTGAACACACACATAAAGCCAGAGGAAACCTAAAAATGGTACTAGAACACAGAAACAGTGAGTCAAAAGTGGCTTCTGAATTGTATTCCTGAAGTAGGTCATGTTACAAAGATGCCATGGTATTCTGGCTTGAATTTCAAAATAGTGGGTCCAAGGCTGGCAGTCTTCTTAACTGCAACAAGGCTGGTTCTGTAAGTCTCACAGAAGACTCGGTATAAGCCACAAGCTGCATATGATCAATTTAAGGTTTCTGTTTATATTGAAAAAAAAAAAGAAGAGAGACACAAAGATGGGTTCTTAGTAGCAGTGTTTTCTTGAGTCGTCTCTGTTTGCTGGCAGTGAGCAGATACGGCTTCTTTAAGAGAGGCTTCCTGACTCAGGTTTATCAGCAAAATTGTGTGTCCCTTTAAGAGGTTCTGCTGCCAAATGTTTAAGTGGAGTGAGCAGCAGGTGGCAGCACTCTAGTTAGTGACAGTGTGGACCCTAAAATTCCCCAGAATAGTGGTGTTAAAAAGTTCCACAATATTCAATAGTATTCTAAGAACTGGGTAAGTAGGTGCGGCTCTGATGTCTATGCCATGTTGAAAAGCCACCAAGCAGGGTGGAGTCAGCAGCAAAAGCAATGCTTCACAGTCTAGCTCTTTAAAAGCTCTTCTAGTTGGAAAAGAAGATATACAATGAGACAGATTCATATGGGAAAAAAAACCTTTAAATGGGTTACAATGTGTGTAAAAGATACATAGGCTTCAGAGAGAAAAGAAAGAAGGAGAAGTCTCAAAAAGAAGAAGTAGAGTAATAAAATAATAACAAACTATGTAAAGATGGAAAATATAGAGTCTGGATTATGATTATTATTGTGACTTATTTTAATTTTTTTTTACTGTTAATGAGATAACTGCAGAAAGACAATTGATCGCAAAGGCAGATGAGTTAAACAACTTGTGTTAAAGGTATCCTGACTTTGAAATTTGTGTCTAAGGATTTATTGCTTTGGAAAAGGTTCTGCTTTTGTTTCCACAGAAGATGAGAACCTGTGGATTGCTTCCTGGTTCTAATGGTTTCATCAACCAAGACCACCTAAAAATTCTCTGATAGGAAGAGATGGTCACATTGGATTCAAGGCTAGGATGTTCCAGCTTCAAGGAGCTCATAAGATTCCCAGTGCCACTTAAACAGCAGGGAGTAGTAATGGAAAGCTCTGCCCAAATTACCAAAATATTGTTTATAAAAGATTATTTTCTTTATGAATGGTTAATGGCCATAGTTAATCTCTTTCTTAAAACGGGGGATATGACATAGGAATTATTTAAAAAGATAGATTATTATTGAATTTAAAAAGTCAGCTATTAATCTGAAAATATTTTAACTTGGTATGGATTTTGGTTTGTTGATACAAATTTAATGTCAACTTTGTTATGCTATATGTGTATTCGTAATCTTGTTTAAGATATTATGTTTATACAATTCCTTTAAAATTGTAATGTGTAACTAAGAAATGCAGGTTAATAGTCATAACCTAACTTATAGTTACATTAGGACTTTTTAGGTGTACAAAGATATATTTCAGTTAGATAGTTAATTTTCAAATACTTCAAAGACCTGGTAGCACCAATCTACTTCAAGGGAATTATGGGTATTGAAAAAATTCCATATGGAATTTACTTTGTTTGTGGGAATAGTTAGGTTAGCCACTTATCCTGTCTTGGCAGGTTTCACCAGTCCCTGTCCATCATTCTCTTCATCTGTATTGTATAGTGTGCTTACTGTCAGCAGTCAAGGCAAGGGCAATTATTTCCCAATAGACCATTTTCCATCAAGGAAAATAAATTTCTTGTGGATTGTCCTTAATGCCCAACACCATTTCAGGAAAGGAACGATGTTGCCAGGAGTTATCATTTCTTTCATGGCCAAATTATGAATAACAAAATATTAAATGCCATATTCTCTAGGCCTATGGAGTGGTTAAAGACTCCTGTCTATCTGACATATTCTACTATATATCTCAGAAGCCTAAACAGCATGATTATTACATGTTAGATCTAACTATGATCTACAATTCTTATCATCCTAAAGACTGCAGCTTATGTTGTAAAAATAAACAATCTATAAATCAGTGTACAGTTCTTAAATAATGACTTCAAGTATGACAATCAAATAAACTTTAAACAAAGGTAGATGCATGGTGCAAAATGACGATAGTATCCTAAATATATCATTATACAAAATATCTAAACAGAGGTATACAAAACATCTTAAACCAAAATAGATAGAATATACATATAACATACAATATATAAACCAAAATAGAATATATATATGCACATAATATTATCACTAGTATAATTAAACAGTGGTAGAAATTGCATAGTGGAAATGACAATATACTTAATATGTATTAATGTGAAAAATATTTTAAACATGCAAAATATTGCGATTACATATTTAATTTTGTATCAATATACAAATTACTTTAGACATATAATTTCAGACTTGAATTTGTATCAATATACACATTATCTCAAGCAGACATATAAGATAATTTTATATTTGCTTCAATATAAAAGAATCTATAAATGTTCAAAATTATAATTGGCTAATAATTCTTTATAGGTAAATATAATCATCCACCTATGTCTGTCCTAGGTACTCCCCATTTTCTTTTTAAGAGAGATTCCTGACTTTAAATTATTGTTTCACACTCAACCCAAATATAACTTATAACCACCCTAGCATAATGATAATTATCTGTAACCCTTTAAAGGACATGTCTTATCAGGAGTGGGGTGTAGTTTTTCAAAGAGTTGCTCCCTACTGACTTGTGAGTAATGGTATCTCTATGGGGACCCGTAAAAACTAAGAAAGTAGTTAGGTTTTAATGGACTGACTATAGACATCTATAACAGAACAGAGTGCTAGGTAAGGCCATCTGTAATTCTTGTTAGAGATCTGATATGAAGAATAGTCATAGAAAGCTATCTTCCAACTTGTTCTGAGTATTCTATGTTTCTAAAGCAATCACTGAGTGGTATACACCAGGTTTTTCTGTTTTTTCTTTTTATATCACAGATCAGATAGAATCATTGTGGTGGGGCCCCATCTTCTTATTTGATGCTTTGTGGATTGCTGGTAGGAGAATTTGTTGTTTACAGTAGAATAAAAACATTAATATCAAATGGAGAACTTAAATTTTAAGGATAAAATTGTATGCAAAGAAGGTTTTAATAGGTCAAGAAAGAATATACAGAAAAATAGCATTAGAAATAATATTGCATAATAATAGTCTCTATTTTGGTTATCTTCTGTCCCATACTGTTGCAGTGCAGGTTTCTTGGTCCCGGGATGGCCAGAGGCCCAGACCCACAGACCTGCTGTGCCAGACCCCTTAGCTGCCCCTGCTGTTCAGGCCCCCAGAAATGACTCAGACGCTTATATTAACTTTATGCTGTTTGGCCTATGGCTCAGGCACATTGCTAGCTTGCTCTTAAATCTTAAATCAACCCATTTTTATTAATCTGTCTGCCACGTGGCCCGTGGCTCACCTGTGTTCTTACATGTTGCTCCTTGGGCACCTTGCTCTATCTGCCTGACTCTGCCCTGCTTCTCCTACCTATGCTCTGATTTCTCCTTCTTCTTCTTCTATGGTGCCTGTCATGGCCCAAAACAGCTCCTTTATTTAAAGATTGATATTCACAGCATACAGAAAGGCATTCTCACATCACTTCCCCCTTTCTGTCTAATCAAAAAGGAAGGTTTTAATTTTAACATAGCAAAATTACATATAACAAAATAGCCATCAAGCAAGAATTACAGTTATAATATCTAGTCTATTTGTATTTAGTAAAATTAAAGAAAATACTCTTATCATCTACCTTATCTTTATGAATCTAAAGTTTTATATCCAATATACCTTTCAAATGACTAAGAAAACTGTACCTATAACTACTAATCTTCAACTACATCAAAGACCACAGAAGGATATATTTACCCAAGTAAACCAGAAGTGCAAGTGACTTTTAAAAGCTAGAAAGGACAGAGATGACACCTATCTGCCTGGACAGTCACCCAAAGTTCCTTTATAAAGTTGGGGCATCCATCTTCAGCCTACAGACCCAGAGTCTCTTTTCATTTCAGTGAAGCAGAAAATCTGCTCTGCCCATTCTGGCACAGTTCATTGGTCGATTCTCCTTGAGTCCTTAAGAATGTCTAACAGTTTTCTCTGTAAAGCAGGAACCTGAATGACCATCTCTGGTTGTTCTGCAAAAGTTCAGAGGTCATCTTCCTATGGAACCTGCATGTCCAGTTTAAACAGCATACTGTCAAGCAGTCAATATAAGAACAGGTTCTTGTCCAGTGGCTAACCATTGCCACAAAGAGAATAGACTCCATATGGAATTTCTTCGATGCCCATTTTTCTCTTGAAGTGAATTAGTGCTGCCAGGAGCAGACCTGTCTCACTGTCCAGAAAAGTCTAAGCTCTTAAAACATTTTAAGTGCCATATTCTGTAGGTCTTAGAAGTGTTTGAAGATTACCTGCCTAATTGAATTATATCTTTGTATACCTAAAAATATAACTAACATGCATTTCTTAATTATACATTACAATTTTAAATCAGTTACATAAACATCATATCTTAAACAAGAGTAGAAAATACGTATAGCATAAGAGAATTGACCTTAAATTTGTATCAATAAACCAAAATCCATACAAATGTAAAACATTTTGAGATTAACAGCTGATTTCCTGATCTAAGTAAATTTAACAATCTAATTTTTTAAAAATCATTTATATACCATATACCCTTTTACTTCTTAGAAAGAGATTAACTATGACCCTTAACCATTTATAATGAAAACAAACATTTATAAGCAATATTTTGGGAATTTGGGTGTAGTTTTCCATTACTACTTCCTGCTGATTAAGGGGTGTTGAAAATCTCACTAATTCTTGAGACTGGACCATCTTAGTCTGTAGCCCTGAAGCTGATATGGCCATCTCTTCCCATCAGAGGTTTTCTTCAGGGGGTCTTGGTTGATGAAACCATATTTGCCTGGAAGCAATCCAAAGGTTCTCATCTTCTGTGGAAACAAAAGCAGAACTCTTCTGAAGCAATAAATCCTTAGATACAAATTGCAAAATCAAAATACCTTTAAAATATATATTCTTGTTTAACTTAATAGCCTTTGCATTTGAAATCCATTGTCTTTCTACAATTAGCTCATTAACAGTTAAAAAATTAAAAGGAAACACAATAAGAACAAAAATCCAAATTTTGAGTCTATTTTCCATCTTTACGTGGCTTATTATATTTTTATTACTCTATTTCTCTTTTTAAAGACTTTCTCTATCCTCTTTTTTTCTCTCTGAAGCCTCTGTACATTTTACACACATTGTAACCCATTTACAGGTTTTTCTTTCCATCTGAATCTGTTTCATTGTGAATTCTTAATCATCTTCTAACCAGAAGAGCTTTTAAAATATACTCTCTTAAAGAGCTGCCAGTTCTCTTAAAGGGACCGCGTCTCTGTTTGTGGCCAGCAAACAGAGCAGATCCAAGAAAATGCTAGTACTAAGAAACCATCTTTGTTTCCTTTTTGTTCAAAATAAACAGAAATCAATCACATGCTACTTGTTGGGTGCTGGAATATCCAGACCCATATACTTTGTGTCAGGCTAAAAAAGCCTGGGCAAGGTCAGTGCCCTTTTGTTTGCTTCCCTGATCTTTGTTGATGCACCTTGTGTGCATGAACACCCTGTTTTGCAATCAGTGGTTTTCCTGTTATGATGAGGAGTCTTGCACATGTTGCATACCTTTCGGATTATTTCAAGCAGAATATGATGATTGGCTATAGAAGGAGTAAATAGGACATTTCTTTACAATTTCCTTGACTTGATGCCAAGTAATGGCCAAACTCTTTTTAAATCCTTTTCTAGTAACATGCTGTCTCTTGTGAAAATTTGATGACTCCACCATGTGTACAATTAATAACCAATCAATTTTATCATTACCTTGTGCTACATGAATTTGCAGACTCATGTGGGAACTGATATGAGAGTCAGTTACTATATTAAGAAGATATAAAGTCCATCAATACTACAATAATAACATATAATTCTGACTTCTGGGCAGACTTATAAGGGCTTTGAGCCACTTTACTTTAATTTTCTGATTTGTAACCTGCTTTTCTTGATTTGTTCGCATCAGCATAAAATGTAGGAGCTCTAGAAACTGGTTTATCCCAAACAACATGAGGAAGAGTCCAGTTTGTTTTCTTTATAATTGAATTTTCTTTCTTTGGAGATATCTGTTATTAATCTCTCCCAAAAAATTACTGCAGGCATTTTTGCCAAGATTCACTATCCACCCATAATCAATCAATTTCTTCATTAGTTAAAGGTATAACAATTTCTGTTTGGTTCTTTCCAACAATTGTCAACTGGCAAAGTCTTAATTTTCATTTAAAAACCAAATCAAAAATCTTTTCTATGTATGTTTTCAACTTTTTACTTGGCCTATGTGGTAGAAATATTCATTGTAGTATATTTTCCCTTTGCATTATAACTCCTGTAGGGGGATGCTTACAGGGTCAAATAACCAGAATTCAATCAAGATCTGTATCAACATAATTCACATGTGCATCTTGTAATTTCTTTTCCTCTAAAGCCAATTCTCTCAGCTTAATCAGAAAATTCTCTAGGACTGTTTGAGTCCTTATCACCATCTACGGTTTTGAATAAGTTAACTAGTTCATATTTTTTTATTCCAATAATATGTCATATATGAGAGATATCTTCTAGGAGCTTTTGAAAATTGTTAACAGTTTGCAATATATCTCTCCTGAGTTGCACTTTTTGGGGTCTAATTTTTTTAGACATATTTTATGTTCTAAATAATTAATAGAATCTCCTTTATGTATTTTTGGGGGGAGCAATTTCTAATCTCCAATCAGGCAAAATTTTGTGTACTTCTTCATACATTCCTTCTAATATATCTCTATTTGAGTCGGTCAACAAAATATCAACCATGTAATAGTAAATAATAGATTTGGGAATTGCTTGTGTATTATTTCTAATGGCTACTATACAAAATACTGGCACGAGGAGGGGCTATTTAACGTTCCTTGTGGGAGAACCCTCCATTGATATTTCTTTACAGGACAAGAATTATATTAGTGGGCATGAAAAAGGCATTTTTTTGTCCTGTCTTTGTAGAGGTATGATAATGAAATAGTCATTTAAATCAATAACTATAATAGGTCAACCATTATGTAACAAGGAAGGCAAAGAAATTTAAATTGGTAAAAGCCTATTGGCTGAATTACCTTATTTAGTGCTCTGAAATCTGTCACCGTTCAGATTTCTTTTTGACACGAAATGCAGGAGAGATCTGCAATATGATGAGCATGTAACTTGCTCTTCTAACAGCTGTTCTAAGGCATGCAATTTCTCTTTTGTTAAAGGCCACTATTGAATCCATATGGGCTTCTCCATCAACTGTTTTAAAGGTAACACTGTGGGTGTCTTTACAGGGTAAGCAATTGTTTTGCCTTGTTTTTGTACAACCTGAATGGCCAGTGACTGTTTTTTATAATACCTTAAAATATTGTTTTCAGAAACATAGTTGAGTCTATTGTTTATATCTGAGCCTGGGGAGATTTTAATCTTGGTATTCCATTGTTGCTGAAGTTCATGACCCCATAGACTTACTGCTATATTAGCTATATATGGCTTCTATCTTCTCCTGTGTCCTTCTGGTTCGATGTATTCAAGCCATCTTATATTTTGTTTTATCTGAGATGTTCCAATTTCTAATAACTGAAAATATACATCCTTTAGAGCCAGTTTTAGGTGGTATGATTGTGGGGTTATGATCAAAACATCTGCCCACATGTTGACTAAGCCTTGGATAAAATATTACCTATTCATATTTTTAATTTTTACCTTTATTTATGAAAGTCTGCCAAAATATTTGTTTTGTGATTATTCTTGGAAATTTTGATTCCACTTTTAAAGTTGTTCTATTATCCAATGCTGTATGTTCTTTACATTAGGCATTGGATTTTCTAATTGTCCTGCGGAGGCTGTTCCTCCACTGTGACTAGATATAGTTGAACCATTGTTAATTCTGAGACCTGTTTTAGGAGCCTTTCATGAGAGGACCCTAGGTGCGTTTCCCAATGCTAAGGGGTTGCCTTGTTTGTCTCTTGTAGATCTACACTCATTGGTCCAATGTTGGCCTTTGCCACATCTTTTGCATAATCCAGAATGTAGGGACCTTCTGTTTTGGTCTTTCCTAGGAGGAACATTAGTTCTAGTTCTAGCCTTGCATATCATTCCTTCTTCTGTGGCCTGGCTTACTACAATTAAATCATTTGATACCTTAATTCCTTATCTCAACATTGAAAATGGCTGGACCTACCCAATTTTCATCATCATAATTAAGAGACTCAGCATTGATTGCATACTGAATCCATTCTTCTATGGGTGTAGATCTGACCTTTAGTGGAATAAGCATTCTTTTACATTCCAAATTATCATGGTCAAAAGCCAAAGAGAGAATTAGTTACTTTCTAATTTCTTGATCTGATACTGCTCTATGTATTGCCTTGGTTAATCTCTGTAGAAAGTTAACATATGGTTCTTTTAAGAATTTCTGGACTTTAGTATATGGCTCAATTTTTTGTCCTGGGTTTAGAATCTTTTTCTAAGCACTCAAAGTGGCAGCACAACATAGTACCAAAATACATTTATCTTACGTCATCTGAGTCTTCATGTCAGCAAGTGAGCCTTCACCAAATATTTGATCTTGAGAGATGTCAAAACCTCTAACCTTTCCTTGTTTTTCAATGTCCCTAGCCTCTTACCTCAGCAAATTTCTCCATTGTAAATATTGGATATATTCCAAAATAGCAGCTGTTAATTGCATCCAATCATGAGGATTCTGTATTTTGTTGACCATGCATCTACATTTGTTTTACATATGTAGAGTGGATAATATGTATTAATATGGTTTGTTTGATGTCCTTTATATCCCTTATATGTATAGGCTTATCATTGTATTCCACAAAACCTGGAGATTCCTTATATGTCTGCTTTTTCTGAATGATAATTGGATAGATCATAGGAGATGATAAAAAAAATACCCTCATGTTCAGTACTTTAGGCAAACTATCCCCATGAAGTTAGACCACAGGAGAGCAATCTTTGACCAATGGGACATTCATAAACATGGACCTCTCTAACTTTTGTAAACTCTTCCTTTAAAATGTGAAGATGGGCTGGACTAACTTGCCATTTACTGAGAACAAATAACTAATCAGTTCACATAACACAAATGTTATTGAACACCAATTGAATTGATTAGATGGCTACATGGCCATCAGTTCCACAGCTAAGAACAAATAAAATGTCCAGCTGAGCATATTATTACTAAGAGCTAATGTGAGTCATGAACAAAACATGACTGTCCAGATATCCCAAAGTCAATTTTGAGAGTATCTTACAAATAAACTTAGTATTATATTTGGTAGATATCACTTTGTTAGTTTCTCCTGAAACAAACAGGATTTTTAAAATAAAATGATAGTTGTCCTTCAACAACTAAAATAGTTATTTGGCATGGCCATATCTGATGTGAACTGCAAAATATCATAAAGCTAGTGAGGCTGCTTGTCAAAGATCAACAAAGCTGAGCTACATGATAGTTGCCATGTCACACTTGGTTTTCATCTCCATTCATTGCATATTTGGGAGATTTTTCATATTGCTATAACTTAGGGATATTAGATTAGTGGGGAATTTCTTATGAATCATTTATGCCTTCTCCCAGGAATGTTGTTTCTAAGATTCCCAAGAAAAGTTCTAAACATACTAGCCCTCCCACTTATAGGGAGATATCTTTATCAACTCGATTGTCTTTCTTATGTCTTGGCAGTTGTGACACAGATAAAAAAGACAGAGGTCTCTTTACGAGACTATAAGACATTCTTGACACATCTGTCCTTGTACTTATGCAGGAACAAGGTATTTAAAACATTGTAATCTCAAAAAGGTCAACAAGATACATATGACCATGAAACAACAGAATTTTGGGATTAGGCATATAAACAAATTCTATATAGATATAAGATGCAAGCATTGAATATGAAATAATTTGAATACTAACTGCAGCAGCTTCAGCTTGAGGAATTTTCTTGAGAACTCTGACCTTAAAGAGTTAATAAGACAGTTCTTGGGAAATGGCAATTTGTCAGTGCTGGCTAGAAAATTTTGTTTTCATCTAGTGTCCTTGTAGCCATAAAAGCTATTAGCCCGAAAACAGGCTGTCATACAATTCTAGAGATATATTTTACCAATTTTGGCTGGATTTAACTTCAGCGAAGTTTACCTCCCAGTGTTCTCTTAGATCTTGTGTTAGGTCCTAACTCCTATGAGTGCCTTGAATGGTGACCCAGTAGCTGTTTGGACACAGCTTGTACACAGCCTGGCTGATAATGTCTTGTACCATTTTTTTTTTCTTAGATGTGGCATGTAGAACTTGTTCTTCATAGTTCTGTTAGTTTTGTATTACTCAAGATCCAATATCTGGATGGAGTTGGAAATTCATGTAAATTCTCAGGGCTTGAATTTACATGATTGTGGGGGGCGAATGTCAATCTGGGAGGTGGTCTCAGCAATTCTCTTCAGTGTCCTGGATCTGAATAAGTACCTGTTGTTTACCTTCTGTTTATACACACACTCACACACACATGTCTATATATATAACAGGCTCAGGCCTGGCCACAAAAATTTATATAGGCCTCATTTGTTCTAGGACAGCCTTCTTGGCCACTTGGCTGGCAAACCTATTTCCTATGGCATTCGAGAAGTATTCTTTTCTATGTCTTGACCATTTATTATCACTACCTTTTTTGGTATCCAGATAGCCTCTCATAGTTGTAGTAAGTTTGATATATATATATATATATATATATATATATATATATATATATATATATATTTAATTTCTTTCCCATTGATACCAGGAGTTCCATATCCTTTCAAATATTTCCATGAACATGGGCCATTACAGAGGCATAAAAGTTATCTGTATAGAAGTTTGTGGTATTTTCTTGTTGGTAGGATTAAGGCCTCTGTCAAAGCTAATGATTCATCCCTGCGGGCCGGTATCTCTTGATCCAGCACCTGACCTTATGTAGGTTTATTATGGCTTCTCCAAGATAACATATCCCATCTTCTCTTTACAAAGCAACTACTCTCAATGTTCAGTATTTTACCAGGCTGAGGCCAGGAGTGTTAATAAGGCCAAATGGAAATGCTTGGATGATGTGTGCCACTTCTAGGAAGTCACGAAGAGGTTTATCAGAGTTATCATCTGGGGGTAGAGCCAGGTTAAAAACAGTGGTCTTTATGAATTGGATGCAAGGCTGGCCCAGGAGTAAGGCCTATACTGAGTGATGTGAGTGTTGGTCAGGGGTAATACAGAGAAAAGCCTCCCCAAAATGTGAAACAGTCAGGCTAACTTCCTGATTTATTGTCAGTTTGTTGGCCACCTTGGCAAAAAGGGCAGTGGTTGCTACTTCTTTAAGGCAGGTTGACCAGCCAGTGGGAAGATAGACAACAGGGTGTTTCCAGGGTATAGTTTGGATTAGAATTTCCTTTCTATTATCTTGGCTTTGCTTATAAACAGATGGAATGTTCTATAGTTGTCAGAAAAGAAACAAACCAATTGCACGGCAGTGACTAGAGCATTTTTTCAGACTTTAAAGGCCTTTCCCCCCTACCCCAGGAAGATTCTAGTAGCATCCCCAACCCCTAATAATTGAGTATAGTGGTTTTGCAATTTCAGAAAATCTTAGTATCTATAATCATTAATATCTTACTTTTCTGAGTAATTATTGGGCTTAACTCTGGTTATGTGCCTGAAGGATTCATAGAGTTGACTCGTTATATCCCTGAAACAGTGTTATTTTATAAGTGGCTTTTGTGATACATAACTGGGCCTTCTTGGCAGAGACATGGTAGCCAGTCTTGGAGCTCCCTCTATAGGCCTTCTGTAGCATATCCACAATTGTTCTCTGTTTAATTGCCCAATACATGTCATCTTTATATTTGAAGACACAAATGTGGGTAATTCTAACTGCACTGAGAGCCTTGTCAACATGGGTGTTTTTTTTTTTTTTAGTCTTTGAGGCAATAGTCTGTATAAGTTGTTCATTAAATCCCCCTCTGGGTCTGTCTATTCAAAAGCAAAAACAGATTGACTTAGTCTGGACACAAGCTAAAGAAAGCATTGTTCAGGTCCAGACAGTATAGACTTGTTTTTCATAGTCCAAGAGATTGAGAAGCATACACAGGGTTGTAAATACAGAATGGATAGTTTCTACTCATTTATTTACTGCACTTAAGTCTTGGATGGGCCTGTAATCATTAGTGTGGGGTTTGTAGATTGGGAGGTGAGGGGTCATTCAAGGTGGCTGGCAATGAAATAAAATATTAACATTTATGAGTCTCTGAACATAAATTACATTTTTTGCTTCCATCTCCCTGGGTTATTGTTTCATTCTGATTGGGGTTATAATAGTAGTCATCTGACTACTATTAAGCTTGATGCTTTGCCAGCTTAGGGGAATTGTTTCTGCCCATAAACTTGGAATTTTTGCTGGTAATTTATCCAGATATGGATGTATCTCAGTTGAGTGAGAAGTGGCTTAGACAGTGACTGGTATTCTTTCACAATTAAGCAAGTAACTAGGAATTTAGTAGGGAATTTGTCTTATAATTCTGTCTCATTTTCCTTAAAGGTGATAGAGGCCTGTGATTTCTGTAATAAGTTTCAGCCAAGTAGAAGATAAGGACAGTCTGGCATAACCAGGAACCTATGTGTGTCATTGCCGTGTCCTAAGTCTACAACACATTTAGTTTGCAGAAGTAAAAACTGAATTCCCCATTGTACCTTAAAATTTTATTGCATTTCTTTCTACTACAGGCCAATTTGATTCTTTGGAATTGAAAAGTTTTCCCCAGTGTCTACCAGGAAACAAACTGTATTCCCCCCCCTTTCAAAATAACCCCAAATGGGCTCATGGGGTCTTAAAGGAATAAACTCTTGTCCTCATCAAGCAGTTTTAGTTTCTATTTGGGATTTTTTTGCCTTGTGCATTTCATGCTGTTGTTTAATGCACATGGATTTAAGGCTAGCGTAGCTCTCAATGGTCTTGGTATACTCTCTAGTTGCTTCCTGAAGCTTCATTTATTACCTTCTTGAAGACCATTCATTTTCATTTTTTCTCAACACTTGCATGATTGCCTTCCTAACTTTTCTAACTTCTTACAAATTTCTATTATTAATATCTCTTTGAGCTACTTCTGCTAATTTTGATATCTTTCCTTTAAATCCTTCTAGCTTCTTATGATTCTTTCTAATATCTGGGCTGACTGCATTAAAAAGCTATGTTAATTGTTTATTCTCTGGGTCTTCTAGATCAATGGATATATAGGTCTGTTAGGCTCCTAACAGCTTTTACAGAAACTTGGCAGGGCTTTCAGCTAGAACTTGAAACATTTTATTAATATTTGCTAAAACTGTGGTCTTTCTTTGGCATTGTGAAAATAATTTGTCAGAGTCTAACAATATAAATCAAGAGCCCATTTACCTGGTTCAGTGTTGGGGTACCAGAGAGGTCTGGTATAATGAAAGACTGTTTCTGGAATCAGAGGTTATTCAATGGAATGTGGAGGAAGGGCTGGCAGTCATCCAAGGTAGGCTGATGGGCACAAAACACTGTCTCTAGAAGATAACTTCAACCTTGAGGTTTGTCAGAGAAGTTTTTATGTTTCCAATTATAAAGACCTCTAATAGAAAAGGAAACATGGACAGTAAATGAAATGGTAGAAGGGGTATATCATCACCTGTGCCTTTCTTTCAGGGAGGGGGGCCAAGAAGAGGAACGGAAACTAGGCTGGGATTTGAGCTATATTAGCAATCTATGAAAATCATTTACGGGAGGGAAGCCTTGGATACAGCTGTAAACAGGGAGATGAGGCAAGAATTGGATAGAATCAGGACAGAGAAGGGGCAGTGGGAAAAGGAGGTGTAACAGGCAGCAGAAACTTGAGACATTTTCTCTTACAGTATGGGAGAAATTTTTTTCTGTACTGCCAAGATCTCCTGGATCCCATGTTTTTGGCACTCAGCTAAAAAAAAAGTTGTATTTTCCATATGTCTAGCCATGCTCAAACATAAGGATATTGATCTGGGTGTTGTCTGGATCTTCCTAAAGTAATAGATTGATTCCTGATAGCAAATTCAAAGTCTAGTGACCAAACCACACCAAAGGTTGGCCAACCGGATTTATAAAGTGAACAGGGAGTTGAGAGTTCCTCTGGAGAAGTGAACTCTCAACTTTGAGTTTTTGGGCCATGAAATCTCATTTAAAGTTTTGTAACGTGTATTGCAATGTGAAGCTTGGAAGAAAACTGAGTAGCATGATTCTAAAGGTAGGGTAAGAACATTGGTGAGAGTAGGTTTCCCATTTCTGCCAGTAGCTGGAGAAGATTAATGGAGGCACAGAAACATAGTCAGGGGATAGAGAACAGAAAACAAATCCAAGACCGCAGGGCACAGATTGGCAGTCACCAAGACAGGTGAGATCCAGAGGGTATTGTTATTGCCCAGGTCACAGCACTGAATTCAGAAATTCTTAGCTGTTATTTTCAACTTTGTTCGTGAGTCCTCTGATTGACTTCCAGGACCCTGAAATCTGGGCTTGATTTTAAAACCTAAACATTGCTTTACCTCCAGGTGTCCTGAATACATAGACTCCTTCAAGAAAGCTTTCTGAGGCAAGTTTATGAGAAGTAGTCAATTCCTGGGGCAGCCCTAAGTCATCTTAATTGCCTCCCTTAAGACTGACATCCTTTACTCTTGCTTATGACAAGCTCCACCTCAGGAATAAGGAATTTTTCTCCTTAGGGATCTTCATGGGACCTCCAAATATTATGAGGCACCAAAAAAAAACAAAAACAAAAAACAAAAAACAAAAACAAAAAAACAAACAAACAAACAAAAAAAAACCCTCCCAATATGCTGGGTACATTGAGTAAAGTCTTTCCTTAGGACTGATGATCCCTCCAGTTAAAGTTTTTGTTGTTTTTGTTAATTGGGTTAAATATATTTATCTGACTTTTTGTTCCAAGAAGCACACCTCACAGTTTAAAAAAAAGAAAAATAAATAAAAATTACCAAAGACTAACAGTCAAGTGATGGAAATTGGGTTTTAAAGGGACTGTAGATTGAATCTGGCAAAAATATTCTTATATTTGAAGGAGAAACTTCAAACCAAAATTATGCATGCCAAATAAAAAAATCTACTATGTACTGATAAAAATAATATCTGTGGTGAATACATAAAACTATTGTGTGTGTGTGTGTGTGTGTGTGTGTGTGTGTGTGTGTGTGTGTGTGTGTGTTTGTATGAATTGAGGCTTTCAACTTTACACACAAAAATGAAACTACATTATTAGACATCAATGGTCAGATAGGACCTGAAACAATAGTGGGTGGTGTTTCAATACTCCATTTCAATTCTAGGTAAAACATCCAAACTAATTGTCAACAGTGATACCTCAGATTTACTCTATACTACAGATCAGGTGAACCTACAGGTTGTCTGAAAATTACCCTATTTTCAGTGGTTACACTTTATTGTCACCATATCTGAATTGGAATCATGTGTAGGGCACAGCTCCAGGTATGTCTTCAAGTGTTTCCAGAGAGAATTAACTTAGGTGGCATGTGTAGGAACTCTCTTATTGGCAGTCCTTGGCTAGATGAAAATAGAATGAAGACCAAAACATCATGAACATCAGCAGCTTCTCTCTCTCTCTCTGATTCCAGACTATAGATTCAATTAAGCAGCCACCTCAAATTTCTTCTATAATGCATCCCCCACTGTAATAGGCTAATGCGATCTTTATTATAATGGGCCAATACATTACTCATTATGCTGGGCTGTACCTTAGAACTACAATATACTTTCTTCTCCCTTTACAATTTTTTATTTTTATTTTTTGTTTTTAAATATAGATATTTCCCATATCCTGAACTGCTCTGTTTTGGACCCCTTTTCCAGTCCTCCCCCAGCCCCCTTTTTACTTCCCAGAGAAGGCAAGGAACCCTAAGATGTGTCAGTTCAGTCTGGTATATCCAGTTGAGGTAGGGCTGAGTCTCTTATCCAAGTTTCAAGGCTGAGAAAGGTGTTGTCACACTAGGCATGGGCTTCAAGCATCTAGTTCATGGACCCAGGATAGACTCTGGTCTGATTACAAGAGGCTCCAGAAACTGCTCATGCCTTTCAAATGTCATCTACATTTAGGAGGTCCAGATACATTCCATGAAACTTCATCAGCTGTTTATTTCAAAGTTTGCAAGCTCCCAACAGCATGGAACTGCCCACTCCATGGGTCTCTTCATCATACCTCTGCTCATGTAATCTCTTCTCCCTCTCTTACATTGGACCAGTAGCTCAGCCTAGTGTTTAGTTATGGATCTCTGCATCTGTCTCCATAAGCTGCTGGGTACAGGTTTTATAATGGCAATTAGGGTAGTTATTTATATGATAATTGGGAAAGGCCAAATTAGGCTCCCTCTCCACTATTGCTTAGAGTCCTAGCTGGGCTCAACCTGTGAGTTCTTGGGTATTTCCTGGTATCAGATTTCTCTCTAATTCAACAATGGCTCCATCTATCAGGATATCCACCACTTCTTTGCTCTCCCTCTCTCTGGCTCCCCAGCTCTACCATCCTTTTCTTTCATGTTCTCTTCACCTCCCCTTGCTACCCTCCTCCCCATATGACTGAAATTTTTACTCAAAAGAACTTCTATATTTCCCCTTTCCAGGGTGATCTATGGGTATCTTTCTTAATTTTCTTATTACCTAGCTACTGGGGGTGGTGTGGATTGTAATCTTTTGCATTACCTCTAAAATCCACTTATGAGTGAGTACAGACCATGTCTGTCTTTCTGGATCTGTGTTAACTCAGTCAGGATGATACTCTCCAAATCTATCCATTTGCCTACAAATTTAGGAATGTCATTTATTTTTACCGAGCAGTACTCCATTCCAGAATTGTACCACAGTTTTTAACTCCCTTCTTAAGTTGAGGGACATTTAGGTTGTTTCCAGTTTCTGGCTATTATGAATAATGCTGCTATGAACATAGTTAAGTGGAGGCTCTTGAAGTAGAAATGTGAATCCTTTGGGTCTACACCCAATTATGGTATTGCCGTATCATGGGGGAGATGGCTTCCTAGTTTTCTGAGGAACAGCCACACTGCTTTCCAAAATGGCTATACAAGTTTACACTACCACCACCAAGGGAGGAATGTTCCCCTTGCTCCACCACCCCTCCAGCATAGGTTGTCATCTATCTTAGCAATTCTGACAGGTGTAAAATGGTATTTCAGAATTGTTTTGATTTGCATTTCTCTGATGATTAAGAATGTTGAGCAGTTCTTCAAGTATCTTCCAGACATTTGGAGTTCTTCTTTTGAGAATTCTCTGTTGAGCTTTGTACCTCATTTTATAATTGGGTCCTTAGGTTTTTTGGCCTTGAGTTTCTTGAGTTCACTATATATGCTAGAGATTAGTCCAATGGAGGATTGGTGAAGGTCTTTTATTGTTCTGTAGGTTGTTGTTTTTGTCTTATTGAATGTTTCCTTTGCCTTACAAAAGCACCAATGTCCCATTTATTAATTGTTGTACTCAGTGTCTGTGGTACTGATTTTATTTTTAGAAAATGGTCTCCTGTGCCAATGTGTTCACTGGTAACTCCCATTTTATTTCTATCAGGTTCAGTGTAACTGGGTCTATGTTGAGCTTTTTGAACTTGGATTTGAATTTTGTGCAGAATGATAAATATGGATCTATTTGTGTTTTCTGCATACTACCATCCAGTTATGCCAGTTGAAGATGTTATCATTTTTCCAGTGTATACCTTTGAATTCTTTGTCAAAAATAAAGTGTGCTAGGTATGTGGATTAATTTGAGGGTATTCAATTTGATTCCAATAATCTGCAAGTCTATTTCTATTCCAGTGTCAAGCTGTTTTTATTACTGTAGCTCTATAGTAGAGCTTGAAGTCAGGGACAGTGATGGCTCCCGAAATTCTATTATTGAACAGAATAATCTGGCAAACCTGAGTTTCTTTTTATTCCATATGAAGTTAAGCATTATTTGTTTAAGGTCTGTAGGGAATTGTTTTTGGTTTTTGATTGGGATTGCATTGAATCTGTAGACTGCTTTTGGTAAGATTGCTATTTTACTATGTCGATCCTACCTATCCAGGAGTATGGGAGATCTTTCTATTTTCTGATATCTTCTTTAATTTATTTCTCTAATGACTTAAAGTTATTTTCAAACAGGTCTGTCACTTCTTTGGTTAGAGTCACCACAAGATACTTCTTTTTCAGCATTTTTATTATTTGTGTAAAGGAGGGCTATAGATTGAGTTAATTTTGTGCCCTGCTACATTGCTGAATGTGTTCATCAGATGCAGGCATTCTATGGTAGAATTTAGGGGCTCACTTATGTATACTATCATATCACATGAATATATTGAAATTTCGGGCTCTTACTTTCCAATTTGTATCCCTTTGATTTTCCTTTGTTGTCTTACCGCTTTAGCTAAGACTTTGAGAACTATATTGAATAGATATGAGGAGAGAGGACAGCCTTGTCTTATTCTTAATTTTAGTGGAATTTCTTTGAGTTTCTATCTATTTAGTTTGACGTTGGCTATTGGCTTAGTGTATAATGCTTTAATTATGTTTAGATATTGTCCTTATATCCCTAATCTCTCCGGGGCTTTTATCATAAAGGAGTGTTGAATTTTGTCAAAGATTTTTTTTTTCAGCATCTAAAGAGATGAACATATGATTTTTTGCTTTCAGGTTCTTTATGTGATGAATGACATTGACAGTATTTCCTATTTTGAACCATCCCTGCATTTCTGGCATGAAGCCTAATTGATCATGGTGAATGATTTTTTGATTTTTTTTAATTCAGTTTGCCAGTATTTTATTGAATATTTTTGCGTCAATATTCATGAGGGAGATTGATCTGTAATTTGTTTTGTTGTTGTTACATCTTTGAGTGGCTTAGTGTCAGGGTCACTGTGGCCTCATAATTAGCCAATGTTCCTTCTGTTTCTATTATATGCAACAGTTTGAAAAGTATTGATATTAGTTCTTCTTTGAAAATACGGTGGAATTATTTGCTGAAACCATCTGACCCTGGACTTCTTTTGGTTGGGAGACTTTTAATAACAATTTTTATTTCCTTGGGGGTTATAGACCTATTTTGGCCATTTATCTGATCATGATTGAATTTTAGCAAGTTTTACCTATCCAAAAAGCTTTCCATTTCTTTTATATTTTCCAGTTTATTGGAGTACAAGTTTTTTAAGATTGATCTAATAATTCTCTGGATTTTCTTCATGTCTATCGTTAGGCCTCCTTTTTTATTTCTGATTTTGTTAATTTGGGTGCTCTCTATGCCTTTTGCTTAGTTTAAATAAGGGTTTGTCTATCTTGTTAACTTTCTCAAAGAACCAGCTCTGATTTTTTTGTATTGTTCTCTTTGTTTCAATTTTAGAAATTTCAGCCCTGAGTTTGATTATTTCCTGCCTTCTACTCCTTCCAAGTGAGTTTGCTTCTAGTTGTTCTAGATCTTTCAGTTGTGCTGTTAGGTCTCTTGTGTGAGATTTCTCAAACTTTGTCTGTTTTGTGGGCATCTAGTGCTATGAATTTTCCACTTAGTCCTTCTTCCATTGTGTCCCACAAGTTTGAGTATTTCATGAATTAATTTTCATTGAGTTCTAGGAAGCCTTTGTTTTCTTTCTTTACTTCTTCCTTGACCCAAAAGTGATCTAACTGAGAGATGTTCAGTTTCCATGAGTTTGTAGACTTTCTGTGGTTTGTGGTGTTGTTGGATTCTAACTTTTGTCCATGGTCGTCTGATATGATACAAGGAGTTATTTTAACTTTTTTATTTTTTCATATTTGTTTATGACTATGTGTTCAATTTTAGAGAATTTCCATGGGGTGCTGATATAAAGATATATTTCTTTTTGTTTCCAAAGAATGTTCTCTCTATATCTATTAAGTCCATTTAAGTCATAACATCTGTTAGCTCTCTTATTTCTCTGTTAAGTTTCTGTCTGGTGGACCTATCCATTGGTGAGAATGGGGCATTGAAGTCTCCCACTATTAATATGTGGGGTTTAATTTGAGTTTTAAACTTTGGTAATGTTTCTTTTAAATATGTGGATGCCCTCATGTTGGGGATTGAGACTGCATCTTAATGAAGTTTTCCAAATAAGTAATCTCCATCTTGATCTCTTATGATTAATTTCAGTTTGAAGTCTGTTTTGTTAGCTATTAGTATCACTACACTGGCTTGTTTCTTCAGTCCGTTTGATTGTAAAGTCTTTTCCCACCCCTTTACTCTGAGTCAGTGTCTGTCTTTGAAGTTGAGTTGTGTCTCTTGCATGCAAGAGAAGGATGGATTCTAATCTTGTATCCATTGTCTTGACCTGTGTCTTTTTATAGATAAATGAGTCCAATGATATTAAGGGATAATAATGACCAATGATTGTTAGGTCCTGTTATTTTTGGTAATAATGTGTTTGTGTGTTTTCTTTCTTTGAGCTTTTCTTCTGTGGAATTATCTATTGTTTGTGGTTTCATGGGCGTCTGTAGCTTCCTTAGGTTGGAGTTTTCCTTCAATTTCTTTATATGGGGCTGGATTTATGGATAGATATTGTTTAGATCTCACTCGGTTGTGAAATATCTTTTATAATCTATCTATGGTGCCTAATAATTTTGCTGGGAACAGTGGTCTCTTAGGGTCTGTATAACATCTGACCAAGAGCTTCTGGCATTCATTGTTTCCACTGAGCAGCCTGGTGTTATTCTGATAGATCTGCCCTTATAAGTTACTTGGGCTTTACTCTTTGAAGCTCTTAATATTCTTTGTTTATTCTGTATGTTTAGTAGCTTAATTATTATGTGGTGGGCAGTCTAGTGTATTAGGTGCTCTGTATGCTTCTTGTATCTTTATAGGCATTTCTATCTTTAAATAAGGAGAGCTTTCTTCTATAATTTTGAATATATTTTCTGTGTTTCAGCTGGTATTCTATTCCAATTATTCTTAGGTTTGGTCTTTTCATGTTGTCCTATATTTCTTCATGTTTTGTGTTATTATGTTTTTGGTTTTAGTGTTTTCTTTTACTGATACATCCATTTTCACTATTGAATCATCCATACCAGATTTTATCTCTTGTGTACTGTCGATTATTTGCATCTCTAGTTCCAGTTTGTTTCTTCAGATATTCTATTTCCAGCATACCTTGGGGTTGTGTCTTCTTTATTGTTTCTATTTGAATTTTTAAATCTCAGAAATTTTCCCTTACCTGCTAGTTTGCTTATTTTTTTTTTTTATTTTCCATTAAGGAATTTGTTGGTCTCTTCCAATTTTTTGTTTGTCTTTTCCTCTATTTCCTTAAAAGGAGTTTTTAATTACATTTTAAGGCTTCTATTAATGTTTTTAAGATAATTTCCTTCTGCATTTTCTACATTGAAATGATCATGTCTTGCTGTTGAGGAACCACCAGATTCCGGTGGTGCCATATTGTTTTTTGTTTTTATATGTATTCTTGCACTGTTTTCTGCCCATTGCTTCCTTGGATCAATGCAGGATTTGTCTGCTCATGGAGCTAATATTGGGGTAATCTGTTCTGGTGCTTTCTGTGGCTCAGGCAGCTTCTCTTAATCCAGTATGGGCCTTTGGTTCACTTGAAAGCAGTGTATTCTGTGTTACAGTGAGGTGTTCTTGGTGTAATAAGGACTGGCTGATGCTGTGTCTCAATCCACTTTTGTTTCAATATGAGCTCTAGATTCAATAGGTTCTGGTGAATTGTGGGTCTCAGGTACCCCTCTTGATCCAATAGGTGCTGACAAAGTATGGGTCTCTGGAGCTGGTCTTTATCTAAGAGGTGCTGAGGAACTGTACATCTCTGGCAGTTGCTCTGTATCCAATAGGTGCTGTGTGGGAATCTATGAGTCTCAGGTTGGCACTGAGGTTGCTGGGTAATGGCATAGGTTGGGGGCTGTGGCAAGATATATAGTTGGGAGAGTACAGCAATCTATATTTTACTGAAGGGCTCAGTACTTTCCCTGCTGGCCTGGAATTAGGAGAGAGATGATTATTGGTGGGGGTTCCAAGAGTTCTGTCCCAGGGCTTGGGTTCAGAAGCCCAGTCTATCTAGTTAGGGTGGGTAAAGTGCCACTCCCTCTTATTACAGTAGATTCTGAGGATCTGGTGGTCTTAGGTAGCCACTAAAGTTGCCTGGTATTGGGTTGAGTTGGGTCTTGGGACAGGACCTGTAGTTGAGATTTTTGAGTTAACAAGATTTTACTGGGGACAGAGGTCCTGACTTTCATGTGATTATCCTGCTGGACTGGACTTAGGGGAGAGATGATTGGGGTTGGGGTTCCAAGGATTGTGTCCCAGGGCCTGGGTAGATGAGCCTCCAGCTCTCTGATTAGTCTGGGTAAAGTGCTACAAACCTAATGGCAATAGGTTCTGAGAATTTGTGGTCTCAGTTAGCCACTGAGGTCACTGGCTAATGGGGGGGGGGTTGGGGGTTGTAAAAGACATGTAGTTGAGAGTGTCAAAAAACTGGATTTTTACTGGAAGAGTCTGGCCTGAGAGGATTTTCTTGCTGCCCTGATTTAGGGAAGAGTTGAGTGAGGGTCAGGTTCCAAGGGCTGTGTCCCAGGGCATGGGTCCGGGAGCCTGGGCTCTTTGGTTAGGCTGGGTGAAGTGTCACTCACCTCTTGGTCCAATGGATGCTAAGAGTCTTTGGGTTTCAGGTAGCCACTGAGTAGCAGGATAATGGAGTGGTTTGGGGGTCAGACAAGATAAAACAGGTTTTTACTGGAGAAGGAGAGGTTCTGGACTGCAGGTGGAGGTGAGGTTCCAAGGGCTGTGTCCCAGGGCCTGGGTCCCAGAGACCCAACTTTCCAATGGGTGCTAAGGGTCTATGGATCTCAGATTGCCACAGAGGTCACTGGGTGATGGGATGGGTTTAGTGCTGGGGAAGAATATGTAGTTTGGGTTCTCCAGTGAACTGCATTTTACTTAGGGGTTCTGGCCTACCTAAGATTTCCCGGCTTGCCTGGATTTAGTGGAAAGATAATGGATCACTTTGTTAAAGTTTTAAGAAAAAAATTCCATAATAGTAATTATACAGAAAATAAGCTCTAGACATCTACATCAAACAAGCTTTGTTTATAGAAGTGGATACATAGCAGGTAAATAATCAGGCAGTTTAATCATTAGCTCAGGGTTACATGGTATATAAATTTATAGTTGATCCACAGACCATTTATTATAAGAATTTATGGCTTATATAAATGACCAGAAACCAGTTCATCCACAAGAATTTTAGCACATTTCTTAGGAATACTTTCACAATATAGCACAACAATACTTCAGTAGCCCATTATTGTATCTGAAAGAGACAATTTTGTTTTGTTCTATCTCTTCTGGCTCTTACAATTTTTTAAAAAATCTTTGTTCACAAAGTTCCTTAAACCATAAAAAAATTTCATAGAGACATTCTGTTTAATATTAAGTATTGCAAAGTCTCTAATTCTCTCTACATTGTTCAGTTATGGATTTCTGTACTTGTTCCCATCAACTGAAGGCAGATGGTGGCTCTGATAATGATAATATTCTACTTTATCTTACTTTTTAAAACATAATATTTTTATTGATTCTTTGAGAATTTTCTATCATGTGCTCCAAACACAGGCACACACAACACACACACACACACACACACACACACACACACACACACACACACACACACGCCACTTCATGTCTGCTTCTCAGCCTTTGTGACTCCCCCAACCCTGTCAACAAACTTTTAAAAGTCCAATTTGTGTTATCTATATACTCACTGAAGCATGATCTATGTTTAGTCACCAGCCCCTTAAGTAGAACCAAGTCCTTCCTCTCACTATAACCCCCCCATCAGAGGCTATCGGTTGTGGAAAGCTATATTTCACCAATCTTATAATACTATTTAAGAGGTCCTTCCAGTGACTTGAGTTGTTACTTTTTGGAGGGTGGTTTGATGGTAAAGATTGTCACATAAACTTTCCATATCCCTCTTTTTCAAATGTACATCTTCAGTCCTTGATATCTCTGCAAAAATTACTTCCTTGATCTTTATAATCAGCAGTAGCACAGATCATGGGCTTCCACTTGGATTCTAATAAGTTACTAGCTGCAATAGAACCACCAGCACAGACAAGGCCCTCAGAGGAAACGTAGGCCTGGATATCACCATGGCTTGATGTGGCAGTGCAGGCCATTTAAATCAGTACTGCTCCAGCATCAGCATGCCCACAGACATCAACATGGCTTCAGACAAAGCACAGACTACAGACTTCTTCATGGTCTTCAGTGGTATCATTACAGAGATCAGCACAAATACAAACTTCAGTAGGTCCTCCAGATCCAGACACAGTTCTTAATGGCAGCCCAGACCTTGACATCACCATGACCTCAAGTGGTAGTGCAGGCCACTTATAGAGACATAGCCCATAGCCTGAAGATGGCTCTTGGTATCAGCATGATTTCATGTGTAGCATAAGTCACAGATATCTGCATGATTATGGTTGGTACCATGTGCAACAGACATCAACACAGCCTTGGCCATATTAACACCACTGATCCACTCATTGTCCTCAATGGCAACAAGGATCACTGGTCTCAGCATGGTTTCCAGTGGCTGCATAGGCCACTCAAATTATCCTGTTCCTCCGCCAAGGTATCAAAGGCCAAAGATACCGTGAAGGCTTCAGTCAGTGGCAAAGCCCACATGTCCGAATATATTGCTGGCTTCATTGTGACCTGGAACAACAGCATGGAGCAGATATTAATATGACCTCTGATGGCATCGTAGACCATGGTGTTCCCATTAGGACATCCAATCCAGAAAATGAACCATTCTTTATCTTGGGCCTCTATTTGTGTGAAGAGCCAGGGCAATACAGTAGGTGCACAGCGTGTTCAGGGGCTCCATCTGAGCCTGCATAAGCTCCAGGGTACTGCACACCCCACCTTACCCTCACCTAACCTACTGAGCAATAAAACATTTTATTATTTACCTCGGCCCTTTCTCATATCTGTCACCAGCATTACAGCTCCAGGTCTGGATCATCTGCTTTTTTTTTTTATTTTTCCTTCCTCTCCTTCTCACATCCATTCATCATTCAGCACACGTGCCATGCCGGGTGGGGATTGTGCAGGTGGCTAACAGGTTTTTAACACTGATTTTTGCTAGAAAATTTGTTTCAGTTAGTTTAAACTCCAAGACCACCATCTAGTGGTAGAAGCAGTACACAGCATGATGGATTCAGGCCTTGTCCACAGATGTCCTGAGACACATACTCAGAGTCAACAGTCAAAATTGTTAGAGGAATTTCAGATATTTGAGTAGTAATATGAGAGCTCTCTAGGAAGAAGGGAAAGTTATGTTTTTGTATTATTCAATTTGTATAAGAAATGATTATCCATAATCCCTATGAAAGCTATTCAGAGTAACAGCTACTTTGTTGAGTTTTAATGTAATTTCATATCAGTGTATTAGAAATGTATTTCTATTTTTGTCTTTTAAAAGTGCTTCTGTCATGCAGTCAGTGTTTGCTTAGTGAATCAGTGATCTATGACTGAGTTCTCTAGTTCCTCTAACTTGCTTCAAGACCTAATCTCTCTCCTGAAAGATCTGTTGCGGGGTGCAGAGGGGCTTTCATTGACTCTTTATTAGGCTTATTGTGAGTGTCACTTCTTTATTTATTTCAGTTTTGTGTCCAGGGTTTCTAGACTTTCAGTGAGCTCGATGTTAGTGCCCTGATTTGCCCACATTTAGTTCAGCCATTTTCTATTTTCTTGAACCTCAATCACCTCCTGCGTGGATTAAGTGCATTCAGGAGCTGTTCTCCTGTTTACATGCTTCAGGTTAAGAAACATGTTTGTAACTTTTCTGTTCTGTATGTTGAATTTAAATAGTTCATTTTAAAGAACATTGCTATGGAATTGGTGATTTTATTTGTGGTGTTGTTTATGTTTTGAGACTTTTCATCTTGGTTATGGTGTTATTTTTATTTGGAGACTTTTCTGAAGCATCTTGGTTTAGACAGTTACTTGTATATTAGTAAGAATTTTCCAGCCCCGTAGGGTAGAATCACAAGATGAGATTTTAGACAAGGTGTCATGTTCTTGAAGAATTCTGTCAGTTGAATCTGTGCAATGTGAGAGAGGGAGGAGGGTGGCCTTCAGGGGAATATCAGAGACATTGCTGGATCACAGTGTGAAGGGCGAAGAAACAATATGTTGGGCCTCACAAGTCAAAGTGTTAGAGGTATGTCTTAATCAGAAATATAGGCATGGTGGGTAAGACTAGAAGGGAGACAAGCTAAAGACTCAAAAGCTGGCTGGAAAATCTGGTCTTAGTGTAACTGAGAAGTTACCATCTCCTGGAAACTTCAGGGAGCAGGATGATTCAGTATGGAGAAGGTAGAAAAGTCAATATTGATATGGGTATGGGAAAACTCACTCATGCTACATGCACACCAGGTGAGGAACCAAAATTTTCTCCCATCTTAGAGTCAGCAGCCATGTTAGTGAACAGGTCAAGGAAACTTCATCCTAAATCCAATCAGTAGTTCTGAGAAACTTGCAAAACCTGTTATCCAAAAGAACAAGCAAGGCCAGGCCCTAGCCTAACTGCAGAATGTTCCAACCCTAGGCCAATCAATAGAAGTCCAGACCACCCTGACCCATCCTGACCAAAGACCAAGATAGCTATCAACCAGAGCCCATGCCCTCATTTTACCCCAGTTCATGGTTACTGCCTATAAAAGATACATGTATTCTCAACTTGAGAACTCCTTCTGGCCTCTCTGTTCTGAGTGCATTGGACAAGTTCCTTGCCTGGCTTGTATTGAGCACTCAATAAATCTTGTGTTTGCATTTCAGATTCCTTGGACTTCATTGGTCTCTCTGGGACCTGTTCTCTGGGCAGAAGACTTGGGGGCTTGTCTAGGATCCCCAGAGACCCTGCTAGGACCCCAGGGGTTCAAACGTTCATCAGCCATCATAACTGGTAAGAGCACTCAGTCTTTCTCTGTCTGTTCATTCATTATTTTCAGTTTGTGTCAGTCCACTGCATTTGTATTTTGCAGGCTCTCACTGTGGTGGACGTGCCTGTACAGTGATCCTGGAGGGGGAGAGAGATGTCTCAAACCTAACTTTGAGCAAGGGGAAGATGGACCATCAGCTGTTTGAGGCCACCACTGAGGTGACCGTTTGATTCGCCCCCATCAGGAGGCATTTGTAAAATTTGGCTGCCCTGCAAGGAATAAAACAGTAGTTTGTGCTTTGTCCCAGGAAAAATTGTTGAGAGTCTTTGTGTATTTTGTTTGTGTTCTAACTGGTTTGCTGTCACCACTATTTGGCATCCATTTTTGTTTAAATCTCTCTTCATCTCTCACTATGGGGAATATCCCATTCTCACCCCTAGACTTAACTCTTGCTCATTGGCAGGATGTCCAGGATGCTGCCAGTAACAATAGTTTGATTGTCAAGAAATGAAACTGGATCACTGTTTGCACTGCAGAAAAGCCAACTTTCGACATAAGCTGGTCAGCTGGGGGCACTTCAAACAATACATTGAGTCAAAAAGATTGTCTTCTGGCTCCAGTGTGGCCACCCAGAGCAGGTTTGCTACAGTTACTTGGAGAGAATTCATAGATAGATTAGAGGGCCCACTCCCATGGGTTAAGCCTTTTTTGCTTCTCCAGATGCCTGCAGTTCTGGTGGCCAAATCAAGGTCCAGGCCCAAGGACATGGGTGAGCCAAAACAGAAGTTTTCACTGGTCCTGCAGGGAGAAACACTGGAGACTGAAATCTTTCCTTCTCTTTACTCCCCTAGACATCCATCCACCAATCCACAGCTTGAACCTGCTCCAGCACCAGTACACTTCCCACAGGGAATCAGAGGGGAGGGCGGGCCAGCACAAGCCACCCAGAGTCAATGGGGGAAACCCTATAATCTGATACCATGGTGGCCCTACCCCTCTGACTGGCCAGACCCCCTATGATGACAGGAATCAACCCTTTCATTGTTGGCCCTTTGACACTAGTGATTTATATAATTGGAAGGCCCCAAAAGCCCCCTTTTCTAAGGGCCCAAAGGATTTAATTAACTTGTTAAAGACTGTCCTCTTCACCCACCAGCCCACCTGGGATGACTGTCAGCAATAGTTAGGGGTCCTGCTCATAGTGGAGGAATGGAGCTGGATCTTGGAGACTGTCCAAAGATTGGTGCCAGGTCCCATGGGGGTGCCCCATTGACAGACCCAGATCAGGAAAACCTTTCTCTCCACTCACCCTACCTGGAACTACAATACAGCAGAAGGTAGGGAGACCACCAAGCTCTTTTGGCAGGTATGAAATTGGCGGCATGCAAGCTGACCAATATGGTCAAAATTTACAAAACATTAGACAGGGTACAGGCGAAAGCCTATCTGCCTACTTAGAAAGCAGCTTTTAAACAATACTCTCCCTATGATCCAGAGTCAGATGAAGAAAAACTGGTGGTTATTTTAGTCAACATTAGTCAGGCTGCCCTAGACATTCATAGGAAGCTGCAATCTCTAGAAAGGCTAGCAGAGAAGAACCTCTGGAAGTTAGTGGCAGTGGCAGAAAAGGTATACAATAAAAGAGAGACAGAGGAACAGAAAGAGGACAGAAAGGAGAGAGAGAGAGAGAGAGAGAGAGAGAGAGAGAGAGAGAGAGAGAGAGAGAGAGAGAGGACAGAGAAGACAAAAGAGAAAGCAGACAAGAAAGGCACCTTTCCAAGATACTGGAATGACAACAAGCCCAGTTGGAAAGAGTACTGTTGGCAGGGGAGGCTGGAGACCAAGATCACAACAGATGCCCCAGACCAATGCTGGGTAAGAACCAATGTGACTACTGTAAGGAAGAAGGACATTGGGCAAGGGAATGCCCCAAGAATAAAAACTGAGGCAAGCCAAAGGAGCCAAATGGACACCCATCCACCATCTTGGAGGCTTTAAAAGATGATAGTGACTAGGGGGAATGGGCTATTCCCAAGCCCAGGGTAGCCCTTAAGGTGGGGAGAAAGTTAGCCCAGTTCATGGTAGACACTGGAGCAGAGAGTTCTGTACTCCTCGCCCGGAATGATCCACTCGCAGAAAGACAAGACCTGGGTACAAGGAGCAACAGGCACCAAGCCCTATTGATGGACTACCTGAAGGATGGTGGATTTAGGCATGGGATGGATAACCCACTTGTTTCTAGCCATTCCTGAGTGCCCATATCCACTATTGATATGGGACCTGCTTGCAAAAATGAAGACCCAAATTTGTTTCTCGGCTGAAGAAATTCAAGTGACCCACCCAATGGGAGAGCCAGTTCATGTCATGCTAACCATCCCCCTGGATGAGGAACACAGACTCCACCAGAGTGCACCAGAATCTGAACTCCAGATCCAGGCCTGGCTCCAAAAGTTTCCCCTTGCCTGGGCCAAGACTGGGGGGATGAGAATGGCAAAACACTGCCCTCACATATTTGTAGAAGTAAAAGCAAATTCTAATCCATTTAAGGTCTGCCAGTATCCCATAACATTGGAGGACAGATGAGGAATCATGCCTCACATCCGGAAGTTACTGGAATGAGGGGTTCTGCATTCCATACATCAGCCTGGGACACCTCCTTACTCCCCATAAAGAAACCCCACTCCAATGATTACTGGCCAGTCCAGAATTTAAGAGAAGTGGAAAAAATGGGTGGTTACATTCACCCCACTGTTCCAAACCCCTACACCTTGCTCAGAACACTGCCCACTAGGAAGAAATGGTATACTGTCTTAGACTTGTAAGATGCCTTCTTTAGCCTCCCTTTGGCCCCAAGCAGCCAAGCATACTTTACCTTCAAGTGGCATGATCCCAAAGTCAGAATTAGTGGGTAACTCACCTGGACCTGACTGCCACAAGGATTCAAGAACTCCAGCACCATCTTTGATGAGGCGTTGCATGAGGACCTGGGTGAGTACCTTACAAAGCACCCTCAGATCACCCTCTTGCAGTATGTGGATGACCTGTTAGTAGCAGCCAAGACATATGAAGATTGCCTCATGGGAGCAGAGAATCTCTTGAAGGTACTGGGAGACTTGGGGTACCGAGCATCTGAGAAGAAGGTTCAATTGTGTAGATACTGGGACACGTACCTAGGGTGCAGAGGTGGCTCCCAGAAGCCTGCAGAGAGACTATGCTCAAAATAATAGCCCTCAGGACAGTGAAACAAGTTTGAGAATTCCTGGGGACAGAAGGATGGTATAGACTGTGGGTACCAGGGCTAACTGAACGGGTAAAGCCTCTATATGTGGCCATAAAAGAAGGCCCCCGTATGGCCTGGGGTAAAGAAAGGCAAGATGCATTTGATACTCTCAAGCAGAAATTATTAGAAGCCCCTGCCTTAGGATATCCATAAACCCTTCTATATGTATGTCGATGAACACCACGGGATAGCAGAAGCCGAAACCATTGAGCCCTGGGAAAAAACCTGTGTCCTACTTATCAAAGAAATTGGATCCACTGGCAGCCAGATGGCCTCCCTGACTGCCTATTATTGCTGCCAGTATTGCTGCTGGTCAAAGATGCAGATAAACTGACTTTGGCACAGAATCTTATAATCACTGCCCCCATACATTAGAATCAGTGCTCAAGTAGCTCCTGATTGATGGTTGAGCAATGCACAGGTGACCCACTATCAGGCACTACTTCTCAACCCTACTAGAAAAGCCTTCCAGGCACCTGTGACCCTCAATCTGGCCATGCTGTTGCCAAATACAGATATGGAAACCCCTTTGCACGACTGTTCTGAGACACTGGCCTAGGTCCACTGCATAAGACCAGACTTGCAAGATGTTCCAATATCGGATACCAAGGTCATCTTGCTCATGGATGGGAGTAGCTTCATCAGAGACAAAGGTGTGCAGGGCCATGGTGACAACTACTGATGCTATTGCCTAGGCTGCAGTCTTATCCTCTGGCACCCTGGCACAAAAAGCAGAACTGATTGCTCTAACCAAGGCCCTGGAAACGAGTAGAGAAAAGAGGGCTAACATCTACACTGACAGCAGGTGTGCTTTTGTCACCTTGCACATTCATAGGCCAATTTATGTGGAAAGGGGGTTGTTAGTGGCAGAAAGAAAGACCATAAAAAATAAGTCAGAAATATTGGACTTACTGGAAGCCATTTCACTTCCTGAGAATCTGGCTGTCAAGTGCACTGTCCTGGACACCAAAGACAGAAAGACTTCATCTCCTGGGGAAATAATCTGGCAGACAAGGCTGCAAAGGAGGCCGCCAAAACAACACCAATATTGCCAGTCCTAGTTGACCCTGGTCTGAGGAAATTGCCCCCTCAACTGGATTATAACAAAGAAGAGGAAACATGGGTGGCCCAACAGGTGGGAGCTTACACACAGGAAGGATGGTGGCACCTGCCCAGTGGAAAGATCATCCTGCCACAACTCTTTGGTAAAAGACTGCTCAAACACATTCAAGTGTCCCACATGGGAGCCTGAAGGATGCAGGAACTGCTCCAGAGCTCCCCCTTAAGACTCAGCCAAGCCAACAGGTTCATCCCGGAGGTGACCGAGAGCTGTCAAGCATGCAGGGTCACTAATGCCAGTTGTTTGACCCATGAAAAAGGAAACTATTTTCAGGGAACTCAACTTGGTATGTACTGGGAGGTTGATCTCAGTGAGATTAATCCAGGGAAATTTGGATATAAGTACTTGCTAGTGTTTATAGATACCTTTTCTGGATGGACTGAAGCTTACCCGACAAAGCATGAGACAGCCCATGTTGTGGCCAAGAAGATTCTGGAGGAACTGGTACCCAGGTTTGAATTTCCAGTTACAATTGGGTCTGACACTGGGCCTGTCTTTATCTCTCAGGTAAGCCAGGGGATAGTCACTGCACTGGGGGCCAAATGCAAATTACAATGTTCATACTGCCCCTAGAGTTCAGGACAAGTAGAAAGGATGAATCAGACCATAAAATAGACCCTCACTAAATTAGCCTTGGTGACTGGCGGGGACTGGGTGACTCCCCTTCCCTTTGCCTTGTTCCAAGTCCAGAACTCGCCCTACTAGATGGGATTGACCCCCCTTTTGAGATCATATATGGACACTCACCTGTTACAATGAGGTTTTCCTGGCCCCAGGCGGCCAGAGGTCCAGTCCCACAGACCTGCTGCCCCAGACCCCCGCTGCTGCTTAGGCCCCCAAAATTGACTTAGACACATATATTAACTTCATGCTGTTTGGCCTATGGCTAGGGTACACTGCTAGCTAGCTCTTACATCTTAACTCAACCCTTTCTCATTAATCTGTCTGCCATGTGGCCCATGGCTCACCTGTGTTCCTTACATGTTTCTTCTTTGGGTGGCTGCCTCGATCTGTCTCTGGCTACGCCCTTTCTTTCCTACCTATTCTGATTTCCCCTCCTACTTTTTGTATGGTGCCTGTCATGGGCCAAAACAGCTCCTTTATTTAAAGATTGATATTCACAGCACACAGAAAGACATTCCCACATCACTCACCTCCTCTCCTCCCTAGCCTGCATATGGAGTTAGTGATCCACCTTGACCACCAGGACCTCTTAAAGGCCCTCCAAGACTTGGTGAAGGCTCTTGAACAAATCTGGCCTCAGCTACAGGCTATTTACACTTCTGCTTCCCCCATGCCTCACAGGTTCCTCCACAGGGACTAAGTATTATTTCAGAGACACCAGCTCCAGAACCTGGAACCCTGGTGGAAAGGGCCCTTCCAAATCATCCTCACCACTCCAACTGCTCTTAAAGTGGATGGGATTGCTCCCTGGTACATCCCTCCCATGTCCAAGGCACCACCCTGTTCAACCTACCTATTGGGTGGGAGGCCAGACCAGACCCCCAAATCCCCCTGAGGGTGATCATCTGCCAGAAGAATGGGCTGCCCCTGCTCATCTCTTTTACCATGGATGCTGATACTACAGATGACCTCCACTCTTGCTGAAAGCAACCTACATCAACCATGGAGAATGACTTGGAACATAAGTAACCTGAAAACTGGTACCCCTTTTAACCTTACTTATAGTGTGCATCCCTTATATATCTGGCTTCCAGACCTAATTTTTGACTTATGTTACCTTTTTAAAGATTCTTGGGCCTACTAAAGACACAGAAAGGACTCAAGGTGATTCCTACCCAACATGCTCACTATAGAAACAGTTATGCATGTCTTGCGGGGAGGAGAACCTCCAAGTTTGGAGGCCTGGACCATTTCTATTGCAGCACATGGGGATGTGAGTCTAGTGCCTCTGGTTTGCCTTCAACCTGTTCTGACACGATCCAGTTCAGATAGACAGTACCAGGTGAATCAAACTTTATCATCACTTTCAGTGGTGAAGGAAAAAAAAACCTCATCTTGCATAATGGGAAAATCCTGGTATGTTCCAGCAGCTGTGGATCTAGGAATAATGTTTTCCTTAAGGACTGTAGCTGATCTTCTTAGAACTACCTCTGTGGGACCCAATAACACCCTTAACCCTCCACTTAACCCATGCCTCGTACCCCCTTCACTTCTAAAAGGGCAACAATTAGACCAAGTTTCATAGTCTCCCCCATGTTTGCCCCAACAGAACACCGAGAGGCCCCCTTTTACTCCTTGGTTCTGAAACCATTCCTGCTTTTAAATGCCTCCCAACATGACCTAACCAAATATTTCTACTTGTGTTATGACACCCAACCCCCTTCTATGAGGGGATTGCTATCTTAGGAACCTATTCCCTGACTACTGAACCCCATCATGTAGATGGCAATCAAAAGCTGCATTAACTCTACAACAAATCAAAGGGCAGGGACTTTGCATAGGAACCCCCCCCCCATATCAATCCTTTTACAATCAGACTTATAACATCAGTTGATCAGAGACAGGATACTTGATTCCCCATAATGATACCTGGTGGACCTGCTCCAATGGTCTGACCCCTTGTATTTCAGTGCAGGTGGTCAATAACAACACAAGGCTTCTGCATTCTTGTCAGGCTGGTCCCCAGACTCCTGTATCACCCTGAGATAGAGCTACCATTTAAATCTTTTGCTCACAGCCGAGTAAAACAAGAACCAGTCTCGACCTCAATTCTAAGCTTCCTGCCAGTCTGGCAGTACTGAGGACAGGGGCAGCTTCCCTCATTACTCAACAGCAGCATTGTGCCACCCTAATATTTTCTATTGATGAAGATCTAGAAAAATTAGAAAATTCCATCTCCCACTCACAAGAATCCCTCAGTTCTCTAGCAGAAGTAGATATGCAAAACAGGAGAGGCTTAGACCTCCT
The DNA here is from genome assembly GCA_033318265.1 of Phyllotis vaccarum. Taxonomy (NCBI): domain Eukaryota; kingdom Metazoa; phylum Chordata; class Mammalia; order Rodentia; family Cricetidae; genus Phyllotis; species Phyllotis vaccarum. The sequence goes on along the minus strand of JARWLC010000003.1, from coordinate 145,203,916 downwards.
TTTTCTCCAGCAAAAAGGTCTATGCATTGCCTTGGGAGAAGAATGTTGTTTCTATGTAGATAATTCAGGAGTAGTCAAACAGACCATGGCTAAAGTTCGAGAAGGGCTATTAAAGAGCAGGAGAGAGCTAGAAGCCAACCAGAGCTGGTTTGAGTCATGGTATTCAAGGTCCTCTTGGTTCACCACCCTGATGTCTGAAATTATAGGCCCACTAATTATCTTGTTACTCTTGCTTACCTTTGGGACATGTATTCTTAACATTTTAGTCTAATTCATGAAGCAGCAACTAGGCACTATCCAGCTGATGGAACAAAAGAGTTACACACCAATAGGCACCAGGAACTCAAGGTACACCTTCACTGAGATGGAACCATCTGATTCTTATGAACTATTGACCAGGAATCCATGATTATCTCCAGGTACTAAAGAAGGGAGGAAATGAGGAACCAAAATTTTCTCCATCTTAGAGTCAGCAGTCATGTTAATGAACAGGTCAAGGATAGTTCAGCCTAAATCCCCTCAGTAGCTTTGAGAAACCTGCAAAACATGTTATCCAAAAGAACATTTGGGTACTCAATAAACCTTGCTTTTGCATTTTGGTTCCTCAGACTCTGGTGGTCTCTCTGGGGGTCGTTCTCTGGGCAGAACACAGGGAGTCCTAGAAAACAGATAGCTGCACAGCAGGCTGAAAAGGAAGCCATGGGACTGAGAAACGTTCTCATTAAAGCTATGATGTAGAAGGGACAAGGGCATCTGGTACATTGCTCAGAAGGATTTGCTGTCATTTACTCTGTTTTGATTTTTCGTAATATTCCTACTTTTCAAAGCAGAAAGCAGCTTTAAATATTTTTTTGCAATATTTCAGTGTGTTGGTCTGTGTTTAAGTCTCATGAACAGAGGATAATTCTTATTTGTTCGTTTATTATATTGATAGAATATTCTTATAAAAAACTCATAGATTATTTGAATTTCTGTGTTGATTTTTATAAATATGGAGGAGAGACAGAACATGCATAGTAAATATTTTTTTTTACTCCTAGCTATTGTGGAAAAAGCAAAGTTCTTTAATTTAAATACATTCTGACCTACAAGTTCTGCTAATTCAATATCTTAGAGACTGCCATATAAGACCCTGACCCAAAGAACTGGTTAACTGTCAGTCACCAAGAAATTTTTAAAGATTTGATTGGCCCAGAAAATACAGTTTAGCAAGCTCCACAGTATGATTGTAAACATAATATTTACTAATTAAAGTTTTTACTCGACATTAATTTTTTATCTGAGATTTATGCATTCTGTGGTGCAAATGCAGCATTCAAAGTGTGTACATATTCTTATGCTGAGATTTTAAGATTACAGCTTGAAGTACAGAAACTTGTGAAAGGATAGCATGTCATACTGATTTTATAATCATCAAACACATTATAGATAGAATAAAATTAGAAAACATTTAAAAATAGTTATTATTACTTCCCTATACTAGAAAAGTGTTTAACTCTCTTGTCTTCTTGATTAAAGAGAAGTACTTTTCCTATGGACACAAGTTCAACTGTTACTTTCCATTACAACGTTGATATGCAGTGATGTAGCTGTGGACTTTCTCAGTAAGAGGATTGTCTTAGTTAGGGTTTCCAAATTATGTGAAGAAACACCATAAACATAATAAATCTTACAAAAGAAAATATTTAATTTTACGGACTGGCTCACAATTTTAGAGGTTTTGTATATTTACCGTCATGGCAGGACATGGAGCCTTGAAGATAAACATTGTGCTAAGGAGGAGGGGAGAGTTCTACATTTTAATTCATAGGCAGCAGAAAGTGAATAGCAACAATAGGTGTAGTTTGAACATATATGAAACATAAAAACCTGCCTCCACAGTGACATACTCACTCCAACAAGGCCATATCTCCTGGCCAATAATCACATTGCCTATGGCCCAAGCATTCAAGTGTAGGGAGCCAGCCGCACCCTAAAGACAGCGCCTGTATCCGGCCCATGACTAAGCGGTTTAAGGAAGCTCCTTAGTAAACAAGTCACTGCGCATGACACCTTGTAATTTTCCAGCAAGAAGCCTGGCCCCCAGACAGATACATCATATCGGGTGAGGGTGTGCTGACCAATGGGAAAGGCCCACGTCAGAGATAAACAATGTTGCCTATAAAAGCGGCCTGCCTGGGAGGCTCGGGGTCTTCCGTTCTTTGCCCCAGTGTGTGAAGCTTCAATAAACCTGCTGCAGAAGGATCCTGTTGTACTGCGTCTTGTTTGCGGGCAAAGAAGGCGCGGGACAAGTGGTGCCGAAACCCGGGAAAGACAACATCAGCTGCACCAGCGGAGACCCCTCGGTGACGAGGAGGATTCAGAACTGCAGAGTGTTCGCTTGGAGAGGTATGGTCCCTGACTGAGGTTTGGTTTTTAGTGCTTACTGGCAGAAGGTTTTGGCAGGATTAGGTTTGGTTCTAGTCACCCTGATCATCTTTCTTGTGGTTGCCTTTCTTTTTCATTAATTTCGGTGCTGAGTGCCTAAGACCGACGTAGGTAAGCGGCAGCGCTCTTTGGTTTCGTTTTGCGGATAAGCGGGACGCGGATAAGCCGCGCTGCTAACGGTATCATGGGTACTTCGCAGTCGATGATCTCAGATTTAAGGATGGGCACCAAAGCTATATGGAAGATGATCAAGAATTGTTTAAAGGATGAGTCCTGCTTGCCAGTGGTCATAGAGGGACAGATAATGTTGAGAGAGGTTCAGGATAGCCTATCAGAAACCGAGTGGGATGAGAGATTGGGAGCGCGCCCCAAGGAAACTGTACATAAGGAAAAAGGACCCCCCGGTACTGGTATGGGGGAGAAAAGTTTCGAGAAAAATTATGAAAAAAATTCCGAGAAAAATTCAGAGAAAAATTCAGAGGTTAGAAGAAAGAAAGAGACCAAACTTACCTTCCCCTGGAAAGAATTGGCTAATTTAGAGATCAGGGATGAAATAGAATCTTCCATTTCTTCCTCTAAATCCAGCCATGTAGATAAAAAAGACCCACTAGACCCAGGAGATGAATTTGATTTGGAAGAGGAGGCAGCCAAATATGAGGCAGAGAGATACTACCCTGATGATCCTCCTCGTAACCAAATCAGAAAGAACAGGCACAAGGCAGAAAGCCAGCGAATGCACAGACCTCTGCCTACAGCTCCTCCTCCTTATGGTGTGAGCGGTGCTACAAACTTTTCTTTCCTGCCGGAGGCCACGAGGCGACAACTTAGTTTAGCATTTCTGGTATATGAGGGCCAAAATAATGATCGGGTTTATGCCCCAATAGAATTTAGTCAGATTAAAGAGCTTGCAGAATCTGTCTGCAAGTTTGGTGTAAATGCCAACTTCACTGTTACACAACTTGATCGGCTTGCCTTATGGAACCTGACTCCATCAGACTGGCAGACGGTGGCTAAAGCTTCCCTGTCAAGCATGGGTCAGTATCTAGAGTGGAAGGCTCTATGGCATGAGGTAGCTCAAGAACAGGCTAGAGTAAATGCTGCGGCCATAACCCCTGAACAGAGGGAATGGACCTTTGAGATGCTGACTGGGCAAGGACAGTATGCTACACAGCAGACCCAACTTCCTTGGGGGATTTACCCTCAAATTTCAGCCACGGCCATTCGTGCTTGGAAAGCACTCTCTAAAAAAGGAGAGGGTAGCAATCAGCTTACTAAGATTATCCAGGGACCAAATGAACCATTTGCAGACTTTGTGGCACGCATGACGGAGGCAGCAGGAAGGATCTTTGGAGACCCTGACTCTGTCGCTCCTTTTATAGAACAACTTGTCTTTGAACAAGCAATATTGGCTGCCCCCGTGTGTGTATGGCCACCCTTTATTTGGATTGTAAGTAATGTTTCTGTAGATAAAGATGTTTTAGAGTGTGCCCAGAGCACCTGCTTTTATACCCTTTGTTGGGATGCTCAGAAGTATTCCTTTGCGATGGTGACTTGCATGCCACGATTTGTGCCTGTGCCGGTTGAGGCTCCTAACAGCATGAGTTTGTTTCGACCTAAAAGAGATTTTGGCATTTCTGCTATAATCGTTGGGATTGTTGCGGTCGCGGCTATAGGGGCCACAGCAACCGCTTCAGCCCTCGCCCTTTCCAACACTGTGCAAACTGCTCGGGCTATTAATAATTTATCAGCCTCGGTAACAATGGCCTTAGATAAGCAAGCATCCGCTAATACCCAAATTCAAGGAGGACTTATGCTGGTTAACCAGCGTATTGATTTGGTACAAGAACAATTAGACATTTTATGGCAAATGGCCCAATTGAGATGTGAACAAAAGCTTCCTGGACTTTGTGTTACCTCCATTCAGTATGAAAAATTTTCTAGGGCAGCTAACTTGTCGAAAAGCCTTTCTCAGTTTATCTTACAGAATTGGTCTTCAGAGTTTGAGCAGACGCTACGAGAGCTCCGCGTTGCCATCGTTCAGATTAATTCCACCCGTCTGGACCTGTCCTTAACAGAGGGTCTTTCCACATGGATTTCCTCAGCCGTTTCGTACCTGAAGGAATGGGCTGGCATGGGAACCCTTGGGATCCTCATGGTCGTGGGATTCAGAGGCAGTCTTTGGCTGATTTGCCAGATGCGAGCGTCCAAAAAGAGAGAAAGGACAATTTTAACCCAAGCCTTAATGGCTATTGAAGATGGACAATCCCCTACAATTTGGCTGGCAGCTCTGAATGAGCAAAAATTTTAAGTTTGACTGATTGTGGTCACCTAACCTTGCGGAAGGTATGCCTCTCCCTGATTGGTGAGGAAGTTTGGGCAGGCTTTGGCCTATTGCTTGGAATTGAGCAGGGTTGATTGTGTATACTGTATAGGTATGGCTCTTGCACTGAGAGGCTTAATTGCCATTGCACCTCATTAGAGCATACCTGTTATAGTTTCCATGTGGATTGTAAGGCTAAGCACTGCAATGGTTCAACCTTAGAGTTTGAGGGGTTCCATGGAACATGTTTGTCTGCATATGGGCAAGGCACACAAATCCCATCTCCCACAAAGGTGCCGGGCTGGTCGGGAGGTGTACCTGGTGGACGCATCAGGAATGTCTCCTTTGTACATAGTTCCCAGAAGTTTTGGGAGGACAAACCTCTGTTTCCATCCACTGGATAGCCTCCCTCATTTTAAATATAAGAAAAGGGGGAGATGTAGGGAGCCAGCCGCACCCTAAAGACAGCGCCTGTATCCGGCCCATGACTAAGCGGTTTAAGGAAGCTCCTTAGTAAACAAGTCACTGCGCATGACACCTTGTAATTTTCCAGCAAGAAGCCTGGCCCCCAGACAGATACATCATATCGGGTGAGGGTGTGCTGACCAATGGGAAAGGCCCACGTCAGAGATAAACAATGTTGCCTATAAAAGCGGCCTGCCTGGGAGGCTCGGGGTCTTCCGTTCTTTGCCCCAGTGTGTGAAGCTTCAATAAACCTGCTGCAGAAGGATCCTGTTGTACTGCGTCTTGTTTGCGGGCAAAGAAGGCGCGGGACATTCAAGCACGAGTCTTGGGGAGCACCAATTGAAGCCCTATCTAAGACAAATTTCATTGTGTGTTTTATCTTAGTGTCTTCTAAAGATCTTTTCTTTTTCTCATAGTCATTTCAAAAGCTACTCATTATAACAAGAATATAATTAAGTTTTTAATAACTCCATAAAAATATTTTAATACAACTGGAAATTATCTAAGATTTGATTGTTTGGCTGAGTTTTAATTGACTCCATGATGACTTGCTTTGTGGTTTCATTAAGTAACACTATATATGTGTGTGTGTGTGTGTGTGTGTGTGTGTGTGTGTGTGTGTGTGTAGTAAGAGGTTTCTGGCCCAGACTTTCTGCCCTTGCCTCAAGGTTTAGGCCCACTGACCCACAGACCCACAGACCCTCAGAGACACAGAGATGTTTTCAATAGTTTTAGGCTGATTGGCCTAAGGCCCAGGCATATCACTTGCTAGTTCTTTACCCTTCATTTAACCCATGAATCTTATCCTGTTCCGTCATGTGGCTCAGTACCTTTTCTTAGAGCAGCATAGTTGTCCTCTGCTTCTTCCGGCTTCTCTCTGGCGTTCTGCTCTGTGCTTCCTGTTCTCAGAGTTTTCTTAGTCTGATAGCCCCACCTACACTTCCTGCCTGCCTTTGGCCAATCAGTGCTTTTTATTAAACCAGTGGGTGGGACAATTATTTACAATGAAACAACACAATCAGCTGGTTTTCTGTCTGAATTTTATACTTCATTAAGAAGTTATCATATCTTACTCTTCTAATATTTCTAGAATATTAGAAGAGTTGCATGATTCTATTTCTTATAAGCTATGGTATCTTGCTTTATGACATCCCTACACTGACTCTTCTGATTTTTCTCTCTCCTTCCTCTGAGTAACAGTGAGTTAGTATGAAGGGAATGGACATTCTTGTCTCTGTCCTGAGTAAAGTAGAAGCTATTTTAGTTTATTCCATTTAATAGAAGTCTCAATTGATATTTGAAGCGTACATCCTTTATTAGAGTGAAGTGCATTTCCTCTGTTCTCATGTTACTCACAGCTTTGAGAATAAGCAAGTGTGCAATGTTGCCACATGCCCTTTAAGAATCTATGGACATCATGATGTCTTTTTTGTCACTGAGACTATTTGCTGTTATGCATTGATCAATTTGCTCAGGTTTAAACTCTCATGAAGGAAATGAAATAATCCTGAAATCCATCTCCATGTAATTTAAAGATTAATTTTTAAAAATATTTCTTTCCTTTGTGATTTATACAATATTTTTTTTCATGTAGCTTTGGTGTGGCACTTCCTCACAAGACCTAGAGGATATAGTACCTAACTTGTCCAGTTCTGCTGGACATGGAGCCTTAGAAAAAAATATTAATGTTACAAAAGCACACCAATCAGAGTAACATCTGACTTCTTATTGGAGACTATAAAAGTTAGAAAGTCTTGAACAGATGTTATAAGGACACTAAAGGACCAAAACTCTCAACCACTATAGACAAAGTAAACAAAGTCTTTCTTGATAAAAACCCAGTTTAAACAATTTCTATCCACAAATCCAGCACATCAAAAAGCACTAAAAATGTATTCCAACCTAAAGAAACTAAATACACCCACAAAGCCAAAAGGCATTAGATAATCCCACAGAAGGAAACCCTAAAGAAGGGAAACACCCCACACACACACACACACATTGCCACCAAAAATAACAGGAATTAACAATGACTGGTCATTAATATACCTTAATATCAACGGATTCAAAAAGACACAGGCTAACACAACATATTTGTAAACAAAACCTGTCCTCCTGCTGTATACAAGAAACACATCTCAATATTGAAGACACACACTGCCTCAGAGTAAAGGGTTGGGAAAAGACTTTCCAATAAAATTGGTTTAAAAAACAAGCTGGAATAGCTATTCTAATATCTAACAGCATAAATTTCAAGGTAAATTCAATCAAAAAAACCAGGAAGTCATTATTTATTCACTTCAGGAAAAATCCTTCAAAATGAAATTTCAATCTTGAAAATTTATGCCCCTAATACAAAGGCAGCCACATATGAAAAAGAAACATTAATAAAGCTTAAAATTCACATTAAACCACACACACTAATAGTAGGAGAATCCAATACCCCACACTCATCAATGGGCAGGTCTACCATGTAGAAACATAACAAAGAAATGAGGGAGCTAACATATATTGTCACTCAAATGGACTTAACAGATATATACAAGACATTCCATCCAAAACCAAAAAACATACTTTCATCTCAGTACCCCATGGAATTTTCTCTAAAATTGACCACACATATTTGGTAATAAAGCAAATATGAATAAATACAAAATAAATGGGACTATCCCCTAGTATCTTACCATTTTACTATGGACTAAAGTTAGAGTTCAACAACATACAAACCACAGAAAGCCTGCAAACTCATGGAAACTGAACATCTCACAATGGAAGAACCTCTGAATCAAGGAGGAAGTAAAGAATTTAGAATTCAATGAAAATGAATCCACAACATATCCAAAGTTATGGGATGCAATACAAGCCATGATAAGAAGAAAGCTCATATCACTAGGTACCTATATAAATATTTTTGAGATATCTCACACAAGAGTTTTAAAAATACAGGTTAAAGCTCTAGAACAAAAAGAAGTAATGTTACCCAGAAAAAAGTAGAATTCAGAAAATAATCAAACTCTGAGCTGTCATCAATAAAACTGAAGCAAAAAGGACAATACAAAGAATCAATGAAACAAAGAGTTGTTTCTCTGAAAAAGTCAACAAGACAGGAAAATCCTTATCCAAATTAACCAAAAGGCAGAAAAATAATAATTAATTTAACAAAATCCGAAATAAAAAGGCTAACATAACAACAGACAAAGAGAAAATACAGAGAATCATTTGGCAATAATTAAAAAACCTGTATTCTACAAAATTGGAATACCTTAAATAAATGGACAGCTTTCTGGACAGGTACTTACAAAATTAAACCAAGACCAGATAAACAACCTAAATAGCCCTATAAACACTAAAAATAAAAGAAATTAATAAAAGTCTTCCCCCAAAAATGACTATAGCCAGATGGTTTCACTGTAGAATTCCAGAATTTTCCAGAATATCAAAGAACTAATGAAAATACTTCTCAAATTGTTCCATGCACTAGACACAGAAGGAACATTTCTTAAACTCTTTTTATGAGGCTATAGTCATCCTGATATCCAAACCACACAAATAAACATCCTGATATTCAAACCAACAAAGACAATTATAGACCAAGCTCCCTCAGGAATATCTGCACAAAAAATTAAAATACTAGCAAACCAAGTTTAAGAACCAATCAAAAGAATCATTCACCACGATCAAGTAGGCTTTATTCCAGAGATGCAAGGATGGTTCAATATACAAAAAAGTCAATGTCATCCATCATATAAAAAAACCTAAAAGAAAAAAAAAACTACATGATTATCTCATTTGATGCTGAAATCCCTTTAATAAAACTCAATACTCCTTCATGATAAAGGTACGGAATAGACCAGGGATACAGGAAAATACCTAAACTTAATAAAGGTAATATACAATAATATACAAAAGCAAACATCAAACTGAATGGAGAGAAACCAAAAGGAATCTCACTAAAATAAAAAATAATGATAAAGTTCTCCACTCTCCCCATATTTATTCAAGATAGTTGAAGTTAGAGCAATAAGATAACATAAGGAGATCAAGTGCATACAAATTGAGAAAGAAGTTAAACTATTACTATTTGCAGGTGATATGAAATAGTACATAAGTAACCCCCAAAATTCTACCAGAAAACTTTTAGAACCAATAAACACCTTCATCAATGTAGCAGGTACAAGATTAATGCAAAAGAATTAAGAGCCCTCCACTTCACAAATGATAATATTGCTGACAAAGAAATCAGGGAAATATCAACCTTTATAATAGCTTCAAATAATATCAAATATTTTGGATTAACTATAATCAAAAAAAGAAAGACTTGTATGAAAAGAAATTTAAGTCATTGAAGAAATATTGAAGATGATATCAGATAATAGAAAGGTTCCCCCATGATGTTGAATATTTAGAATCAACATGGTAAAAATAGCAATCTTACCAAAAACAATCTACAGATTCAATGCAATCCCCATCAAAATCCCAACACATTCTTCACAGACCTTAATCAACCAATACTCGACTTCATATAAAAAGCAAACAAACAAACAAGCTTACCAAAACAATCCAGTCAGTAATAGAACTTCAGGAGGTATCACCAGCCCTGACTTTCAAAACTACTGTAGAGACACAGTAATGAAAACAAGTTGGTCCTGGCATCGAAGCAGACTTGTGGATCGATGGAGTAAAACTGAAGACCCTGACAATATAAACACCTATGAACACCTGATTTTTGACAAAGATGCCAAAAATTTACAGTGGAAAAATTTAACATCTTCAAAAATGGTGCTGTCATAACTAGAGTGTGTTATGCAGAAGAATGAAAATAGACCCATATCTATCACCCTGTACAAAACTGGGGTCAAAGGGGGTCAAAGACATCAATATAATCCCAGTTAAACTGAACTTGATAGAAAAGAAATAATTTTAATTGCAATGGCACAGGAGACCGCTTCCTAAATAAAACACAAATACCATAGACACTGAGTTCAAAAATTAATAAATGGGACTTTCTAAGACTATGAAGCTTCTGTAATGCAAAGGACATGGTAAATAAGACAAAATGAGAGCTTACAGAATGGGAAAAGATCTTTATCACCCTTACATCTGACAGTGGACTGATATCTAAGATTCAAAAACCCAATTCACCCAATTAAAAATGAGTTGTTGAGCTAAATTGGAAATTCTCAATAGAAGAATTTCAAATGCTGAAAGATACTTAATAAATTGTTCAACATCCTTAGCCACCAGAGAAATGTGAATCAAAACAGCCCTGAGATACCATGTTATATCTGTCAGAATGGCTAGGATCAAAAACACAGATATCAGCCTACACTGAATAGAATGTAGAGCAAGAGAAATTTTCCCCCATTGTTGGTGGGAATGTAAATTTGTACAGCCACTTTGGAAATAAGTATGGTGGTTTATTAAACGACTGGAAACCAATATCCCCAAAATCCAAAAATACCACTATTGGGCATATACCCAAAGGATGCACATTCTTACCCCAAGGGCATTAGCTCAACTATGTTTATAGCAGCATTGTTTGTAATAGCCAGAACCTGGAAACAACTAGATGCCCCTCAATAGACAAGTGAATGTAAAAACTTATGGTACATTTGGCATGGTTCTCCTCAGAAGAAAAAATGACACCCTGAAATTTGCAGACAAATGGACTAATCTGGAGCTTATTATCCTGAATGAGGTTACACAGACACAGAAATAGACATGATATTTACTCACTTCTAAGTGGATATTAAATGAAAAGCAAAAAAATAACCAGTCTAAAATCCACAACACCTGAGTTCACAGAAGAAACTTACTAGATACATTCACAGATCCCACTGGGAAGGGGAAATGGGAAGATCTTCTGGGTAAATTGGGATCATAAAGGGAGACTGAGCAAGGGGAAATGAGAGAATTTGATGGTTGATTGGAGGAAACAACAGAGAGGGAGAACAAATAATTGATATCTTGATAGAGGGAGTCATTATGTGGATAGAGAGAAACCTGGTGCTAGTGAATCTCCCAAGAACCTGCAAGATGGCCATGGCTAGGACTCCAAGCAATAGAGAGGACCTTCACTGGCCTTCCTCTATAATCAAATAAATGGCCACCTTAGTTGCCATTACAGACTCTTTATCCAGAAACTGATGGAAGCAGACACAGAGATTCATAGCTAAGCCCCAGGTCCAGCTCCCAGTCCAGCTGAAGAGAGGGAGGAGAGAGTATATGAGCAAAGGGATCAGGATCACAAGGAAGAGGCCCTCAGAGATTGCTGACCTGGGCTACTGGGAGCTCACTGATTCCTAAATGAGAGCTGAGAAACGCTCAAGACTAATGTAGTAAACTCTCCAAATGTAGATGACAGTCAAACAGCTTGGGAAGTTTGTAGAGCCTCTTGCAGTATGACCAGAGTTTATTCTTGGCGCATGAAATGGCTTCTGAAAGCCAATTTCCTACAGAGGAACATCTAACCCAGCCTTGATACTGGGGGAGGGCCTTGGTCCTACATCAGCTAGATATGCCAGACTGAATTGACTCACCTTGGGAGTCCTTGCCCTCCCAGGGGAATACATGGGGAGATAGGGTGGGGGGTGGCTGATGGAGAACTGAAGAGAAGAGAGGGATCATGATAACTATAAGAAAAATTAAAGTAAAAGGAAAGAAGGTGACCAAACCAGGAGAAGCAAGTTAGTAAGCATCAGTGCTCCATGACTGCTGATCCAATTCTTGCTTCCAAGTTCTTGACTTGAATTCCTTTCCTGACTTTCATCAATGTTAGAATATGAGCTGAGTGTTGTAATATGAAATAAATGAAGAAGGAGGGGGAGGAGGAGAGTATACAGCGGTATTCTATGAAAGGTATCAACAGCTCTACCTTTAAAATGGTTAACTGACAAACCTGTCTGGGTGAAACAATGGCCTTGACATCAGAAAAACTATAGGCATTAGAACAGAGGATACAAGAGCAGCTAAATGCCCAACATATTAAAGAATCAACCAGTCCTTGGAATACTCCTATGCTTGTCATTAAAAATAAATCTAGAAAATGGAGAACGTTAGGCTAGTTAAGAGCCATATTAAAGTGACTCATCCAATCAGAACTTCCCAGCCTGGATTTCTCTTTCCTTTACCTAAAGGATAGTTAATTAAAGTGGTTGGTTTAAAAGACTACTTTTTTTTTTTAACTATACCTATAGAAGAAAAAAATAGAGAACAAATTGCCTTCACTGTGACTACATTTATAGTAATTCTAAGTCTTTTAAAAAGTATCAGTAGAAAAGTCATCAAGAAAGAATCTTAAGCAGTCCCACCTTATAGTAATATTTGTACACAATTGGAAATAATTCATAAGCAATTTTACCATTATATGAATAATATCTTACTAGCTGATTTGGATGCTCATGCCTTACAAAAATGCTTACAGAAAAAATACTTACAAATTGTCCTTGAAAAAATACAAAGAGAAAATTTTATTAATTATCTAGGATATAAGATAGATTTATAAATATTCAAACACAAATGTAGAAATCAGAAGAGATCAATTACAAATTCTTAATGATTTTTAAAAATTGTTGAAAGTGATAAACTGGCTATGCCCTACGATTGAATTGAAAACTTAAGAACTAAGTAGTTTATTTCAAAATTTACAAGGTGATAAAGACTTAAATAGTCCAAGAAAATTATCACCTGAGGCTGAGAGAGTATTGACTTTTGTAGAAAAGAAACTACAAGACATACAGGTGGGTGGCTTGGATCCAGAGCTTGGCTATATCCTTGTCATACTACTTTATATGCATTTTCCTATAGGAATTCTTATGATGAGAGGGGATAATATTTTATAATGGATATTTATAACGTATAAACAGCGTAAAAATGAAAGGCCTATATAGAAATGTTTTGTTCATTGATTCTGAAAGAAAAATAGAGTTTTCATCAATTAACAGACATAGACCCAGCAGAAATTGAGTACCCTTTACTAATGCTGTAATTTTCTCATTGTGGAAAGACAATTTTGGCAAACAGTTTGCAGTAAGTTTTGGGAGAGATAGGCAATAAACATTATAAAAGTAAGAGACTGTAAATTATTAAAAGAGCTAATTGAATTCTTCCTCACAACATTGTGTTAAAAACACAAATTCCAAAGCCTCTGCATTCTATACTGATGTAAATAAATTAGGAGAGCCAAGTTATAAGTCAGAAAATATAAATGAAGTGATCCAAAGCTCTTACGAAACTGTTCAAAAGTTAAAATTATATGCTATTCTCACAGTATTATTAAATTTTCAGAGCCTTATAGTTACTGACTCTCAGTATGTAGAATGAGTTGTTTTAGATATTAAAACCTCTAAACTTACTTCAGATGATTCAGAATTAACCTTGTTGCACAATGTCCCAGCAATTTGTCTCGTAAAATGAAACAGGTTTCTTTTGCATAGTAAAGTGAAAGCATATTTCATTTATAGCACACAATCCTATAGGACAAGCAGTTATAGTATATCATCACACTTTATTTTTATCTTAATTTTTCCCTTTTATATTTAGGATTTTTAAATTTTTCCCATACCCATTACTGCTCCCTCTCCAGCTCCTTCTCCTAGGCCCTTCCCCAGACTCCACCATTCACTCCCCAGGAAAGGCACAGAACCTCAAGATGAGTCGGTTCAGTCTGGTATATCCAATTGAGGTAGGGCCGAGTCCCTCACCCAAGTATCAAGGCTGAGAAAGGGTTTCCCACTAAGTGTGGCTTCAAAGAGCCAATTCATGGACCCAGGACAGACTGTGGTCTGATTTAAAGAGGCTTCAGAAAATGCCCTTTCCTTTTTACTGTCATCTACATCCAAAGGGCCCAGATCCGTTCCATGAAGGATCATCAGCTGTTATTTGAGAATCTGCAAGCTCCCAACAGCATGGGACTGCCTACTACATGTGTGTTCTCATCATGACCCAGATCCCTCTGCTCTGTGTAATCTCTCCTCTCTCTTCTGTTGGACCAGTAACTCAGCAACTGTCTCTATCAGCTGCTGGATGAAGGTTCAACAATGGCAATTAGAGTAGTCATTATTTTGATAATTGGGAACGGCTAGTTTAGGGTCCCTGTTTGCTATTATTTGGAGTCCTAGCTGGGCTCGTCCCATTGGTTCGTATGTGTTTCCTGGTATTAGGTTTCTCTCTAACCCCACAAAGGCTCCATCTTTCAGGATATCCACCACTTCTTTGCTGTTTCTCTTTGTTTCTTCCCCCGTTATACCATAACCTTTCTCTCATGATCTCTTCTCACTTTCTCTTGCTACCCGCTCACCATATAATCACAGTTTTCTCAGGAGAACTTTCTATTTCTCCTTTCCAGTGAGATCAGATGTCTCTCAACTATACTGTTACCTAGCTACTGGAGGTTGTCTAGATTGTAGCCTGCTTATCATCTACATTACCTCTAAAATTCACTTATGAGTGAGTACATTCCATGCTGGTCTTTCTAGGTCTGTTACCTCACTCAGGATGATACTCTCCAGATTTATCCATATGCCTGCAAATTTCAGTATGTCATTTTTTTTTACTGCTGAGTAGTATTCCATTGTTTAAATATGCATTTTTTTAAAAAAAATTCATTCTTTGCTGAGGGACATCTGGGTTGTTCTAACTATCACAAGTAATGCTGCTGTGAACATAGTTGAGCTAATAATACCCTTGGAGTCATAATGTGTATTTCTTGGGTATATGCCCAATCATTGTATTGCTAGATCATTTGATATATTGATTCCCAGTTTTATAAGCAAGCACCATAATGAATTCCAAAGTGGCTGTAAAAGCTTACATTACCACCAGCAATGGAGGAGAGTTACCCTTGCTCTACAACCCCTACAGCGTAGATTGTCATCTGTGTTTTTTATCTTATCCATTCTGACAGGTGTAAGATGGTATCTCAGAGTTGTTTTGATTTGCATTTCTCTGATGGCTAAAGATGTTGAGCAGTCTTAAGGATGTGAAGTGTCTTTAGCCATTTAAAGTTTTTCTGATGAGAATTCTGTTTAGCTCTGTACCACATTTTCCAATTGGGTTCTTAGTTTTTTGGCCTCTGGTTTCATGAATTCTCTATACATTTTAGAGGTCAGTCCTCTGTCCAGTGTAGGTTTTCTGGAGATATTTTTCATTCTGTAAGTTTTTTTTTTTTTGTCTTACAGGAGCTCCTCAGTTTTAGAGGTCTCATTTATTTATTTTTGCACTGAGTGTCTGTGCTACTGGTATTATATATAGAAAGTGGTCTCCTGTGCCAATGCATTCAAGTGCGTTTTCCACCATATTAAAATTAGTTTCAGTCTAACTGGGTTTATGTTAATGTCTTTTACACACTTGGATTTGAGTTTTGTGTAGAATGATAGATATGGATCTATTTGCATTCTTCTACATATGATCATCCACTTATGCCAGCACCATTTGTTGTGGATGTTATCTTTTATCCACTGTATATTTTTGGCCTCTTTGTAAAAATCATGTGTCCATAGGTGTTTAAGAATAATGTTGTTGTTTTCAATTTGATTCCATTGATCTTCAAGTCTATTTTTGTGCCAGTACCAAGCTGTTTATAGTAGAGCTTGAAGTCAGGGATAAGAATGCCTCTCAAAATTTTTTTACTGAACAGAACTTTTTTTTTTGTTGTTGTTGCAATACTGGGTTTGTTGTTATTCCATATGAAGTTGAGTATTGTTCTTTCAAGATCTCTTAAGAATTGTGTTGGGATTTTGATGAGGATTGCATTGAATCTATATATTGCTTTTGGTAAGACTGCCAGTTTTACTACATTGATTATATCTATCTAGAAGCATGGAAGATCTTTCTATTTTCTGATATCTTCTTTAATTTCCTCTCTTCAGTGACTTAAAGTTCATGACACACAGGTCTGCAACTTCTTTGGTTAAAATCACCCCAAGACATTTAATGCTATTTGCAGCTATTGTAAAGGGGGACGTTTCCCTGATTTATTTTTTAGCCCTATTATTTGTGTATAGGAGGACTATTGTTTTTTTGTTTTTTTTTTTTAAGATAATCTTGTATCATGTTATATTGTTGAAGATGTTAATCAACTGTAAAATTTCCCTGATAGAAATTTGGGGATGACTTATATGTATCATCATGTCATCTGAAAATAAGGATATAATGACTTCTTCCTTCCCAATTTTTTGATCATTTTTGTTGTTGTCTTATTGCTTTAGCTAAACTTCAAGAACTATATTAAATATGGCGAGAAAGGACAGCCTTGTCTTGTTCGTGATTTTAGTAGGATTGCTTTTTGTTTGTCTCCATTTTGTTTGATGTTGGCTGATGGCTTTCTGTATATTGCCTTTATTATATTTATGTATTTTCTCTTTAGCTCTAATCTCTCCAGGACTTTTATCATGATGGAGTGTTGGATGGAGACGATTATTGTTTTCAGGTTGTTTGTATCAGATCTTCTACACCAGATACCCTCTTTCCCATGACTTGCATTCTGTTGTCTATACTTGCGTCTGTAGTTCCAGTTCGTTACTTCAGAGTCTCTAATTTTAGCATTTCCCCAGCTTTTGTCGTTTAATTGCTTCTATTTTAATTTTTAAATCTTAAAATGTTTTCTTTACCTGTTTGTTTTTTGTTCCGTTTTCTTTATTTTATTTAAGAGATTTGTTTATTTCTTCCAATTTTTTGATTTGCCTTTTCCTCTATTTTTTAAGGGAGCTTTTGATTTCCTGTTTCAAGGCTTCTATTTTCTTCTTAACATTGTTTTTAAAGTAGTTTCCTTCGCACGTCATGATCAGGTCATGTCGTCTAGAATCACCAGACTCTGGTGGTGTCATATTGTTCTTTATAGTGTTATATTTATTCTTACACTGGTGTCAGCCCATTGATTCTTTGGATTATGCAGGATTTCTCAATATTTCATGGAGCTGGTTTTATTGCAATCTGTTCTGGCTGTGTCTGTGGCTCAGAAAGCCTCGCTTGATTGAATCCGTGCTCTTGGTTCACTTGGAGGTGTCATAGTGAACTGTCCTTGGTGTTATAAGAGTTGACTCATTTTGCTTCTCACTGATCAACCCTTGGTCCAATATCAGCTCTTGATACAGAAGATCTCTTGATCTTATAGGGGTTCTTGGTCCAATAGGTGCTGCTGAATTGTGGGTCTCAGGTATCTTGTCTTTATCCAAGAAGTGCTGATAAACTGTAGACCTATGGTAGTTGCTTTTGATCCAATAGGTGGGGAACTTTGTGTCTCAGGAAACTGCTCCTGACTTAGGTGGTAGGAAACTCTGGGTCATAGATAGCTTCTGACATTGCTTTGGTCCAATAGGTGGGGAGGATCTGTGATTATCAGTTAGCTGCTGAGGTTGTTAGGTGATTTGGTGGATTGAGGGTCAGGGAAGGATTTTTAGTTGGAAGTGTGAAGCAAACTGGATTTTCATGGGGAGTTCTTGCCTGCAGGGTATTTCCCTACTGGCCTTAATTTAGGGAAGGATGAGTGGGGGTGTGTTTCCAAGGGTTGTGTCCTAGGACCTGGGTTCTGGAGCTCTGGCTTTCTGGTTAGGTTGTGTGCATTTAAAACTGCCTGTAACAAGGGTATCCCAGCACATTTCTGTGAATCTATGCGAAGTCTTTCCAAAAGTGATAGGATTCTAAAGGTTCTGGCTGAATCAATGGTTATTACATAATAACCAATTTCTAGGACATTCCAATAACGTGATCAAACTAGTTTGATCACGTTATTGGAATGTCCTAGAAAAATCTCAAGGAAGGTGGATCTTAGAAAGGCTTTAATTCTAGGAGCATGACTTAGAAGGATTGACCTTATTCTAAAATCTTTCTGAATTGTCACTTCTCACTGGCAGCTCAAGGTGGGTTCTGCCACGTTTCCACCTTGAGGATTTTACCTGACATTTTCTACAGTAATTTGGCTCACAGATAGTATAGCTTAATAATAGAGATGCGAGCTTAATTGTGATATCAACTTTTCAGGTTTAGGTGAGTGTTTAGTGATAACAATTCTAACACAAAAGTGTATATGGAACTATGACAGAAAAGAAATCAATTCCACTTGGGAAGAGGACTAAGTTGGAAAGGGGTACTTTACCTTGGCTAACAGTGTATTGTTTGCTTAAACAGTGATGAGAATGGGAATATCAGAATCCAATCACCAGTACACTGAATTGTGAAGAAACATTTATTTGCCAGATATAGTCACTGGACAATGTATCTGGTGCCCATAGTAAATGCACATATTCTATCTGTGAGATTAAATAACACAAAATATAATCAAAGAGAAAAAACAGTTTATGATTTTTGTTTCTCCTCCTAGAAAGTTCTAAGCAGTGTATGGAAAGTTGTAGGACCTCTTAAATCCTTTCCCAGAAAGTGAACCAGGATTGAGACTGTGATTTTTATATTGAAGTTTATATATATATTTATCTTTAGAAACTGCAGTCCTTTCCTTGCACTCCATCAGAGTGAAAACATTTCTTTTCCTGCCTTTTGAGCTTGTGTTAAAGGCTATATTCTTGTCTAAAGGACTTGATATAAAGAATAGTGCTGACTGGGGAAGAATAAAACCAAGGAGATGTGTTCCATTATGCTCAGTCAACCAGAGGATTTAGGAAAAGCATCAGGGTTTTTTTTTTTTTTTAATTGCATCATTTATTTTAGGAATGTTTTCTACATTTATTTTTTTTCACAGAAACATTTCCATACAGTTGATAGACACTTCATTTGTACCTTTCTGTAAGAATTGAGATGTATGAAATTACATGAGACAAATAGCAGCGTATATACCTAGTGGTGTGTGGGGAAAGGTCATGCATAACCTTTTATACTCAGTCTTTCCTCCATTTCGCAATGTTAGTGGTCTTAGGTGATGTTTCTTTTCTCAACTGATAAAATAATTAAGAGGCAGGAAATGAATTACACTCTCAGTAAGTGAACATATTTTATTAAAAACGAAAGTATATGCAAAGAGATAGAGTTCTCACAAGTCAAAGAAGGGGCCTTAAAATCAAAACCCATTTTCCTGTGGAGGGTTGCAGGTTTAAGTATTTGGGGTAACAGTAATAGTTTCCATCCCTTCATTGGGGATTGGCCAGCTGAAACAAACAAACAAACAAAAAGATGGGGGGAGTATATTGATTCAGAGCCCATATTGAGGGCCTGTCAAATCACTTCTGCATGAAAGGGTCTCATCAAGGAGAGATGAAATTATGTCACTGGGTTCTTGTCCTGGCTCAAAATGTATGACATCTTTCTTACTTATCCCAGTAATTCTCAACCATTTTAATGATGATATTTTAATACAATCCCTAATGTTGTGGACCCTCAACCATGAAATTATCTTCATTTCTACTACATTTCTGAAATTTTGCTACTGTTGTGAATTGTAATGTATCTGTGGTTTTTGATGTTAGGTGACTCCTGTAAAAAGGTTGTTCGATCCCTGAATGGTGTTGTTGCCCACAGACTGAGAATGCCTGATTTATTCCCATTTTTCTGTTCTTACCATATGTAAGGGGCTCATATTTTCTTTCAGTAGTAGACAGATACTGTTATTTTTCCTCAATCACTGATAAATTTTTCCCAACATTAGTATATGGGTGAAAAAAATTGTAGTTTACATTTTTCCATTAAGACTTTCCTGGGAGAATATTGGCTCTAAATTTATTGGTGCGTATACTTCTGTTAGACATTTGAAATATCAGTTAAACATTTTTATGACATTTCATCGACACTTCTAAACACTATTTTTCATTGCAATTTTTTAACACTCATAATAAAAAGTACATTTTTATTTCATTTTAGTTATTATACAAAATAATGGGTTTCACATAAAAATTTCCCTAGGGATTTTGTTTGGTTGATCTCCCTTCTCATTCCTCTCTTTATTCACTGTGTTCCTGCTCCCAGCTGTGATGCTCTTCCATCTTCCAATATCAGTCTGCATTCACGTCACACACATGGCATTACCCATGTTCCCCTTATTCTTTACTTACCTTATGTACTCTTATTCTAGGATGGAGAGACGGGTAACAATTAAAAGCACTAGGCGCTCTTGCATAGGTTTCAAGCTTAAATTTCAACTTACAACCTGGCACACAGAACCAAGGACTCTCTTATGACTGCCAAGGACACCAGGCACACATATACTATACATACATTCAGAAAAAGCACTCAATAGATAAAGTAAAATAGATAAATTTTAAAATAAATTTTTATAAAGACATTGCTTTGTTTGCATTATACTCTGTCTAGAGTCATGACCTGCACCTACACTGACATATATACGTGCAATTTGGGATTGATAGAATGGAGAAAAATATAGTATTTTTCATTTTCATTTCATTTTCATTACTTCAAATAATATCAATTCTATTTATCTTCAAGAAAATACTATTATGTAAACACATTATGTTTAATCTGTTGATAGGCATTTAGGTTGGTTCCATTTCTTGATTGTTATGAATAGAGCATCAGTAAACCTATATGTGCCAGTATCATGGTGCTAGGATTTTGAGGCCTGAAGTTTATAGCTTTGTTGTGATATGATACTTGTAAAGAGTGCATCCTTCTATCTCCTCTATCACTCATTCTTCTGATACTTTTCTGCTCTGTGCAGCCCTTTAATATTATGAATTCTTTTTGTCAGTTGCTCAGGGTATTTCCTGTACAATTGGGATTCCTTTTAGAAAGTCTTTGCTTATTTCTAAACTAAAGCATTTGATCATAAGTTTTACTTCAGTAGCTTCAGTGTTCCAAGTTGTATATAGATGTCCTTGACTTAGTTTAAAATGATCTTTGTCAGAAGTGAGATATTTTGCCTTCTGCAGATGTAACCAATTCCCAGCATTATTTTTTGAACAGACACTCTCTTTTGCTGGTTCCTCTTAGACACCTTTGGCCTAAATTGTCTATTACAATGTAGATTTATTTCAGGGTTCTCTTGTCTGTTTTGTTTTCTACATGGAAGTTCATGTACAAGGACCACCCTATCACCATGAGAAACACTGTGGTTCTGTAGTATAATTTAAAGTCAGATACTATGATGACTACAAGATTATTCTTTCTTAAATAAATTTGGATATTTGTGTTTTTTTATGTTTCATGTAGCTTTCAGAAAGCTATTTTGCTTTTATGAGAAATGTGCTGATGTTGCTCATGGGAATTGAATTAATACTGAAGTTTGTCGTTAGCAACATAGCCATTTAGACCATTTAATTTTACCCAGGTAAAGTATAACAGAAGGCCATCTTCTTGCTTAGTATTTTTTAAAAATCCCCATAAATGTCTTACATTTTTCATTAAGCACATAAGATAAGTGTATTTGTGGATCTTTTTAATGCTTCTGTGAATGTGTTAATTTCCTAATCTATTTCTCAACATTTCATTATTGATACATAGAAGAAATGCTAATAACGTTTATGCTACTTTTGTATTCTTCAATATTACTTAAAGTACTTTCTATGTCTCAGGGTATCTCATGGAGTCTTTAGGGCATTTTATGTGTGTGATCCTATCAATATTGAAATGAAATATTTTGAAGTCTTTTTTTCCTACCTATAGCTCCTGTTTTTTTCCCCTGTACTAGACAGTCCCTGATAGGGGTTAAGAACACTAGCTTCTCTTGCTGAGGACCCAGGTTTTGATCCAGAATCGACACAGGTTCAATTCTCATAAAGGGGGTTCACAAACAACTGTAACTCCAGTCTCAGGGCATCTGATATTTTATTTTATTTTTCTGGTTCCAAGGGGCACTGCATGCACTTACATGCATGCCAAATACTCATACACATTAAATTTAAAAATTATTATCATTATATTTTAAAGATCTATATTAATAAGAGTGGATAGAGTGTATACCTGCATGTTTTTACAAATATTAACATAATCAGTACATTTGTGTAATTTTACTTTGATGTTGACTTAATTTTACCACATTAACACTTCATTGTGTTTATCTTAAAGCTGTTTTGAAATCTATCAGTTGTATTTCCATTTCTATTGATATCTTTACTATTTAGGCTTATGTTTATTATTATTATTTTAAATTAAAATAGTCACATTTCTTACCTCCAATCCAACCCCTTACATGTAAGGCCTATTTGTTATCCATATGAATATATAAATATATTCTGCTTAGTATATTTTGTTTTGTATATGTATATGAGTTCCAGACTGGCCATTTTGTACTGCATAATTAATGAGCAGACTCACTGATGGGGAGGACTGTTTCCCCCTCTCTCAGCATTTTTCAATTGTCTGCAATTTTTGCCTATGAGTGGGGCCCTGTGAGATTTCCCTTTCCATCTTAGCATGTATCTTGATGCTGTAATACTTTCAGTTTTATTTAGTACCATCATTTAAAATCTATTAAAAATAGACTTTTCTTATATATTGTCCTGACCACAGATTTTCCTTCCTTCACTCCTCCCAGCTACTTCTTTCCCCTCCCCAAGATCCACTACCCCTCTCTTTACCTTCAAAGGATGGCAGGCCTTCAAGAAACAACAGCCAACCATAATAAAACAATATACAATAAAATAAGAATATAGCCCTCATCTTGTGGCTAGAAAAGACAACTCAATAGGATGAAAAGAGTCCTAAGAGCAAGAGAAGGATTCAAAAGTTCACCCACTCTGTTTATGTTTCACAAAAATGCCCAGCTCACAGCTGTAACATATATGTAGATGACCTGGTACAGATCAAGGCAGACCTGTACTTGTTTCTGCAGCACCTGTGAGCCTATATGCACCAATTTGAAAAGACATTTTTTTTTTCTGAATGGAGAAATGTAGCTGACATTTATTTTCTCTTAGAACTTTAAATATATTTATTTTTCTATGATTTTCTGTCTTTGGGACTATTGATAAAATGTATGATATTATTCTAATGCTATGTCAGAATACGTAATTTGGCATTGATTACTAAAGTTTATTTTTAACTTTACATATTTGAAACATTAATATAAATCACAGGTTGTTGTTCCTGAGAGAGAAACTCAGAGGATCAACAAGGGGATATGGCTGAGGTCAGCGGTCATTGTTGCTTATCTTTTTAGGTATGTTATATGGAATCATTGCACAACATTAATTCTCTGCTTCTGATAATGATAGGGAAAATGTATTTTTATGAGTTGTATTTTCCTTTCTTCTTTCTCAAAGTGGTATTTATTTTTATTTTATATGTATGGTCCCATACTATACTATTTGTATAGATGTCTTAGAAACTACAGAGGTTAAGGGAAATATAATAGTAGAAAAATACTTTATGAAATTTGATTTTTCTTTTTACTTTCTCTTTTAGAGATTATGAATTCTTCACTTAGTCTCATGATACATTCAGAAACTCAGCATTAGATAATATTGCCATATATATCTTAATAACCCATTTCATCTACTGAGTAGTGTAGTAAGTGGTTTCTGGCCCGGACTTTCGGGCCTAGCCTCAAGGTTTAGGCCCAAAGACCCACTGACCCGCAGACTCGCAGACTCGCAGAGACAGAGACACACAGATGCATATGATAGTTTTAGGCTGATTGGCCTCAGGCCCAGGCATATCACTTGCTAGCTCTCTACCCTTCATCTAACCCATGACTCTCTATCCTGTTCAGCCATGGGGTTCGGTACCTTTTCTCACAGCAGCATGGTCATTCTCTGCTTCTTCTGGCTTCTCTCTGGCATTCTGCGTTGTGCTTCCTATTCTCAGAGTTTTCCCAGTCAGGTAGCCCCACCCATACTTCCTGCCTGCCTTTGGCCAATCAGCGCTTTTTATTAAACCAGTGGGTGGGACAATTATTTACAGTTAAACAACACAATCTCCCACAGAGTAGAGTGCTAGGTTAATTTACCAATACACTTTTTAAAGAATCCAGAAATTCTTACTTATTGCATAGGTATTACTGAGTACAGTTCAGATCTGTCTTCTGTGCTGAGCAGTTCCAAGCACCCTGGATTTGTGAAGTGAAAAAAGTCAAAAGTCAAACACACAGGTGGGGATGAGTGAGTTAGCAGGACAGAAGTGAGACATTCAAGTGAAATTAGAAGCACATTTTAAAATTTGTTTTGCTGCATTCTATTTCATTCAACAAGTTAACAGTGTAATATTCTCAAGGCAAATTCTATTTTAAGTGTTACAGAAGTTGATTCATTCTTACATGTGTATTATGTGTTAATAGAATATGCAAGTAGGGTTTTATTTACTGTGGGAAAAGAAAATAATCTTAACATACCATTTCAATTACTGATCATGGTGCTGTGTTAGATATTTCCAATGACATGTCTTCAGGCCAATATTAATTGCTTTTAATTGCTGCAATTTTATTACAACCATATGTATAGTGCCTAAACCTGTATAGTGGTGTACACCTTTAATTTCAGCTGTGGGATGAGAGAGGTCATTCCGTCTATATCCGTGAATGATGATCTTGCTCATCTACGAGCAACTTCCTGACTAGCTAAGGCTACACTGGGATTACATGTCTAAAAAACATAAATGTATCTACATATCTATCCATCTATCTATCTATCTATCTATCTATCTATCTATCTATCTATCTATCTATCTGCCTGTCTATCCATCTATTGAATTCTATGATTCTTCTGCCTCTTCTCAGAGCTCATGAAGTCTAATTGTTTCTCTGAGATTCTGTGTGTTTCATAGAATGCTTTTTTAAATCTCTACAAAAGAGCTTGTTTTATTTTGATAGGAATTTTAAAAGATCTTTATTTTCTTCCATATTGTCTTTCCATAGTTGAGCAAGATCAAGCTAACTATATGTTAATTGTTATGTTACTGATGTATTTCAATACCAGGGATGTCTTTATTCCCAACTTGTTAAAAAAAAAAAATAGCTTAAACACTATTCTGTTTCTTTAAGAATGTCTTCTTTTTATGTAGACAAGATTCATCCTAGAGAGTGACCCTCTAAGTGTTAAAAGACTGATAGTCTCAATGTTTTGTGAATTACTCTATACAGGGCTGATAAACTCTATACAGACAGTTGGTTCTGTTCATATGTTTCTTTTCTTACTAATTGTCTGCCTGCTTTGATTGTCAGTCACCCAATGCTGGTATTTAAATATTCTTGTCTTGGCATCTATCTTATGAAATCTTTACATATAATTATTTCATGAATTTGTAATGTATCTAAAGCACATTTTATAGTGAATGATCTATTTATATCGGTTAACATTCTTTTGTTCATTTCTTAAAGATGATATTTTTGTTTGAGGATTGAAAGGTGTAAGTATAATTCATTAACCAAAATTATTAATTTTGTGCTAATTAAATGACTTTCTTTACTGTTAATACATTGGTAGCTAATATCTGACATCTCTATAATAGGTTCTTTTAAAAAATAATATGTTTGTTTAATGTTTGAGAATTTTATATAGTATTTTTCATTATATTCATTCTCCTCTCCCAACTTTTCCCAGATCCTATTCATTTTCTCTCCTTAAAACATTCAGTGACTCTAATTTGTGTTTTTCACCTATTACCAGGAATTAGGCATGATCTGAAATGTGGTCTACTGAATAAAATGGAATTGTCCTCACCTAGAAACAATCAAATCTCAATAACACCTTGGATTGAAGTGTGACTTTGTGCCCACTTTTGCTCTCAATGAAAGGATATATTTCTGCCTTGAGCTTGAAAAGGGTTTTGCATGCCATCACAGTCGGTGAGTTCACATGTACATCTGCCCAACTTTGTCAGAAAAATGGTTCCTTGACATTATTTGCCACCTCTGGAAAGCCACATAGTGAATGTTAATTCCATAATAATAATAATAATAATAATAATAATAATAAATTTAATATATATTTATAGTCTTTCCATACAATCCATTTTCATATATCACTGAACTTTATCACACTTACATATAGGCATTTATGTCTGAGTTCTCAAAAGCCCCGTATTCTTTGAAAATTGACCAATTGTGGATTTCTGGATTGGTGATCATTGTTTGCAAGAAACAGCTTCACGAATTATAGCTGAGCAATGGTCTTATTCATGGTATAGTGATATGGTATTAGGAGTGGTTTTATTGCTGTGTTCATTTAGTAGAATAATGATAGCAAGTTTTCTCGTAGGATTTATCTACTCTTAAGTTCTTGGCTTCATTGACAGTGTCAGATATGGGATGCATCTTACAGAGCAGGGCTTAAATACAACCAAAAAACAAATGGTTAGCATCATATCATTCTTGTCATTATTGTTGTATGAGTGGATATGACTTGTTAGGCAGGTTCTTATTGTAGTACACAAGAATAATAATTGGATGAGATTGGTGATTATTTTATTCTCCAGTATCTTACTGCCTTAATTGGGGTTATTGCTGCTGAGATGAAACACAGTGACCAAAAGGAAGTTGTAAAGAATTTATGTTGCTTACTTTTCCATATCACACTTTAACTTGAAAGGCGGTCAGGACAAGATCTCAAATAGGGAAGTAACCTGCAGGTAGGGTTGATGCAAGACTGCAGCAGAGTGCTGCTTGCTGGTTTGCTCCTCATGGCTTGCTAAACCTTCTGTTTTCTTATCGAATGCAGGAATATTAGGTCAGGAGTGGTCCTATCCACACTGAGCTGGGCACCTTCACTTCAGTCACTCACCAAGAAAGTGCTCACAGTCTTATCTTAATGCATTTGCAACTGAGCTTCTTTTTCTGAGATGACTCTATCTTCTGTCAATTTAACATAAAAATAACCAGAACACTTTTATTACTCCTCTATGAATCCTAGTATTTTGTTTAGGCTTTCTGTTGCTGAGCTAAAATATCATGACCCCAAAATAAGGTTTATTTCATCTTAAGTTCCACAGCATAGATCATCATAGAAGAAAGGAGAGACAGGCACTCAAGTCAGGAACCCAGATGCAAAAGCTGATGCAGAAATTATGGATTAATTCTATTTCTTGGCTTGCTGTTCATGCCTTGCTCAGCCTGCTTTTTTCTAGCACCCAGGACTACCAACTCAGGGATGGCATTGTCCACAGTGGGCTAGAGAGAGCTGTTCCCATTACCCATCAGTCCTTTGGTAGTATGAAAGGGGAAGAGATACCCCCATCCATCTGGTAATGCCTGGGGCAGACAGGAGAGTTGGCTTAGTGATCATCAGATCAGAACTGTCCTGACGCCCACCAGCTGTAATCCTAAGAGGAGAATGTCCTGCACATCACCAGAGTGGCACAATAGAGTCAACTCTGTTAGCTCACGTGTAGTTAAGCCAGCCTGGAAGTAGTGATGCATGGGAGAGTAGCCCTAATTTTTCTTCGATTTTGTGGAATAATGGGCAGAGGAAAGATGTCCTCTATCTACCTATCAACACCTGAAGAAGGTGAGAGAGCTGGCCTGTGGTCGTAAGAGTGGGAGTACTATCCCTGATCTCCAGCGGCTTCAACCCTTGGGAGAAAAGATGCTGCACCCTGCCAGAGCAGTAAAAGAGTTTCAACCCGGTTAGTGGTGGGCTGGGTGATCCATCGTCAGAAGAGTGAGCATGAGATGCTGTTCCCATCACCCATCTGCCTTGTGTGGGCATAGGCTGAAGAGAGTTGGCCTCTCCCCATCAACACCTGAGGGAGGTGGCAGAGCTGGCCCTGTGGTCATAAATATGAGAAAGCAATCCCTGACTTCCACCAGGAGAGCAGACTCTGCACCACAGCGGGGTAGCACATCTGAGCCAACTTTTTTTTAGCGCAGCTGCAGGAGAGCAGGCCTCGAAACTGTGAGCATAGTACAGTTGTCACCATCTATTATCTGGCATACCAACCCTAAAGCTTCCCAGGCCAAGACCCAGGTTAATGACTCAGCCTGCCCCAACATCCACTCTATCTGGAATGCTGGAACACATGAAGGGAACTGGTCCACAAACCCAAAGCTACAGAATCTCAACCATACGGAGCAGCAGTGGGATGTCCAGGAAGATTCACTCCTAGTGGAGGCCTGTCATCGAATATGTAGTGAAGACCAGGGGCTTTGAACTAGACCAAACATTCATTCCAATGAACACTTTCAAATGGAGATGTACAGACAAAGGGCTATATGATGTTTCTTGTTGGGTTGCACTGCAGCTTTCAGGATGAGATTTTTAATTCCTATCCTTTTTTTTTCTTGTTCTCATTTTATTTTCTTTCATTTTTTTTTTTTTGGTTTTTTTTTTTTTGGTTTTTTTTTTTTTTGGTTTTTTTTCCTCTTGAATTTGATTCTACTGGCCGGGCCGGGGGAGTGCAGAGGTAGAAAGTGTATGTAAAGTGATTGGGAATGAATGGGATCGAGATATATGATTAAACACATAGAATAAATAGATTAAAGATATATGAATGATAGATAGAAAATAGATGATGAGTAGATGATAGATAGGTAGATAGATGATAGATTTTTTTTTTTTTAAGTAAGAAAATGCACTTTAGACCTGCCCACAGGCCATTCTGGTGAAAGCATTTTCTTAACTGAGGTTCCCTCTTTTCAAATGACCACTTTGTGTCAGGTTTACATAAACCCAAGAAACACAGAGTTCAACAAGGAATAAGAAACCGTTCTGCATTGCTACATGTTCTGGCATATATGTAGTACCTTCTGCAGTAGAATCTTATTGTTACATGGTGGCTTATAATCAATTGCACTGATAATATAGCCTGTAACACTGGAGGGAGTGTGATCTCTATGGGACAACATTAGTGAAAAACCTAAAGAGATGGAGCCCTGGCCTGACGCTGTTGATTTTATATGTTAGTGCTGAATGTCTAGTTGGGATTTTGTTCCCTGTCATAGAGTGTAACTATCTGAAACTCCTCTTACTTGTGTATATATTTTAGGATGCTTCTATATAAGTTAATTTCTGAGTGGCTTTTTAGACACTGTCCCTCTACAAATTCTGTCCACATTCCTCCCTCCTATCCTGTACCCGATTTGGTCTTCCTGCTCTGATTTCACTTTTGTCCACTTCTAACACTATTTTCTATTGCACACTCCTTGGAAAATCCTCTTTCTCCCTGTTCTTTGCTAGCTTTGTTACCTTTTTGGATATTCTAAGTGAAACAGCCTATCTAATGCAAAAAATTAATAATATCCTTATTTGAGGAAAACATGAAATGTCTGTCATTATGATTATGAGTTACTTTAGTCAGAATGATTGTTTATAGAACCATATGTTTACCACCAGAACTCATTTTTCCTAATTTTTGGATAATATTATATTGTAGTTTTGTCATTAATTCATCACTTGATGGATATCTAGGTTGCTCTCAGTTTCTGGCTGTTTTGGATATAGCAGTGAATATGAATGAACAAATAATTCTGTAGTAGGCTGTGGAATCCTGCTAAAAAGTGTCAGTACATGCCTTGAGTACTAGCACTCCAGAAGCAGAGACAGGTAGACCTTTAAGTCTGAGGCCAACAGGGCTCACAGAGCAAGTTCTGGAGCAGCCAGAGATACACAGAGAAACCTTGCCTTAGAAGGTAAAACAATGTTGTCTCAGAAGTTATCATTTGTTATCTATCCATATTTATATAAAATATGTGTAATATAATGTGTATATGTGTGTATATGCATAATGTATGTTGCATATGTAGCAATACACTTAGGTACATATATATTATATATATATCTATATTTTATAATTATTTACATATATATTAAGTTAATACTTGTAAATGGTTTTGTACCAGCATCTGGACTGTAATCTAAAATTACATTTGGATTAATTACAGCTTTCCCTTTTGCTTATACATACCTCCCCCTTCAGCAGATCTGCAGCACATTGCTTTGATTCTGAAAACTAGTTTGAGAATTGTTCATCAGTATCTTGTAAGAAAACAAACATCAAACAGAGTACAGTGTTTACATAGAGTTATGTATAATTCGTTGTTGTAAAGTTATTTTCAAAATTATGTAGGATATAATTTTGTCCTCTAATTTTGGATTGTCTATGATATGTTTGGAAATGCAGTTAGAGTCTTTGTCACAATCAGAATTACATCCTTGGATTCTTCCTTCATGGTTGTTTTTTTATAAAGCCTTTGAAATGGCTTTTTAGGGTTCATTCCAATAAACAAGAGTAAAGACAATTATGAAAATTCTTTGGCAAAATTCAACAAGCTTTAATTTCTGTCAGACATGGCTATTTTTGTAAAAAAAAAAAAAAGAGAGAGAGAGAGAGAGAGAGATTGAGAAAATAGCATTGAGTATTGAGGTGGTAAACTTTATATTAGTCACAGAACTGCAATGCTAGTGTTTTATGAGGATTTTTGATCATATAGAAGCTTAGCAGAACATTTAAAAGTTATTTGGCAGAATATCTTATTAGGGTGGAGGTTACAATACAGGGTGTGTAACATGTCAGGTTGCAGAAAATGGGTCAAGATGTGATCAAACCCAAGTTCTTCAGGGGTGAAATTATTTTGATTTTGTAACCAGATTGTTTTTAATCTTAATATGCTGGGAGGCTGGTTCATCATAAAGTTCTTGCTGTCAAGTCTGACGATTTGTTTGATCTGTGAATTCCACCAGTCATCCTTTGGTTGACACATGGTTTCGGTGACACAGAAATATACACATGCCAGCATGCATGTAAGTAAATAAATTTTATAATTCAAGATATTTAAATGGGTAGATTAATAATTAGCCTTCCTTTACTATAGTATTGGAGAAGATCCTTCTTTCCAAGGAATGTCTATTCTCTCACGGGTTGCCCTGCCAGAGATCTAATACTCAAGTGTCATGTGTGAGTCTCTTCATACTTCTCTTGGTTCTCTTGACACTTTCTCACTCTTGGAAGTGCCTTCCTCTCTGTTTGTAGCAATATTTTAAGGTATGGTTTTATTGTGCAAGCTTAAACTCCACTCATTCTTTTTCATTTTATTTTGAGTTTTATAAATTATTTTGCTATTTTTACCTGAATTAGAAATGGATATTTCTATTTCAAATTAAGCAATAATACCTCACAGGCATGCCCACCACAAATACATAGCAAATTCCCACATCAAGTATTCCAAGTTACCTTTATCTTATTAGTTAAACATAAAGAAGCAATGCTAAAAAAAAAAAAAAAAAAAAAAAAAAAAAAAAAAAAAAAAAAAAAAAAAAAAAAAAAAAAAAAAAAGGCCATTTTCCTAATGGAAATTTGGAAAAAAAAACTTGAAATTAATCAGGTTAATAATACCTCAATAAGTCTTGCTTAACCAAATCTTTGATGCTGTATCTCCCTCAAATCTTGCTTTTAGACTCTTACCAATCCCTGTTTACCCTCCATCACAAGTTTCGAGTGGAAAATATGAAATATGTGAGCATTGTAAATGCCAAAGGGCTATTCATACTGGTGTCTCAATGGGGCTGTTCCTTAAATCACTGGAACTTTCATTCACTTTTTATAAAAATCTTTATTTTTCACATTCAAGAAATAGAACTAAAAATCATCTGGCTAACAGGTTTTCTGTTCTTTCACAGATTCATATGATAACTGCATTAAGACAAAGATTTCTGACAATCTCTGTTCATTACATTTTGCTGTGTGATGCAACAATAGAAAATTAGGCAGATTCTTTTGGAAGCCATAGAAAATCTTAATGCAACCACTTTATAGAAAACCACATTATTGTTTTTAGGTGATATTTACTATTTTGGAGTACAAATGAACTTTTAAAGCTATTTTTTTCCACAAAAACTATTATAGAGTTTTTCCTTGGCAAATATTGTTTTCCTTTAATTCTGAAACTGAAAAGCTATTTTTAAAGATTTCTTTCTAGTTTTTCTACTCTTGGGTGAAGGCAGTATTCAAGACTTAAAAATGTTTATTTAAGGGTGAAAAATCCGTTCTGAATTGACGTTTCCTTGTTGTCCAGAGCAGTGCTAAAAACTAGTGATGCTTGAATTGGAACAATGATGGCAAGGTTATCTGCTAACATCTTGCTTTGTTTTTCTTAGTATTAAAAGATTAAAGCTCTATAGAAAAAAAAATCATCATTTGTTGCCTGTAGATCATGAGTCAGACTTTGGTGAGTAATTCCTCAAGGATATTAGCCAAATCATAAGTTTTACAGTTCCAATAACACGTTTTTCACCCTTTTTAGTTCTTTTGAGTTTTTAGGAAAATTTTATTCCACAAAATTAAGTGAGACATGAAAAAAATAAGACAATGCTTTGAATTGGAATCTGTGTAATGAGATTAGTTTTGGTCACACCCTCTCCAAATTGTATGACAATTTATTTATTGTATGCTTATTTCCTCCTTTATACCATGAGATTATTGTATCAATAGTAACTTTGCTATCTCAGGAGAATGAATAAAATAATTATTCAAGTATTATTTTCTTTGTGAATGTCAAAATATTTACTGAAAATTTTTATATATGGTCACTGTAAGCCAATATTAATTTTTAAAATAAATTTATTCTTTTTGCTTTTTTACTTTAGTTTTTGACACAAGCCTTCTCTGTGTGGCTCTGGCACTTCTGGAACTCTCTCTCTCTCAACCAGGATGACCTCAAACTTAGAGATTCACCTCTTCTGCTTCCCATGTTCTGGGAAAAAAGGCATGTGCCACCATTCCTGGCAGGGAATTTATTATTGATTTTAGTGTTTAGTTGGTTTATAAGAATTGATTCATATGATAATGTGAATGTAAATAGCCCCTAGAGGCTCATATTTAAATATTTGGTCCCCAGTTGTTAAAAATTTTAGAAATGATTATAAGGAAGAATCTTGTTGGAGGTGCCCTAGCACAATGTCTAATGGTCTGTTGTCATTGTTCACTGTCATGATGGCCATGGAGTCTAAGCTTCTGAATCCATGGGCCTAATAACATGTTTTATAAGTTGTCTTGGTCATATTGTCTCTTCCCAAAAGTAGAAAAGTAACTAAGACAAAAGTTTGTGCCAGGTAGTAAAATACTTTTGTGATAACACTGACCATGCTGTTATTTTGAGGAATGTAGAAGACTTTGGGGCTTGAGACTAGGAAAATGGTTCAACACTGTAGGTGAGTTATGTGGGCCATCCTAGTAAGGCCTAAGACAACAATAACACTGGAGCAATGTGTACTGTGGAGGCCCAGCTCAAGAAGTTTCAGAGGGAAAAATATCTGAGCTAGAAAACATTCTTGTGCTATTTTTTTTCCGTAGGCTGTGTCTTACTTTTTGACTTTGTCCTAAGAGTCTACCTGAACATAAATTGAATTTTGGATCCATTTCATTGTTGTAGAAAAAATTGGGAGAACTTAATAATGGTGATATCACTTGGTTACTAGTGATCACTCTTATACTGTACTTCCTTACTATGCCTTCCTTTTGGAATATATTCTGTATGTTGAAAATACATAAGTTGGTTTTTAATTTTATAAGGTTTATGAATAAAAGATTTCCTGGACGAAAGAAAAACTGAAACTCAGCAGGAGGAAACCTCAAAATCTATATCTCTATATCTGATGTCAAATGTATTAAATGCCTCTGCCCTTGCAGCTTTGTTGGAAGTCTTTACCTTTTATATATATATAATATATATATATAATTGTTACAATTAAAAATATTGCTTGGAATCTCAAAAATGGTTTTGGATTTTTAAACTGTGCATAGACTATATGAGAATATGGGAACATTTGAAGTTGTACTAAATTTATTTTTATTTTATATTATGATATGAAAACAAACCTTTGGGGACCAGGAAGTAGCATGTAGTAGTCTGGGTGTGGTTGAAAACCACAGGGTAATATATATGCATTCCTGGACTCCAGTTGTTAGGACAGTTTGAAAAGAATTAGGAGTATATCCCTGGAGGAGGCATGCCACTAGGGCTGGCTCTCAAGGTTTCAAGAGACTCATGTAATTAATAGTTCTTTCTGCAATTAATGTATAGATTAGGGTAGTGCTCTTAACTACGGCTCCAGTGTCCTGCCTACCTGCCTGAAGCCACTCTTTCTACCATGATTATCACAGACTTAAACCCTCTGGAAGCATGAGCCTCAATAAATATTCTTTTATAAGTTGTCTTTGTCATGCTATCTTTTAATAGAAATAGAAAAATGACTAAGATAGATAGTTAAATTTATGCTAATAATGATTTGAACTTGTCAATTGCCTTCTTTTCTTTTTTGAAATTTATTGTACTATAAATATTTATCTAATACCCTCCACTGTTCCCCCTTCTTTTCATGCTCCCCATGCTTCTCAGCCTCCTCTCTACCTCATCCCACCAACCTTTCCCCAGAAAGGAAAAGGTATCCCAAGGTGAGACAGTTCGGTCTGGAATATCCAGTTGAGGTAGGTCTGAGCCGCTCCCTCCAATATCGAAGCTGAGTAAAGTGTTCCTCTGTAGGTAACAAGCTCCAAGAAGCTAGTTCATGTACGAGGAATAAACTCTAGTGCTACTGCAAGATGCTCTACAAATTGCCCATGGTGTTCCTCCGTCATCTACATTCACAGGGTTTATACCTTTTCCGTGAAGGTTCCTCAACTGTTCTTTCAGAGTCGGTGAGCTCTTAGTAGCTCGCAGGTCAGTCATCTCTGCGGGTCCCATTCTCATGATCCTGATTCCTTTCGTCATATCTTCTCTCCTGCCTATCTTCAGCTGGACCAGGAGTTTGACATGGTGCACGGCCATGGGTCTCTGCTTCTGCCTTTACCAGTTTCTGGATGAATGATGTATAATGGCAACTAGGGTGGTCAGTCATTTGATTTTGGGGGAAGTCCTTTTTAGGCACGCTTTCCACTATTGCTTGGAGTCCTAGCTCAAGACATCTGTGGGTTCTTGGATGTTTCCTTAGCACCTGGCCTCTAGTTTCTTGAGTTCTCTATATATTTTAGAGATTAACCCTCTGTCAGATGTAGGGTTGGTGAAGATCTTTTCCCATTCCTTAGGCTGTCATTTGTCTTACTCACCATGTCCTTTGCCTTACAGAAGCTTCTCAGTTTCAGGAGGTCCCATTTATTAATTATTGTTCTTAGTGTCTGTGCTACTGATATTATATTTAGGAAGTTGTCATCTGTGCCAGTGTGTTCAAGAGTAGTTCCTGTTCTCTTTTCCATCAGGTTCAGTGTAACTGTGTTTATATTGAGGTCTTTGTTCAACTTGAACTGGAGTTTTGTGCAAGGTTATAGATATGGATCTATTTGCATTCTTCTACATAGATAGCACCATCCAGTGGTGTCAGCAACATTTTTGAAGATGCTATCTTTTTTCCATTGTATATTTTTGGTTTATTTGTCAAAAATTAGGTGTTTATCGGTGTGTGGCTTAGTGTCAGAGTCTTTGATTCAGTTCCATTGATCCATACATTTGTTTTTATGCCACTCTCAACCTGTATTTAGTACTATAGCTCTGTAGTGTAGCTTGAAGTCACGGATGGTGTTGTCTCCCTAAGTTCTATCATTGAATAGAATTTTTTTGACAATCTTAGGCTTCTTTTTCATTTGAATTTGAATATTGTTCTTTTGTGGCCTGTGAATAATTGTGTTGGAATTTTTAAGGGGATTAGATTGAATCTGTAGACTGATTTTGGCAAAATTGCCATTTTTACTATGTTGATTGTACCTATTAAATAACATGGGAGATCTTTCCAGTTCTGATATCTTATTTAATTTCTTTCTTCAATGACTTAATTTTTTTGTAATACAGGATTTTCACTTCTTTGGTTAGAGTTATCCCCCATGATATTTGATATTATTTGCAGATATTTTAAAGAGTAATGTTTTCATTTTTTACCTCTTTTATCATTTGTGTGTATGAGAGATATTGATTTTTTGAGTTGATCTTGTATTCTACTACATTGCTGAAGGTGCTTATCAGCTGTAGAAGTTCCCTGGTACAATTTTGGGAAATCATTTATGTATACAATCATATCATCTGCAAATAATGATAGTTCAACTTATTCCTTTTTAATTTGAATGCCCTGTTCTCCTTATGTTGTCTTATTGCTCTAGCTAAAATATAGAGTTCAAAAGATATGGAGAGAGTGGCCAGCCTTGTCTTGTTCCTGATTTTAGTGGGTTTGCTTTGAGTTTCTCTCCATTTAGTTTGATTTTGGCTGTTGGATTGCTATAAATTGCCTTTATTGTGTTTATTATGAATTCCTGATTTCTCCCGGACTTTTATCATGAAGGAGTGTGAAATTTTGTCAAGGCTTTTCCAGCATCTAATGAGATGATTATTTTTTTTCTGGTTGTTTTTATTAAATTTACTTAAAGAAAGAAGTAAAGACAGTCTTTAATTTCTGTCTTTACTTCTTTCTTGACCGAGAGATGGTTTAATTAAGAGATGTTCATGTTCTATGATTGGAGGCTCTCTGTGGTTTGTGTTGTTGTTGAACTCTAACTTTAGTCCAGGGTGATCTAGTAGGATAAAAGTGGTTATTTCCACTTTTTTGTATCTATTGGTATTTGTTTTATGACCAGGTATGTGATCAATTTTAGTGACAGTTCTATAGGGTGCTGAGAAGAAGGTATGTTCATTGGTATTTGGGTGAAATGTTATATATCCATTAAGGCCATTTGTGTCATAATATCTGCTAACTCCCTTAGTTTTCTGTTCAGTTTCTGTCTGGAAGAAATGTCCATTGGTAAAAGTGGAGTACCAAAATATTCCACTATTTATGTGTGGGGTTCAGTATAAGGATTAAGCTTTAGTAATGTTTCTTTTACATATGTTGGTGCCCTTGTATTGCAGGCATAAATGTTCAGGCTTGAGATTTATCCTTGATGGATTCTTTTCCTGAGATTACTAAATAATATCCTTCCTTATTTTCTTTTTGTAAATTTGTTTGAACCCTATTTAGTTAGAAATTGGGATAGTTACACTAGCTTGTTTCTTCAGTCTATTCGATTTGAAAGTCTTTTCCAACCCTTTCCTCTGAGGCAGTGTCTGTCCTTGAAGTTTAGGTACATCTCTTGTGTACAGAAGAAAGATGTATTCTGGTTTTGTATCCGTTGTGCTAGCCTGTGTCTTTTTCTATATAAATTGAGTCCATTGATACTAAGAAATATTAATATCTAGTGATCGCTAATTCCAGGGTTTTTTTTTTTTTTTTTTTTTTTGGTGGTACTGTGTGTGTTTCCCTTCTTTGGGGTATTTTTCTATGGGATTATCTATTGCTTTTAGCTTTATAAGTGTTGCTAGCTTCGTTTGATTGAAGTTTTTCTTCTAGTGCTTTTTGTAGGCCTGAATTGTAGGTAAGTATTGTGTAAGTCTTGTTTATCCTGCAAATGGTGATTGAGAGTTTTGCTGGCTATAATTTTGGGGCTGGCAACTTTACTCTTTTATTGTCCATATAACATCTGCCCAGAGCCTTCTAGCTTTAATGTCTCTATTGAGAAATCAGGCATTACTTTGATGGGGCTTCCTTTATAAATTATTTGGACATTTTCCTTTACAGCTCTTAAATTTTTTTATTTGATATGTTTAGCATTTTGATTATTTTGTGGAAAGCAGACTTTTGGGGGGGTCTACTCTATTTGATGTTCTGTAAGCTTCTTGTAAGCTTCACAGACCTTTCCTTTTTAGGTTGGAAAAGTTTTCTTCTCATTTTGTTGAATATATTTTCTGTGACTTTAAGCTGGTATTCTTCTTCTTCTATTCCGATTATTTTTGTGTGTGCTCTTTCCATGATGTCCATATTCTCTGGACATTTTTTGTTATAACTGTTTTGTTTTTTATGTTTTTTGTTGACTGACGTATCTATTTCCAGTATCAAACCGTCTACACCAGAGATTGATTCTTCTATCTCTTGCATTCTCTTGGTTATACTTGCATCTGAAGTTCTGGTTTGTTTCTTCAAATTTTCTATTTCCAGAATTTCCTCAGTTTTCACCTTCTTTATTGACTCTATTTCAGTTTTTAAGTCTTGTACTTTTTCCATCGCCTCTTCCTTTTCTTTCTCTGCTTCTTCTGTATTGGGATAATCAGGTCTTACTGTTGTAGAACCACTGTTTTCTAGTAGCGTTGAAAGAATTTTTCACTGGCATCCACCCATCTTTCCTGCTGACCAATGAAAGTGTTATCAGTATTTTAGCTAGCTGATTTTGGTCTACTAGGTGCTTTAGGGGCAATTGGAACTCTTGAAGAACACAAAGGCAGTGGAATTTCTTCTGCTGGGGCTCTCCAGAGACTCTTCTGCTGGGGCTCTCCAGAGGTAGTGTCTTAGAAAGTAGCTCTTCTGCTGAAGTTCTCCAGAGGCTGTGTCTCACACAGCAGTTGAAGGTGAAGAGATGTGTGATTTTGGAAAAGGGATTGAGGCTTATGGGGTAACCGATCCTATGGAGTGGATGTGTGGGGTGAATAGTCAAGCTTGCAGGCTGTGGTCCTGCTTGCTTGCCTGTAGCTGGAGCTGAGATGTATTAGAGGGACCTGTTTTGTCCTGTTGCCCATACCTGGGGGCTGTCCTAGTGGCCTGGCTGGGTGGATGGGAAGAGGGTAACTCACCTCTTCTGCCAGGGCTCCCCAGAGGTTGTGTCTCAGGCAGCAGTTGAGGTTAGGGGGATGGGTGATTCAGAAACTAGATTGAGACTTAATAAGGTAAGAGACGGGATGGGGGAATGGTGGTGTAGATAGCCATGCTTGCAGGCCTGGGTCCTGCTTGCTTGTCTGCAGCTGGAGCTGAGATGGGTTAGCATGGCTGTTTTGTGCCCTATTGCCCAATCCTGGAGACTATGCTATCTGGCCTGGCTCGGAAAAGTGTGTTGTCCATATTCCCAAAAACGTCCAAAGAGAGACAGGTCCAATGTAACTTCAAAGCATCTCTTTATAGACAAAATAACTTCATCCTTCAGATGTAGCAGTAGAGTGGAAGAGGCCCTGAGCAGCATGAGGCAAGGGTTTTTATTGAGGGCAGAGTTCTAGGGGCTTCAGAGCTTTGGGGTTAGTCTTGAAATTTTTCCAAACTTGGGCTAGGAGTACCTGTTATGAATTCATTGGCTGCTTTAAATTTTAGCTATATTTCAACACTTAGCAGTGATCCTTTATCTGTATCAGTAGATAAGCAAGTATACCTGAAGACCATCTATCCCTTTCCCAGGAAGGGAATATTCGAAATATTGGGTATTATCCCTTAGGTGCTGGCTCCTCCCAGGAAAGTGTCTGCTCATGGGCCCTTCCTGGTACCACCAGGTGCTGCCAGCAAGAGTCTGCTGTCTGTCTGGCTTTCATTAAGTCTGTCATCGAAGTTGTGTTTTCACCTGCTCTGGACTCCACAAGGGTAACTCACTATTTTTTCTGGGGCCCTCCAGAGTATGTCTCAGGAAGCAGCTAAGATTTGAGTAATGTGTAATTTTGGGAAATAGATTGAGGCTTGTGGGGTAAAAAGTCCAATGGGGGGATGGGATAGATAGACTTGCAGGCATGAATCCTGCTTGCCTGCAGATGGAGCCAAGATGGGTTAGGGGGCCCATTTTATGACCTGTTGCCCAGACAGGGGGCTATCCTAGCTTGCCTGTCTGGCTGCTGGGAGGAGGGTAACTCATCTCTTCTGTTGGGGCTCTCTGGAGGCTCTATCTCAGGAAGAAGCTGGGGTTAGGAGAATGGGTGATTTGGGGAAATAGATTGAGGCTTGTGGGATAAAAAGTCCAATGTGGAGGTATAGGAGTGTACATAGTTAGGCTTGTAGGCAGGGGTTCTGTTTAATTGCCTGCAGCTGGAGCTGAGAGAGGTTCTGAGGTGCCTTCTAATACTCCTTTTCCACCACAGAGTACAGTCTGTTCTGTTTAGATGCCATAAAGCAGTGAATGAGTACAACCCAGTGTGGTTATGTCCATGTAGGCAGCTTGAGCCAGAATGTACCCAATGCACTGCTTTTCCTTCCTCATTGAAAATTTCAGCTAAAGGTAATGCTTAGAGGTGTAGCTGGTTTACATTCTGCTGAAAATGTCTCATCTGGTGGGGTGTGGCAAGCAATTTGCAGTTTAACTGTAGTTAATGAGTAGTAAGTAGTATATGTCTTAGTTATTATTAAGTTTTATTAGTTTTATTGCTCTAAGTAGACACCATGACCATGGCAACTGTTACTAACAAAAAGATTCAATTAAGGGTGTTTGCTTACAGTTTTAGATGTTCAGTCCATTGTAATCATGACAGGGAGCAAAGCAGAACGCAGACAGATGGAGTGCTGAAGCTTAGAGCCCTATATCTTAACTCAGAGACAACAGAAATTTCACTAAAATTCACATTGGGAGAAACTAGAGTGAAAAAAGACCACACCCACACAGTGACATTGTAAGGATTCCTGGTACATGGTAGTACCTGTTAAACATGCTATCTTGAATAACCTCACATGGTGCTGGCAGAACTTACCTCATGTGGAGGGTATGTTCCTCTCATTCATATGCATGACCAGGCAGAGCCATGCAAACCCACACATGTTACCTGGGCACTCTGCACACTCCCCTTTCATCCATATTCATACTTTAGGTGTGGCTATGTAAACCTGTGTCTATTTGCTCTCTCATGAGAAAATACCATGAAGAGGATTATTCTCTCTTTTCTTGTCTCTTCCCTTGCTTCTGACTGGCAGCCTGTCTGAATAAACTCTAGTGTGGGTCACTGGTAGTGTGGTCTGTTCCCACATGCATTAACAAGAGAAATACTTCCTTCAATAAGATCATACCTCCTTATAGAGCCACTACCTTTGGGATCCATTTTCTTTTAAATTACCACATTCCACTTCCTGGCCCCCAAAGGTTTATAGTTATAGTATAAAACAAAAAAGCATTCATTCCAATTTCAAAAGTCACTATAGTCTATAAAAGTCTCAAGGTCCACAAAGGTTTCAAAATCCAAAGTCTCTTGTAAAATTTATATCAATCTCTTAACTGTAATCCTCCTATAAAACTCAATCAAAAATCATATCACATCCTTCCAACCTATAATGGCACAAAACATATATTATCATTTCAAAATGCATGAAAGGGAAGAGGAATCACAGTAAAGAAATACTAGACCAAATTTTTAAGAAAGGTTAACAAATTCCAAATTGAAACTCCAGGTTTGATGTCAAAAGCTCTACTGCTCTCTAACTCTGGTCATCTTTGTTGACCTCAACATTCATCTTCCTTTTGGGATTGTTTTATTCTTGGCTAGCAGCTCTCCCCAGCAACTGAGACAATCCGTGCTTCATCTTCACAGCTTCATGTAACAGCCTCTCTACTAGGCCTTCATTTAGGGACACCCCTGATGTTTGACATCAGTAGCTTTATTCTATAACTCTTTTTCTATTCTTATCTGTAAAGCCAGAATCATATGAAGCTGCCGGGTTCTGCTGTTTTCTTGGGCTAGAACATAGCCCTCTTGTTCAATTACATTTTCACCAGAATTCTGTTTTTCACTATTCCCTAAGCTTGGCTTTCCAGAAAATTACTCTGTAGACCAGGTTAGACTCAAACTCAGAGATCTGTCATCCTCCGCCTTCTAAATGCTGGGATTAACGGTGTACCTTACCACACCCAGCTTTAAGCTTTTCTCCAGATTTTCCTAAGTTTCAAGTTTAGCTGGGTGGTATCTTGTCCTGAGGTCATCACTTTGTATATTCCATTTCTTAATCTATTATTATCCCCTTGAGGAAAGGGTTTAGCTCTAGCCCACTATCTGGTGCCTTTTTCTCCTCAAATAGTTTCTTTTCTTGCTCACCTTGCTCCTTTTTTATTATATATCTTCATTAAAGTTATCAATTATATCCATGTGCCAAAAACTGCACTGTTTTGAGATTTCTTCCAAAGGAATTAATCTAAATATGGTCACTTTCAGACAGAAAAATATTACAAGAATAACCTCTAGGCAACATACGAATTTTTTCCCTCTGAATCCTGTTGAGTAATCCTCCTTTAGTTTAAATAGTTCTTAGCACCCATGTCTTCCATGCTTTTACTAGTATGGCCCATTAAAAAGTGCTTAAAGCATCATACTCCTTTTATAACCCAAAGTACCCTAGTTCAAATTCCTCCAAACAAACATATAGTCATGCCTATTACAAAAATACCCCAGTCCCTGGTACCTACTTGTCTTCGTTAGATTTTTATTGCTACAAAGAGACACATAACTGTAGCAACTCTTACAAATGAAAACATTGAACTGAGGGGGCTCACTTAGTTTCAGAGGTTCAGTTCATTTTCATCCCGGAGGAAGAACAGTAACATAGTAACATTCAGGCAGATGTGGTGCTGAGCTGAGAGTCCTATATCTTGAATTAGAAAGAACAGAAAGTTGACAGGTAGTCACATTGAGGGAAGCTTGTACTTAAGAGACTCAAAGCCTGCCCCCACAGTGATGCACTTCAACAAGGCTATACTTCCTAATAATGCCACTCTCTTTGAGAACTCTTTTCGTTTTAAACCACAACAGATTTGTTTCTATCAAGCTGGATGATTATATAATCTATGCAAGTGAGCCTTGTGTTAATATTGCTATCAGTCAATTATTTATATATTATTATTTCTGGCAGGTATGGCTGAAAGAATATCCTCCTCAAAAAGCAGGAATACTTGGGATTTGGGACAGTTTTTGACCTGAAATGTTTTGTTGCTGAGAAATCCTCAGAGTACTAATTTACTCCAATAAGTCATGGTATGGATCATTATTTACAAAGTTGGCTCCTGTGAAAAGAATTCTGTTGTGTGAATTAAAAACTTGAATAGTAAATGTTATAAAAGTTATTGTCATAACTTTTTGGGAAGATATTCTTAGGAGAATGTGTAAGTTTGGGTTGCTACTTTTGCTGTTATTTTTTTTGTAGCAGTGATTGAACCCAAAGTTGCACACAGGTTATGAACTGAGATAGATTCTCCATCCATTAGGTGTATTGTATTTTTAATGAAAATGTTTGTCTTGCTTTTTTTGCTGATGGTAAAATAGATGGAATATATTTAGTACATAATAGGATAGTAGAATTCTAAAATATTTATCTTCTCACATGTGACAGAAGGATGTATTTTTTTGGATATGATCTCTGATATTTAAGGGATTAAATATCTCATTAAGCATTTGAGATAACATGTAAACTTGTATTGGAAAAATCCCCATAATCTTTTTCTTATACTATAAATTATTTTCTCTTAATGGAATTGAAAGGTTTGTTGTGTTAGACAGGGTTTTACTGTGTAGCCTTGGCTCAACTGGAACTCACTATATAGCCCAGGATGAACTGGAAATAAAGAGATTTGCCCACCTGTTATTTTGTGTGTGTGTGTGTGTGTGTGTGTGTGTGTGTGTGTGTGTGTGTGTTCTGGGGAAAAAGGTGTGCACCGACATGTCTGGCTTGATATTTGAGAAAATTTCTAATACAGAATTACAACTCTATAATTTTACACAATGTTTGTAATAAAAATAAAATGCTGTACATTTAAGCTAAAAATTAATGATGAAACATTTTAGAAATATTTTAAATATATATTAATATGTATATATGCATTTGACATTTTGCATTCATTTTTGACTGGAAAGCCTTTTACAAGCATTTTTT
Organism: Phyllotis vaccarum; assembly: GCA_033318265.1. Lineage (NCBI taxonomy): Eukaryota > Metazoa > Chordata > Mammalia > Rodentia > Cricetidae > Phyllotis > Phyllotis vaccarum. The sequence goes on along the minus strand of JARWLC010000003.1, from coordinate 145,160,278 downwards.
AAAGCTTTAGTTAAGAAATGAATAACTGTGGGCAATCCTGCATAACTAGTGACAGTCCTAAAATGATAGACCTAATATCCTTGCTAGCAACACTGCCTGAATTGCCACAACTAATAAGTACTATTAGTTGTAATAATAATGGCATTTAAACAACTTTGCTCTTTTGGTTCACTTGGCTACAATCACAAGAGAAACAGGAGGTTACATAGATTATATTAACAGCATTAAAAAAGGGTGGGTAACAATTATGTAGTTTCTTTCCTGATACCACCAGATGGCACTGTAACCACAGTATTAGAAACACCTTCGGCATATAATGAAGGGCTTATGATTCATAAAAGACATAGTAAAAAAAAGCTAGGCATATATTGATATAACAGATAGAAAATTTTGGTTTATATCAAAAATGAAATACATAATGGAGAATAAAATATACACAAATCTTTCAAAGACATAGATACAATTGTATCTATATACAATTGAATAATCTAAATATAATTCAAATGTATAAATAGAATTCCCAGAACACATCAAAATAAAGACAGCTTGTAGTTAGGTTGTTTATCACAGCCTCATTGACTGTGTTATTTCTTAAAATTACTGTCCAAGTCTTAATGTCAAAATCAGGGAGTATTGTTTAGCTAATATAACTCACCCTGTTGTGATGTGAAGTTGGTGTGATTATTTATAGGTATGTAGTAGAATACATAAGTTCATTAAGTATCCATTTTAAAGAATATTCAGTGAAATATTTTGCTTTAAAATGTTTATTTACTGTGTGTTGGTCTTCAATGCCAGTCCCTCCTCTGAGTTCTGACATCAAGCTCCATTTAAAACAAAATTCCCACCTCTGAATTTCTCTCTCTTGCCTTTGCTCTCTTTTGGGGAGTGCTCCCTCTTGGGGGAGTGCTCCTACCCTCCTACTTCTTTTCTTTCCTATTTCTCTCCCCTATCTCTGCTTATTACAACCATCTCTGCTATTACGCCCTCCCTGCTACCATAACCTTCTGGTAATCATATCCACGCATGTAACATTAGGGTTTTTTGGCCTTGGGTGTCTAGAGGTTTAGATTCATAGATTTTTTTAGTTTTAGACTTTTTAGTTATTTGTAGTTGATAAGGCTTTTAGACATGACTTAAATATTTATATTTATATATGACTTAAATAGTTATACTAGTTTATATGGCTTAGGCATATTGTTAGTTGTTTTTTATTTTAATTTAATTTATTTTTATACATTTGTTTTGTTATGTGGTTTGTGGCTTATTTGTGTTTTTTATATGTTGAGTTTCAATAATTTTCAGTTCGGCACCAGTGATAATTATGTTGTAGCTCCACTTACTGTTTTCCATTATTAAAAAATACCCCAGTCATTATATCATCAGTCTATCTATCTATCTATCTATCTATCTATCTATCTATCTATCTATCTATCTATCTATCTATCTATCTATCTATCTACCAACATACATACACAAATACATAATACACAAATACATACATACACATACAAACACACACACACACACACACACACACACACACACACACACACACACACACATCCATTCATCTATCCATGCATCTATACTATTTGAAATAGAAATAAGGTCATTAAATATGCTAAGCTAATGGTCTATCATTAATCCACATCTCTGGCTCATTTTTTTAGTCAGGTAGCTTAGGCTGTCCAGTAACTTGAGATTCCCTTTCTTCTGGCTAGATGATGTTCAGATTGTAGGCGTAACTCTTTTATTGCCTATCTTAAAACATCATACATGATTACAAATCTCCACTTTCTGGGAATTCAGTTTTGTTTAGAACCTATGTTTTGATTCAAAGAAATTCATACAATATAGTTGATCATGTATTTTAAGTACCCCCCAATTCATCTCAAGTACTCCCCACTCCTCTATCTACATGAGTTTTTGTTCCTTTTTCTCCCTTTTTGAGAAAAAAATAAAAAACACAAAGAAACAAATAAAAGCAAATAGAAATGCAAGAGAACTCACAAAAATTCAGAAACAAAAAAATCTATATAAACAACAAAATGACCAGTAACTTTCCACCCCTAAATAAAAGCCAAAGGAAAGTTCAACAAATGACCATAAAAATATCCATGGGGTCTGTCCTAAAGTGTTGATATACCCAGTGAGACTCAATTACAAAAAACTAATTTTCCCATTACTACCTGGTAGTATAAGTTTCAAATAGCCTCTTGAATGGGGTGGAGGTCAGTATCTTGAACTAATTGAGAACTAATCGATCTTGAATTCTTGTAGGTTGTGCTTGTTGCTACTGTCTCTTTGAGTACACATCATGTTTATGCAAAATGCTGTTTCTTTGGAGTCATTCATCACTTTTGGTTCTTAGAATCTTTCTGCTTCCTCTTCTACATAGATACTTTAGTCTTAAAGGCAAAGCTTTAATTAAAATCTCCCATTTAGGACTGAGTGCTCTAAATTCTTAGTCTCTGAATATTTTCCATTTATGAATCTTTTTATTAATTTTTATCTATCTAGAGGAAGGTTCTCTGATATGGGTTGCGTGATCTATGCATTTAGATCAATCAGGAGTCATTTTCTTCTATGTTTTTTTTTCTTTTTTAGCAAATAAGTGCTAGTTTTTTCTTTATTCCTGTGACCTATCTAGAATTATATTCTTGGTCATATTAGCGTATCAGGTATAGGTCCCTATGGTAGATTGAATGCAGTTGCCTCTATAATCTTTTTGAAAATGGAAAGGTGTAGCCTTGTTGGTGCTAGTGTATCACCTTGGAGGTGAGTTCCAAGGTCTCAGCTGTGTTCAAGTCGTGCCTAGTTTCAGATTGCTTTCTGTTGCCTGTGAGATCAAGTTTTAGCTCTTTCTCCATCATTTTTTTTGTGTTTTGTGAGGTTTTGTATTTTTTCATTTGCTTTTGTTTATTTTATGTTTTTAATTGGTTTTTTTTTGAAAGATGGAGGAAAAAGAACATAAAGTCATATGGATAGAGAAGTGGAGAGTATCTGAGATGATTTGGGGGATACATAGCATACATAATCAAATCCATTGTATGAATTTTCTTTCAACTAAAAATTAGGTTTTAAATATAAATAAATCTCTAGAAAGTATAGATATGTAGTCATGTATGTTGTTTTAAGAAATACAATAAATGGGTTACGCCAGCACCATGTCTGCCTGCATGCTACCAAGTCTCATCCTGATGATAATGGACTAAACCTCTGAACATGTAAGCCACCCCAATTAAATGTTTTTCCTTATGTGTCTCCGTAACAATAGCAACCCTAATGAAGACAGTATCATTTTATCAGATGAGCCTTCAGTGCAACAACAACAGCAAAAATGTGTTGTGGTTTCTGAAAGAACCAACTTTGTGCCTCTGTTGTACCAGTATGTCTTACAAATAGGTACCACAAGGTTTGTAACTGAACTATATTGATGATTATTTTTCTCATCTAGTCCATCCCAAGTACCTTCTAACATCACAAACGTTAATCAGTAGGAGTGAAATTTCTAGCTGGGAACAAGCTTAATTTCTGCACGATGTATCTCATAAGTAAGTGTTGTCATCAGCAGTAAGCAGTAGGGTATTATCATCAGGTAGAAGAAAGTAACCAATAGCATTGGCAAGCATAATATATATCATATATCTAGAGTAGTAAAATATTTTGTCAGCAATGCCAAATATCCACCTAGCACTGAAATTTAATTGATTATCGTCTCTCATTCTTGTGTTTGTGTGTATGCATATATTGTTGAAATATGCATCTCAATGAGATCTTCTTGGGTTAGTTAATGTGTGCTTCTGTTCTATCTCTTTATAATATTACTTGGACAGTTTACCTCTTATAATATTTTCTCGTCATCTATAGTTTGATTCAGAAACAAAATGTTCCATAATATGCTTTGCTTATGAAATATTCTTAGTAAGGGTATTACTCGCAGAACTATCTCCCTAGAACAGAATAGGTTTGTGTTTTTGTTTGTTTTTTATTTATCTTGGTATTCTCTGGGCATCCAGTATCCATCATTGATATCTGATCTTAACTTGGGAGAAATCATTAGTCATTACTATCTTAATACTACATTTAATTTTTTCTTTTATTTTAAAATGATTTCTTTTATTTCAATGTGCATGAGTATTTTGCCTGAATATATGTGTACATCTGTAGAATACACATGCGCTTGGTGCCTGTGGAAATCACAGAGGGCATTGGATCTCCTGAAATTAGAGTTACAGATGTGAGCTTCTGTATGGGTGCTGGAAATCAAACTCAGGCCCTCTGGAAGAGTAGTCACCAGGCCCCTTTTTCTTTCTTTTCTTCTGACATTCTCAGTATGCCTGTTTGTACCTTGTGTTTATTGGGTACCATTTTCCAGCACTGCTGTACTAGAGGTCAGTTCCTAACACCTGAACTTTAATGTAGAGAAAGTACTATAGTCTGAATATCTTCACAGTGTAAAACATATCTTACTCTCTATCCCTAGCAAAATTCTTATAGTGTTCAAGTACCAATTAAAAAGTACAAATTCAGAGTTTCATCTAAAGCAGATATGAATTAGACTCTGAATCATTTTCATTACTTGAGTGTGTAAGATCAAACCAGCTATCAATGAATGTGGATAGACTTTTCCATGCTAAAAGGTTAGAATAAAATAACTCTCTCTTTGTGTGTGTGTGTGTGTACATGCATTGGTGCCTGATGCATATGTGTATTAGTGTGGTGCATGTATGTTCATGAGAGTGTGCAAACGTGGTTTATGTAGAGGCAGCATTTGATTCTGAGTATTTTCCTCCATGACTTAACATCATTTATTTGTTTGTTTACATTTAATCATTTTATTATTGTTATATGTGTAAAATTGAACTAGAGCCAAACTATGGTCCTCTGAAATAACAACAAACACTCTCAGCCACTGAACCACCCCTCTAGTATCCAGCTCAGATCCTAATGCTTGTAAAACAAGCACATCTCTGACTCATCTGTCTCTTCAGTCCTTGCTTGTTTACTTTTAGAAAGCGAGCCCCTAAACCAATTTACAGTGTAAACAGAGCAATTGAGAGGGCATGATGAAAGTGGGTAAGAAAGGGAATTCAAGCAGCAAACTTAGAAATGAAGAAGTTGTGCATTTGGGGATGAGGATACAGATGAAACTCCAAAAAGGGAAGGGGAGCATGCTTATTATTTGTAGATAGGAGAAAAATAGAAATAACCAAGTATCTACCCAAATGCAGCATAAAATGACCCTTTCCTGCTATTAATACCACCCAGTTAATCTAATTTGTTATTGTCCATGTCATTTCTTTCGGTGTCAGCTGCCTTCAAGTCAGAAACATTCTTCTTAACCCTTTAATGCCATTTTTTAATGCCCTTTTTACTCTTATACCATTGTCCCCATGAAATACAAAATACTCAGCTGTATAGATGCCTCAATGGTTGATTCTGCTTCAGAGAGACTTACAGTCTATGAAGTGTGCCCAGCCTTTTGACATTATATTGCAAAAGATCACATATTTAAAATCCGTAATTCAGAACCTTGCAGTTATGTTAAAAAAATTTTTAAAGAAACCTCATAATGTTCCAATAAGTTTATGATTTTATATAAGATTTGTATTCATAGCTCTCCTTGACTGTATGCAGCACACAGGCAACAGATTAAGTACACAGGTTGGGCACCTAACTTGGATATTGGTTGGGTTTTGGTGGCTTTACTCCTGATAGTTGAGAAAGTGTGCTTGTGGAAATTAATGCCTTCTTTTCTGAAGCATACTTTTCTAAAATTATACTTCCATTTTATACTCTGGTTACTATCCTCAGTTTGGTAAAGACATAGTTAACTGACTTCTTCCAAAGCAGAGATCAGGGTAGTAAAAGACAGTTTACTCAGTAAAGAACACCCGCTCAAATACTAGGCTTTACATTTACTCAATTTTGAATTATCAAGAGAGATATAAAGTGTTGCTCTCTGTTTGCTCCTGTGAACGTTTCACTCTTTTATTATTGTAAAGTGTTTTGGGAAGATGTAGAGATCAGCTGTGCTAATGTACTTATGACACTGATAGTCAATACCATTGCAATCAGTTTTATCCTCTTGAAACTTCCCAATGCAAGAAAATAGTTTTAAATTAAAAGCCTTCTTTGAGGCCTTACCAAAGAAATCAGTTTTAATATATATTCATAAGTAAAATTAGTGACATTATCAGTGCCACTTATCTTCAGCAATAATAGTGACATTTGGTTATATATACACATATATATATATATATATACACACACACACGCATCTATATATGACATTTAGTCCCATATATATTATATATATATTATTGCTATATATATATATGTAGCAAGAATAGTGACATTTAGTTCCATGTATAAATATGTATATACATATATATACATACACACACACACACACACACACACACACACACACACACACACACATATATATATATATATATATTCTTGTCTGTTAAGAGAGGATCTTTTTATGTAGCCCTGCATGTTCAGGAATTCCCTGTGTAGATGATGCTCACTTTGATGTCGTGGAAATCGTCCTGTGTTTACTTTCAAGTACACTTGGTTTGTTCTACACTTTTATGGATTATTATTTTTTCAAGACTTTTTTTTCTGTTTAACAGCCCTACCTGTCCTATAATTTTGGGCCCAAACACACAGACATCTGCCTGCATTTGACTCCCAAGCGCCGGGAATAAAGGCATGCACCACCACTCCATGCTCATTGGTAAAATGTATTGTTTCATCTGTATTAGTATTTCTGAAGTGCTACCTGTCACATGAATGTTCAGTGACTTTTTTATTTTATAGCTGAGAGTCTCGATTTCCACTTCCCATCTTCTAGCCTAGTAAAGTAAATTTATGCTTGAAATTAAAAATAAGCCTCTGTGAGCTCCATTTACAGGCCCCTGTCTCTTAAGTCTTGAATTCTTATTCCACATTTTAAGTATATACTTAACTGTTCATAAAATAGAGGAGTTAATACAAATTTAAGCTACAGTGGAAACTTTAGGCTTCTTGGCTTTTGAGTAAGAATATGTGAAAACTGGTTCCAAGTGGTCAGTCTCTGGCCAGAGTTAAAATTTTCTAAGTTATATGCATGTCTGCATGCAACATAAGAATATCGAATCCAGCTGAAGGCATCAGATCCCCAATTGAACCACCTCCCAGCTCCCAGCATCAACTTTTAATTCTAATGTTTAGTTGGCAATTTTGGATTCCCACATTAACTTAAAGTTAATTTTAAAAAGTCTGGTTCTCTTGTCAATAAAAAAATAAAGAAAAATATTTTTAAAAATACGTAGTCTACTTTCCTAGTGTGTGTGTGTGTGTGTGTGTGTGTGTGTGTGTGTAATATATCTAAATTAGAAAAAAATTATTAGATCTCATTACTTTGTCTTTAATACTTTCTTTTCAATACCCAAGCATATGATGATAAACCTTATAAAACTTCAACTTTATTATAATCATTTAGTAGGCTCTCATATATGATTATTCACGGTATTTTTTTGTTAGAGCTTTATGAGCATGTGTATGTACTTATTTCATGTAGAATTATGGTAAACTCTTCCCATATGTAAAGAGTATATTTTTAAATTTTTTTTAGCTTATATATAATGTGTGTGGGTTTCTGTGTGTGTGTGGGGGGGTTTCTGTGTGTGTCTATGTGTGTGTGTTTGCAGGCACCCATATTTCATTACATCCACATGGAAGTCAGAAGACAATTTCCTGAAGTCAGTTTCTTCTTCCCCTGTGTATTCAAGGGATCGAACACATGTCATTATTGGATGGCAGGTAGCCTTAACCTGCTGAACCATCTCAAGCTTCAGGAAATAGCTTTCTAATCTGCCCACATGAAATTACAGGTAGTATGGAACTGGAAATATATTATACTTTTTTACTCTATTTTCTTTGGTGATCTGTAAGTAGATTTAATAATGGTTGCTGTTAGTAATGGCAAAGATTATCTAAGATGGAGAACGTGCTGTCATTTTAAGGGTCACTCTTGTCACTTGTGATGAGATGGTGATGATTACAACCCCGTCTGTCTTTCACTGAGACTGCTTTTCTAGACTTGTTTATCTGGACAGTATACTTTGTTCCATTCTCAGCGGCACTTTTAACAAACTAGGGACACATTTTTACCATTACCATAGAAAATAAACATTTGCTTCTTACTCCCTTTTCCTCTGTCTCTTCTAATGTATCATGGAGAATAATTTTGTATGCATGTGGAAAGGCCTAGATATATGTAAATGGATTTGGGATAAGACAGTTGTAACAAATGTTTAAGGAATTATCGTAGCATTGTACATTCCAAGGTGTATAAAATGATGAGAATGTCATAAAGCGTCCAGTCCTATGAACATCTGTTTTGCTGACAGTTAACTCTGACTGCTGTATTGCAGTGGTTGAAAATGAACACATAGATGTGTTAAAGCTGTTGCTTCAGCATGGAGAAAATGCCAATGGATTCAATTCTATGTGTGGGTGGAACTCTGTGCACCAGGCTTCCTTCTACGTAATTTCTAAATTTATTATTTCATTTCCATGTAAATTGTCTGCCTTACCCTTTTATAATGACAGTTCTATACAATTTTGGCTTCCTACTTACTTGTGATTTATAATGGTTAGTGCAGTACAGAAAAGGCAGTCTAAATGCTAATGACTATTCTAAATAAGCCAACTGCTACCGTGGCTAGAGCAGTTTTGGGTTGGAGGGATTACCTAAATTTAAAATGTTGGTCACATAGTTAGGAAACTATCACAATATGTGGGATACAATTTGATGTATCCACTGCATCCACCTGTCTTTTCCTTCCCAATTTGTCAGAATGCATGATAGCTCAATGCCTGCGTTAATGTACTAACTTCATAGGAGTTTAAGGATTCTATTTTAGAGGCAGTATTTCATATGTTTATACTTAATGGACTGTGCAGAGGTGTGGGGTAATCAGATTAGTCATGCCTTTCCACTCAATGTAACAAGACATTGCATTTCTTGAAGTTTTTCTTTACTGAGATGATGATAAAGGTAAAATAAAATGAAAAAGAGTTTTGTTAACTTTAAATAAGTGTCTTTGATTTAGAGAAATGCTGAGATTATAAAACTACTTCTTAAACAAGAAGCAGACAGAGAATGGTTTGGAATCGCACCTCTGTTTGTGGCTACTCAGAATACTTATATCTTTTGGTAAAAACCACTGGCCTTTGAGCCAGAAAGTTAATGGATTTTAACTATGTTCTTGTATCGGGGGACGAAATTTATGTTAGTAGCAAATAAAAGTGTACATAGTTGATGTCAGTACTGTGATTATTAAGTATGTTACTAGCAATGACACATACTCTGCTAACTAATCTGCACAGGAACGTAGTGGTCCAGAATAGGCCTCCTGTCATTTCAGTGATGAAACTGGTCTTTTTTTGAAAGTCAGAGAATTTTAAGCATTCTATGTAAACAGCTACCTTAGGGTTAGCTTATCAGCTAGCCATGTTGTATATTAAGCCTTTAAACTGTATGTTTTGTGTGACCTCTCCCTCTGCCCCCTCTGTGTTTCTCTCTCTCTCCCTTTCTCCCTCTCTCCCTCCCTCCCTCCCTCTCTCTCTCTCTCTCTCTCTCTCTCTCTCTCTCTCTCTCTCTCTCTCTCTCTCTCTCTCTCTCTCTCTCTCTGTGTGTGTGTGTGTGTGTGTATACACTTAATGTGCATAGGACTATGGGGGTCAGAAAACAGTATTAGGCCTCCTAGTCAGTTGCTTTGCACCTTATTTTTTTTTTCTCTCACTGAGCCTATGGTTCACTGATTCAGCTATTTTAATTGACCACATCCACCTGTCTTTACCCTCTCAGTGCTGCAAATCAGAACTCAGGTCTTCCTGCTTCTGTACCAAGCACTTAACCAAATGGGTCAGAGGCCTGGCCCTGCGTTATTATTTTGATAGCCTTCTGATTATTTAAAAAGGCTGATTTAAAATGTGTTTGCATTGTATCATGTTAATATAAGAATAAGCAGCCTAGCGGTCTCTCTGTGACTACCATTACACATGTAGCTCTGGCAAAGAGGATGAACGGTGCTACGACGCTATTCTTTTGTAAAAGTTTCTGACCAGAAGGGGTTGTTATACAATGACTTTTAAATTCTTTTCAGGGTATATGCTCTTACAGAGCTAAGTGGAGAAGCCATAGGCAGTCACAGTGAGAGCAGTACCACCAGATTTGCTGACGAGTCACAATCTAGTGAATTCCAGAACAACAAGGTCTACATAGACAGATCTTGTCACAAAATGGGGGGGGGGGGGCAGATTTTTTAAAATTTAACATAAAAAATTACCTCAAAATAGTGATGACAAAGCTTACCTAGACATCAGGGCACAGTTTTATTATTTTTGTTTTTGTTTTTACACATCTATACATATTTAAGTCAAAATAGGTGAAAGAGATAAACCTCTATGAATTTCAAGGTAAAGGTGTTTGAGAAATGTATCTTAAAGATGAGGAATCCTGAATTACTGTTTGAAATAATACTTTTTATGTGAAGAACCCCAGATCCTTGGTTTTAAGTGCTGGCCGGAGATGTAGAATCTATGTTGGGTCCTTTTTTGGGCACAATCGGGAGATGTTTTCCTACATTTCTTTGTTTTTAATTTTTCTTCCTTCTAGGCAGTTGTAAATAGTAATTTAAAAGTTATAAAGGTCTGTTTATCATATAGTTTATATAACTATGTATCTCACTTTAAAAATGACTTTATTTTTGGTGTCTTATTTTTTTTTAAACCTCTTCAATCTTAGTCTCAGAGGAACTGGTTCCTTATTATTTCTCATACTTTGAAGTCACACGAACTACAGGGTTGATTTCCTTTAAAGCAGTTTTTAATTGTTTCCTTTGTCTTTTCTTGCTGATTGTGTTTATGTCTCTCTGAAGCTAACAGCAGAAGACTCACCAAAGTCAAAGAGAATCTTTCAGCCTGGCATGTGTAAAATTCATGAAGGTTCTATATACTCTCCATTTTAACCTGTGGAGCCTGATCCAGGTGAAGTTAAGTAAGATCATTTTGAGTAAAAAGTTATCAATCTTTTAGAGAAAAGATGATGGTTTTCTACTGAGGTATTTTGAGAAGTGTAAAATTACAAGTCTTTGCATATTTAATGTATTATTTACTAGAGATAAGATTAGGAAATTCTTATTTTCAAAAGTTTTACAACATTTAAAGTCATTTTAGGGTATTTCAAATTTCTTTGTTTATTGATACAGAGTCTAACTATGTAGCTTTCGGCTGCTCAGAAACTCATTATGTTGACAGGCTTACCTAGTACCAAGAGAGAAAGATCTGTCTGCTTCTGATTCCCAAGCACTGAGATTAAAGGAGTGTACACCATTCCCAGCTTCCTTTTCAAGTCTGTATATAGTAGTATTAAAATAAAGATTTTAATTTCTTTCCGGAGACACAGACTCTGGAGAACTCCATCACAAGAGATGAGTTACCCTCCTCCTATCAGGTCAATCAGACTAACCTCTGGATCTGGGCAATGGGGCACAACTCCATTGTACCCCCAACTACTGTGCAACTCAAGCTGCAGACAAGCAAGTAGGACCCCTGCTGGAAAGTCTGCTAACCACCGCACCTCATCAGACCCTGTAGCCTGTAATCCCCATTCCATCCCCTAATCCCGTCTGTTCCCTGGAGTCTCAATTTCTCCCTGCTACACAAATTTTACTGGCTCCAGTTTCACTAAGAGACCTCACTATACCAAGAGCACCTACTGGACCAAGAACAGCTCTGTGACACACACAACACCTACAAGATTGGAAGAAGAGATGGGTAGATGTTAGTGCAAAAATAAATTAAACAACATAAAGAACAATATGACACCACCAGAATCTAGCAGGTTTACAATAGCAAGACCTGAAAATTCTGATCCAGAAGAAGCTTTAAAAAAAAAAAAAAAAAAAACTTAAAAGCTATGTTTTAAGGCTTTTAGAGCTTTAAAGAGGAAATAAAATCCTCAGTTGGAAGAGGTCAATATATCCCTTAAAGAAAACCCAAATGAAACAATCAAACAAACGAAGGAGACCAACAGTACAAAACAGCCTGTAAGCATCAGGGAAATTCACATCAAAACAAATCTGAAGTACCATCTTAGACCTATCAAAATGGCTAAAATCAAAAACACAGATGACAGCCTATGCTGGACGGGATGTGGAGCAAGGGGAACACTCCTCCATTGCTGGTCAGAATCTAATCTTGTACGGCCACTTTGAAAATCAGTACGGAGGTTTCTCAGAATACTGGGAATCAATCCACCTAATGATCCAGCAATACAATTTCTGGGCATAAAAACCAAGGGATGCACATTCTTACCACTAACACATTTGCTCAACTATGCTTCTAGAGGCATTATTTGTGATAGCCTGAACCTAGAAACAACCTAGATAGGCCCCATCTGAAGAATGGATAAACAACAACACGTGGTACATTTACATAATGCAGTACAAGTCAGCAGTAAATAAAATAAAATAAAATGCTGAAAATATCAGGCAAATAGATGGAACCAGAAAAAAATCTTCCTGAGTGAGGTAACACAGACCAAGAAACACTCATTTATAAGTGGATTTTAGATGTAAAAGAAAGGATAACCAGGCAACAATTCACAAACACTAAGCAGCTGGTACCTATAAGAGTCATCCATAGATCCCATTGGGAAGGGGAAATAGAGGAGATCTCATGAGTAAATTGGGACAATATGGGGTAGGGGAGGGTGAGAGGACAAGGAGAGCATGAAGGAATGAGACGCTTGTGGCTGGAGAAGGACAAAGAAGGAGAACAATGATGAATAGATATTTTGATGGAGGGGGAGCCATCATGGGTGCTTGGGAAATACCCAAGAACCCACAAACATGACCCCATCTAAGACATCAAGCAATACTGGGGAAGGGGCCTACACTGACCTTCCCCTATAATCAAATTAATAGCCACCCTAATTGTCAATATAGAACCTTCCACAGCAACTGATGAAGCCAGATGTAGAGATCCACAGCTAAGCAATGGATTTGAGTTCCCATTACAGCCAGAGAGAGGAAGGAGGGATTATATAAGCAAAGGGGTCACAATCATGATTAGGAGACCCACAGAGATGGTTGACCCAAGTTATGGGAGCTCACTGACTCTGAACTGAGAGCTGAAGAATGGGCATGGAACTGAACTAGGCCTCTGAATGTGGATAACAGTCAAATGGCATGGGCAGTTTTTGGTCCTCTGCTAAAAGAACCAGAATTTATTCCTGGTTCATGAACACATTCCCTACAGAGGAACACCTTGTTTAGCCTTGATACTTGGGGGAAGAAATTGGTCCTGCTTCCACTTGATATTCCAGACTACAATGACTCACCCTAAAAGTCCTCACACTCTCTGAGTAATGGATGGGGAGATGGCATAGGGGAGAAACTGGGGGATGACAGGGGAGAGGGAAGGGAGAGGAAACTGTGGTGGCTATGTTATAAAAAATTTTAAATAAAAAACAAATAAATTTAAAAAATAAAATATAATTAAAATTACATTTAAAAAAGAAAAACTATCATTTCTCTTTATTTTTAGCTTTACTATGCACTACTCATAAAAATAAGAGTAATAACATTAATCAATATAGTTTTAGTTATATGTCCCATTTGTATGAGCCATATTTACTTTCAATTTTCCCATCATAAACCTTAGTTTAAAATTTTTAGTGACATTTATATAGTCTCATAACTACTTTCCTGGCAATTATTATCAATGTTGTTTATATTTTTTTTTCTTAAAAACAAGTTAGCCTCAATTTTGTGATCCTCTTAGCCTCCCAAGGGCTGGAATTATAGACTTTTATATTAGGTCTTCTTTCCTTCTAAAATGTTTATATTTGGGGCCTGAGAGGTAACTCAGTGGCTAATGATAATAGGAAAATGGAGCTCACAAGCTAGCTAATTTGTCACTAGGTGGTATAGAATCCACTGAATTCTTAAAGATCCTTGTAAACATGTTTGCCTTATGAGAGTATATTTTTCTAGCCCATCTTTCTAACATAGGCAACTTTATTACACTTAAAATTCATCAGATTCTTACAGTTGTGTTTTGAACACATTCTTTTGTTTTGAACACGTCCTTTAACTTTCTGTACTTCTTTCTCTATACACAGAATTTTGCTGCCTTATACAATAAAATTGAAAGCTAATCGCTTGTAAGTGTTGATTGTTTATAAAACTCTCAAAAGTCACACTCAACTTTAAATTGACAGCAAACTCTCTTAATAAATTATAAAAGGAGGTTTCTGGCCTGGACTAGCCCCACGGTCCAGAGCTGCCTGCAGCTGCTTTCCCTCCAAAATGACTCAGATGCTTATATTATTTTCATGCTGTTTGGTCTATGGCTCAGGCATGTTGCTGGCTAGCTCCTTCATCTTAACTCAGCCGATTCCATTAATCTGTCCTGTCACGTGGCCCGTAGCTCGCCTGTGTTCCTTACATGTTGCTTTCTTGGATAACTGGCTCAATCTCTCTCTGAACTCCACCCTCCTCCTATTACCTATGCTCTGATTTCCCCACCTACTTTTTCTATGGTGCTGGCCATGGCAAAAACAGTTCTTTACTCACAGCATATAGAAAGACATTCCCACATCAGGAAATTGTTCTTCATTGTGCTAAATATTGAGAGTTCTGTTGCCACTGAAGTAGAACCATACTCTCCTTAAAGGTACTCCACCTGCGGATCCAGTTCTTCTCCAGTGTTGTTTTAGGCCTGTTTTATGGAGCCGTCAGTCAAGAGAAAGAGTTCTTAAAAAGAGGAGAACCCCCAGTTTCTTAATCCTTACAGCGTTGTCTTCAGAACTGGAATCCTTCCTTCTGCAGCGGATTGCTAAGGGAAGGCTATGGATAATCCAAGAACTACACTTTAGTCATCTTCTTCAGAAAATTCTATGCCTAGCAATGACTTCTTTGTAAATACAGCTCTGAGAATGCCATGTTTCACTACAAGATTCAAATTTCTTCTAAAAGTGCACTTTCTCATTTTATGTAACTCACCAACTTTAAGAGTTCTTTCTAGGTGAAAACTAAACCAACGAAGTGTTTTAAGAATGAAAATATTTCGCCTTATTTTTGTTATTATTTGTTTGTGATCTCGAGTCTTGCTATGTAGTTTCTGTGGTAGGCTTTGGACTTGTGACTCTCCGGCTTCTGCCTCTGACTGTTGACTTATAGGAATGTGTCACCACTTCTGGGGAATACACAATCCCCAGGACTGAAAATTGAACTTAGGGTCTCTTGCTCAGAAGGAAAACACTGTGTGAGCAATCTCCTTAGGCCCTCATTTCCCCAACCCATTTATATTTTGTGTAATGAATATTGAAATAACTTGTTAGGTCCTAAAATAGCAAGTATAAACTTGGGTTTTTAGCATAGGTCATGGTAGTGGTAAGGTAATGAATAGCAAAGAAGGAAAACAGTTATGTTTACTATATGACTCAATTATTTTTTAAGGCTACTTAAGCAAGTTTCCATCAAGCAATAATAAGGGTAACATTTTGTAGTGACTATGAAGCCCGTAAACCAATAGTCCTCAATCTTCCTAATTCTGTGACTTCTTAATACAGTTCCTTAAAGTGTGGTGACCTCAACCATAAAATTATTTTAGTTAATACTTCATAGCTGTGATTTTGCTCTCCTTATATATCGTAGTATAAATGTGTACTTTTTTCTGATGGTCTTGGGTGATTCCCGAAAAGGGTCCTTTGGCCTCACAAAGGGCTTGCAACCCACAGACTGAAAACCACTGCAGTCCATATTTACCAAAGTTAGAAGGTTGACAAAAGACAGAATGATATCTTAAAGTGGTCAATGTGGGATTCTTAAAATATGTGTGGAAGAGGTGCTGGGTACTCATATGCACATCTGAAAATATTAAATATCCTTTCATTTTGTGTATTTGAAGGATGTTGAATTTTTTATTATTACTTACTAACTGGGCCTGTGAATAAGATGAAGTGAGCCCTGTTTACGTGGCAGTATTTGGAGGAAAAAAAGCGCCTGCAAATATTGCACAGTGACTACCTCTACCACACAAAGATATGGTCTTTGATCTCTGGATTCAGTTCCCTTATGTGTATGACTTTCCAAAAGCAGTGTGCATATTTGCTACATTTTACTTTTTTTAATTCCAAAATAACTTTTCTTCATTTTGAAACTTAGTATGCCTGTGGCTACCAAATGGATAGCCTAGGAAAGCTCTGCAATGACATTGTATATTGTTCAGTCTAGCAGAAGTGAGGCTGATGATGTCAGCTATTTTGCCTATTCTCCTTGGATCTGGATGACATTTTTATTGTAACCATTTTGGGCAATACTTTAAAAGTACTAATGTAAAGTTAGGCCTACCCTATGTCTTTGAAACTATTTAGGAATGAAAAATGTCAATGAAGTATGGCAATGACTGCTTCTGATGTGGGGTGTGGGATATGTTTCAAATTTAAGAAAAATAGTCGGAGATGGCAGGGGACAGATCCACCTCTTCCAATCTTTGTTTGTTTTGTTTTTTCGAGACAGAGTTTTCTGTGTAACAGTCCTGGCTGTTCTGGAACTTGCTTTGAAGACCAGGCTGGCTTTGAACTCACAGAGATTCTCTTGACTCTGCTTCCCAAGTGCTGGGACCTAACAGTGTCAGCCATGGCTTCTTCTGCCTGTTCTGTCTTTCTATGTCTGCCTTAAATACTTTCTTCACTCAGTTAAGGCATGGCACCACCACTGCCTCCCTAGGAGGCTGGAAGTCCTTCTGCAAACTAAGATGACCTGGAACTCAGATTGCATTAAGGGCGTCGGTCACTCAGGTGTTCCCTGTGCTGGGATTAAAGGTTTGAGTTACCACTGTCTGATCCTCCTAGACTGACTGTGGGTATCCCTGTGATATCTCCAACTTTTGTCCTTACTAACAGAAACCTTAAATCCACCACATACAGTTCCTTGCTTACACTGAGGCTCAGGAACTGGCCTTGTTCAGCTTAAGTTGCATGCAGCAAACATACCATTTTGTAATTTAATCCAATACACCAGTCAGTCTCTTTACCACAGCCCACTTGAGAGACACAACTCGGAAGCTTTTTTTTTTTTTTTTTTTTTTTTGGCTCGGTTTTTGTGCTCTAGACTGTTTTAAAGCTTTCTTCAACTTTATGTAGATATATTTACGCATGTAGGGCTGCCATTTGTTGTACTAGGTTTCTGGCCAGACTTTCAAACCCACAGTCCCGTAGTCCCACTGAAACACACAGATGCTTGTATTAATTGTTCCCTGATTGACCTGGGGTCCAGGCATATAACTTGCTAGCTCTTGCTCTTAATCTTAAACTAACCTTTGACTCTTATCTTGTTTAGCCATGAGGCTTGGTACCTTTTCTCAGAGCAGCATTTCAACTTCTTTCCTCTGCATCTGCTGGCATGTCATTGTGGTATCTCTGTGGCTCCTCTGTGGCACATATGTTCTGTTCTTTTTATTCCCAGAGATTTCTTAGTCTGGTATCCCTGTTCATACTTCCTTTGACCAATCAGCATTTTTGTTAAACCAGTGGGCAGGATAATTATTTACAATGTAACAACATAATCCCAGTACAATGGGGTGTCTTTCTGTACACTGTATGTGTTTCTATCATTGGTTAATAAAGAAACTGTTTTGGCCTGTGATAAAACAGTTTACAACCAGGTAGGAAATCCAAACAGAAATGCAGGAGAAGGGCAGAGTCAGGGAGACATGGTCCAGCCTCCCAAGAAGCAAGATTGGAGAGTACCTGTAATCCACTGGCCATGTGGTTATACATAAATTCATAGAAATGGGTTAATTTAAGATGTATGAGCAAGCTAGCAAGAAGCCTGAGCAATAGACAGGTTTGCAATTAATATAAGCTTATGCATGTTTATTTGGGACCATGTAGCTTAAGGGGCTGGGCAAGCAGAGAAACTTTTGACTACATGCTTCAGGTTAATTGTTTTTGTTTTGTTTTTAATTTATAAGACTTATGATAAACCTTTACAAGAAAACTGTGGTTTCAGATACTGTAACTTATAAACATTTGACATGTAGTATTTTTTTTTCTGATTTTTTATTTAAATATTTTTTGACATAACCACTACTGTTTCACTATCTCCCTTCCCTCTTCCCAGTCCCACCCCTCCAGTCATTCTGCCCATACCATAACCCCATTCGTTCCTCAGAGAGAATAAGGATTTCCAGGGTAAGTTATATAGTCTGGTACATCCAGTTGAGATAGGATCAAGCCCCCACTCCCACCTCATCTCAAGCCTGAGTAAGTCGGTCCTCTGTAGGAATTGGGCTCAAAGAAGCCAGTTCATACACTAGGAATAAAATCTGGTCCCATTTCAAGAGGCCCCACAAACTGCCCATGCCATTCAGCTGTCATCCATGTTCAAAGGGCCTAGTTCAGTTCCAGGAGGTTCCCCAAGTGTCATTTTAGAGTCAGCAAGCTCCCAGTAGCTCAGTTCAGCTGTCTATGGATTTCCTCGATATGATGGCTCTCTGTATTAAAGTATCTGTTTCCTGTTCTCCTTCTTTTTCCCTCCAACTCAACTCTCTCATTTGCTCATGTCCTCTCCCTACCCTTTCTGATCCCTCTACCCTATGATCCCAATACACTGAGGAGAGCTTCCATAATTCCTCTTCTCAGGGTGGTCCATGAATGTCTTTCTTAGGTTCCTTCTTGTTACCTAGCTGCTCAGGGGTTGTGGATTGTAGCCTGGTTATTCTTTACATCTAAAATCCACTTATGAAAGAGTACATACTATTCTTGTCTTTCTGGTCTGTGCTGCCTCACTCAGGATGATTTTTTTCTAGTTCCATCCATTTGCCAGCAAATTTCAGGTTTTTTTTTTTTTTTTTTTTTTTGCTGAGTAGTACCCCTTTGCATAAATATACCATGTTTTTTGGAACCCATTCTTTATTTGAGGGACATCTAGGTTGTTTCCAAGTTCTGGTTATTACAAATACTGCTGCTATGAACATAGTTGGAAAAATGTCCCTGAATAAAAATGTGCATCCTTTGGGTATATGCCAAAGTGTGGTATTGCTAGGTAACTAGGTAGATTGGTTCCCAGTTCTCTGAGAAACCACCTCCTCCTCTCTCTCTCTCTCTCTCTCTCTCTCTCTCTCTCTCTCTCTCTCTCACACACACACACACACACACACACACACACACACACGGTATACACACATATGATATGTACATAATGTGCAAAACAGAACAGTGCATTCAGTATATTTTTTCTTTTTTAAATCTATGTATCTCCTAACCTTTTCTCTGTAAGATAGTTTATTTCATTTGTTTCAAATTTAAGCTTCCAAAAATTACATTTTAATATGAGGATTTAAAATTCTGGTTAATCTAAGCATCTCAAGCACACTTTATTCACAACTTAACGAATTTCCTGAAATTTTATTTTTATGAGCCCTTGAATGTTATCTTCTGAGTTCGCAGTAGTCTCTGTGCTATCCTTCCCTCTACGGGATGATAGGTGTGTGCATTATCATAAACTGTTGCTGCTGCTGTTCCTTCTCATTTCTCCTCTATTCTTTCTCCTCCTCTTTCTTTTGAGAAGTGGTCATTTTGCTTCTTTTGCTAATAGTTGCTTAGCTCTTGCCTTATCATTTTGCAAGGCAAACTGAAGTAGATTATGCAACAGTATTGTTGATGGTCTTGCAGTACCTTACAACTAATTGAATTTAGTACCTTTTGAAATTTAAAAAAATGCATTTACTTGGAAGGAATCAAAAAATTACCATCGCTAATATAACCAATTTGTGCTGTGTACTTTTAGGAATCTGCTTTATATTTTCATGCTAATCTGCGATCTCTGTACTGTACTGGGAAAGGTGAGTGGACGTTAGAAATATGACCATTTCAGGGCTATACCTAAAGACAATTTGTATTATGTTAACTATATACTGTATCATTTATAAGAAAACCTTACACAAACTTATTTTTCAATTGTTTTTCTTTAAGGAATGAATTGTGTATATGGTTAACTACATAAAAAACAAAACCCCATCATCCTCTTGACCTCTTTCCTCTTCTTTCCCTTCATCTTCCTCCCGTTCTCTTTCCAGCTCTTTTCACCTTTTACAACTTTTTTTCCTGCATCAGAGAGAATGTTCTACTTTTTTTCTTTTTGATGTTACTTGACAAGGAACAATTAGGCAGCAGGAAAGTTCTCTTGGGTTCACTGGGGTCCTTAAAGTTCTTTATTTCTCCTTGGAGGGATAAGTTTTACATTTCTCTCAACAAGCCTTGATCACTTGTATGACGTATTTATTTTATTTATTTATTTATTTATTTATTTATTTATTTATTTATTTATTTATTTATTTATTTATTTATTTATTTATTTATTTTTTGCTTTATCTTTCATTACTCTGGGAACCTCTTAAAAACCCGAGAGAGGCTGACTGAAGCATAGGGTTCTGTTCTTCCAGATAGTTTTACAACAAAGTCACATGATACCATTTCTGTGTCTCATTTGCCCGTACTTATTTGTTTTTCCCTGGTAGGCAGTCTCCTAGCTTTACCTTGTCCTGACACCATCCGGCGGTATGCTGCAATGGCTCTGTAGTTAGCTGCATTGGTGTCACTTCTGCCACCTTCAGCAAGCGAATTTGGTGGGCTTTATTTTATTGTGTTGTGTTGTTTTGCCATGGTTACTGGTGTCTTTGCATCAGTGTTTTGTTATATTGCTCAGACTAGTCTTAACTTGCCACTCCATCTCCAAATTACCATAATTAGAGGCCTGTGCCTGGCAATAAGTCATGGGAGCAAGAAGAATGGCTAAACTCAAGTGGCTAAGAGCTGATTAAGAGCATGTTCTTGCAAAGGAGCCACATTTGGTTCCTAGTAGCACCTATATCAGGTAGGTTATAATAGCTGTAACCACCACTCCAGGAGATCTGTTGCCTCTGGCCTCTCTGGGCTCTTCACTCACATGCATATACTCACACATAGATGAGCACACACTTATACATTCTTCAAAATAATCAAAATAATTTTTAGAAAATATGAATTGAATCATGGAAGGCAAGGTGCTTATTTTTCAAATTGCAATTCCAGAAACAGTTAGTATGTGCTACTATGATACTCTACAACAGCATAAATGGTCATTTGACCATTTTTTCACTTCTTCACAAGTATGTCAGGGTTGTATTGTACTTATTTATTCTCATTCTCTCTCTCTTTGCAAAGGATTGAGCCTAGGAGCATGAACATAGAAGTCCAGTACTCTTCCATTACTACTGTAGCCCCAACAGTTTTATATATACGTATATTCTGGGGATAAATATAAGGTCCTCAAGTTTGCAAGCACTTTAGTGACTGAGTTTTCACCTTATCTTCCTAATGTTGTACATTTAAAGATGCTACAGTTGACCTATTTCTAGAAATTTGTCTTTTATGTTCATGTACATTATGAGCATTGTTGCTGCTTTTTTTCCTTGCTGCTCCTCGTCTTAATTGTGAAGGCACAGCCTCTCACAGCACCCAGAGCTAGAATAGCTGGCCAGTGAATTCTAGGGATAGGTTTTCTCTCTCTCTCTCTCTCTCTCTCTCTCTCTCTCTCTCTCTCTCTCTCTCTCTCTCTCTCTCTCTTAGTATGGAGATTAAAGAGCCACTTTGCTGCACCTAATTTTCGTTTGGGTACTAGGTATCTACATTCATATTTTCATACTTGCTTGGCAATTACCTTACTGGTCGAATTATCCTCTAGCCTCATTGGTTTACCTTTATATGTGAGTTATCTGTAGATTTTTTTTTTCCTGTGAAAATTCCAGTGCTACTTTAATTTTTAAAGACAGGTGCTCATGCATCTCAGATTGATCTTAAGCTTAACTATATAGCCAAGGACACTAGAATTACACATGTGTACCACAATGCCCAGGTCACAGTGTTACTGAATTCTACATGTGCAGTATGGAATCATTTATAGCTTACTTTAATTATTTACACTAACAGCTTCACTTTTGCAGTCTTGCTAGTAGCATTTCAAAACTGTGATCAAACTTAGCATAGTGACACAAGCTATAATACCATTTTCTAGGGAGGCAGAAGTATCTGGAGATTAAGGCCATCCTGAGCTGCAAAGGAATTTTGAGGCCAGTCATCCTATCTGAAAAAAAAAAAATAGCTGAATCTAAATATAAATTTGCTTTTCCATGTAAGCAATGGCTAATTAGCACCAAGGGCCAGAACTGCGTAAGGGCAGTCGTGGAGACAGACCCCCTGATTTCTGCATATGAATTTGTATATTTTTAGCTTCAATGTTAGACCCATACTGTTGAAAGACAAATTTAAACTATGACCAAATTCTCAAGTATGCTCTTGGATCAGGCTCCAAACTGCATATTTGGAGACTTTGAATATGGAACCAACATTAAGAAGCATTGCCTGTTGAAGATGAAACAGAAATTATAGTCTGATCCTAATAATATTTATCTGCATTCTAACCAAATAAATGAACTACTACTGGTCTTGAAAGTATGACAAGACACAGGACCCAGAATTTTCAAAGTGTAACATTTGTCTTTTCTAGAATGTAGTCTAAAATTACTAGATAAATGAAAACTCATACACTCAGTCTCAGAAAAGGACAATATGTATTTGTCAAGCCTGAAACGATCCAGATGTTAGAAACAGCAAGTAATCAAAAGCAGTTAGTATAGCTATGTTTCATGAAGTAAACACATTTGGAATAAACAAAAAAAGTTCTCCGAGGAGAAGCTGAGAAGTAGAAACTATACAACAAAATTTATTGCATGGGCAATAAAGCAGAATGGAAGTGACAAGGAGTCAGATATTTTGAAGAGGATAGAAATGTCTCAGACATAAGAAAGGAATCTTATTTCTAAACATTGAAATAAGGTGTAGAGAGAGCAACAGAGACCTGAGGAAGAATCCCAACAGGTCTCATATGCAGTTGAAGTCAGAAGAGAAAAAAACTGATCAGTCTAGAAAAAAAATTGAGGGCTTCAGATTCTCTGAACTAAATAAAGCCTTAAGTGTACAGATTTAAGCAACTTAGTAACTCACGACAAAAGACACAAAAGGTTTTTAAAACAAACAGTTGTGAAGTAAAGAGAGAAGAAAAGCAGTGTGGTGTATATATATGGTCACAGATACAAACAGCTTCTTCTCTGAAGCACCCTATAAAGCTTGAAATTAAGTTTTGAAAGCTTGGGGCCCAGGAGATGGCTGGACAATTAAGAGCACTGGCAGAAGACCTGGATTTAATTTCAAGCACCCACACAATGGTTCCCAACCTCTAGTAGCTGCTATTTCAGAGAATCTGATGACCTCTTTTGACCTCCACAGGGACTGCACACTCTCATGGCAAACAGAAATACATGCAGAAAAAAATATATAGTAAAAATAAAATAAAGATATATTTTAAAAAGGTGAAATTTTGGTGGCTCTTGGAAAAGCTTGTGAATTATTTTCTTTTGTTGTAACTTGTTAAGTAAATTAGTATGCTCTTAATCCAGTAGGTATCAATAAGAAAGAAGTTGAAAAATGTTATTTTTTTATCATATAGAAATTGCCCAAATATCAAATCATCAGTACTTCAGTGGCACATTCTGGTCTTTCCAACTGACTTTTCATTTCTTTGCCTGGAATCTATGGCAGTGAGTTAAATTTTGGTACATGTGCGCCTTATCTGCTCTGTAGGTCATAGGCAGCCTTTCTCAAACAATTAAATCTCAATGACAGTATCATGATAATCATACATGCCTGCTTTTCCTGTATGTAAATAAAGGAGTCGACAGGACAAGTGCACTTCCTGGTATTTGGAACACAGAGAAATGTCTGAATAAGTTTTATTATTTTTGCTGTCCTCTACCTAGAAAAATTAAACTTTTATCTCATATGCTAGAGACTACATTAAATTAGCTAATGCCTGGGGATTAGTAAATGTATTAGTATGCCAGTTTCTGTGCATGAGAAATGAAAATTACTTGATTATTTGGGGAGTTTTTATATTTTTATTGATCAACCAAATAATATGATTTCCCCAGTAAGTTTTATTTTAGTATATGAAGAGAGTATTATTGGTAGTGTCTGATGTGGCTAAAAAATATTTTGACATTTTAAAAATTTTCTTAAACACCTTAATTTGGAGTTCTGAACAATCATCTGTGTTACAAAATAAGACTAATTAAATATAATTTAATTTTAAAATAACTATGGCATTGCTTTTTCTTATTATAAAAGAATGTGTGTGATTCCTGTTAACTTCAAACACCGGACAAACAGCTAACTGGGGTGCCTACCAACATATTTGCCAGCCTTTCTCAGAGTGGCCAATATCTGTAACAGAGACATTCTGGCTGGTCTACCCTGTTTCCTACCCTAAACTCTCCAGCCGCCAGGTTTTCTTCACCCAGCTTCTTTAATTCCTATATAACCTAGCCATTTTGATTATGAGGTTCTCTTGGTACGCTGGTGTCCTGGCTCACTCCTTGATTCTTGGCTCTTGGTCCCCCTTTCTTCTCTTACTCTCTTACTAAACCCCTGTGGTGGGATTCAGGTATCAGCTGAGAGGGTTCCAAGAGCTTATCCAGGGTCCCGGGCTCCTGAAGGGGGAGTGGCCTGCCCCATTCAAAAGGGGCTGCTGGGAGCACCGGAATCTTAACCACTAGACCACACTAGCCGACTTTTATGTATTAAAAGATAATAAAAATAACACAAACAAATAATAAATCTATGTGGTTTTTTTCTCATTTAGGTCGAATTACTCTGTTGTGTCCTTGAGAGACTGTCTTCATACCACCGAAGCTATTAGCATCTGAACCCTAGGGATAAAGGCCACCTTTTGCTGAAAGATCTATACAGTGGCAGAGGAAACACTCTGCACCATGTAGGGAAGAAGAAAGAAAAGTAAAGGGCCGCTGATTTCAAATTGTTCAGCTTAACTTTTTAGCTCAGGATTGCTATTCTGAAACATTTTTAGTGGATATTTGAGAGGATAAATGTCCTTGGACAACAGCAGAGTAATTTGACCTAAATGAGAAAAATAGAGGAGAGCATCCCTCGAATGGGGAGGAAGGAGGAGAATTGAGAGATTGTAAGAACAAATTCGGGGTCTTATTTCTCCCCACAGGAGACCATAGTTTAGTTGACATTACTGTGTCTGTGTATTTCACTGACACTATTTGCTCTTACCCCACTAGGTTCATAGAAATCATCACTGATACTATTTGCTCTTACCCCACTAGGTTCATAGAAATCACTGTTCTAATTCACATTGTCATAAGTGGATACATGGGACAAAGCTGAGTGAGTGTTGCCACTTTATTTTTAGCCAATAGCTAAAAACCTTAAGATATTTTGATAATTAGCTAATGGCATGGCTAAACATGAACTCATACAACGTTTTTTCATGAATTGAACATAAAATTTTCCAGATATTTGCCCATCTCTACTTGTTTAAAGTTTGTTTTATGCAGAATATTCTAACCCTGTGCTTCTTTTATGTGATTGTCATGTCTCTGTCTATTTCTAAACATCAAAGAGCATAGCCTAAGTTGAAGGTTTTGGCTGGGATTTATTTTTTAAATCTCCCTTCAGTCAGATTATTGACTCCTTCAGATTATTCATTGTTTATGTAATGAGCTGCCTCTATATATGTCACAGCTTAATTTTGCTGTTTGTGTCCCCAGAATAGACCTCTTCTCCCTCTAAAATCTAAAGAGTATCTATAAATTCTCATCAGTGATTGAGACAGAGCGTTGTATGCATTGGAGAGAAATATGTGAATATATCTATACTAATTATATTTTAAACAAATGTGACCTAACCCCAGGAATTTACTGAGCTAATTTGCATGCAATAATTAAGGGTGTACAGAATGAGGTGGCTAGCATTTTTGGAGCATGCCCCTTGTGAGATCTTGTATAATAACTGTCCCTGATGCTTAGAATATTCTGAACAAATTCTATTTATTTCACATTTGCTATTTTCTGTGTGAAAGGTAATTTTTTGGAAAAGGTAGGGCTCATATTGTAGCACTGTCCAGTTTCAGTGACCAGTCTTTTAAGGGTATATCCTTCCCCTAATACAAGGCCTTATGAGTATAATAACTAGAAGAAGTTTGGGGCTAATTTACTGAGTACCTTTTATAGGATACTAATTTGGTGCATTAATAAGGAATATTTCATTGGATTATAACAATTCTATACTTAAGCTTGGGACACACAAGCTTACCCAGTATTCTGGGAATTTTTCCTGTGGCATTGTAGGGAAATGAAATAATCTTTAAATGTTTGAGAATCTGAACACTCAAGGTAAATTCATACTTATAATAAACATATTGTCCCATATTTATAGACTCTTGAAGCATTTTATGATTTATTATAATTAATAATTAATTAATAAGATTAGTTAATTAGTAATCTGATTAATGATTGGGCCTATTGCTTTTATTTTAAAGGTACTTTGAAAAGTGTCTGGAGATGGATGAACATTGAGTGTACAGTTTGCATTATAATTATTATGGTGTTTTACAATAACTTCATTCTATGTTTTTCTTTTCCAGATGTCTTGTGTATGGTACAAACGTCCTACTATTTTTAATCCCACTGAAGAACTTTTCTCTCTCTAAGACAGGGTCTAATTATGCAACCCTGGTTGGTCTGGAACTTACTATGTAGATCAGGCTACCTCTTTCTCACAAAGATTAAGTGCTGGGACCAAAGACATGCTCTACCACACTTGGCATGTTTTATATGTTTTAATAAGTAGTTGTTCTCAAATAACTAGGGCTTAAACATTTAATATTTATTTAACATAAAAATATTAAGCTTTTTTCAAGAATCTTTAGTAGAATTTATAGATATTTTAAAATGTATAATTGTTTAAAACAATGTAATTCCATTTTCATAAAGAGAAAATTTTATTTTTGTATAACTTCACTCTCAGTTATGTGCACATTGAACATTTGAATTAACTAACAATAAGAGGAGTTTTTATATTATAAACTTGTCAAAATTACAGTTTATGATGACTGTGTAATATATTGAGTTTATTTACCTGATTCCTAGTTATTGAATGTGTAGGTTGCTCTTTTTTTTCTAAAGTGTGCTGAATTTGTCTGTGAATAATACATTTCTATGAGCAGATTGCTATTTACTTTGCATTTTACATTTTGGATAAATTTCTAAAAACTATATTACCAAATAAGAAATCTGATAATTTTAGCATCTATATACAATTTAATATTTATTCACATAACATATTTAATGTGCATAAATATATTTACCTAAATAAGCATACTTTTTTATTTTCATAAATGCTTATGAGACCTAAGATAACTCACTAACTCACACAGCTAGGTGGCTCCAGGGTCTGTGATCTCTAACTTCTATTGTGACCTGTTTTGATGATCTTGGCAAGCAGAATTTCAAATGAGTATTACACCTGATTTCAGATAATTTTACTATGATTCTCAGTATTGGATAATATTTCTAAGCAGTAAATATAGTAGGTAAATATAATACACACTTATTCCAGAAAAGTGCTTGATAAAGATTACGTTAAACTACAGAGCTCTAAGTTAAAATTTGTTCATTAGAAATGTTTTATTTTATTTTTTATTTTAAATATATATATATATATAGTTATTCTAAAAGTTTTTTTTTTCATGTATACCCCTGCTTGCTTTCCCTTCCTTCCTCCCAGTCCCTCCCAGTTCTCCCCCAGCCTTCCCACAACCCATCTCCCTATCCATTTTCCAAGGAGGGCAAGGAGTCCCAAAGTGGGTCAGTTTGTCTGGTGTATCCATCTGAGATAGGTCCGATCCCCTCATCCCAGTACTGAGTAAGGCTGGGTTAGGTGTTTTCTCTGTAGGGAATGGGTTCCAAGATGCCAGTTCATGTACAGGAACATAGTCCGATCCTACTCTGAGAGGTTCCATATCCTGCCCATGCTAACCTTTTCCTGAAGATTTCTGAGTGGTTGTTCTTGATTCAGTGAGCTTCCCAGAGCTCCAATCAGCCATCTTTGTGGAACTCCTCCTCATAATCCCTATCCCTTTGCTCATACACACTCTCCTCTCTCTTTCTTTGTCTGGACTGGGACCTAGACCTAGTGCTTAGCTATGGATCTGTGCTTCCACATGTATTCATTGTTGGATGAAGGTTCTATAATGGCACTTAGGAAGGTAATTCATTTGATGATAGGAAAGTCCTATTTAGGCACCCCCTTCACTATTGGTTGGAGTCCTAGCCAAGGACATCCTGTGTGTTCTTGGAGATTTGCTAGCACCTGGTCTCTTCCCAACCCCATAGAGGCTCTCTCTATCAAGATGTCTATCTCTTGTCCATTTTTTTCTCCTTTTGTTGCTCCTCTAACTCAACCATCTTCTCTCAAAATTTGTTCCCACCTTTCCTTGGTTGCTACCCATTCTATTAGGTGGGTCCTGAGCCCAAGGATTACTTTGGAAACTGGAACTAAGTATCTTCTTTCTCCAACTTTTTTTGGGAATCTTTTTATTGCTCATAGCCTTTTGTAAGCACTAGCTCTTATAACTAGAAAGCAGACAGGGATTTTAATGTCTGGAAACCTCCAGCCAAACTGTATAAAAGTCTAGTTTTAAATTTATTTATACATATTTCATCTTATTTTTTTAGTGATGCTGTGAGTTTTTCGGAATTGTGAATAGTATGGAGCCTAGTTAAATGACCTTCACTTGACGTACTGCGTAAAGTAAAAGAAATTTCCAATATTTCGCTGAGTTTTGAAGAAAGGTTGCAGGTTAGTTCCTTGGAATCATGTATCTGAATTTATCAGTTATGTCGGTAAAGCACAAACAAAATATAAGGAGTGATTACCACATTTGCTTACTGGGTTTGACCCATTGACTCTGCTACGCAGCAGCTTTTGATAAAAAATTTTTCTCATGGGTTCTTGTCATTGATAATAAGACTGCATTAAACATACCATCAGTTCTTGAGACCTCTGCCCTAGGAGAGATATGTGGAGATGGGGTATAATGGGGGAGTGGGGTGTGTGTGTGTGTGTGTGTGTGTGTCTGTCTGTCTGTCTGTCTCTCTGTCTCTGTGTGTCTCTCTCTCACTGCGTGTCTGTCTATCTCTTTCTGTGTGTGTATGTGTCTGTGTTTGTCTGTCTCTGTCTGTCTGTCTGTCTCTCTCTCACTGTGTGTGTATGTGTCTGTCTGTCCCTCTCTCTCTCTCTGTCTGTATCTCTCTGTGTATCTCTTTGTATATGTCTCTCTCTGTGTGCATCTGTCTGTCTGACTCTCTCTCTCTCTCTGTGGTGACTGTCATGGTTGAAATCTGTGCCTGTACTGACAATCATAGCAGTATTGTATGCATGAATGAACCCCTGTATCTGTGCTGGGGTGAATGAGTTGGGGCTACATACAGAGAAATTGATTTTAAAGCACAGAGTTCTAGCAAATACTGCCAAGTGGTTAGGTAGAACTTCCAGTGCACTTACTGAGGGATATATATTTTTACTCCTGTACCTTTCTTGTGCTCCCCATTTCATACTGGGAACAAGTGCCATATTATCCCAGAGTAATCTTGAACTTGCAAACCTTCTGCCTCAGTCTTCTGAGCACTGGGATGCATTTCCATGCTTCACTTTCTCATGCCCTCTTACAATTTCTGTGACAGAAATATCTGCCCCAGAGCAACTTGTCTTCTGAAGTTTGTCTCCCATGTTAGATAATGCTTTTTGAAGTATCTGGGGATGTAACTTACTTCTCTCTCAGGTCAGCATCTACCAGCCATTATATGAGGGCTGCATCAGGCCTCTGTGGGTATAGGAGGTCTGGATTGTTTCTACCCACTTCTATCCTTTACAAAAGCTGTTGCCCGAGCAAGGTTCCTGTGGCTTAACATTTGAAAGAACTCTTGGCCTGACAAGTCAAATAAAAGAACAGAATCAAAGCTTCCAGCTGGAGAACATGTTATTTTACAGATCTTAGTGAATCCTTTGTTAGCGTTGTCAGAGTCAGTTCCACATATTGAAGTGAGATCATCAGGTTTGGCAGCAGGCACTTTGACCTGCTGAACCATCTCTCTGTATACCATTTCCTACTTGAAAGTTTGCATTTCTCCACTTTCTACTTTTGGCTCCTTTTCCTTTATGTGAAGAATGTACCTTTATTTGACAGTACTCTAGTATCTCACTTTTTCATTACCATTACTGGAAATATAAGAATTTTCATCAAGCAGAGGCTTTATGGTTACAATCATCATCTTTCTGACACGCTCATTTTCAGATTATGCTCCTTGAGAATTTTGGTTCGGGGGGGGGGGGTACATGCAGAATAATGGAGAACAAACTCACAGTCTAAAATCTAAAGTGAAACTTTATCTAAAATGATCACCAAGAGGGACAGAATGCTTATCAACTAGCGGAGACCAACAGATTTGGGGATCCAGAAACTATGCAATCAGAGGAGGGTTATGATATCCTTTTCTTAGTAAGGGGTAAGGGTTAGGCATGGACAAAATAATTCTTTATAACTTGGAGCCTAAACTTTCAAAGACAATTTGCATTTTAGAATTTTTACAATTTCCAACTAACAAGGTATCAGAGAGTCTCAGCAAATTGGTATTTGAATATCTCTGCAGTCTTTTCTCATACAAGTAATTGATGTTTTCCCCAAACCCGGAGCTTTTCCTGACAAAGCTGGGTTTCCATAGCAGGAAGGGGATGAACAATAAAAGGTAGGTTGTCACAGAGAACTCATTAAAAGTTAACTTTGCTTTACAAGACTTACACTAAGCCCAGAGCAGTAGAGGGGAAGAAATTTAATGTTTTGAGTTGCTGGCAGGGCGGTCCATCCTACAACAAGGAATGGCCAAGTTAAAGGTTTGTGAAGGCATAGATTTTTTGTTACATGTTTTATTTCAAGGAAAGGTCACTTAATGGCTGAGGGCACGGCCTAGGTCTAAGAATCTGGGAAGAATCTCAGGAATGCACCTTACAACCAATAGATTCAAAACTTCGTTTTGCACCCAAAAATTCAGCCAGTAGATTCAGGGTTTGGGTTCATGCTGAAAGTTTAGCCAATAGTTACTGTGCCCCATATCCCCTTTATCCAATCTTGAAATTCCAAGATGTATAGCATCTGCTTCTGTATGCTTTTCTTTAAAAATCCCCTCACCTCTGAGCTTGGGAATAGTTCTGTGTCAGAACAAAGGGTTTCAGCCTGAGTTGATTTCAACATGTCCAAAAGAATAAACTGACTCTCATGTGTTTGTATTGAGTTCAGTTCCCTGGTGGTCTTTGGGGGGTCCCTAGACATGGGTACAACAGCTTAATCCTTCTTTGTTGGAAAAGCTGATAGCTTGTCAGTTGCTATCTCTTATTTTTACAAATTTTTATTCTTATGATTCTATTTCATTCCTATGTTCCTATCTTATTCCTATATTTCTACCTTATTTCTATTTTATTTCTATATTTCTTGACTCTTCAGGAAGAAGAGTCCATGGTAGGTGGGTTGAGGTGTAAAAGTCAATACAAAATAGGACAATTAGTCTGATCTCACCTTGCTAATAACAGATCAAATCCATAGTCATACTCTCTCAACAGATGACTAAGACATCAATAGTTGCCTCTCAAGTGCTTGTGCTTATTATTTTTTATACATGTACATTAATTTGTGCAAAACTATTTCTAAAGTTATTAAGTAAAATATAAAGATTATTAACAATCTAGTAAGACATCTGTAATTTAAAAAAAAACTATTTGCGTGGTTTTGTTTTAACAGTTCTCCCTCCCCATGTACAATCTAGTGAGCTATAAAATACTTATGAGTGCAGTTTTATCTAGTAATAAATAAAGTTATGTAAATGTCCCTAATGTCTTACTGAATCCCATGATTAGATCTCCTTTGGGACTAGCTAACAATAGATAACTCTACTGTTCTAGAAGTCACCTTCTGTGTTGTAAATCTGACCTAATACATGGGTACCTATGAATAGTCTTGACCCTTTATTATGTATCCCAGGTGGTACCTATCTCCAGGGCATCCATTTTTCCCCTTAGTCCCATTCTTTATATTCTTCACCTGAAACCATTAACTGATTCCACCTGATTAGACCAGTGTTTGCAAACTTCACATTCTTTCCTGGTTTCTTCGAGTTAAAATTTTGAGTAATGCATGACACTTAGTAGGTACTGCTTTGAGCTGTGTTGGCTCATTTACTATAAAATTGAGTGGATAAAATGTTTACCCTTACTTTACAGAAGAACAAATTAAGGCAGAATGGTCAATAGAATTACCCAGGATCACACAGAGAGCAAATTCTACAGTTTAGCTTCTACTCTAGGGTGTCCTGTGTGGGCCTCAAACCTATGTTCTTAACCATGTGCTACGGTGTTCTATCTTCACACATTTACAGAAACAAGAAAGTTTTGCCATTTAAGGTCAGGAATATCAAACTATTTCCAAACACGGAGATGTGTGACAACTTCTTTACTACTCTTAAATTTGAAAAAAAATGTAAAGAAAAACCACAGTCAAATCTTTGCTCTTTGGCCAACTAAGTTGGCATTTGGTCAGAAGAGTAAAATGAGCTTAGTCCCAAGGTTCTGCAAAGTAGTTCAGGTGATCTCCTTAACAAATGTATAAGTAGCTGAAGAATTTTTGTGTTAATAAGTCCTTGGCTATGTATTCCATTTATTAGACTTGCTGAAATAAAAACATTGTTAAGAACCAACTAAACAATCTAACTATCTAATTTCATCTTCTTGATTAAGAGTGCCAGTTCATATATTTCACTATTAGAAAGCTACTTTGTATTCATTAGAAAGAAGTTCAATGGAAATTTTCACTTTAGAAATAAAGATACTTAACACAGGCAATTTTTGTTCACTAATATTTTATTGAAAGGGTAAGGCAAGTGTTTATACTTATATGATAAATGTTTTTTCTTTTTTGATCAAATTTGTATTCAAAAACTGTTATAGGAGGAAATCTTTCATAATATTTCTAATGTATCAGCTCTGACTTTGGTTGTTTCTTATTAATATCACATGTAAGTCTGTTGCTTAATCTCTGTCATGTAAATTATAAATGTTTTTCTTAGGTGTTGCTTTTTATGCTTGTCTTAAGCACTTTAAAAATGTATCTGCTAAATAATTGCCTGTCACAAAATAATCTACAGAATTGAAATATTTCTCAACAATGAAAGCAAGACAAAGTCCCTTCCTTCCTCAATATTTTAATGGGAAAGTAGTAGAAAGAAAATTCCATCTACATATTCTGTTGGTGGACTGTTACTGCCTTATGATCACGCACCACTCCATAGAGGTGTATGGTCAGTGTAAGACAATAAAAATTCAATTTCACTGTTACTATCAGTATTGGAAAAATAAACCCACCATTGGGTTAACTTAAGCTGTGCACACAGATTTACTTCTTGTGTGTGTTCAGATAACTGTATGAAAATGACTTGTGTTTGAGTCACAGTGTTTTGATTTCTGGCAGGTGGTAGTGGCCTGGTAAATGCATTACTCCAACCTGGCCGCCAGAGCACACCTCCTGCAGTGTGTGTGTGTGTGTGTGTGTGTGTGTGTGTGTGTGTGTGTGTGTGTGTGTGTGTTTGGGAGGGGGGGCAGCACGCTCCTTTCATTTATATGCATCATCAGCCATAGCCATGTAAAACATCCCCCCAGTGCTACCTGTGCCCTTATAAGCCAAGACCCTGCTGCTCCTTCTGCCTTTCTCATCCCTTCCTGCAAGCTTCCTACTCTACTGTGGGTTACTGTATCAAGGTTCATTCCCAATGCACTAACAACACACATCACACTTAAAGCACATTAAAGTAGAAACACCAAACCTTTAAAACAGAAATAAGGAGATACAAGTGACCTTTGATTTAGTTCTCCGACAATGGAGTGACAAGTTATCTTTGAGTGTATTTTATTATTTTATTTATTCTCAGTATTTTCTATAAGCTTTCATTTTACTAAGAACTGAGAAGTAAAATGGTTTTTCACAGCAATTGTGCTGTTTTCAGGTTTTTCTTATTTGTTTGTATAACATATCAAAGAATTTGAATTTGAGGAGAGAAGAGAGCCTTGGCTCCCAAACCTGATGGCTTTGAACCTACATGATAGAAGGAGGCATGCGCTCAAGCACACACACACACACATACACACACACACACACACACACACACACATACACACACACATACACACACACACACACACACGCACACATGCGCACTCACACACACGGAGGTGGGGGGAGGAGAGTTTATTTTTTAATTTAGAAGCAATTTTTTTAAATTTTAGTCAGTTATGTCAAATATACTTTAAAATACAAAAAACAAGTTCTGTTTGAGACAAGTGTGGAATATTATTAATTTTCTTTCCTTTTATTTCTTTGTCTGTGAGGGGTTTATATTTACTTTTGGTTCGTGTACTTGTGGGGGTCAGAGGACAATCATAGACTCTTCTGTTTTCCTACCTTCCTTTATCAATATGCTTTTTTCCTTGACAATGAGCTTTCTGTTAGATTGAGGTTTCTGGCCTGGCTAGCTCCACGGTTCAGACCTGCCTGCCACTGCTTATCTGGACCAGCAATCCCAAAGTCCCAAAGAATCACTCCGATGCTTATATTAACTCCATGCTGTTTGGCCTATGGCTCAGGCACATTGCTAGCTAGCTCCTTCATCTTAACTCAACCCATTTTCATTAATCTGTCCTGCCACATGGACCGTGGCTCACCTGTGTTCTTTACATGTTTCTTCTTTGGGCGTCTGACTTGATTTGTCTCTGATTTCACCATCCTTCTCATACCTATGCTCCTGTCTCTGGTTACAGTGTTCATCAAGGGTCAAACCAGCTCCTTTTTTAATGATTGATATTCACAGCATATAAAAAGACATTCTCACATCACCTCCTCATTTCTGTTGAATCAAATGGGAGGTTTCAATTTTTAACATAGCAGAATTGCTTATTCAAAACAGCTATCAAGGAAGAATTACAGTTACAGTATCTAGTCTATTTGTATTTAACAAAATAAAAATATTCTCTCATCTACTTTATCCTTGAGTTCCCTCTCATTCCATTTGTTGTGTGTATATAGGAAGGCTACTGTTTTTGGCAAGTTAATTTTGTTTCCAAGTACTTAGCTGAAAGTGTTTATCAGTTTTAGAAGTTTCCTGATGGAGTTCAATAGGCTTATTGCTCTAGTTACATAATAACTACAAGTATTAGCTTGAATAGATATGGTGAGAATAAACAACTTCATTTTTTTTTTCCTGGTTTCAGTGGAAATGCTTTGAGTTTCTCTCCATTTAAGTCAATGCTAGAATTGAGCTTGCTGTAAACTGCCATTACTATGTTTAGCTATGTCCTTTGTA
This sequence comes from Phyllotis vaccarum, assembly GCA_033318265.1. Taxonomy (NCBI): domain Eukaryota; kingdom Metazoa; phylum Chordata; class Mammalia; order Rodentia; family Cricetidae; genus Phyllotis; species Phyllotis vaccarum. The sequence goes on along the minus strand of JARWLC010000003.1, from coordinate 145,124,842 downwards.
TTTCAGACAGTTCCAGGACTTTTATCATGAAGTGCTATTAGACTATGTCACAGGTCTTTTCTGTACCTAGTGAGATGATCATGTGGTTTCTGCCTTTCACCTTGTTAATATTACATTTATTCATGTATGTATGTTAAATCATTTCTGTATTTCTCATATGAATCCTACTTGATTATGGTGGATGATCTTTCTAATATATTCTTGAATTTGTTTTGTATGTATTTTAGTGACAATTTGTGCCTCTTTGTTCAAAAGGGAAATTGATCTGTAATTCTCTTTCTTTGCTGAGTGTTAATGTAAGGTCAGGGAAACTAGGTTCATAAAATAATTTGGGCAAAATTCCTTCTGCTTTTCTTTTGTGGAATAGTTTGAAAGTTATTCGTATTAATTTTTCTTTGAAACTCTGATAGAATTCTGTACTGTTTCCTCTATTCCCATCATTCTCAGAATTTTTTCCTAAGTGTCCTAGATTTTCAATAGATCTCATATTTCCTTGATATTTTATTGCATGAGTTTTTTCCTCTTTTAATAGTATTAATTTATTTTTACCATGGCTTTCATAACTGAGATTTTCTCTTCTATCTCCTGAATTTTACTGATGAATATTCCCTCTGTATTTCTTGTTTGAGATCCTAAATTTTTATTACAGATTTTAGTCATAGAATCTTATTTTAAAATTTGTTGCATTTGGTTATGCTGTGGAACATTAGTTTTAATAATGCAAATATGTGTTGCATTCTGATATGTTGCATTTGCTTAGCTCTGTGAAGTTATGCTAATTTTCCAGTCTAAAAACCTAATTGATCTAATAAAGAACATAATGGCCAATAGTAAGGCAGGAGATAATGGAGACAAAAAATAGAAGGAGAAAAAGAGAGATCATAGAGCAATAGATCAAAGAAAAGAAGACAGTCACCCAGCAATTCGGTCAGCTACAGAGTAAGAATAAAAGTAAGATTACACAAGAAAAGGAAAACAAAAAACCCAGAAGCAAATGGATTGACAGAATAATTAAGAAATGTTGGCCCACAGCAGATTAAGAGGTGAGTGGCACTCCACCCAGGCCAAGTGGAGACCAGAGTCTTCATAACTTGGCCCAGACATGCAGCCCTTGGAACTCTACTACCACCCAGGGCAACCTTAAACCCAAACCAACAGGGAAACTCCTGGCAAGCCCAAAGCCCTAGTAAAACCCAGCTCACTGGACACCTGAGTCAAAACCCCACCCTATCCACAACCCATGTCATTACACAGTGACCCTGGTGACCTCTGAGACAACTGGAAACACACAGAGCACTGGCCGGCCCACAGAGAACTAAGAGACCAGAGCAGACTGAAAGAATACACTACTTCTAAGTGGACCAAGAACCCAGCTTGGAACAAGAGAGGCTTGCTGAGACACAGAGTCACATAGAACAGTTTACACCAAATCAGCTCTGAGATCCAGACAAATCCTGCAGGGAAGCAAGGAAGCAATGGGCAGGTGCCAGAGAAAGAATATATATAACAACATAAAGAACAACACGGCACCACCAGAAAAATCTACTGGTTCTAAAACATCGAGACCTCAGCATGGCAATACAGAAGAAGCAGAAGTGAATGATGTTAAGAACAACTTTATGAAGATAATAGAAGCCTTAGAAGAGGTTATAAAAAATCCCTTAAAGAAATAAAAGAAAATACAACAAAAATATTGGAAGAGATTAACAAATCCATGGAAGAAAATAAAGAAGTACCCAGAAAAAAAATCAAACAGGTGAAGGAAACATATCAAAATTTAAAAATTAAAATAGAAGTAATAACGAAGAAACAAACCAAGGCAAGGCTGGAAATAGAAAACCCGAAGAAATAAATGAGAACTACAGGTGCAAGCATAACCAACAGAACGCAAGAGATGCAAGAGAGAATCTCTGGAGTGGAGGATTCAATAGTAGAAATAGATACATCAGTCAAAGAAAACACTAAAGCCAAGAAAAAGTCATAAAAATGTCCAGGAAATCTGGGACACCATGAAAAGACCAAATATGAGAATAATTGAATCGAAGAAGGAGAATACCAGCTCAAAGTCACCGAAAATATATTTCACAAAAATCATAGAAGAAAACTCACCTAAATTAAAGAAGGAAATGCCTATAAAGATACAGAACACCAAATATTAAAACCCTCAAATATGTCTGCTTTCCACATAATAATCAAGCCACTAAACTACAGAGCAAATAAAAAATACTAAGAGCTGCAAAGGAAAAAGGCCAAGCTACCTTTAAAGGCAGACCCATCAGAATAACACCAGACTATTCAATGGAAACAATGAAAGCAAGATAGTCCCAGTAAGATGTTGCACAGACAGGAAAGGACCATGGCAGTCAGCCAAGACTACTATACTTAGCAAAACTATCAATCACCATAGATGGAGTAAACAAGATATTTTATGACAAAATCAGATTTAAACAATACATATCCACAAATCTCACACTACAGAAAGCACTAAAGAAACCAGATATACCCATGAAACCAAAAGCAATAGATAATTCCACAGAGAAAAATCAAAAGAAGACAAACATACATATAAACTACCACCAAAATAATAGGAAATATCAATCACTAGTCATTAATATCCCTTAATATCAACGGACTCAATATCTTTAAAAAGACACACTGTAAGAAGATGGATCGAAAACCAGAATCTATCCTCTGCTGCATACATACAAGAGACACACCTCAGCTTAAAAGACAGAAGCAGGCTCAGAGTAAAGGGTTGGGAAAAGATGTTCCAATCAAATAGTCCTAAGCAACAAACGGGTACAACCCATCCAAATGTTTAAGAAAATAGACTTCAAACTAAAATCAGTCAAAAGAAACCAGGACATACATTGCTTATTCATCTCAGGAAAAAAAATCACCAAGATGAAGTCTCAATTCTGAACATTTATGCCACTAACACAAGAATACCTACATATGTAAAAGAAAGTCCATTAAAGCTTAAACCTCACATCACACCCCACACATAATTAGTAAAGACTTCAATAACCCACTCACACCAGTGGACAGGTGTTCCAGACATAAAATCAACAGAAAAATAAGGGATCTACAGATGTTATGACTCAAATGGATTGAATAGATACATACAGAACTTTACACCCAAACAAAAAGGAATATACCTATTTCTCAGCACCCCATGGAACTTTCTCTAATACTGACCACATATTCAGTCATAAAACAAACATCAATAGATACAAAAATTGGAAACTCCTTGAATTATATCAGGCAACCATGGTCTAAAAGTTCAACAACAAAAATCACAGGAAGCCTACAAATTCGTGGAAAGCGAACATCTCTCAGTTGAACCTTCTCTGGGTCAAGGAAGAAGTAATAAAGAACTCAAACACTTCCTGGAATTCACTGAAAATGAATCCACAACATACTCAAACTTATGGGAAACAATGAAAGCAGTGCTAAGAGCAAAATTTATAGCAGTAGATGCCTATATGAAAAACCTAGAGAAATCTGACACAAGAGACCTAACAGCACAGCTGAAGACTGTAGAATAATTAGAAGCAAACTCCCATAGAGGGCAGGAAATAATCAAACTTAGGCCTGATATCAATATATTTTAAACAAAGAGAACAACACAAAGATTGAATGGATCAATGTGTGGAGCCACAAAGGGTGGGATCAGACTGTGTTCCTGTTCATGACACCTTGGAGCCTATTCCCTGTAGAGGAATACCTAGCCCAGCACTGACTTTGGGATGAGTGAATCAGACTTGCCTGGAGTGGATTGCACTGCTGGGATGGCCCACTTTGGGAATTCTTGCCCTTTTGGGGGAGGGGATGGGTGGATCTGGAGGGGTGAGGCTGAGAGCTGACTGGCAGGGATTGAGAGGGGAAAGGGAGGGGGAACAGGGGATAAATTGATGAAGACGACATTTTTTTAAATGAAAATAAGATAAAATAAAAGTTTTAAAAAAAGAAAATCAACAAGATAGATAAACCCTTATCCAAACTAACCAAAAAGCAGAGAGAGAAGGAGAATATCCAAATTAATAGAATCAGAAATTAAAAGGGGATATAATAGCAGACACCCAGGAAATCCAGAGAATCATTAGGTCATATATTGACAATCCATACTCAACTAAATTGGAAAACATAAAAGAAAGGGACAGAATTCTGGACAGGTACCACTTGCCAAATGACCAGGTAAATGAATTAAATTGATCTATAACCCCCAAAGAAATTGAAACTATAATTAGAAGTCTACCAAGTAATAAAAGCCCAGGACCAGATGGTTTTCATGTAAAATTCTACCAAAAATTCAAAGAAGAACTAATACCAATACTCCTCAAACTGTCCCATACAATAGAAACTGAAGGAATATTGTAGAAATGTTTTTATGAGGCTACAGTCACCCTGATACTCGAGCCACTCAAAGGTACAACAAGAAAGAGAATTACCGATCAATTTTGCTCGTAAAAATAGACACAAAAATACTCAATAAAATACTAAAAAACCAAATTAAATAATGTATTAAAAAATCATCAAGCATGATCAAGTAGACTTGACCACAGAGATGCAGGGATGGTTCAACATATGAAAAACTGTCAATGTCATCTATCATATAAACAACCTGAAAGAAAGAAAACCACATGGTCACCTCCTTAGATGCTGAAAAAGCTTCAAAATCCAACACTCTTTCATAACACAATTTCTGGGAAGATCACCAATATAGGAAAAATACATAAAGGTGATAGAGAAAATATACAGCAAGCTGACAGCCAACATCAAACTACATAGAAAGAAACTCAAAGAAATCCCACTAAAGTCAGGATCAAGGCAAGGCCGTCCTCTCCCTCCTTGAATATGGTTCTCAAAATTTTGGCTAAAGCAATAAGAGAACAAAAGGATATTAGAGGGATAAAAATAGGAAAGGAAGAAGTCAAACTATCTCTATTTGCAAATGATATGATCTTATAAATAAATGACCATCAGAATTCTACCAGGGAACTCCTACATCTGATAAACACCTTCAGTGGTATAGCTGGGTACAAGATTAAATGAAAAAAAATTCAATAGCCCTCCTATACACTGATGATAAAAGGCCTGACAAAGAAATAAGGCAAATATCACTCTTTACAATAGCTGTAAATAACATTAAATATCTTGGGGTAACTTTAACCAAAGAAGTGGCAGACCTGTTTGAAAAAAACTTTAAATCACTGACGAAAGAAATTGAAGAGGATATCAGAATATGGAAAGATCTCCCATGCTCCTGGATAGGTAGGATCAACATAATAAAAATGGCAATTTTACCAAAAATCAATCTACAGATTCAGTTCAATTCCCATCAAAATCCCAATACAATTTTTTAGACACCTTGAATGAACAATACTCAACTTCATATGGAATAACAGGAAATCCAGGATGCCTAGACAATCCTGCTCAATATCAGAACTTCAGGAGGAACCACCATACCTGACTTCAAGCTATACTATAGAGCTACTATAATAAAAAACAGCCTCTTTTGGCCTAAAAACAGACTTGTGGATCAATGAACTCAAATTGAAGACCCCAACATTAACCCAAACACCTATGAACATTTGATTTTTGACAAAGAGGCCAAAAATATTCAATGGAAAAAAAGATAGTATCTTCAACAAATGGTATTGGCATAACTGGATGGTAGTATGTAGAAGAATGCAAATACATCCAAACCTGTCACCCTGCACAAAACTCAAATCCAAGTGAATCAAAGACCTTAACATAAACCCATCTACACTGAACTTGATAGAAAAGAAAGTAGAAAATACCCTCCAACACATTGTCATAGGCGACCACTTCCTAATTATAACACCAGTAGCACAGACACTAAGCACAACAGTCAATAAGTGGGACCTCCTGAAACTGAGAAACTTCTTTAAGGCAAAGGACACAGTAAATAAGACTAAACAATACTCTACAGACTGGGAAAATATCTTCACCAACTCTACATCTCACAAAGGATTGATCTCTAAAATATATAGTGAACTCAAGAAACTAGAGCACAGAAACCTAAATAGCCCAATTAAAAATGGGGTTCAGAATTAAAAGGGGAATTATCAACAGAAGAATTACAAATGATTCAAAGAATTACATATGGATAGATAAAGTGCTCAACATCTTTATCCATCAGAGAAAAGCAAATCAAAACAATTTTGAGATAACACCTTACACCTATTAGAATGGCTATGTTCAAAAACACAGAAGACAACCTACGCTGGAGAGGATGTGTAGCAAGGGGAATATTTCTCCATTTTTGGTGGGAGTGTAAACTTGCACAGCCACACATGCAGTATGGAGGTTCCTAGGAAAACTGGGAATTAATCTCTCCCCAAGGATCCAGCAATACTGCTATTGGGGATATACCCAAAGGATGCACATTCATACCCCAAAGGCATTAGCTCAACTATGTTCGTAGCAGCATTATTCATAATAGCAAGAACCTGAAAATGACCTAGATGCCTCTCAGCTGAAGAATGGATTAACAAACGGTGGTACATCTACACAATGGAGTACTACTCAGCAGAAAAAAAAAAAGATGACATCCTAAAATTTGCAAGTAAATGAATGAACTTGGAGAATCTCCTGAGTGAGATATCACAAGTCCATAAAGATAGGCATGGCATGTACTCACTCATAAGTGAACTTTAGACAAAAAGCAAAGAGTACCCAAGCTGCAACCCACAATCCCTGAACAGCTTGGGATCAGAAAAAACTTAGAGACGTTCAGAAATCCCCCTGGGAAGAGAAAATAGAGAAGATCTCCTTAGCAAATTGAGATCATAATGGGTTGCAACCAAGAAGAGGTGGAAACAAATAATGAGAGAAGGAGATGGTTGAATGAAAGGAGCAATAAAGAGGTAGTTAGAAAAAGAGATTGATAGCTTGATAGAGGAAGCCAGTGTTGGGTTGGAAAGACACCTGGTGCTAGGAAAACCCCCAGGAACTCAGAGGATGTTGTACTTGGCTAGGTCTCCAACCAATAGTGGAGGGGGTGCCGAAATAGGACTTTCCCGATAGTCAAATGAATAACCACCCTAAGTGTCATCACAAAACCTACATGCAACAATGAACAGAGGTGGAGGCAGAGATCCTGGTCCAGTTGAGAGCAGGGGAGGAGAATCTGATTGAGCAAGGGAATAGGGATTATGAGGAAAATTCCCACAGTGATGACTAGCTGGAGCTCTGTAGAGTTCACTGAATCAAGAACAGCCATTGGGGAACCATTGGGAAAAGGAGTTAGGCCCTTCAAGGGTAGGTAATTGTTGATTGGCATGGGCAAAATGTGGAACCTTGAGGGGTAGGATCAGACTGTGTTCCTGTACATGGGCTGGTAACTTGGAGCCCACTGCCTTCAGAGGAACACCTTACCCAGTCTTGATTTTGGGATGAGGAAATTGGACTTGCCTGGAGTGGATGTGCTACTCTGAACTGACTCACCATGGGACTTTTCCTTTTTAGGAAGGGGATGGGAGAATGGGGAGGAGGAGTCTGAAGGCTTACTGGGAATGATTAGGAGGGAAGGAATGGGGAGCAGGGGATACCTGAATAAAAAATATTTTTTTATAAAAATAATGAACATACAAAAAAACTCAAAAAAATTAAAAATAGGAAAACACCTACACTACAAAATCAATGAATATACAACATTTAAAAAAGACTTTGTATACAAATGTGATCTTAATTCTCTAATCAAATGACACAGGTTATTAAATTTAATTAGAAAATGAGATCTATTTATTTGCTGCCTTCAAAGTCCATACCTACCATAAGAGGCAGGTACAACCTTGGAGTGTAAGAATGGGAAAAAAAAGCATTTCAATTCATGGTAACTAGGAAACATATAGTTGTCATTCTTCTTATATCTGTCAAAATAAGCTTCAGACATATATTAGAAGAAATAGCCATTTCATAGAACATTATAACTTTTATATTTGAATTTTAAGATTTTCTAAAGGTATTTTTTGAGTTGTGTGTTTTGTTTGTGTTAAGCATATATGTAGAAGCTAGGAAAACTTGGCAGAATTCATTCTATCTTTTCAACTATACATAGGTTCTGGGGATCAAACTCAGATCCTTGTGTTGAAAAAAGCAACTTTTCTTGCTGTGAACACCCATTGGATACACATTACCTTTTTAAATGCTTATGCACAAAACATTAATATAACAAGTTTCTTAAAATAAACACTATCAGATGCAAATTAATCACAAATCAGTAATTTTGGTAGTATAATTTATGTCAGTTGTCTCCTTGATGCGATCTAGAGTCAGTCCTGAAATATAAGCCTGTGAGCATTTCCGTGGCATATTATCTTCATCATATTAAGTGAGGTGGGGAAAATGCTCAGTATGAGTGACACTATTATCAGGGCTGAGATCTGGGATGCTATAAGGAGGAAAAAAGTAAGCTGAGCACAAATATCCATTACATTCTATTTTTTGAAGCTTTAAACTCCTACTGCTTTTACTTTCCACTGATGTGGGAATGCCTTTCTGTATGCTATGAATAGCAATCTTTAAATAAAGGAGCTGTTTTGGACCATGACAGGCACCATAGAAAAAGAAGGAGGAGGAATCAGAATAGGTAGGAGGAGCAGAGGCGGAGTCAGAGACAGACTGAGCCAGAAGCTCAAAGGACCAACATGTAAGGAACACAGGTGAGCCACTGGCCACGTGGCAGACAGATTAATGAAAATGGGTTGATTTAAGATGTAAGAGCAAGCTAGCAATGTGCCTGAGCCATAGGCCAAATAGCATGAAGTTAATATAAGTATCTGAGTCATTTCTGGGGCCGGCAGGCGGCTAAGGGGTCTGGGGCTGCAGGTCTGTGTGTCTGGGCCACTGGCTGCCTGGGACCAGAAACTACTACATTGTAACAGATGGCGTCCCTGGGTGGGCACGAATATTCACTTAAGGCCTGGGAAATTTTAAAAAGGGTTCTGGTTCACAGAAACTGAGCCAAGGCAGCTTCCAAATTGTGTATCTGAAGCGGGTCATTGTACAGAGAAAGCTCAGCATCTGGCCACATTCAAAATGGCACTGGCAGACTGGCAGCAGGGGTATAAGAGGCAACCAGGCCGGTTCCTGGAGTCTCACAGAAGACTCGGTAGCATGAGATTGCCTTAAGGTTTCTGTTTATTTTGAACAAAAAGGAAGCAAAGACGGATACTTAGTAGCAGCATTTTCCTGGGTCTGCTCTGTTTGCTGGCCACAAACAGACAAGGTCCTTTTAAGAGAACTTACTGATTCATCTTCCAATGCAAAAACTATGCAGCTTTTTAAGAGAGTATATTTTAAGAGCTCTTATGGTTGAAATATGATTAAGGATTCACAATAAAAAAGATTCAGATGAAAAGAAAAACCTGTAAATGGGTTACAATGTATGTAAAAGGTACATAGGCTTCAGAGAGAAAAGAAAGAGGATAGAGAATGTCTTTAAAAAGAGAAATAGAGTAATAAAAATATAATAAGCCACGTGAAGATGGAAAATAGACACAAAATCTGGATTTTGGTTGTTATTGTGTTTTCTTTTAATTTTTTAACTGTTAGTGAGCTAACTACAGAAAGACAATGGATTGCAAATGCAAAGGTTACTAAGTTAAACAAGAATATATATTTTAAAGGTATTTTGATTTTGAAATTTGTGTCTAAGGATTTATTACTTTGGAAGAGTTCTGCTTTTGTTTCCACAGAAGATGAGAACCTGTGGATTGCTTCCAGGCAAATATGGTTTCATCAACCAAGACCCCCTGAAAAAAATCTCTGATGAGAAGAGTGATATCAGATACAGGGATGCAGATTATGATCCAGTCTCAAGAACACATGAGATATTCAACGCCCTATAATCAGCAGGAAGTAGTAATGGAAAACTACACCCAAATTCCCAAAATATTGTTTATAAATGTTTGTTTTCATTATAAATGGTTAATGGTCATAATATCTTTGTAAGAAGAAAAGGGGGATATGGTATATGTATACTTTTTAAAAACAGATTATTGGATTTACTTAGATCAGAAAATCAGATGTTAATCTCAAAATGTTTGCATTGATATAGATTTGGTTTATTGATACAAATTTAAGGTCAATTCTCTTACGCTGTATGTATTTTTCTACTCTTGTTTAAGATATGATGTTTATGTAACTGATTTACAATTATAATGTATAATTAAGAAGTGCATGTTAGTTAGATTTTTAGGTATACACCAATCAAGAGAAAAATGGGCATCGAAGAAACTCCATATGGAGTTGTGGCGATGGTTAGCCACTGGACAAGACTGCTTGACAGTATACTGTTTAAACTGGACATGCAGGTTCCATAGGAAGGTAACTTTTGAACTTTGGCAGAACAAGCCGAGATGGTCCTTCAGGTTCTTGCTTTACAGAGAAAACTGTCAGACATTCTTCAAGACTCAAGACATAAATAGACAGAGCAGATTTCATGCTTCACTAAAATGAAAAGAGGCTCTGGGCCTGTAGGCTGAAGATGGATGCCCCAACTTTATAAAGGAACTTTGGGTGACTGTCCAGGCAGATAGGTGTCATCTCTGTCATTTCTGGATTTTAGAAGTTGCTTACACTTCCGGTTTACTTAGGTAAATATATCCTTCTGTGGTCATTGATGTAGTTAAAGATTAGATAGTCATAGGTATAGTTTTTCTTGGTTATTTTAAGGTATATATGAAACTTTAGATTCATAAGGATAAGGTTGATAAGAGTATTTTCTTTAGGTTTGCTAAATACAAATAGACTATATGTTGTAACTGCAATTCTTTCTTGATAGCTGTTTTGTTATATGTAATTTTGCTTTGTTAAAATTGAAGCCTTCCTTTTTTATTAGACAGAAAGGGGGAAGTGATGTGGGAATGCCTTTCTGTATGCTATGAATAGCAATCTTTAAATAAAGGAGCTGTTTTGGCCCATGACAGGCACCATAGAAAAAGTAGGTGGAAGAATCAGAATAGGTAGGAGGTGCAGGGCAGAGTCAGACAGACAGGGCCAGAAGCCCAAAGGAGCAACATGTAGGAACACAGGTGAGCCATGGGCCACGTGGCAGAAGATTAATGAAAATGGGTTGAGTTAAGATGTAAGAGCTAGCTAGCAATGTGCCTGAGCTATAGGCCAAACAGCATGAAGTTAATATAAGTGTCTGAGTCATTTCTGGGGCCTGAACAGCAGTGGGAGGCTAAGGGGTCTGGGGCTGCAGGTCTGTGTATCTGGGCCACTGGCTGCCTGGGACCAGAAACCTCATTGTAACATTCCATCTTGATGAATTATGCCCCCAAACTTAGAGCAAAGGCAATCCATTCCTCTTATTTTGCAGTTGAGGTATGTGTGTATCAGAAAAAAAAAAAAAGATAGACAGTGGATAACTTCAGCATACTATACCCACTGATTGACAAATTATTTTGATAAAAAGGAAAACATCTTAGTTAAATTACATTAAATATCAAATAGATCTTAAAAATCTACAGAACATTCATATTGTTCTCTAAATATGCCATTGCACATGAATGGAAAAATTAAAACAATGTTTAGTATCTACCTTACCACAATGGAATAGAGGAGAAATTAATAGCAAGAGAAACTGCAGAATATATACTGACTCCTGGAGATGGAACTATATAGTACGAGGTGATATAAAGATCATTTTAAAAATCAAGAAAAAAATTTTTATGGTTTAGAATGAAAAAAAATATAATCCCCAAACTGTGGGATATAGGCCAGGTATCCTAAGAGGGATGCTTATAACCACCAATGTCTATACCAGGATTTCAAATAATGATGAAGGAAGCTCTGAGTAAATGAAGTCCTTAGTGAATGTACTTATATAGGCACAGTCATATGAAGAATGTCAGGGCCTCAGCCACAGGTGGTAGAGTGGCAGAGCCTTTGGCTAGGTGAGGTTCAGATGGACGGCAAGTCTTCTTCGGGGCTTTGATTGTGAATGCTGACACCATATTCACATAACTTCTACTATAGATTTATCTCCCTGAATATTCGTAGGTTGGAACTGTTTCCTTACAGTGACTGTTCCATTACAGAGCCTACTCCTATTGAATTATCTAAACCTATCTCCTTGATTAATTTATGTACCATAAAACCACCTCCTTAATTCAGCTATATATAGAAACCCTTTCTACCTCGTCAATTGTGTATTACAATGTGGAGCTTTCCTACTACTGTGGCTTCATCAGAGAGACCATTCCAACAATGCATTTTTTTTCAATACCTCATTTCACCAGTCAGGTCAAGACTTTGAAGCTGTGCATCTTACAACATTTAAAAACAAAAACAAGACAAACTTAAAGTCTGTTGAGAGAAAGAAATAATTTATATCAGGACAGAAAATAAATGAAATGAAAATAAAAATAAATATTCAAAAATCAACAAAATGAATTTGATTCATTCTAAACATAAACTACAGCACCAAACCCTTAGCTAAACTAACCAACAGAAAGCAATCATACAAATTAATAAAACTATAGGAGAAAACATAGACATTATAGCAAATTAGTGAAATTCAGTCATTTGGGCAGACCTTGAAGAATTTCTATATATACCCTACCAAAATTAAAGCACAATATGATAAACAATTTGAAGAGATCTGAAAAAGCAAGAATATTGAAAGTGTAATTAAAACAAATCTTTTAACGGAACATGATTCAGGTACCCATAGACTCACCACTGAATTTTTGTAGACAGTTGATAACAAATATCAGTATTTCTCAAAATAGTTTATAAAATAACAAAAAAAATTTTACTAAGCAGTTTTTTTTAAAAAAAAAAAACTATAACAAAAAAGTAGGGTCTAGTCTTAGTGATGAACAGAAGTAAAAAACTTCTATACTTAAAGCAAATTCAAGAACATATTAAAGATACCCATCCACCATGATCAAGTTGACATCATTCCAAAGATTTCCTCCATGAGTAAACTATGTGCAAAAAAAATATGTAATATATCTCATAAATGGACTCGGGCAGATACCACATATTAATCTCAATAGATTCAGAAAGGTGTTCATTTTTTCCACCCATCTCAGTATAGTGCTTGGAAGCTTATCCATCACAATATAAAAGAATAAAATATAAGTAATATAAATTAAAAAGGAACACATCTGATTATTTTATTTGCATGGGATATGATTCTGTATGTAAGAGACTCTAGAGTCCATAAAACTTTCATATCTGGTAGTAAATACTCTGAGCAGTGTGATAAAATGCAAAATTAACATACAAAAATCAATAACTTTCCTACTTGGAATTACAACATATTTGCTGAGAAGGAAAACATGCAAACCCATTTACAATACCTCAAAACTCAAATCATCCAGCCAAAGAAAAAATAAATAAAGAATTCACATTGGAATAAACCTGTTCTACCAAGTGAAAAACCTCTCCCATGAAAATGATAAAACATGGAAGAAAGAAATTAAAGCGAAATAGATGACTATAAGACCTTATTATGCTCATGGAAGGAAATGGATATATTTCTAAAAGCAGTTTATATATTGAGTTCAATTCCCATAAAAATTCAATGCTTATTTGGACAGAAATTGAAAAACAATGTTAATATTTACATGGAAGCACTGGATAGCCAGATCAAATTTGACTAAAAGAAAAAGTCTAAAAAAATCACCATGTTTGATTTCTATAGCCACAAAACTATCATAGCAGCCACAAAGAAATAAAAATGTAGAGCTATGGAATAGACTAGAATAACCACATAATAATCCTCCACAGCTATAACCGTATGATTTGACAAAAATGCCAAAAAAATATATATTGAAGAGACAGCCTTTTTAACAAATGGTCTCACAAACTAGATAACCAAATTATGCAGAAAAATCGAATAAGAGCTATACTTTCTACTCTATACATAAACCAAGTCTCAAAGATTTGATTTGAAGATGTGAAATTCACAAACTTTAGAAGAAAAGGTAGGAGAAAAGCTTCAACATACAGACAATATGCAGTGATATTCTCAAAATCACTCTGGTTTATTAGAAAATAATACTAAAAATTTACAATAGGCTCCCATAAAATTAAATGCTTGTGCAAATAAAATAGTTGATTGAATAAAGAGGTAGCCAAACAGTTAATTGAGTGAAAAGAGCCTCTAAAACTGGAGAGAATTCAATGATCTCTATACATCCAACAATGAATTAATTTCTAGAATTTATTAAAACAAACAAGTAAACAAAACAACAATCAAAACTCAGCAAGAGATTAGACAGCCAGTTAGATGGACAAACCGTTCACAAAGATGGAATTAAAAATGGCCAGAAAGCATGGGAAAATGTTCATCCTCTCCAGCCTTTGAAAATGTTTGAATTAAAATGCATTGATAACGCATCTCACTTGTTAGAAAGTCATCAAGAGAAGAAATAACAATACAAGATGAGAAGGATGTCCACAAAAGGTAACTCCTAATACTTCTAGTGGGGATGCAAATTGACTGAGCCATTATGTAAATCAATATGGAGGGAGAGCTCACAAATTATTTACTACATGACCTAAGTTTACTTTTTGGGCGAAAGGCTTCCAGCCAGCTCACTACACAAATACGTATATGTCAGTATTTGTTCACAATGATGAGTTTATAAGAACTACTCTGACATCCAACATCAAAGTACTGGGCAAAAAAATGTGGTCCATATATACAGTGCAGTTTCATTAAGCTATATAAAAGAATGAAGTTAATGTCATTTCCTAGGAAACTGATGCAGATGGAGGTAATCTTACTAAACAAATCAAGTCCATCCCAGAAAGATGAATTCCTAGATTTTATACAGATCTGTAAAGTGACGTTTGTATATACATGGACAGAGAAATCTGTGAAGAACAGTGAGGACTAGTAGGAAGAATAAAGGGCTGGGTAGAGACTTAGTGGAGTGGGGATGTCTTCAACTTCATTATCTGCTTTATGAAAATTTCCTCATGTGATAGCATAGTGTATAAAGTAAGATGAAATATTAAGAAAATTATGGCAGATTTCTCTATTGTGAAGCTGTGGCTACCCTGGAACTTGGTAGATAGACTAGGCTAGCCTCAAAATCAAAGACATCCTCCTGCCTCTGGCTCCCAAGTTCTAAAATTAAAGGCTGTGGCACCATGCTGGGTTCACAATGAAAAACTTTTAAAATCAAATTATTTAAAACAAGTTTAAAATATCAGTGTATATTTAATTGTGTGAATGATGTTAGTTGAGCATTATTATGTATAAATATATATAAAGTCAGGGCTCTGTGTTCAAATAAACTTTATTGGGTGTGCAGATAAAACATTTTAGATCTGCAGATTTAGTGGTGGCTATGACTTGTGTAGTATTTTGAAATTTATAAAATGTTTTACTAGTGCTTTCTACTGTGAACCATCTTGGAAGCCACTTAGTGTATGGTAGCAGGGTGCCGTGTTATACCTAGTTGGAGAACTGAGCGTCATAGTCAGTAGTGACTTCTCAACTCACTATGGATGACGACTTTTTCATTTACTCCATTTATTGATACTACTGTGCAATTTATTCTTCCGTTTTTTATTCTTCTGTTCATTAGTTGCTTATCTGTGTCTGTGGCAAAAAATATCTAAGATAATGACTTAGAGCTAAAAATTGTTATTTTAGTTCACAATTCCAGAGGTTCCAGCCCACTATGGTGAAGAGATTATTGCATAGGACAGTCATAATGTGACTGTCAAGAAGCAGGAAATTTCTTTGATTACAGTTTCTTGAACGGTCTACAGACATAGCAGAGTATACCACAAAAGCCCTGTCTTAACATCATATTAAATCATGCTTATGGACGTTTTGTGTGTAAGATCAACCATTTGTGGTAAAAATAAATTCAATTTGTTTGTAAGGTCTTCTTTTTCTTCACGGTCCATTAGTCACCAGGCCACAGAGACAGAAGAAGCAGAAGATGCTAGCAGGGCTTGTGTAGCCTTGGAGTATGGTGGAACCAACTTTCTGGGAGTAGCTTTGGTGAGACAGCTCAGTTTTACTCCAGAGTAAGAGAGCTATATAGGATGGGAAGAGAAGCTGAGGCACCATCTAATTGGCCTTTGGAAGCACGATCCTGTCATAATGCTTCTAGTACAATGCCTAGTTATCATATGTGACAGCACAGTCCTATCAAAAAGCTACTAGCACTATGTCTAATTATCATATATGGCAGCATGGAGAGATACTTTGCAGGAAACTGTCCCAAAAGTCATGCCTAATATAAATCAGGCATCTAGGTCTAGGGACAGTCTCCAAATAAGGTCAGTCAGAGAGTAGGGAGCCCCTGCTTGAGAAAAAAATCCTAAGTTTTGTGCCAAGCTTGTAGAGAGCTATCTTGATGTAGTGGGCTGTAACCTTTAATCAGCAAGGTCTTCCAACATCTCCTCCTGTTATATTTTATAATGGAGGGGTGCCATTGTAAGTTTTGAGAACCCTGTCATCTGTGTCAGAGAGGTCCAGAGCCTGGTACTGAACCATGCACTAATTTTAGTAATGGTGATAATCTTCTGCCAGAGGAAATGAAGAAAGCTGGGGGCAAGCACGCATCAGAATAAAACACAACGTAATTAGAGGATAAACACGGGTTAGGATCCAGGAACACAAGAGGTTATTGAATCAGCTTAGTTGTCCAGTGGGTTGGAATCTTGAAAGCAAGTCGTTGTAATGTGTTTTGAGGATAGTAATATTAGTTTCAGCAACATTTGACTTGTTTATAAAAGAAACAACATACTTCCCCAAATGCCAGGCACATGCCCCCATGTTCAGCAGTTACTAGATCTGGATCTCTGATGTAGTGGGAATCAAGTACATCACCTTGACCTAGAGGCGTGGCCTCTTGGCCAGCATAAGTATGAGATTCACCTATGACCTCCGAGGCTGCAGCATTGAGGCATGGCTGGAGACAGCTTAAATATTAGGGTGCACATTTGCAGCTGTTTCTGCTTCTTCTTCTTCGCTTGAAAGAAGCACCCGTTCTGTTCTGCTGATTGGGTCATTCCAATCTTCTCGCATATTCTTTCTATTGTAAGTTGTTATTATCCCCTTTAATAAATATTAACCTTTCAAAAAAGAAAAAAAAATCCATTTTGGAGCATGATCCTGGCATGAAAGTTCATCTGTCACTGTAAGAATTCAAGCCTGTCAGTTGTAGATGCCACTGCCTGATCAAGTTCATCTTAAAAGTCTCCAGCCAGATGATGCTGTTGGAGTGCCAGAAGATCAAAAAGAGATGGCAAGTCCTATTCACACTACTAAAGGGAAGAGTAGTTCTTGCGTCTATGTGGTCTATGGGAGTAGTGCTGCCTCTTCCTCCTGGTATGAATAGAACTGTAGAATAACCTTAAAAGGCATGCTAAATCCTGACAAGGTATGTCTATGCAGGGGTTATATTTTCTTTACACCAAAGAAGAGGAAAATGGATGATGCGTGTTGACCTAGAAATAGTGATGTTAAAGAGACATTGGTAATGAGTAGGCTGGTTCTGATTGGAAATGCAAACTGTATCAACAGAAGGCTGGTAGAACAGGGGACTATCTAAGAAGCAAGAAGTAGTGAAATATTTGTGGTTCCCAAGTAAAGAAGAGTAATATTGACTGGTTACAGCTGTCAGCAGAAATCTATTGCAGGATGTGCAAAAGAAGCAGCAAGAGGCATTATGGTGGGTGGTGGAAGGGAGAAGGTCAGCAACATATTGAACATATAGTAGCCAAAATGGGCTGAGCATTTGTTCTTAGTTGTGTATCTTGCTGGAGAATGTTTTTAATGGGTTAGTGTGAACTTGAAGGCCCATATCAGTTGCTGATAAATATGAATATCAGTAGAGGGATGTTAAGCATAAGGGGTTGAGTAGTTTTCCCATAACTTTTGTTCCTTATCTGTCATCCCAGGGATCATCTATAATAATGATGAGATAGTTATTTAGGTTGTAAAAGATGCTACTTCTATGGGAACCAAGTTTAGTTTTGCAGGATAAGTAACAACAGTCACTATTAATGGTCCTGGTTGATGAGATAGCCTGCTTTTTAACCCTTTTTGTTGGTAGGGGAAGCAGGGAAAGGATTGTAGATAACAGAGGTGGAGTTAGAATAGACAGGAATAGAAATAGAGTTTTGGCATCCATTGTTGCGGCAGTCTACAGGCCTCATCTCCTGGATTTTACCCTCATATGTACCTTGAAGGGCAAAACACCCATTCTGGATGTTGGATGGAGAACTGTGGGTTTGAGCAATGGCAGGACAGGCCTGAAATGTAAGAAAAACTGTTATTAAAATAGCAGAGAGGAAGGCTTGGTGAGGAGGAAGCATGTGACTTAGGCAGTGGCCACCATGTCATAAAAGTCTTTCCAGAAGATTTTGCTATTCTGTAAGGGGTGGCATTTCCTCTGACCCATCAGTGAAAGGTGAACCACCTTTCTGGTCAGGGACATTTCTTGCTGGAACTCAAATAGGCCTCAGGTGCCATGGAGTAAAGGCAAGAAAAACAAAACAAAACAAAGACTTTCTATTTTGAGGAGGGTTCGGGTACCTTCCATATTCCACCCAGGGGGTAATGCTATCATACCAAGATGAAAGATGTTTGACATTTTTTTTTTAAATATTGAATGCGTTTAATGTGACTAGGGCCATTGACAATTGTGTGTTAAGGTGTAGATGACGATTTTGTTGGTTCTCCTCCTCCTCGTCCTCTCCCTCCTCCTCGTCCTCTCCCTCCTCCTCGTCCTCTCCCTCCTCCTCGTCCTCTCCCTCCTCCTCGTCCTCTCCCTCCTCCTCTCCCACATCCTCTTTCTTCTTTCTCATTCCTCAATGGCTCAGTGTGTGGTAGAACATCTGGCCACAAGTGATGATGCAAGTGCCCCAGCACCACAACCCATCATTCATCTGCAGCACTCCATGCTCTGTTTGCACTGCAGCAGCAGTAGCAGCGTTGTGTGTGGGGAGTGGGGGGGAAGGGGATTCTGCTCCATTGATACCATGGTGGTTTGGAAAGCCCTGTCTGCAGACCACGTGCACAGTGACCGAAACATCTGCTCTGCGATTTTGCACATGGTGGGATGGCCAAAGACAGACATAGGTTCAACTCCGTCCCTGTGTGTAGGAATGGTGGAAACAGATTTTGACAATCATGGTAGAAACATCATGCTTTTAAGCAATTTATTATAAAAATGAAAGGATAATAAGAAAGAGTAGTTGATGAGAAGGAGAATTTCCCATTATAAAAAGAGGAGATGTCACCAATGAAGTCCAACTTTTCCAAAGCAATTTTGCACCTGGAGTATGAAGCATCTTAATGAACACAGTCCTATCCATAGGTTTAAGAAACTTTTCATTAGAGATGTTTAATTGGTTGTTGCATTATGAAGTTTTCACAAGAGATAATAAAGTTTATTGCCTATGCTCAATCAGGTTGTTGGGGTCCAGAAAAGGGTAAGAAGATTTTGCCAATATCCAAGAGTTTCCCCGAGCTTGCTTCAACTGCCCACGAGCTGTTACAAAGACACAAACCGAGAGTAAAGGAGAGAAAGGAGACTGTTGGTCCTTAAATTGGAATGGCCAGGCAAAAATGCTGATACCCTTTTGGAGGGATACTCATGAACTCCGTGGGTCCCAGAAGTCCCTATTCATGGGCACCAGCTGTGGCGTCTCTTTTTTCTTTGCAGTTCATTGGCCACCAGGCCACAAGGACAAAAGCAACAGAAGCAACTAGCAAGGATTTGTACGGTCTGTGAGTAAAGTGGCAACAAAGCTGTTGTTAGACAGATCCAAATCAAAGATTCGGAGTCTAAGAATCTCTATGCTGTGAAAAGTCCAATATAATTATATACATCTAGGCCACTGAAGTTACCAATCATATCTTTCTGCTTAATTTTTGTGAAAAAAGAAACGTATAGTTACTTCTGGTATTGGTTCATATTTTGGTTGTGCTTTGGTTTTCTGTATGAAAGCTCAGTACATCACTGTCAAAATATACAATTAGAGGGACGAATTGCATACAGCTGACCTGAGAGAACCTTTTATCTGTGTATGAATAATAATACCATGGCTGTCAGTGGCATTTTTTGTTTAAGACACTCGTTAATACTGGAGGAGTTTTATAACTATGAATGCAAAATTTCAAAGCATGCAGAAGCCCTGCGAACATTTTAGTGTGTAGTTTTTCTTGGATGTGTTGTCAATAGGCAGAGGGATCAGGCTGGGATTTGAATATACTGTATAACTAATATTAAAAGGATGTTTGACAAAAAATCCTGTTAAAACAATTTAAGGCAAAGTGACATCTTATGGCTTTAATCCTAGCATTTGGGAGGCAAAGACATCATGATTCCCTGAGGGTCAAGGCCATCCTGTACTACATAATGAGTGCTAGAACAGCCTGAGCTACAGAGTGAAATCCTGCCTTGAGTATAAAGCAAAACAACTTCCTTGTTCCTACATTATGGACCCGATCAGAGACTAAAAAATGATGCTTGAAAAAAATCCCAGTATCTTTAGCTCTTGTTTCTGACCCAATAATTTTCTAATTAGACTATTAAGTATAGTTTGTATATACTGACAGAAATATCAAAATAGAATATATATTCTATGAAAATTTAAGCATACACAATGATCCAATCTCCCTTTGATGATTTCTTTTTATAGTTAAAAATCAGGATCTATGAAGTCTGTAAGCAGATTTATAATTTTTCTTGAATTAGACACAAATGTGGATCTATGAAATCTGTAAGTAAATTTATAATTTTTCTTGAATTAGACACAAATGTGTACATGCACATACCCATGCAATATACACATTTATATTTATTTGTATATTACATATTATTCAGTTACATAAAATATTTATTATATAAAACTTAAATGATCTGAGTAGAAAAAACTACACATATGAAAATAGGAAAAATACAATCATGTATTTAGGTGTTGTGATGTTTTCTTTGAAAACTCAAAAAATCCCTACAGAAAATTTTAAATACAATATATTTTTGAATACAATATTCAATTATATATATTAATTGAATATAATGCAAATTTTTGAATGCAATATACCAGGCATTGGCTTTCTTCAGTTATTGACTTTAACTATTTCCTTTCTCGTTAAGTTATTGACAGCCTTAGGTCACTGGTGAAATTTGCCCCAGAATTTTATATGCAAGTTGATAAATATTTTAGATGAACCAGCTTTTAAAGTTTTAGAACCCTCACAGTGCATATCCAGCTGTTATATTTTATTCAGTGAAGCCACTTCTTACTGGACTACAATCACATATATAACATGCACTCACACTGTATTTTCCACAACCTTATATACAGACATTATCTTCATGCCAAGTTTCAAAATAATTATCTTCACCTGTTTTTCTTTGTTTCATTGTTGCCTTCAGCATTGGTGGTGTTCATTTGACATCTAGATCGTTACCACCACTCATATTCCCATCCCTAGTCAACTGTACTTCAGGTCTCCATGCTTTCACACCATGAGTTTTTACCCAGTGAGCCATCTCCTCCGTTCACTGTCGGTAAAAATTTTGTTTCTCTAGTCTCTGTTCAATGCCTAACTCATCTTTGTTCTTTTTGACATTTGAGACATTCTGACCTTCATTCTGACAGTTCATTTATCAGTTGCTGCTCCCCAGAAGTCTGCAGAACTACTTGCTCTATGTAAAGGTTTTAAAGATTAATGACATCCTAGAAGCAGCAGTTATTCGTGATGGAGAAATCAGCTTGTTTTTTTAAATGCTGTTTAGTCATAAAAGATGGCTTATGTGGTTGTTTGAGTTTGGAAATAAAGATAAAATCCATAAAATTCCCAGGTAGAATATATAACATTGTGCTTTGAATCACTTGTAATTGTTACCATTTTATTTAGGGATGAATATCTCCTATGTTTATAAAAAGAAAAGTTTTCTTATGTGGTCATAACCTTTTTTCATTTCTTAGTGCAGTCACTTTTATGAGGTGTTGATAATTTTGTCTCTTTATATGTGTCTCAGTTGGTTTTTTACTGTTGCGAGGGGACACCAAGGCCATGGCGAGTCTTATAAAAGCATTTAATTGAGAGACGGGCTTGCTCACAGTTTCAGAGATTCATTTTATTATCGTCTGATAGGGAGTATGGTGGCATGTAGGCAGACATTATGCTGGAGCTTAAAGCCCTACATATTTCAGGAAATAAAAAATAAACTTAATATCACACTGAAGGAAGCTCAATGCCTGCCCCCAAAGTAACACTCTTCCTCCAACAATGTTATACCTCTTAATATTGCCACTCTCTCTGAAGGCCAGTTTCTTCCAAACCATTACAACATGTAAACTCAGGGGAAAGTGTTTAAAGAACATATAAAGTCAGTCATATTGCTTGTCTCTCATTCCCTAGATTCCTTCAGTGCACTTTTTTTTTTTTTTTTTTTTTTTGGAAATATATACCCTAGTTTTAGTCTTTGAAGACACAAACACACCTGAACTCAAGGAATCGTCAATATAAAAAATGTAGGTCATTTTTGTAAGTATTTCTTCACACTTAGAATATTAAAAAGGAACCTCAAAATTTGCATTCATACAGCACCAATTGTAGGGAAAGAAAGGTACACATTTTACTTATTAAGTGTTAAATATAATAGCCATATCTATTCATCTCCAGAATTAGAGGGCACCTTTGTTCCTATGAATCAGTAATATACTATTATATTCTATTGATACAATACTTTTCCTTCTTAATATCTGGATATATTTTCAGACCGTTGATGAAATAAGACCTCAGAGTTCTAGCTAACTCTGAGTTTTCACGATTACTTTATCTAAACCTCAAGTCAGTAAAAATCAAACATGGTCAAGTCAGTTGGCTGGGAGATTAGAAACTGGCCTTGAGAGGAAGGTACCAGGATGTTGTTACAATAGCCAGTACAGGATAGTTTCCATAAGCTTTCATCTTACTATGATGAAATCTGTGAGTAAGCCAACTAGGCCGATTTCTGATAGAAGTGTGATGAAGATGGATTGCATAAGGATCCAATAGGATGACAAGCTCATTCCTCACATTCAGTTCAAGTCTGATATGAATGTAAAGTTAAATATTGAAAACGAGGCAGAGATTGATAGTTAAGTTCAATAAAGATATTCCAAAAAGTATAAGCACTATTTTGTTAATAATGTGACTTTTAACTTTTAAACTCATTTAGGGTTTCATTTTTGGTTAGGGCAATTGGAACATACTGTGTTTTAAAAGACTGTATCATCTAGGTCATACGTTCATCTTCAAATGTATGACAAAAGCACAATTAACCAATGACTATTATTGAGGTCTTATTTGGAAGCCATGAAAGTAAATGCAGATGGCCTCTGTCTGATGAATTTTTTTTATTTTAAAATGATGAAGAAACTTAGGAACTCCACTTTGAATCTTGGGCTAACAATATGCAATATAAAATTCTCTTGGACTCTGATAGTGCTGAGCTACGATTTCTAGCCAGGCATGTGGTCCTGAGGGTGCCCAGCTGATACTCTGCAGTGTACTTTCTTACCATGATATAATATTCAGTAGATTAGAGGATTAGAAAAAAATTCAATATATGTACTTTATAGTGATAATTTAGAAACATTTACGAAGCTTTTAGTGGATATATTAGTTACTTTTCTATAGCTGTGATAAAACACCATGACCAAGGTGACTTATAAAAGCAAATAATTTCTTGAGCTTCTAATATCAGAGGGTTAGGGTCCGAGATAGAGAATCAAAAGCATGGCAGGAGAGACAGCTGAGAGCTCACATCTCAAACTGAAATGGGGATACTTTTGAAGTCTTGAAGCGCACCACCTTCTCATCCATCCCAAATTATTCCACTAACTGAGGAGCAAGTTTAGATAAGTTTAAGGGCCATTCTTATTTAAACTACCACAGTGGCCTGGACATAGTCACAAGGGTTAATAAGAACATTTCTTGTTCTGACAGAGGACCAGAGATGGTTCCCAATTTCTGCAGAGTGGCTCAAAACTTTACCTTCAGCATGAGCAAATTTAAGGCCCTTTCCTAGCCTCCAATGGAACCTGATTACACATGGCACATGTTCACACAGACTCATACAAATCCAGTGAATAAAAATACTTAGGAAAAAGAAAGCCTTTGCTTTTTAATGATCTCAGTTTGTTATTGAGACAGAGACTTGCACTGAAACCAGCCTGGCTATAGTCCACTAGGTTTCCACCCTTGCCCTCAAACTTACAATGATCCTCCAGCCTTAACCTCACAAGAACTGGGGTTACAGATGTGAATCATTTTACCTAGATAACTCCTTAATTTTTATGTTGATTAGTGGCTACCATGGTTTGGGTCTTGAGTGGTTCTGAAAGATCCATGTAGTAAAGGTTTTCTCTGTAACATGTACTTTGGGGAATTTTTAGAAGGTAGTTCGACCACTTGAAGCTGTATTGAAACCCTTGCCCCTTTCAGTTTCCTGACCAGCATCTGAACTGGACATCTTTGCTCTACTTCTTATCAACAAAGACGAAAAGTAACAGGCCAACAACAGACTGAAAACCTCCCAAACCAAAATAAAGCTTTGATTCTTTTAATTTGGCCAATTTTACAGTTTTGTTCAACTGTAGAAACATAATATATATTTTTTTTTACCTTATTGTTTGCAACATTTTAAGACATTTTTGTTACATTGTGTTTTCTCAGTCCCAGGCAGCCAGAGGTGTAGACTCACAGACCCTGCAGCCCCAGACCCTTTATCTGCCCACCGCTGCTGCTCAGGCCCCCAGAAATGACTCAGATGCTTATATTAACTTCATGCTGTTTGGCCTATGGCTCAGCCACATTGCTAGCTAGCTTTTTCATCTTAACTCAACCCATTTTCACTAACCTGTCTGCCACGTGACCGGTGGCTCACCTGTGTTCCTTACATGTTGCTCCTATGGGCTTCTGGCTCCCTCTCTATTTGGGCTTCTGGCTCCGTTGACTCTGCCCTGCTCCTCCTACCTACTCTGATGTCTCCTCCTACTTTTCCTATGGTGTCTGTCAAAACAGCTCCTTTATTTAAAGATTGCTATTCACAGCATACAGAAAGGCATTCCCACATCACTTCCCCCTTTCTGTCTGAAAAGGGCCTGTAGGCTGAAGATGGATGCCCCAACTTTATAAAGGAACTTTGGGTGACTGTCCAGGAAGATAGGTGTCATCTCTGTCATTCCTAGATTTTGGAAGTTGCTTGCACTTCCGGTATACTTAGGTGAATATATCCTTCTGTGGTCATTGATGTAGTTAAAGATTAGATAGTTATAGGTACAGTTTTTCTTAGCCATTTGAAAGGTATATTGAAGATATATATGAAACTTTAGATTCATAAGGACAAGGTTGATAAGAGTATTTTCTTTAAGTTTGCTGAATACAAATAGACTAGATATTATAACTGTAATTCTTGCTTGATAGCTATTTTGTTACATGTAAATTTGCTATGTTAAAATTGAAACCTTCCTTTTTGACTAGACAGAAAGGGGGAGGTGATGTGAGAATGCCTTTCTGTATACTGTGAATAGCAATCTTTAAATAAAGGAGCTGTTTTGGCCCATGACAGGTACCATAGAAAAAGTAGGTGGAGGAATCAGAATAGGTAGGAGGTGCAGGGCAGAGTCAGACAGACAGGGCCAGAAGCCCAAAGGAGCAACATGTAGGAACACAGGTGAGCCATGGGCCACGTGGCAGAAGATTAATGAAAATGGGTTGATTTAAGATGTAAGAGCTAGCTAGCAATGTGCCTGAGCCATAGGCCAAACAGCATGAAGTTAATATAAGCATCTGAATCATTTCTGGGGGCCTGAACAGCAGAGGGCAACTAAGGGGTCTGGTGTGGCAGGTCTGTGGGTCTGGGCCTCTGGTGGCCCAGGACAGAGAAACCACATTGTAACACATTTTTATATTAAAATGTGATTTATATGACTTGTAAGATCCCAGTAAATAATGTATACTTAAAACTTATAAACGTAAATTGTGCTTAGAGCTTGTGGTTATTTGAACAGATTGACCCAACTGAATACTGGACCCCTGAGGAGTAACACTATTTGGAGGCCTTGTTGGAGTGGGCATGGTCTTGCAGGAGAAAGTGTGTCACTATGAGGATAGGCTTTGAAGTCTCAGAAAATCACATCATATCACCCCCTACAGTCTAAAGGATAAAGATGTATAGCTCTCAGTTACTTTTCCAGCACTATCTCTGCCTGACTGTTGGCAGGCTTTTTGCCATGATGCTAATGAAACCCTGAAACTTTAATCCATCCTCAATTAAATGTTTTTCTTTCTAATAGTTGTTGTTGTCCTGGTGTCTCTTTAAAAAAATATATATAAACCCTAACTAAGACAGAAGTTGATACCAGAGAATGGGGTTTTTCTATGACAGGCCAGAACATGTTTTCATTTGGAAGAATCTGGGCTTTGGTGTTAATAAAGTAGAGGACAACATTAAGTATTGCTTAAGGGACCATATTGGGAAGAACATGGAAGACAGTGATGCTGAGGGTAATTTGGACTATATGGGATGGCTCAAGAATTTTCGGAGGAGAAGAATATTAGTATGTTGTCTATAGATTATTTTTGTCATATTTTAGTGAGTAATGTGGCTACCTTTTGCCATTGTCCTAAAAGTTTTCCTGAGGTTAAATTAAAGAGGTTTTTTAAGTTATTATTATTAATTCTGTTGACAAAGGAAATCTCAAAGCATCCTAGTATTGACTCTGTTGTGTGATTATTAGTGGTCACCCTTACATACATCTCTAATAAAAGGGAACAAATTAGCCAAGGATATGCAAAATGTACAATTTGAATATAAAAGGGTGCTAGGAAGTGAAATGGAGCTATATTCTGTGTTCAAGAAGATGAACAGATTATGAAATAGAATAAGGGAATGGTAGCCTCAGGACATGTTCTCACTCATAAATTTCTAATGTATGTAAAGGAATTTTAAAAAATCTTAAAGTAGCATGTGGTGGTACACATCTTAAGCCCAACACTTAGCAGAGACTGGTGGATTTCTGAGTTTGAGACCAACTTGGTCTACAGATCAAATCTCAGAATAGTCAAGCTTAGATGGTGAGGGAAACCATAGAAAACACAAAGATGATGAAGAGGTAATTGAAAGAGAGGTGCTTGTTCCAGTCCCAACAAGCAGTGAAAATTGGCGGCTTTGGCCATATGGCTCTGGCTTTAGGGTAAAGGATTCAAGAAAAGGTTCTAGAATCTCTATCCAGGACTAAGGAAAGTCATTGTGGCTAGGTGTGCAACTAGGGTATCACTGCTTGGAGGCACAGAGAGGTCACTGTGTTAAGCCTAGATTGCCTTGGAGATTCCAAAATATTGGAGATGCCAAAGCCCTGGGATACCTCCCAACAAAAGCTGCTAATAGGAAGTAAAAATAACTGAAGAGAAGGAAGTATCTTTCTCTAAACAAAGCTGAAAGGAGTTGGGAATCTGAAAGAGTGCTTTCACATCAGACACGGAGATGCAGAGTTTGAAGTTTTCCCAAATGGTTTTTGGTCTCGTTTTGGTCCATTATTCCCTTATTATGATTCTTTTCCTCTAGTTTAAAATGGTAATATATATCCTGTTGTATTGTATCTCGGAAGTATGTGATTTACTTTTTTATTTTGATTTTACAGGTGATTGCAGTTAAGAGATTGCATGAATCTCAGAAAAGACTTTTAACTTTAGACATTTAAACAGGTTTCAGAATGCTTTCGATAGACTATGAGGACCTTTGAAATTTGAATAAATACATTTTTGCATTATGTTATTGTTTCAAGCCTATGAAGCCAGGGAGTGAAATGTGGTGGTTTGAATAAGTGGTCCTCATAGACTCATGTGTTTGAATGCTTAGCTCACATGGAGTAACACTGTTAGGAGATGTAGCCTTGTAGGAGGAAGTGTTTTACAATTGGGGTAGGTTTTGAGGTCTCAGAAACTTAACAGTTCCCCCCTGCTGTATGTAGATTAAAGAGAGCTCTTGGTTCTTCTCCAGCACCATGTCTGCCTGCATGCTGTTCACCATAATGATAATGGACTAAACCTATGAAACTGTAAATCCAGCCCAATTAAAATTTTTTTTAATAAAAGTTGCCATGATCATGCTTTCTCTTCACAGTAATACAAATCACAAGAGATAGATTACAATCGGAACTGTATGTATAGCTATGGATTTAAACCCTGTTCCACATGCATTCTTTTGATCATAGAGATGGAATTAAAGGTCTCACACACACCAGACAAATATTCTACCAATGAGCTTCCTCCCCAGCTCTCGGGTAAACATTAAATAATGGGGAATGGTAGAAGAGCAACTGAAGTTGCTAGTAATTTGGGCATTATATGATTTCTAATTAGCTTTTAAATCAAAGAATGAAAAAATTTGTGGACTAGCCAGTAAAACTTCTTAGCATGGATGGATTTCAATTTATGAATTTTGTGAGATAAAACAAATAGAGGATGGACCCATTGGTTCCACCTAAATAGCTTAAAGGAACTAAGCATAGGTGATCTCTTAAGACTTTTCTGTGAGCTGGAAACTTTAATGTTACATAGGGCTCTATTTTTCCCCTGGATTTCGTATAGTGAAATACCTGATTTCTCCCTTCCTATCACAGTCACGTGTAACTGAGGTGTCAGGAGCTGTGTGTGGGGATTAACTCAGACCAGAAGATCCCCTCTCTCAGGGCTCTGTCTGACTTGAGGCAGTTGTTTGAAAACACCTGCATTCTGATGAGAACTAATATAGATTCAGGCACTCAGGAATGTATTTCCTTTGAGAGCAGATAATGGCCTAATTAAACAGGACACATTTGACAGTTTGCACACACTATTATAAGTTCTATAATCATGCCTATTCTATTATCTTTACCTGTTTTATTTTCCTAAAAGCACTGAAAACTTAGCATACCTAAATATGACTTTTCAGGTTTATTATTTTGTTTTCTTTTTCATTTTTTTTCCACCTTAAAGGCTCAATTGCTGTAGTTTTTGTTTGTCTTTATTTTTAATTCTGCATTTATTGTTGTTACTGTTTCATTAAATAAAAACATTGATCATTAACACACTATGCCTTGTAATAAATAAGCAATTATTTTGTCCAATATAATCTTGTAGTTTTCATAAAATAGAACTGGTAAACAGAAAATACTGTTTCTGTAGATGTGGGTAGGAAATGTACAGTCTCTATTATATCAACCTCATAGTGAGGTAAGTATATGTTATATTTAAAAGTATAAAACTTACTAACTTATCAAAACTTATTTTTAATAAGTTGGGTGTAATATAAGCTTCCTCACCTGCCTGGACTTTCCAGTCTAGCCCAGAGATTTGAATCTGTTTTCAGCCCTTCTGCCACTTTGCCACAAATAATCACACAAAGACTTACATTAATTACTTACTGCTTGGCCTATAGCTCACACATATTGCTAGCTAGCCCTTGCATCTTAACTCAGTCTATTTTCAATAATCTGTTTAGCCATATGGCTTGGTATCTTTTGTTTTTCTCAGAACTGTCTTCTTTCCTCTGCATCTGTTGGGGTCTCTGTGGTGTCTCTCCTCTGCTCTTCCTGTTCCCAGAGTTTTCTTATTCTGGAAGCCCCACCCACACTTCCTGTCTGTTTTCTGCCAATCAGCGTTCTAACTAGACCAGTAGGTGGGACAATTATTTACAATATAACAGAGCATACACCTACTACAGTTGTCTGCAAATTTTAAGGATATATCTTATGGAGTTGCTTTGGTGCATAAAATAAATGTTAAACTAAGAAGATTTGCTAACTATGGTATAAATTTATGATAAAAACTAGTAACATTGGCCACAATGCTAATAAATCTTTTTAGAAATTCTTATTTTGAAATAATATAATAACACATTTAAGAGTTTCATTTGAAAGAGAAATACATGATATTAAATGTTTTAAGATTAGTTGTGGAAAGATCACAAATTTAAGGCTATCCATAGCTACATTGCAAGTTGAGGCCAGGCTACAATGTGTGTATGAGTCCCTATCTCAAAAAAAGTGTGCACACACGTGTGTGTGTGTGTGTGTGTGTGTGTGTGTGTGTGTGTGTGTAGGACAAGCCCTAGACATAAGAAGAAAGAAAATAAAGCTGTGGTTTTCCCACCAAGGTCCACTATAATTTTAAATATTTTATTGGAATATTGTCCTTCTCTGAGGCTTTTATAGTTTTAATTTCTGCAAAAGGTTAAGAAACTAAGGAATACTTATAGTTAAAATCAACCAATTTTACATTTTTGTCTTGGTCCATGTGTTTTTTAAAAAATCATTGTAATAAAACCTACAGCCAGGCTATAGCCACATAGTCACCGACTTCTGAATCAGTAAGAGCCAGAAAGTTAAGCGGGTCAACCAATTCTAGTTCTAACATTACCCCAAAGAAACAAACAGCCTCAAACTTCTATTCATAAAGAAAGCTGGAAATGCAGTTGAGAAGCACTGAGCCTACCCTAATCATGTGGAAACTGCCCAGACTAGCTCTGCATTGATCCTGTATATGAGACATGGTCTGTGTACATTAATCCATCTGTTTAAGACCCTTGGATGTTGGGATCGTAGGTATGAGTCATGGCATCTAGCCATGTAGTAGGAACTTTTAATCATATAAAAATAGAGAATTATCTTATGAACTTTCCTTCACCTTTTCTCCTTCCTGTAGATATTTTAAAAATAATTCCTAGATATGTCATTGGTAAATATTTTCCTATTACTATTCATATGGCCCTGCTTTTACTTAGTATATATTTAATAGTCTATTATGGCTTTCTTAGATCAATATCAGGCAGTTTATCTTGGAAATTCATTTTCCAGATAGAATGACACTTTTTATTGCCCTACCTTTATTTTTGAATATGGTTCCTGATTTCACAAACGTGTACGTACAAGCATAGAATGTGCTTGCAGCAATATTACACCTTAGTCTTCTCATTTCCCCTCCAGAATTCATTATTCCTCTAAATATCCTGGTAATGTTTTGGTCCTATTTCATTTCATATGTGAACATGGTGTTGTATATCTACATGAAAGTTAGGATCTACAAATAAAAGAGAACATGCCATGTAGCTTTCTCAGATTGACTTGATTCCTTGAGCGTGGTAACTTTCAGTTGTGTCCCTTTTCTCACAAATGGCATATTTTCATTTTCTCTATGTCTGAATAAAATTCTTTTGTGTGAATATAAAATACATTTTCCTAATCCACTGCTCTATTGGCTGATATCTAGATTGCTTCTATAATTTAGCTGTTGTGAAAAATGCTTAGTAGGGGCGAAGCAAAACATGTTTATTGTGCATAAGGAAAATGATAATGTACATATTCATAAAACCTAGCTGAACACCTTAAAAGCTATAGCAAGAGCTGGGTTGGTAGCCCATGCCTTTAACCCCAGTACCCCAGAGGCAGAGACAGGTAAAACTCTTGGGTTTTACAGCATGAGTTTCAGGGAAACCAGTGCCAAACAGGTCTTGAGAAACCAAACCAACCAAACGAACAAGCAATGTAACAAGACTATTTAGAGATATTTATACATAAATAAGGATAAATAAAAAAATTTAAAAACAAAGAAAAAATATACAGTAGTTTATAGTAGGTTATAACTAAAAACAAACAAACAAAACCACATAAGTCAACACTTTCCTGGTGAATCACCATTTGAATTCCTTCCCTCCCCAGACGTTTTATCCTGCAAACTATGCTGATGTAGGAGGTGAATCTTATATCTCCAATTCAAACCTGTAAAAGCTGATTTGGGAAAACCAGTGGAGTCTTAACAAATAACCATTTGAACTGAGTTTCTGGTGCAACTGGTGAACTGAACAGGGTATTTCACAGTTCCTGTGTTATTGCTTATTAGTAATAACCTTTACTCACCCACAGATGCCCACTCCCACCAGCCTAAAGGACCCACTTGAGCTTCTATGACCACAGCCCCTGCTGAACTCAGGTCACAGTATATCTAGCTTTTGGTCCTGCCTCCAAAGTTCTTTGGTTACTCCCGCTGAGAGGATAGAAATCCTTGTCTGAAAGTTCTCCTTGACTTCATTGGGAGATCAAAGACTTGTTAATTCAAGGACTTCAAACCGAACACACATAGCCACAGATTGCCACCAATGTGTCCAGCACTTGGTTGGCGCAGGCAAACCTTCCTGCAGCTCTCATTTATATGGGGTAGAGAGAAAGATAGCACTTCTCTATGGTTACCCCCGACCTGCTGGTAACCTGCTGAAGCCATTTACATGTATCTCACCAAGAATGTACAGTCAAGCTGCTATATTTTAAATTATTCTAGATGCCAGAGATTGCATATTCTATTTCCTTTTTGACTTTTTAGGTATCTTAAATTTCTTATTATATAATAACACTAACAAAAATGTGTATGTCATTTGAATGTCAAATAAGTGATAGTATAGGGGATGTAGAGCTAGCTCAGTGTTTAAGGGCACTTGTTATTGACAAGGGCCAGCACCAACAGGATGACTAAAGACCCTCTGCAACTCCACTCCCAGGGAATCTAGTGCCCTATTTCAGGTGCACATGTAGTGCACAGATATACATACAGACAAATCACTCATACACATAAAATAATAAATTTAAATACATTCATAAAAATCTTGCATATCCTATATGCCCTTAACTTCATTGCTTCCCTTCCATGAAGGATCTATAATTGAGAGGTCTCCAATTACAATTTTTTCTGTGTTCTATTACTGTAAAAGATCCATGACATTATTACCACACTGGAACAAAAAATTTGGAAATCTGTGTTTTTTTATATTTGGTTTCAGAGAAGACTATCTCTTATCTGCTTTGAGGAGAATTTGTGTTTCTACATTAACACTATAATGATGTTGGTTTGGGTACAAAAGAACTAGAGTGAAGCAACAGAAGTTGAAATAAATAAATTACAGGACTTTGAAATAGACAAGTGCATGACTCACTAGCCACGCACTGTGTCTGCCAGCCCCAAATAGATTTAAAAAACCCTCTATTTATTTATGCTTTCACCAGTGAGCAAAAGGGATAAGACTTCTGCGTGTTCTTTTTGGATTTCCCTTAAAACAACACCCTTAAGATTATTAACCAACTTAAACTTCCATCTTCCGTCGTTAGTTTTCTAGCAGCAAATGATTCAGGATGAGGAGGAGGCCACTTCAGTGGGAACAATTTTCCTGGCTAGTGTTAGTAGAACATTTAGGGGGCCATGTAGGGCCAGAATTCAGTCTCATTGATTTCTTGGTTTGCACAAAATGCAAATAACACTGGCCTTGGCAATTCTTCAACTATACCTTCAGAATATTCATGAAGCTAGAAAATGTTTTTAACTGGGCAGTTTATCCATTTCATTTGATTTTAATTCCCTAAGGAGTCACTGTACAGAGTAGTGCATATTCATGACCTGTGACTAATACCTAGTAATCATAGTAGACAATGGCTCTTTCCCATTTAAGAGCTACTTAAGGGAAGAGGCCCTCAGTGGTCAGTAGGGCATTTTAAAAGCCTAATAAGCTGCTATTACTGCTTTTGTAATAATGTGTAATGACTTGTTAGACATAAAAATCATATGAAATATATTTAAAGATGACTTTGTGGTCAGAATGTGCATTTTGCACATGTAATTATCCTATTGATCAAGGTGAAAATGAATAACTTTTTTACTAAAAATATATGAGTGCATTTATTCTTTGCATATGTTATAGAGTCATGGGAAGATGTTAGATATTGGTGGTAGCTGTAATTTCAGAACAATTACTTATGGTAGTAATTTTTTTTTAACTCAAATAGAAGGACTTAAAGATGAACCCAGTAGGTGCAGAACTTTATGATGAGTTCAAAATCGTCATTTCTTTTCAGGCTTAGACAGTAGCATACTCTGGTTCAGGTGAATCTGAGTAGTTGTTCTTATTTCTAGCCATCTCTAACTATATATGTCAATAACACCAGGGTCAGGGAGTTCACAGTTATTCACTGTTACCTCATTTTCATCTAAAGGGCAAAACTAAATGAATTATTTATGTGGTTTAGTTTTCTGTCATCACTAACTCTTCTCAATGAAATTGTGTAACTTCTCAAAAATTATATTTTCTACATTACATATTCTATTAAAATGTCACAATTATACCACCCACCTTTTGCCATATAATAAATTACCTTAAACTTGGGTTATCCTTTTCTAATTTCAGAGGTTACAACCTGAGCATAGATTAGCTAGCTGGGAGTTCTCCTTCAGAATTTCTACAAGTCTGCAGCCAAGGATCTAGTCAGGATTG
This sequence comes from Phyllotis vaccarum, assembly GCA_033318265.1. Lineage (NCBI taxonomy): Eukaryota > Metazoa > Chordata > Mammalia > Rodentia > Cricetidae > Phyllotis > Phyllotis vaccarum. The sequence goes on along the minus strand of JARWLC010000003.1, from coordinate 145,090,526 downwards.
GGATCTCATCTGATAGTCAGATTGAAGAAGGTTCTGTTTCTAAGATTGTATGGTTGCCATCAAATTTTGGTTTATTGGAGCATACTGAACTAAGAGCCCCAGTCTCTTGCTTGCTGTTGGCCAAAGGCTCCCTTCATCTCACTGGCTGTTGGATAAAAGTCTCACTTACTTGTTTGTCTCCTAGATCTTCATAGCATGGCTGCTTGCTTCATATAAAAGCATATAAAGCAAATGAATATAAAGTGTGTTCCCAAGGTAATAATCACTATTACGTAACAGCCGCAGACAAAATATCTCATGGAATTTTGCTATTATGACAGATCTTGAGAAAAAGGGAGAAGAGTTGAAAATGTACTCAGAGTACATTTATACATTCCACGAAAACAAACACAGCATTACAAATTCAAGAAAGATATCAAAAACCACATTTAAAAGAGATATTTGGGCTCATTTTTCAGAAGTTTCAATTCATGGTCACTTGCTTCCATGGCTTTGGAACTGAGGTGAAGCTGAACATCATGACTAGGCGCATCTGATATATATCCAATTTCAAAACAGCCTGGGCCATATAGACAAAGCCTGTATCAATGTTCTCTAACCCTCAAAAATGATTCCCCAATTTAAGTGTATGTGCAGAAATATTTATATCTATTTTATGCCTCTCTATATATATTAGGTCTGTTAATTTTTCTTTCTGGAATTCAGATATGATTATATCACTTTGGTGAAGTTCTTTTTTCTTCCTTGCCTTTTTATTTCCATATTCTTGTAAGGATACTTCAAATCCATCAGGTCCTGTCTGGAGTTTTCCTTATGTGATATTTCTTTCCCATGGGAAATTATATATTGCAACAATAATAACAAAGGTTTTTATACCTTAAATAATGTACCTGGTAAGAGGGTAGGTACTTCCAGTCATATACTACAATATGTTATTATTTTAAAGGTAGAAAAAAACATCAGAATGTGTAAGTAACTTTCCAAAGACTACATAATAAGTAATGTTTCCATTTCTCTCTTTTTGATTCCCATAACTTTAATTACTAATTTTGTCTTTTCTGGGTTGATAATTGGTCCAGGAGAGCTCAACCAGGTCTCAGATGGGTTTATTTCTCTGCCTTGGAGAAGTGATGTGGGAATGCCTTTCTGTATCCTGTGAATATCAATATTTAAATAAAGGAGCTGTTTTGGCCCATGACAGGCACCATAGAAAAAGTAGGAGGAGAAATCAGAATAGGTAGGAGGAGCAGGGGCGGAGTCAGACAGACAGAGCCAGAAGCCCAAAGGAGCAACATGTAAGGAACACAGGTGAGCCACAGGCCACTATGTGGCAGACAGATTAATGAGAATGGGTTGAGTTAAGATGTAAGAGCAAGCTAGCAATGTGCCTAAGCCATAGGCCAAACAGCATGAACTTAATGTAAGTGTCTGAATCATTTCTGTGGGCCTGATCAGCTGTGGGCAGCTAAGGGGTCTGGCAGGACAGGTCTGTGGGTCTGGACCGCTGGGCACCTGGGATCAAGAAACCTTATTACCACAGAGATGCTTTAATAATTATTGGTCAAACAGTGTTTGTTTCAAGTAGCAATGATGGTGGTAAGCCATTATAATGTGCTCACATTGCACTTTTTGATACTTGGAGAATAACATTGTAATGCCCATGGAAGGAAATATAGCTCCTTACAAGAATATATCACTGGATAATAAAGTTCTCAAACTTCTTTTTTATGTTGATGAATTATGAAAGTGTGTATATATTATTTTCTTATATCGTAGTGAAGTACAGCAATAATAACTCTGAATTTAGGTGGCATTAATGGATTGCCAACTATTATTGTCTCTAATAACATGAGTAATTTGTAAATACTGGGGAACTATGGACTTAAAACAGCACATGTAAATCACCTTACCCTGTACAAAAGAAGTGATTTCAGCCCTGAGAAAATAAAACATCATGCCTACTTTTGAATGATTCAATAAGAAGGAAAGGTCTTACACAGTCAGCAACTAGGCTTAGTTTACACATGACATGGCTACATGAAAGAGGTAGAAGAGAGGGGGATGATTCACAATGTGGCAGGCATCAGGCTATCTCCGAGAAGGGGGTTGGGCTTGGTTAATGTATGCTAGTCAGGCTTTCTCTGACTCTGGAGTAGAATGAAGATGGTTGTATTCCTGCACTGTGGAAAACCCTTTCTGCTTAGGACTTGGGTACTTCAACAGAATGGCTATGAAAGATCTTTAAGGTCTGAATTCTTCAACAGGATGGCTATAAACAGGGGAATATTGTGAATATGTCTCATCTGCCTAAAGTCCTATGTCTAATGAGAGTTTGGATTCACATCGTTAGTAAACATTTCTGAAATTTTACCCAAGACGTTTTGGCGGTCATTTGACTAGAATCTGTTTTAATTCTGAGCATCTATAGCTTCCACTCAACATAGTGATAGTGAGACACTCCAGCTTATATAATTCAATCTTTGTCACGGTTATGTGTTTACAATGTTCTTGTAACATTCATCATGTTACCCAGTTCCCCATTCATATTTGAGAAACTGGAAGTTGAATTCTATAGGATGTGTTTTTGAATACTTAGGAATTATAAATTACTGTGTAAAATGAAGTGTTAGATGTTGAGGAAATATTCCGGATATATGCTTACTTTTATAACTTCATCATAGGTGATTATTATCTTATTCTAAATATATAGCAAGCTTATGAAAACTGTGTGGTTTATGAACAACAGAAGCTTACTTCTCTCAGTTCTAGAGACTTAGAAGTCCAAGGGTAGGGCCTGAGAAAATTCAGTGTTTAGAATGTTTGGTTCATTGGTGAGTATTGTGGAAATTTTTTTTTAATTCTGTTCTATAATATTAGGTATAATGTTTAAAATGATAGCTTTGGTCAGGCACTCAGAATGCTCGAGGAAAGCACATGGCTCCAAGATAAATATGAGAATGAAACTTGCAGAAGTGGGTGACAGTTAGGATGTGGAAGTAAGGTAAGAGATATGTCAAAGATAAATTCTGTGGCTATTTTTAGAAATATTCTTTCAAAGATATGCATGTTTTTTTTTACTGATCCATTACTTCTTAAAAACAATGTAAAATGTATATATAGAGAGTTTTCAAAAATATGACACTTGATTACAATTTTGTACATTTGACTTTTCCATAGTTTTTGTCCAAATATAATAAAACTGTAACTTGTACATTGGATGCTTAGCTGGCCAGATTATGGGACTGGTTAGAAAACTATTGAAAATGTTCTATATTTTCTCCTGCTTCCATCTACTTGCAATGCAAATCCTACCCATTCTGCTAATTTTACATGCACAGAAAGTGGTACAACTCCATGGGAAATAAAAAATTTCCACTGACTAGCCGCCTGTAACTGCTTTAAGTGCAATTACACATTTTTCATTTAAGATCAATTTCACAAAATTGTTTTTGTGACCTCAGGCTGCCTTCTTAATAATTGAGCATAGCTCACTTATTAGTGTTTGCTTGTATGGGCATTGGTATCATTCTTGCAGGATTTAATTTAGAAACAGGCTCCATGTAGATATGAGAAAGGACTTTTGTATTTCATGATTTTTCTGTGCTGAGTCAGTGATTCGTGATCCAGTATTTATATACATGGTCTATAGAAAGTCACGGTAACCTGTCCTTAAGTTGGCCTTTAGACAAATGAGAATATTTTCTATTTAATTCTAGGGAAGGTGTCCCTTAAAATAATTAAATCTTAACTCTTACTTAAAGTAACATGAACAATTTATGAAGTTTAGTCATAATGAGATTCTAGGATATGTGTCACTCTTGGTTGATGAGAAAAAGCTAACATCTTTTTCCACTTATGAAAAAGGCCCTGTAAAGTTGTCTTCTTAGCCAAGATTCATATGCTAAGGATACGCCAGTAAAGAAGGGTAAGAGTGGGATCAAGGACTTTATTACTTTATGTAGAAAGGGAATGTGCACACCTTTGAACTCCTGACGACAGGGAGATGTTTCAGTGTTGAAATTGATGTTCTTGTAAATGACTCATGAACAATAACTCACAAGTTTGAAACTTTAAAATTATCTGTCACACCAGCTCCAATGATTAGAAATTCTCTTTTGGTCTCTCTTAGGCACATGTACACGTATACACACACACACACACACACACACACACACACACACACACACACACACGCATGCACACACACACCTATACACACATATGCAAACAGTTAAAAACAAACAAACAAAATTAGAGTTGTTTATTTTTTGTAGCTTGTCTCTTTAAATGAGAGCAGGGGGTTTGACCTCATTAAATTGTGAAAGTCAGAACTGAAGATTTAGACATAAAACTTATGTCCAAACCTACAGACCTGCTGTCCCAGAGTGTCTAGCCACCCACCGCTGCTTAGGCCCCCCCAAATGACTTAGACATCTATATTAATTTCATGCTGTTTGGCCTATGGCTTAGGCACATTGCTAGCTAGCTCTTTTATCTTAACTCAACCCATATATATTAATCTGTCTGCAACATGGCCCGTGGCTCACCTGTGTTCCTTACATGTTGCTTCCTTGGGTAGCTGGATGGACTTCCTTTGACTCTACCCTTCTTTTCCTACCTATACTGATTTCCCTACCTACTTTTTCTGTGGAGCTAGTCAAAGACCAAAACAGTTCCTTTATTTAAAAAATGACATTCACAGCACACAGAAAGACATTCTCACAGAGAGAGAGAGAGAGAGAGAGAGAGAGAGAGAGAGAGAGAGAGAGAGAGAGAGAGCTGAAGAAAAAAGAAGTATGTAAGATGTGTGTGTGTGTGTGTGTGTGTGTGTGTGTGTGTCCAGGAGAAACCTGTTATGCCAGCTCTCCATGGTCATGTTATGTTGTAGAGCTATGTAGTAAATGTGAAGGTATAACTGTATGATTAGAAATGTATCCCTGTGGAGTTAGAGACATTTTTGAGAGAAGAGGGTTTTTTTTGAGCGTGAGTAATTGAGAAAGTTACAATCGGAAAGCCTATGTGTTTCCTTCTTTACCTGTCAGATAGAAACTTACTTCCCCTTAGATAGAAAACATGTAGCCCTTACTGCCCTCATAGACCCCCCCCCGCCCCGCCCCCATATCCTAAAGGTGGCCTTGCAGCAGAATCTCCAAAAGGTTGACGAAACTAGTCTGCAGGGCATTGGAAGACTGACAGAAAGATGAGACTTATAATGGTTTTATTCAGTCACTTAACAACATTAATCTGGTTCAGATTATCTGGTTAGATTTTGGCTAGGTGGAAAAAGGTGTTAGCCATGCTTTGTTAACCTGAGCACAGAACAGTGTAACCATCAATGGTTTAGACTATTCTTAGTAATAACAGAGTCATGTGCAACATGTGTGGAGGCAGGAAGATGGAGAGTAGAGTGTAGTTAGTTTTTAGTCATAGTAAGAGTCTTATCATACTTATTGTCAACTGGGAACATCTCCATTGGAATGAGGAGAAACCTTATTTTAAAGCCAGGGAACTGAAATTCCCTTGTGGTGTGTGCTGGGGGGTGGGAGTGTGTATATAATTGGAGGGAAGAATATGGAAGGCAGAGGGAACAGTAAGAATGCTGTAATTGTCTCGTTGAGCTGATTGGTGCCTTAGGTAAGTAATCTTAGCTATTTGAAAAGCCGAGGCAGAAGTATGGCAAGTTACAAGCCTTCCTTAGCTTTAGAGTATGGTCAACGTTATCTTGGGAAATTTACTGAGATCCTGTCTCAAAAGAGAAGAGGTGAAAAGAGGGTAATGAATGTAGCTCAGTACTATAGGGCTAGCTAGTGAGTGAGAGCTTAGGTCCAATCCCCAGGACCACACTGTGCAGTTGGTAGTGGGAAGCCTGCACCATGCCCACATGAACCTGACTACAGGTGGTTTTTCAGAATTTTTTATCTATCATTATGCTTGAGAAACTGCAGGTGGACTCATGAGACAACTGAATATACAACTGGAAGAATTCCTCTGTGTTTGCATTATAGCAAATTAATATGTGAAGTTAACATATCTGTTAATGAATAAGTGAGTTAAAATTCTGATATTTTGTGGTTTGATAGAATTACATCTCCTTTTGTCATTTGCTGAAAGACATGGTTTTGTTTATCTAGCTTTCCTTCTTGTGAAACGAGTTGAGTCATATAAAAATATAGTGAAACATTACACCCTGCAAAGCACTAATGGAATGGGTCTTTGGTGCACTGTAGGAATTCGTTGGTTCACCAAAGCATAAAAATTACACCAAGGAAGAAAATTAGAAGCCACAAGAATTGGGCTCATCTTCACTGAGGCTAATAAACATATAGATTCCCAGATTCTAGCCAGATGCAATGTGAAGATTGTGAACTATTTAGCCTACTATATGGTAATTTCTTTTTTCCCATCACCTAACTTGTACTCTGACAGCTCTTAGATTACCTTGGTATGACTTGAGCCTAACAGGGCAACTATGAGTAGCAACTGTTTAAATATGGGCCTAGACTGTATATTTTGAGAATCACATTCTGTTCTTGAATAAGAAGCCAATATCTAGTTTTTGTTTTTGTGGTACCAACATTACAGATTTGCATTAGTTTTGACAGAAAGCAAAAGAAGTAGCCTAGTTTCTAGGTTAGATACAAAGAAGGCATTAGGAAGTGGAATTTTCCCTTTGATTGACTGAAGAGTCAACTACTAATATTGCTTTGCTACGGAATTGGGAGTATTATCCTTGAGACAAATCTCAGATATGATTTCTTCCTTCTTGTTTTTAAAATCTAGTCTTCTCTTATATATTGCATATTGACCACAATTTCCCCTTTCTCCACTTCTATCAGACCCTCCACCCATGCATCTCTCCCCCAGATGCAGTTCTCCTTCATTTCCCTTCGGAATAAAATGCTCTCCCCACACCCCCGGGATATCAAATGAAGAAGGCATAATAGGTTACAATAAGACTAGATAAAAACCTTTTATCAAGTTTGGACTAGGCAACCCAGTTGGACCAAAAGTATTCATAGAACAGGAAATGAGTCATAGACACCCTTTACCCCCACTGTTTGAAGTCCTACAACAATGCCAAGCTGGACACCATAACAAATATGCAGAGGACCTAACCCCATCACATGTGATTTCCATGATTGTACCTTTGGACTCTGTGAGCTTCTATGAGCTGTGCATAGTTGATGCCATGGGCTGCGTTCTCTTCATGTACTTGACCTCTCTGATTTCTCTAATCCTTTCTCTCCATCTTCTGCAGTTTTCTCCCTAGCTTTACCTAATGTTTGGTTATGAGTCTCAGCATCTGATCCCTTAATTTGATAGATGAAGCCTCCCTAAAGACAGTTGGGCTAGCCATCAAATAGGGTCTTTAGGCAAGTGAAGACTGTTAAATTTTGTACACCAAATGATCTCTGTTACATCCTCTATTCAAATCCCCCTTTATAGAGAGGAAAGCAATTTGGCTTATGCTTACATGAAACATAACTGCATTTCAATAAAATTTACAAAATCAGTGGTAATGAATTTGGCTGATGAGCTATAATTGGATAGTTTCTGGTATAGGCAATAAATAATATTAGAGAAATGTATGGATCTAATTGCACTACTTGACTATTATATTACCTTTCTTCATACCCTAGCTCTTCATTCTTGATGCTGAGGCCCCTGCCACAAACATAAAAATGTTTATAGCAGTCTTTATGTTATTTTACTTGTGAACTCAATATTAGGATGAAGAAAGTAATACTAAAGTCAATATAGGTATAATAGGAAACTTAATATGTGTTGATGGACTAGGTGACTACCTCCTATATGGTAGTGAAATATCACATGGGATAGATATTTCACATGCAGGTGGAAATGTATATCCCAGTATAATAAAAAAATAAACTTTCTTATTTGCCTGGCTATAAATACTCAAGTTTCTCTGCTCATGTTCCATTGAATTTCTAGTTTTGTTTTTATCATTATTCATAGCAATAATGCCTTATCATTTATCAGATATATAATTAAGCATTAGGTTTTTCTTTTTTTGTTTGTTTGTTTTTCAAATCTTAGAAAATCTATTGTATCACATACCTTTGATGTTCCCATTCATGCTTTCCCATATTGCCTGTCTATCTCTCTTCTAGCTGTTCAGGGCCCTGAGTGACTCATTTAGACACTACCCTCCTGTTACCTGTTTGCTCCCCACTCAGTGATTTCTACTTGACACTGATATGCCTCTTACCTTTACTCTTACATAGATACACAACTATTGGGAGTTGGTCCTTATATTTTTCTCAAACCAGTGTGTTAATATATTGAAGTAATGTGTTTGCAACTTATGAGGAATGTAAAGCCTGAAAACAGTCTATTAGACATCCATACAGTAGTTTTTGGTCCTTCTGTACCTCACTCTGCTTGTTCTTTCTTCCTGCTTTCTGTGTATATGCTCTCTCATAAAATGCTGAAATATGGATCCCAGATTCTGCTGCCTAGGGAGCACAGGCTAAGTGCCTACTGGAGAAAAAACATCTTTCATACCAAGGAATTTCAGGGCAAAGGGGGAGGTATCTAGAAAGTAGTTTTTATATGTTGATCTGGATCTTCAAGAATGTATAGAATGTAAGTCCAAGGGAAGTATACCCTCAGCTGGACTCCTCAATAGGCTGAGTGCATTAAGAAACTCATCTCTTGTGGTGAGTGAAGTGGGAATACCCTGGCAATGGAGTTAGTAAGGCTTTTGTTTTAATCCCTGGATTACTAGGATGCTGTATAGGTAGAAGTTGAAATCTTTGGAATATGACAGAACGGTACGGGACATCTATGACCACAGTGTGCTACAGCTTATGTTAACCACATTGCAAATATTTAACAAAATATGAGTTAGAATATTTAACTCATGATCTGCTTTGAATAAGATGGCTTTTGGAATAGCACTGAAGGCAACTGTCACCCTATATAGCTCATGAATGGCTGTGTTGAATTTGAGGTATCTGATTATGAGGCTCAAAGAATAGTCCCTGCTGGTCTCTGGTGAAAAAGTGAAAGTCCTAATAAACAATGCCAGTTTGGAATTTGGAATGAGAACAGTTGGCTGCTATCTCCAAGAACACCAAACTTCCAGCTTCTCCTAAAGTTTCATAAGTAACAGAAATAGACCCCTTCCTCTTGGGGTAGACCACAGTAACATCTCCACTTAAGCTCAATTTCACAAGATGATGTTTTCTGTTAACTCTGAAGTTGGTAAAAGAAAGTCCTTTGAAACATATTCCACAGTTACTAAAGGTCCTCAGGAATTTGCAGAGAAGAAGAACTAATTGCTGTTCAGGGTGACATGAACAGAATAATCAGAGGGAAAGAATTTACTAACATGGTGCTTCATCTTTGAGTTTGGATTTACTTCTCTGGTAGCAAACTCTGAATTCCACACAGAGGCTCTGTAAACTTCCTCTGCCTCACTTCTCCCACATTTACCCATACCACATTACTGCTTTCAGCGATGCTTGGAGGATCCACTTTGCTTCCTGGTCGTCCTTCATGGCAGGTCTTTGCCCACAGTACCAAGTAATCACTGATTTTTGTCCTGTCTTACTGCTCTGAGCTCCTAGAAGGGAATATTTCCTAGATGGAATATTTCCCCTTTTCTAAAGTGTGCTCATCTCATTTTAGGCTTGAGTACCTCCTGTCTGAGACCAGCCTTGGCCAGCAGCTCTGGGAGGTGGTAAGGATGTACCTCATGAAGAACACAGTATAGCAGTAGGCTGGAGTATCCAGCTAGGTTTGCAGCATCTTTGAAGGTGGTAGAAATTCTGCTCCAAATCTGACTCAAACTTGGAACTGGGTCCTCTAAATCCCTTCTGACAGATCCACAGGGATGCTGGAAACGAAAAGGAGAAATAAATATTTGGGGAAAGCAATGTTATTCCCCATCAATCTGGCAGAGTTCCTTAAAGAAAAGACATCTTCTCCACGGCCCTTCAGGACCCCTATAAAGGCTGGCATGAGTAACTCATTTTCTCTCCAGTAATGGTTCTTGCAGCTCATTCGCTCAGTGGTAGAGATTTGCATCCAGCATTATCTTTTTATTTTTTTTCTTTCTTTAAGCCAGCTTCCAGAATTTCTCTACTATGTTTCTTGGTTATATTAGTTCCAGACTTCTGTGGCTTGTTTTTGTATCAGCATCTGCATTTTTGTCTTTTACTTCAGTCTGATGTTAAACATCTGCATCAGAACATAGAGGGAGAAGAGAAAAAAAAAACCCTTCAACTTAGCAGAGTAGCAGGAAAAAAAAAGAAAGACAACATCTGAGCTTCCAAAACCTTTACTACCTACACCTACTGGTTCCAAGGCAAGTTTATAAAAGAGGGCTTACTCCCAGGCTTTCTTTTGTGTATCTTCTAAGTTTCTTTTGAAATCAGAAACAATAAGAGAGCTTTACCCCCAATTGATTCCTTTCTAATGGGTTTCCAGAATCACCCAGAAGTTCTCAGGACTAGTAGCAAAGGGGGTAGACTTTGTCACTTTAAAACTTACTTGATACAAACAAAAATAGTGGCCTTACCAGAGTATCGGTAAGGAGGACTGTGGGGAAGAGTTTAGGAATGCAGGCAGGCAAGCTATTTCCTATGAAACAATAGGACCACCTGAAGAAATTCATTTCCTGGAGCAGGGCACATTGTGTAAGCTTCAGAAAGTTCTTGCTTCACCAAACAGTTAACAGCCATCAATAGTGATACAATGAAGCCGAAACTCTTGTCAACTTAGGCTAGTTTCAGGGACCTCAGGAAGGGGTTGAGGGGGAGAGGGTTACAGGATTTTTTATTTTCACACTATTATTCAGCCTTGTGGGGGATAAACAAACTCAGATTTTCTGACCTTGAGTCAAAATGGAAACAAGCCATAAGCTATAATCTTTGTGGGATCCCACAATAAATCATTTGACTAGCAAATTTCCAAACATAATCAACTTGTACATCACAGTTATTGTACAAAATTCAACAATGATAACTAGCACTTAGTATTGTCAAATGTTGACCATCTATATGTTATCTATTTTTTTTAGTGACCCTAGGAAGGGGAACTGTTACAGTCTATATTTTCTAGAGGAGGACACTAAGCCTTAATGGTCATTTAATGTCCAAACTCACATGAATGGCTGAGGATGTAAAAACAGAAAAATCCTGTAACTCTCTCCCCCTCGACCCCTTCCTGAGGTCCCTGAAACTAGCCAAGGTCGAGATGGCTGCTTGAGACATACCCAGCAGCCTGAGCCTGATACTTCCTGAATTCCTGAGACCCACCTGGTGAGCAGCTTGACCTTCCAAGATAAGGCTCCTGATCTAGCAACCTAGGAGGGGTCACCCAGGAAAGTCCTACCATGAGAATTGTTAATGGTTAACTGTTTGAACTTGCACAATGTGTCCTGCTCTAGGAAATGAATTCTTCAAGTGGTCCTTATTCAGCTTGCCTGCCTGCATTCCTAAACTCTGTCCTAAACTGACCTTTGGCTCCGCCCTATTAGTGCGCAGAGCCTGCCCATACCCCCTCCCCTATCCAGAGTAGGGTATAAGAATTCTGCCCCTAAAATATTCCAGGGCCCCAGGCTTTTCTGGAGTGCCTGGGCCTACACATGTGTGTGTACCGGTATTCATATTCATATTCATTAAACTCTCTTTTTCTTTAATGTTAACAGTGGTCATTAGTTGTGGTCTTGGGGTGTCTTGGGGTGCCCTAGGGGTGCCCGCCTATTACAAAGAGACAAAGCCAATTCTAAGTCTAATTTACGCTGATATTAGACATTTTTTACTACAATGTCCTGCTTACTCCCTTGTTTCCACAGAGTGACCATAACCACAAGACAAACAATATCTTTCTGGCTCCTGGGATCATGAGGAAAAAGGGAAAAATGTGCACTCTTGTACATACTGCTGTAAAGATAGAATTTTCCTTTCCTAGCCTGAGATTTGACCTCTCAGAATCCTCCACCCCTGACCTATAATTAACCCATGTGCTGTTTACCGAAGAAGCAGGAACATTACTAAACTTGCACAATGTGCCCATTGTGATCATTGCTCCAGGAAATGAATGTCCTCAGGTGGTCTCCTGCCTGCCCAAGACTTGCTATTGTTTCACCTTCTGCCTGCCTGCCTGACTGAAGGCTGTCCCATTCCTAAACTCCTAAACTCGCATTCCTAAACTCCCTCCTAAACTGAACTTTGGCCCTGCCCTGTTGTAACTTTCCTATCTCAGGAGCCCAGATTTATGCCTACCCTACCCAGAGTGCTGTATAAAACTTCTACCCTAAAAATATTCGGGGCTCTTGGCTTCCACAGTGCCATGAGTCTGCACGTGTGTGTATCAGTATATCATTAAACTCTCTTTTTCCTTAAAGTTAACAGTGGTCCATAGTCGTGGTCTTGGGGCATGTAGGGGTGACCGCCCGTTACACTGCTCCAAACATGGGCCTGGAATACATTTGCATGGTAGAATAACTCAACATGTGTTAGGACTGGGATTTATTTCCAGTAACATAAATACACACACACACACACACACACACACACACACACACACACACACACACACACGTATGTATACATGCACATGTGTATACATGCAGACACATGACATTTCTATATATAAAACATTGGATTGCCCAATTTCATATAACATATTTTCATTCTTCATAACTTTGTTGGAGTTAGAAAAGGATGGCATCTTGCCCATAAACTATGAACTAATCTGGAATGTTCTCATCATAAAGCAATAGGAGGATGAAACAAACAACCATTAGTTATCTTTTTTATAAAGTTTAATATTAAACATTTCAATATCAAATTGTAGGCATATTTTTTGGTCCTACCAGCTAGCTTTCAAATAACCACAGAGAGACTTATTATTAATTATAAATGATCCGACAATAGCTTAGGCTTGTTACTAAATAACTTTTACAATGTGGGTCAGTACCTTTTTCAACATGGTATGTGTATCTTGCTTCTCCTTGTATTTCCTGGAGATTCTTCCCTTCTTCATTCCAGAGATTTCTCCCTGCCTAACCTCTTCCTGAATAGCTATTGACAATTTTGCTATTTTTTAAGCCAATGAGAAATATCTAAACAGTGTACAAAAAGACTATTTCACAACATCAACCATCTTGAAATTATTTTTATTTAAAAACAAACAACCCACTCACACAGAAAACACAAAACACTGTCTTAAAGGTTTTTTTTTTTTTCCCTTAACCTCCCTCTCTTTTGTTCTAGAAAATAAAATCATGGCTTTGAACATACTTCAAAGCATTCTCTTCTACCAATGTGATTTTCCTAGTTTCATTACAGAATTGTCTGCTATTGAATGAAGTTTGTGGGCCTGAGGTAAGAGCCCTTATATATTCCTCTCATCTTGGTTTTGCCTAGTTGCCATGAAAACCCCAAAAGAGAACAACATGTTTTACAAAATAATGGTGGAAGTGTAGATAAGTGAGGGGACTCCCAGATGACAGGAGTAAAAAATCATGCTCCCTAAGCTTAATGCAGGGCCCAGGGGAGAAACTTGATTTTGCTTGCTTGTTTGTTAAATTTGGAAAGAAAAAAAAATTAGGTTAGCAGAGTCTATGTTGACTGTCGGAGAGGTTAGCTAGGTGATGAGGGGACAGAGGCATTGCACTGCTGTACTTTGTCCACAGAGGATGATGAGGCTTCTCCAGATTCCATTAGAAGAGATGAGTATCTTTGGAATGTCTAGCATCATTTTTGTTCACTGAAATCTTTGGCAGATCCCCCTTTTCTCCTGCTTATATTATCTTTACAAAATTACAGCAGTAATAAAAGATTACTTACAATGTGTCAGGCTTCCATACCAGACTATTGTGTATTAAAAGGCATTTTTATTAAATATAAAAGCTCTGGAGTCATAGTTTAGACTTCCAGTCTTGGCCCAGACACTTACCTGCTGAGTAATACTAAAAGCTTATTCTGTAGTATTCTTATCTATAAAATGAAGTTATAATACTTTCCTCTTGGAGTTCATGAGGTATTCTGGTGGCTTTCTGTGAAGTGTTTAACATGAAAGTATTCAGAAATCCCTGAACACAAGTTAGCCATAGTATTATGAATATTCTACCAAAGTTCTCTGAGATGACTATTACTATTATTATTATTATCATTATTTACTACAAGACAGAGATCCTTTTTGTCTTAGTTTGAGTTACTAATGCTATGATGAAACATCTGACTAAGCAACTTGAGGGGGAAAGGCTTTATTTGACTATGCTTTTTACCTCACAATGTTAAGGTTGGAGTGAGCAAGACAAACCAAGGCAGAGTCTTAGGTCTCAGTCTTAGAAAGAAAAAAAAACAACTTTATTCCATGCATGGGACCCATTGTATCAGAAACAATGGGCCTCGATTTACCAATGAGCAAAGCTTTTATAGGACAGGAAGTAGGGGGTCAGGAATGTGGCTCCTGCAGCTGTGTAGGTAACCACGGTAACATAATCTGGCAGACAAATCTTTTCCGGAACAAACAGAATCTTAGTTAGACCTTATCACAATGAGCAGAAACTCTGTCAACATCTTGGAGATTTTACAATGCTCTATCAATATTTATCATGTGGTGGGGGCTGTTGTGCCTCATCTGGAAAGTCCTCCCCTTTACAGCAATTCATCACCAAAGGTAGCCAGGGCAGAAACCTGATAGCAGGAAATGATGCAGAGGCCACAGAGGGGTGCTGTTTACTGACTTGCTCCTAATGGCTTGCTCAGCTTTCTTTCTTATATAAACCAGGACCACCAACCCAGGAATGGCACTACCAAAAATGGTCTCCCCATCAATCACTAAGAAAACGCCTTACAGCTTGTCTACAACCTTTCTTATAGAGACATTTTCTTTTACTATTTTTTGTTTAAAAAGTTTTTTTTTTCTCATACCCACTGCTGCTCCCTCTTCCTCCCCTCTTCTCGACCTCCTTCAGCCTCCCCAACACCCAATCCCCCTATCCATTCCCAAGAGAGGGCAAGGAATCCTAAGGTGAGTCAGTTCTGTCACATCCAGTCAAGTCAGGCCCCTCCCACCAGTGTCAAGGCTGAGTAAGGTGTTCCTCTGTAGGGAATGGGGTCCAAGAAGCCAGTTCATGCACCAGTAATAATCTCTGGTCTCACTGTAAGAGCCTCCACAAACTGCCTATGCCATTCAACTACCGTTCAGATGGTCTGGCTCCTTTCCATGACGGTTCTTCATCTGTTACTTCAGAGTCAGTGAGTTCCCAATAGCTTGGGAAAGCCATCTCTGTGGGTCTCCACCTCATGATCCTGATCTCTTTGCTTATATACGCTCTACTCTTTCTCTTCTGCTGGGGCCAGGAGCTCAACACAGTGCTTAGCTATGGATCTCTGCTTCTGTCTTTATCCATTGCTGGATGAATGTTCTATAATGACAATTAGGATGGTCTTTTATTTGATTATAGGGGAAGTCATGTTTAGGTACCCTCTTCATTATTGCTTGGAGTCCTAGCAGGGGACACCTTGTGGGTTCTTGGATGTTTCCCTAGCACCAGATTTCTCTCTATCCCAACAGTGGCTCCGTCTGTCAATAGATACTATTTCCTTGTTCTCTCTGTTGCTCCTCCTACTCAACCATCTCATTTTCTTGTGATTTTTTTTCTACCTCCCCTTGCTTGCTCCTGATTTACTCAGAACATCTTTCCTAACTTCCCTTCCCTGGGGGATGCAGGGATGTAGAGACATTTTATGAATGGTGTTTTTCTCCTTTCAACTGCCTTAAATTGACATAAAACTAGCCAGCACACATTCTTATTTCATTTCCATTTGTAGAGAGTCTTATTGAGCACTTCTTTCTATGTGTCCTCTTCCCCGGTATGTACTCATTCCTCTGGAAGAAAGAGAAATGTTTGCTCTGGTTGATAAACTTTTTTGTAGTTGTTATTTGTTTTGTTTCTTCCTATTTTTCCTTCTGTTATTAACAGAGGAAAATGAAATAGCAGACTTAATTTGACTTCAAAATCACAAAGGCAAACTTGTATTGGTCTGAGACATTGATGAGTCTGATGCATGATCCTAAATAGTCTTATCAACATAAACCTAGAGTCATATATCAAGGGTAAAAGCTGAAAGATCAGGGGAGTGAAGCAGCAGTAACTAGAGACTTCTTACCTCTATAAATTCTCAGACCAAATGGGGGGGGGGTCAAGATCCTGGCCCCCCACCAACTTCTCACTTCCTGTGTCCACCTCCTGAGAGGGGATTAAAGAGGTAAACTTCCCAAATGCTGGGATTAAAGGTGTCAGCTAGTACTGCCTGGCTTTTATGGTTAACTAATGGCTAACTCTGCCTTCTCATCTCCAGGCAAGCTTTGTTTATTAGAACACAAACAAAATATCACACACAATGTAACTTCGGTAAAGTATCAGAGAGTACAGAAGAATAATGCTATAGGTTCTGAGAACAGCTTTTGTAGACTAGAATTGGGAGAAATATGGATTCACAAAATCCAGACTTAATTGTTTGTTTGCTTGTTTATTATTAGAAAGAAAACTTTTCAAACTTTAGGAGCAAAATAAGTCCTACCAGATTTTCAGGTAGGTGTGTGTCAAGGGATTGTGGATTAAAGGCATGAGGGGCTCCTTTTTTGGAATCTCATGGGCAGCAGATTTCTTATACTTGGGTTTGTTTCATGGCTCTGGTTTAGGAGTGAGGATTTTTTTTTTTTTTTTTTTGCTATGATAAATGTATGCATAAGGGCCAGAGGACATCTTGTCAAGTTATTTTCTCATATCTTCTTTACAGGGGCACCTGGAATTAAACCCAGGCTATCAATCCTGTATATTGAAGCAGCAAGCACCTTTGCTCACTGACCTAAATTGCCCACTTTAGTTGAGTTTTAATGAAAAGTCCTGGAATGGGTAGCTTATGTTGTCCTAGTTTCTTGTGTGGTTGTTTTCCTTCAGAGGGTTCAGAGTGTCTTTGGTGGACCTTTTGGGAAGGAGATTATCTTCCATGCCTCTAGAGCCTATGTAGATATGCACTTTTTATTTGTGCTTTTGTATTTGTAAGCATGCTAAGGGTGCATGCTGAACACATCTTTCCACATGGGTATTCTCATCTATAAAACTACTCTTTTGGTATTTGTTTGCTCAGCGTTTATTCATTGTGTTCTGCATTAACTTGGAAAGGGGAGATTCTGTGCAGTAGGAGGTTTCTGGCCCGGACTTTCGGGCCTAGCCTCAAGGCCTAGGCCCACAGACCTATAGACCTGCAGACCCACAGTCCCGCAGTCCCACAGATGCTTACACAGATGCTTACAATCATTTTAGGCTGATCAGCCTAAGGCCCAGGCATATAGCTTGCTAGCTCTCTACCCTTCATCTAACCCATGTCTCTTGTTAGCCATGTGGCTCGGTACCTTTTCTCAGAGCAGCATACTTGTCCTCTGCTTCTCCCAGCTTCTCTCTGGCATTCTGCTCTGTGCTTCCTGTTCTCAGAGTTTTTCTTAGTCTGGTAGCCCTGCCCACACTTCCTGCCTGCCTTCGGCCAATCAGCGCTTTTTATTAAACCAGTGGGTAGGACAATTATTTACAATGAAGCAACAAAATACCCTATAATGCTGTTTATTAACATTTCAAGCCTCAGCAGCATATGCTACACAGACCTTCAAATTCTGTAATTGCCAACATTAGTTTTGTTCTGAACTGAAGTTCCTTGGGCTTCTCTGTTGCATCCTCCATGCAGCATTAGCATTCTTACCTTTTCTTTGTTAACAGTTCTACCTTTATTCCATCACAGACCTTTTCATCTCTGCACCCTTGCTAAGCTCTGGAGTGTAGGTGTGCCATAAACACTCCCTTGTTCACAGTAATAGTCCCCTGACTGCAGAAGATTCTATTCCTTAATAAGCATAGGTTTTTAGACCAGGCTGTCCTTCTCTTTAAACTACCTCAGGTAATCAGGATTGCAGCAGAAGTGCCATGTCTGTTCTGAGATGTTGTAGAGAAATGTAATGAGCTCTTCCCTGCCTTAGTGGCTTTGTAGGCATCGTACTTCACTTTAAGATGTTCTTTCCCATTCTCTTTCAGGCTATTGTGAATTCTGCACCTATGATGAAAACTCATCTGTTCAAAAAGGAAGTACAAGTGTCAGAGCACTTGCCTGGCAGAGTTGCTTCTGTCATCTTTGCCTCTCTATTATACTGGTTAACAATCATCTGTTTACTGAGCCAAGGGGTTCAAGGGTTGGTCCTGAAAAAGAGATCTACTATTGCCTTTTCTTGGCTCAGGTTGACATTCCAGAGTGAGATGAAAGATATTTAGATAACTTTGAACAGCAGTTCAGCTTCATTAGTGACCAGGGGAAATACAGATTAGAATAATGAGTGGATGCCATTTCATTCTTTACAAGCTGACAATAAAATTATCTTGAAGCTAGTGATAGTCAACACATGGGTGATAGATTCAGCCATTACCTACGCGAGGGAATGGCAGATAAAACAATCACTGTGGAGTGATTCTAAACCATCTAGTAAATTGTCAGGAATCTCATGTCAATTCTACTTTTGCTAATGTTGTGGTTAAATCCTCAGAGTGCTGGCATAATTATTGAATAATTAATTCTAATAACAATAATTTAAAATTATTTAAATATCCATTAATAAAAGCATATGTATTATAGTCTATAGCATAATTAGTCATTAAGTAGGATATTATTTGGCAGAAAATATATGTAAGCTATAGTTAAATCTCCCAAATAAACATTTTTATAATTCCTCATGAGGGCTAGTGCTTTAAAAGAGTAAATTGTAAAGTGATACTATATAATACCATTAATTTAAAGTCTAAATAAATAATCAAACATTATAGCATATTGCTTAAGTAAGAACCAAATGTATAGTAAAAGTTAAAAAATAATGCTTACAAATGATAAAGTCCAATTTATGGTCACCTCTAGGCACAGAATGAAGATATAAGGCCTATATTTGTGATATATTTTTGTTAAGCCAGGCAGTAGGTATATAGTGTTCAGTTTCTATTAAAAATTATTTCTGCTCCGATTGTCTTTCTGTGTGTCTAACTCTGTGTTTGTTTGTCTGTCTCTCTGTTTTTTCTCGTTGTGTGTGAGAAGGTGAGAGAAGTGAGTGTCACTGTTGGGTGGAACAAGGTCTCCTGTAGCCCAGGCTTGTCTTAAACTCACTATACAGAGGAAGATGACCTTGAACTCCCGACCCTCTTCTTGATTCCATGTCCCAAATATTGTGGCATAACAGTTGCAAGGCAAAAAAATCCGACTCAGTTTTTTTTAATATTCTATTACCATTTGATTTTTTTAATGTGCAAAATTTTTACGACTATAAGAAAGTAAGCAAGAAATATTGTTTCAAGTAAGACTTGAATTCTAATTTCTTTATGCTAGAGCAATCAAGAGAATTAAAGTTTTCAAACCTGTTTCCCTGACTATAAAATTGAGAAAGTAATTCTTCCACAGTGTTACAGTAGAAACTAATGAAGTAACAAAGGTCAAACAGATGGCACGTTGTCTGAAATAAGGACTGAATTAAGAAATGCTAGAATATTTCTAAAAGATTTTTTATATACACATGATCAATGATAAATGTTGATAATGATAAATATATCACATTTCCTTCCTGGTGCTTAGAGTCCTGCAAGTTTCAACAAGAAAAGTGAATGAATGATGTTTTTCATGTTTAAAACCAAATTTTTCATGTTTATGGTTTAAATTTTTCCCTCAGGTCCTGGATACATGTGTCAATACTGGTTTTTAAGGTTGTGCTAATGTCTCTTGCTTTTAGGTAATTAAGATAGTTGGGGTGCTTCTGGCAGAGTTTGTATAAATGCAGTTTGTCCATCACAGAGAAAGACATGAGGATACCTCAGGTACACACTGCAATCCATACAGCCAATTGCATTCCTTAGAATGAAAGGTTTCTCAATGCTTTGCAAAGCTAGTATTTTTTTCTCTCTCTCTTTGAAGTAATAGCAAGCTGAGTTCTGGGAAATGATTTATCTCAACTCTGCAGCCTGGTGCTGTCCTAGAACTCCATCCTATCAAAACCAAGAGATGAGTCTTATCCCACTTTTGTGCCTGTGCAGCTGAATCAGAGCCAGATATAGGGATACCCTTGGGAGACTCAGGTCTTTTAGTCAGTCAGACTTACCATGGGAAAGACCAGGAAATCAAGTGAAGGTTTCCTATGAAGTTTATGAGATGATAATGGAGGGAAGCAGTATGTTAGAATTTTCTTATAAATATTACAACAATCCATTTTACCATAAATTTAATAATTACTGCAAAATCAATAATAAACACCATTACTTGATGATATAATTATTAAAATCCCTTAGAGGTTTTAAAGTGTAGTAAAAAATAAATGTGTACAAAAACATTATTTAGATAATTGACAGCCAGATTTCCAGAGTGTGAATCTGTATATAGAACTGGGTGTATTGTCACACATTTGTAATTTCAACACTCAGGAGACTGAAGCATGGGAGTGGGGGGATGTTAAGTTTGAGGCCAACTTGTTTGGTAAGGTCCTGTCTTAAGCAAAATACAATAAAAAACAAACACCAAAAGTTTTAAATCTCAATTCGGCCTGTATACCATGAAGTTAATTTTCAAGGACCTGTGATCTATATAAAGCGAATCACTTTGTTTTCATGCCTCCTAAGATAGGAGAATAATAGTATTCGTGTCAGGAGTTTCTCATGGACATAAAATGAGTTAACATGCACAGGTCAAATATTCCTCCTAGTAGTTTGAGAGTATGTAAAAATCATGAACTATTTTTTTTCTGACAATTTGGTTTTAAACAGAAAAGTTCTTTTATAACTTAATAGAAGTTGTATAACTGTAGGTTACACACATACATATTTTCTCTCCCTCCCTCTCTCTCTCTCTAATTGTGGTGTGTGTGTGTGTGTGTGTGTGTGTGTGTGTGTGTGTGTGTGTGTGTGTGCGTCTACATTGTTTGTGTTGTGCCTGTACTTGTAAGTGTAGGTTTATGCTTGAGTACGTTAGTATTCATGCACACGCATACATGTAGGAGTCAGACTTTGATGTCAGATATCTATTTTCAGTTGTTGTCCACTAGGCCCTTTGATTTTATCTGAGGCACATCAATTCAGTTTGGTTGTCTGTCCAATGAACAAAGGGGTCCGTGTAGTAGGAGGTTTCTGGCCTAGACTTTCGGGCCTAGCCTCCAGGTTTAGGCTGGCTGACCCACAGTCCCATAGAGACGCACAGATGCTTACAATAGTATTAGGCTGATTGACCTAAGGAACAAGCATATAACTTGCTAACTCTTTACCCTTAATCTAACCCATGACTCTTATCCTGCTCAGCCATTGGGCTCAGTACCTTTTCTCAGAGCTTCAGTCATCTTCTGTTTCTTCCAGCTTCTCTCTGGCCTTCTGCTCTGTTCTGCCTGTTCCTACAGTCTTCTTAGTCTGGTAGCCCTGCCCACACTTCCTGTCTGCTATTGGCCAATCAGTGCCTTTTTATTAAACTCATAGGAGGGGACAATTATTTACAATGGAACAACATAATCCCCCTACAGGTCTGCCTGACTCCATCTCCCAACCCAGTTCTGGGGTTGCAAGTGTACACTTCTTATGAGGGTGTGAGAGATTTGAACCAAGTCCATATCCTTGTACAGCAAGCCCTTTATTAAGTGAGCCATTATCATAGCCCCTATTTATTATTATTATTTAAGAAAATACTGTTGGTATATTCTATACTTCTTTTATGTGTTGTTTTTAGTACTAAAACAAAAACAATCCTGAATTTCCAAATATTTGTGGTATGTTTCTCTAGTGTCTTTTTGTTGTGAACTCAGGAGTGATATAAATGGGCCATATGTAGTCCTATTTTTAGGTATTTTTCCCCTGCTTTTCTTTTATAAAAATTTTGTCTCTTTATGTTCTTTTATTTTGATACAAACATTTGGAGTAGATTTATTAATTTCCTCAAGTCAGAACTTTTGTTTGTGATACTGTCTGTGAATTAAGTTGGAAAGAACTGCCATCTTTACTTTGCTATCACATTCAAGCATTCATGTATTTTTCTTTATGCCATATAATTAAAGCATTAAATTTTCTCTATAAAGGTTGGTATGTATTCTTTCTTAGTTTGATTATGCTATTTTCTGTTTAATTATGGCTGAAATAAATACATTTTTGGCTTTCAAATGGGAGACTTTCTCCCTGCTGGCTGGTCTTTGCCACACTGTAATGTGCAGCAACCTGCAATACCCCAGGTTGCTTTAGAGACTGGGCAGATAACAGTGGTCTTGCCCAGAGCTGGAATTTACATGCAGCAAGGCAATACCTTGCAGGCAAGATGTGTCTATTGGTGCAAAGAACAGTGGCATAATTATTATGTAATATTTAAATGTTTTCTAATTAGATTTGAGGTTTGCTCCACAGGAGGTAATTTCATGCCTGATATTGTAATTCTGGTCAAAAGTCTATGCTTTGGGAACTCATAGGCCCTAGGCAGAATCTGTTTTTGTTATTTTGCTGAATGGTAATACTATCAAATTGGCTTCTCAATATTTGTGTTCATATATACAGGCTTGAAATATTCTCACCCTTGGTCTGTGATGTTTCTTCTTTAAGTAGGCAGCAATATATGTAGAGATGCAAAACATGAATATTTTCCTTTCTGTATTCCTTTCTGTTTTGTTCATGTATCAAACAGGAATTTTAAATCATATATGTCAAAAGAAAAATAACAGTTACTTTAATATTAAAGATAAAACTTTGAAAGAAATCATTGTAAATTCTGGTCTGTGTTTTACATTAAAACGGTAACAGAAATTCAGCAGTTTCAAACAGTTCAGAACTATAGCTTTTCAGATTAAAAACTAAGACCATTTTGTGGGGAGAAAATAAAATCCTCAATGAATATCTATTGTTAAGTGCTTCAGACCCATGATGATGGTAAGGCTTTCTCTGGGTGAGGCTGAGGTGAATGTCAAAGAATTAACCTGGTCTAAGTATGGATATTGACCGTATTTGCAAGACATATCAACCACAGCTTGCTCCTCTTGTTATGCTGCATTCTCAGACTGTTTCCCTACAGAGAACTCCCTACTAAGATGAATTGACTCACTTCATTGCTCAAAAGTATATAATAAAAGTACTGAGTTTCCAGGACATTGGTACACTCCACTAGACCACAAAGCTCACCTGTGGTTTTTAATTTGCTGTCATGCAAGTCAAGTCCTAAAGCTGAGCCAGTTGCAACATCTTTCAGTTGTTAGATTTATAAAGAAGAATAAATGTTAATTTCAAAGAATGTTTGCATATATCTTTATTTAATAAGTCCAAATATTAAAACTGGAGAGTATTAAAACATTTTTAAATGGGAAGTTGGAGAGATGGCTTAGCATTTAAAAGCACTTGCTGTTCTTGCAGAGGACCCAGGCTCAGTTCCCACATGGCAGCTCATAGCTGACTATAACTCCAGATCCAAGAATTCTGACATCCTGCTCTGGTTATAATAGGCGGGCACCCCTAGGGCACCCCAAGACACCCCAAGACACCCCAAGACCACGGCTAATGACCACTGTTAACATTAAAAAAAAAAGAGAGTTTAATGAATATGAATATGAATACCGGTACACACGTGTGTGGACCCCAGGCACAGGCACTGCAGAAAAGCCTGGAGCCCCGAATAATTTCGGGGCAGAATTCTTATACCCTACTCTGGATATGGGAGGGGGTATGGATGGGCTCTGCACGCTAACAGGGTGGGGCCAAAGGTCAGCTTAGGACAGAGTTTAGGAATGCAGGCAGGCAAGCTATTTCCTGTGAAACCACCCGAAGACATTCATTTCCTGGAGCAGGACAGACACATTGTGCAAGCTTCAGAAAGTTCCTGTCTCAGCAAACAATTAACGGTTCTTAGGTAGGGCTTTCCTGGGTGACCCCACCCAGGTTGCTAGATCAGGAATGAGGAATGTGGTCTCACCAGGTTGCTAGGAATGCAGTCCCAGCCAGGCAATGGGGGAACAAAGCTTTTCTGAGAAACAGCCATCTCAACCTTTGCTCAACCTTTGCTAGTTTCAGGGACCTCAGGAAGGGGTTGGGGGGGAGAGAGTTACAGGATTTTTCTATTTTCACATGGTATCTGTAGGCACTGGATGCCTGTGTTGCACATATACCCATGTAGGCAAATACTATGAATAAACAAATCTTTAAAAAAAACATTTAACAGTGAGAACTATTTCAGTTTCATTTGGACAGTCTGGTGAGAGCAGTGTCAACTTTGTTTATTGTTTCTGAAAATATAAAACTGTTTCATAAAAAAACACACAAATTTTTGTCTATGACACATGGCAATCTTCTATTTAGGAATTTGAGATATTCTAGAAAATGAGTTGTATAGCACAAGTATTCCTTGATAATTAGAAACAACATAAATAACTTATAATACTTTTACTTAATAGATGGTTAGGTATAAATTAAAAAAACTTATAGCATAGAACTTTTAGTTTCCATGGCTTTAAGAAAAAAATTTACAAAATTTGAATAAATTTAATAATCTTGATTAGATGTTTAAAATATGTAATCTTAGCTAAGTAGGGAAATATTAACAGTTACTAGTGTGAAGCAAAGTAAGGAGGAAATCATCATTAATGAGATGAGTTCATAGGATAATCCTTCATCCTTCTAGTTTCCTCTGATAGTAATCATTGTACCTGCTATTTATGCCTTTCATGACATTAGACACTTTGTACACACCATATCTCATCTCATTGGAATTTTCTAAGTGTTTACTGATGTGGGAATGCCTTTCTGTATGCTGTGAATCTCAATCTTTAAATAAAGGAGCTGTTTTGGGCCATGACAGGCACCATAGAAGAAGTAGGAGGAGAAATCAGAGCATAGGTAGGAGAAGCAGGGCAGAGCCAGGGAGACCGAGCTGAAGCCGCCCAAAGAGCAACATGTAGAAGCACGGGTGAGCCATGGGCCATGTGGCAGACAGATTAATAGAAATGGGTTGATTTAAGATGTAAGACGTAGCTAGCAATGTGCCTGAGCCATAGGCCAAACAGCATAAAGTTAAGATAAGCGTCTGAGTCATTTTGGGGGGCCTGGGCAGCTGGGTGGCTAAGCAGGCTTGGGCGGCAGGTCTGTGGGTCTCGGCTGCCTGGGACCCGAGAACCGCCCTACTACAGTTTACTACTGAAGACTCTGCTTAACTTCTACAATCAAATAAGATCTAGCACCTTCAGGGTGGTAAGGCGGTAGGTTATTTGGGATTTTCTCTGAGTGCTAGTATGAATTTAATGAACTACAGCAGACCTTGCTGGCAAAAACTGGGACCACACCCATAAATTCAATTCTTCAGTGGATATATTTAGTTTGAGAACATTTGCTTTGATGAATGCTTACAGATGTTGATGATGCTGGTTTAGGTTTAATCAGAACTATCAGTTTATAGGTACTTTATATATTTTATAAAAGAAATAAGTGAGAATTGGACATTAAATAGCAAAGCTAGTACATTGTGAAGCCAGTGCTATAAAAGTTAGCAGTCAGGGAGAAAGTTTTTCATTGCTGTGGAATAGTCTTTCTGTACATTGTGAATGAGTTGTTTCCATTGGTTAATAAAAAATCTGTTTTGACCTATGGCAAGGTAGGATATAGGATATAGCCAGGTGGGAAATGTGTATGTGTATGTGTATGTGTGTATGTGTGTGTGTGTGTGTGTGTGTGTGTGTGTGTGTGTGTGTGTGTGTGTGTGTGTGTGTGTGTGTGTTTGAGAGAGAGAGAGAAAGAGAGAGAAGTTGGGGCTGGCACAGCATGCTACCAGAAGGAACAAGATGTAATGGAAAACAGGCAAAGCCAAGTGACATGTGGCAATATACATATTAATAGAAATGGATTAATTTAAAATGAATGAGCTAGTTAGTAATAAGCCTGAACCATAGACCAAATAGTTTGTAAGTGATATTAAGCATCTGACTAGTTTTTTATGTACTGGCAGACAGGTGAGTTCCATCTCACAACGAATGATGCCCAGATATGGTGACAAAAATTTCCACCTAAAACCTGAGAAACATTTAAAAAATGATTTCATAAAAGAGTAAAAAAAAATAGCTTTCAAGTTTATGTTTCTCATTATGGGTTTTGAAACAGAAACTTGTCCCATGGCCACAATAAGTTTCAGCAGCAATATGGCAGACTCCTGAAGTCCCTCATGGTCCTTGATACAAAGAAGCTTTGCCTAGCTGCTGCCTGCAGATTTTGAAGCATAGCTCTGGGCTTAAAACATAACTCCATGCTACTTAATACTATGTCTAAAAATTGGATAGGTAAGCATTACTTGTTGGTACCTATCTACACCATGTTGAAAAACTGAGTGGGGTATATCCAGCAGTCAAAGCTATACTTCAGTTCTAGTCATGCAGCTTAAAGTTTAAAAACTCTCCTAGTCAGAAAAGGATTACAGATTACAACACAGACATATTCAGATACAAGAAAACCTCTAAACAAATTACAAAATTTTTATAAGTATATATAGGCTTTAGTGAGAAATAAATAATAGAGAAAATCCTTAAAAAACAACAAAAAGTTGCATTAAGATGGAATATAAACAGTCTAGACACTGTACATTATTCTGTTGCCTGTGATTTTTAACTACAGAGACACATTTGATTTGGAGGGAAGGGGTGTAGTAGTGAGATTTCTTGGCCCTGGGCAGCCAGAGGCCCAGACCCTGCTGCACCAGACCCCTTAGCTGCCCACCCATGCTGCTCAGGCCCCCAGAAATGACTCAGATGCTTATCTTAACTTTATGCTGTTTGGCCTATGGCTCAGGCACATTGCTAGCTAGCTCTTACATCTTAACTCAGCCCATTTCTATTAATCTGTCTGTCATGTGGCCTGTGGCTCACCTGTGTTCCTTACATGTTGCTACTTGGGCTGCTTGCTAGATCTGCCTGACTCCACCCCACTTCTCCTACCTATGCTCTGATTTCTCTTCCTACTTTTTCTATGGTGCCTGTCATAGACCAAAACAGCTCCTTTATTTAAAGATTGATATTCACAGCATACAGAAAGGCATTTGCACATCGGGGGGGGGGGGGTGGTGGCATTAAAGTTAAACCAAAATATATACTTAAAAAGTATCTTGACTTCAAAAATTTGAGTCTAAGCATATATTGCTTTAGAAAAGAGCATCTGCATTTGTTTACATATAAGATTATAGCCTGTGGATTCCTTCCATGCTAATACGGTTTGATAGACCAAAACCACCTGAAAAGTCTCTAATGACAGCCATCATCAAGATGATACATCATCCAAAGCAGCTTCAAGGAAACTGGCTGAGACAGTGCAGCCTCACAGACTACTCCAGTCAAGATCTGGCCATAATTCTAAATTTTATCAAGATACCCATAAGATTTACAAAATCACCCAAATAAGCAGGAAGTAGTACTGAAAACTATGACCTAATTCTCAAAATATTGATTATAAATTGTTAATAGTCAAAGTCAATTTCTTCCTAAATAAAAATGTGGGATATGACATAGAAATGATTTTTCAAAAGATGCATTATTGAATATACTTTAATTCAAAAAATGCTAATCTCAAAATACTTTATATTGGTAGAGATTTTAGTTTATTGATACATACTTGAGGTCAATTTTGTTACACTGTATGTATATTTTTACTGCTGTTTAAAGTATTATGTTTTAGCACCTTCTCTACTATTGCTTGAAGTCCTAGCTAAGAACATCTTATGGGTTCTGGGAGGTTTCCTTAACACCAGGTTTTTTTTTTTTTTTTTCAACCCCATAATGGCTTCTTCTATCAAGATATCCATTTCTTTGTTTTTCCTCTCTGTTTCTCCTATCACTCAAGCATCTCCTTCTCTCATGATTTGTTTCCACCTCCCCTTCCTTATGATCCTGATTTACTCAGGAGATCTTTCTATTTCCTCTTCCCAGGGGCACCCCTGGATGTCTCTCTTAAGTTCTTCCTGTTACCTAGATGTTTGGGGTTTGCAGCCTGGTTATTCTTCACTTTGTGTCTAAAATCCACTTATGAATGAACACATACCATGTCTATCTTTAGGGCTTATGCTTCCCCTATAATCAAATGAATGACCACCCTAATGGTCATTATAGAACCTTCATCAAGCAATGGACAGAGGCAGAAGAAGAGATCCTTAGCTAAGCACCAGGTCTAGCTCCTGGTCCAGCTGAAGAGAGAGAGAGAGAGAGAGAGAGAGAGAGAGAGAGAGAGAGAGAGAGAGAGAGAGAGATGTGGGAATACATTTGTGCGTACTGTATCTTTAAATAAAGGAGCTGGTTTGGGTCATGGCAGGCGCCATAAAAAAGGTGGGAGGAGAGTCAGTTCAGGGAAGAGAAGCAGGGTGGAGTTAGAGGCAGACCGCGCGGAAGCCACGGAGAGAGCAACATGTAAGCACGGGTGAGCTGCGGGCCGCCACGTGGCCCTAGATTAATAGAAATGGGTTGATTTAAGATATGAGCGCTAGCTAGCAATGTGCCTGAGCCATAGGCCAAACAGCATGAACTTAATATAAGCCTCTGAGTTATTCTTGGCGACCCAGGCGGGCGGCGGGCGGATGAGCAGTTTTGGCGGCAGCTATGGGTCTCAGATCTCCGGCTGTCTGGGACCAGCGAACACACTACAACAGATGGCGCCCAACGTCAGACATTCTTCAGGACTCAAGGAGAAGCAACAGATGAACTGTGCCAGAATGGACAGAGCGGATTTCCTGCTTCACTGAAATGAAAAGAGACTCAAGGCCTATAGGCTGAAGATGAATGCCCCAACTTTATAAAGGAACTTTGGGTGACTGTCCAGGCAGATAGGTGTCATCTCTGTCCCTTCTAGATTTTAGAAGTCGTTTGCACTTCTGGTTTACTTGGATAAATATTATATCCTTCTGTGGTCTTTGATGTAGTTGAAGATTAGATAGTTATATGTACAGTTTTTCTTAGTCATTTGAAAAATATATTAGATATAGAACTTTAGATTCATAAAAATAAAGTAGATAGAATGTTTTCTTTAATTTTGCTAAGTGCAAGTAGACTAGATATTGTAACTGTAATTCTTGCTTGATGGCTATTTTGTTATATGTAATTTTGCTATGTTAAAATTGAAACCTTCCTTTTTGATTAGAGAAAAAGGGGGAAATGTGGGAATACATTTGTGCGTACTGTATCTTTAAATAAAGGAGCTGGTTTGGGTCATGGCAGGCGCCATAAAAAAGGTGGGAGGAGAGTCAGTTCAGGGAAGAGAAGCAGGGTGGAGTTAGAGGCAGACCGCGTGGAAGCCACGGAGAGAGCAACATGTAAGCACGGGTGAGCTGCGGGCCGCCACGTGGCCCTAGATTAATAGAAATGGGTTGATTTAAGATATGAGCGCTAGCTAGCAATGTGCCTGAGCCATAGGCCAAACAGCATGAACTTAATATAAGCCTCTGAGTTATTCTTGGCGACCCAGGCGGGCGGCGGGCGGATGAGCAGTTTTGGCGGCAGCTATGGGTCTCAGATCTCCGGCTGTCTGGGACCAGCGAACACACTACAACAGAGAGAGAGAGAGAGAGAGAGAGGAGAGGGAGAGAGAGGGAGGGAGAGAGAGAGAGGGAGAGGGGGGGAGAGAGGGAGAGGGAGAGAGAGAGGGGGGGAGAGAGAGAGAGAGAGAGGGAGAGAGAGAGGTGTGTATATAAGCAAAGGAATCAAGATCATGAGGAAAAGGCCCACAGAGATGACTAACCATCACTGAAGAACCTTCATGGAAAGGAACTAAACTAAAGGAACACAACTGTCAATCAGCATGTCTGTGGAGCCTCTTGCAGTAGGATCAGAGTATGTTCCTAGTGCATGAACTGTCATCCCAGAGCCCATTCCCTACAGAGGAACACCTAACTCAGCCTTAATACTGGGATGTAGAACTTGGACCTACCTCAACTGGATATGCCATACTGCACTGATGCCCCTTGGGATTCCTTGCCTTTTGGGGGAAATGTGTGGAGAAATGGGGTGAAGGAAAACTGAGGGAGGACTGGGAGGGACTGGGAGGAGGGAAAAGAGGGGAACAGTGGTAAATATAGAAAAAAATTAAATAAAAATGGAAAGAAAATATAAAATACTATGTTATGTAGCTCATTTAAAATTGTAATGTGTGATTTAAAAATACAGATTAAGAGTCATCTATAATAATCACACTTATAGTGTTTTAGTTAAATTTTCTAGGTATACAAAATATATCCTAATTAGATAAGTAATCTTCAAACATTTCAAAGTCCTATAGAATATATATAGCATTTAAAATGTTTTAAGAACTTAGAATTTTCTGGAGAGTACAATATGTCTATTTCTTTCAGCACTAGTTACTTCAAAGAGTATGATGGGCATCAAAAAACTCATTATAAAGTTTACTTATAATGTAGAAAGGCTAATCCTTTGGTTAAGAAACTGCTTTTGCCTGGACTTCTTGATAGTATTTCGCATAAACTTGAAATGAATTACCCATAAGAAAAGGATCACTGAACTATTCCAACAAAAACAAGATGCTCCTTTAGATTTCTTCTTTACAAAAGAAACTGTCAGATATTCTTAAGTCACAGAGGGAAATGACTGATGGACTTTGTCAGCAGGCAAGCTAGTCCTTCAAGTTTCCCAATTCACTAAAAAGTCTGTCAGAGACTCTAGGCCTGTAGGCTGAAGATGGATGTGTCAGTGTTGCAAAGAAACCTTGGGTTACTGTTCTGGCAGACAGATGTCTTTGTTATTTCTAGAATTTTAAGAAGTTTCTTGCAATGTACTTACTGTTTATTCAGATAATATTATGTCTTTCTATATATAATTATAATTATAGATTTTTATCCATGATAAAAAGTACATTAGATATGAAATATTGGACTTACAAAAAATAGGATAGTTGATAGAAATTTTTCTTTAATTCTAATAAATAAAAATAGACTAGATATTGAAATGTAATCCTTACTTGGAAACTGTTGTATTATCTGTAATCTTATTATTTTAAAATTAAAACCTTCTTTTTTTGATTAGACAGAAAAGAGGAAGTGTTGTGGGATGGTGTTTCTGCATGCTGTAAATATTTGCTGCTACCATTGGCTGATAAAGAAGCTGTTTAGGCATATGGCAAGACAGAATGTAGCCAGAAAGGGAATTCAAGAGAGAGATAGGAAAATTAAAAATGGAGTTGGAGCAGATGCTTTGAGCTGCCAGGGGGAGCAAGATGTAAGGAAACAGAGGTAAAGCCATGAGACACATGGTGATACATAGAATAAAATAAAATGGATAATTTAAAAACAGTTAGACATCAATAAGCCTGAACCATAAACTAACACTTTATAATTAATATTAAACCTTTGACTGGTGAGAGAGATTCATTCAGCAACATATAACTGTATTAGTTACTTTTATATTACTGTGATAAAGCACCCTGACCAATTTAGCTTATAAAAAAGTCATTTAATTAGGCTTAATAAGCTTGAGAGTTCTAGTGTCAAGGATAATGAAGTGAAGTATGGTGGCAGAAACAGCTGAGAGCTTACATCTTAAAAGGGCAAGAAGGAGGCAAAGAGAACTTATTGGGGATGACAAGAATCATTTGAAACTTCAAGATTGTTTTTAGGGACACATCTACAACAGGGCCAAAGTTTCCAATTACTCACACACACACACAAAAGGTCATCAATTGGAAACAAAGTATTCAAATATAAAAGCCCATGTAAGTAATTATCATTCAAAAGATCACACCTCAGCTTAATCAATTCCAAAGCAAATAAATCTTTCTCTGTAAAGAGATTTAGTGACTTTATTATATAAAACTTTGACAAATTGTGGAAAAATAAGAAAAATAATGATGCTGATTTTGTTGTTTTTAGGATATCTTCATAAATCAGGAAAGGAAAAGAAGGAGCTCTTTAGAAACAGTCTAAGGGTTTCTGTCTGTGCTCTGGAAGACAGTTTCTCTCCAGCCATGAAAGGGCTTAAGTTCCAGGAAATAAAAACTGAAATCCTCATTATAAAGTTGGCTGAATTAACACAAAACTTCAGGTCTTAGATTCAGAAGGTATCAGAGATTTAATAATTACATTAACTGGTGGTAAAGAATGGAATCCTGTACCTTGGGGTTGGAATTTGTGGGAAGACCTTGTGAAATATGAGATCTTTGAATGCTTAGATTCTCAAGGGTTTGCCTCATTTGAAAAAAAAGTAGTGTCTCTATACACAGAATAAGATGCTGTCCTATACCCATTTCCTAAAATACTGTCTTTTCCACCTTTGAGTGAGGAAATTAATCAGTGAGTTTCTGCTAAACCAGCAGTAACTTTCTCTGAAGTAGATGCCATGCAAAACAATACTAACATTTATCAGGATCCACTATTAGTGGCTTCTTGACCTATTACCATATTTAAGGCAAATTTGGCTTCTAGAGGGAAGATAGTAGAATACAGTTCATATGAAGGTGTACTACTGTACTAAAGAGTTAATGAATTTTACAATTTTTTCAAACAGAAGCCTGGAGAATAATCATGAGAATAGATTTAAAGATGCTGAATAATGGTGATAGATTATAAAGCTGAATCAGATCATTGATATGGCCTCACTGAATGGAGATTTTAAGTTTAAGAGTGAAACTCAAACAATCTTTAAAGGGTGTCAGAAGTTTGTTTGAATAGTTGAATCAAGTATCTGCCAAAAGATGGACTACTTAAAAGGAGTTGGAGATGCTTGCTGTCACTTAGTGTTGCATAAATGCCAATTGGTCTATAATAAAAGACTGGAACCAGATGTTGGAATAAATGCATAAAAATCAGAGAAGCAGAGGAAAAAGATACTAGAGAAACTTTTCACCACTACTGAATCCTCAGGCAAAAATAAAAAGATCTTGTCTCCAAGAATCCTTAGAATAAATGTTTATGAGTTTTCAGTCAAAAGGAAATGAAAAGAAGCTGTTGCATGAATAAATGAGACTCAGGGATAGATCTCTGAAGAAGTTGAAGATATTAGAGAGAAGAAACAACACAGTCAGATCTTACTCAGCTGTCTTCCAGCTTCCTCAGCCTCGCTTCCCTTGGCTTGGCTTCTCCCAGCTCTGTGCCTGCCTTAAACTTAAATATTCTCTAGGTAAATTAAGGCGTGGCCCCACCATAGCCTACTTGGGAGCCTGGAATTCCTTCTATAATCTGAAGTGACCTTGATTCATTTGGGATTAAGGGTGTAGGTCACTACTCCCAGGATACTCCTTGTGCTGGGATTAAAGGTTTGAATCACCACTCTGATTTTCCTAGACTGACTGTGGTTAGAGCTCTGGAACTTCTGAAGCTTTTATTAACTCCCCACATAGACTGTGGGTAGATTCCCTCTGATATCTCTGAAACTTCTGAAGCTTTTATTGTATCCCCACAAGAAGCAGAAAAAGCCAAAATGGAAGAGTAGCACAGGACTAAATTCCTGTCTACTTTCACCTTATATTTCTTACTCTACTCAGCCATATCAATTTCTGCCTCGAACTTCCTATTTCTAGGATTATTTTCCCGAAATGACAAAAAACAAAACCCAGCCCTAACCCTAACATTGTGGAGTTTTCAAATCTAATCTTTATTAATTTTGATGTGTGGTTTCTCCAAATACTTTGTGCCCTATTCTATAGATGTTCTATCATCTAGAGCAGAATATTGCTGCTGGATTTTTTTTTCCCTGATAGGCATTAGTTTCTTTAACTGTCCCCAGAAGAAGTTACTTCCAAGATGACATGGAATGACTGAGCTGACTTAAACAATGAGGCCTCCTTATAGAATTTCAAGGCAAAGCCAAAGGATTGTCTTGTTTGTCCCACTGTCTGCCTTTGATACATTTTCTGCATAATCTAGAAGGAAAAGCATTCTGTTGAGATTATTCTTAGAAAAAGCATTGTTTCTAGAAGAGCCCTGTTTTCAGTCCCTCTTTATGTGAGCATGTTTATAGCAATTAACATATTGGATATTTTAATTTTTCTTTAGACATCTGAAAATGACTTCTCTTATCCAAGAATTATCAGTTACAAGATTCAGTATTAACTGTATCTCAGATTCATTTCTCCAAGGATGCTGAACTTACCTTTAATGGTCTAATTATCCTTTTGCATTGTGTATTAGCATTTTCAAAAGCCACTTTCGATTATTATTTGTTTAGATTCTGAATTTTATATCATTCTATTTATTGCTGAAGTCAATCTTTGTAAGATATCAGTAAAAATGTCTTATGGACCTTGTAAAACTTTTGTAATTGACTTAATTTTCTTTCCTACTTTTAAAATTCTGTCCCAAGTATTCAAAGCTACTGCCTGGCATGAAGCCAGAGTATGGTCATCATTTAAAGATTGTTTTTATACCTTAGCATAATTTCCTTCTCCAAGAAATTGATAGTGGGAGATTTAAATACCTCTAGTTTTATTTTATTTTTCCATGGTCTTAACCTCATCTTTACACCAAGTCTTCCATTGTAATTTGGAATAAGCCTCCAAGACTGCTGTAACCAAATCTCTCCAATCTTGAAGAATAATTCTATTACAAGTTGACTATAAATATAACATCTGTTTCACAAAAGATGAGTCCATGCCATATGAGACTATTGCTTCCTTGAATATCCTGAAATCTATGATTTTCACAGGAGTCCATTGAGTTTTTATACAGTATGGAGACAGATATAATTTAGCAATTCCCATAAAGTTACTGATTAAATTTTGATTTCTGTTAGAAAGCCTTAGATTGTATGTCTGTAATCTTATAATGCAATGTTGAGATTGGTTCTTTTTTAAATTACTCTGTCTTAGTCTAAATATTTCTATAATCAGTATTAACAAGTCTTTCTAAAACTTGTATCTTGGTGCTCATTGATCCCAACTTGGCACTCATGAAAACCAATGCTTTTAGGGATAAAACAAGAATATTCAAACTAATAATGTTTGTAATTGACATTACATAAATCCCATCTAAGTTACTTTTTTCTTATTTAATTATTCCTTTCAAACCACCTAGCATATTATCAAACAGAGATCAAACTCCTATTGTAATAGTGTTCTCTATTTTCCAATGTGAGAAAATAAAGTTCTCTATGTATCTTTTTTTTTTTAAACTAATTTTCCCCTTTAAGGAATCCCAATTGATTCACCAAATTTGCTGACAATGATAATTCAGATGATATTGAAGTGAGGCAGCTATCTAGTGTGGTAGCATCATGGTGGGGGTGGGTGCAAAAAGCCACAACCCACCAGGAAAAGGAACCGGCTATCTGAAAAAAAAAATGCCCAGGGGATCTTCGGGGAAGGAACACATGTTTTAGGAGCTGCCTAAAAGGAAGAACTATCTAGCTGGTGGCGAGAAGCTAACTCTGAAAAGAAGACACAACTAACAGCCATGTCTAGCTCTGCTTATGCTGGTGGTTGTAAAGCCACAGGCCTATGGCATTTTTTGCATATAAATTTAAGCCCTAAAATTTAAACATGAGATGATGCATGGATCCTAATTAATCTTATAATAAAAACCTAGAGCCACTATTGGAGTGAATGCTTAAGGATCAGAGAAGCAGAGAACAAGCTACTAGAGAGACTTCTGACCACTAATGAATTCTCAGGCAGAGATGGAAAGAACCTGTCCCCAAGAATTCTCAGACTAAATGTCTCCCTGTTCTCAGCCAAAGGGAATGGAAGCAGAAAGGACCCAAATGGAAGAGAAGCGAGGGATGAATTCCTGCCTAGTCCTGTTTTATACTCCTTAATCTGCCTAGCCATATTATTTTCTGTCTCAACCTTTAGTGCTAGAATTAAAGGTGTGTGATCCTAAGTGCTGACATTAAAAGTGTCTGCCATTATTGCTTGGCTCTGTTTCTCTTTTAGACTCAATTGATGTCTGTGGTCCAGGATGGCCTTGAACCCACAGATATCCAGATGGATCTCTGCCCCCGAAATGCTAGAATTTAAGCTGTATGCCACCACTACTGACCTCTGTGACTAACTCTGAGGCTGGCACTGTCCTTTGGTCTTCAGGTTAGCTTATGTGTAGTAGGTGGTTTCTGTCTCTGACTTTTGGGCCTAGTCTCAAGGTTTAGGCCCATAGACCCAAAGACCCGCAGACCCGCTGACCCACAAAGACACACATATGCTTTCAATAGTTTTTTGGCTGATTGACCTAAGGCCCAGGCATATCACTTGCTAGCTCTCTACCCTTCATCTAACCCATGATTCTTCCTGTTCAGCCATGGGGCTCCGTTCCTTTCTTAGAGCAATATAGTTGTCCTCTGCTTCTTCTGGCTTCTCTCTGGCATTCTGCTCTGTGCTTCCTGTTCTCAGAGTTTTTAGTCTGGTAGCCCTGCCCACACTTCCTGCCTGCCTTTGGTCAATCAGCGCTTTTTATTAAACCAGTGGGTGGGACAATTATTTACTATGAAATAACACAATCCCCCTACATATCCCCTTTTCTCTTTAAAACAAAAAGAACTCCAAATCTAATATTCTTTTTCCCCCTTATATATAACAACTTATAAACAACACTGTAAATAAACACAAACATCCATAATTCATGTTTTGGGAATGGGGGTATCACTCTCTAGGCTACTTCCTGCTGAATGGGGGTGTTGGCAATCCCATGGGAATCCAAAGAAAAATGTAGGACTATGCACAAGTTTTTAGTGGTGTAATCTGTAAGGTTGGGTCATCTCAGCCAGTCTCCTTGAAATTGTTCTAGATACAGAGCTCCAGAAACTTCAACAGAGGTGCTCTGAAATGTCGAATCATCTGGTTCATTCATTTCCATTGGAGATTTTTCAGGGGGTCTTACTCTATAAAACTTTATGTTCTTTATCCAGGAATAAATCCACAGCCTTTCATTTTCTGTGAAAATAAAAGGGAAACTTCTCCAAAGTAGCATATCTTTGCATTTCAGTTTTATATAGGTTGAATTACTTCAACAACATTTATAATTAACTGTCTTTTAGCAGCTTTTACTAAGTCATTTTCAATCAAGAAG
Source organism: Phyllotis vaccarum (assembly GCA_033318265.1). NCBI lineage: Eukaryota > Metazoa > Chordata > Mammalia > Rodentia > Cricetidae > Phyllotis > Phyllotis vaccarum. The sequence goes on along the minus strand of JARWLC010000003.1, from coordinate 145,053,495 downwards.
CTTAATGATAAGACAATAAAATACAGTATCCAGACATTCTTTGTATTTTCTATCTTTACGTGGCTTATTTTTAATCTATGTATTTTACTCTATTTCTTTTTTTAAGAGCTTTCTCTACCCTTTATTTTTCTCTCTCTAAGCCTATGTATCTATATTTTCAACATACTCTATACCACTTAGACTTTTTTACAAAAACCTTCTTTACTGTATATTTATTTCTTAACTTTTTCTGTCTCTGACCACACCTTTGTTTGTCTAGGATGACTGACTACACCCAGATTCTTGTATTTCTTTCTGTTTCTGAACACACCTTTAATCTGCCAAGGATTCTTCTATTTCTTTTAATTTTTGAACACACCTTTAATCTGCCAAGGTTCAAGGTTGGTAGGATGGGTGGATGGCTCCACTCAGCTCCTAGTTTAATTTCATAGAATTTATCTTTTTAACCCAGGTACTCTGGGGAATTTTAAGGTCCATATAATCACCAAGTAAAGCTTTGCCATCCACTGCTCATTAACTCTATTTAAGTATTTGACAGCAGCACCTCTTAAAAGATTCACAAGTATTTTGCCTCTAAGGCTGAATCAGGAAGTTTCTCTTTAAAAAGCCAAGCCTCAGTTTGCCTCAGGCAAACAGACCTGATCCAAGAAAACATTGACACTAAGAAGCCATCTTTGATTCTGTTCTCTTTTTGTCTTTATCAACAGAAACCTTAATTACATCATGTACAACATTTTGCTTATATTGAGGGCTCTTTGAGACTTCAGGAACCAGCTATTTTACACCTTAAGCTGCACTCTAAAAGCCCGTCGTTTTTCAGCCCAAGCTCACAGGCCTCACCAGGGTGTCTCTACCACGGCTCATGTGAGAGACACAACTCAAAAGCTGCTTTGGGCTCTAGACTGTTTTTCAAGCTTTCTATGGCTTTATGTGGGTATATATCATGTATATGACCCACGCTGGGCTGCCATTTGTAGTATGAGGTTTCTGACCTGGACTTCCTGCCTAGTCCTGTTTTATACTCCTTAATCTGCATAGTCATATCATTTTCTGTCTCAACCTTTAGTGCTAGAGTTAAAGGTGTGTGATCCTAAGTGCTGACATTAAAAGTGTCTGCCATTATTGCTTGACTCTGTTTCTCTTTTAGACTCAATTGATCGTCTGTGGTCCAGGATGGCCTTGAACCCACAGATATCCAGATGGATCTCTGCCCCTGAAATGCTAGAATTAAAGCTGTGTGCTACCATTACTGACCTCTGTGACTAAGTCTGAGGCTGGCACTGTCCTTTGATCTTCAGGCTAGCTTTATGTTTTAGATTACAAACAATATATTACCATACCTTAGCTTAGTGATGATGAAAGGATTTTAAGGCTCATAGAAATTCCAAATATAGAGTGAGTATGCTGTATAAAACTTAATTATTCACAAGAGTAAGGCCAAGAAGGTATGCACTTTACTAATTCTATGAGATGCCAAATTGTGTGAGGGGCACAAAATACATTTGAAGAGCTTTGTGGTCACCTATTTTCTCGTATAACATCTTAAGTTTAAAAATGCTGCTGCTGAGTTGAATGAATGAAATGCGATGGATTTACTTAAGTTCAGACATAGAAGGGGCCAAGTGGCAGTACTAAATTATCAAAGACAAGGTGGTTATAGTTATCACAATGGCATAGACAAAACAATGCACACAGTGACCTTACCAATAACAGTAAACATGGGAAAAGTGAATTCTATGGTGGCAGACATCAATCATGGTGTTTCTAGAAATGAAATAGATAAGGAGCCTACTTCATTCTATTTGACCTGCCTAAGCAGGAAAAAAATCTCATGAAAATAATGGAATGACTCCATCAGATTACGGCAAAATGGAAACTCAGCCCATGAACCAATTTTCAGACTTGAGCCTGATTGCGGTCATCAAATCACTTGAAGTAAGGAATGGCCTAGTTCCTTTGAGGAAGGGCCTTGATAGAATATCTGAAAGTTTTACTGCTGGCCTTTCCCCAGTCCTTCCCTAGAGGGACCTATGGGCTTTTACAAGGTAACTGTACTCTAGGGGAAAAAACAATATGGTTTTCTGGGGTCTATTGAATAACTGGATCTGATCTGGCTCAAGAAACATTGTGACCCACCAGTTAAAGTTGGGCCTATGGAGGTCAGGTGATTAATGGAGTTTAGGCTAAAGTCTGAATTACAGTAGGTCCAGTAGGTCATCAAACTTATCCTGCGGCTATTTCCTAAGTCCAAGAATGTGTAATGGGGCTAGATATACTGAGAAGTTGGCAGAATTATTACATTGATTCTTTGTCCCGGAGAGTGAGGGCTATTATGTTTGGAAACATTAAAAAGAATCCTTTAGAGTTGCCTCTGCTAAGGTAAATCATGACTCAAAAACAGTATTGTATCCTGGAGAAATTACAAAACTGAATGCTGTCACCATCAAGGAATTAAAAAATATAATATTTGTGATTTCCGCCAAATCTCCCTTTAACTCTCCTATCTGACCAATGAGAAAAACAGATTGATCTTGAAGAGTAATAACTGACTGTGGATAACTTAATCTTATAGTGATACCAACTGTAGCTGCTGTACTAGATTTGTGCACTTGAGCAGATTAACACATCTCCTGGCGCATGGTATACAGCTATTGAACTAGTGCCAGTCTGTAAGGACCACCAGAAGAAATTTGTTTTCTTGAAAGGTCCAGCAGAGTATTTTTATAGTTTTATTTTAAGGGTATGTTTTCCAGCTCTGTGTCATAGCTTAGTTCAAAGGGACCTTTATTATGTGTCTCTTGCACTGAATATCACATTGCTTCACCATATAGCTGACATGATGCTGATTGAACCAGTGAAACTGAAGGTAATGCCATTTTGAACTTGTTGGTAGCACATGTGTGCAGCAGAAGATGGAAAGTAAATCAAAATATTATTCAAAGGCTTTCTATGTCAATTGTATTCTTAAGGGTCCAGTGATATGGGATAGGTAGAGGTTCTGCTTCTAAGGTAAAATAGAACTTATTACACCTGGCCCTTCCCACCACCAAGAAAAAGGCATAATATTTAGTGGGCCTATTTGTATTTAGGAGCCAAAACATTCTTCATTTGTATCTTACTCTGGCTCATATACTAAGTGACTTAGAAAGGCTCTTTAAAAGTCCTGGCTGCTGTGTAGACTGCTCTGTTACTTGTTTCATAGGATGGAGCAAACATAATGGTACTTGAGGTATTTATTGGTAGCAGATAGGTTTGTTGTTTGGACTTTTGGGAAGGCCCCTATAATTGAATCACAGAAGATAGCTTTGGACATTTTTAGCAAGAAATTTCATCTGAAGTTTCATTTGAAGAAGAGTATTCTCTTCTGAAAGAGAGCTTTTGCCCATCTATTGGGCCTGAGTGGAAACTGAACATTTAACAATAGGCCACCTAGTAACCTTGTGACCTGAGCTGCCCATCCTGAGCTGAATGTTATCTGATCTAATGAGCAGGATGTGAAAAACAGCAATTTATTATCAAATTCATTATTAAATGATCATATTTTTGAGAAGAGAAGATACACCTTAGTTGTACCATAACTTCTGCTAATAGTCTATATAAAGCACATGGAAAAAGCGAAGGTGCTCCCTCTTTGCCTGCTTGTGCTCACTCTTGCTAACAAGTTCATCTTTATGAATTTCAGTGTGCATTGAAGAGCAGCTGAGAGATCCAGCCTTGCCGACTAAACAATGACTATCTTGGACCCTCTTTTGGTATAAGACAGCCATTGTTGGACTAACTGGACAAAAGTCTATAAGTTATTCTAGTAAACCCTCTGTGTGTGTGTGTGTATTCAGTCAATCTGGTTTTTTAGATAACCTGACTGATAAATATACTCTCTTAAAGGTAGGTTAAGCAAACATCTGAAAACACAATAGAATATAGATCTAAAGTCTTATGAGACCTCAAAGTATATTATTTACTAATCTATGAAGTCTATCAGAAGTTCTATTCTCTTATAATGTAAGAGATATTTAAGAATGTTTTGTCACAGTGAATATATGAAAAGAGAAATTTTGCCAAATGTCACAAAAATATTTGAGTTAGATGAAATATTATGAAAAATAAAGTACATTTGCCATATATAATGCAATTGCTTGGCTTTAGCTCAGAGATTTGGATCTAGATATGTGAACTGACTTGAGACCCAGGCCCAAGGTGTCAACCTATGGGTTGAAATACACTATTGTTTTACAGAGATTTTACAGATGTGAACAGAAAATTTTGAATATCTGTTCTTATTACCAGTCATATAAAAGATAAATATTATTGAACTTGCATTGTAGCTTAGTATGGAGGGCACGCTTGCCATATTCAAGACCCTGTTTCAATCCTCAGAATTTCAAAACCAAAAATTATAACACCACAAAAACAATACACTCTACAGAGAGATAGGCTATCCGAGACATGGCTTCTATGTTGATGAAGCTTGAGGTATTTAAATAAGAACTGGGTAGATGGCTCATGTGTTTTCTATGTATGCATCACACTGGTATATAATTATAATCCAAATGCTGGTGTGTTGGAAGCAGGAGAATCCCTGGATATTTCTGATCAGCCAGTCTTGTTAAATCAGTGAACTACAGACTCAGTAAGTGACAATTTCAAATGTAATGTGTAGACTAGTAGATGAAGATATGTAATGTTGATCTCTGGCCTCCACTCACATACACACAACAAACACAAAATATGCACACACACACACACACACACACACACACACAAACACACATCTAGATCTAAGTACAAATGTAACATTCATATCAAAATTTTGTGCACAACTTTGTATGAGAAGAAAACAGTTTTCCTTCTCATAAGCATTATTGAGTAACTATTCTGCTGAGCAAGATTCAGATTTCTTTACCTGCTAATTTATTATATTTTCATGGAAAGAAAGAAATATCAATACCACAGTTATGCTATGCATGCTTTATTCTTCCTCTGTTTGGGGGCCAGTTCTCCATATAGCAAGTAGAATCTCCTCAATGCTTTATCTTGTATAAATCTATCTTTTGTCTTGGACCAGGGCTACTAGAAAATGTGGGTTTGTCTAAAGATATGTTAGTCTTAGCAAATGCTCTTTATAATATCATCTGTATTTTCAATGATGTGGGTGTGTATGTGTGTGTATATGTGTGTGTGAGTGTGTGTGTGTGCGTGTGTGTGAGTGTGTGCAACCTTGCATGCCTGTGGTCACTAGAAGAAAACATTGCATGTCCTGTTCTACTCTCCTCACATTAATCTCTTAAGACACTAAGACACTATCTCTCACTGAACCTGAAACTCAGTCAGCAAACCCAAGTAATCCATCTGTTATCTATAGTTCTGGGGTTGTTGAATGTGTTCCTCACAACATCTGATTTGTTAAATGGATTCACATTCATGTTTGTGCAAAAGTGCTCATATTATCAATTCTCTAATGTCCATATTTTGACTTCCATATATTTTCTTTAAGTCCATTTTTATAGAAGTGGAGTTTGAAGGAAAGTTATCTAATAGTGAAGTTGGTGTCCAGGGAAAAACTGGGTGGGCTGTGAGTGTTTGGTAGAGACTGTTTGAAGACTCAACAGGTATGAAATTTGAAGAATAAAAATAAAAGAACCAAAAGACTTTTATTGCTTTGTCTGAAAACTGTTTAACATTTAGTGTAATGGAGTATGAATAAATAGCACATTACTGTCCTATGGTGGAAGACCCCATCAGCTTAGAAAAGAAGTTTCCATGAACATAAAAGAAATATACATTTAGAGGAGAATTCCACACACTGTCAGTTTTGTAGAACTAAGCAAGATTATGTTCATGACTGATCCAATTACAATAGGTTCTCTGTAAAATGTACTGACTTCAAAGAGGCCTAGTGAGCAGCCCAGCTTCAGCCAATATAAACTGGTGATAACTAGTGCCTTAATATATATGCTCTTAAGCACTTACACATAAACCAACCAGAGGTCTGCCTGGGGTCTTAAAGAGGGTGGAGTCCAGTTACAGCATTCCTAAAGCAGTAAGAAACCACTACCAGAAGCAAGAAGCCACAGATACTCCACAGATACTAGCAAATCAAAGTCCATTTCCCTGGCTTGGAGAAGATCTGGGGGAAAAAATATTTAAGGTCTTCTTCCCCATAATAAAATTAAACTTGCTTGTTTCAACCTGTTCCCAGAAGCTGAGAAATAGCTTCTGCACCATCTTGCCCTCTCCCCTAAGGAGAAAAGCAGGACTCTGAGCATAGAGTCCTGATTCCTGACCCCAAACCAGGCACCCCCAACAGTTCCCCAAAGCACACTAAACATCTACCTGAATGTTATTTCTATTCTCCCTCGCTCCCTTGAATATGTGTATGTGAGCTCACTTTGTGTACATGTTTGTGGAGACCAGATATCTTGGTCTACTGGTCTCTACTTTATGGCATACACCTGTAATCCCAGAACCCCAGAGATGAAGACACAAAGGATGTTTTTAGTGTTTTTACTGAGCTATACAGTAAGACTCTGTCTCAATAACCTAAAAAGAAAAAAAAAAGTAATGTCATTTGTCTAAACTCACTTTAGATTTTGGAGAAATTGGGTTCAAGCAGTCTGAGGACATTTATGCTTTCATATCCCATCTATTTTGACAAAAATCAAATGTCTGGCATGGGACACAGCCTTACGAAGCTAGGAGGGAGGCAGTAATTTCTGATAGTATGTGAGTATAGAAGGAAGCTACCCAAGTGTCTCTGATTCACTTCTTATCATCAGAGCTTGGGATGAAGAACACATTCTTGAAGGCCACTGACAGCTTCCAGAGAAAGTTGTGTTAACACACAATGTTTCTTTTATCCAAATTAACCCTCCTACTGTGTTTTTAAATGGATCTCAAATTCCCATTTACATGCTACAGTGATGAAATGATTCTCAAAGTCATTTGAAATCTGAGCTGATTACAAAGAATTGAATTTCAGCAAATGTGACAAAATGACCATGAGGGAATCAGAAAAGGGCTTCACTCTGATGTTTAATAAAAGGTCATAGAGACATTACTGTGCCTTCTTCATTCTCTTCTTTCACATTCCCTACAGCTTCTAAATTTATGCCCAAACCAATTACCAAATACTGAAGATGAACGTTAGAGACCAGCTGCATTTATTTTCTTCTATTTATTTTAAATTTAGAATTAGAACCTTCTGGTGGGTGACCTGAAATAAGAGCTTTCATTTCATATTGTAAAACATGTTGCAATGCAGTTAGTTCTATTAAAACCAAACATACAAACTTAAAATGCATAGCATGGCTCCCCTCAGAGGAGGCTTTTGAAACGTGCAGGCATGAAATGTTGCATGAATTTCTTGTTAACCAGAAAATTATTTTAACAAGTGATCCTTCCTGAGGCCTTGGGTTAGGATCTGGGCTATCTGGACCTTCCAAGGTAAAATGTGGGTGTTGATATTCTGCACATTTAGTTCCTTTGCCAAGAGTTCTGCATTGCCATCTGTCTTTACCTTTGCCAGAAGGTTCCTGTGGTTTAAAAGTCCATAAAGGTCTGAACAACAGGGGGAGCTTAGGAAAATAATGTTGCAATAAAATATTACAATCATTTTTGCTAGCTTTCTCTTGACACCCTGAGTCTTCCTCCTGTGATATGCAGCGAGGATGATTTCATGATGTTTTTTTAAATGGCAAAGTCAACTTCTTATGGTAGACACAGTTGAAATACAGTATTAGAAAATAGAGTTTTGCATTGGGTCTGTTGACTAGAGAGCTCCAGGTAAAGAGATAAACCCCCTCTTATTCCATAAGAGGATAAAATTGTGTTTTCAAGGTCAGCCCTTGACAGGCAAAAGAAATAAGAAAATTGAAATGGGGGTGAGCAGAATACAGCAAAAATTCTTTTTGTCAGGCAGTGTGACTAGTAATTACCTAAACACATGCATGTTAACATAGGCACCAACTTCTTTTGGTTTCTGAAGCTGCATTTTGCAAGTCAGATCTGAAAGTTGTGGTTAATTGATGAAATTATTACTAAAATCTTAACTATGTGTATGAGTGGAAAAATTGAAGTTGTGTAGGTAAATGGAAATATTATGGTAAATTTAATATTTTAATTCCAACCTTTAAAATCAAAGCCTAATGTACATAACAAAAATGAAATAGGATGCCTGAGTTGACCAGAAATTTTATTACTATTATTATTATTAATTTTACGATACAGGGCTTCACGTGGCCTGCGCTGGCCTCTTCAAACTCCTGTCTCCACTTCTCATCTACTGGGATTACAGGCATGCATCTCCGTGCCTGACTCATTGGCTGGAAATCTAAAAGGTCAAGTATATGGCAGGTACCTCACTATTTGTTCTGTGATCTTGGCCAAAGTCAAGGTCAGGTTACTTAACTGTTGTTTCATGATTTCTATAAAAAAAAAATTGTGAATGTCCCATGATACACCAAGTTGGCTCACAAAACTCAGCACTTTCAAAAACCGTTTTCTTTGACGATCTTTAGAAAATTAACCAACAATTTTCTGATTATAAAAAAATTGTCACATTTTCTTTTTCCTGTAGTACTCTAAAGATTTTAAATGTTCTATCTTCCTGCATTTTCTCCAAGACATTCTTTTTCTGTCCTTTCCACCATTCATCAGTGATTGCATAAAACTTAATCTACTAACTAGGAATAGAAGGCACATCAGGAAACTTCTCAATGATCTGCAAGTAAGATATGGATCTGCTATGCAGATCCATGGGCATTCTCAAGGATAAATGTCTATTCTCTCTTTTTGTACTCTTCCTTTGGCCCATCTTGGAGAGAGTGTGAGGTGATGATCTTAAAAGGTTTCCAGATTTGTGACAGCAGGAGTTCTTACTTTCTTACTTCCTCCATCTCTTGTTCAGTTTTTTTGAAACTGGATCTTACAGGTATCCCAGACTAGTCTGGAACTTGTAATCTTCTTACTAGAGCCTCCTAAGTGCTGAGAATGCAGGTCTGCACTAGCATGCTGATAAAAAGCAGTCTTTCATGAGTATGCAAATGGACTATGCAGGCAGGGGTCCTAGGGCTCATAGCAAGGGGAAGCTAATGTGAATATGGGAAACTGTAGAGGCCTGAGAGTTGGAAAGCATAATCCATGTAGTTTTGGTTTTAAACTTTTAGAATCATATTCTTTGTAAATATGTTACAGGTGATTGGTGTCTGGACAGATGTTTCCAGGTTCTTGGTTTTTCATTTAAAAAACTGTGGTGGGAGTGAAATCACATAGATTTCAAAGTAACAAAGAAACTACAGCCTTGGTGCAGATCAGATATGCTGTGAGTGAACAGTGTGCCACCAGGTTTCTTTGTATAAGATCCAAAACCAGAAAAAGCTAGCTAGTTATTATTGGGCATAATGAAGGTGGTTTTCTGTATTAGCTTAAAGGTTGGATTACACAACTTTTACTCTACTATGAATGTCTCTTTCCATGTGCATCTGATTTGAACTATGTGCATGTCCTATTATACATTAGCATAAGAGGATAGAGACTTTTAACATAAAAGTTTATTCAAAAATTTTCTTAAGCAGAAACTATCTAGAAAAAGGTAATCACTGCACATTGGTTGGCATGAAGGCATGTAGTCTATTTTTTTGAACATTTGCTTTATGCAAGTGGGAGGATACTAGGTTTCTAGATATATTATGATGAGATGAGGGTGCATATAGGGTAAACCAAGTAGAGTTTCATCTTTATAAATTATTTCCTATGCTTGCTGTCTCAAATCTTTCAAAATGTCATTTCTCTTTGAACGAAGTCTCAGCCTGCTACAAGTTGTTAGACTCATGTGGAAGGAAGTGGAAGTTTTACTGAGGCTGAGAATGGTGCTGAATGGTGTCTAAATAGGTGGTGGTCTTTTCAGGAAGGACAGGATCCTTGTAGTTTTTATCTGTATTTTTGAGGTCTTGGCCTCATAAGAATATCAGCATATTTTAACTCCCCGATGTCTCTGAGTCAGCACTGGATTCCAGTGTGCTCCAGCTCACACATTTGGATTGTTTTGCAATTCAGAACTTGATTTCCCTGCTGTGACAGATGCTTTTAGCTTTGGTTATAGTGCAATAAATTCAAATAAGCGTTTATGAGGGTAAGTAATCATATATTATGCAACCCAATTATTCTTCCTTAAAAAGTCACTTTTAAAAAATGCATGTGAATTATTTTCTAAGATGTCAGCACATCCTGCTAATGAAAGTTATTGTAGCATTAGCGTTCCCTTCATGACTGTTTATTTCTTGTGTGCGTGTCAGTTTAGAAGATTGCTCTCCATTTGGTTTATCTACCTCCATAAGAACTTTAGAACTTTCTGTTATTGTTGTTGTTTTGTTTTGTTTGTTTTAGGCAAGATTATGCTAATAATCTTGAACTCTTAATTTTATTTTATTAAAAAAAATACTCTAGTAACTAGTAGAAGAGAGATCACCATTATTTTACATGTCATATCTGCATAGCAAGAAATCAGAGGCAGCTACTCCAAAAAGAACAATGTTTCTTAAAAACATAAAGAAAGTCCAAATGAGTATAGAAATATTAGATTATGATCATTGGAGGTCCTAATTTAGATTGGCATCTTAGCTGAAGGATACAATACTTTCCTCTGTGTTGAGAATCCATTTTGTTTTCTTGTCAAAGCATAACTGGTCTGCTTTTATGCAGTTATATGAAATGAGATGAGAGGACCTTTGTCGGTTGTTTTTTGTTTATTTGGTTGTTTCCTGCCAGTGAAAGGGGAATACATTGAAAGGGACTCTTGGCCCTGATGTACATACATATGCCTATTTAGACACAGCAAGTTTCCTCAAGGAAATATTTTGAGCGCCAGGAGAAACGATGGGAAGGAACGATGAGGGGGATGGTATGAGCCATCATAGGGAGCAGCCTCTCTAGAGTATTCTGTTAGGAGTGATCTTTTGCAGACACTCAGTATTGTCTTCAGTGGGTAACTCATTTTATGTCAATCCAGTGGCCCCTTAGAAGCTTGCAGTTTGCTAGTAAGAAATATCCCATGCCATCAGAGTCCACTGGCTGAAATAGGTTTTGTGTATGTTGCAACAGTACATATGAGGCTAGAACATACTGAGACTTCAACTCTTCAGAAAGAATCTTGCAAAACTTACATGTGTATACTGTATATAATATTGTCAAATTACTTAATGGTATAATATCCAGTCTTTTATTCTATATCCTCTGACAGTTTCTGCAGATGATAACATTTTGATCATCAGAACCAGAATCAACACCTGTCAGCCATCTCCTAAAACTTGAAATTCATGAAGCCACGAGGGAACACCAAATAAATGCATCTTTGTGGTAGATTCCTTGGCAACTCCTGGGGACTTTAATTTCCTTGCACTGTGGCTTCTGTTATCATTTGGTTAATGAATGTTTCCCACAAGCCATGTGTCAGAGGTTCTAGGACAAGCTACTGCGAGGGTGTGGAACCCTTACAGTGTGGTGCCTGGAGTGAGCTTTCAAGGGGACTGTGTGCCCCCCTCTACTCTGTCTAAATTTTTATGCTTCCTTTCTATGGGGGGAGTATTTTTTTTTCTTTACCAATATATCCATCATGATATGTTATCTCTCCAAACGCCCAACAGAACAGGGACAAAAGAATCATGTCTAGAAACTCCATGAGTCAAAATAAGCAAGTGAATTATTTCACATTATTTATACAGCAATGAGAGTTGCTTAAAAGTTTTCTCACTTACAATATAGGGTTAATAGCATGGACTTTTTGAAGCTGTTATAAGCATCAAATAAAAAAATATATGTAAACTGTAAAATATCCATCATGTACTTGGAATAAAATAGCTACTGAAAATACAGTAGCTTTATTATTTTTATTATGGTGATTTCCCTTCATGGCAACTCTGACATAAAACAGTTAAACTGATTTGCATGTGCTACTTAAATATGCAGCTCACTTTGGTTATTTAAATCCATTTTTGTTCCGCATTCAGTTTGAAGTATAGTTCACGTCATGAATATTACTTCCAGTTTCTAAATGAGAAACACTAAGAAAATTATTGCCAGCAATGTATAATAATTATAATAATTTTGATTTAGCATTTAAAAAATAACCAGTCACACTTATAAATATCAAAGTATAATATTTTCCTTTCTGCTGATGGAAAATATTTTTTTATCTATTGCAGCACTGCTTCTTAAAATAAGCACTACAGCATAAACATGCCAGCAAGTTTAAAATCAGTGAAAATAAATTTTACTTCAGGGAAAGAGAATGAATGCATCCTCTGCACTATTTGAGGTACATGAACTGGAGGAAAAGATGACAAAAAGTAACCAAAATGGAAAGGTCTCTTAAATTAAAATTCAAAGAATATCTTTTCTTCCTCCTCTTCATCCTCTTCCTCCTCCTCCTCTTCCTCCTCTTTCTCTTCTTGCTGCTCTTGCTCTGTCTCTTCTGCTTTCACTCTCCTTGCCTTCTCCTCCTCCATAAACCTTACCTAGATTCCTGTGTTATTCTTACCTGTGTTTTTTGTAATAACAAGGTCTCACTTTGTACAAACATCATGAGTCTTATGATTCACAGTTGACTGTTATAATGTGTTTTCTCAGCCCCGGGTGGCCAGAGGTCCGGACCCACAGACCTGCAGTCCCAGACCTCTTAGCCACCCGCCGCTGCTACTCAGGCCCCCAGAAATGACTTAGCCTCTTATATTAACTTCATGCTGTTTGGCCTATGGCTCAGGCACATTGCTAGCTAGCTCTTACATCTTAACTCAACCCATTCTCATTAATCTGTCTGCCATGTGGCCTGTGGCTCACCTGTGTTCCTTACATGCTTCTTTTTCGGGCTTCTGGCTGGGTCTGACTCTGACTCTGCCCTTCTCCTCCCTATGTTGCTATTTCTCCTCCTACTTTTTCTATGGTACCTGTCATGGGCCAAAACAGCTCCTTTATTTAAAGATTGATATTTACAGCATACAGAAAGACATTCCTACATCAGTTGACCTTCTGGTTTGGTTCAGGGGAGAGTCAAGTGAGATCAACACTTTTATGAGGTTGCATCATTTCCTATAGCACTATAATTTCTAGAACCTGGGACATTTTCACTTTCTTCTCTCCATTTTATCTAAGTTTTCAGGCCACTCTTTGCTCTGTAACCTTCATTAGCCTGTAATATTACATTTCTGGCATGAACTTTCTGGCCTAGTCCCGAGGTTCGGACCCACTTACTACCCCAGAGAAACACACAGATGCTTATATTAATTTTATGTTGAGTGACCTGGAGCCCAGGCATATAACTTGCTAACTCTTCACTCTTAAACTAACCCATGATTCTTATGTTGTTTAGCCATGTGGCTTGGTACCTTTTTCTCAGAGCAGCATTTCAACTTCTTTCCTCTGAGTCTGTTGGCATCTCATTGTGGTGTCTCTGTGGTATTTCTCTGACATCTCTTTGGCATCTCTCTTCTTTTCTTCCTGTTCACAGATTTTTCTTAGTCTGGTAGCCCCACCCACACTTTCTGTCTGCCTTCAGCCAATCAGCATTTTTATTAAGCCAGTAGGTGGGACAATCATTTACAATGTAAAATTATCCCAACTACATTAGCCTCCTTTCCACTTCTGTGTTGTCACTGACTCAAAATAACTTTCTTGTTTGTGACTGCAAGCTAATTCTTCATTTTGCCTTCTGTGTACTTTCTTATTGCAGGTCCATATGATTCTCTGGTCACTGGATATTTTGTATTTGTTCATGGAGGCCACTGTGGTAATGGTTTGCCTGTCATTTGGCCCTTGGATTTGTTTTAGCAAGTCTGTTCACCTGAAGGAAACTTCTTCAGATGGGCTGGCTATCATATTGTAAGAGTTGTCATGACCAAGTGAGTCTATGCTGTTTGTGGAAACTACACAGTAGAATTCAGTTACTTCATTTTTTGCTCTTGAATTACTCTTTTGACTCAAAAATGTGTCTGTGTTCTATGTAATATTGCAGATGAGCATATATGAATAAAAGATAAAATGTATTTCTCTACTTAGAGTGGAAACATGATTTTGTCATTTTGAAAGCTAGCTTTATAATAGAGTAGGGAAAACATAGTTAACTATTTGTGAGTCTTGAAATCAATGGAATAGTAGGTTGAGGCCAATTATAATTTTATTTTTCTTTAGAAAATAAAGTGGAATTTAAAAAGTGAGCATCTTTGTAAGGATAAGCTCTATTCTGTATATACCTATCTGGCATCATGATGATACACGTGTATATTTTAGGGTAGTAGTCTATTGTGATTTTTATTGAAGTCCTCAAGCAGAAAGTTAGAAAATATGTTACTTTATCTTTTTTTTTTTTTTGCAGTGACCAAATGCTTGACATAAAGTAATTTTAGGAAGAAATTGGAAAATGACATTTGAAAAAGAAGGATAAATATTAATATATTTTAATATAAATTTTATTAAACATTTGAAAATATACAATATATTTTAATCATGGTATCCCCTATTCCTCTAAACTCCAACAAGATCCATTTTCGCCTCCCCATTTTCTTTCAACTTGTGTTCTGTTCATTTTTTTTCTCTCTCTGTCTCTCTTTAAATATATCCTCATTTGCTTCAGTGCAATTTTTTGTTGCCTATATTATCATGAATGTAAAGCCATCCACTAGAGCATGGTTGACACACAGAGAGACACTTCTTTCCCAGAAGCCATCAACTGCCAATGGCTTCTTAGTTCGAGGTAGGGACTTGTGAGTCCCTACCAACTGCACTCTAGAAGGTTCCTTGGCTTAATCTTGTGTAAGCAATCATAGCTGCTTTGAGTTTATGAGTGTATCATTCCTGTCACATTGAGAAGAAATATTTTTGCTCTGGTCCTCCCAGACCTTCCTGACTCTTATAATCTTTCACTCCCCTCCTCTTTGATGGTCCTTGTACCTTAGCAGATGTGGGTGTTATAGATGTCCTAGAAATGGCTGAACATTCCACTAATACTTAAACACTTATATTTTGTAGCATCAAAGTTCTCACTGGTTCAGGAGAGGGAGTAGAGGAATTAAAAGACTGGGATCTGTATTATGTCAACTTAGGGAAGTTAAAAATTGTACTAGTTGCATATTGTCAAGGAGCAGGTGTAAACCTATGTTGACTGCCTATCTTAGCCATCCAGTCTGTGATATTAAGAGTGACAGCACAAGATTAAAGCTATAATTGGTAACAATGAAGCACTCACTGTCAATGGCCAAAAGGAGCTGTGTTTTGTAGTTTGGATGTTAGACAAGTTCATCTCTTCTTTAGGGTCAAGCATAGAGACAGCTTTTTATTTTAATCCATAATGGCAACAGAATGGTCTGATGCTAATGTTTCAGAAAGTTGTTTATGTTCTAGAGAAATTGAATGCCTGGCTTGTGTGCAGGTCTAATAGTCCAGTGACAAGTGCCAATTCTCAGACATCAGATGTTCCTTCTTAGAAGCATGCTTGTTAAAGGACAGACATAATCCAAGGACCTGAACAATTTGGTAATAACAATGTGGTAATTATGTACATATTTGAATACATATGTGATTCAATTGATGAGCTGTATTGATAGTTTAACAAGTATCTAATGCTAAGTTCACTTAAAAGAAGAGAAGATAACATCTGGCTTATTAATTTAAGGTAATTCTATGTTCTTTATGAATTTTATTTACTATATCTAAATGAATACTTTGGGAAGTTTCTAAAGTAATCTGAGTAACAAAGTTGGCTATCCTTAGGAAATATGGAATGAATTATTTATATATATTAAGATGTTGTCTTGTAGAAATGGAGTTTGTGACCTTCTTTATGTAATGAATCACAGAAACACCTTAGTCTGGAACCAACACTTTCCATCAGAAAGCCTGAAGGATCAAGCAATGATGTTTTAATACAAGCTTGTAGGCCTAAGTTCAGTCAGGCTCCATTTGAAAGACAGCCTACTGGGCTTCAAAGAAAAACCTAAAGCTAATAATAAATGAATCATGGCACACAAGTGGGTTAATATATTGCTGAGAAATCATTTCTAATAATGGTGAATTCTACAACACAACAGTATGCTGACTTTAAATTGAGTGCCATATTACTTTGGGTTTACTTTTATGTCTCTAGGGAATGGGATAGAATGGGTATTGGCTCCTTTCATAAAGAAGGTCATAAAAGCATGATGTTATTTTATTAGGAAAATAGAAACCTCAGTAAAATATAGACCAAAAAATAGGCTCTGAGCAAAAGTGAGACAATTTTTATTCCTGCATAGTCAGTTGGTGAGAGTTGTGTCATTTTTATGACTTTGTTTTGTGGCTCTGAAGGTGGTTAGTGCCTTCAAATGGCTGGCCTCTGTTCTTAGGCTGTAGTGTTCAGGTCAAACCTATCTGTGTATATCTGAATTAGGCTTTGCATGGGGAGTTTAAGTCTGAGTCCAGAAACATGCTGAATCAGTGATTGAATCGAACAGCAAGGTTTCTGATAACTACCAATACTTTTGAGAATTTGTAGTACAGCAGGTACTGGGCGAAGGGTGCTTCCCTATAAATCTGAATTAATCTTGACTGTCTGTAGGATTGGATACCATTAACAACACTACAATATTATGAAATGGAGACACTGAAACTTTGAGAAATTAAATACCTTATTAAAGATTACACAACTAGTGAATAAAAGCCTAGACTCATTTATGTGGGAGAGAAAATTAAAAGGCACAGTGTTTGGAATACCAAAAACTGTGTTTGGTAGGCAATTGTGTTTGCACTTTTTAAGCCAACTAAACAGCAAATATCCCCTGCATTCTCATTGCTAAGCACAATAGTGTGCACTGGGTCTCCATTTTATTCTGAAAAACTAATGCAAATGTGATTTCCGAGGAACTTCAAGGGTAGCCTGTGATTATAATATGTGCACCTATCATTAGTGATATAGGAAAATGATGGTATCCAAATTAAAACATCTGTAGAAGACATTCCACACAAAGAATCTAACTTTGTATTAAAGAGGTGTGGAACTACTTGTTTCACTCTGCGTCCTCCCCAAGTCTGGCCAAAACACCTTTGCCACCTGTGAATCCCAGGCTAGCCAAGTTCTGGAATGAACACTTCCTCACCCAGGACCTAAAATTGGCAGGACTACATGACCAGGTGTGTACCTACCTACTGGTGCTTCTAGGTGAGTCAGCCTAGAATTGCTTTTTGAACTCTGTCTATGCTTTCTTTGGCCCAAGACATTTATGTATCCATCAAATCTTGCCTGACTCAGAGTTCCTGACTCTATTTTCTGTTCCCATGGTCTCTGACCCAGTGGGGACTTAACCCAATTCTAGGCCCCAAGCTTCTCAGTGTGTTTAGCTTTCCAGATCTAGCTAGGCCACTTGGGAATATATATATTTGTAGATTAAAATATAAATTCAACTTTTTGTTTTTAAAATTCCACTATATAATAAACTATTGAATATACTCTCAGGAATAAATGTATTTCCTGGCCATTTAGTCCTGAGATATTGTTCGTTTGCCCTCAGGTACATCTGAGATTTTTATATTGGGGCTATTACTTCCCTAAAGTATAAGGATTTTAAGCTCATGTGTTCATTACAATACCTGTGGGCTTAAATAAATGCTTGGATCCTACTCCAGAGACCCAATTACTTACTTTGAAGGCTAGACCCTAACTCCTACCCATATTCCTTACTGTAGGTAGGATTTGGGACCACTGACCATCACCATCATCATTTTAATGTTAGGTGAGGTGTATGCAAAATTATAAATGTATTTTAATAAATTAAAATTTAAATTTAATTGGAAATAGTATATCTTATTTGGAAGCTCTGTTTTTAGATACAATTTTCATACTTTGGAGATTTTTTTAACAGACTTAATCAACAGTCAAATAAGTACTGTTATTATGTTATTCTCTATTTTAGAGGCATGTGAATTTAAATTTGTATGTTTAAACTCTCCTAGAAAGTTCTATGTTAGAAAGTCTTATATATCCAAATAAGCAAATGTTTTTGCATACACCGTGTTTCTTTCCACCCAGAATCTCACTTTAGTTTCCTGGTTTATGACTTATCTAAGTAATGTTACAAAAATATCACTCCATCGTTTCCTCTTCAAATATCTCACATAGTCTTGAGATATAGCTTCCTGGTAGAGCTTACCTACAATGCACAAAGCCATAGGTTCTATCCTTGGGTCTGAAACAACAATAAAGTCAGATTACTGTTAATCTTGACTTGAGACAACAGAAAATTCCAAAGAATCATTTTTAAGATCTCTAGTATGCCCAGAAATAGGAGAAACTTGTTCTACGATGTGGAGAAATCATGTGTTATATTGGCTTTGTATATTGGACAGAGAGAATGGAGCCAAGGGTTCATTAATAATTCACTATTATTTTGAAGACATTAGAGATAACTAAGTATTTACAAGGTTTATGACAGGTTTGACATTTTAATGGGCTCTTAATGGGGTGAATTATTAAAAAGCATAGTTTGCATGAGGTCATGGACTCTTTAAGTTTAGGGATCAATACAAATAGCCTTGTATGCCAGTGTGGCCAAAGTTATTCTTGTACTTTGTGCTGTCAAGTTACTACATTAACATGGGACAGTGAAAATTAGCCTCTGTTGCATACTCTATTCAGCATGTATTAGATTGTACAGATCTAGAGCAATGACTAAATTATGAAAAGTCCCAGATTTCCAAATACACACACAGACACTGTCATTAATTAAATTAAATTTAAAAAGAAGAAATATAAAAAATAATTCTATGATCCTATTAATTTTTACTGAAAACTTTACTGTTTTACTATATTTAGTTGATTTCTGGGAATATACAGTTTTCCCAGACAACACAAAGCAGGTGCACATATAAACTTATAATGATTAGGAAAACATACACAAAATGTAAGAATAAGCCAGATAAAACCCTATTATAGAGAAGGAAGGAATGAAAGTAAGTGGAAAGTCCTAACTAGCTTAGAAGCCACTTGCAGTGGATAGCTTCTGGGAAATGGAGAATGAGTTTTCTTAAAGAGTGTAGTTTCTGGTAGGTCCACCATGTTCCAACAGAAGACTACACATCAAAAAGTATCTGCGCAACACAAACCAGGTATGTGTGTGTGTGTGTGTGTGTGTGTGTGTGTGTGTGTGTGTGTGTGAGAGAGAGAGAGAGAGAGAGAGAGAGAGAGAGAGAGAGAGAGAGAGAGAGAGAATATGTTGGTTGGGTGGGAATTTTGGATCTTTTAGTTGAGCTGGATACTGATATAATTAAAACTAATTGTATAAAATTGTCAAAAAAAGTAAAGATGGGTAAAGCCCTGAATATTTTGGAGAATAAAAGGGTGCAATCTAACTCCAAGTGCTCAGTGTCTACCACATTCACAAGTATAAGTTGAGAACTATTTCAACAGATTGATCTATTTATCTAATTAAACATCTGATTTAATTGAACGTCTTACATAGCCCTAGGATGACTGAGTATTTTTATCATTCTTGAAACAGTTGTTAAAAGGCCTATGTTCTTGGGCATTAGGATCTGAAGTGACAGGTTAGAACAGTACCAAAATCATGGCAGTAGAACATTGTAGGCAGAGTTTTACTTATAATGCACCAGTCCAAAATTAATATTTATTAGAATATAAATCAACACTCACAATATTAGTAACAGCTTATAGTGGCACCAGAAAAAGGACTGGCATATCCAAGCGATGGACGAGCGATGGAGGCGTGATGGAAGAACGATGGATTCCGATCCTGTCTCGCCAGCAGCCAGCAGCCAGGAACCAGGAAGAGAGCCTCCTTGTGTCCCAGCAGCCACTTATCAATGGGGTTGGCCACACCCACTCCAGGTTGGCCACACCCACTCCAGGTTGGCCACACCCCCTCCAGGGTCCGGGAAGCATCTGACCTTATCGGCTGACACCTTAATCCTGCCACAGAATATTCACTTTTCATTGTATTTTTGTAAACAAGTTAGTGTCTAGAAACTTTCACTTAATGTCAGTGATGGATGATAGTGGTTGTAAGAATGAACCACAACTAAAATATTGCCAACATCAGATGGGGCCATGAGCATATTGTGGGGGTTTTCTCTATGTTATTTTACATAGGAGGGGTTAGCCCATGTGGGTAATACTATTCCTTGCCTTGTGGGCCTATGGTGTGTAAGCAAGACTGTGAATCTAGGAACAAACCAATAAGCAACATTCCTCTCTCTTCTCTGTATTATTTCTTACTGGGTTCATGCTTCAAGTTCCTGCTTGATGCACCTTGGTGACAGACTGTACTGCATAAGCCAAATAAACCCTTCTGGTTTGGTCAGTGCTTTAATCACCGCAGCAAGGAACAAACTAGAATAATTAGAATGAAAATTATCCTCAACTTACATTTGGAAGGTGGCACCCTGTGAGTTCTTGGCATCTGATAGAAATATAGAAATCCTTTAGACTGAAGATTTAAAAGAGATGCCTTCAGCACATCTTCAGCACATGGTGTTTACAATTTGTGGAGAAAAGCAAAGTTTGAACAGTTAAGACCTAGTCTTCCACCTCGGTAGTCTCAGCCTTTGAACTTTTAGCACTGAGGGGCCAGTGAGGGGCCAGGTACTAAACCTCTATCATCATGTGAGAGAAATGAATGAGAAAAAGGATACATACCAAGAAAGTTCCTAAACTTAGGCTATTTAAACATGAAAATATCAGAAGAGGCACTTAAGGTGTTTAATAATGACAACTTGTATTCTGTTAAAGAGTATGCTTTTAGGTAGGGTAGCGTTCCAGTTTGTGAACTCCATAAGTCACCATGATCTAGGTCCAAAGTCTTATCTTTTTTGTCTCTGCCATTTCAACATTTATGCTGAAGCATGTTTTGTTTCCTCTTGGTCTCAAAGCACCTGACATTTTTTAGGAATCCCATGTATGTCGCAGTTTCCAGAAAAGAGAAGCTTTCCTTCCTTCTTTGTTCAATGAGAAACACTTTTCTCAGAGAATTCTCCTTCCCAGAAGTCCTTCCAAAACTTTGGAATAAATTCAAGCCTAAGCCAATCACAAAAAGAAGAAAAGATTTTACTTGAAACAGTCCCCAGAAACACTTCTTGATGTGAAGAACAGAAAGGAGAAAGCTTCATTAGCAGCCCCTGCCATGGGTCTTGGGCATGTGATTCTCTGCCATTTCTTCTAAATATACTTCAGTGCTCTTTGTAAGCCCACAGATGATGATAATAACTGAATTAAGTTCCTATGAATTAGTTTTAAAACAACGAGTAAAGTATAGAATAATTTTGAAAAGTCTCTACATTTTACTAGCTTTACCATATGGGGTTAGGAATATACAAAACAGAATAAAACACCTCTTCTTAAGTTGTAGACAAAGTTAAAGATCATGTTAGAGTTAGAAAGCATGTAAATGAACTATGTCACTTTTGAACTTATTTAAAACAGTGGGAAAACTAAAAACAGCAATAATAAAGTTACTGATATCAAAGATTGAAAAAGTAAAGTGGCTAGAATTTTGTTGTTAGTTTGCTTTAAAGTTTGCAATGTTTCACTATATTGCCAGGTTAATCTTGCAACTCTCTGCTCAAGTAATTCTCTGGCCTCAGCTTCCCAAATTTTGGGCAGTAAGTGCTGTGCTACAATGTTGGGGTTAGTAAGAACTTTATGAAAGTTACAAGAGGTGGACATTTCTACTCTGTAATTTTCCAGTCTTCAAGAAAACGTGCATTTTAAACTGAGATTATTATAAACAGACATATTATCCCATAATGTGAATATAAAACAAACAATAATAACAATAGCAAAATACAACCTCATTAAGAAACAAAGCAATTAACACTGAAACCTGACATAAACTAAGAGAAAAATCATCATTATTAAATAGTTATTTATACCATGTTTTATTTATATGTAAATTTACATGTCACTTGTGATTAGATTAGTTTATAAAATATCTAAATATCTAATAGCCAGGCTAGAGGTTTACTGGGACATCTGGGCAAAATAAGTGAAGAGGAATCAAGGATTGAGAAAAATGTCATAAAATACAGAGAGAAAACAGGAGGAGTTAGATGGAAAAGAAGTAAAAAGCCTTGAGACAAAATATAGATTAGTATAAATGAGTAAATTTAAGATATAATGTCTAATGGGAAAAGTCTAAGCTACAGGCCAAACTTGTATAACCAGTCATAAGTCTTCATGCCATTTTTTTTTTTTTTTTTTTTTTTTTTTTTTTTTTTGTGAGCTGGAGGTCCAAAGAAATTTCTGTGTACACGTGGCATCCAGTGTGGGGCTCAAATATGTAAACATTGGAGACTGAGAAAGCTAAGTGAAGTTCTGGACAAAGAGCTGGATGTGTCACTTTAGTCTTGCAGTCCTTCAGGTGGGATAATTCTCAGTGTACAGAGGCACCATTACAGGCTGCTGCCTTCAGGCTAGAGCCAGCCAGCAGGTGCCATGTGCTAAGCTAACATGGAAGCTTAAGATTTATCTCAATCAGTCAGAGAACACTGCAGGTGAATCTGTCAGTAAAGACAGATTCATAACCCCCCAACCTCTAATTTATAATGTGTTAAAATATGTTATAGTGTGCTTCAAAAATGTATGTAGGTGTAAAAATGGGTATAGAGAGTCATAAATATAAATAGTTTATAAATACTAAGGTAAAGTCTTTAAAGAGAATAAAAAATATATAAAGCATAAACCACATAATGGTGAAAAAATATTAAATATTCAAGGAGTCAGAATCTTGTTGGCTTTGAAGTTTTTGATTGCTGATGATTAAATGACAATGGCTATGAGACATGAGATTGTAAGAGGAATTGCTGTATTAAGCAAGCCTAGATATTTCAAGAGTGCCTTAACTTTAAACTAGAAGTCAAAAAATGTATTGATTTGGAAAAATTTGTTTGTATTTCCATATAAAACGACAGACTGTGGAGTTTTTCAAAGTTGATAGGTATCAGCTTTGATTGGAAACTATCCTCTGAATTTCTGACTAAAAAATAAATTTAGAAAAACTACAAGTCAGGTGACATATACTTTACCTGCTCAAATATAAAACAATAAATCACCTTTGGCTGTTTCTAAAAGTCAGAGTCCACAGTTATGTTAATGAAGATATGCATGTTACCTGTGACAATTTCTGTGTTTTCAGACCAAGGAGACCAGGCACCAATGAAAACAAGTCACCCAGGTTACCCAGCCTCTCAGCGGCCTCTTTTGCAGTTTCCTCAGACTTCTCCATCTAGAACAGCTTCAGACTTCTGTTAAGATAGTCCAGTCTTCGTCTAGCCTAAACTGCAGATAAGACTTGCACCTTACAATTACACATAGACTGGACAACAAATAATATAGTAAACTCTTCCTGGACTTGATCACTATCCTAATTTTCTCAGGGTCCCCTAAAAATGTCATCACCCCCAGACAACAGAAAATAGTCTAAATAACATGATGCCTATATTCCTAAAATGCGAGGTAGGTGGTTTTTGGTTGTTTGATGGGTTATTGATGTTTGTCATGGTTTAGGGGGACTGGTGACAAGTTGTTATTAGTCATGGTCAGGAAAAAAGCTAAACAAAGGAAATTAGATTCAGAGATCTCTTTCTGAAGGGAAAAATGGGGGTCACAGTATGAAATGATGGGATAAAAAGATAGATTGTTGAGTCTACTTTTGAACAATTTTCTAGCCTCAAATATTTTACCTTAATGTGGATTTTTATAAATTGAAACAAATTTAGATTATTTTTGTTTTACTGTATACACACACACATACATATTCCTGTTTAAGATATTGTACCTATGTAGCTCATTTAAAAATGTAATGTAAAGTTTTAGTCCTTATAAACTATTTAGGATAATAAAAATACAGAGTAATAGACTTCTATAAAAAATCAAACTTATACTAATGTTAGGTATGTTTTTGAGGTCATACAAACATATATATGAGATAGATGCTCTTTAAATACTTCAGAGACCTACAGGATATGGCATTTAAATATTTTAATAACATAAGGCTTTTCATGGCAGTGAGACAGATCTGATTCTGATGGCACCAATTTACTTCCAATAAGGATGATGGGGTGATGTGGGAATGCGTTTATGTATGCTGTGAATCTCAATCTTTAAATAAAAGAGCTGTTTTGGGCCATGACAGGCACCATAGAAAAAGTAGGAGGAGGAATCAGAATAGGTAGGAAAGGAAGGGCGGAGTCAGAGGCAGATCAAGCTAAAGCCGCCCAAGGAGCAACATGTAAGGAACACAGGTGAGCCATGGGCCACGTGGCAGACAGATTAATAGAAACGGGTTGATTTAAGATGTAAGAGCTAGCTAGCAATGTGCCTGAGCCATAGGCCAAAGAGCATAAAGTTAATATAAGTGTCTGAGCCATTTCTGGGTGTCTGAGCGGCAGGCAGCTGGGCGACTAAGTCGTCTTGGGTGGCAGGTCTGTGGGTCTTGGACCTCTGGCTGCCCTGGGACTCAGAAACCCCACTACTACAATGGGGATCAAGAACCTCCACACAGAGTTTACTTTCTTTGTGGCAAAAGCTAACCTATGGGGAAATAAAAACCTGCCATTGCCTTAAGTATTGATATTATTTTATGCAAACTGGACAAGCAGGACCCAATGAAAAGCATCTGCCAAACTTTGACAAAACAAGATAGAACAGTCCTTCAACATTCCACTTCACAGAATGGCCTGTCGGATATTGTAGGACTATAGGTCAAAGACAGATGCCCCTACATTACAGAAGAAACTTAGGGTGACTGTCCAGGCAACCAGACATCTCTATCATATTTTATAGTTTATGACCTTTGCATTTCCAGTTTAGTCAAGTAATACTTTATCCTTCTTGGATTCTGATAGAGATTGAAGATTAATTATAAATTTATAGTTTAACTTGTTACCAAAATCAAAAACAGAAACTAACATAAAAGATGTACAGTTTATAAGGCTAAGAATCATAAAGGCTTAAATTATTTATTTTAAAACATGTTTTAAGTTCTAAGAAGATATTTTTAGAATGACAATACAAGTTATAATAAAAATAGTTTAAGTATAAAACTTTGAATTAAGATAGGATAGATAATGTATTATTTTCTCCAAATTTTCAAAATGTAAATGGCTATACATTGTAAATGTAATTCTTACATGATAATTGTTCTTTTTGTATATAGTTTTACTATGTTAGAGTTAAAATCTTTCCTTTCTATTTAGACAAAAAGGTGAAATTCTTATGGAATATTCCTTTATACTGTGTGAAGATGTGTCATTGTTATTGGTTTAGCAAAACGCTAAATAACCAATGACTAGTCAAGAGGTATAGATGAATTTCTGGACAGAGAAGTCTCTGGGAATAAAAAAGGCATAATTACCAGCCAGACCTGGAATAAATAGGAAAGGCATAATAAAGATGAGGTAATGAACATATAAAAAAGTGTAGATTTAAATATATGGGTTTATTAAAGTAATAAGAGCTAGTTAGAAACAAGACTAAGCTAAGTATAAGCTTTTATGCTTAACAATCAGTCTTCATGTCATTTTTTTTTGTGAGAGACAGGAAAAAAGAAAAGTCCATCTATAAATTATAATGGAGTAATATACCATTTTTTATATCAAAGTTTTTGTTGGAAAGGTATTAGAGTTGCAAGTGATCTTGAATTATATTAACTTAAGCATTCTACCTTCATCAACACATGATGGAAATTCCTTCATAATGTTCTTTAATATTAACATCTTAAAACAAAAATGAGAAATTCAAGCACATTTCTCTTAGAAAATAATTCACTGTTTGCTTATTATTGGAAATCTTTGAGGATACTGAAAGACTGAACCACAAGAATGTTTTTGTATAATAAAATAAAATTCTCAGAAAATCCACCCGTACTTTGAAAATCAGCTTGAGATCTATGTTATTGTTATTTTTACCAGGAACTGTCCAGATAATTAGTTCACACAACATAAATATTTGTCTCTCCTTGAAGATGTTACATAAATTTTCTAAATCCAGGATTATATTCTTTCTTGAAGAACTCATGAATTTTAATATCTCATGAGTTTTAATAGTATCTTTGTAAATGTATAAAAATAATACATTTTTTCACTTTTCTGTTTTGTGTGTGTATATGTGTGTACGTGTATGTATGTGTGTGTGTATGTTTAACAGGGTTTCTCTGTTTAGAACTGGCTGTCCTAGAACTTGCTATGTATATCAGGCTAGTCTCAACTCAGAGATATGCCTTCTTCTTCTTATGCCTCCCAAATACTAGAATTAAAAGTGTGTACCACCACACCTAATTTTAGTAAATGTGCTGCTAAAGTGAGCACCACCATGCATTCTAAATATGTGCTTTTTATTCTATAGAGTTTCACTCAAAACTTATAACTTCTATTTTAGTCTATTAAAATAAGCAACAACTTAAAAGTATTTGAAGCAATTAACTGTATGACATAGCAAATTTAATTTTGTAAGGTGAACAATTCATTACCTCAACTTGTATAGTTATAGCATCTTTTGATATTTTGACTTGCATAAAATGCATTGTATTCAATACATTGTATACATAGTATACACTGAATGTCTGAGCAGCTGATCTATAGTTCACCAATAAAGCCTCAATATTATGAAAAAACACAACAAACTAAAGAAATTGGAAATACAATTTTGTACCTTACTTTCTAACTTGAAAAAACTAAAATTATTTTTGTGCAGCTGATACATTTATTCACTGATAGATCCTTTTGAAAAAGCAAATACGACATAATGTAATGAAAAATACAGAGATGTTCACAGTCTTTCCCCAGCATTTAAAATATAGAAAGTTTATCCTACTTAACTAAATCAAAAGAAGTACAAATCTGTATAATATTCAGAGATATTAACTATAAAAACTCCAGCAAAAAACCCCTGCAAGGGTCAATATTATGGAAACAGTTTTTAAAATTATAGCAAATATACATGACCAAGTATTCACCTTTTAAAAAAATTGACTGAAGACAACCACCAAGAAAATGCTGAATATAAAAAGGAAGAAAGTTAACTTTTGCCAACATGGCAAAAAAAAAAAGGCCCTGTTACAATATTTGTGATATGTAATTTAATGAAGCTTAAAAAATAATGTGTTATTCACAATTTTTGTGCTCTGTAAATCTGAGGATGGCTAAGGTTTACAGTTTTCTCTGGTGTCATAGAATTGCATTGAAAAGCCATTGTCAATAAAGAGTTGTTGAGGCTCAAGGATCTGGTTTCAGGCTTTCTGGCTTGCTCACATTGTTTATGGATCTTTTTCACAGTACAAATATGTTAAAACAGAAAAGTGGTTGACACATACTGTAAGTATGAGCTATGAGTCTTAAGTGAAGGAAACATAAGAGGAAAAAGTAAAAGAAATAAAGAGTCCTGTAACAATCAAATTAAAATGCTATCATTGGCCTCTAGATCCAGGTAGCAGTAATTATTTCTGACACTAGTGGTAGCCAAGACAGTGGAATGAAAGGTTGGCTCTTCACTTGAATACAGAGGCTATATGTGAGAGAATGCCATCTTGTTGCCAGATGGCAAGGCATTCTTCTCTTCCTAACAACACTACGTAGGTTTAGCATTACATTTTCCACAGCCATCTCTGAGGAGCTCTGGCTGCTTGAAAGGTCTGGCTGTTAGATGAACATTGCATCTGAATGAACAATTACCTTTGAGCCATTGCAATATGTTTGGAACTCAGTTTTATATTTTTTTAAGATCACAGAGCATGAGCTTATCTGAAGTCTGTAAAACGTAAGTGTGTACAGGAAAATAAAAAGGCAAATGCTTGTTAATGCTTGAACAGCATTTGAGATGTAAGAGAATCCTTCATTTTTTTTTAAAAAGCAATATTTAGCTTTTAGTTTTCTCTGTTAGTTTCACTGCTCATCTGTTGCTAGCTGTTTTTAAACTTTATTATACTCCTGTCCTTCTTTGGTCATTCCATTTCTGGATCTTGTTTTACAAGTCAAAGGAGAGGTGTGTATTGATGACATCAGTGACAATTTATCACATGTTGAAAGTTAATTAGCAGGTGTCTCTAGGGATTAAAAATATCTCATTCCTAGTAGTCAATATTATGTGGTAAACAGCATGAGATTGAAAACTGTGAAAACCTAAGTTAAGTTTCTTGCTTTTCTTATGCTAGATAGCGTGATAGATATGCAGGAAGTATGGATGAAGACTATACACCACCTTCAAAGACATCCAAGGTGTTATGGGGTGATATATTGTATATTTAATTTAAAAGAAATATCTTGAAATATTAGAGCCACTCACAGATCCAAACCATGAAGGTCAGGTAGTAATGAAACATGGAAAAGAACCATGGGTTAATATAAGCATTAGATAGTAATATGTCTGAGTCAAAGGCCACAGAGTTTGTAATTAATATAAGCCTTTATGTAACTATTTGAAATTGAATGTCTGCAAGACTGACCAGATAGGACAAAGAAACATCTGACTACACAAGCGTGAGGAGGAATTTGCTCACTAATGACAGTTATCTTAGGTAGTGTTTCATTGCTGTGAAGATAAGCAAGGCGATTCTCATAAAAGAAAGAATTGAATTAGGAGTCTGATAACAGTTTTAGATGGTTAGTACATGACCCTCCTCCTGGGAAACAGTCAGTCATGGTGCTTGAGCAGCAGCTCAGAGCTACAGGCAGAGGAGGGGGCCGCAGGAGAGGGGAGAAAAAAAGGAGGGGAGGCAAGAGAATGGGAGAAGGAAAAAGAAAAGAGGAGAGGGGAGGGGAGGGGAGGAGGGGAAAGAAGGGGAGAAGAGGGGAAGGGAGGGGAGGAGAGGGGACTAGGAAACTGGGCCTGGCTTCAGTTGTTGTAATGTTAAGACCTACCTCCAGCAAAATATCTCCTCTGAAAAGACCACACTAAGTCCAACAAGGACATAAATACCTCCTAGCCTTTCTCTAATGTTTTCACTTCCTCGCAAATTTAAATAAACAGGACTATGGAGGCCATTCTCATTAAAATGACCTGTGGGGATTTAATAAAAGCTCCAGAAGTTTCAGAGGTATAAGAGGGATATAACCACAGTCAATCTAGGAGGATCATAGAGTGGTGATTCACACCTTTAATCCTGGGGCAGGGAGTATCCTGAGAATGGTGACCTACTGAGTTTTCAAGGTCATTTTAGTTTACAGAAGGAATTCCAGGCTCTCAATCAGGCAGTGGTGGGCCATGCCTTAACTTACCAAGAGAGTATTTAAGGAGGGCATAGAAAGACAGAAGCTAGAGGAAGCTAAGAGAAGCCAGGCTGAGGAAGCTAGAAGACAGTTGGGTAAGATCTGACTGTGGTGTTTACTCTCTCTAATATCTCCCTGAATTTCATTTATTCATGCAACAATGACCACAATCAGCTCCCTGGCCCTCATAGGCTATATTTTAGCATAAAATCAATTATTCTAACTTGAGAAGTTTTCATAATCTTTTACATTTTCAATACTAAAAGTTATATTTTTTTTCTGAGACTCAAGGCAATCTCTTAACTATGACCTCTTATAAAATCAAAACAAAGAAGCACATTACATACTTCCAGCATACAATGTCAATGAATATAAATTACCATTTGAAAAGGGAGGAAAGGAGACAAAAGAAGAAAATACTGGAAGAAAACAAAAATTAAAAACAGCAGAGCTTATTCCAAATTTCAGATACATGTCTGTTTAGATGACTAGTCTCTTCCGGGTTTGCTTACTGTGACTTCTTTCTCTTGGGCTTGTTCTATAGCTGTTCTGTAGATTTCCTTCACAGGTATCTCATGCCTTGGAATCTCCAATATCCTGTGGTCTCCCACAAAATCCAGGCTTCATCTTAACAGCTTTACTCAGTGACCACTCAAGTCCATCATTTAGGGACTGTGCTGCCAAGTTCTCTACATATAACTTTCTTTAACTGCAGTGGAAGATTCCACAACTCTGTAGTAGTGGGCATTTCTAGGTCCTGGGTGGCCAGAGACCCAGACCCTGCTGTACCAGACCTCTTAGCCGCCCAATGCTCAGGCCCCCAGAAATGACTCAGACGCTTATATTAACTTTATGCTGTTTGGCCTATGGCTCAAGCACATTGCTAGCTAGCTCTTACATCTTAAATCAACCCATTTCTATTAATCTATCTGCCACGTGGCCCGTGGCTCACCTGTGTTCCTTACATGTTGCTCCTTTGGCGGCTTGCTTGATCTGCCTGACTCCACCCTTCCTTTCCTACCTATTCTGATTCCTCCTCCTACTTCTTCTATGGTGCCTGTCATGGCCCAAAACAGCTCCTTTATTTAAAGATTGAGATTCACAGCGTACAGAAAGGCATTCCCACATCACAGCTCCTTTACTTTATCTTTCTTGAGTGTAAATCCAGGAGTCAAATCTACCTGGTCAAAGCCACCAAATACTTTCTGAGGAGAGAACTTGGCTTATTTGAATTATATTTGCATAATACTTCCTTTTTGATGGTTTCCTTCATTGCTTAAGATTTCCCTTAATTTATTCTCACAAGTTAGAAGTTTACATGGGAGGGATCTTGCCCTAGGGTACAACTTCCTTATTCCATTTTTAATGTGTTCTAAACAACAACAACAACAACGTTTTGTCTCCTTGAGCATAAGACTTGGCACCAACATTGTAGTTTTGGGTGCTCTATACCTCCCTAAGATGTATACATTTTATATTTCTCCTTGACCCTCTTCTTCCTTTTCATTGTGATCACTAATAATTATATAATGTTTTAAATAGTAAGCCATCTTGGAATACCCTCTGCCAACAATATTAGAACAAAACACTTTAATTTAGCTTCTGGCAGATTTTTGAGGCAATGGCAAAAATCAACTACATTCCCCAATAAAATTTCACAAGAATGGTCTCTAGACCAGTTGCAGTTGATCCCCTCTGAAACCTCTTGAGCTGGGGTATGCATTGTTTATATTGCTATCAGCAATACTGTCTTCAGAGCTTCTACTAGGGTAGTTCACTGAGCTACACTTATACAGCATTCAACTGCTTTTCAAGTCCAAGGTACCATGGGCTTTCATAGTCTTCCAAATAACACCTTTCAGATCTGTCACATAAATTCCTACTCCTGGAACCAAAATCTGTCTTAGGTACTTTGTAGTAGGAGATTTCTGGCCTGGACTTTCAGGCCTAACCTCAAGGTTTAGGCTCGCAGACCCACAGAGACACACACAAATGCTTTCAATAGTTTGAGGCTGATCAGCCTAAGGCCCAGGCATATAACTTGCTAACTCTGTACCCTTAATCCAACCCACGACTTTTATCCTGTTTAGCCATGTGGATCAGTACCTTTTCTTAGAGCAGCATAGTTGTCCTCTGCTTCTTCTGGCTTCTCTCGGGCATTCTGCTCTGTGCTTCCTGTTCTCAGAGTTCTCTTAGTCTGGTAGCCCTACCCACACTTCCTGCCTGCCTTTGGCCAATCAGTGCTTTTTATTAAACAAGTGGGTGGGACATAATCTCCCACAATACTTGTCTATTGTTATAAAGAGATTCCATGACAAAGAAAACTCTGATAAAAGTAAACATTGAATTAGAAGCTTGCTGACAGATTTAGAGGTTAGAGTATTAACATCACGGTGCAGACTAGACAAACATGATGCTCTGTAAGTCCATAGCTGAGAATTTACATCCTGATATGTAGGGAGAGAGAGAGAGAGAGAGAGAGAGAGAGAGAGAGAGAGAGAGAGAGAGAGAGAGGGAGAGAGAGAGGGAGGGAGGGAGGGAGAGGGAGAGGGAGAGGGAGAGAGGGAGGGAGGAGAGAGATTAGGCCTGTGCCTGTTGTGGGCTTTTAAAAACTTAAACTTAATCCCCCAGTGACACACTCTTCCAGCAAGGCTACAAGTACTCAAAAAAAAAGAAAAAGAAAAAGAAAAAAAAAAAAGAAAAAAAAGATATGTATCTTAATCCTTCTAAACATTCTCAAATATTTGTCTCCCAAGCAACTAAGTATTCAAGTATATGAAGGTCATTTTCATTCAAACCACAGTAGTAGTTATGGCAGTACAGAGTTAAGGATGATATCAGTAAAGAAGAAATCTCAGGTTGAAGATAGATTTGGAAACAATACACAAGATCTTGCAAATGAGAGTAAGCATTGCCATTTTGTCATCATGAAGGTATTTCTGGATGACTGAGAGGCAGATTTAACTGCTAGATGACTTAAAGCTGCTTAGTTCCATCTTAAATTTCTTTTCACCCATCTTCCATCATAGGTGGAGGCCACTGACTGTAACTCGGAACATCGAGGTACCAGCATAGTTTGCTGCATGAAATCTGGGGAAAAAAAATCATTTGAATGATTAAGGAGAACACAGCTGGCCCAGACAGTTGTCTTTTTCTTCCCCTTTCCCTTCAATACTGATGAGATGTTTATAGAAACAGCTGCTGTTTTGTGACCTCAAAAAAAAAAAAAAAATCGGAATATTGAAGAAGAAAGTAAGAAATAATGGCTATGCAGACTTCATGCAACCATGGTAACAGCCCTGTCTCTGTTTACTATTTATGGGCTTCTTAGATGAAACTAAACCCAACTAATAAACCAGATAACTGGCCAATCAACCAAACAAGCAAACAAACATGCTTTTATGAATCAGATTTCTGTTAGAAAACAAACCATTAGATTAGATTGGTATCAAGCAAATAAATGTATATAGCTGTGTTGAGAAATTTGAGTCATTATAGTTAATAACACTATTTCCTTGAAAACTACTAAAAAAAAAAAAAAAACAAATTTTAAGTGTTGTCACAAAAAGATGTTAGACAAACCTTATGCTAATAGCTTGAGTTAGTCATTCCAGAGTGTATACCTAACTAATATATAGTTATTTTTGTAGATTTTAAAACATTATGTGTATGCATGCGTATGTGTTTTGTGTGTGTATGTATTATCAACATGTATGTTTGTGTACTGTGTGTATGACATACCTGGCATCTGAGAAGTTCAAAGAGGACATGGGATCTCCTGTAAATGGAATTATGAATAGTTGTGAAAAACATGTGTGTATTTGGAACCTAGCCATGGTCTTATGCAAAGAGCAACAAGTCCTCCTAAGTGCTGAGCCATCACTCCAGAACCAGTCTATAGAATTTTAATATAGTTATAAAGCAAAAAAGCATTTTTCAATAAAGGAAATATTTGGCAAATAACTTAAATTCTCTAAGCCTCAATGCCCATCTCTTAAAAGCTGAAATTATATTGTCTGTAGGTGAACTTTATTTTCTCACCAACTAGTGCCCAAATAATTGACATAGAGTCTTAATATAATCATAAATGCTCAGCCAATATATCAGGCTTGTTACTAACTAACTCTTAACATTTTAAATTAACCTATATTTCTTAACTGCCCTTTGTCTTGTGGCAGAACCCAAGGACCCTAAGGATGGAATAATAGCACACATGCCTTGGTGGTAACCATTATTGGGTTTAAGACTCATACAAAAAGAGGAAATCATGACTGGTATTAGAAACCTAGGCTGCTATACAGGGCTAGTAGAGTCATGGCTCTTGGAAGAGAATTTACAACCATTCCTTTATTAAACTAGCATAATCCCTAACTACATTCTCCTGCCTTGTGATACCTTTTTCCAGTATCACATGCCTATCTTTCTTTTCTCTGTGTCTACTTTCTACTACTGACTCTGCCTTCCTTTTCCCTGTATTTACAGTTAGGATCTTTTACCTAACTTTATCCTGTCCAGATATTGGCCTGTGTGCTTCTTTATTAAACCAACCACATAAATGTCTTCCACATAACTTGAGATATTAAACGGGATAATGTTTATAAAATGCCCAATCGTATTGGCATTTGACAGGTACTTTAGAATAGGAAGCTTTTTTGTTATGATAATTATAAAGAAGAGAAATATCTTTCAATTATTTGTATAACTATGAATTAGAAGGCACATTGCATAACTCCCATATGTTTCTTGGTTTGTTCATTAATACATCTGTATGTAAACAACTGTGTGCTGGATACTATGTCAGGGCAGAACACAAATTGTTCTTGCACTAATGAATTTTAACATTCTAGTTGCAGAGACAAGAATAAAACAAAATATGGAGACTATAATAGTTCTAGCTATGATTTACTTACTTTTAGGCAGTGTAATAACTTGGTGATATAGAAATATTTGAAAAGGGGGGAGCAATAGTGAGGTGAATAGCAGGGCACAAGTGATCTGGAGAAGGAAATAAGAAAAATGAAAGTACTCTTCTAACTAGGATCGGGGAAGAGAGATTAATACAAAAAATAGAGGAGAATACAAAATCCAGAGTGCATAAGAAGCCACATCATCAGCTCTGTACCTAAAAATACCTATAGTAGACATATATATTTATTGTTTAAATCAAATTTTTTTGGGGGGGGCTAATATCTATAGAACACCTAAGAAAAACTCCAAAAATATGCAAGAGTTTTTCTTTAAAGTGTTTGTCAGTGTTGTCTGAAAGGCCCCTAAACATTATAAACTTCCTATTGCCCTTGGTTGTCCACAGAGGTGGGGGTTAGTCACCATTGCTAAAGACTTCATGTACTTCAGATACATGGGTTAGAGGCCTCTTAGCTGGAACTGATCTGAATGCCTTTTTTTCCTGAAGATTAGGTTTTATGGTGCCAGAAAGCACCATTCAAGTTTCTAGAGGAGGGAAGCATCCTATCTAACTATGATATCTATGAACCACAACATTGGCCAGCAGAACCCAAGCATCCTAAGGGGGGAATAATGGCTCACATGCCTTGGTGGTAACTATTAACGGGCTTAAGACTCATTCAGAAAGAGAAAATCATGACTGATATTAGAAATGTAGGCAGCTATACAGGCCTAGTAGCGTCATGGCTCTTGGGGGAGAATTTACAACCACCACCTTATTAAACAGCACAATCCCTAACTACATTCTAAATGTTTGCCCATATGCTTACAGATAAGTGTCATTATCACACTTGATTAAAAATACATTTCTTCTTTTTGCAACAGATGGAAACCATTATTTTAAAAAAATTACAACTACTCAAAATCCAGATTGTGGAGCCTGCTCTCAACTAATACATACCCAATATAACTCTTGAATCTAAGGGTCAAGAATTGCTGTAGAAGTGGGGAACTAAAAGATTGCATGGCCTGAAGAAACAAGGAGTTCATTGTGAGACTATGTCTCCTAGAAATATCAGAAAATACACCCATGATATTTCACCAACATGGGTACCTAACTATGACATGAATAGGGATGACAAAAATAGACGTGCTAATATGAAATCAGGAAGGTAAGGAGGCCTCAACCCTATACAAAGAACTACAGTGATATATGTTCATATAAATACATATCAACAAGTAACAAAAACAGGTTATGAATTTATAAAAATAAAAGCAGTGAATATGGTATGTGAAAGGGTTTGAAGAGAAAAATGGGAAGAAATAAGTGTTAATATATCAAAATATTATAAAATATTTATTTTTATCTTATATGTATGAATATTTGGCCATATCTATGTCATGTGCATTCCTGGTGTCCACAGAAACCAGGTATTCTGGAGCTGTAGTGTAGACTATTGAGGCTGTCTTGTGAAAGCTGAGAACAAGCCTGGGTCTTTTAAAAGAACTGGAGAGTCAACTTGGAAGTGAATCTCTCAGTCAGTGAAGTGAGTTTGTAATGAATCTAAAAACACCATGAAAATCACTACTGTTATAAAGAATGTGTCTCCATAGTTAGTGTGTCTCTAGATGGAAAGATGGAAAGACAGGAAAAAGGAGACCAACAGAGGAAAGAGAGGGTTTTGAGTAGACTCATGGGCTGTTTTCTAGGCACTTGTTGAGTTTCCTGATTGTCTTGAACACAGACCACAGCACAATGACACTACCAGGTCAGCCAGCCAACTGGATATTACTCTGTAGGAGAGTCCAAAAATTCTGTATGGAAACAGGGATGATTTTTAAAGGAGTGTAGTGGGTTCTAGATTTAGATTACCTTGGTTCAAGATTTAAACTGAGTCCCATCCCATACTTTGAAAATATTTTCCACTTCTTAGTGTTTTATATTTTTGCAACAGAATGCCAAATGTTGTTCATAACTGTAACTATATGGCTGTGTTAAAAAGAAACTAACATTACTTTGAAATTTGAGAAAAAAAGCAAGAAAACCATTTTCACCTGCCTTCTCAGCTTTTTTCCTGAAGCAGCCCATAAATATGACTGCTTTTCTGAGCCTTCTCTCTAATAGGTCTTATAATTCTCATGTGAGAAGTTCCAAGAACAGAAGGACACCCTTACCTATAGGGAGAGGAGGAAACGCAGAGCCTCAGGTTCAGAGGAATGGCAAAGCCTTCTTTGGAGACCGAGTAGAAGTGTTGATGGTGTGTGCAGAGACTGTCTTCCACTCTTCCATTATCCAGGCATTTATCCAGTCTGCTCCACTCCCCAGAGACTTCTACCAATTTCCTGGCCATGCTGCATGCCCTAAACTCTTGATGGGTTCCTTCAGGGCTTTTCTTTAGGCTTCTTTTGAATTCTGAGTCTGCATTCGTATCTCTATCCAGCAATTCCCCCTCTTTCTCTCTTGATATTGACGTTTTTCTTTAACTCTTTCTAACTCTCTCGATGTTTTCTTTCTAATTGTATCTTTATTCTTTCTTAGTCTCTAACACTTGATGTTTTTCTTAGAACCCTTTCATGCTTGATGGTTTCTTTCTAAGTCATTTTAACTCAACCTTTATTCTTTCCCTCACAGCTTATATACCCCCCCCCCAAATCTTTCAGGCGACAATAAATTACAATGTGATTACATTCTGGTTTTCAAGTGAATGATTTAACAAAAACAAGTAAAAAAAAAAATCACAGTGTCCATATCACTTACACAATTAAATATTTTACATATTACAGGCAAAAAACAAATTATCCCAAGAATGTACATATGATGATTTATTGTATATTTAATAACCATATTTCAAAAACCCCAAACAAACAAAAACAAATAGAAAAATGGCTGGAGAGATGGCTCTATAATCTGAAGTTTTAGACTATTTTATTAAATATACAGTATATCACCACACCCACATATATTCTTTCATGAGCAACTTGTTATGTACAGTGTAAGTAAGCGAAATATTGT
Source organism: Phyllotis vaccarum (assembly GCA_033318265.1). NCBI lineage: Eukaryota > Metazoa > Chordata > Mammalia > Rodentia > Cricetidae > Phyllotis > Phyllotis vaccarum. The sequence goes on along the minus strand of JARWLC010000003.1, from coordinate 145,016,348 downwards.
TTTACTGGCAGACTGAATTTTGTGGTTACAAAGAATGGCCAAACTATTTTATTATTTATTCTGAAAAGTAATGTTATAAGGAACCTCAAAGAAATCACAAACTTCAAATTTTATACATTAAAAAAAAAAACCAATCAATCAGCTCTACTTTAAGTCTTTAGGGTGCATACCCACTCATCAATAGTTTCTTATATCAAGAGCCTGGGGGCAAAAATGGATATAAGAAAGTAATCATCACTTTTGATCACCTAGCAAGAAAAGTACATCAGCTAGTAACAATTGGGCTGTTACTTTCTTGTTCCCTGACTTTAACCAGTTCATTATTTAACTATGTGTTTTTCTAAAATCTTACATTATTTCTTGGGTTTTTCATCTAAAAGCTATTTAACAAAAAAACATCTTCCTTTAACTTTAATTCATTTTCAAAGCTTTGTTTCAACTATAATGCACCCTGAAACATGTGAAAATGTCTCCCAACACTAATGTTAAGAGAATTTAAAGCAAGCTGAGCTCCTCAGGCTCCATTTTTTTTTTCTTAATTATTAACTTAAGCCACATTCTGTTATCTTCTCGGTGTCAATTTGTGTGTACTAGCTGTGTGACACTTCCTTGTTTTATGTTTTATTATCAAAGCTCTAAACGAACATTATTCTATCAATTAAACAGTATAACTTAGAAAGAAATTATCTTTATAATAATCCACAGGTAAAAATGCCCAGTAAGATGGGATGGTTCCATGAGATAAACACACTACATTATAGGCAGTGAGGACCCCCCATACATTTACCACATACCAGATATCAGAAAAAGATGACAGCAACAAACATGTGAAGGCACAGGAAAAAAAAATCTGGAATTTGGAAATTTGTGGTCTCAGGGTCTTGCCTATCTGAGATTCATCCATCAGGGATTCACTTCCTAGTGGGCTAACATTGTGAAGTCAACTGATACCTGCTGCTCTTCTGACATGGCCACTGGTAAAAGCATAATAGTGAATATTAGGTTTTCTTCTTGTCTTCAGTTTGCTCAATGGCAGAATCTTGCCTGTCATCTCTCTCATCAAAATCAGCTATCAGTTGTAAAATATTCAGGACCACCTTTTAAAACACTTTTTCAAAAAGAATGTGAATGACTTTAAAAACAATGTCTCAGTTTAATATGAATGATTGAGCAATGTGGATTCCTCAAAGAGTTCTGGCAGTAGTTTGGTGCCATTGGAAGACTCTTCCCTTAATTTTCTGAGACCATTTTTGCAAGGGACTTTGACTTACAAAGCATTAGCCCTCCACTTGTTCATCAAATACTTGATATCAGAATCTGATTAAAGTGACATTTCCATTTGCTCATATCCTTGTTTAATTATATTTGTGTGTGGCGTGTGTGTGATGTACGTATTCAGAGAAGAACATTGGCTATCTTTGTGTACTACACTCTTATTTTTGAGACAGTCTTTCATAAGTCTGAAGCTCACTGTTTTGGCTCTGATGGCTGTCCTGGAAACTCTCAGAATCTACCAACCCACCTATCTCTAACCTCCAATACTGGTGGTATAGACACAGGAAGCTGTGACTGGCTTTTACGTAAGTGTGAGGATTTGAAGGCAGGTTAGCTAGTCTGCATAGCAAACACTAACCCACTGATCCCTAGTCATTGCATTGTTTACAATAGTGGAGCTGTTCATTAAAGATCCATGGGAAATAGTAGATGAAGTTGGTGAAAGACAGCAACATTGGATCAACCCAAAATCTCAAGAGAGCTGTCAGCCTTACCCTCAGTGACATAAACCCAACTCAAAACTATACTAGAAACCAGTCATTGATTTGCAAGAATTCCTAGGGTTCTAAACAAGTGTTCTATTCATGAATTTAGTCCAATAGAAGAAGCCCGGTGTGGTGATGCATACCTCTAGTCACAATTCTCAAGAGGAGAAAGCAGAGAGATCAGAGGTGTCTTTACACAGTGAGTTCAAAGCTGGCTTGGACTATAAGGAACCTTTAAGAAAATTGATATACTCAAGTAAACAAACAACAAAAGCAACACAGAGAAATCTGGGCTGCAAATATGGTTCATCTGTAGAATGACTGCCTTGTAAGCTGTTACCTGGAATGTCCAAGATGCTTGTTTTAATCCCCAGCACTGATGGTAAGAAGCACAGCCAATCTCTTTCAGTATTTATGTGTTAAATGATTTTCATATAATAGGTAAAAGATGCAAACTCAGAGTTTTTAATGAGAGGTCTTCATTACTATTGTCTTCTATACATGCGACAAACAACAAAAGGCATTAAAAAACAAGAAACATACTTATCTTTGGATGCAAGGAATTTTAAAAGAAAAAATGAGTTAGTATCTTTTCCCCCCTTTTATGGCCCATAGGCTTAACGAGGTTTTAATTTACTACGGTAGAAAAAGTATTTGAAGCAAGATACCTTTAGTGACAGGAGGCTGTATGTATAATTTAGTGTTGGCTGAGTGCAGTTTAGAGGATGAAGGATGGGTAGGCTCCAAACATTAAACTAAGATCAGGGAATCCTGATGAGAATGAGGAAAATTAGAGGATCCAGAGGGATCAAGGACATCACAGAAAAACCCACAGAAACAACTAACATGGCTCACTGGACACGAATTGGTCCTGAATCAACAACTAAGAGCCTTCATGGAAGGTCCTAGGTCCTCTACGTAGATGACAATTGTGTAGCAGTGTCTATTGGAGCAGTAGTTTTACCTAAGGCTTTGGCTAGCTCTTCTGAACATATTTCTCATATTGGATTGTCTTGTCCAGCCTTTAATGCAGGGGGAGGTTCTTAGTCTTAGAAACTTGATATGCTATGCTTTGTCGACACCCATGGGAGGCCTGCCCCCTTTTGAACAGAAACAGAGGAAGAGGAAATTGAGTATGAGGGCCAGAGAGGAGGTGGGGAGAAGAAAGAGAGGCCGGGACAAAGAGGAAACTGTGGTCTGGATGCAAATAAATAAATAGATAGATAGATAGATAAATAGATAGATAGATAAATAAATAACTCAATCAATCAATCAATCAATCTTGGCAGGGTCTCTGTGTGCAGTGTATATTTTTGTTTGTTTTGTATGATTATTTTGGAAGTGAAATCTGAATCTATAGATAGAAGAAAATTGTTTGTTTTTGACTCCCTAGCACAGCACATAAGGTAGAATCCCATATGTACTAGGATGCTCATACATGCACTTGTGAGGCTACTTCAATTTCCTCTTTAATTTTTTAAAAACTAATTTAACATGTTTTAGAATCTTATTGGGCTTGCGAGGAAGTTCAAAAATGGCATAGGAAATTTCATTGACTTTTATTTCACTCTCTAATATTCCACTGTCAAACACAAGTAAGCACTGGTTTACTCAGGTTAGATTTCAGAATTTATTCATATCTAACAGCTTTTACACTAATATTTCATTCCAGTGATAGTAACCTTTGAGGATTATACATAGTGTGCAGGCATTGTCTCCTAGGTCAGCTCTGTGCTTATAACTTAAATAGATCTCCCTCTTACCCTCTCCAACCTCTTTTGAATGAGTTAATGCTTTGATTTTGTTTAGCACTATAAATTTTATTATTATTTATTATAATAATAATTATTATATTTTATTATTTATAATTTATTTTATTATTTGGTTTGATGGTTTTTAGACAGGGTCTTTCAATTCTTGACAGTGTTAAAGAATTCTGGACATACGTTTTGTAGATTATCCTTCAATTGAGGTTCCTGTTTATTTTCTTGGGTTCCCCATGAATTAATTATAAGTTCCTGGAAGGAAACTGGAGGTACAATGGCATCTTAACCATGTTATATCAGGATCACATAGTTGCATATTGTTGTAACCTCCCAGAGAGATCTCTCAAGAGAGCCTGTCCTACAAGAGGTAATTCCCAGAATCACCTTCTCAACTTTGTCATTTCTGCGGAGCACAGGAGTTTGGTGTCTTGTGCTGTTTTTTGTTTCTCTTGCTGAACTCTAAGGTTTATAAGAAAGTGAAAAAAACACATTTATCCAGTTCACCTCTGTCTTCCTATCACCTAGCACAATGCCTGGCACTCAAAGATGTTTATTTAATAAAGAAAAACCATGGTGCTGGAGAAATGCCTTAGTTGTTAAGAACACTTGCCACCTTACAGAGAGGGCCTGTGTTTGATTCCCAGAAATTACATGGTGCCTCACAACCATTTGTAACCCCAGTTCCAAGAAATCCAACAGGCTTATACACGGTTTACCTATGTATGTTTGTGCAGCTGAAGACATTGGTACACACACAAAAAAATTATATAAGAAGAAATGAACGATGGCGGCTGGAGAAAAGGCCCAGTGATTCAGAGCCCTTCCTGCTCTTCTAGAAGTCATAAATTTGGTTTCTAGGACACCTATAACTACAGCTCCAAGGAATTTGATGCTGTTTTCTGATTTCTTTAAACACCCCCTCCTACACCATGTGTCATTTAGGCCTACAGATGTTTGTGCACGAGAGAGAGTGCACACACACACACACACACACACACACACACACACACACACACACCCCTTAAAAAAAACAAAAAATAAAATAAAATTGATGATGGCGTACTAGTAAACAGCTGACCATTCTTGCTGTGAAGAGACAGAATTCTTATTGCCCATCTGTTAATGGGTGGAATTCTAAGAATGTAGTTTTCATGTCACTTTCTTGTTTCAAATACTTTTCCCCAAGCATTGAAATCTGAATCAAAAAAACAAACAATGATATTCCTAGAATCTTCTTTTTATCTTGTCTCACAAGATAAAACTGTAGTCAGTTTATTTTACTATTATCTAAAGAGTTTTTTTCTCATATCTACCACTGCCCACTTCCTTCCCTCCTCCCAGTCCCTCCCAGCACTCCCTCAGCTTCCCTCCACCACATCCCCTTTCCAATCCTGGGGTCTGTTCAGTTTGGCATATCCAGTTGAGATAGGTCAGAGTTCTTCATTTCAGTATTAAGGGTGGGTTAAGTGTTCCTCTGCAGGGAATGGGCTCTGAGATTTTAGTTCCTGCACCAGGAACATAGTCTGATTGTACTGCAAGAGGCTCCACCAACTGCCTACACCATTTTAAAGTCTTCTACCTTTGGAGGATTTAGTTCCTTTCCTTTATGTATCCTTGGGTGATTGTCTCTGATTCAGTGAGCTCCCAATAGCTGTAGTCAGGCATCTCTGTGGGACTCCTCATCATCTTTATCCCTTTGCTCATAAGCTCTCGCCTCTCTTTCTCTTTAGCTGGACCAGGAGCTCAACTTGGTACTTAAGTATGGATCTGTTTCAGCCTCTTTCCATTGCAGCAGACAGGGAGAAAAAAAGAAATGGATGTCTTGATAGAGGGAGCCACTGTGGGGTTTGAAAAATATCTGGTGCTAAGGAAACTTCCAGAACCCCACAAGATGTCCCTGGCCAGGACTCTAAGCAATAGTAGAGAAGGTGCCTAAACAGGACTCCCCCTATAATCAAATACCACCCTAATTGTCATTACGGAATGTTAGTCAGTTTTTACTTGTCTGCTTATCAGTGAAAACCCTAGAAGTGGAGAAGAAACAAGCCTTCTTCCTATGGAGGAGGAAGTGCTCTCACCCTTCATCAGCTGATGTGTTCCTGGAGAATTTTGTGCCCTTGAAGGAGCAAGTGCTCTCATCATCAACCAATAGGTTCCTAGAGTGATTTGTACACCTGGCTCAATGTTTTCTCAGTTCCTAGTGGTAAATTCAGTACCTCACCCTGCCACATAGGAAGCTGGGTTGCCACCAGAAACACTGTGCCCAGCGTTTCAGTAAAGGATGTTGTGGGTGAAAGTGGTCAGTTTAAATCTTTGCAGACTCTGTTAACTTGGTGTTCTGTTTTCTGAGAGAAGCTTTTAGAAGAATGGCTTTTATAATTATTTTAATGTGTCCTTTTCATGAGAAACCACATTCACATAAACCCAATGTGTGGAGGGGACTTCAGGCAGTTCTTAGTTTTTACCTATGATAGAAAAATGGGTGTGGAGAAGTGAGATAACACTTAAAGCATATATTTCTTGTGCTTTATGTAGTTACTACTATACCTGAAAGGGCCACAGAAAATCTCATTTTCCTGTAATCTTTTCTGTTTGTCTAAATGGAGGGGAATTAAAAACATTAAAAAAGAGAAGAAAAACTTCCAAAGTGCAAATATTGCTATTGTTGGGTAAATAGAAGTGAAACAAACAATCTCTTAACCCCAAATTACTTTTAACAGAGGAGAAAAAGGTCTAATTTGCTATTGTTGTTGTTTCTTTTAATAAATATAAAAGCAGAATGTTGCTGCAAGAGACCAAAGAAAGAATGGAATCTCAGCACTGTACAGCATGTAGACCCAGCAGACAGAATCCACCGCACATGTTATCTGTTTGTTCATATGTTGTGGTAGCTAGAGGTTGGTGTCAAATATTTTTCTCAGTTTCTTTCCACATTGTTGTTTCTCTTTTCTTTTTTTTTTTTAAATGTGTGTTTGGATGTGTGTGTGTGTGTGTGTGTGTGTGTGTGTGTGTGTGTGTGTGTGTGTGTGAGTATGTGTGTGGTGCTCATACAGGGACTTCTGAAGGTGATGTTGTGAATTATCCTTAATTGCTCTTATAGATCATTTCACTTAGACAGGGTCTCTCAGTCAACACCAGAGCTTGTTCCTGTGTCTAGGAAAGCCTGTGAGGTGTTTTAGACATACCCTCTTTCCTGCTTCCAAGACTGAAATCATAGGTGGGCTACCGTGCCCATCAGGCATAGGTGAGTTCTGGGGATGTGAACATCATTCCTAAAAGTTGAGGGGTCCTCAAGCTTATGTGTCTCTTAGGATTGTGGGGCAAATTATTTAATAACTGAGCTATCTTTTCAGCCCCTCTACCTTATTAATGTTATTTTCTTTGAGAGCATCTCTCAATAAACCTGAAGGTTAGAAATTTGATTAGACTGGTTGACTAAAGAGCTCCAGAAATCTGCCTGTCCTGATGTTACAGACATGTGCTACCATGCCCACATTTTTATGTGGGTGCTGTAGATTCAAACTCAGGTCATGAATATAATAGCTGTTATACTGATTGGATCATCTCCTTAGTTCCAGCCACTCCATGTGTTGTCAACTCAAATAATACCTAGTTTTCAAACAATGTTGTGTGTCAATGTAGTTTGTTCTTAATTTACTTGGCTATCAGGTAATAGGTGCATTAGCTTATTGACTCTGAACATAATAAAAAGAAATTTTATGTCCTTGTGACAAAAAAATTTTTGTAAGAGGGTACCCACCACTTCATAAAGTTAGACTCCTATCTATCCATAGACAAGAGATACAGGGGTGTTGTCTTCTGGAAACTTGCTTTGCAAGAAGATGACATCCTGGTATTTGAGAAAGACATACTTGGGTCATAAATCAGACAAAATGCCCAGTTTGTATTCAGCGGGGATATTTCAGATTCTTGAGTTCCATTTTTATTTGGTATATCACCACTGCTGGCTTTAACCAGGCCTGCCTCCAAGCATTAATATGGGACAGCTTTGTGGAGGAGATACTGTACTTCTTAAACTTTCATATGTAAGGATTTAACCTGAAGATTCTTGACTATAATCTCTCATCTCAGTACCAGAGAGTCTCATTCAACTTGTCTGAAAAAGTATTTAGAAATTTGTTTTTAGCAATACCTAGTAGGATATTTTAAAAGACTACTTCTCACTATGTATCCCTTGATGATCTAGAACTCAGTCCTGCCTCAGAATGTCTGTCACTACTTTCTGACAGCCGTGAAGTGATGTATTTGATAAAAGCTACAGCTAAGTGATGAGGGCAGATGCAGGATCTCTGGTAGCATTGTTGAAGCACATGTCAGCTCTGGACAGCTCATTCTGGAATTCCTGTAACAGGAGGCAGATAAACCCATCTCTCTTTAAATTTTCATTTTTTTTTCCTGTACAGTTGTGCATTCTCTTTACTAGGATGTGAATGTAGAAAATTAGAGCCCCATTGTGCTCCTGCTTGCCCAAGCTGCCTTGGAGATAGCTCTTTTTTGTCTTGTCTGGATTACCTCTTTAGGGGACTGTGCCAATTCTAACATGACCTGGTTGTACTCTTCCACTCTCTCAGGGTACATATGCAGCCTACTGCCTCATTGAGTTGACCTTGTATATATATGAGGATGGGACAGTCTATTTCCCTGAAGTCTCTATCCAGTTTAGCTTTAGTAAGTAATGATACTCTTCCTTTTAAACATGGGCACAAAAATGAATCTGAAGAAACACACACACACACACACATATGTGTATTCATATACACTTGCATTTGTCTGTATATATATATATATGTATGTGTGTGTATATATAATATATTATATATATGCATATATATAATAGATGCATGGGGGATGTAACAGTGGTGAATCACTTCACTCTTCTATTTATAGCATTTGTTATACATAAATTATAATGAAATAAGGTGATATTTCTCTTTTGCTTTATTTTTTTTAACATAAGGTTTAATAAATTCTTCTCCTCAAGTTGTTTTTGGATACAGTATTTTATCACAGAAATAGAAAGAAAACTAAGATACCTTTCAACTATGCTAGAAGCTTTACTGATAGTTACAATTGTGTTCATTGTTTCTGGTTTGTAACATGAAATTCTACATTTAAAACGATCTTCGCATGAAGAAGACATACTTGCTTTTGTTTTAACTGCAGCAGCAAATAGACTCTGGACACTGGTCTTGTTAGCAAGCATTCACTACATTAGACATCTTCAGACTTCCATTTACTAGAATAACAAATGCTACCTTGAAAAGTTACAGAATGTTCTTAAAACCTCCCTTTTCTGGCAAAGAATAGTGGTGGAGACAGTATTTATCTCTCTGATATTTTGATTTCTATGTCACAGCCAAGGCTTCTGAAGTTGCTGAGGTTTAGACTTCATTTGAATTTGGGTGTAAGCAGTGCAAATATTATCTATATTTTAAAATCACTGCCCCAGAGCAATACATATGCACAGTGTAGATAATCCTCCCCTAGCACACAACTTAATAAATAGGGTATTCATTCCCTTGAATACTATACTGATTTTTTGAGAAAATTCATTCTATTCAGTCTCTTAATTTCCCTAGTGTTCATAGCTATGTTGATATTTTCAAGAGATAAGCCCATGCTCTCTTTCCTTAGAAAACAAGAGACTTGACTACAGTAAAATGCATTCTATCACTATTTTCAAGAATTACCATTTGTTTTCTTGTTTTCAATATGTCAAAGTTATGAGTTGTAATCTTATGAAGACCGTAGTTGTTGATGGCATAAAAACTAGAGCCATTTATGATGGTCTGAATAAGAAGGGCCCCATAGGCTCGTACATTTGAATGATTAATCACCTGGGAGTGGCTAGCGTTATTTGAAAGGTTTAAAAGTATTAAGATGTATGGCCTTGTTATAGGAAGCATGGTAGGAGGGCTTTCAAATTTCAAAGGCCCCTGTCAAGCTCATATTTTCTCAATCTCTGCCTATGGATCAGAATATAGCTCTCAACTACAACTCCAACACTTGCCTCCATGATACCATGTTACCTCCCATGATGATAATAAGACTAAGTCTCTGAAATTGCAAGCAAGATCCCAATTAAATGCTGTCTCTAGTAATATCAGCTGTGGTCATGGTATTTCTCAAAGTAATAAAATAGTAATTAATACATCATCTCAACTGAAAAGTTGTTCCCCTTCTACTAGATATGCACCAACCACAGATTGACACTTATGGAACTTTGGGGAAGCAAAAATTTTCTAAATCACAGTGAGAAATATTTATTAAAAGTTATATTAGTAACAAAGATGAAATTATAATATTATTTGCATAATGACCTCCTGTTCAGAAGAAGTCTTACTTCTTAGCCCCAATGATATTATAACAAAAGCTATTTCTAGCTTTCTATGTGCGGAAGAAAACCCAGGGAAAGCTTCACTTGCAAAAGGGACTGTAGCATCTATTCACAGGCAGAGTTTCAGTAGTCCTGTCTGGGCAGCTCCCTGTTTATTTGAAGACCCTTTTATTTCTTTTGTTCAAGTAGAATCTTTCAGATCCCTTCAGAACATGGACCTAAATTTTTATAACTTCCCCAGCTAATGACAACCAAAGTCACCTGTTGTATTAGATTTCTGGCCCAGACTTTCTGGCCTGCCCCATGGCCTGGACCTACTAATCCACAGTCCTGCAGTCCCACAGTCCCACAGAAACACACAAATGCTTATATCAATTTTATACTGATCAGCCTATGGCTCAGTCATATAACTTGGTAACTCTTAATTTTTGAACTAACTCATGATTTTTATCCTGTTCAGCCATGTGACTCCATACCTTTTCTCAGAGCAGCATAGTTGTCCTCTGCATCTGCTGGGCTCTCTGGTGTATCTGGCATCTCTTCCCTGTTCTTCCTTTTCCCAGAGATATTTTTAGTCTGGTAGCCCTGCCCACACTTCCTGTCTGTCTTTGTCCAATTAACATTTTTATTTTAAACCTCTAGGTGGGACAATTATTTACAATGTAACCATATAATCCCACTGCAATCTGCTACAATGAGGTTTCTGACCTCATCTGGTCAGAGGTCCAGACCCACAGACCTGCTGTCCCAGATCACTTAGCCGCCCACCACTGTTTATGCTCCCCCAAATGACTCAGACACTTAAATTAAGTTCATGCAGTTTGGCCTATGGCTTAGGCACATTACTAGCTAGCTCCCTCATCTTAACTCAACCCATTTCCATTAATCTGTCCTGCCACATGGCCCTGTGTTCATGGGCTCACCTGTGTTCCTTACATGTTTCTTCTTTGGGCATCTGGCTCAATCAGTTTGTGTCTCTGCCCTCTGTCCTTATTACCTATTCTCTATTCTCTGTCATGGGCCCAAACAGTCCTTTATTTAAAGATTGATATTCACAGCATACAGAAAGACATTCCCACATCAACAGTCATCTGTCAAAACAGATGCAAAATAAAAACTAAGTCTTAAATGATATATTATCTTCTTTAGAATAGGCCTGTCTTTAGTTGGATTTGATAGGCAACTGTGGAAGAAATTGGAGAAGGAATATGTATTTATATTAGATGGAATTTATATTAGATGGAATGTCACAATATTCTTGTGACAAAATATGTAAAAAAAAAAAATTCAACTCAGAGGACAACAGTTTCATTTTTTGATCGAATGTTCCATTGATTGGGACCATTATGAGAGAGAGTGAAACCTCATGGTAGCCATCTTTTTCTAATCAGGGTATAATCTCAATAGTTAATTCAACTGTAGTCAGAACCCATATGAGTTTCTCAGATGGTAAATGAGCTTTTTAAACAAGAGTTGTCCAGAGACATTTTTAGTTCAAACTGTAAGACAGTTTTGTGACCTCTTCTGCCTTCTGTGGGAACTATGTATATGTGGTATACAGATACATATGCATGAAAATCACCTTTAGGCATATAAAATAATAATTTTTAAAAATTCCAGAAAAAGACACAAAGATATAATTCATCTCCTTCCTCAATCCCCCCGAAATTAACAGGTACTATTTTGTTAAGTCACAAGAGACATCAACATTCACTAGAGAGGCCCTAATCCTAGGACAGCAGGGAAAAACCCTGTCAGCCAGAACTCCCCATTAAAACCAACCACAGTTTGTTGGACACCCCCTTCTATAAGTCCTGCCCCAATCTCCAATCTCAAACTGCCTCCTGGCATCCTCAGTGACTCCCTGAGACCCACAGTTCCCCAGCACCAATTGGATCACTTAACGCAGCCTAGACAGAGATCCTCATCTCCATAATCCAGGCTTCAGAGCACAACCTTGGAATACCATTTTTACCCATTTCTCCCTTAACCCCAGACTAGTAGAGAAAATTCCTGTGTGCTAGATCTCTGCATTTATACCACAGTTGGAAAGACATTCCTATCTATAAATTCTTCCCCAACCCCTGATCTTTACCATCATCTAGTGGGTGACTGCAATGGCTACTTGAAACCCACAGATTTCCAGCCTCTATTGAATTAAGATTGGCCTCTTGAGACCCAGAGATTGCCAGACACTATTGGATTGACAGCTCCTATAGGATCAAGAGTTTCTAAAAGATGAAGAGGTCATATTGGACGAAGATTTGATCTCTGAGACACAGAAAAAATAGCTTCTATTAGACCAAGAACAGCTCACCAAGACATAGAATACTCTACCTTCAAGTAAACTGAGAGCTCAGATCAGACCAAGAGAAGCTTCCTGAGACACAGAAACACCCAGAACTAATTACACCAAGATCAGATTCTTGAGATACAGACAAATTCTGCATCAATCCAAGGAAGCAATGGGTAGATGCCAGTGTAAGAATACATACATCAATATAAAGAACAGTATGGGAACACCAGAATGCAGTAGTTCTGCAACAGCAAGACCTGAATATGCCAATATAGAAGAAGCAGAAGAAAATGACCTTAAAATGACTTTATGAAGATAATAGAAACCTAAAAGAGGAAATAGAAAACACCCTTAAAGAAATAGAGAAAGAGACAACCAAAAAGATCGGAAGAGATAACAAATCCTTAATGAAAATAAAGAAAAATAAGAAATGCAATCAAACAAGTAAAAAAAAAAGTAGTTCAAATTTAAAAATTAAATAGAAGCAATAAAAAGACACAAACCCAGGGAATGTTGGCAACAGAATATGTGAGTAAACAAACACAACTACAGATGTAAGCATAACCAAAGGAACTCAAGAGGTGGAGAAGAGAATCTCTGGCATAGAAGATTCAATAGTGGAAATAGATATGTTAGTCAAAGAAAACACAAAACTCAAGAAAGTCATAAGACAACTTGTCCAGGAAATCTGGGATACCACAAACAGGCCAAATATAAGAATAATAGAAATCAAAGAAAAAGAAGAAGAAGAAGGAGGAGGAGGAGGAGGAGGAGGAGGAGGAGGAGGAGGAGGAGGAGGAGGAGGAGGAGGAGGAGGAGAAGAAGAAGAAGAAGAAGAAGAAGAAGAAGACACTACTAGATCAAAGGCACAAAAAACATATTCAACAAAATCAGAACACTTTTCCAACCTAAACAAGGAAACGCCTATGAAGATACAAGAAGCTTATAGAACAAGTAGACTAGCCCTCCCCCAAAGTCTGCTTGACACTTAACCTACAGGTACCACTTACCAAAATTAAATTAAGACCAGATAAATAACCTAGATAATCTAAATCTCCCAAAGATAAAATCCCCTCAAACATAAAAGTCCAGGGCCTGTGGGAGATTGTGTTGTTTCATTGTAAATAATTGTCCCACCCACTGGTTTAATAAAAAGCACTGATTGGCCAAAGGCAGACAGTAAGTATGGGCAGGGCTACCAGACTAAGAACAGTCTGAGAACAGGAAGCACAGAGCAGAAGGCCAGAGAGAAGCCGGAAGAAGCAGAGGACAACTTTGATGCATGGCTGAACAGGAAGAACCATGGGTTAGATGAAGGGTAGAGAGATAGCAGATATGCCTGGGCCCTAGACCAATCAGCCTAAAACTATTGAAAGCATCTGTGTGTCTCTGTGGGACTGCAGGTCTGTGGATCCTAAACCTTGAGGTTAGGCCCGAAAGTCAGGAACAGAAACCTCATACTACAAATGGCAGCTTAACGTGGGGCATATATACAATATATACCCACATAAAGCCATAGAAAGCTTAAAAAACTGTCTAGAGCACAGGAACTGAAGCCCAAAGAAGCTTCCGAGTTGTGTCTCTGAAGTGGCCCATGGTAAAGAGACTGAGTGGTATATGGGATTAAATTATAAAATGCTGTGTTTGCTACATGCAACTTAAGATGAACAAGGCCAGTTCCTGAGTCTAGATGTAAGCAAAGAGCTCTGTATGGTGGATTTAAGGTTTCTATTAAAAAAGACTAAAAGAGAACAGAATCAGAGATGGCTTCTTAATGTCATGTTTTCATGGATCAGCTCTGTTTGCCTGAGGCAAACTGAGGCTTGGCTTTTTGAACAGAAGCTTCCTGATTCATCATTAGAGGCAAAATACTTGTGAGTTTTTTAAGAGGCCCTGCTGCCTAATACTTAAATGGAGATAATGAGCAGCAGATGACAAAGCTTTACTTGGTAATTATATGGACCCTAAAATTCCCCAGAGTACATGGGTTAAAAAGATAAATTCTATGAAATTAGACTAGGAGCTGGGTGGAGCCATCCACCCATCCTACCTACCTTGAACCTTGGCAGATTAAAGGTGTGTTCAGAGACAGAAAGAAATAGAAGAATGTGGGTGGAGTCAATTACCCTAGCCAAGCAAAGGTGTGGTCAGAGACAGAAAAAGTTAAAAAATAAATATACAGTAAAGACAGTTTTTTGTAAAATGTCTAAGTGGTTTAGAGTGTTTTGAAAATATAGATACATAGGCTTAGAGAGAGAAAAGAAAAAAAAATTAGAGAAAGCCCTTAAAAAAGAAAGAGTAAAAATAAATAAATATATAAAAAATAAGCCACGTAAAGATGGAAAATACAAAGAGTGTCTGGATACCATATGTTATTGTGTTATCTTTAAGCTTCTTGACTGAAAATGACTGAGTAAAAGCTGCTAAAAGACAGTTGATTATAAATGCTGTTGGATTAATTCAACCTATACATTCTCTAAATTAGTTGACTTTAAAACTGAAATCCAAAGATATGCTACTTTGGAGAAGAGGTTTTCTTTTTATTTTCACAGAAAATGAGAAGCTGTGGATTTATTCCTGGATAAGGAACATGAAGTCTGATAGAGGAAGACCCCCTGAAAAATCTCCAATGGAAAGGGATGGACCAGATGATTCAGCATTTCAGAGCACCTCTGTTGAAGTTTCCAGAGCTCTGTATCCAGAGCAATTTCAAGGAGACTGGCTGAGATGACCCAGCCTTACAGACTATTCCACTAAAGACTTGTGCATAATCCTAAATTTTTCTTTAGATTCCCGTGGGATTACCAGCACCCCCATTTAGCAGGAAGTAGCCTAGAGAATGATGTCCACATTCCCAAAATATGGATAATATGAATTATGGATGTTTATGTTTATTTACAGTGTTGTTTATAAGTTGTTATAGATAAGGGGGGGAAAGAATATTAGATTTGGTGTTCTTTTTGTTTTAAAAAGAGAAAAAGGGATATGTAGGGGATTGCGTTGCTTTATTGTAAATAATTGTCCCACCCACTGGTTTAATAAAAAGCACTGATTGGCCAAAGGCAGGCAGGCAGTGTGGGTGGGGTTACCAGACTAAGAAAAACTCTGAGAACAGGAAGCACAGAGCAAAACACCAGAGAGAAGCCAGAAGAAGCAGAGGACAACTATGCTGCTCTAAGGAAAGGTACCAAGCCACATGGCTGAACAAGATAAGAGACATGGATTAGTTTAAAGGTAGAGAGCTAGCAAGTGATATGCCTGGGCCTTAGGCTGATCAGCCTAAAGCTATCATATGTATCTATGTGTCTCTGCCGGGTCTGTGGATCTGTAGTCTGTGGGTCTGCGGGCCTAAACCTTGAGGCTAGGCCAGAAAGCCTCAAGGCCTAAACCTTGAGGCTAGGACAGAAACCTCCTACTATAGATAAGGGGGGGGGGGGAAGATTATTAAATTTGGAGTTCTTTTTGTTTTAAAAGGAGAAAAAGGGATATGTAGGGGATTGTGTTGTTTCATGGTAAATAACTGTCCTACCCACTGGTTTAATAAAAAGTGCTGATTGGCCGAAGGCAGGCAGGAAGTGTGGACGGGGCTACCAGACTAAGAAAACTCTTGAGAACAGGAAACACAGAACAGAATGCCAGAGAGAAGCGGGAAGAAGCAGAGGACAACTATGCTGCTCTAAAGAAGGGTACTGAACCACATGGCTGAACAGGATGAGTCATGAGTTAGATGAAGGGTAGAGAGCTAGCAAGTTATATGCCTGGGCCTGAGGCTGATCAGCCTAAAACTAATTTTAAGCATCTGTGTGTCTCTGTGGGACTGTGGGACTGCAGGTCTTCGGGTCTGTAGGCCTAGACCTTGAGGTTAGGCCCGAAAGTCTAGGCAAGAAACCTCCTACTACAAGGGCCAGATGCTTTCATAGCAAAATTACACCATTTTTTCAAAGAAAAACAAATAGCAATACTTTTCACATTTTTCCAAACAATAAAAACAGAAGGAACATTGTCCAACTTTTTATGAGACTGTAGTCACTCTGATACCAAAACCATACAAAGATACAACAAAGAATAAGAATTATAGACCAATCTTACTCAAGGACATTGATGTAAAAATACTCAACAAAAACAGTAGCAAACCAAACTTAAGAAAATATTTAAAAAAGTTTTATCACAGAGATGCAGAAATGAATGATTCAACACATAAAATCGGTCAATGTCATCCATTATATAAACAACCTGAAAGAAAAGAAAAAAAAAAACACACACACACACACACACACACACATGCTTGTGGGAGATTATGTGGTTATATTGTAAATAATTGTCCTATCCACTGGTTTAATAAAAAAGTGCTGTTTGGCCAAAGGCAGGCAGGAAGTGTGGGCGGGGCTACAGACTAAGAAAACTCTGAGAACAAGAAGCACAGAGCAGAATGCCAGATAGAAGCTGGAAGAAGCAGAGGACAACTATGCTGCTCTAAGGAAAGGTACCAAGCCACATGGCTGAACAAGATAAGAGACATGGATTAGTTTAAAGGTAGAGAGCTAGCAAGTGATATGCCTGGGCCTTAGGCCAATCAGCCTAAAACTATTGAAAGCATCTGTGTGTCTCTGTGGGACTGTGGGACTGCGGGACTGCAGGTCTGTGGGTCCTAAAGCTTGAAGTTAGGCCCAAAAGTCCAGGCCAGAAACCTCCTACTACACATGCTCCTCATTAGATGCTAAAAAAGCCTCTGAAAAAATTAAGTATACCTTCAAGATAAATGTCCTGCAGAGATCAAGGATACATGAAAAAAATTCTAAACATAATAAAGGCAATATACAACAAGCCAACAGCCACCATCAAACTAAATTAAAAGAAACTCAAAGCAATTCCACTAAAATCAGGAATATTACAAGGCTGTCCACTCTCCCCATATGTATTTAATATAGTTCTCAAAATTGTAGCTAGACCAAAAAAACAACAAAAATTTCAAGGGGATACAAATTGGAAACAAATAATTCAGAATATCACTCTTTGCGAATGATATGATTGTACACACAAGTGACCCCAAAAATTCTACCAAGGAGCTCTTACAGCTAATCAATATTTTTAGCAATATGACAGAATACAAGATTAATTTAAAAAAATTATCAGTAGCCCTTCTATACACAAATGATAAAGGATTAAAAAATTTAAGGAAACATCACCCTTTACAATATCTTCAAATAACATTATATATACCAAAGTAACTCTAACCAAAGAAGTGAAAAACCTGTATGACAAGAACGTTCATTCATTCAAGAGAGAAATTAAAGAAGAGATCATAAAATGCAAAGATCTCCTAAGCTTTTAGATAGGTAGCATCAACACAGTAAAACTGGCAAACTTACCAAAAGCAGTCTACAGATTCAATACAATCCCCATCAAAATTCTAACACAATTCTTCATAGACCTTGAAAAAATAATACTCAACTTTATATGGAATAATAAAAAAAGAATACAGGACTGCTAAAACAAGCTTGTTCAATAAAAAAACTTTGAAAGACATCACGATCCCTGACTTCAAGCTCCACTATAGAGCTACAGTAATAAAAATAGCTTGGTACTGTCATAAAGAGAGACTTGTGGATCAATGAAATTGGATTGAAAACCTAGACCATAGTTCACACAACTATAAACATCTAATTTTTTACAAAAAGCCAAAAATATACAATGGAAAAAAGATAGCATTTTCAACAAATAGTGCTGGCATAACTGGATGGTGATATGTAGAAGAATGCAAATAAATCCAAATATATTGTAAGGGTTGAGAAATTCTCTGGGAAAAGGAGGACTCCAATAGATGTTCTCTCATGCAACACGCAAGGGGATTTTTTTTTTTATTTATTTTCCAAGTATACCTGGGGCTCAGCTCACTGACCATGCAGGAACAGAGAGAGAGCCCTGAGCTGAAATTGAACAAAGCTTTTATAGGTCATGGGGGTTGCTACATGCAGGAATGCAGGAGGCAAATGATGTATATGCTTGGACAAGGAAGTTCAGGTATAGGTCAGGGGTGTTATTCTGCGCAGGAATGCAGGAGGCAGATAACATATTACTCTAAAGCCCCTACTTGGTGATTCATCAGTTATGCAGAGTTTAACAAATTTTTTTCTAACACTATCACCCTGAACAAAACTCAAGTCCAAGTGGATCAAAGATCTCAACATAAACCCAGTTACACTGAACCTGATAGAAAAAGAAAATGGGAAATATCCTTGAACACACTGGGACAGGAGACCATTTCTGAAATATAACACCAGTAACAGAGACACTGAAAGTAACAATTAGAAGCTCTTGAAGCTGAGAAGCTTCTGTAAAGCAAAGGATATAGTCAATAACACAAAATTACAGGCTACAGAATGTGGAAAAATCTTCACCATTCCTACTTCTGACAGAAGACTGATCTCTAAACTATATAGAGAACTCAAGAAACTAGAGGCCAAAAAAACTGCCCTAAAGATGGGGGCAAACAAATGAGGACATAAGAAACACAAAGAATAAGAACAAGACCAAGCTCTGAAACTTTATTCTTCTCAGCAGTACCTATAGTCTTTTAGGGGGAAGGGTAAGCAAGGTTAAGCAGATGAGGAAGTCACCGCTGCAGGCTATTCTGCCAACAGGATGTGTTGTCATGGAGACATATTCAACCCTAGTAATGTTACCTAATTCCTGGGAGGGGACTCATTTTACAGCAGGCTAACAGCAGGGAAGGCCACCTGGATCCTGGGGAGAGATTCTTCTAGGGAAAAGGAAGCCTAATATGCTGGTCCCAAAATGGCATTGCCAATGCTAAGGTTTTTCTGGATCCTGGGGGGGGGGGGGGGCGCGACCATATAATCCAAATGTGGTACAGAGTTAAATAGAGAATTCTTAACAGAACTCTGAATGCTGAAAGACACTTAAAGAATTGCTCAAACTGTAAACCACAACCCCTGAACAGCTTGGGATCAGAAGGAATTTAAGAGAAACATGCAAATATTCCCCGAGGTAGAGAAACTAGAGATCACCTTAGTAAATTGAGATTATAATGGGTTGTAACCAAGAAGTGGTAGGAACAAATCATGAGAGAAGGAGATGGTTTAGTGAGAGGAATAACAAAGAGGGAGAAAAAAGTGATAGATATCTTGATAGAGAAAGCCAGTGTGGGGTTGTAAAAAGACTGGGTGCTAGGAAAACTTCTGAGAGCTCACAGTATGTCCCTGGCTAGGTCTCTAACCAATAGTGGAGGTGTAAGGGTGGAGAAACTCACTGCATAAAGACTCCAAGAGATGTTCTCTCATGAAACAAGCAAAAGGGAATTTTATTTACCAAGTGTACCTGGGGCTCAGGTCACTGAATACGCAGAAACAAAGAGAGAGCCCCAAGCTGAAGGGTGTAGGGAACAAAGAAGTTCATCCACAGATCGTGAGGGTCAATGTATATTTTATGAATTCTCTGAGAACTGGGTGGATAGTACATTTTTTCCTGGAACTTTAAACACACACTCTGTGATGATAAACAGCCAGATAACTCTGGGGAGTCTCTATCCTGGAACTTCAAACACACACTCTAGGGGATGATAAACAGCCAGGGAGTCTCTATCTGTTTCTCTTAACCTTTTGTCCTATCTCAGGAGCTGGTTAACAGCCACCTGGAGCTCATACAATTTCCCTTTACAGAGGGGGTACCTAAACAGGACTTCCCCTGTAATAAAATGAATAACCACACTAAATTGTAGTGAGATTATGTTGTTTCATTGTAAATAATTGTCCCTGTCTATGAATTTAATAAAAAGTGCTGATTGGCCAAAGGCAGACAAGAAGTATGGGAGGGGCTACCAGACTAAGAAGACTCTAGGAGCTGGCAGAACAGAGCAGAATGCCAGAAAGAAGCCAGAATAAACAGAGGACAACTATGCTGCTCTGAGAAAAAGTACTGAGTCACATGGCTGAACAGGATAAGAGTCATGGGTTAGATGAAGGGTAAAGAGTTAGCAAGTTATATGCCTGGGCCTTAGATCGATCAGCCTAAAACTATTGTAAGCATTGTGTGTCTCTGTGGGTCTAAGGGCCTAAACCTTGAGGCTAGACCCAAAAGTCTGGGCCAGAAACCTCATACTACACTAAGTGTCATCACAGAACTTACATCTATCATTGAACAGAGATAGAGGAAAAGATCCATGTCTCAGCACTGGGTGGAGCTCCTGGTCCAACTGAGAGCAGGGGAGGAGAGTCTGTATGATCGAGGGCATAGAGATTATGAGGAAAAGTCCCACAGTGATAGATGATGACTGACTGTTGCTCTGGGGAGCTCACTGAATCAAGAACAGCCACTGGGGAACCTTCAGAAAAAGGAGCTAGGCCCTCCAATGGTAGGCAACTATGGATTGGCATGTGGAGTCTCCAGGGGTGGCATCAGACTGTGTTTCTGTGCATGGACTGGTGCCTTGGAGCCCATTCTCTGCAGAGGAGCACCTAACCCAGTCTTGACCTTGGAATGAGGAAATCAGATATGCCTGGAGTAGATGCCCCATGCTGAGCTCACCCACCTTGGGACTTCTTGCCCTTTGTGGGGAGGAGATGGTGGGGTGGGAAGGCGGGAGCTGAAGGCTGACTGGGAGGGGTTGGGAGGAGGGAAGGGAGGAAGAACAGGGGTAAACATGGATAAAAAGACATTTTTTTTAATAAAAAATAATATAATGACATACAAAAAGCAAAAAAAGTTTTAACAATAATAATAACTGAAAAAAAGAATTGCTCAATATCTTTATTCATCAGAGAAATGCAAATAAAAACATCTCTGAGGTACCACCTTACACCTGTCAGAACGGCTAATATCAAAAGCACAGATGAAGACAACCTATGCTGGTGGAGGTGTAGAGCAAGGAGAACATTCCTCCATTGCTGATAGGAACATAGACTTTTACAGCCACTTTTAAAATCAGTATGCTATTTCCTCAGAAAACTGAGAGGCATGGTATCCAATGATTTAGCAAAAACGCTTTTTGGCATGTACCCAAATGATACACATTCTTATCTCAAGGGCATTAGCTCAACTATGTTTCTAGCAGCATTAATCATAGTAGCCAGAATGAAAACAACCTAGATGCCCCTCAACTGAAGAATAGATTTTAAAAAGTGTGGTACATTTACACAATAGAGTACTATCCAGAAGGAAAAAAATAAAAAGTCATCCTGAAATTTTAAATGAATGGATCTACAAATCCTGAGCAGCTATGTAGCAGGAAGAACTTAAGAGAGATATTCATAGATCTCCATGGGATATAGAAATAGAGAATATCTCCTGAGAAAATTGGCTCATATAGGGGGTGGGGACTGTGGGAGATTTTGTTGTTTCATTGTAAATAATTGTCCCACCTACTGGTTTAATAAAAAGAGCTGATTGGCCAAAGGCAGGCAGGAAGTGTGAGTGGGGCTACCAGACTAAGAAAACTCTTGAGAACAGGAAGCACAGAGAGGAATGCCAGAGAGAAGTTGGAGGAAGCAGAGGATAACTATGCTGCTCTAAGAAAAGGTACCGAGCCACATAGCTGAACAAGATTAGAGTCATGGGTTAGTTTAAGGGTAAAGAGTTAGCAAGTTATATGCCTGGGCCTTAGGCTGGTCAGCCTAAAACTATTGTAAGCATCTGTGTGTCTCTGTGGGTCTGTGGGTCCAAACCTTGAGGTTAGGCCCGAAATTCTGAGCCAGAAACCTCCTACTACAGGGGACTGAGTAAGGGAAGGTGGAAAAAACACAACACAACAAAACAAAACAAAACAAACATACAAAAAAACAAACAAAATAAAACCCCAAACCAGAAGAGAATGGAATTGTTGAGTGGGGAGCAACAGAGGAGAGCAAAGAAGTGGATATTGGATATCTTGATAGACGGAGCCACTGTGGGGTTAGAGAGAAACCTCATGCTAGGGAAACCCTCAGAACCCACAAGATGAGCTCAGGTAAGACTCCAAGCAAGAGTGGAGAAGTCCCACTACAATCAAATAAATGTCCACCCTAATTGTCATTATAAAACCTTCATGCAACAACTGATGGAGGCAGATGTATAGATCTATAGCTAAACACCAGGTTGAGCTACTGGTCCAGCTGAAGAGAGGAAGTAGAAATTACATGAACAAAAAGATCAGGATCGTGAGGAGGAGACCCACAGAGATCACTGACCTGAGCTATTGGGAACTCACTGACTATGAAATAACAGCTGAGAAACATTCATGGAAAGAATCTAAACACTCAGAGTGCAAATGACAGGTGAACAGCATGGGCAGTTTGTGGATCCTCTTATATGAACTAGAGCTTATTTCTGGTGCATGAACTGGCATCTCAGAGTCCATTCCTTACACAGAAGCACCTTTGTCAATCTTGATACTGGGGGGAGGGCCTGGGTCCTACCTCATCTGAATATGACTCACTTGAGATTCCATGCCTTCTCTGGGGAATGGATGGGGGCTTGGAGTGGGGAGAGGCTAGGGGAGGACTGGGAGAAGGGGAGGGAAGGACAGCAGTGGTAGGTATGGGTAAATCTTTTAAAATAAAAGTATTAATGCTGAAAAGGATGAAAAGGTATAGTAAAAGAAAAAAATCATTAAACAGTTGGCCAAAATAAGGACTCAGTGAATGAAGTTGTCTAATTTGTTGAAAGTTGATAGCTTGCCAGTTGGGTGAAATTTCTTCCTCACATGTTATCATGACATTTTTTCATAACTAAAATCCTAAATGGAGACTTTACGCCTCCATTACCCTCCACGTTTTGCCTCTGAAAGCCATGACTAAAACTCTACTATAGGGTCTGTGCCTACCACAAGACATTTGGTTTTACCATTATAAGATGTGATTGTTCAGTGTTCATTTGAGAGTCAATATAACTAAGGAGATTTGCTGATATAAAACCACAGTTGTGAGCAAGCTTCAGCTGTTTATATGTGACAAGTGATCCTAGGAATCACAGAATATTGAGACCTGAAGTTACTGATACAATCTACTCCACAGAGATGGGCCATAACAAATCAGTGTTTTTCTTTTGATTCTTTATTTGTGACCTGGCTATCCTTGTCTCTGAAATAAAGTAATATGTTTGGAGCCTCTGCTGAGCTTTGAAAGTAATGGTAGGTTATTTTCCATCTTTATTTCATGAAAACATTTGCTAGTATTTCTAAGTTTCATTTGGAACAGCAGGTATATTTTGAAAACTAGGCACAGTGAAATCACCACATGTGTAGAATTGACCTCTTATAAATGGAAACAAAGCTTGACCTCCCCAGTAGGTAACAAGAAGCAGGAGCAGAATATTTACAGGAGAGAATGTAATTGCTACCTTATTTTATCCTAAGCTCCAAAATTAAAAATTACATATAATTGGTATTATTGATCAGTATTAGAAGAGAAAGGGCATGGGAAGGTTTAATGTACAGGACTTAATCATATGAATTCTTGCTATAGTCTAGAATAAGGAGAAAGGGAAGATAACCTTATTCAGAATACATAGACTGCCAATGTGTTAAATAAGGGCCACTGCGAATTCCACTACAGTCTTAATAACTATAAAGTAGAAGCATTGCAATGACCACCTTGAGAGTTTCAAGTTATTTAGAATTGTAACCAATAAAAGTTAAAACTTTAACAGTATTTTAAGGAGACTAAAGAATTATAATGTGAAAACCCATATTTTGAATATTTCTAAAACTTAATGTAATATCACTATAGGTTTAAATCCAGTGTTTAAATCCACACCAGAGTTAAAAAAAAAAAAAAGAGGTCTTGATTGACCTAGGCATAACTAGTCTGCATTGGATGACATACTGACACTTATTTTTATTACAATCCCTGGCAAGAAATAATGAAATACCTGCTAAGAATGTTAACACAATAAAAGCAGCTAGAATGGTACAATTTAGGGAATTTAACTGACTCCAAAATGTGTAGCTGATTTGATTGAAGTAAAGACTATCCTAGAGCAGCTCAGGATTGAATTATAAATAGGGGTATGGGAAAGGCCAGCATGTGTTGGCTTTGACAGCTTTTCAAGTGTTGCTCATATCTATATTTTGTAATGTCATTCAAGAACAAAAAAGACCATAGTGTGAATAGATGCAACATCTTGGGTGAATTTTCTTTAAGAAAAGATATAACTAAAGAAAGTGAAATTCAAAATGTGAAATTATTTGCTAGTCTACTTACTTGAAACTGTATAAAAGAAAAACCATACTGAGAAGCATTAGTTCAATGACCACCTACAAGAAAATCTACTACAAATGATCTCCAGTTAAAAACTATTTTGAAAAAAATTACATTCTTCTGTGAAGTGGAAAAGACCTGCCAACTAGAGATATCTAGTTTATCAAAGCATTTTTTTTCTTTTTAGATGTACATTTTTAAATGATTTTATTGTATTTTTTTAGAAACATTGTGTGTGTGCACATGTAAAATGATACATGTGTGGAGGATATCAGAGCACAATTTGTGGGAGTTGGTCTCTTTCCGCCTTATAAGATTTAACTGGGGCTGTCAATTTTTTTTGCTTGTATTTGAACTTTACAAGAATATAATTATTCAGTTTATACTGACTTAAAACTCTCACCTATGCTCAATTTAATGCTTTAGAACTCTACCTGTGTCATTGCATACACCTGTGATGTGTTTTCTGTGTTACTATAAATGAGTTCATTCCTGTCACACTGCTAATCTAGGCAGTGACTGAAGTATTTTCAGGTAGTTTATGATTGGGAGGATGTTTCTAAGTGAGAACAGTGGGGCCATATACACTCCATCTTACATCCTACTTTGGGGATGTGATTCTAAATGGACTCCTGAACTGTGTAAATGGCAAAAGGTACATGAGCATGGACATGCATTCATCCCTCTCTGATTCTTGATTGTGGATACAATATGAAAAGCTGCCTCAGGATCCTGCAGTATTGACTTTCTTGCCATGACAAACCTTGAAGCTTGTAGAAGCATTTTTTTTTCCTTTTAGTGGCTTTATCAGAATATTTTATCACAGCAGTAAGCAAAGGCCTAAGATAGATACCCCTTCATCATGAAATTTCAAGATTCTTTCTTGTAGTCTCTTGAAGTATTTGGTATGTTATGGTCATTATTCAGTGTAATAGCATACCACAACTTAATTCTTCTATTTAACCATAATGTAAAACTCAGTCTCTTTAACTCTCCTACCTATCTATTGTCCTCAGACGTTGATGGCCCCATTCAGTATGTTTGTCTGGATACAAATGCTTTGATAGTTTCACTTGCCTTTAATAAAATTCAACTCTTTAAATGGCTGATTTTTGTTCTTGAGATCTTGCTACCTAGTCCAGGTTGGCTTGACTTAACTATCTTTTTTCTTCAGCCGTCTGAGTTCTAGGATTGTTTGTTATTTTACTCTACCCAGTCTAAGAATGTCAGCTGTCATTTGTTTTCTATACAATTTTTTTTCTAAAATCAAATATTTTGCCACAGTTATGCAAAGAAACAAACTCCGTTTATAATTTTTATATTTTTTATTTGTGCTATTACAGAAGATTATAGTTACCTTTTAATTTGGTGAAACATTGAATTTCTCTTAAGACTTCTTTCCTGCCAAGTAAGAGTTTGGATAAATTGATGTGTTCCATTTTCTCCCATCCAGATGGTCACAGCTAAGACTGCAATGTCATTCTGCCTGAAGATAAAATCACAGAAGCACAGGTACCTGAATGTCAAGACAGGGAAAGCCACCTTCTGTCTAGCTTTGGAATGTCTCAGTGGGGTGCATGGTCAGTAAGTATATCAAACACTGCATTTGTATGACAAATGGATATTTGTACTGAGGAGCTAATACAGATCTGCTGGCCACTCTCTCGCACCATCTCAGGACGGCACTGCAAGCTGTTCATTTTGAAGGCAGTGGTACTTTGTCTCAGGCCTCCAAGGAGAGACCTATGGAAACCATCTGGTTGAAGACAATTTAGGGAATAGAGAATGAAACAATGGCGTTTCACTCCTGGAACTGGTGCCAAGAACAAAGGCACTGTGCTCGTGTCTCCCCTCAGCATGTGTTGCTTAGTGGGCCAGCGTCTCTCATTTCTTTCTGCCATGTTGGGCTTATTATTACAGATTCAGTATTTATGGGAAGAATCTGTAGCAGTTGAAATGACTCTCTCTTAGTTCATGGAGTTCCTTAACTTCTCAACTGCCCCTTTCCTCTTTTCTCCTCTTCATTTTCTAGCATATATAATTCTGTAAACTCTCTCTCTCTCTCTCTCTCTCTATATATATATATATATATATATTATATATATATATATATCTATCTGTCTGTCTGTCTGTCTATTTAATGTGTATGAGTATTTTACTTACACCTGTGTCTGTGCACTACATGCTTGCAGTGCCTGCAGGGTCCAGAAGAGGGTGACAAATTCCCTGGAACTGTAGAAGCAGCCTGTTGTGAGCCATCATGTGGCTTCTGGGAATAGAACGTAATTCCTCTGGGACAACAGTCTATTGAGTTATTTTCCCAGCATCTCTTTACACACTTTAAATCTTAAAATTATTTCTTAAGAGTTGTAATCTCAGCTGTCATTCTTGCTACCCTTCCACATTTAGTATGAACTTTTTAATGATCATAACTATCCATGTGCTGATGGCCACTGTGGTCATATTTCAAGCCTGAAGTGTTCTCTATGTGTTAGAAAACATGTCTTGGAATAAGAACAAGTGGTTCTAAAGCCCCACAGACACCAATAACCTTTGTCCTTTCTAGAGGTAGGACTGTAGCCTCATCTTTGCCTGATCAATGTCAAAAAAATAGATTGCTACAATTACTGGTATGTATGTATGTATGTATGTATGTATGTATGTATATGTGTATGTATGCATACATGAGCATATACAGTCAACTTATTTCATTTCCAATTCTGAGAAGAAAATACTTGATTTCTTATTTGCAAAGAAAACACATTGGTTGTGCCAAATTGAGTCAAGTCTAAGATGTTGGTCAATGTGTACCCTGAGAGAAAGTAAGTCAGTGAGTCAACTTGCTGATCCTGCCTGTTTCTGATTAATAGCCACATGATACAGAAAAATCAACAAGTTTTAGTATAGAAATTCTTCAATAAGCATTTGGTCTGCTATCCAATTATACATACAGGGTAAATATTGTTCATCAAGTACAAACTATATGTATACTTATATATATAGACACTATATATGTGTATATATGCAGATATATATTATATTTATATAACTCTTGAATTTTTAGTGTGTGTGTATGTGTGTGTGTGTGTGTGTGTGTGTGTGTGTGTGATAATGTATTACATCCACTTTACCATAGCTAATACCTTTCTTCCATTCTGATAGAATTAAGTTATTGTTTGGTGTAATTTTCTTTTAGAATGAAAAACTGCAGAATTTCTTCTGTGGCAGGTCCTGGGATAGGCTGATGCGGGATGTCTTTCTGTATGCTGCGAATAAAGGAACTATCTTGGCCTATGGCAGGCATCTTAGAAGTAGGCAGGGAAATCGGAGCATAGATAGGGGAACGAGGGTGGAGTCAAGAGAGACACCATCTAGTCACCTAAGAATCAACATGTAAAAGTAACACAGATAATCCACGGGCCATGTGGCAAGACAGATTAAGGGAAATGGACTGAATTAAGATGCACGAACTAGCTAACAATATGCCTGTGCCATAGGACAAACAGCATGGAATTAATATAAGCATCTGAGTCATTTGGTGAGGCCAAAGCAGAGGTGGGCGGGCCAGGCCAGAAACTTCCTATTACAATAGGCAAACAATTTTCTCAGGTTCCCCCCACACACACACACCCTTAAGAACTTTATTTAGGGTTGGAGAGATAGCTCAGTGATCAGGAGCTCTTTCAGAAGAGCTGAAATAATTTCCCAGAATGCACATTTGGTGGCTCACAATTTCCTATTGCTTCAGGCCATCTGATGTCCTCCTCAGACAATCATATGTACAACCTCCCCTCCCCCCCACATACATACAAACACACACATAAACATAATTAAAAACAAAACGTTAAAAAATCGCATTAAATTTTTAAAGACAGTTTTGCTGAATATAAAGTTTTCAGTTGACAGTCTTATTTTCCTTAGCATTAGATTCACAATAAAACAGATTCAGATAAAAAGAAAACCTGTAAACGGGTTACAATGTTTGTAAAAGGTACATAGGCTTCAGAGAGAAAATAAAGAGGTTAGAAAAAGTTTTTAAAGCGAGAAATAGAATAATAAAAATATAATAAGCCACGTAAAGATGGAAAATAGACAAAAAATCTGGAATTTGGTTGTTATTGTGTTTTCTTTTAATTTTTTAACTGTTAATGAGCTAACTGCAGAAAGACAATGGATTGCAAAGGCTACTAAGTTAAACAAGAATGTATATTTTAAAGGTATTTTGATTTTGAAATTTGTGTCTAAGGATTTATTGCTTTGGAAGAGTTCTGTTTCTGTTTCCACAGATGAGAACCTGTGGATTGCTTCCAGGCAAATATGGTTTCATCAACCAAGACCCCCTGAAAAAACCTCTGATGAAAAGAGATGGCCAGATCAGCTTCACAGCTACAGATTATGACCCAGTCTCAACAATCCGTGAGATTTTCAACGCCCCTTAATCAGCAGGAAGTAGTAATGGATAACTTCGCCCAAATTCCCCAAATATTGTTTCTAAATGTTTGTTTTCATTATAAATGGTTAATGGTCATAGTCAATCTCTTTCTAAGAAGAAACGGGGGATATGGTATGTGAATGCTTTTTTAAAAAATTAGATTATTAAATTTACAGGTAATCAGCTATTAATCTCAAACTGCTTTACATTGGTATAGATTTTGGTTTATTGATACAAATTTAAAGTCAATTTTATTATGCTGTATGTGTTTTTCTATTCTTGTTTAAGGTATGATGTTCATGTAACTGTTTTAAAATTGTAGTGTATAATTAAGAAATAAAGGTTAATAGTCACTTTTGATAATCAAACTTATAGTTAGGTTAGTTAGGATTTTTGGGTATACAAAGATATATTTCAATTAAATGGATAATCTTCAAATACTTCTAAGACCTACAGAATATGGCATTTAAAATGTTTTAAGAGCTTAGACTTTTCTGGACAGTGAGACAGGTCTGTTCCTGGCAGCACTAATTTACTTCAACAGGAAAATGGGCATTGAAGAAACTCCATATAGAGTCTCATCTATTTGTGGTAATGGTAAGCCACTAGAGAAGAAACTGTTTTTATATTGACTGCTTGACAGTATGCTGTTTAAACTGGACATGCAGGTTCCATAAAAAGATGACCTCTGAACTTTGGCAGAACAAGCCTAGATGGTCATTCAGGTTCCTGCTTTACAGAGAAAACTGTCAGACATTCTTCAGGACTCAAGGGGAAGCAACGGATGAACTGTGCCAGAATGGGCAGAGCGGATTTCCTGCTTCACTGAAATGAAAAGAGACTCCAGGCCTATAGGCTGAAGATGGTTGCCCCAACTTTATAAAAGAACTTTGGGTGACTGTCCAGGCAGATAGGTGTCATCTCTGTCCTTTCTAGATTTTAGAAGTCGTTTGCACTACTGGTTTACTTGGGTAAATATTATATCCTTCTGTGGTCTTTGATGTAGTTGAAGATTAGATAGTTATATGTACAGTTTTTCTTAGTCATTTAAAAGATATATTAGATATAAAACTTTAGATTCATAAAGATAAGGTAGATGATAGAATATTTTCTTTAATTTTGCTAAATACAAATAGACTAGATATTGTAACTGTAATTCTTGCTTGATAGCTATTTTGTTATATGTAATTTTGCTATGTTAAAATTGAAACCTTCCTTTTTGATTAGAGAGAAAGGGGGAAGTGATGTGAGAATGCATTTGTGTGTGCTGTATCTTTAAATAAAGTAGCTATTATGGGTCATGGCGGGCACCATAGAGGAAGTGGGAGGAGAATCAGAGCTTAGGTGAGAGAAGCAGGGTGGAGTCAGGCAGACTGAGCTGAAGCCGCCGAAGGAACGACATGTAAAGAGCACAGGTGAGCCACGCGGGCCACGTGGCCTGCAGATTAATAGAAATGGGTTGATTTAAGATGTAAGAGCTAGCTAGCAATGTGCCTGAGCCATAGGCCAAACAGCATGAAGTAAATAGAAGCGTCTGAGTCATTTCTGGGGACCCAGGCAGTGCGCAGATAAGCGGCGCCAGGCTTAGCCGCCCGGGCAGGTCTGTGGGTCCGCGACCTCTGGGGCATGGGACCCGCGAACTCACTACAACAGGAATGAATTAATTTCCTTTGTGGAATAGTTAATTATCTGATTTCTAGTGAGTATCTTTTTATGTCATTAAATATTTTTCATGAGGATCTAGGAATCCCCAATCAATTTACAGCTGAGCTTCAGGAAGAGATTGAGATCTACCCCTACCTACATTTTAGGGATGTGCCTGAGTGCTGTTGAGCCCCTGGAATATGATTGGTGGAATGAAAGACTATCACTTTTTGCTGTTCCATTGGTGATTAAGATACAACATGGCTTTATACCTCATCTTAGCCAAAAGACTGAGAAGTGATGCAACAAAGGTTTAGAGGGGACACTAACTTTGTTTAAGGCTTTATTTGTGGTGATATATTTTATATTTAATAAAACCAGTCTGGATTTCAGAGAACAGATCCATCCACAGTCAAGCCAGGAGGGTCAGAGAGTGGTAACTCAGAACTTTGACTCCAGAACAGGGAAAGACCAGGAATAGTGACCTCTGCCTTTAATCCCATAACTCCAGAGACCTCGATCTTTCTGTCTTTCTCTGAGTTCATGGCCTAACTACCAAATAGTAGTAGCCCACACCTTTAATCTTAACTCTAAAATAAGATGCAGAGTCAAACCAAGAAGTGAAACAACAATTGGGCACAGAAGGTATTTAAGGCAGGCTTAGGAAGACCAAGGTTTATTCTGTAGAAGTAATGAGGAGCCAGGCTGAGAAAGAGGGAAAATATCTTGAGAACCCTGAGAAGTTGGCTGGGTGAGAGTTGACTGTGGTATGTTTCCTCTCTCCAATAATCCAGCTTTTCTCCAATATCTGGCTCTGAGTTTTCATTAAACACAAATTAGAATTTGTGTTTCACTTATTTTTTTTGAGTATCAAAAAGAACGTGTGACTACATATGGTTAAGAGTCACTATAGACATCAGATGGAGACACGTCACTAGATTTTTACATAATAGCTTATGAAATTACTTCTCCATGGGAAATTATTACAATATTAATAAATAATAAACTTATCTCACAAAACATTTTTGTCTGCTATTGGTTGTGTATTCGATCAATAAAATCAGTATAGCGTGTTAGAAGATGGTATGGGCTACACGGAAAAACAAGTCAAAAAATGTTGTAGGGATGCTGGCATGAGATTGGAGATTTTCAGTTTTAAGT
This sequence comes from Phyllotis vaccarum, assembly GCA_033318265.1. NCBI lineage: Eukaryota > Metazoa > Chordata > Mammalia > Rodentia > Cricetidae > Phyllotis > Phyllotis vaccarum. The sequence continues at coordinate 144,984,740 of JARWLC010000003.1, read as the reverse complement.
GGAGTTGTTGGTGAAACCTGAATTAAAGCAGAAATGACATCTGAGATATTATGAAGCTGTAATCAATGAAGGATAGAAATCTGGGATTGACAAGAGGATAGACATTCTAGTGTGAAGACATAAATTTACTGTTACAAAACTTTATCTCGAGAACAGATCATATAGTGCCTGAGGGCAGGTCCCAGGTCTAAGAGGAATCTAAGAGAAATCTCAGGATTGCGCCTGACAGCCAATAGATTCAAAACTTGGTTTTGAGCACCAAAAGTTCAGCTAGTAGATTCAAAGCTTGTGTTCACACCAAAGGTTTAGCCAATAGTTTCCAGGAATTACTGTGTCTTTTACCCCTTTACTTAATCCTGAAATGCCAAGACATGTAACACCCTACTTACATATGTTTTCTTTAAAAACCCTCTCACCGGAGCTCAGGGCCAAATTCCATCAGAACAAAGGGTTTCAGTCAGGGTTTGTTTGAAGCTGTCCAAGCACAAAAATTTACCCTCATGTGTTTGCATCAGAATCCAGCTCCCTGGTGGTCTTTGGGGATCTCACGGCATGGGTACAACATTAGAGATCATGGCAACAGCTATGAAAGCCCAAAGTCATAGCAGTCTGGGCATGTTGGACAACAGCAGGAGAATGTACCCCTGTGCAAAAATCACACAAGCAAATTCTCTTTACTGTTGATGCAAACTTAGAACTTGTCTTCTGAGGAGCTAGGATGTTTAATCCTCACTGGCAACACTTGAGTGTGTTGTAGAATCAAGTTTTACCATTTGATGCACAGAAGGCTTGGAAGCAATATGACATGCTCTTATGAACTGCACAGAATGCAGTTTTATTTTGTCTCTTTTTTTTTTTTTACTAGAATTTCATAATTTGTTCTCTTATTTTAATATATAAGCATTGTGTATATGAGCATATGTGTGTTCACACCGTCACACATGCATCTATGTGTACTTTATATGATGGAAACCAACTCAACTGCTTTACCAAAAGGGACAGGAAAATTCAGGAAGCAACAGAGATCAGACAATGAGTTTTCATTGGAGTTCAGTCAGGTATTAATCTCAAAAGCTTAGCAGGCATAGTCTGCATGGTTTACTCTCTGTGGAAAGAAAGGAGCTAGTGAACACATGAACAAACTTACTTCTGGGCACTTACAACTTAAAAATTGTGTCTAACTCCTTTTGCTGGCTGTGTGTACATTCACGTCCTTCTGCTGTAGTTATTTTGGAACTATTAAAGATGATCTTACTGTAAATAACAATATGCAAACACTCCACAAGGCCATCTTTTTTCTATCCTCTAGTGGCATTAGCATATAAAATTTGCATGAGTTTCTTTTGGTGTCAAGATTTGGGACTGACTGTCCATTTATATGACACTTAAATTAATATCATCTAAATTTGTTTTCCAACGATGCTTGTCTGTCCATCTTTGTTAGAGATATTAAAAGCACCTTACCATATTTTAAGACATGAATCAAAATGGAATTTGGTACATTTTCTGCCATGGAGTACTAAAACAGGCCTCCTAAGGAATAAGGTACGCTGACCAATGCCCAGTATTTTGTGTTGACATTCTGGACATCTTTGAGATTAGCTTGTTTCTTGTAACATTGTTATCTAAGAATTTTCTCCTCTTCCTCAGCAACCTGGGCATATGTTTTTGTGAATATAAAGAGAAAAATAATGACAGTTTTGGGTTTGCAGAATCTTTGAGGTCATTTGTACCCAAAGAGATAAGAAAGTTTATTGAGTGTGCACCTGCTGAGGTACTAAAGGGGAACTGAAAGTGTCCTTCATCTTTATTCATGAAGCCCTTGAGGGTGACAGGAAAGGAGACTGACTATTAGGAGAGCAGGCACTTTCAGACAGTCAGTTTCTGCAGACATAGTTGGGCTGGCGAGTCCTGGCTGCCTCCGTTGATGTGCATTCAGGGCCGTGCCAAGTGGTCTACCTTGTGTGCTCTGCATTATTAATGCTGTCATAAGGGCACTCATTTGTATGCGGTGGGAGAGGCCAGGTTGGCACAGACTCATTTCCACATAACCCTGCTTATTCTCCGATGTGACACCAGGGTGCTCAGAGTGATGCTGAATTGAGCAAGCACAGCTGGAAGAAAGCAGATTGTCTGGAACCAGGAAAAACATGCCTTTAGTCAGTTTTAAATTAAGAGGCTTTGTTTACGTTTTCTCAGCTCCTCTTAGAGAGTCAGTCAAATTTTAGATTCTATCCAAAATTAAACAAGTGTCAGGAACAGATGGTGGGTTTATTTTACTTCATTCAACCTGTTCAAGGAGTGTGAACTTAGGGACAGATCAGTGTGACAAAACTTTTCATGTTAAATCCTCTAAAGAAAGCTTGATGTGTGGGCTCCCTTGAAAAGAACAATTTGTATGTATGTGAGACAGTGGTCTTCAGGCTCGGCTGGCCACTTGTTCATTATTGGATTTATCTTCTTTACTAGTAACACCCGGTTGATTCCTGCAGTTGGTAAACAGACAGGTAGAAAGACACATCTGGGTTTGAATGTCCTGCTTATTTTTTACCAGGTTCCAGGTGGAGACAGAATTGTGAAAATATGGATGTCATGATTAAAATAAAGTGATCTGAGGATCTCTGTGTTAATAATTCCAGCTTTATTTTAATAAACCAATGTTTAATTGTATTAATACACAGATATTAATTTGTTTATCATCTATATGATACAATTTCGCTGAAAGAGCAAGGGAGAGAAAGCTACTCTACTGGAATTTCCAAACATAACCAACCTTACTTTATTGTTTTCTTTGCAGTGTGTATGTGTGTGTGTGTGTGGGGGAACACTTGCATTTAGGCAAAGTCAACATTAAGGAAAGTCCTTATTAATGTAGACAATTTAGCTTGTAATTTTGTAGATAAGAGTCCCTCTCTTTTTATACAAGTAATTGTTTTGAAGAGAATTTGAATGAAAATTAGGCATACATAATTGCATTGAAACTTGCTTTGGAGATTCTTGTTATCCAATTGAAGCATTTCACTTGAAAACCAATAGTGGTAAGAATAGAAATAATAATTTTTAAGGGATAATTAGAGTTTCATTCCCCACTTCCTACCCTCCCCCTTTGATAGTATATCAGTATATCAAAAATTATCCAGATAATTATTTCAATGTTCTACTTAGTATTACATCTGTAGAAACAGCAGTAGCATACCACAATTTTTAGGTACATGTTGGAAAATCACCAATCATATCACTTGTTTTTATGTGAAGTGACTATAGAAAACATTTTTTTATTAAGAGTAGAAAAAGTTGTATTGCTAGATACCTAGTACTTTGGTATCCAGCTGACACTTTCTGTAAAACTCTCTTATTTCTCACTGAATTGAAAACATGGATGATATTCTACCCACCAAGGTTTTAGTAAGAAATTAATTTACTAAGATGAAAGGCAATGTTGTAAGTTAAATAAAGTCAACTTTTCTTTGTCTTGTTATTGTTTGCAAGCCCATGACAAGCATTAAATACAGTAGGACCAATATTTAAAATATGCTAATTAATAATAAAATAAAATTCTTACTGATATCTAGGGAAATGGTCTTAGTTATTGCCATGGATTTTCTAAAAAAAGCATGCATCCATTTATATCTTGATGAAGTAAGAAGATCTTAAATGAATGGCTGGGGAGGAATTTTTAAAATTCCTATGGAATGACACACCTAAACTTATTAATGGAATGACTTGTCACAGAGTTATTGTGTATATTTTAGTTATAACTAGTTGTTTATGCCTGACTTCATTAACATACATGTGGGAGATTGTGTTGTTTCATTGTAAATACTTGTCCCACCCACTGGTTTAATAAAAAGTGCTGATTGGCCAAAGGCAGGCAGGAAGTGTGGGTGGGGCTATCAGACTAAGAAAACTCTTGAGAACAGGAAGCACAGAGCAGAACGCCAGAGAAGCCGGAAGAAGCAGAGGACAACCATGCTGCTGTGAGAAAAGGTACTGAGCCCCATGGCTGAGCAGGATGAGTCATTGGTTGGATGAAGGGTAGAGAGCTAGCAAGCTATCTGCCTGGGCCTTAGGCAAATCAGCCTAAAACTATAGTAAGCCTCTGTGTGTCTCTGCACGTCTGGGGGGCTGCGGGTCTAAACCTTGAGGCTAGGCCCAAAAGTCCAGGCCAGAAACCTCATACTACAGATTCCAAGATGAAAAAAAGAAAACTCAATTGTCAAATAAAACAAAACATAAATCTTTAACTAGATTTTTACTTAACTTTGGGGAGAGTACATGTTGAAGATCTGTTCCTATGACTAATGCCTGCAATAAATCAAATCAGAGGGGAGAAAAGTTTATTTTGGTACATATCATATTTGGTGATCTTTGTTTGGGGCTTTAGTAGCATAGTACACCACAGAGGGAGTAAGTGATGGGTAAGGCTATGCTGGCTTCATTGGTTTCTGGGAAGTAGAAATGACAGAAAGAACATAGAGTCACAACCTTTTTCATGAAGAGCATCTTCCAATTATCTAACTTATTTCTGTTAGGTTTGGCTTAAATATCCCATCACCTCTAAATAGTACTCCAAGCTGAAAACCAATACTTCAACATGTGGATCTTTGGAAGTCATCCCATATTTAAAAAGTACAACATAACTCAAGACATGATCTGCAAAAGAAGTAGGTAGTTACTAATTATTTTCTTGCCTACTCGTAAATCCTGAGTCCATTACTGCTAAATATAGCTAGGATTCAATGTATGAACATGAATACTATATTATATATGTTTCTAATTGAAATTTACTCTAAATTATGAGTTAACAATAAAGTTTTTTTTTTTTTTCTGAGTTTCTTACTGTAGTTTACTGTCTGAAGTTTGTATAAAATCCTGAGGCTGATGAATTTAGAGATGATTATTTTGTAGATACACCTGAGGCCAGAGCAGTAGACACTTGTCCCAAGCAGTGTTTACTAACACATTGAACTCAGTTATTCTAACAAGATACTGAATATTTAAATACTTATCACAAATATCTAAAAGAGGTTAATTGGGTGTTATATATTTTATAAATCAACAATGTGAATTCTAAACAAAATTATTTTATGCAACCATTAGTTTAATGGATGGCTGAGTTTTCTGCCACACTAAAACCTAGGCATTTAAAGTAGTTTTATTAAAATTATCCTATTTTTTTTTTTTAAAAAATCGTAGCTTCCTTTTGGAGTTGAGTAGGTCTCAAATAGAAATCATTGGAGATTCCTCAAACTAGTTTCTTTGGTCACTGCAGTATATTTGTTCTAAGTTTGTTGAAAAAAAGAAGATAAAATATATAAATAAATAACTTTGGCATTGTCTTTATACAAAGATTTATTTATTTTATTAAGTTAATAATAATTAGAAAAAAAAATCACCATCCAATTTGTGGATATTCGCTTCAGATAATTTGTTTTGTAAGCTTAACTTAAAGTACCTGTGGATGTTAAGTAACCGAAAGAAGCCGGTTGTGGAGGTCCACTAAGGTGAGAGACAACAGAAGATAGGTAAAGAAAATAGAAAGAATAGTCGGGGTAGAAACATTTAAGCTAGAAGAGAGGTGAGGATGTAGAAAGAAAAGAAATCAGAATATTTGAGGAAGATTAGCCAAAATGGGAGGTGCATAGAAAAGCCATAGAAAACCTACTTTCTTCTTACAAGTCAATTATAAATGCAGAAAGAGAGGATGGTAGAATATAAATAATATGGAACAGGAAGTGGGATTCTAGGAGTTAAAAGGTAGGGAAGGGAATGTGGCTTGAGAGATGAGGAGGTAAGAGTCGAGCTATCCAAAACTTAGGATATATAACAAAGGATATATATTGAAACCCACTCGTTTGTAAAATATTTACAAAATAAAATTAAAAAGAAATTTTAGTTGAGATATACTGAATGGATGGACAATGCTGCACTCAGGAGATAGAGGATATTAAATTAAAATCTCAATTCCAAGCATGGGTTACTTCCATATAAGGTATTGATGAGAAAGTCACTAGAAATCTCTAAAACCAGGCAAGCTATTGCAGTTCTTCCTGTTTCTTACCATATATAGAGGGTGATCGTGAGAACCAGTTGTTGAAGACATCACACACTTTTTTTGTGGGGTTTGAGGAAATCAACCTCAAACATACTGGGAAATTACCTTCCTACTGGCTAGCTTTCATAGTGCTATAATGTGCTATACAATCTACTGAGGAGGAATTGTCTTACCCATCATAGGACTCTTCATGCTCTAATACTGAATGACAGAGTCACTGTGACACTAGTGACATGATTGTTATAGAGATAACTACCAACTTTAGACTGGATTTATAGCTGGATGAATTGGAGAGAATTCATGGCTTATACCAAAATCAGGCCAAGAGCCCCTGACTTTGGAAGTCATAAACTATCATCTTGCTAAATAGATATGTTTTAAACTGCCTCCTGAATATTTGTGTTTATATCCATAGATACTACTATAAACTTGGTCATCCAAACTTATTTTTGAGTGGTAGTTAATGTAAAAAAACCCCCATAACTGGTCCAAATGCTCATAATAAGTGAATGTGAGTGTTCATTCATAAATAGACCATCTATATTAATCCCAATACAAAGATCAGGAAAAATCTCAGAAGAGAGAGCAGAGAGTTTATAAGAGCACTGTGAAATGTTTTTTTAGACATTACAAGGCCATTGCTCTTATGGACTTACAGTGGCAACACAGTTATTTGCACAAGACTCACAAAAGATCAGGACAGTCAATATTCAAGAATGAATAAAGGAGGAGCTCATGAGTCCCCACCCTTAGCTAAGGAGCTATTATCAGTTGATGGTTCCAAGGAGAGAAAGTCATTTTTCCTTAGGTATGTAGCAACTGGTAGGCTTCCCATATTCTAGTGGATGGTCCCATACTTATTTGTTATGTGCACATGGGCAGCACTAGAGGACTCAGTAGGATATTAAATAAGAAAAGAATCCGAAGTTAAGTGGATTAGAAGAGAGGAAATTGGGTGATATGTTCAAAACATACTGTATGCATTTATAAAATTCTTAAGGAAAATACACTATTAATGTATAAATACTGTTTATAACTCAAAGAAAAAAATAGAAGCAAGAAAATAGTTCTATTACATTGTGTGCTACACAAGGAAGTTCTCTTGCCAGAAATTGGGTGTAAGAACAAGTTTTAAGGGTTTTTTTTTAAGTAATATTTTTTATTTAAAAAGTTTGTTTCTCATAGCACTGCTCCCCCACCCCCCTGCCCCGTCCTCTCCTCCCAGTCCTCTCTCAGCCTTCCTCCCACACCCCATCCTCCCAACAATTCCCCATGGAGGGCAAGGAATCCCAAGGTGAGTCAGTTCTGTCTGGCATATCCAGTTGAGATAGGTCCGAGTCCCTTTCCCACTATCAAGGCTGAGTTAGGTGTTCCTCTGTAGGGAATGGGCTATGAGATGTCAGTTCACGCACCAGGAATAAACTCTGGTCCTACTGGAAGAGGCTCCACAAACTGCCCAGTTCGACTGTGGTCTCCATTTTTATTTCCTTTCTATGAAGGCTCCTCAGCTGTCATTTCAGAGCCAGTGAGCTCCCAATCGCTCCTAGCTCGGTTTAGCAACCTCTGTGTTTGTAGCAGTGTTATTTGTAATAGCCTGAACCTGGAAACAAACAACCCTCAAGTGAAGATGGATTAAAGAGTTTTTTGTTTTGTTTTGTTTTGATTTGATTTTTTGTTAGTTTTTGGCTTTGTTTCTGTTTTTGCTTTTTAAGATAGAATTTCTTTGTAACAGTCCTGGGCTGTCTTGGATTTTGCTTTGTAGACCAGGCTGGCCTCGAGCTAGAGATTCTTCTGCCTTTGATTCCTAGTCTTAGGGTTAAAGACATGGACCACCAGTGCCTTCAGGTTTTACTTTTTAAAAGCTTTTGCTTAGAGATGCTGTCTTTTTCTGAAATCTGTGAGTTTGGAAATTTTCTAAAATTTCATACATTGGTTTCAGTAGAAAAATGCATTTGAGTTATTATTGACCGATTATTGTCTTTTCTCTTCCTCTTCACATTTCTTTCTCATTTCTTTTCATCTTTCCCAGAAAGCTTCACTTTTTGAATTTAGTTTAATTTAATTTTTACTTTGAATTGCTAAAAAACATTAGAACTTTAACATGTTAAACATTTTCCTAAATTGATTGTGCAGGAGCAAGATTCTGCCACCACTTCTCAACTTCACTGTGACACATTTCCTTTAGCATTGTATTTAATTGGATTATAGTGAATGTCCTGCTGTGAAGAGCTACATTCTGTTAAGGCTAAAATGTGGTTCCACAGTAAAACAAGCTGTAAGCCCCACAGTGCAAGGCAACATGATATTTGTGGGAACACCTGTGTCTATGCCACAGATGAAAAATGAAGTTCAAAGTATATTAGTAAGGAAGAAAAATGATAGAACAGATGCTATTATCTAAGGAAAAGTACTCTTAGCTTGAAGAAAAAAGTACCCTTAGTATTAAGGTTAATGAAAAAAAATATTGGGTTTTGTAAGAGCATCAGAATAGAGCATTGTGCGCACTGTGTCTGTGTCTGGAGATTTGTGTAATAATTTTCTCTCTTGTCTGTTCAGTGAGCTTTTATTTATTGCCTACATTCTACACTCTACATTCTATAGTATCAAGGTCATAGGGACCTTGGGTTCTTCCTCAATAAATTTGCTCACTCACAAACATAATTTTTCTTACCATCAAAATGGACTCTGGCTACAAAGATACATCTTTCAGGAAAAACTCTAACCCAGCAATTGACTGGTGAACTCTTCCTAACTATAGGTAAAAGTACTAGACAGAACTCTTTCTGTGCTTTATTCATAGTCTAGACTTTAAAAATAAGTAATTTCTTCTCTTTTCTTCCTGCTATATTTCCATGCTCCTCCTTTGCTAAAGGAACAATCTGTTTTTTCCAAGTATAATTTGGATTAAATGAAATGAGTACCTTACCCATTGCTTCTGCTTTGTCTCCTTTCTCCATGGCATAATTGGGTCCTCATATGGTAATATGCCTGGAGATAATAGCGTGGCACAAGAAAAAGGCATGTTTTGAAAATACATTAGGCTCTCTGTCCTGGGTATCATGCTTGTCATTGCTATCCAGAGACTATATTTTGTCTTTATGTAGTCTGCTCAGCACTGAGCTGAGCCAGGACAGCTAAGGCTTATTCTAGCCCAGTGTAGCTTTGAATCTGGTGCGTTAAAGAAGCCTGGAGGAAGTTGATTATTGGTGTGTATGAATTCTCAATTCAAGAAAAAAACTCACTGAGTTCAGAGGACAAAATTAGCAGGAGATTTAAAAGCAGTACTAAAAGGAGCACACTGAAGCCACTAATTCACCTTGCCTCCTGTCTGGAAACTTGAAATACCCAGGAAGTGGAATGTGGGTGGCTGGGATTCACCCTTATGTGGGCTAAGGCTATTCCCAATATTTTTTGCTTAAAAGTGTGGTTTTTCTTTCTTGGTATGTTTCTGGGGAAGCAGTAATGGTTATCTCTAGTAGGACTTGAAGAGACTTACAGTTATCACAGGATGTTTAGTAATGAGATGTCATTGCTGGGTTAGTAGGAAAACCATCTGATCTCTCCAAACAACAAGCCCTGTTAAATTAACCTTGATAGCCAAAGACTGGCAGTTCGGGTATTCATGGGAAGTTTGCTTCAGAAGATGACATATGTCTATATAACCAATCCCTCTAAAAAATGAGTTATGGACAGAATATGATAAATAACACAGCTAGATTACACATGAGAAGAGGCTTAATCTTTTGAATGCTAATGAGTAGATGACAAAGATAGCTTACTCAGTGCTTATAAATAAGGACACATTGCTGTATAGTGAAATCTGGGACTAATTTGTGCATCATTCAGCATGTGCGATTAAAAAAGTCAAGGAGTCAAGTATATGTAATATTAAATATAAATTGAATGAAGATGGAATGCAGTGAAAGCCAAATGGGAACGCGCTTTAAATATGAGCCTATAGAATCTAAAGATATTTTCTTCATTCTTGTGAAGATCAAGGGTACAGGGCTCTGGAAGAAAATTCATGTGTGTTTTTATAAATATGAAAAAGAGTCAATGTAAATTAAAAAAATAGACCGCATAATAAAAAAGAATTGCTAATGTGACTCTTGATTCTGCACATTTGGAGCAGAATTGATACTTGGCTCTGAGAATAAAAGACAAAGAACTGAACAAGAACAAAGAGAGCCCTAGTCAGCAACAGATGAGAGCAGGCTAAAAGAACGAGGGAAGGAGAGCCAGGCACACAGGGCCTTAGATCTCTGGAATGGTATCAGGGGATCCAGGGAACAGTTGGGGCAGGGGAATGTGGAATCCTGACGTCTTTGATGAGTCCTCTTCACTTCAGCCTAGGTATGCTATAAAACCTGACGTAAAGATATGAAAAGCACAGTACAAGGGTCTGTCAAGTGCCATTAGTGATGTTGTGACATGAGACCAAAGACCCACAGTCTTAAGGAGACTCCTTGAAGAACCTGGTGAGAAAAATGTTGCCAGATCTTTTTGTGTTTATTAAATTATATGAAATAGTGGTTCTGTTAGTTACAAGTACATATATCTGACCAGTTAAAACAAAACAACACATATTTTATTTGTGCTCATCTAGGGGGAAAATCATCAATCTGTGGGTAAATTACATATTGCTTAAAATGGTCTTCCTAAGTAGGCTGATCTGTGCCTGGATGTCTAACTTTGCTCATGATGGATGTGGGACTGCTATTATCCACTGTAAAGTAATTTTGTTTTATGGGACAGACAGAGATGCTTTCAGAAAACAGATGTTTTATTTCAATTATATAATTATATTTTATTTCATTATTTAAAATGTAAAGCTGTTCAACCATTTCCTTTCCTTGATTTTAAGTAATCATGACAGAGAGGTTTAAATGCTAGAAACATCAGCAAAATGGGTGATGCTTTCTGTCCCCCAACCCTTCCACCCCCGAGGAGGGCCTATGAGTTCATAATGCAGCCTTATGTGCCCTCATGTTTTTTCTAGAATTAGTATCCTTTTTTATTTTATAAGCAGGGGTCTAGAGCTGTGGGAAATTCACAGAAAACACTAATTTAGGAAGATACAAGTGCCTCCTGTACTACAGAGGATCAACCTGGACCACATGGCCTCATTAAGAACAAAATAAGACAAAACAATAACCAGACAGGCTGTTTTTGTCTTTTGCTCCTGCAAGGAACTTCCCTGTCTTTAAAAAGTATGCTGGCTTATATCACCAATGATTGCTTTACCTGGTGTCTCTGGAAAAGCTGGAACACTGGATTGTTAGAAAAGGCAAAGACCACAAGACTGATACAATTGCATTGAGAGCATATGCTGATGGATCCATATGTCTGAAACATAGGGATGTGCTATTTATTCAACTATATATTCTTCAAAGTACTGAGCCTATAGGGTTAAGCAGAACTCAATGTGATCTTTTGTCCTTATGGAGTTAATTCTATTTGGGAAGGCAATACATAAGAAGCCAGTGGTCACACACTTGGGGACCTGTGACCATTAAAATAAAGTAAGTTCTGGGAGAGGAGTACCTGAGTCTGCAGGCACAGATGAAGGATGAACTCAGATTTGTGTATTCTTAATCTGAAACCAAAAGGAAGTACAAATAGAAGTTAGTTTCATAAGGTCGACTGAAGAGCATGTTTCAGGTGGGAGGAGTCTGACAAGCATCATACTCCAATGGGGATAAAAAATATTTCTGAGAGTCTCTAAATACAGTTTTCAGAAGAGGATGTTCTGGACTCCTAAATCAACAAAATTACAATTCTATTATTGACTGAATATAAGCTATTATGTTTTATGAGCCTCATTTCCCAAGAAAATGCTTTAAAAAGAAAACCCCAAATGAAACAAAGGATAATTGATGTCAACTATTTAAATGGTTTTATTAGGTAACAGCATTATAAAATCTTAGAATTTTCCAATCTGAGACATTTCTTTATTAAGTTTACAACTTCACTGAAATGATAAATTGACAGGACAGCAATAGGTCAGAAGAAGATTTGGTGGCACCTAGTTCTCAGGAGGTAGAGGTGGGAGAATTAAAAAAAAATTGAGAATATCCTGGTCTATATAGTGAGTTACAAATTAGCTAGGGCTACATGAGAGAGAGAGAGAGAGAGAGAGAGAGAGAGAGAGAGAGAGAGAGAGAGAGAGAGAGAGAGAGAGAGAGAATTCACTTATGTAAATAGTGAGTTACAAATTAGCTAGGGCTACATGAGGGGGGGGAGAGAGAATTCACTTATGTAAGTACGTAAGTTATAAAAATCATCTGGTTTGTAATCCTCACTGCCTGCTCTTTTGCATTTTCAGAAAAAAATGGTTTTAGAAGATTACTTCTTCTTAAAATTTCAATTTCAGATGTCAGCTATGGTCTCTCTTCAACATAAGAATTTTGTGTAGTAGGAAGTTTCTGACCCGGAGTTTCTTGCCTAACCTCAAGATTTAGACCCACATACTCACAGAGACACACAGATGCTTACAATAGTTTTAGGCTGATTGGCCTAAGGCCCAGGCATATAACTTGATAACTCTTTACCCTTAATCTAACCCATGACTCTTATCCTGTTCAGCTATGTGGCTCGATACCTTTTCTCAGAGCAGCATAGTTGTCCTCTGCTTCTTCTGGCTTCTCTCTGGCATTCTGCTCTGTGCTTCCTGTTCCTAGAGTCTTCTTAGTCTGGTAGCCCCGCCCACATTTCCTGTCTGCCTTTGGCCAATCAGTGCTTTTTATTAAACTCATAGGTGGGGACAATTGTTTACAATGGAACAACATAATCCTCCTACAATTTTGCTTGCTAACACATGCATGTTAGAAATATTGAAGACAAGTTGCTTCACCTGCAAAGTTTCCAGTCTGGTATACAACCTCACATTTACAGATGAGCATGGTGACACAAATCAAAACCTTTGATACACAGATACTCTCCCTTCCTCCTATATGTTGACAGTCATAGTTTATGTGAATAAGCACTGTAATGGCTTCAGTTGTCAACTTTACTCACCTGAAAACAGGGAAGAGAAATCGCCTCCTTGAGATTGTCCTTTCAGCCATTTCCTTGATTGCTGACTGATGTGGAAGGCCCCTGCCTACTGTGGGCAGCGCCATCCATAGGCAGGTGGTACTCCTTCATGAGCTCTGCTTCACTTACTCTACAAGTAGTTTACTAGCTTAAGACTTCTGTGAACATGAACACAGTTAGATCCTTTTAATCTTGCTTTCTTCTACAGGAATGTGGTTTTCTTAGAGAGAGTAATTATCTTTACATTTATGTATATCTCGATTGACTACTTTTATCCAAAGCTTTTCCCACTTGTGTATGTTAGTACATTTAAACACTTTTAATCATCTAACAATTTCAATTTTTAGACATGTTTTCTGGAATTTGTTGGGTGACCAGCACTGCTTGCTCTTTAGGTCCAGAACATGGCTACTGTCCTGCATCTTCCTTCATTGCCATGCTTTGTGTTCTTCAATTAGTTTCTGGATTGTATTTCTCTTTGATTATATTTATTATTCATTCAGAGTTTGTGCTTTTCAGAAAAACACTTATTACAAAGTATCCAAGAAAAGATATATGGAATAAAAAAGTATTTTATATTTTTATGTTACTTTCTTCACTGCAGAGAGAAAAATTGGCTAAGTACATTTTTTATTCTAAAAATATAATTTTCTCTGTATTTAAAACAGTTGATTCTCTAGCTTTTAGCTTTAAGAGATCATAAATGGTTAGTTGTGGTAGGTGCACACCTGTAACCCTAGCACTGGGATGATACTGTCAGTGGGATTAAAGTGAGTTTCAGGTTGTTGAGGGTAACAAAGGAAAACTTGTCTCAAAGCCAGCAAACAACCCTAACAATAGAGCTTCTTAATAATAAGTATGGCTTAGGCCCTCCTTCAGGGAAGCTCATAGTGACTTTTCTTTCAATACATATTTCATGGTAATAAGTGTTTGGAAGTAGAATTACATTTTACTCCTTACACTCTCAATCTGGAACATCATATCTTTAAATCAAGACAAAATTTTCTACGTGTTTTCTCTTCTCTGTTTCCTTTATTTCTGGAACTCTGGTCCTTTGAAATTAAACATTGTGGATTGATGTACAGCTTTTGTTTTTCTTCCTGTTTTCTTTCACTCTTTTGATAACTTTTTCTTAGATTTTTAAATATATCATTCATTTAATTCTGTTATATTTTTTAATTTATAAGAGTTGCCTTTTGGTTTTGGGTGTTTGCTTTTTAAAAATTAACTACCTTGCTTGCTTTATGTAGGCAGCATATTCTTTTGCTTTTAAAATAACAAATGTAAGTGTTCTTTTCTTCTCATAGTGAAAAAGAAATGTAGTTATATCCTTAAAATGGTAATTAATTCATTGATGTCTGTTCATGCTTAAATATGAGTGTTAGAACAGATTGGAAACTTATTTTGAATGGAGCTTGTCTGCTCTGGTTTCCATTGTCAGTATCTCTGAGTAGACTATCTTCATTGAAATCCTCTGCAGACCAGTTAGCAGTGTAATTCAATATGCATTGTTGGAGGTTCATAGGCATATGTATGTGCATGCACATTTGTATGTGTGTAAGAAAATCACCATTTTGGAAACCAAGTAGTGGAGGGACTTAATGTATAAGAATCTTAACATTTTTATGTATTCTCTAATTTCTCTTATTTTAAGTGCACTGGTTTTTGTTTTGTTATATTTCCCCTCTGTCCTTTAGTTGGGTATGGTGCTTCCCACTGTACAGACTCTCTGTTTACTTTAAATTTATTGCGAAGAGGATAAAGCTTTAGTCCTTTACAAACAATTATTCAGTTTTACAGTGTGGAGAAGAAAAAGTTTGGGTGCTATTTTGTGTGCTCTTGATCACATTTTTGTTTTCTTTTTTCTTAGGGTGGAAACAGTATGTGAGGTAGGGTTATTCCAAATGGCCCTAGCTGGTTTTGAACTCACAGATAATAGCTTGCCTTAGCCTCCAGATTGCTGGGATTAAAGGTGCATGTCACCAAGTTCATCTTTGTAATCAAATTTTTAAGTAGCTCCCTGATCGTATTTGTTTTGGTTTTTCCCACCCAAACTACCAAAGGCATGTGAAATTACTATCTCTTGAAGATTATGGACTAGGCTGTGATATTGTCTTGCTGAGCTAGACAACTCAGTTTGGTATTTCTGACTTCAGACTTATAGAAAAGATCTTTTTCATTGGTTTTGTTTGTCATACACTGCTCTCCCTGATCACAATCACCATTTTAATAATGTAAAAGAGGGAAGTTGAATGCCTATATCCAATTGACTATTTTTAGCTATGAAGATATTTCTTGAATGTGAATTTTTACTATACACAGAGTACTTAATATTTAATAAATATTTGGTACTTTTCAAAAAGCTCTCCCTCATTTTACTAAAAGAGAAATTCATCTAAAAAAATGTATAACTTACTTTTTTATCATCAAAACTAATAATGTTTTTCTATAGTTTGGATGTTAAAATTTCTTGAAATTCAAGTTTAAATAATATTCTAGATGTTATTCCAGAGTAGTGACTGCTAATGTGTATTAAACTCTAACTGTAATTTAAAGATAATGACAGTATAAAGATTATTAAAAGTCCTGGTTTGGATTTCTTTCTGTGATGTTGGTGTACTTCTGAATATTCTGCTTCTCAATAAGCAGTCTTCTTGAAGTTGATTTTATTTAATTGGTACATGTCAGTAATCCCAGTTTCCATGGATCTGAAGCAGGGTGATTGTAAGTTCAAAGTCAACCTAAATTGCATCGTTTGCTCCTCTCAAAAATAAAAAAAGTGCTGGTGTTACAGATCAATGCTACAAGGTTTGTTTTGCAGGGCCCAGTACAAATCTTTTCTTATTAAACTGAATAAAGTATGGAAGTGGAATAAAATAGTATAAATATTATCTTTAGTTCAGTTCAACCAACATTTATTGGGTGTTTGAATTTTACTAGGCACTGGAATCCTAAATATAAATCATAAAATCTATTCAACTAAACTCCATTACTGACAGACACTGGAGTAGTTAAAGCTTAATAAAAACTAGTCAGTCTTTTATTTTATATATATATATGTATATATATATATAAATTATATATAATATATATAATACTGTGTTTGATCTAGCTTCCTACTTGTTTAAACACATTATTGTACCACCAGACCCAATTTAAAAGACTTGATATTATTTAATTTGTTTTGTTATAGTCTTTGATTTTCTTTAAAATTTTGTTTTGTTTTGTGGAGATTGCAAGGGCAGAGGGAAGACATAAAGAGATGTGACATAAGTGGAATTGGAATGCATGATTCAGAATCTACAAAGAATCAATAAAAGTTAGAAGAATTTTTAAAAATGTAAATCTCTGACTTACCTTTTGAAAGAGTAGCAATACATTTGAAGAAAAACTTAATATTTCTTGTCCTCAAATAACTATGCATTCAATTAGCAAATGATGGAACTCTATTATGATTATTCATGTTTTTCATATTAAAGTCTAACTCCTACTAAAAAAATTCTACTAGGAGTAGAAGTACCTGCTTCATATCTTTACTTTGGGGCCCTCAGATCCTTTCCTGTATGTAGCTCTGTCATGTTTATATGTTAAAGGACATAAGTCTTTTGGTCATCTGAAGGTGATGATCCGGGGGTATATTGAAGGAGGTTGCTGGAGAGAGACCAGTATATCTGAAGAGGTAAGCTGATTTGTCAGGTCATCAGCTTGTCATTGTTTTTATTCATTTTTGTCTTTTGCTTCTAAATATCATTTGTTTTATATTAGGAAATCAACAACTCCTTAAGAGTTTGTATTATAATGTTCAACTAACTGGTATATTTTGCCGTCTTGAGCATAATACATCTTTATTGCCTCTTATTCTGGTAGTTTCATTAGTCTAGGGAGGTAATAAACCAGGCATATACTTATTTCTCTTATATGATTCTCAGTACCGACACCTATGCTTCATGATGGAAGTTTGGGACTTCAGTTGAGGTCACTGATAGACTGAATAATGAAGTTCTGGTATTATCCCTCTTGTTTTGTGTGTTCTTCCCTCCTCAATGGTTTTGAGATTATTCACTCCGTTACCATGAGCTTATCTTCAGTGGGTTAGTCAGGCTTTTATTACTTTTTGCAGTTGGAATTGCTCCTTTGAACTAAAACAGCTCCAACTAATGTTCCATAGATTCTTGATTACCTTCATTTACTAACATTATTGAGAGTCTAAATATCAAAGAGTCTGGTGACACTTCATCAGTATGTGTTCAGTACAGTAAAGATACTATGGTCTGTAAGTTGCATAGAAGGAGAACTTCTTGAGAAAGTTGTTGGAGTTGGTCATTTCAGAAGATTTTCTGAGAGCTGTAGGTTCAGATATAATGTTCTTTCAAACAACATATTCTACTGTTCCTTTTTCAGTTACTGAAAATTACTGTTGGGAAGATGGATCATCAGTAAGTGCTTACTATGCAACACTAAGGGACTAAGTTTGAATACTCAGTACCCATAAAAAGGGGCAGATATGGCAGCACATGTCTGTTTACTCAGAAAGGTAGATATCTGGAGCTCGGGTGTCAGCCAATATAGTTGAATTTAAGATTCTCTGAGAAGCTCTCTTTCAAAAGTAATGTGGTGAGGGACTGAGGAAGACACTAGGCATTGATATCAGGCCGTTACACACATGAGCACGCAGGTATACACACACACACACACACACACACACACACACACACACACACACACACACACATACACACACACATTCACACACACACACAGACACACACACACAGACACACACACACACAGACACACACACAGACACACACACACACACTCACACACACGTATACACACACACACTCACACACACACACACTCACACACGTATACACACACACAGACACACACACACACTCACACACACACACTCACACACACACACACTCACACACGTATACACACACACACACACACACACACACACACACACTCACACATGTATACACACTCATTATTGAGCCTGATCAGTTATTGTCTGTGCCCTGGGGTCATTCTATTTACATTCAAATTCGTTTCAATACTTTCTGACATTACATTTCCTGCTTTTCAATTTTTCTATTTCTTCATTCTCAGAATAGGGAAAACAATGTCTACCTCATAAGGTCATTTAGATCAGCTAATAAGAGTTAAATGCTTAAAATATAAGTGCCCAGTAGATGGTAGATATTATTTTATTGCCATCCAGATAATATAATCAAAAGACTTTCAGGAATCCAGGGAATTTGAACAATCTCTGACCTCTGAGTCCCTCTGAATTAGGAAAAAAGATCTGCTCTTTGCTAACCTTGCTTGCTACCAGCTCACTAATTGGTTTTATAACTCATTATAGCCCCAAGGGTGATAGACAGTATTTGAGGGTGGAAGGAGCTGTACCTAAAAATAATGAGAAATTTGCTAAAAATATTTGTTCTGGTTGCAGAAGTGTATGCAGTAGCAGCAATAGACATGGGTGTAAGTGGTCCTACCACACAAATATTTAAATCATTTACCCTTCACACAGCCCTCTAATGCTTTACTTGTGTAATGAAGACAAATAGTATTCATCACTTTCATGTAACAAATGTTTGTATCTCTTTAAAATCTATAGGTTGAATTGCTAAATCTTAGGCAACAGAATATGGAAGTGAGAACCTCAGGGGACTATAAGGTGGGTGGCATAATGACAGTGAAGGCCTCAAGAAGGAATTAATTGTTCTTATAAAATAAGGTGAAAGGCACAGAATTAATCTATATGTACATAACAAGGAAATGTTGTGTGTGGACAGAATGAACAGATAGTCACCTGCCAATCAGAATAAGAAAGTTCACTGAAGGTTACCTCTGATGGTACCAGAATCTTGGACTTAACGGCTTCCAGGTTATAAAAAGCAGAATATTTTTGCTTAATAAATATTTAAATAGATGTTACTTGTACCTGGTTTGTGCTATTCTGTTATAGCAGCACAAATAGAGCAGCTTCACAATGAATCACATACAAAGTGTTTGTATCCATGTATGTCCACACGCCCACATACACAGATGTTATTCATTGAGCAGTTAGTGCCTGGCTTGCAGTATACATGTAGTAAATAGTAGCTAGTTTTATTATTTTGCAGCACTATGAGCATATTCTTGTCTTAGTCACTGTTCTATTACTGTGAAAAAAGACATTATGATCAAGGCAACTTTTATAAGAAAAAGCATTTAATTGAGAGCTTACTTAAAGTTTCAGAGGTTTGGTCAGTTATTATTATGGTGGGAAGTATAGTGGCATGCAGGCAGGCACAGATGTATCTGAAAGCTAAATTCTGATCTATAGGAAGACACACATACACACACACAGAGAGAGAGAGAGAGAGAGAGAGAGAGAGAGAGAGAGAGAGAGAGAGAGAGAGAGAGAGAGAGAGAGAGAGAGAGAGAGAGAAGAGAGAAGAGAGAGAGACTATGTGATTAGCATAGGCTTTTGAACCCTCAAAATTCACCTGCAGTGACACACTTCAAACAAAGCCTTACATTTTATTTCTTTTAATACTTTTAAATACTACCACTCCTTAGTGACTAAGCATTCAAAAATATGAGCCTTTTGTGGTCATTGTTATTCAAATAACCACGGCCTTTTTTATAATCTATTCATCCTGTATTTGGACTCTTTAAGCCATGAGAATTTAATGATCAATTTTTGCAAAGTCATAAAGAATGCATCAGTGTTGGGTGGCTGTGATCTTTGAGGATGAGCAGTTATGTACACCTTTTCTGGAACTAACCTGGTAGAATAGCATTCTAACAAGATGGAATATGTCTAACCATTGCTATTTAGAATACATTTGAGTATGTGGCAAAGGGAAATAAAAGAAATAGATTCTGAAGTGTTGCTTCCTAAAGATCTATTTTCTTTGGAAAATTAATTACCTCTAATAGTCATTATTTTGGCCTTATAGATACCTCACCCTTTTGCTTTGGGAAATGGTTGCTTTCCTGGATGTCTTCTCTCTCTCTATGATGACTTCTCAATCTCCTCTCTGGGCTGCTTTGTCTTCAGATGTGGATGTGTCACAGTTCCTCCTTTTATGAAGTAACAGAAGACAGATTATTTGTTTATATGTACATCCAATCTGTGTTATTAGTGACATAATTTCTGTTTTAAATGAAGACATTGTCAAGATATGAGCCTCTCTTGCTGCTATTTGATTTTAAGACTTAGCATTGTACTTCAAAGACTCTCTCTCTCTCTCTCTCTCTCTCTCTCTCTCTCTCTCTCTCTCTCTCTCTCTCTCTCTGTGTGTGTGTGTGTGTGTATTTGTGTGTGTATTTTGGCTCTCAAGCTTCTCTTCCTATGACTTTCACTGAAGATATAATGGTCTAACAATATCACTGGACCATAACATGAGCAATTGGTAAGTTTTAATATCCCTGGTTGCTGGGTCCCTGCTGCCACTGATACAATAAGCCAAATCAAACTAAATTAATAAATTAAGGTTTAATGAACAGAGAAAATTAATCCTGATGATACTTGGAAAAGCTGGGAAAGAATCACATGGTAAATATGACTACCAGGTCTTAAGTAACCTGTAGCCATGGTCTTGAGCATCCTCAGGGAGGGGCTGATTTTGGAGGGCTTCTTCTGGGAGAATGGGTGGGAACCTCTTGGAGAGAAGCTCTTGTTTGGCTGGCTTTTAGGGGTCAGGGTCTGGGGAGAAAGGTGGGGCTTCCACCCAATCATTCCAGACTTTTTGGGTATATAGTACAGATGGCAGGGGCTGAGGTGGAGCTTCCACCAAAGCATTCCAGACATCTTGGTACAGGGGCACAGGTTTCAGTCCGGTTACTTTCTCCAGGCATGAGGCAAGATGGAGAAGGAAAAGTCAGGAAAGAGGCAGTGGGCTCACACTCAGCAGGAGATGTACGGGGAGGAGAATCTGATTATCTGCCATTCTGGGGACATATTTCTTGAGGAGACGGAGAAGTCAAGTTGGTGAGCAATCACATCTGCTGTTTCTCTGGAGATGGGAGATGCCTCTATCTATCCTGTAAAGTCTCAATAAACTAGGACATAACAGAGATTTTATGAGTGGACATGTGCATGAAATTAATCTGCCTGTATTCACCTGGCTGGTGTCCACAGTTTTTGTAGCAGCTGGTGGCGTATTTGGGGGCTCCTGAGGGTTTGCCTTGGCACAAGTCTGGCAGGAGGGATGGACCTGTACAGAAACCTGTGTCTATAAACAACTGACATATATGTGTGTGTGTCCTATGACAAAAGGTTAGAAACTTAAGGACTCACAAAAAACTGTGTGTAGTCAGTGTCTATCAGCCTATCAAAATTGAATTTATCACTATTTAAATGTTAAACCTTCTGAGACCAGTTTATCCTGTACCATGGAATCTGTAAATGAGGCAGGCATATCTGTCCTTAATCTGAACAAGAAACCTACTAATGAGTTACCAAGATGCTTATAGCCTTGGGGTTGGAGGAAAGAACCATAGAATTAGAAAGTCTACCAATATTCTGGTCATCAAATATCAGATCTGGGAAGGATAAGCAAATGAGCAGAAATGAGACAGCTCTCCAGCTATCTAGGCAGTCTCCAGTCTCTCCGTGGAAAACAGGGGATAAGTTCCAGAGGCCTCACTTGTTTATTTGCCAAGCTCAGAAGATCTGACAGATTTTTGTGAAGTAGAAATTTGGGGAGAATGATCCACCTTGACTTTGAACCATAGGACAACTGATCCTCCATTGATTCATTTACAGTCTGGACAGGAACTCAGCAGTATTCCAAGTTGTAAAGCAGTTTGGTGATGCATCACTGGCCCTGTCACACCCGAAATCAGTCTCCAGGTGGAAGTTCTTTTGTGGCCATTTTTTTTTTTTTTTTGAGGAAATACAAGATGCTGCCAGGAGTTGACATATCTATCATAAAAGTTTTTATATTAAATGCATACTTCTCAGATTTCTAAACGTGTTTGAGGAACAGAAAAATAAAATTTGTTAGATATATCTAAGTCAGACAAAAGTTGTTTAGGTTTAATTTTGAGAGAATGTCAGTAACTTATTATTAAGTCATAAAGTCTGCCTACTAGCAAGATTCATGCCTGCACATGGATGCAGAGGTGCAGTTTTAATATTTCAGTAAACCAGCATAGTGCCTGAATATGTGGCTATCCTCACCAAAGCAGACCATGTGATATTTTCAAGATCAGTTTTAATCTAGAGTTTCAAGTTTATAGATTTCATTTTATGAGATTCAGCAAAGCCCAGAGATAAATCCTGAGCCTTGGCAGCTAGTTGTAATAATAAGCCGAGCTATTACCAATACACACAGAACACCCAAATCCAGACATCCAAAACTTGTTTCCACGTGGCAGGGTTGGGGGAGAGAGAGTGAGCATCTTTCAATGGTCACATCATGGGATCCCAAGAAGACTCAACTTACTGGGGTGGGGGGGTTGGTACCAAAACAATATGTTTCAAAATCCCCAGTTGATGGGTTCCTGCTGCCCCTGATGCAATAAGCCAAACCAAACCAAATAAAAAATCCAGGTTTAATGAACCGGGTCAGGAAGAGAAGGCCCCACTACAGATTTGAGATAACAGTAAAGTTACATTAAGTTTTTTATTTTTATTTTTTACATTATGGACATAAACACACTCCAAAAAAAAAAAAAACCAGTTCAGAATAAACAATAAGATATGAGTGAAGAGGGTGATGGGTGGATGAGTAGAGGACATACTATTTTATGTTTAGGCGCACTTTCTGAGGTTTTGAGATTCTGCAGCTGCAGAAATGTAACAGAAACCCTGACAATGAGACAATTATCTTCTGCCAGATTGAAAGTTCTAAATATCTAAATTATTATGAAGAAATAAACAATTACGTATTAGTGGGTAGGGGTTTATCTTGCTGCATACACACATGGTCAATTTATATTAATGTATTTTAAGTTCCCTTTATCTCCTGTGGGGCATCTCTGCACACACAAGGGTCAGTAAAATGTTTGTCACCTGAGTTAAGAATGAAGATTAGTTCAACAAGCTTCAGTAGCTTGTATTGGCTCAAGACTTTATGAGTCTGAAGCTGAGCAGTTTATTTTAGGCATAGTTACGTACAGCATAATTTGGGGAATTTTTTTCAGTTGAAATTAACTCAATCAAAGGTGCATAGTAAAGTTTAATACATGACTACATCAAAACTGTTTATAAAGTACATGTGATATCTTTCATAAAAATGGGTTTTGTAGTTTGCTTGATGTGTCATATTAAGGGTCAGGGAAAGACCTTGTGTGATCTTGGTCGTACAGATAAAACAAAATTCACCAGAATATTAATCACCTCTGCTCCCAGCATTCTGGGAAGAAAATAAGTTATACATCTCTTCTTTTTAAAGAGACAAGTCTGTGTGTTTAACATTTTTGGTTCCCTTAGTACTTCTCTGTGACACAAGAACATCCTGTCTTCTACATTTTCCCATTTTTATTTTTTAAAGAAAAAATTGTGACCATAATAGAGATTGAATGCACTGCCTGTATCACTACTATAATTAATTTATAGGCAAGCATAAGATAATTGTAAAAGCAGCTAATGATGAATCACTGGGGAGAGCCATCTTAACCAGGATGGCCATTCAAGAATCACATGAAAGACAAGTTGACTATAGACAGTATGAGAAAAATCTGAATCATTAAAGCAACACATGAAATAAAATTATTGGCGACCAAGATTATGCTTGAGCAGTAAATAATCTGTTAGGTTATTTTGTAAAACTATGGTTTCCAGTATAGATATCTCTTGATTAATTTCTTCTAATATTTCTACTGTAACAATAATGTGTTTAGTGATAATATAGAGCACTTTTTGAGATCTTTCTTTGAATTTCAGTAATTACTCCTTCAACTGGCAATAAAAAGGCATAAAGGATCTCCACACTTATTGTTATTTTACTGCTGTTTCTTCTGTCCTCTCTTGACTATAGCATTTGTATTCTGCATTTACAAGCTGAGAGCTAATATGCAATATAGTTAGTACATATAGCAGCATCGTTTTGGGGTCAGTACAGTAGTGTCCTGTCCTTCTTGTTTTCCCAAAGTCACTGCTTCATGAGTTAAAGTTTTGATGTCTTCTCAAGTTTTTGGCTTACTGATACACTTGAGACATCATCTCTTGATGGGTTTGTCATTTGTCTGAAATACTTTTTTTTGTGTGTGTTCTCTAGGACGTTATCCTGCTTAGATGTATCAAATAGGAGCTCTCATAGATGTTAATTTTCTGGAAAAACATAACTACATCCTCACCTCTATGTTAAAAGAATCTAGAGCCTTTCTACCGATTAGTTTTCAGATCTCTTTATTTAACCTATATTTTCTGTTGTGTATCATTCAGGGCAAAATGCTTTTAGGCAGAAGAATAAGATTTACCCTCTAAAGTGAGAAAAATTTAAAGTTAGTGTAAATAAATGTATCACGGTATATGGTATATGTATATTTAGGTGGGTGTATGTGCCCTCATTTTTATTCTTAAAGTTTGCCATTTAAGTATTTGATGGTGTTGTGCTATAATAGCTTGGTTCTTTTGATTGTAAGGTATTCTAATAACGTGATTAATATTCTGTAAGTTACAAAATTCTTTAAAGTATATGGCAGCATAAACAGGACTGTTTTGTTATCAATTTTTGGTTTTCATGGGAAACCTAGAAGGGATGTTCATCAAAAGCTATATAACAAAACACAATGGTATTTTCCTGGAGTCCAAGGTCCCATGTCATACCTGGTGCTTTTATGTAGCTGACTAGTTAAAGAGAGACATTGTGCATACCTGTACTGCACTCTGAGTACAGGTCTCTCCGTACCTGACATCAGAGGAGGCCCAAGACATGGATAGCTCTAATTCCAGAAGACAAGCTTATGCAAGAACCAGTCACTACTGTGTACAATATATCTTCAGCAAAGGATAGGCTCTCATTAACCTTCTGTACTTCATCTTTTACCACAGCCTAATCATTATGTCAAACCACAACACTAAAATAATAAACAAAATCAATTTAAATAACAATGGCCATTAATGCCTGAAGATTTGAACTGGAGAGGATATGATTTGTAATCTTTAAAGTTCAAGCCAGTTTTAATTTTGAATTCAAGAAGACACTTATAACCAGGTAACAGGATAATAAGAAGTATTTGAGAAATGAGCACAGCAAACTCTGAAAGAGAAAACAATTGTGTTTTTCTAGGCAAGTATGAAAGTAAATATCCAGCTAATACTATAAATAAAACCCAAACTTCAATAATATCAAAGAAATTGGTTTTTTTTAGAAAAAGAACTTGCTGGAAGGCAAGCTCTAGCTTTATTTCACAGAGTCTGATGTAAAATTTTCAGGGCATCCCCAAAATAATTTTAGATGAAAACTTTAAAATAATATTATTCTTACTGATTGCGTGTCTGCTTTAACCCATCTTGATCTCCAAATAAATTTTGGGGAAAAAGTAATTAAGTTTGCATTCTTTGATGATTGAAATATATAGAAAAAACTATTCTAAACAACTTTCTTGATTCTGACTTTTCCCTGTTTTTCTCTTTAAATCCATCCCAAGTTTGCTCAAACTGTTATTTTTGAAAAGTATCTTAGGTAGTACAATAATCAAAATTAATAAAAGAAATTTGACAATCATAAATACAGAGAAATCTAGGTGTTGTTTGGACTCTTAGTGCCTAGAAGACCTGAAATAGTAAGTTTCCATGTTTGACATAAAGGACAAGCTTACATTCCTTATTTTGCTAATACTGTGAGTGATCCATTGGATAGAGGCATCATTTGACCAGGCATCTGTAGGGAAATCATCTCATACAGTCTTAGTAATAAATAACTAATTGAATCAACTCTTTGGAGCAACCTTCTACCATTTCCTCGTAGCTAGGCTTTTCCTGCTTATGGTCCCTAGGGGTAAAAAGGGCCAGTAGTTTATTTAGTATTACTGTCATGTTTCAATAGATTTGGATTTATTTTTATATTTACTTTCATTTTTAAAACAAGAAAATCCAGCTGATTTTACACACTATATCTACTTTTTTATTTTTGTCTTCTAGCCACTCCTTTTCCAACGATTTCAACTTTCTGTCTACTAGACTCTATCCTCTGAAAGATCTTTCCAGATGTTTCTGTTTCCATTATTTTCTTTACATTTACCATGTTGGGATTCTGATCCAGTTCCTGGAGCACTGGCCAATGGCAATTAGCCTGGCCTTCCCAGCATTTTGATGTCAAGCTCTGTTTAAGAAGGCTTTTCACCTTTGACATCCCCTCTTGTTTTTTGTTTTTTGCCAGATGGCACACTCTTCAGCCCCTGACCCTCACCCCCCTTTCTCCATTATAATAAAGCTGGGTCCCTTTCCCATTGCTCTGAGATCTCTTTTCTGCTGGCCCTGTGAATCTCACTGCACTGTCCAGCTTCATGAGCCTGAGACCCCACTTATCAACCACAGGTATATGAAAAAAATCATATTTGATGCTATTGACTTGACAGTCATTCTCCTAGCACTTT
Source organism: Phyllotis vaccarum (assembly GCA_033318265.1). Taxonomy (NCBI): domain Eukaryota; kingdom Metazoa; phylum Chordata; class Mammalia; order Rodentia; family Cricetidae; genus Phyllotis; species Phyllotis vaccarum. Next base: position 144,958,096 of record JARWLC010000003.1, on the reverse strand, counting down.
GTCTGGCCAGTAGGCTGTCTGCCAGGACTCTTTGAGAACCTTCATTAAGTAAGCGTTTTCTATCTGCTCATTTTCCCATGAAGGAAGATTTGTTCCCATCACTAAACTACCCCTTTACTTCACTCACAAGAAAATACACCTAGCAGAGGGCTTCCATTCGCATTTCATCTAACTTTTATTTCTGATCATCACTACTACTGAGTCTAAGTTTTAGTTCGGATTCTCTGGATTCTTGGACTTCTAGTTTATTGGGCACAATCCTGACCACTACCCTCTTTGTTGACAGACAATTGTAGTAACTTTTGTCATTTCGTAGATGACCCTCACTTAAGCACGGGGATGCCCCAAACTGAAGCCTTAGAATCACTATCTCCCTCACCTCCCACCTGAATGCTTGCCTTCCTCCCAGACTGGGAGACCCAGGGCTGAGTGCCAAAACCCACTCAGAGCCTGCCACATAGCTACCTCTTGATCCCCATGGCTTGCTTTCATTCACTTCTTTGTCTCTTGATTCTTTTCTGATTTTAAATGCTTCTGATTATATGCTTCTTTATCAAAAAAAAGAAGGAAAGAAAGAAAGAAAAGAAAAGAAAAGAAAAGAAAACAAAAGCAAAGCAAAAGCAAAGCAAAAGCAAAGCAAAAGCAAAGCAAAAGCAAAACAAAAACAAAATCAATCACACAAAAAAAACCTGGAGATTACATCTTTTCTCAGGGCAAAGGTCATGTGCTCAGACTCCATCTTTACTCAGGTCAAATATCAACAATGAGAAGCCATCTTTACTCAGGGCAGAGACTATTTGGTTAGGTATGCCAGGATCTCACGGGTCTACTTTCTGATTGGCCCTCCCTCATGTTCTGCTTGTATGCATTTACCACTATATCTTTTGTTTCAATCAGTGCTAAGTTCCTGCTGTGACAGGGTCTTTCACTCTACAGTAAACAATAACTTTTAAATTCTGTCTGCAGGCATATATAACTCTGTGCATACATAGTGTAGATATTAAAGCTACACCTTGCTCTGGCAACTAATTTTTTAAATGAATTGTGGTCATAATTTTAATGTTGCAAAAAGACATCTGAGAGATTTTAAATCTTTTTAATAACGGTTTTTATATTTCTGGGAGTGTGCTTGCCACATTGTTCACAACAATGTACTGTTAGTTCATTGATCAATTTGTATTCATTAAAACAATGGTTATTACCAAAATTAAAAGGACCTATGTCAGTCTTCCTAATTTCTGCCAAGTACTTCACCACCAGATTGACACAAAGCTTTAAAGTTCCCAATCAGTTTATAAATTCTAACTTCTGTTCATAGTTTAAACTTGTCTCAGCAGGTGTTCATTCAGCTAACAGAAACATCCACGCATTAGTGGCTTCTGCAATGTGCACTGGACAGCTAGGTCAGATCATTGCCTAAATTTCTCCTGCCTTTTGCTAGTCTTTCAGCCTTTTAAAAGCCCTGATAACAATGACTTATTTCAGCTTGAAGCAGCTATAGAAAAACCATATCATCCCTGCTCCTAAGACAACTTGAAGAGCCAGGTCAAAGAAAAGTCCCTGGGTCCAAAGTTGCCAATTAACAGAATTACAAATATAAAAGCTTCTAATATATTCTAGACTATTAGAGAACACAAGTTTGGCAGTCATTCATACATGATGGACAGACAGTCCTCAAATGCTCAGAGATCTGAAGAACATGGCATTTAAAAAGTTCAATTTAAAAGTTTTTTTTTTTTTTTTTTTTTTTTTTTTTTTTGTAAAAGATAGCCATGCTGGCTCCTGAAAGCATCCTATACTTCAAAGAAGATCAATGGATGAACAAGAACCTCCAGCCGGAACTTGCTCCAGGATGATAATAGCAGCCCTTTTAAAGGATGCTTCTCATGGCAACTGCTGCCAAAGCCTCCTTCAGATGGTGGCCAACAGGACTCTGGGAAACCTATTTCCTCATTCTTGCCTAGACAAGGTAGATTATTTTTCCCATGAGTTCCTACCCACAAATTGGCAGATCTTCTGAAGCCTGGCAGCTGAAGATTGACTTGTTCTGAGACTCTGCCTTCAATGACCATGGAGGCGTAGATGCCCAGTTGGCCAGCAAGTCACTTTCAGTTGGTAACTCAGGTTTTCTCAGATCTCTGATGCCCTTTGACAGCTAGGTTTTCTTCAGCTGCCTTCTCAGAACTCTATATAAAAGTCAGAGTTCTCGTTCTATTGGAGCTAGTAGTAAGTGTAGACAAGTTCACCTTGCTACCAGGATTTAACATTAGAGAGGGTATAAAAGTCCTCTTCCTTTTCTCATTTAGCCATTCCTATTCAGTAAGTTTCTCTTAGTTACATATTTAAAGGTATGTTTCATTGGGCTGAAACCAGGCCTTGGAAAAATGTCCATACCTTCTAACCCAAAGACATAGTTTTTTCTATGACACACCAAAATGTAAACCTGTTTCAGCTGTTTTTCAGATATTTGCATGATCCTGAACAGGCTCAATCCTCCTGAAAGGCAACAGAAAAACAGTAGATATCAGGACTTACGTACTTCTAGAAAACACCATTCCTCAAGAATGTGTGCCACCACAACAAGCTCCTGAGACTCCACTGCTGGTACCGCTCTCCATACTCAAGCATACACCTACCCAGTGACTGGATCCTGATTTTCCAGGATGTCTCAGTGAAGGTCTTATCTAGTCTCATATCTCTCTCATTCACTCTTGCCCCTTCTGTAAAATCAGGGCACTTTTTCCAATCCATTCTTTATGGCAATTATTATTCTTTCCATGGCTTGCCCCATTCATTGGCCAATGTTAATAATCTATTTTTTTTTCCTAGCAATCTGTATTTTCAGCTTCTCCAAGGGATAGATACCCAAGGTCTCCCAAGATAATAGCTAATCAAATGCTTCTTCACTAATACCTCCCACCATGCATAACCTGATCCACCTACTTCATTCCAGACCAGAGAACAGAGAATTCTGTGCCTCATCCCCCACCCCTACTCTGCCAGTCATCTCACCTTTTACAAAAAGGGAGAAATGCTGGGATTTTGATCCAGTTCCAGAAGCGCTGGCCAATGGCAATTAGCCTGGCCTGCCCAGTGTCCTGAAGTCAAACTCCGTTTAAATAGGTTTCCTACCTTCAACCCCCTTCTCTCTTGTTCTTTTTTCCCCCCACCTTGCCAGAGGCTGTGTTTCTCACCTCCTAGCCCTTCTCCCTCGCTCTCTTTCTCTCTCCTCATTATAATAAAGACTGTGTCTCTTTCACATTGCTCTGTGCTTCTCTTTTCAGCGGCCCTATGGGTCTCACCAAGCTGCCTGGCTGCATTGGCCTGGGATGCCATCCACCATCTGCTGGCCACAAGTATACGAGAATATTATAACATAACACATAACACACAATCCTTCTGCAAAATTTCCTTTACCTGAAGTTAGTCTTGTGTCATGGCTATTGGTTGCCAATTTTACTATATCTGCAATTAACAAAAACCCCCAAATGCAAAGCATACCTGTGAAGATTTTTTTTTTTCTATTTTGACACAGAAGGTCTACTACTAATTTGGATCTCTGAAGTAGAAAGAGATATTTTTAATCCAGGTGACTGATTCAGATCTAATCTGTGTCATTCATTTATACATTTATACATAAAATACTAAAATATTCAATGGTTGAGAAACATCTAATAAATCATGATTGGTTACAAAAAGTTAGTCTTTGGAGCTATACAACAAGATGTGGGAACAATCTTTTTATGGAGCATGTAGAGTTTGTATATATAACGTATACTCCCAAGATAAGATTGTCTTGTTGAACCATCTATAAAAGCATTAAGAACTATCTCTATGAAATTTTTAGATGTAATTTTAAGCAATATGCATAATGAATGTTCAAATTTTTTTCAAAAAGGGAACTTCTGGATAATAATCTTGAATAACAAGCTAATACAACCTGCCAGTTATTATTAGCATGGAAAATCAAATTGCATTCTTTTTAGAAACACATTGATTTTTGTAGGCTATTTGTCAGTAAGTTGTTTAAGATATGTCTTTCCTATCATTACCAAGACTCTAAGTAGTAAGAGTCTGGTCTGGACTTTCAGGCCTAGCCATGGGTATAGACTTGCTTGCAGCCTCGCTGTCACTTAGCCCCAAAATAATCACACAAAGGCTAATATTAATTGCATGCTGCTTGGCCTATGGCTCAGACACATTGCTAGCTAGCTCTTGCATCTTAACTCAACCCATTTCCATTAATCTATCTTGCCATGTAGCCTGTAGCTTACCTGTGTTTCTTTTACATTTGATTTGGGCTGCTGGATCATGTCTCTAACTCTACACTTTCCCTCCTTTATCTATGTTCAGGTTTCCTGCCTGCTTCTAAGATGGCTTGCCAGAGGCTAAAACAGTTCCTTTATTTTCCAATGATAATTCACAGTATAGAGAAAGATATTCCATACCATCCCTCTCTACTTTTTAAGAAATAAGGAGTTAGAGATTGTTGTAGAGAAGTATGACACACATCCATTTCTATAATACCATCATCTTGTTGATGTATAATACCTGTAAGTAAGGATGTGTCATGCTTCTTATAGAGTTTAAACTAGAATATCCTGAAAGCTACTGAAGGAGTGGAGGCAAATCCTTAGACAGGTAAGGGTATACCCAATTAATGACATAAGACCCTTTGAAAGTAACTGAGGCTGCATTTTGTTTGGGAAGTTTTAAACTATGAAGTTGAAAGGAATTTGTTGTTGAGAGTAATCTTCCCTAAATAATTAAAGGATGATTGCTTTCATATTTTATATGAAGCTGTTTAAATTTTGCTCTTTCTGTTCGTTTAGATCATTGAATCATTCCCGCTATAAGGGAAAACAAAATAATTAGGCACTGGCTGAGCCATGGTGGAGCCATTCCTTGGAATGGAGGTGTGGTCTCAGACTCTGTTTTGTACTTGTCATGACCCTTGTGGCAATAATGGCTACAGGGAAGCATTCAACTGAAGGGCTCTGATCCCTAATCATTTCTTCACTGTCATGATAGTCTAGCCCTTACATGCGCTCTATGTATCACCTTGTCATTTATTATCTTTTTAACTTGGTAGCCTGCCCTGTTATTCCTTAGTAGGCCATAGCTTATAAATAGTAAGAGTGGTATCTACCCTGTATCCTAGTATTCACAGCAATGTTCAGAGAATTTTTGTTTGTTTGTCTTAACAGATAGGGCTGAGGAGAGATTTCTTGGGTAAACAGCTGCACTCTTGTTGGGAGTACAGCATCACTGTTCATTTTTCTTCTGACATTTTGTTGTGCATATTACTCTAGGATTTTAGCATCATTTAAAGACTTAAAATTGTAAGAAAATTCCAAGAATCTTGAAGTAATTTTAAGCATCTGAAAAACATACCTACTGTTTTGCAAATGTAGGTGGCAGAAAGGTTAAAAAACAAAACAAAACAAAACAACAACAACAAAAACAAAACAAAACAGAGTTATTATATAAACAGGCTGGCTGGTTGCTCTATGTTGTTTTGGCCATTCAAGAAATGTGACCGAAGTGACAATGGTTTCCCCTCACTGCAGGAGCTCTGGATGCTCATGGCCTAACTTCATTCACCTGTAATGATATTTAGCCTTTAAATATGCAGTCAGAAACACAGTGTCTTAAAGCTGACCAGACAGGCAAGACTGACCTGAGCAAAATCCTTTCAACTGGCTGACACACTAGCAATCTAGGGCACTGATTTTCAATGTGCTCTCTTTAGTGTGAGGCTTCAAAGAGAGAATAGAGAAATAGATTGCTTCTTTTTCTGGGTGGGGATACCCAGAGGGTTTAAGGAGGCCAGTTCTGGACTTTGTAGTCTGCTGATGGGAGACCTGATGTGACAGGTAGTTAATGTTTAAGGACAATGAACTGTCTTTCTAGGTGATCACTGCAAGATGGCCTTTTATGGTCTTATTGATGAGTCATTCTCTATGGGCAATCAATTTCTAGCTTTCATATATTTGCTCCGATTTCTCTCTGAATAAGCTTATTTATAATCTTCAAATCTACAATTCCTGTCTGGTCTCTTGTTTTGAACTTTGGCTGGGCACTGGCTGTTCAGGTTTGAGGTATATATTTCAAAGTCAAATTGTCTAGACATCTGTTATAGAAGTTGGTGCAGCTCCACTGAGCATGTCACTTGTGAGATAAATTTCTTTACAGCTGGGCTGGCCTCGTTAATTTTAGCACAGGGTTTTTGTGTTGTAGTTTTATACACTAATAGTCTGGAAGTGCTTTGCATTACTAATCCCAGAGGCCCAGAGAAATGAAAACCTCTGATGGAGTCTCAGGCAGAAAAATATCACCAGTTCCAACACCTGATTACTCTCTGATGTTTCCAATGAATCTGCCATTTCCTAAACCATCTGCTCCCCATCAATGTCTTTTCTCACCTGATGCAAGAATAATGTAAATATGTCAATAAGGTTGAAAAGCTTTAGGTAACAGCATCCATATATCATGTCAAGCAGCCACTGAACTAAATGCTCTAACATACCGGTTTTGAGCCACGGTGGTTTGTTGGAATCACCTGGAGAATTAATAAACAAAATCTAACAGAAGTATGACCCTTTATCAGTTAAATGAGAAATTCCTTGTCCAACTTTTTTTTAAAAACTGTATCTTTGTAAGTGAATGCAATGAAGAGGGTAGTGGTGAGGGGGGGTTACTTGAGTTCAGGAAAACATGTTAAGAAACGTGAATAAAAGCATATAATAAAGCATATTCTAAATATCAACAGAGCAGCTCTTTCCCAGAACTTACTTAATTTGTGATTAACAAATTAAATACACTTGCTTGGCACAGAGTCTAGGTTATATCTTAGGGAACATGAAAGCAAGGCAAAAGGCCATATTCAGATTCAAGAAATAGAGCAGATTCTTTGTCCTGTGCTCTCTCAGGAGAGTCTTCCTCTACAAGATTCAGCTGATCTCTTCAGTAGACTTTTTTTGTTTTGTTTTTGTTTTGTTTTGCTGTTTTGTTTTTGGTTTTGGCTATGTGCTGATATTTCCTTCTTTTCTACGGATATGGGATGGTTCATTTTGACTCCCAGTCTCAACTGTTTGAAACTGTCTTTGTGGAATGATGCGGTAGAACTTAAAATATAAACCAAATGGATCTGGGGGGGGGAATAAACGAGTATATGCTGCTTCAGGCTGGCTTTAACTGTTTCCCCATCTGAGTCATTTGTTTTCTTTAACAGATGAGTTTAGTTATTATACAATTTTTTGTTGTATGTCTTTTGTATAATGAATTTAACATTATTTTATTGTTGGATAGTTAACTAAACTTTACTATTTAATTACTAGTGTAATGAGTGGTTGTAACCTATTTTCATCAGTTTAGACTATTGTACTATAGAGTTTTCATTACATTGAAAATGATCATGCTTCATTTTCCACCTGCATAACACTCATATGCAATTGTAGAGTCTCAGATTGTATGATGAACAGATGAATTGATTTAGTATAGCAAGATGCAGTATTTTGTAACTATTCAGGTTATATTAGGTTTTCCATGATCATTTTTGGCATTCGGATACATGTATATATACCTTCTGTAATATCAACTGAAACCTTTCAAATTAATTAAAAAGTAAAAATAATACATGCTATGCTAATTTTCACCCTTTGAGGTCACACTAGTATGATAAGGACATATATATTTTAAAATAAAAATGACTGAATCACTGTTCTTTTAAATTTTATTATTAATTTTCATTCTTCATATATTTATTACATCTCTATTGAAATTTTCCTCCTCTTTTTTTTTAGTATCTTCTCCTACCTCTCCTCTTTCTTAGACACCTCTTGTGTCTCCTCTTAGAAAATAACAGGCTTCTCAGGACAATCAACCAAATATGGCACACACTCTCAAATAAAGACTGGATAAGGTAACCTGGTAAGAGGAAAAGGGTCCCACAAGCAGGCAAAAGAGTCAGAAAGAGTCCTGGCTCCCCCTGTTAGGAATCACAAAAGAACCCCAAGTTATGCAGCCATAGCATATATGCAGAGTTTCTAGGTCAGGTCCCTATGGGCTTCCTGATCTTCGCTAGCGCCCAGGAGTCAGGGTCAGTTGATTCTCTGGGCCATGTTTTCACGGTGTCTTTGACTCATCTATTCCTATGATCCTTCCTCCCTCTCCTCTGCAGGACTTTCTGAGTTCCGTCTAACTTTTGGCTGTGGAAATCTGCATCTTTTCCCATCAGTTGATGGATGAAGTCTTTCGGGTCCCTTTAATTATGATTCTGCTAGACTCGGGTCCCCAAACACTAGGCAGTCAGGACAAACCTTAGGGCAAAGGATTTGTGGCTATGTTGATGTTCCAGTCTTTCTACTTGTCATGTTGCCTGGTTACAAGAGATAGCCAGTTCACACCAGTCCTTCATTATGAGCAGTCTTTTCTAGGGTTCCTATCAGAGATTCCAGGAGGTTTCCATTGCTTTAGTGTAGTGGGATTCAGGTGTCAGCTGATAAGTTCCTAAGACGCTTATCTAGGGTCCTGTGCTCCTGGAGCGGGTATGGCCAACCTGGAGGGGGTGTGGCCAACCCCATTGATAAGGGGCTTCTGGGACATGAGGAGGTCTCTTCCTGGTTCCTGGCTGTTGGAGAGACCGGATCGAAATCCATCGTCCATCCATCACTCATCCATAGCTCGTATACTCCAGTCCCTGTTCAGGTGCTACTATAAGCTGTTACTAATATCTTGAGTGTTGATTTATATTCTAATAAATATTTATCTTGGGCTGGTGTCTTGTAAGTAAAACTCCGCCCTCATCTGGCGCCCAACGTTACAGATGGCTTCTCAACGTGGGCCAAATATCCACTGAAAGCCTGAGAAAGTTTAAAAAGGGTTTTAACAGAAACTGAGCAAAGGCAGCTTCCAAATAGTGTATATGAAGTGGGACATTGTACAAAGAAAGCATGGTGGCCGGGTCACATTCAAAATTGCGCCAGCAGACTGGCAGCAGGTAGTGTAAGCTACAATCAGGCCGGTTCCTGAAATCTCACAGAAGATTCAGTAGCATGTGATTGATTTTAGATTTCTGTTTATTTTGAACAAAAGGGAAACAAAGATGGTTTCTTAGTAGCAGCATTTTCTTGGGTGTTCTCTGTTTGCTGGCCATGAACAGGGACACGGTCCCTTTAAGAGAACTTACTGATTTAGCTTCTTTGGCAAAAACTATGCAGCTCTTTAAGAGAGTGTATTTTAAAAGCCCTTATGGTTAGAAGATGACTAAGGATTCACAATAAAACAGATTCAGATGAAAAGAAAAACTTGCAAATGGGTTACAATATGTGTAAAAGGTACATAGGCTTCAGAGAGAATAGAAAGAGGATAGTCTTTAGAAAGAGAAATAATAAAGTAATAAAAATATAATAAGCCACGTAAAGATGGAAAATAGACACAAAATCTGGGTTTTGGTTGTTATTGTGTTTTCTTTTAATTTTTTAACTGTTAGTGAGCTAACTGCAGAAAGACAATGGATTGAAAATGCAAAGGCTACTAAGTTAAACAAGAATATATATTTTAAAGGTATTTTGATTTTGAAATTTGTGTCTAAGGATTTATTGCTTTGGAAGAGTTCTTTTTTTTTTTCACAGAAGATGAGAACCTGTGGATTACTTCCAGCAAATATGGTTTCATCAACCAAGACCCCCTGAAAAAATCTCTGATGGGAAGAGATGGCCATATCAGCTTCAAGACTACAGATTATGATCCAGTCTCAACAATCCATGAGATTTTCAACGCCCCTTAATCAGCAGGAAGTAGTAATAGACAGTTACGCCCAAATTCCCCAAATATTGTTTCTAGATGTTTGTTTTCATTATAAATGGCTAATTGTCTAAGAAGAAAAAAGGGGATATGGTATATGAATTATTTTTTAAAAATTAGATTATTGAATTTACTTAGATCAGAAAATCAGCTGTTAATCTTGAAATGTTTTACATTGGTATGGATTTTGGTTTATTGATACAAATTTAAGGTCAATTTTTTATGCTGTATGTATTTTTCTATTCTAGTTTAAGGTATATTTATGTAACTGATTTAAAATTGTAATGTATAATTAAGAAATGAAGGTTAATAGTCACCTTTGATAATCAAACTTATAGTTAGGTTAGTTAGATTTTTAGGTATACAAAGATATAATTCAATTAGATAGGTAATCTTCAAATACTTCTAAGACCTACAGAATATGGCATTTAAAATGTTTTAAGAACTTAGACTTTTCTGGACAGTGAGACAGGTCTGCTCCTGGCAGCACCAATCTTCTTCAAGAGAAAAATAGGCATTGAAGAAACTCCATATGGAGTCTATTTGTGGCAATGGTTAGCCACTGGACAAGAACCTGTTCTTATATTGACTGCTTGACAGTATGCTGTTTAAACCAGACATGCAGGTACCACAGGAAAGTGACCTCTAAACTTTGGCAGAACAAGCTGAGATGGTCATTCAGGTTCCTGCTTTACAGAGAAACCTGTCAGACATTCTTCAGGACTCGAGGAGAAGCAACTGATGAACTGTGCCAGAATGGACAGAGCAGATTTCCTGCTTCACTGAAATAAAAAGAGACTCTGGCCTATAGGCTGAAGATGGATGACCCAACTTTATAAAGGAACTTTGGGTGACTGTCCAGGCAGATAGGTGTCATCTCTGTCCTTTCTAGATTTTAGAAGTCGCTTGCACTTCTGGTTTACTTGGGTAAATATATCATTCTGTGGTCTTTGATGTAGTTGAAGATTAGATAGTTATAGGTATAGTTTTTCTTAGTCATTTGAAAGGTATATTAGATATGAATCTTTAGATTCATAAAGATAAGGCAGATGATAAGAGTATTTTCTTTAATTTTGCTAAATACAAATAGACTAGATATTGTAACTGTAATTCTTGCTAGATAGCTATTTTGCTATATGTAATTTTTCTGTGTTAAAATTGAAACCTTCCTTTTTGATTAGAAAGAAAGGGGGAAGTGATTTGGGAATGCCTTTCTGTATGCTGTGAATCTCAATCTTTAAATAAAGGAACTGTTTGGGGCCATGACAGGCACCATAGAAGAAGTAGGACGAGGAATCAGAATAGGTAGGAAAGGAAGGGCGGAGTCAGAGGGAGACCAGGCCTGAAGCCCAAAGGATTAACATGTAAGGAACACAGGTGAGCCACAGGCCATGTGGCAGACAGATTAATAGAAATGGGTTGATTAAAGATGTAAGAGCTAGCTAGCAATGTGCCTGAGCCATAGGCCAAACAGCATGAAGTTAATATAAGTGTCTGAGTCATTTCTGGAGGCCTGAGTGGGCGGCTGGGCAGCTAAGAGGTCTGGCATGGCAGGGTCTGGGTCTCTGGCCACCCAGGACCAAGAAACTGCACTACTACACTTTCGGTTTTCACCTCACCTGTAAAATGCAGTCCAATTCTCGGCTTCTCCCAGTATTTCCCCACCCACATGAATTCTTTCTGTTCCCAATCTTATACCCCCAGTCTACAACTGAGGTCTATTCTATTCCTCTTACCCAGGAAATCCTTGTGTCCTACCTTAATTCCCCCATGTTACTTAGCCACTCTAGGTCGTGGGTTGTAGCCTGATTATCCTTTTATAGCTAATGTTCACTTATAAGTGAGTACATACTATGTTTTTCTGAGTCTGGGTTACCCCACTCAAGTTTTCAAGTTCCAAACATTTGTACCAAATTATATGATGTCTTTAAAAAAAAAACAGCTGAGTAATACTTCATTGTGCAAATGTACATTTTCTTTATTTGAGAGGCATCTAGGTTGTTTCCAGTTTCTGACTTTTATAAAGTTGCCATGGTTCTAAGTAAACAAGTACCCTTGTGATAGGATGAAGAAGTATCCTTTGGGTATATGCCCAGGAGTGGTACAGCTGGTTCTTGAGTTAGATTGATTCCCAATATTCTGAGAAACTCTCATAGTAATTTCCAAAGTGTTGTAGATATTTGCACTCCTACTAGCAGTGGAGGAGTGTTGACTTTGCTCCACAGCATGCTCCATGCTCTGTCTCTTGTGTTCTCAATTGTAGCCTTTCTGACAGCTGTAAGGTACAATCTCATAGTCATTTTGATTTGTATTTCACTGATCACTAAGGCTCTTGAATATTTCTTTATGTATTTTGTGACCATTTTTGTCTCCTCTGTTGAGGATTCTGTGTTTAGATCTGTTGCCCATCCTTTTATTTGGCTTATTTAATGTGTTGGTGCCTAGTTTCTGAAGTTTATTACATGTTTGAATATTAGCTTTCTGGCAGATGTAGAGTTGGTGAAAATCTTTTCCCATTCTGTGGGATGCCCATTATCTTACTGTTGGTGTCTTTTGCCTTACAGAAGCCTTTTATTTTAATGAAGTCCCACTTTTTAAATTGTTAACCTTAGTGAATGTACTCCTGGCATTCTGTGTAAGAATTTGTTTCCTTTGTCAATACATTAAGGTTATTTTTTATTTTATCTTTTATCAGATTCATTGTATCTGGTTTTACATTGAAGTCAACTGATCAATTTGGACTTGAGTTTCATGCAGGGTGTAGATATAAACATATTTGCAACCTTCAATATATCTCTACTATTCAGTTGGACCAGCACCATTTGTTGAACAAACTTTCTTTTTTTCCCACTGGATATTTCTGGCTTCTTTATAAAATATTTGTTGTCCATTGGTGTGTAGATTTATATCTGTGTCACTGATTCAATACCATTGTTACACCTGTCTGTTTTTATTCCAAAAACATGTGGTTTTTATTACTATGTCTATGTAGTATAGCTTGAAATTAAGGATTATAATATCCTTGGAAGTTCTTTTATTATGAAAAATTTTTTTATCTACCCTGGATTTTTTTGTTTTTGTTTTTTTTTCATATGAGTTTGAGTATTTTTCTTTCACGTCTGTAATTAATCATGTTGGAATTTTGATGGAGATTGTTTCAGATGTGTAGATTGCTTTTGGTAGAATGGCCATTTATATTCTCTTAGTCCTACATGTTGGTTTGACACGTGAGATCAGACGCATACCACCAGATGCCACAACAGAGTTTATTCAGGGGAGTTGCTGTGCGGGTGTGAGGGAGAGAAGCAGAAGGGAAAAAGACAAGCTTTCATGTGGTGTCCCCTTTTAAGAGACCAGGTGGACACAGATTTACGTAGCCATGCCTGAGGGCATGCCCTCCATATGCAGCATGTTTTACCAGTGCCATGTTGGGTTTACCACATGGCAGCTACGTGCTGAGAATCCCTACGCTACCAAATCCAGGAACATTGATGTTCTAACTATCTCCTGAGATCTTCTTCATTTTTCTTCTTCAAAGACTTGAAGTTTTTATTATATAGGTCTTTCACTTTTTTGCTAGAGTTACTCTAAGATACATTATATTACTTGCGGCTATTGTGAAAGGTGTTCTTTTCCTGATTTTTGTCTGAGCCTGTTTATCAATTGTATATAGGGATGCTGACTATTGTTATTACTTGTATTTTGTATCCAGCCACTTGGCTGAAAGTATTTAGCATCTGTAGCCACTTCGTGGTAGAATTTTTGGTGTCACTTATGGATACTACATATTATCTGCAAATAATAATACTTTAACTTCTTCTTTTTGAATTTGTATTCCCTTGATAGTCTTTAGATGTCTGATTGCTCTAGATAGAAACTCAAGTGCTGTATTGAATAGGGATGGACAGAGTTGACCACCTTATCCTGTTTCTGATTTTAGTGGAATTTATTAGTGGCTATAGGCCTACTGAAAAATGCCTTCCTTATGCTTAAGTATTTCTTCTGTAATCTTAGTATCTCAGATATTTTTAACATAAAAGGTGTTAACTTTTGTTAAAGGCTTTTTTAGCACCAAATGAAATGATGTATTTTTCCAATTTGTTTATATGATGGATTTCCATACTCTTGTACACTGAACCATTTAGAATGACCCACCAGCCCACAGTTTGATAATTTTTTGCCATCTTTGTGTAGTTTGTGTATCAGAAAGACTGAAGCCTTATAATACATTTGGCAATGTTTCTTCTCTTTCTATTGTATGGAACAATTTGAGGAGTACTGATATTAGCTCTTCTTTTAAATTCTGGTAGAATTCTGCACTGAAATCATCTGGCTCTGGGATATTTTTGGTTGGGTGACTGCTTCTATTTCCTTCAATGTTATATGTATTTTTAAATTGTTTTTCTGTTCTTGATTTAATTTTGGTACACGGTACCTAGCCATAAAATTGTCCATTTCTTTTAGAATTTTCAGTTTTGTGGAATGCAGGTTTTTGAAGTATGACCTAATGTTTCTCAGCATTTCCTCAGTGTTTGATGTTATGACCCCTTTTCACTTTTGATTTTATTAATTTGGATATCCACTCTCTGCTTTTTGTTTACTTTGAATAAGGGCTTGTCTATCTTGTTGATTTTCTCAAAGAACGACTGTATATTTCATTGATTCTTTGTTTCCGTCTTATTGATTTCAGCCCATAGTTGGATAATTTTCTGCCATCTATTTTCATTTAGTGTGTTAGCATCTTTTTTTTCCCTAGCATTTTCATTTTTTGTGTTACATTGCTAAGATGAGATTGCTTTAATTTATTTTAAGACTCTTAGTGCTGTGAACTTTCCTTTTACCACCCCTTTCATTGTGTTCCATACATTTTAGTAGGTTGTGTATTTGTTTTTATCGATTCCTAGAAAGTCTTAAATTTCTTCATTTCTTTCTCATACAGTCATAATTCATTAAGAAGTTGTTTAGCTTTCTTGAGTTTGTAGGCTTTCTGTTGTGTTTATTATTGTTGGAATCCAGCTTTAATTTATAGTGATCTTATAGGATACAAGATGCTGTTTCAATTTTCTTGTGTCTTTTGAGACTTATTTTGTGACAATATATGACAACATATATATATATATGTATATATACATAAACAAATAGATACACACATAGATAGATAGATAGATAGATAGATAGATAGATAGATAGATAAAATACCCAAACTGAAAACCAATGATAGCAATGGCATTATACCTACTTTGTTGAAAGAAAAGAGGAATGACAGTTTTTTTCTGAAATAACTGTCTCACCTTCTTCAGGACTCCATATCCAGTTTCACAGACCTATGTCAGCAATGGTAGGGGCTCAAAAGTAATAGCCATGTTGAAAGTCTGAGATAATGACTATAAGTGCCAGAAATTCCAGCCCCAGTAAATGTTGTGTCCTCTATTTATGTCATGGAGGCAGAAGACACCATAATTTATGAGACCACAATGTGTTTGACAAATAAGTATAATACTGGCAGTTATGATTGGTTATTGCTAGCCCCTGTTGCCCATTGTTTTCCTCACCACAGGAATCCTCATTTTGTTGTATCTTTATTTATTTACTTAGGACAAGAAACACATTTTAGTCAAAGTTAAAATTCATAAATTTAATAATGACAATGATACCTCTAATTTCCCATAATAAGCCTTTTCAAATTCCTGAATTATTCATTATTTGTAAATATAAAGAATGTATACATAATCTTTATCTCCTTCTCTTTTCATCTAACATTTTTGTCTCTCTTCTCATGACAACTTCCTTTTAAAATATTGTTTTACACATACACACACACACTGTAAATGCATGTCATTTAGTCCATTTAGTATTGTTTGTGTGTACATATGTTTAGGACTGCCACTTGGTTTTGGATAACTTATCAGCATAATCTCCCTGAAGAAGAATGAGTATCCGTCTCCCAAAAGTCACTAATTGACTATAACTCTTCATTTAGGGGTGGAGTTCTGTGAGATATCCATCATCTACATTGACAGGTCAACTTGTACTGTCATTGTCTTGATGAAGATAATGGAATTATTGAAATTTCATAAATAAGACTTCCAAGCTGCATACAGGAAACATCATCTCAGAGTAGATATCTTGATCCTGTGACTATACAGTCTTTTTATCCCTTCTTCCATGATATTCTTTGTTAATTAAGTGTAACATGTGTGTAATAGATTGTGTTATAGATGTATTATCTTGACCTAAACACCCCATGGTTAATTGTTCTCTGCATTTTGATTAGCTGTTGATTTCTATGATACTCTGTATGTTCTTCAGAAGCCTTTCCAATGAGGAATGTAAACTGCACTTATTTGTGTGAATAGGAATAAGTACTTAGAATTCAGTTAGAAATTATACCAGTTTTAAAAAAGTGTCATTAGTAAGTTTTCCTCTAATTTCCATGACTTCTCCAGCAATGCATTTTTGGCCAGGTTTGCAGTAACAACATAAATTTACTCCTATATGGAGGGCTTTAAGTTATATTACAGCTGTTGGTCACTCTCAAAATATTCAGTTTAAGAGATATCATGCCATGTTGGTCATTGTGTGTTCTGTTTGTAGCTGGGTAGGATTATTGATAGCTTTTCTATCTTTCCAGCTTGCTCAGTAACTTTGTATACTATGAGAATTAGTCCTCAGGAAGGAGACTTCTGAATCAATTCCAGATCGATTCCTCCAAGCCCTGTGTCTTAATTGAGTTTATCTCCAGAAGTGGACCTTACTATCAGGTTTTGAAAGATACAAAGGATAAGGGCAGGATAATAGCAATAGCTTATATTATTTTGGAATTCTCTTGGATTTCCCTGACATGCAACTTGAAGTTAGGTTTTATGTGCCTGGCATGGGGATTTTTGGTGGGTAGCTCATAGTTCTTGGAGGGAGGATTATCATCCTAAGTGGCATAACTGCATTTAAGTTACACATAGATACACACACACACACACACACACACACACACACACACACACACACACACGTAATCTCATACACTAATATATTTGTAGATTTGTAGTGATTTGAATGAGAATACATACCACAGACTCATATGTTTGAATATTTGGACGTTAGTTGGTAGAGCTGTTTGGGATGAGGAGGTATGGCCTTGTTGGCCATGTGGTTCTATGGGTGGACTTTGAGGTTTCAAAGACTATGTCATTTTTGGTGTGACTCTCTGACTTCTGCCTCCTGCTTTGATGTGAGAATGTCTTTCTGTGTACTGTGAATATCAATCTTTAAATAAAGGAGCTGTTTTGGCCCATGACAGGCACCATAGAAAAAGTAAGAGGGGAAATCACAGCAAAGGTAGGAGAAGCATGGCGGAATCAGTTAGACAGAACCAGAATCCCAAAGGAGCAACATGTAAGGAACACAGGTGAGCCATGGGCCATGTGGCAGACAGATTAATGGAAATGGGTTGAGTTAAGATGAAAGAGCAAGCTAGCAATGTGCCTGAGCCATAGGCCAAACAGCATGAAGTTAATATAAGCGTCTGGGTCATTTCTGGGGGCCTGCGCAGCAGTGGGCAGCTAAGGGGTCTGGCGCAGGAGGGTATGGGCCTTCTTTGAGTCTTGTCTGTTTGCTGGGCACAAACAGAGACACAGTTCCTTTAAGAGAACTTACTGATTTAGCTTTATCTGCAAAAACTATGCAGCTCTTCAAGAGAGTATATTTTAAAAGCTCTTCTGGTTGAAAGAGAATTAAGGATTCACAATAAAACAAATTCAGATTAAAAAAAAAAAAAAAAACCTGAAACGGGTTACAATGTGTGTAAGAGGTACATAGGCTTCAGAGAGAAAAGAAAGAAGGTAGAGAAAGTCTTTTAAAAGAGAAATAAAGTAATAAAAATATAATAAGCCACATAAAGATGGAAAATAGACACAAAATCTGGATTTTGGTTGTTATTGTGTTTTCTTTTAATTTTTTAACTGTTAATGAGCTAACTGCAGAAAGACAATGGATTGCAAATGTAAAGGCTACTAAGTTAAACAAGAATATGTATTGTAAAGGTATTTTGATTTTGAAATTTGTGTCTAAGGATTTATTGCTTTGGAGGAGTTCTGATTTTGTTTCCACAGAAGATGAGAACCTGTGGATTGCTTCCAGGCAAATATGTTTTCATCAACCAAGACCCCCTGAAAAAAAATCCCTGATGAGAAGAGATGGCTGTATCAGCTTCAAGCTACAGACTATGATCAAGTCTCAAGAACCTGTGAAATTTTCAATGCCCTGTAATCAGCAGGAAGTAGTAATAGAAAACTATACCCAAATTCCCCAAATATTGTTTCTAAATGTTTGTTTTCATTATAAATGGTTAATGGTCATAGTTAATGTCTTTCTATGAAGAAAAGGGGGATATGGTATATGAGTGATTAAAAAATAGATTATTGAATTTACTTAGAGCAGGAAATCAGCTGTTAATCTCAAAATGTTTTACATTGGTATGGATTTTTGTTTATTGATACAAATTTAAGGATTTAAGATCAATTCTCTTATGCTGTATGTATTTTTTGCTCTTGTTTAAGATATGATGTTAATGTAACTGATTTAATATTGTAATGTATAATAAATAAATGCATTTTAGTTAGATTTTTAGGTATACAAAGATATAATTCAATTAGATAGGTAATCTTCAAATACTTCTAAGACCTACAGAATATGGCATTTAAAATGTTTTAAGAACTTAGACTTTTCTGGACAGTGAGACAGGTCTGCTCTGGCAGCACCAATTTACTTCAAGAGAAAAATAGGCATCGAAGAAACTCCATATGGAGATTAGTTCCTTTGTGGCATTGGTTAGCCACTGGACAGGAACCTGTTCTTATATTGACTGCTTGACAGTATGCTGTTTAAACTGGACATGCAGGTTCCATAGGAAGGTGACCTCTAAACTTTGGCAGAACAAGCCAAGATGATCATTCAGGTTCCTGCTTTGCAGAGAAACCTGTCAGACATTCTTCAGGACTCAAGGAGAAGTGACTAATGAATTACACCAGAATGGGCAGAGCAGATTTCCTGCTTCACTGAAATAAAAAGAGACAATGGGCGTGTAGGCTGAAGATGGATGTCCCAACTTTATAAAAGGAACTTTGGGTGACTGTCCAGGCAGATAGGTGTCATCTTTGTCCTTTCTAGATTTTGAAAGTTGCTTGTACTTTTTGTTTACTTGGGTAAATATATCCTTCTGTGTTCTTTGATATAGTTGAAGATTAGATAGTTATAGGTATAGTTTTTCTTAGTCATTTAAAAGGTATATTGGATATGAAACTTTAGATTCATAAGGAAAAGGTGATATCCTTTATCTGGTGATAAAGCTCACAATGAGTACTTTGGAACTATGATACATATATATGAGAGAATATATAAAATTTCTGGATCCTGGTCACTTCTTTCAGTATAAAACTTCTTATTTCATCCAGTTACCTAAAATTTCATTTGTCTTCAAAGTTGAAGACAATGCTATTGTTTATATGCACCATTTTTTATTATACATTCACCAGTTGAAAGGCATTTAGGTTGTTTGCATTTCTAGCCATTATGAAAAGAGTGGTAACAAATGTGTCTAAATAAGTATCTATGAGGTAGGATGTCAAATCCTTTGGGCATATGTTAAAAAATGTTGTAACTGGGCCATATTGTAGATCTATGTTTAGCTTTCTTAGAATTTTCTATACTAAACTTCATAGTGACTGCACCAGTTTGTAAACCAATCAAGTGGATAAGGGGTTCCCTTTCCCCATGTTCTCATAAACTTTCAGTATCAAGTTTTTTCTTTGTCTTAATGATTCTGATTTGGATAGGGTGAAATCTCAAAGTAATTATAATTGCCGCTTGTCTAATCATCAAGGTTGTTGAACATGTTTGAAGACTTTTTAATCATTTTATTTTTTTTTTTTATTTTGAGAACTCTTAAGGTCCATAACTCACTTATATTGAATTGTCTGCCTTCATCACTCTTTGTTATTTCAATTTGTTATGTATTTTGGATATTAGTCATCTTTCAGATGTAAAGCTGGGATTCTCTCCTACTCTGTGGGCTTTCTCTTCATTGTTTCCTTTAATGTACTGCACTGCATTGTAGTTTTATAAAGTCACATTTGTCAATGGGAAGCCTTACCTGATATAATTAAAAAAATTCTATTCTGAAAGTCCTTTCCTAAAACTATACCTTGTAAGATGCTTGCTTTTGTCCAGAAGTTGCAACTTTTAAGGTTTCACATTGAGATCTTTGATCCATTTAGAGTTGATTTTTTTGTGTGTGTGTGAGATGACAGATAAAATTCTAATTTAGTTTTTTACATGTGGAATATACTGACTTCTTAGGACCATTTTTGAAGATGCTGTATTTTCTCCAGCATACATTTTTTGTATCTTTGTCAAATATTAGATACATCATGGGTGGAAAATCCTCCTCCATATTTGGCTTTTATGGACCACTAGCCCCCATATCATGATACAGGGACTTAATATTTGTTAAGAATGCTTGGTCTTATCCTTTGATTGTTTCCCTACAGCCGATACCTTAATTTAGCCCGTTTTTCTACAGCTACATTTTGCTCCAGGCTTTTTAACTATCTTTTATTCAGTATATTCTACTTTCCCAAATCCCCATAGCTGGCTGGCTGGTGGCTGACTGGATGGCTAGCACTGTTATTTATCTCTCCTCCTGTTTCCTCTCTGCTCACCAGGACTGCTTAACTCATCCCTGTCCTGTCTAGCTATTAGCTATTTAGCTTTTATTTAGACCAATCAGTTACCTTAGGCAGAATAGAGGAAACAACAATTCATCCTTACATAGTTAAACAAATGTAGCATAAATAAAAGCAGCGATCTTTAGTTAAAGTAATATTTCACAACCTAAACAAATGTAACACATCTTTATATAGTTAAGTTAATATTCCACAACATTCCCCTTCTTATCCACTTGTAGAATTAATGTTGTAAAGTCAATCAAAAGTCATTTATAAATTTAACCAATCTCATTAAAAATACCCATGGCATTATTCATAGAAATAGAAAAACATTTGTAAAATTTATATCAAACCTCAGAAGAACATAGTCAAAGCAATCTTGAGTAACAAAGACCATTGCTGTAAAGTACTATCACACCATATTTTGGGCTACAGTAAAAAAAAAAACAAAAAAACAAAAAAACATGATGCTGTCTCAAAACAGCATCACACACAATGAAATTCAGTAGAAAACTCAAACACAGGTGCATATAATGACAGCCATAAAAAAGCTTTTGCTGAAGAGGCAGGCACTGTCAGAGATGCATGGTTGACTCTCTCTCTGGCCTGAAAAAATGGGTATTTGGAATCAAGGTTAAGTTAGTCATGAAAAAATTAGGGGATTTGTATTTACATTTCAATTAGAGACTCTAATAATGTTTAATTTATTAAAAAGAAAAAATCTATGAAGGCGGAAATCTCTCTTAAAATACACCAATACAAGATTAATATTTATTGAAATATAAGCCAATACTCAGGATACAGGTTACAGCTTATATAGGCACCTGATAGACGGGATTATCCACGCGATGGATGATGGATGCCGAACTGATCTCTCCAGCAGTCAAGATCAAAAAAAAAAAAAAAATGGGGTCCCCAAGATGCCAGCAGCCCCCTTTGAATGGGGTTGGTCACTCCCCCTAAAGGAGCCCAGGACCCTGGATAAGTGTCTTCCGACCTTATCAGCTGACACCTGAATCCCACCACAAATCTACATCTAAATTAATTGAATTTTTAAGTTTAACAGTTTCTTGTAATTTTATTCTGTTTTTGTCTCCAAATCATATGGACTTTCCCCTCATACATGGATAAATCCAAGTCATAAATACAGTGAATACATAAAAAGAATTATAGGGATTATAAGGGCCATGGGGACAAGTTATAACAACCAACTATGCAGTCTGAATTCAGTAAGCATTTATTAAATAAAAGATAAGCAAATAAATAAGAAACATGGAAATAGTTGATCTTACTAGATTCAGAAGAGAACCTGGCCACATATCAGTTGCTTGTAGGTGGTCTCAATTTTGACTTCTGTATGTAGCTATAATAGTGAATATTGCTCTTAACTAACACACCTGACCAGAAATTAGGACATGGATACTCTAGAGGCCACTGAATGAACTATGCCTCCACTCTCTAATTCCAGGCTGTTCTGTATTCTGGAGAATTGGAAAGGAAATTGAAACACATTTAATTACATTCCTTTGGTCTCACTGACTTGTCATTAGGCTTGCTGGTTAAATTCTTTAGGGCAATTACAGCTTCTTTCTAAACACATGTCCTAGGTGTTAGACCTGCTTGATAAAATATCCCCAAATAATAAAAAAGATCCTATCTGTTTCTCTATCCTTTAATCACAAACATTACTTATCTCAGATCTAGTACACTGGAGTTGAGAAAGTAGGTACTTTAATTTTTTTTAACTGACGTCTATAATTTTCTAAATTGCTTGATGCATAGAAAACCCTGACTCAAGCCATTTTCCCCATTAGCACTACCTTGTGCATGAATGCCTCATTTCATTTTAAATGTCAAACTGTAATGGAATAATAGACTTTAACGTAGAGCAGACAGCGAGGCTGATCAGGTGTTAAAGAAAGATTATTAATGAAAATGAGAAAAATGGTATATTTAACATAGTGTATCAAATGAAAAAAATACAGTGGGAATGTATATAATAGTTTCCTGTTCTTTTTAGATAGAAGCCGGAGAAGCACGTGACTGCTTTACAACAGTCAGGAGACCAGGAGACACTCTGTCTCAGACAACAATGAAGTCCCATTTTTCATCACAGGAAGGTGATGCTTGCAATTAGTACAGTGCCTGAACGTTGACTCTGAGCTTGGTCTTGAGTTCCAGGGATCGATACCATAGAGAGAAGTTAGGGAGAGACTCTGGTAGTGTGCTGTATTCTGGAACTATCATAGTGTGAGCTTACAAAAAGAATGGGAAGTTACTTTTTTTTTTTAATCTTTTGACTTGGAAGCAGAAATGTCCCAGGAAAATGTCCCAGGAAAGTCTTAAAATCATTGAGCAAAGCTGAGCAGAAAGATGCCCCTGACTTAATTCCTCAAAGAGGGAAAGGTTTTGTGGATCTGCCATATCCTTACAGAGTAATCTATCAGCTTTGCCCACTCTATGTTTTTTGTTGTACTGTGGTAACCAGACAGTGTTCTTAAACTGAAAATATATTTCATCCAACGATATTCAACAAGTCAACAATGTTGCAGCCATATGAATGTGTTATGTATATCAATTAACATGTATAAATTGAATCTATAAGATTACAAGGTAAATCAATGAGGAAAATTTCCTAAGGTGCAATTTAAATAAAGAGCTATAGGACTTTAGAGTCTAATGGTAGCTGCTCAGGGAAATAAGTGAAGGGAGCTAAGACTAAGTGCTGAACAGACAGTTGAAGCAATCGTCCATGTGCAAGTAATTACTCGAGAAAGACATGAACTGAAAAGTCCCCAGTGGCATTCACAGACCTAGGAGCAAGTTTTTATTATTGTTGTTGTTTGTTTTGTTTTCTTTGGTGTGCAGGGTTCATTCTGGGAACAGTGTAGGACAAAACTGAAGTCTGACAAAGCTAGGTTCTTAATAATATTGAGTGGTTAAATGAATCTTACAAATTACCAGCTTTTGAAGGAATAATGAGGACTCAAGAATAGCCCAGATGCTAGGCATCCCTTTGGAACTGCTATTGATTGGCAGTCCAGAAGCTTTGGCCTCACTAGGCCATCACTAGTAGAAATGTTCTGACCTTGAAAATGGCCAAAAGATCAGAGAGAAAAACTCTGCAAGGAAATTCTACCCTTTCTCAATGATCAAAATAAAAAATTGTAGTGATATCTTCAGTTCCAGTTTATTATAAACATCTCACAGAAGCAAACATTAATGATACAAGTCATATTTATAAAGACCTTTGTTTTCTTGCTTTTCCTGATATTGAACCAGCAAGATCTGAGAATGTCTGTGGGATGTGGCATTTATTGGTTACATTCTTTTTTCTAATGGACAAAAAATAAAATATAAAGATTTAAATATTCAATATCCACATGTAATTATCCTACTATGCTACTGCTCTATGATGGATCAGACATAGGACATTACATCAAAAAGCAGAACCAAATGCCTTCGATAAAACTAAAAGAGACAGCAAAGGCCTTAGCACGGACAGAGCTTTGTGCCTCAATGCATAATTTATTCTGTCTATAAAGCCAACAACTGGGAACTGCTAATTGATTAATTTGTTTTGAACACTTAATTGTAATAAGCCAAAGATGCAGACTAGTTTGGCAGCTGTTTTCACTACATCTGATTAATATCTCTGGTGTTTGCTCTCTTTCCCTCTTACACTGCCCAGTCTACATTGCAAAAAAAAAAAAAAAAAAAATTATTTTCTTACAACTTAGAGTCTAGAAAATTCAAGATCATGTTTACAGGAGTGTTTGGTTCTAGTTGTGGGATCTCTTCCTGCCTTATTAGGGGCTGCAATCCCATTCTCTCTCTCTCCCTTCTTCCTCTTCCCTCTGTGTGTGGGTGCATGTGTGTGTATGTGTGTGTGTAAAGAGAAAATTAAAAAAAAGATCAAATGATAAAAACAGAAGAGGAGGAGAAAGGGAGAAACACAGTGGGGGGAAGGGGAGTAAAGTCTGATAGAATTATGGTATCTTTTCCTTTAAAGCCACCACATCAGGACTCTAAGTAACAATATGATATTATTCAAGTATGATAATTTCTTTATAAACCTTGTCTCTACTGCCATCCAATTGAGAACTGAGACTAAACCACAGAAATCTGAATGTGTGTCTCACTCAGTTTATAACAGCTGTTGTATATGAACTACTGAGGTCACTTAGTTTGGTTTGTTCTACAGAATCATTTCTTGTAAACATTATAGCCTCTTAGTCTTTCCTGATTCTACCAACATAATATGACAAGAGCAGAAGGTAAAGACTCACGCTGAATCTGCATGTCTATACAGTGATCTCTCTGACTCTGCCCAGGAAACAAACACATCTCTCAGTTCATGCCCAACAGTTTTCCCTAACAGTTCTGAATCTTCATTGTTATCTGCCTTGCACCACACACTTACTAAGTGACTTCTGCTAGGCACCGTCCAAGACTATGGAATTTGAAAACCCAATGGCTGTCCTCTTGGAGTTGCAACATGATGGAAGACACAAAAAGTTAACCAAAATTAAGAGTTCAGGGTGCGGGGTGGTTAAAAGTACTTGCTCTTCTTACAGAGGACAAAGGTTTGTTCCAGCACCCACATGGAAGCTCACAAATGACTGTCACTACAGTTCTCTGGGAATCCCCTCCCCTTTATAGCCTCCACAGATAGTGCATGCACATGCTGCATACACATGCAGGTAAACCACCCATAAGCAAAAATGTAAAAACAAATTTTTATTAAGAAAAATTTTCAGGACAAGCTAACCCTTTATGTTTACAGGTGTAGAGTGAGACAATCAGGGGCCTACATATCATCGATTTGAACACTTAAGTGATAAGTGAAAAGATAGAAAACAATTTTTCTCCTACCTACCATCTCAACAAATATAACTTCTGATTCAGAATGAACAGAACTCACTACCCCTCCCTTTCTTCCTCAATTTCATGTTCCCTGCTGAGGCTTGATATGTGAATATCGTTGGCAATTCAATAAGATGTTTTTCATGCGAAAAAAGACACACAAATTGTAAATTTTACCATATAGGTGTTAGAAAGTAAAATTAAGAAAATTCAGCTGACTCAGAGATTTCCAGTTCTTCTATTTTCATAGTAACATGTATCAAAGTAAGTCCTGTTATAAACTCCCACAAAAATATTAATTTTTTTTATCTAGAGCTCTACTAAACAGTCCTACATATACCGGATACAATCATAAGCATATATTTATCAATGACTATGAAACTAAGAGCCACATCTTCCTTTATATATGTGTCTATAATACCTATTCACAATTCTTATTATATTAAAAATTAATCATAGACACTGTCACTTCAAAGGTGAGGACACAGCTTCATTGAAATACTAAGAAGTGCTCACAGAGTCAGGATCTAGCAGGGCAAAGATTCCAACCCAGATATATCTAGTACATACTACCTGACAGCTTCATCCATTAAATAATGAGAATTCTGGGAAATTAGGACAAACAAGAAGATCTATGTAAGCTCTCTGGAAAAAACTGAATTTTAACTAAAAAATTAGCAAAGTAGAAGATATCATGCAGAGGAGAGAGTGCTTGAAGAGGTAGCAATGTTAATAAATTTAGAGACTTAAGGATTTATCCGCAGTGGAGGGTGGGCATGGGAAATCTAGGAAGAGCAAATAAGCATGTAATACATTCACAGCATACAAAAGAAACCATCCACATCAAGCATGTGTGTGTGTGGGGGGAGGGGATTTGTAAGGATTATGCTCACAGGAAATAATGATAGGAACAGAGATGATTGAGGAGAAATGTGAGATCCATTTCTACATGCTTTTTCCATCCACTCAAAATTAACATCAAGAGAGCTTATTTTGTAACTGCTCACATTCTTCAAGAATTCTCTGATAAAATTTTTAACTCTTTCCTAAATAGTCTATCATTTTGTTTCACTGTTCATATATCTGTTTCTTGGCTCTATAACAGCCTGTATCATTTAGAAGCAGGAACTGTGTGGGTGGATTTGGTTAAAAAAATGACTAATATGTCAATAGACCCTGAAAAGGAGTTACTAGCAATGGAAATGTCAGATTACTTTTCACTGGTGAAAAACAGAATAAACAACATACTGTGTCTCATGGTGCTTGGAACCTTCGCGTTTATAGACCCTAACTTGATGAGCATAAAAAGACAGACAGTAGAATAGGATATTGATCAGACAGAAATTTCTTTATTATGCTTTGATCCGAGCATAACTAATAATTCTCAGCATAACTCCTCATGGGGATCTTAAGATCATTACATTGATTTTTTTAAATTTCTCTCAACACTTAACAACCAAGAAAGTTTCACTAGCTTTTTAGTGGGTTTCTTCAAGCACTAGATAAGTAAATTACATACAATATCTTAGATGGAGTTTTTATTGCCAAGAAGAAATACCATGACTGTGACAACTCATATTAAAACATTAAATTGAGGTGGTGGCTTACAGTTTTAGAGAGTCAGTACATTATTATACATATTTCATTATTGACAACTGGGGAACTGATTATGTTGATGGACTTCCTTCCATGAAGTTTAACAAGAAGATGCGTAAACTTAAGAGAGAGGGGATGAACAATTCTAACAAGGCATCCTTACTTTGGAAGTTCAAAGCTAGATTTACCAAGAACCCAACCAAGACACAGTGACATGAATAAAACTGCCAAGAGAGTTTGGCAGATAACACATATTCAAACAGAAACGACAAATAATGACGGGTAAGCCTGGTCAGAAAAAAACCAAATGGTTATGTTTTATGATTCAGAGGGCCAGTGACAAGCTTATATGAGATAATTTAGATTCTAGTAATCCATGATTGGGCCTACTCTATCCTGTACAGGGTCTAGAATCTCCAATAGCTTTCTCTACAGTAATACCTTGTAGCTTCCAGAAACTGTGTTCAAGAAGAACTCCAGTTCCCTTTGTCTGGAAGTAAGAGAGTCAGTACCATTTTACTTAGTGAGCCTGGACTTCCTTGAGCAAGGGTGGGCTGGTTGTTGGAATAGATGATCTTCAAGTGAAAGATAATGGACCTTCTATTCATAGTAAATCTCATACAGACAGTGATTAGAAAATAAAAGTTGAAACAAATTTAAATAGACAAGTCAACTCCCATTCTTGAGCTGCTCATTTTACACACATACTATTAATGAAATATCCAAAGGACAAAAGAACACCTCAGTTTTATAAATAAAGCAAGCTTTTTGAATGTAGAAAAATTGAAAAGCAATTGAATTTTGACAGGAGGAATTAGAAGACACTTCAACAGAAATACATTTTGGATGACTTAATTTACCACAGAACTGATAAACAATTTGATTATGAGTTCTAATCAGTGCTCGGAGAAATTTTTGAGTTCAGATATTCAATGATCTTGGCTGTGGGGAGTGGAGAAAGTCCTTAGTTAATATATGTTGTTGACATGGGCACAACCACATCAAGGACTGTAGTTTCAGACCCATGGGAAAATGTCAAAACCTTTCCCCAAGATGAGTGGCAGAGATATGGCAAAGGCTTCTTTTAGTCCCTGTGTGGATGCTGGTAATTTATGCAGAAAATGTTCATGGTAACTTTCTTCTTTTAGATATTTATGGCCCGAATTCTGTTCTCTCACTGATACTATTCCTATCAAAATTAACTAAACTTGTCTCCTTGTTCTGGCTGCATACATAGATCTACTTTTGTGTTTATCAGCATGTCACAATCCCATCTTGTTAACTGTATGCAATAACCCTACCTTTACGTTCAACTCTATATAAAAAATCTCTATCAATCTGTGCAGTCTAACAGATCTAAGCTCTTTCCCTGTCTGTTATTTCTTTATTTCCTCACTACCTCTAGTCAAGTCCTATCTCTATATATGGACATGACACTTGGCCATCAGGTTGATAGGGCAGAGGCATTATATATAGCTTGCTAGCCTGAGATTTAAAAAAAAAAAAAGTTGAAGACAAAAGTTCTGTGCTTCAGGAAGAACTCACAAGGAAATAGGCAAATAAAGCTTTTACAAAATTTAATCTCAATTTGAAAAAGCATGGGTCAGGGAGATGGCAAAAAACCAAGAAGAGTATGGTGCTCACCTTAGGAGGCAGAGACAGGATCCCCAGGAATAAGCTGCTTGCTCTCTATGAGACTAGTTAAGTCTGAGTTCAGGGTTCAAGTGAAAGATTGTTTCAATATATAGTGGGGAGAGTGACCATGAAATATTTCCAGTGTCAACTTCTTGTTTTCCCAAGCATGCAAATACACATAGACACATGTACCCATATACATGCAGACACACACACACTCTCATTCACACACACACACGCAATTCTCACAAATATTTATAGATAAAAGTTAGAAAAAATAAAGTTTTTAATAATTCTTTACTACTAATAAATTGGTGTATATATTTCCAAACTTTCTCAAAAGGTAGAATCACAGTGTCTATTTCTATTATTAACTTTTTCCTCTAAATAAATAAATCATAAAATATTCCACTGATTAAAATATATGAGTATTGTGTATTAACAGGATACATAATCACTAAAAGAGATGTTTTTTCCCCCTAGAATCACCCCTTTACAACATTCAGACTTAGACACAGAAGCATGAATAATATTTTCTCTTCAGGGGCTTGTAGAGCTTAGTTCCCATTTGTGAAAAGGCTGTACCTGTCTGTGAGTATGTGCTTAAAGTACATATGATGGGGTTGCATGGGGTGGTGGGATTGTTTTTGTCTTTTTAAGGTCATGTAACTCACCTTCATCCCTAATTACTGTATCAAAAATAAAAGAGCAAGGCATTCCCATAGAGTATTTAAATATGTTGCCATTCTGTAGTCATATCAAGAGGAGTATTTCACTGTGACAGCCAGGTGACATCTCAGGCTATCTGTGTCTAGGAAGTGGGCTGCCTGGCTTCTGTGTGCAACTCACCATTTGATCCCTTAAACCTGTCTATTACCTTATACCGTCTCCTCTCCAGTAAATCATTTAAGCCCTGCTGCCTTGCTGTGCAATCAAGTAGTGTTTCTAATGCCCGGGTTTGCTTTTCTTTCTCATCTCCCACTTCTGTTTCCGTGGTTGTCTTGTACCTTCTCAAATTCATTGGTAAGGGAGACTCTTTCCCTCTCAGAAGGTATTAGACCCCTCCTGATTTCGAATGATGGTCTTTGGCCCTTATCATAAAAATATTATGTAAAGAAAGGTAAAATCTATAGAGAGGAACATGGTCAGCCATGAGCCATTTATGTCCTGGGGTGAAATCAGAAGTCATAAGTCAAGGTAAATTGATTCTGACAGTGCATCAAGGAAAAGGAGAAAGGCTCAAAAGTCTTAGGCTGCCTCCTAACCAGTGAGAAGATCGGCAAATATTTCTCCAAAGATGTGGGAATGTGTGCAGAGATATAAAAGGCTGCCTACTTTGAGGGCTGAACAGAACCCTTCAGCTAACAATGTTTTACAGTGAAACTACTGCGCTTCAAAATCAAATGGGTAAATATGAATTTCTGCAACCAAATCATGCTACAGGAGAGACTACACATGGCTCTAAAGCCTAAAATGTTTCCTATCTGTTTATGAAGTGACAAGCCCTCCTGTAGGCCAACAAGTTTGTATTTACATCTTCATGTAGAATAATTTCACATGGTAGTAGCTCCTTTAAAATGAAAACAGTGTTTTTATACAGACAACTACAGAACTGTGTTCACAATTACAAACAATAGTCAATTGAGCCAGCATATGGCTTTTTTAAGCTTGAAAAAGAAAATATAATTGTTTCCATGATGTTTTAGTATGCCGAGAAGTTTCTTTACCTATTTTTACCATCCCCAAAGCTATCCCATACCCAGTATCTGCACATATCTTCAACTATACAGCCTCCACTGAAATATAACCAGTGGACACAGCTTTTCACCACAGTGCCTGGCTTGTCTCTTTAACCTTTGACAACTGAAGCAAAGCCAGGCCACCACTCAAAGTTAAGTAGCTATGGCAGTGACAGAAAATAAACACATATCTCCCTCAAATCTGAAAAGTCTGTATATAAACAAAGTAGGCTGTGGAGACCAATAATTGATGCTATTAGATTACACTTGAGGAGTGGGTATGAAATTCATGTGATATTTCTCATAATTTAAACTTCCTATTAAATGTGGACTATATACACAATGGGATTTTATTCATCCTAAAGAAAAATAAAATCTCACCAATTACTGGAAATAGATAAAACTAGAAGTCACATTGTATTTTAGTAAAATAGGCCAGACACAAGAAGACAAATATCATGTTTTCTTTAGCATAGATAATCTATATTTAAATATATGTATGAACATATGTGTGCATATACACATATTACATGAGGATCATTTATATAGAAAATGGCAGTAGGTGATGGGGGAAAATAAGAGGTATCAGATATAATCAAAATGTATGTATGCTATTGTGATGGGATTCAGGTGTCAGCTGATAAGTTCAGAACACAGGGCTGCCAGATATTGTAATAAATTTTATTTGTAATATATCAAATATAGGATTAATATTTATTGGAAAGTAACTTAACACTTACAATAACAGGTTATACCTTAGGAAAATACTTGAGCGATCGGATGGTCCAAGCGATGGATGTTGATCTAATTTCTTAAGAAGGCAAGAACAAAATGGGGCTCCCCAAGATCCCAGCAGTCCCTCTTGAACGGGGCTGGCCACACCTCCTTCAGGAGCCTGGGAACCTGGATAAGTGTCTTCCAACCTTATCAGCTGACACCTGAATCCCACCACATGCTATGCATGAATAAAAATGTCATAATAAAACCCACTATTGTATACAATACATTTATGTTAAAACTGTCAACTCCCATCCTGAAAAATATTATATTTACATCTCCTATTGGGAGGAACCAATAAAAATACAATCTCATTGACTTATTCTCAAAATGAGATCCAAAGGTTTTGGGAGGATAAGACACATGAGTATGTCTAGTGGTTCTGAAACATGTCCTTAGTGACTTTTGATGAGTGAGGAATAGACATGTAGAACAACATTTTCCAAGTTTCCTTCTGGCCTCCACCAGCGACAACTTATAAGACAATGGAAAAGTCATATAACTTCTGTGCTCAGTATTCTTATCTATGCCCTGGAGATACTAGTACCTGTGTCAGATGTCTTTTGTTAATTAAAGGAGAAAACATTTATGAAACACCTGGATAGACTTTACTCACCAAGAAGCAATATATTTGAATCTGTTATATAAATAATAATACCTATTGTTTGTAAAGACATCTTCCAAGGCCCAATTTAATACTCAGCCTGCCATTTAGTCATGGGATGTCCATCATTTTTGCCAGATACCCACTCAGTGCATCAGATTTTCTTACTATTGGTTCTTCTTAAGAGCAAAGAAATTACTTGACTACTTACATTGCAACCATAAACATAGGACATACCCACACCATTTCTACCACACTATATTGGGTGTCATAATTTTTCCTATAAATCTAGCATGGAGTAGTTATCCTAGCTCTAAGTTTCCTGGTCAGCAAAATTCACTAGCATATTTTATTCCACATGAAAAATAAATACCATACAATATTTTGTACAACCATTAGAAGTAATATATAAACAATTCCCACAATTTATCATTTACCACGGCATGGATACTATATCTTTGAGAAACTTAGTTAAATAAAATACAGCATTTAAAACAAACTCTAATCAAATACTTTGTAGTATGCATAAGAGGAGTACTTTTGGAAACAAAGAGACACACTAGGGAGGCCTGTAAAATGATATTTTAAGCCTCTGAAGGGATACAATTGTGGGACCTTGGACTCTTATCTCTAGAACCTTAAAAAGATAAACATTTTAAGCTACTGTAATAATACAGCTAACTGTATTTTGTTATAGTAGGCTTGACAAATTAACACAGTTGCTTTTCCCCAGGCACCTAATTAGCTGCTCTCATCTGAAAAGCAGGCATGAAAACCACATACTCTGCCTATATTGAACTGAAGTAAATTCTAATATACTTGAAAACATTCAATAGAAACTTTGAAGTCTTTATTTCAATGAGTTAAGAGATGATAGTTATGGTAGAGTAACAGTGATTCAAGATTACACATTCACATTATCCCAAATTTCATGAGGAAGCAGTTTCATAAAGTTATAAATAGCTTTATAATAATAAAATTATATTACTGAGTGATAAAACAAAGGATATCATTCATCAAGATACTTTGCAAATCCATTAGGACAGAAACATTACATAGGCAGTTAGAGCAAGACAGAGATATCTCTATCATAGGCCTGATACATTATATGATAACTTCCTTATCTATTTAGTTGAAATCTAATGCTCTGTTCCCAAGTTCTAAAAGTATTTATCTAATGGTCATAAAGGTACTGAGTCAGGTATAGAGAAGAGCAATACATGAATATTGGAGGGTTTAAAGATGCCCAACATTATTTGGCTCTGAATTTGCAACATTTCAAACTCTATACAGTTACTCAATTAATCAACCTTGTATAACGGTCAGGGAAGGATACACCTTCTTCTGCAACTTCTGTTTACAGTCACAGAGGATTATAAAATTTAATCACTGAGGTAGCTCGTCTTACAGAACATGTGTGTGTGTGTGTGTGTGTGTGTGTGTGTGTGTGTGTGTGTGTGAGTGAAAAGCCAGATATGACAACATTAGGGCAGTGACACTTCACCTGTTGTTACCAAGGGCTAAAATTGGCATGCTGATAGAAGCTGCAGATGCCTGAGACTCTAATTTGTTTGCACATTTGTTGTCATAAACTATTGGCAGCAGTTGAATTAAAGCTGATAAATGTAAAGTACAAATAAGAAAATATGTTATCCTACGTATCCTGTTTCTTTTATTCTAAAAGTAAAGAATATTTAAGCTAGAAAGGGAAAAATTATCTTAATATTTGTTCTTGGTAGGCAGTTAAAATTTAAAAAGAAAAGCTGAAGACACTGCCATTTCAAATAGGAGTGAGATATTTCAACTGGCCTTTGCTAATGTATTGAATAAGTAACTATAGAAATGAAAAATTCAAATTATTTTTGAATAAAGCCAAAATAAATAATTGAAATTCAAATGAAATAAAATTAAATTTTACATGCTAGTAAGGTCTATATAAATAATTAAATATAAAATTTAAACAGAGAAATAAAAGTGATTCAAAAATATAGTCTCTTAAAAATCTAAAATGTTTATTTAAAATTGATATTATAAAACAAATAAGTATAAAAATAAAATAATTATTTTAAATTAAAATGCTCTTCTAATTCTCGTGTGTCTTAGAAATGGTACAAAAAAGGCTGAAACTCTGACTCTCTTTTGAAATTGGTAGAAACTAAGATTAAAGACAATTAGACCATGTAATGGTGACTTGGTTAGGTGTCTTAGTCTGGATTGTGGTTCGTTAGATTTTATGGTTCTCCCAATAATCTGGAAGACTGATAATACCACCCATCTCATCTCCAGATTTATCAGATCTAAGACAAATTTTAGTGATTTACGTTTCCAAATTTCAAAATGATGATAGTTAAAGCTAAGATAACCAGTATTCTGTGATTAAGATAATCCTAGAATTTGGGCTGAATGTACTCATTTATTTGCACAAAATACTTGCTAGTAGAGTTAGACCTTTGAAAACTTGGGTTATATATACATACTGAATCTATTTGCAGCAAAAACATTTTTCTTGTTATTCTTTAAGCAATATAGAATAATAACTTTTTACATATTCTGGAAGCAGATCAATTGTTAGAATTACAAAGATTTGGCAATTGAAGGCCAAAATTTACCACCATTTTTTAATGCTCCTCTTACTAGATGCTCCTACAACCACCAAAGAGCCCATGTGCCTTTCAGAATCCCCACCTTTGCCTTCCATGACCACGTTGCTGCTTTTTCTGGCTGTCTCATCAGCTACACTAATGTGCATGTTCTGCTGCTTGGACATCAAAGCTTTTCTCAACTCTGCTCTTGCTAAGGCTTCTTCTGTATACCATAGCATAATTCACACAAAAGCCAATACATGCATTATATCCATAAAGAAACTTCCTTTCAGCTGCTCATTCATATAATCAACACTAGTCTCATCAAATTTTCTCTACTTTGACTTCACATGGTCTCCAGACTATCCCTTCTTGTATTCTCATACACAATGTCTACAAACCACAAATCTTACTTGTCTCTTGAATTTGTTATTTCTCTCTACTTCTGTTGCTACAACTTAATTCAAGGCACCATATCTTCACTGACAGTCCCACAAGTATCCAGTCTACTCACATATATCCTCTCTGGCTTCCTCCAATATGTTATTTACATTGTGATCAGGATAATATTATGAAAACATGACTGATAATGTAATCTTTCATATGAAACTCTTCATTACCTTCCAATTGTTCTTAGAAAAAATCAAATTCCTTTCACATGTATACAGCTCTGCAGAGTTTGCACCTTCATATTCCCTTAGTCTCTATCACACTGTTTGTACCTTTTATCCTTATGTTAAGCCTCACATATGTCATTTCCTTTCATTCCAAACAATGCAGCATACTGCCATTTACCACAGATGCTATTTCCTTCTCCTGTTCTGTGCCTGATGAAATCATATTTAGCCTTTCGCTGTTGGACAAATATCTACCCTGCCAAGTAAGCCTCTCCTGGCCCTTAGGATTGTGATCCCCTAACATCATGTACTATTCCTTTATAGCGTTTATCACAGTTGTAATTTTATGTTTAATGGTATAATAGCTGACTAGTGTCAATTCCCCCAATTTAAACTGTTATTGTTCTACTATGTAGTATACCCTCAGCACCTGGCACTTCTTGAACCTCAGTAAATACTTATAGAATAAATGTATGAGCAAACAATAATTAACTGAGAACATATTTTTGATAGTTATAACAAATAACCTGCAATCATTAAATAAATAATATGGATGCAGAAAGAGCTTCACAGGAACACTTGGGTCAACTGCCAAAATATATGTAACGCCAATGGTTTTTGGCTCAACTACTGATTGCTCATCTGAATGCTGGGAAAATCCACAGATTAGTGGGTACAGGAAGAAACTTTATGCAGAAATAAACTTCTTTGATTGATGACTTTTAAGTCATTCACTTAACAGACCTCTTCCTTCTCCTCAGTTGTCTATATATCAGGACAATAACCAAAAGATTATCACCTTAAAAACTTCTATGTGCATGTAAAAAAAATTTATGCGTGATATGTGGTGGTTAGAAAATATTTCAGAGGAATTGTTTTCTTCTTCCATTATGTGAGTCCCATATATTGCAGTCAGGCTCAACCACAAGCACCTTCTATGAGCCACTCTATTGACCTATCTGTCACTTTTTATGCTAATCAAAGAAATAAAGCTACTCTTCCCATGTTTAATAATCAGGGGTTCATGATCCAGGTGTACTCTGGCCCACACTTGTTGTCTCTGGTCACACCTTGCTTTGAATCTCTCCAAACCACAGTTGCTTTCCTTCCAGGCACCACACAAGCTACAGCTCTACCAAGTGCACTCTTTCAAATTTCTCATCACTCCTCCCACTTGCACATGCTTGTTCTATACTTTTGTCAAACTTTGTTCTTGTTCAGCAGGTTTCATCAGTAGCTGGTCCTTTTGGGATTGATTACCTGACAGATGGAAGCTCTTGTCATGGGGGAGTTTCATCATCTGTGTACTTTAAGGTCTTCCTTACTCTTCCTTGAAAAAAAGAGTTGTGTGTTTTCTATCTTTCAGAGTAACACCCTTATAGCCTAGCATGGTTCTGGAAACTAGCAAGTAACTACAAATTATTGCTACAGAAACAGAGAATCTCAGATTCTATTAATTCTAATTAGGCAGCCATTTAGACTTCAGTCTATACTATCATTCTGCAGCTCAAACTAGTTCTTGTTAAATTCTTATTCAAATTCAATGACACTGTACAAACCCTGAGATACATTACTTCTCTCATGTACATTCTGTTAAGATACCCATTTTAAATCCTCACCTTCTGTGCATTATTGCACACACAACACCTTGAAAGTCCCTTTAGATTTTTCTAGGAAAATAAATAACTTTTCTGGAATTGCTGCAATTTAAAACCACTCTCCATTGGTGAAAATGCTTATATTTGTCCAAAAAACTTCAAAGCATATCACAAAAATTCCATGACCCAGGATTTTTATTTTTATTATGCAAATACAAAGTTGTAAACTAAATTTTTAAGAGACATCAGGATCAACAAAATTAAATAGCTGTCTTTACTGCAGGACTTTGCACAACTTTAACAACTTAATCCATGATGAATCTTTATGGAAAAAGAATGATTCACAGCATTTCTTGAAGCAATGAACTCAGAGTTCCAATCTACTGTGTTGGAAAATTCGCCTTTTATGGAATTCAAAATTAGAGAGGCTGCTCTCTAGGTGGAGTTTTACTTACAAGGCACCAGTCCAAGATTAGTATTTATTAAAATATAAACCAACACTCACGATACAGGTAACAGCTTATAGTGGCACCTGAACAGGGACTGGAATATCCGAGCAATGGATGATGGATTCCAAACCTGTCTCTCCAGCAGTCAGGAACCAGGAAAATGGGTGTCCCAGGATCCCCGCAGCCCCTTATCAATGGGGTTGGCCACTCCCCTTCAGGGGTCGGGACCCTGGGTAAGCATCCTCAGATCTTATCTATCACCTGCACCTGCATCCCACCACACTGCTCTATTGATATTTACATATATATACATGCATACATATTATATACAAATACACACAGAGAGAGAAACACACATTTATTGTTCATCTTTCACAATCATAGTTAGAAACTCTGGTTTCTACCTTACAAAGAGTTATGATTATGTTTGCCAGTGTTCCATTGAGTGTGAAGAGAATGCAGTGGGCAGTATAGTCTTCATATGGGGCAATAATGACTTAATTTATTGGTTATTTCTGGAACAAAAAAAGGTATAGATAAGCAACTTAAGAAAGAAAGAAAAATAAAGGCCTAAAGTTCCAAAGATTTCAGTCCATAGTCAC
Source organism: Phyllotis vaccarum (assembly GCA_033318265.1). Taxonomy (NCBI): domain Eukaryota; kingdom Metazoa; phylum Chordata; class Mammalia; order Rodentia; family Cricetidae; genus Phyllotis; species Phyllotis vaccarum. Next base: position 144,920,503 of record JARWLC010000003.1, on the reverse strand, counting down.
TTGGCTCCATTGCTGGAGGCATGATTTGAGGAGAACTTATCGTAATGGGGAACAGAGGGAAGAAAAAAAGAAACTGCCTGCCTCCAAAATGACCCCCCCCAAAAAAAAGCAGAGAGAGTAAGAAGTGTCTTGGAACAAGATACTGTTCTCAAAACTACACCCCCATTTCTCCATGAAAAGCCATGTGCCCTGATCATGCTTTCATCACTCAATTCATGAGTTGATTGGTTTATTTATAAAGAAACTATCTTCTGATCAGATCACACTCAATAGCTGAGGAGAAAGCATCAGCATCCAAGCCTGTATACAATGCACAGCTTCTCTTACAGGCTGCTAATATGCTGACCAAGTGATCTACAGCCAACCTAGCTAGGTCCTCACCTCTTAACACAGAAGCCTTTAAAACAGTGGTTTTCAACATTTCTAATGCTATGACCCTTTAATAAATTTCCTCATGTTGTGATAACCCACCAAAATAAAATTACTTTTTTTGCTACTTTATAACTGCAATTTTGCTACTGTTTTGAATCTTAATGTAAATATCTAACATGCAGGATATCTTATGTTCAACCTCTGTGAAAGGGTTGTTTGATATCCCATAGGGGTTGTGACCTAGAGGTTGAGAACCACTGGTTTAGCAGGAATAACCCATAGCTAAACCATGACAGATAAAAAGGTACTATTTAAGCATAACTATGTCCCCGAGGAATCTTTTCCATAAGACAGAGTAAACAAACACCCACAATACAACCAACTATTAATGGCATGTCCAAGAAGTAGACCATATCTTATCACCGGAAAAAGCCAAAAGTAGAGACTGGAGTTTTTCTACCTATCCCTTCCAGTAAACAAGGATAAACTGTGCAGTTTTTATCTTGTACATAAACATGGCCAAAACAGTTTTACACCTTCTCTCTCTCTCTCTCTCTCTCTCTCTCTCTCTCTCTCTCTCTCTCTCTCTCTCTCTCTCTCTCTCTCTATCTCTGTGTGTGTGTATCTCTCTCTCCCTCTCTTTCTCTCTCCTCTCTCTCTCTCTCTCTCTCTCTCTCTCTCTCTCTCTCTCTCACACACACACACACACACACACACACACACAGAATGAGGAGAAAGACCTCCTACCACCATTTTATCTTTATAAACCACCCTACAAAGCTTTTAAAATTGATGATGATTTAAAATTGCAATTTCTATGTAGGAACATGCATAGATATGGAGATTATCTTAGTTATTAAAATAAGTCAGACATAGAAAAATAAATATGGATTTTTAATAAAAAATCTAAACAGAATATATGTATATATATACATACATGATGGTAGAGGAAAAGAATGACTATATGAGAATAATAAGGTCTCTAAAGGATGGGAGAGGAGAAATTGAAAAGTGTCATGGGGACGTTCTATTACATATCTCCTTAGATTCCTTCAGAAAGAAAAATATTTAGGAGGAGGTCTCGTACCAACAGAAGGATATATAGTTGAAGAGAGAAAAAATAAGCAATGTACTTTATATGTATGAAAATATTGTAATTAAATCTATTACATTGAATGCCAACTGAAACACTAATAAAAATTTATAGATTCCAAAGAATAAATAGACTGTAGTGTCCAATGATTCATCTTTATAAGCCCAGTATGCAGGACTCTCTGCTCTTCTGGCTTCATATAATAGCACCGAGTTTCCAGCTACAGATTAATACGGCTTCAAAAGAGATGTGGGTAAGTGTAAAGCTACTAGGGGCACAAATTAGCTACTTGCTTGCTATTCCTTATTGCACGCGAGCTCATCTCACGGCTCTCTTGTGACTCTAGAAAATATATTTGAATGTGTGAGTTTCAAAGTTACACAAACATTAGTTTAGCTTTGAGGGGAGCAATATGGAGAGTGAAAAGCTGGGACTAAATTCATCCAGCTTACCTAGTGCTTACCTTGTTGTAATTCATATAGAATAAGGGAAAAGAGAAAGATGGCAAGAGTAAGGACACATGACCCTTCTCTTGAATTGCTCACTTTCATAGATGGGAAAATGGCATCCATACAAACAATTTTGATGCTGGAAGGGAGGAAACCTGGGAGTTGGATAATATCAAGGCCATACAAAACCAGGTCAGCTCAGGACTGTGATAACAAACGAGTCATTCAAGTTCTGTAAAGAAATAACCTTATCCTTGAAGCTGATCCTTCAAGGCAAATTTTACGTTCAGTTACTTTGTTCTAGGCACATGCTTGCTACACATGGTAAATAATAAGCCCCCGATGATTCTTTTGATCTCTAACTTATTTTTTTTTTGCTGCTGTCATTAAAAGAGTTATCCAAATCTTCTCACATCTTATCTACCATCAGAAGCAAATACTGAGAGACATGAAAGCATGATCTATAAATTCGACACCACTATATCCTTAAACTTATGCCCACATTCTCCTTGATGATAAGAATGATGAAGGGGACTAATAGATATGGTAAGATGGAACAGTGTCTTGTTCATTAAAAAGGCAGAGAAATAAAAAAGACATCTTCCAGTGACTCATTGTCTATTGGAGAGAGAGAGAGAGAGAGAGAGAGAGAAGAGAGAGAGAGAGAGAGAGAGAGAGAGAGAGAGAGAGAGAGAGAGAGAGAGAGAGAGAGAGGACACTCCTCATCCTTAGGGAATAAGAATACCTAGCCTGGAACACTGCCATCACCTGAGCTCTATGGTTTATATGTAGCTCATTCCTCATCACATATACATCACTTCCATAACATAAATGAAGAAATGGAGCCATACATAGGAAACATCTGGGATTTAAACCCATGGAATCTGTCTTTAGCCACAGCTTCAACAATGGATATTACTCTCCATTCCATAGTCCTTACCCCAAGTGTGATATCAGTTACCTCTTCTTGCAAAATTCCCCAAATCACATGAAAATCTTTTTCTTTTCTATCTTTCTGATTCCTAAAATCTTATCCAAATGAATTTAATAGAAGATTTGGAAAAGATTGGGGGGTGTTTTTGATATTAGCACTATGAGAACACTATTTATAATTTAGATTTTTTCAAAAATCTCAAATTTTGGAGTTAAGTAAGCACAACTTATTGCTTGGCTTAGTAGAGCTAGAACCTCCCTTCCTCCAAAACAGTAGAGGAAGAACGTATAGAAAGGTATGTAACTGAAAGGAATTTGTCATTGTAAGAGGAGAGATATCCCAGTTAACATCAAGGCCTTAGATGTGCTCATAATTTTTCTCTCAAATATTAAATACATTTACTCTGTATTTTTAAAATATCAAGGAATACCGTGTCTAGCTTAAAATTAAGAAATGCTAAGGTGTTTATAACATTTATGTGGGTTAACTATAGTCCAATTCAAAGCTGTTTTCTTTATGGTATGCATTACTATTTCCTGACATATACTTTATTTCATTCCCACAAGTTCACAAGGCAGATTTTTTAATGTTTTAGTTAGGAAAGTCACATTTTAAAGCTTTTGAAAACCAAAACTTAATAGATGGATATTGGTTTAAGTTTGTTTATATCTTTGTTTATTTTTATGCTATGAATATTTTGCCTGCAGGTATGCTGTTTGAGACATGTGTACCTAGTCTCTATGGTTGTCAAAGGAAACTACCAGATGCTCTAGAATAGGTGTTAAGGTAGCTACTGTTTGCCACTGTTTGGGTGCTGGGAATTGAACCCAGATACTCTGAAAGAAAATCTATTTTTTTTTAAAAAAAAAAAACCTCTGAGACATCTCTGAAGCTCCCAGTAATTGAAGAGTTACTTTTAAGCTTTACTCAGAAGAAACTTTTCTGATAAAAGTTGTATAGATTTGAAAAAAATATAACTTCAGGATCTAAGACTTGGGGAAATGCCATAGTCAATAAAGTATTTGCCTTCCATGAATAAGCTTATCACCTAAAACCTACCTAAAATAGTCTAGTTGAATATGATTTTAAACCTAACACTACACAAATCCCTGAGGCTCACTGTCCAGCCAGCCTTACTATCTTGTCAAGCTCCAAGCCACTGAGAGACCCAGTCTCAAAAAATATGGCTTCTGAAAAATCACAGCTGTGTGACTGCTGATCTTAGAAATCGTACATCTTGGCTCCTGGACTACTGTAAACCCCCCCCCCACCCCATTGCTCTGATTATATGATTTTTAGTTGCAGCTGTGGGTATTTGGGTTCAAAGCAAAACAAATCATTTAATACACTGAAGTGTTTTAAGCTCTCCAGTTGCTAAAGCTAAAGAAGGCTTATCTACCTATATCTATGACCTACCAATTTTCACAGTTGAAAACACTTGAGAGGAAAAAAAACTCTTAAAATCAATGAGGAAAAATTACATGATTCCGTTATAAAGAAACTGACTGATCACTACATGTTTTGAAGCCTTTAATAGCTTCCTAGTCCAGAGGACATGTGTGTTTCTCTACCTAGAGAAACCTCACGTGGCACAGGTAGCTCAAAACCATGTCCTTTCGGCTCCCTGAACTCTCAAGGAAAATAGTGCCTGCCCAGTGTGGTCACTGGCAATACAGTTTTCTCTGGCTGTGGTAACAGTGAGTACACCCTGGTTACTTCAACAAGAATCCATATTCTCAGAGCTGGAAGTTTAAGATCACTGTCTTGGCAGGTTAATTATTTCTCTGGTTCTATGAAAAGGATTGCTTCTAGCATATTCTTGGTTCTGGATGGCTGTCTGCATTCATGTTTGTTAAGATTTGCTCTTTTTATGACATCAGTCATGTTGAATTGGAAGCAATAGTTGGTTAGATGTGAAGACTCTGTCACCAAACAAAGTCCAATCTGAGCTATAGAAGTCAAGACAGCTCTGAGGGGGCAAGACAGTCTAGAGACGCAATCAAACCTACGATATCTGGAGATCTTCTTTATAAAGGATTCAAATTAAATACACACACACACACACACACACACACACACACACACACACACACACACATACACACACACATACACACCCTCCTTTACTTTCCAGCTGGCAGCTGAGTAACTTCTGGCAAATTATTTGACCTTACTCACCAATAGGTTCATACCTATGAAGTGGGGGAGACTTTTATAGTACTGGCTATTGAGCCCAAGAATTGTACATGTCAGTCAAGTGTTCTACCACTGAACTATAGTCATGAGCATGGGCCCTGGGATTCCAACAACTTCCTAGGTCTAACACTGTATTTATTTTAACACATACGTTTTTGCATTTTTTCTGGTTTCTACCAGCACAATCTTGTTTTATCTTTCCATCAACCTTTCCATCATTTTCCTTAATTCCAGTTCTGCAGAACAATTTTAAAACATTCTGTAATTCTGTGCTACTGATCAAACCAAGGACTTCATACCTTTTAGGCAGGTACTCTACCACTCATCTGCATCTCTCATCCTTTAGGAACCATGTGTGTGCATGTATCTGCGCATGATGTAGAAAGTATTTTTAATGACATTGTAGCACAGTTATACTTTCGGGGCCATATTAGTTGGGTTGATTTCTCCTTTATTCCTAGCAGTATAAAACAACAATCTTTATAACTTTTTTTTAGGTATGCTTACAAAATCCTTAATATTCAAGTTACTTCTGGGAAACAAATTAAAATGCACTTGACCTTCCTAGAAGTTGGTAAGAAAACATGGGGTGAAATGTTGGATTGAAAGGGGAAAAACTCAGGTCCAAAAGGATAACTCCATGCTTTCCTAATCTTTCCCAAAGATACTGCATAATCTTCTAGGCGACCTGAGCTTGGTTCAAAACACACACATGGTGTAAATAACTGCAATTTGCCTGCATCCTTTTCTGGCTTCCATTAGCACATAGTACACATACATATGCAGGCAAAACATGTGCACACATAAAATACAAATAAATAAACCACTAAATGAAAAGGAAGGACTAGCTATTGTGATTACACATGCCTGTAAAACTAGTACTTAGGAGGCGAACCCAGAGGATCAGGAGTTTAAGGCCAGCCTTGGCTCTTTATTCACCTAGTTTGAAGTCAACCTATGACACACATGAGACCCTAAGAGAGAATAAAAGACAAGGATGGAGGGAAGAGAAGGGGAGGCATAATTTCAAGACTGATAAAATTTAGGGCTCTTTTGCCATCAGCATTTTTCAAGAAAGGACTTTAGATGGATGGGATATTGGGTCTGTTTGGAAAAGTAATCCAGAGAAGGCAAGGGTGATACCCAGTAACACAGTGCTTTGGCTTTTATTTTAAAATGATCTTTTAAACATATTTTCTTATTGTTTTTATGCAACAGAAACAGCACAGATGTGACCTCTAGACGCTGTCATTTTCCCACTGTAATTATGGGACTACAGGTGACACTAGCTCGTTACTGCTGTTTTTTTTTTTTTTGTGTGTGTGTGTCTCCTTTTCTATATACCAAGGAGGTATAATAATTTTGACCTCTTCTTGGGACAGTTCAAGGATCCAGAACAAAACAAAGTATGTCAAAGAATTTTTAAAGCATTAAATCCTTTATAAATATAAGACACATTCATTATTAGTTATGCACATACAGGTCTTCGCCAGCTAAATGAGGTCAGGCTGGCTCCCCATAGGCTTGCTCTCCATTTTAAATGAAAATTAAAAGGTACCCTGCTCATAGGTTCACACTTCAATCACCTACACTTGCTTCTTTAGAACATCATTAAGGTACAAGCCTGAAACATATTCTTTTCCCTTTTATAAAGCTTCCTGCCCAACACCTGACCATCCAGAATAGCATTTCAGGAAAAAGTGGTCTGAATATTGAGCAAAATCTTTCTAAAAATTAAGTAACTTTATCAGAACCCAGGGAATACTTGGTATATATCCAGTCCTCTCTTGGAAACTTTTAAATGACAAATGGCAATCCATTCATGCTTTGCTTTGAAACAATCCCAATACTCTACTCATGTGGTCTTCCAAAAATTTCTGGAACGTGTAAACTTTTAGAGCTGGTTTAGAAGAGAGTATGCCTTAGCTTTGGGCTGTGTGTCAACCGGTCTTAATGATGTCTTTAAACCTGTCCCGATCATGATCATTTAATCATTTTGAGGCTCTAAGTCACACACCTACTCCATTATCATCGAAATAATTAAATTGTATCCATTCAAACACTGGACCTGAAGAGTCTACTGATTTAGATTTAGAGTGGAAGTCAGAAATCTGCATCTCTAAATATTCTCCAGATATTTCTATACAGGTAAGAAATATATCAAGGAGATTGGTTATGTCTAATCATCTCAGTTGTGAGAGCCTAGAGGGAAGCAATGCACAGAGACCAAATCTCAGCCATCTACCAGTTCCCAGATTATTGTCTACCATGTTTTCACTGACACACTTCCTCTCTTCTAGAGCTGAAACCACCCTTAGTGACATAACTTTTTCTTCACTCCCAGTAAATTTCTTTCATACAGAACCTGGATCCTCTCCTCTTAAAGCAGACCAATAATGATAGAACCCAAGTGGCATTACCTGTGAAGAACTTGCTTTATGTAGCACAGTAATATTATTCTTCAAGAAATCATTGTGAAAGTATTGATTCAATGTCCAAAGCTTTTTTATTTTGCTTCCTCAAGACCTTCAGACTCTCAAGAGATATGTAACAATAATATTTTGTTGCCTCCAGACATAACTTAGATGGTGTAAACACACTGAGAAAAATTTCTCACTTTTTAAGCTCTCTCTATCATTAGTCCTTACCTTTTATCACATCACAGCATGGCCCCTTTTGAATGGGGCTTTTTTTTTTTTTTTTTTTTTTTTTGAGCCCAGGACGCTGGATAAGCATCTTCAGACCTTATTAGCTGACACCTGAATCCCACCACAGCTTTGAACCTCCAAATTAATTAAATATTGCATAATTTTATCCACTAGAAAAAGAGTCTTTTTCATTTTTTTCCTTTTGAACTCAACAGCTTAGACTGTACCTTTTGCATCATTGTATCCTCAGGGCAGAAAGTATAGTGAAATACACAGAAGGGCTGCTTTAGTAAATGTTTAACCTACAAATGGCAAAACAATCATTAACTTCATGTATAATGAGATAGAAAAAAAGGCATCTAAAAAATAGTAAAAAGATACACCATACATCTCCATTCTCCTAGTTACAGACTTCAATCTATTTTCTCAGTTGTTTTAGTATTATCTACAAAGGGTCACTTCAAAACATCAAATCTCACCTCCATGTCACACTAATTAATTTAAACAAGATGAATATAACATTTTATTTTTTTTTTACAAATTCTACAGTTCTGTGTCACTCTCTTACTCCAGATAACTGATAAGAAATAGTATTTAAATTTATCTTTGGATGGTAAATCTATAAATGAGCATCTCTAAATCTGGTGCTTTAGATGTATGTTTTTATATTTTAAATCTATACAGCTACTTAATTCAAAACTCCATATTGATAGTTAAAGGCTAAGCACATTAGGATGCCCCCAAATAGCCTATCTTGGACCAAATTCTAGCAAAAATAAAAATAAAATAAAGCTAACATTTTTATTCTGCTGACAGGTACTGAACACCTTCTATGCACAGCACGATTACCTACTTACCTCCCAACTACAAGCAATAATGGAATAATTCTCTGACTAAATTTGATCACATATACAAACACTTACCAACAAGCAGGCACAAACAAGGTGGTCCATACAATCTACTTCGTATACACACCGATATCAGAGGACTTCATTATTATAGGAGGTATGATATGATTTAAGATTTACCATAGACAGATAAAGTAGAGAAGGAAGCAAAATTTTATTCTCAGGCCCAATTCAATCTGGTCTAGATTTGTAAATTCTATTGTCTTGGTACACAACCATGTCCATTCTTCTACCCATTAGCTATGGCTGCTTTCACAGAATACAACATACAAGGTCTCTATTTTTTTTTTCTTTTTTTTTTTTAGAAAAGTCAGCTAATCTCTGCAAAGAAACCTCAAGTCAAGAAGTCTCCCTACATACAGTACTGGGATAAAGGTTTCTGTATGTTCTAGTTAAGTGACAAAAAAGTCTCTAAAAATATTTTAACCCATTCGTATTTCTCAAATAACACTAATGTCAAAAGGGAGCATTTCAGAATTCCATTGTGGAAAATAATAAGTAATAAATTTCACCTGTTAAATTCCATCTCTAAAATTTATTTTACTAACCAGGAAAGTTTCTATATCTACAAAAAAAAAAAGGAAGAAAAAATAGAGAAATTCCCAGAACCGTTATTTAAAGTATGGATTCTTCTAAGAAATTTACTGAAAAGTCCTGAAGAATAAACTCATGATTCAAGCCATGTTTGTTTGTTTTCTTTTTAAACAAAAATAGGGCTTAAACTAGCTCACATTTTTAATGTTACCCATCTAGGCTGAAGCGTTTAATGTGAGTTACACACATTCTAACACACTGACATCAACATTTACAGTAAGACATGATGTAATATTCTCATCACCTTGAGTTACTTTCAGCCATATCTATAATTCTTCAGCATACAGACATGTCACAGAATCACAGCTTACAACACCTTCTAATAGATTATATCAACTCTCTAAAATTCATCCGCACTTACTGAAAATATAATGTAGGTGATGGACAGTATTTCTAACTAAAAAGAGATGGCCATGGAAAATAAAATCCACTCCTGGATACTGTGATTTTATAAAATTTGCACTTGAACCCCTCCATGAATCACAAAGAAATTTGCCTAATACATATATCCTGATGGAGAAATATAAATGTCTTTGCTACTTTTGGACCTGAGACTATTTGCATTAAATACCAATACTTTTCTTAGCAAACAGAAAAGTAGGTTTTCCAAAGGAAAAGGAGAATAAACGAAAGTAAATAAGCTCATCACTTCAAAACAGCTAGAAAACAGTTCATCAAAGTTATCAGAAGGCTAACATGTTAAGTCCTATTTTCTCAATTGAGAATTTTTGCTAATTTGGCTTTCCACATTTGGTATGAGATAAATAGGCTATGTAATTCTTGTTTAACCTAGAAGTAAAATTTCAGTCATTTCAAATTTAGAAGCTTCCAACCTAAATTAAAAAAAAAAAAAACATAATTAGTTTGTTGAGACTCTCCTGTGATTCTCAGAGGAGAACACATGCTTCCCATGTTCTAGTGCAAGAATCTGGAGAAGACCTAGACCACTCAAGCCCTGTTTCTAGCCTTGCTCCTAGCAAATCGATTTGCTCCATTCATTAAGAATAACTTCCTCTAGTATTATACTCCTGAAGAAATTCTAGGGATGGCATTTTGAAACTGGAATTCTCCATATTGTTAGTCAGCTAATAAAGAGACACAGCATCTAAGCCAAGCAGTTGTTTTATAGTGTATTGACAGATGCTCGTAAATGGAAAGCAAATACTAAAGCCAGACATCAACCTTTTTCTCAGCGCAACACGAACTTAATATTGCATGGAATTATACTGTTCCTTTTGCTGACGTAAAAACTAAAACACTGAGACAGGACACAAACAGATGTAGTCCTAATATTATTCCTGAAGTTGTATCTCAGCAGATTTCAAGTCAAGAGATGCTTTCAAAATACACTTGAATATGAGACCTGCAAAATATGAGAGATTGTGTGTGTATGTGTGTGTGTGTTTTCCTCAGGCTGTCCACTCCCTCATTCATGCCTTAAATGGTTCTTTAAGTGAATTAGGAAACTGGTTGAAATGCTTCTAGCACTTTTGGCAATTAGTCACTAATTGGACTTCCCACTTTACCCACTTCCTAATTGATACTCTAGAAAGGGGATCTCTGTGGGAAGCAGGTGATTTCCTGTGGTAAGCTGTTCAGCAGAAAACATGACATTCTATTTTTTCCTACTCAACATGCTACTCTCACCTCAGCTAAGGTCATACCATCCCAATCACACAATTGTGTCAGACAAGAAATTTATTTCCACATTTGTTTCTAAACAGATTCTTGTTTCTACCATAGTAACAATAGCACTCTTGCATGCTAAAGAGTGTAAAAACATTCATAGATATTATATTTTACAGTTTTGTATTATTTCAAAGATGTATAACCTGAGACAGGGTTATAATATATAATATATAAGAAGGTGGTTTAAGTTTATACAGCCTTCTTTTAAAACTGTATGCAATCAGATTCTCAATCCTAGTGTAGCTGGCTCTTATGTCCGTTCTCTTCCTATCTGAACTTGATGATTCCCATCAAGCAGGCCATTTTCTAAAGATAATTAGCTGCTCCCTGACGTGGAACATTGTAGTGGAATTATGTCATTACACTGTAAATAATTGTTTAATAAAAATGCTGATTGGCCAAAGGCAGGTAGGAAGTGTGGGTGGGGCTACCAGACTTAAGAAACTTTGGGAACAGGAAGAATAGAACAGAAATGTCACAGAGTTGCCAGACAAACCAGAAGATGCAGAGGACAACTATGCTGCTGTAAGAAAAGGTACCGAGCCGCTTGGATGAACAGAATAATCATGGGTTAGATTAAGAGCAAGAGCTAGCAAGTTATATACCTGGGCCCCAGGTCAATCAGCGTACAATTAATATAAGTGTCTGTGTGTTACAGTGAGACTATGAGACTAGACCAGAAAGTCTTGACTAGGCCGGAAAGTCTGGGCCACGAGGTTAGGTGGGAAAGTCTGGGTCAGAAACCACATACAACAGAGCATCTTCAGAGACATGGTTCAGATACACTGACAGGCCTCTAATGTGTAGATCTTCAGCTGGCAAAGTGAAACAACACCTAAGATCTTCTTGAGTGGAACAAAATTTTCTTAAAAGTTATCATGGCTTCTCTTAAAGAAAGTACGAATCTCAAGGTAAGGATACATAGTCTCTTCTTACTAACAGAAAATTGGAAGAAAGGAATAGGAGATAGGTAGAAATCACTTCTCTCCATGATAAATCAGCAACAGAAGAGAAACTGAGAAAAAATGTTCCAGCCTCTCAACAGGGTGGTGGCTTGGAAGCTTAAAACCCTGGAATGTTTACTAGTTATTGGCTGTGTGAGTTTCTATTTTTTTGAGATATCATATGCAAAAGCAGACTATGATTAATTAAGAAAAGAACCCGGCTACAGGATTTAAAATGGTGCTTACTCTCAAGGTCATGAATATCCAGCTTATCCCAAACCCAGCCTGACTTTTTCAACACAGCAAACCTTGAAGTCTAAGACTTTGAAGGCAGTATTTTCAGACAGAGGAAAGAATCAGCAGTACTTGGAACCAAAGGGTAAAAGTGTGTGGTTGGGTCACATATTGTTTGGTATAAACACATCACATTAGTAAACGGAATTATAAGCTAAAAAAAATTAAGCAAAAGGGAAAAACAGAAGAGGTCACTGGTAAAAAGGATGGTCCTTTCCCAAGAACTCTTAAGATGTAAAGGATAGTGCTCAGTGCCCCACTATCATTCATAGTCCAGGGATTTTAGATAAACTGAATTAACTGAATGGTCCTGGCTCTTGGACAATCTGGACCCCAAAGTAGCCAGCAATTGAACCACAGTTTAATGTGTGGTTTGGTTGTATAGTTTATTCACAGCTCAGTATGTTATTTCTCTTCAGCAGGCTTCTCGGGTTTCTTTATAACATGTTTACAAGCAATAAAGTTGCTTTTTTCTTGAACCTACGGCATCTGCTCAGTAGTGGGAAAGAAGAACCTTGGCAACAGCATTATCTTCTTCCACCTTGGTGGCCCTATTACCTGCAATGAGGGACAGCATAGGAAGCCATAAAACATGCTGATGCTTGAAAAAACAAGCTGTAAAAATTCCATAGGCCAAGACTTACACTATGTTGTTAGTAAGTCTGTTGGTTATAGGACTAAGATTTGATCCAATTGAAAAACTGAGCTGGGGGAGATTCTGAGCTCTGCTGTGAACATTTCTACCCAAGCACACACAAGTTCCTACAAGCACTGGACTGTTCAGTTCTGATACATGACTTAAGATGTTCCATCACTGTTTTCTAATCTGTCAAAGGATAGAAGCCTTGTGGGATTGCAGTAAGAATCAAATGTATGTTTTCTTTAAAATAATAAAAAATGTTATTTAATGTAACATAACATTATACAAGTTATATTCACTGATTTACTGTTTTATGGTTCTAGTTTAAGAAAATGAGCCATAATTATATGTGACACAAACAATACATATTTATGGTAAGCCAACAGGTTTACCTTCTCTGTCTATTTCTGGTTCTACTAGAAAGTGTGTGAAAAGCCAACTTCTCTCTTTTATAAACTCTCACAGTTGGGTGACCAATAGTTCTAATAAATAAGAGGATATCTGCAGTATTTCTAGTTAGTTTTATGATTCCTTGCTAAAAAAATAAGCCATGGATGCAGATGCACAAATGATGAGATGATGCTTAGAGAACAGAAGTCATGTAAGTCACAAGGTGAAAACCAACATATAGAAATATGCTGAACCAACAAATTCAGTTTATCTTTATACTCTTATTATATATATGAAAACTCATGTCTTTTCACCTGTTTGGTATCTACAACTAAGAGCCTCCATGCTTGATATAGAAAATACCTGTCAGTTCTAAAACTTTTGGTCCAAATATTAATCCTGGCAAAGAGGTAAGAAAGAAAAGGGTGAACAGAGGAGGGTTAACGTGAATGGGTGTGGGAATAGATAATGAGACTGACTTCTAGTGTTCTATAGCACAGCAGGGTAAATATGGTGGCATGAGATAATTAAATACTGTAAAATAGCTAGCAAAGAGATTTAAATAATCCCAACACTAAGTAATGATACATTTCTAAGGTTATAGCTAAGTCAATAACCCTGATATGATCAATACGTATGAGATTCATGAATCAAAATGTTGCTCTTGTGCCTCATAAATACATAGAACTGCTACATGTTCATTAAAATGAATATGTATTAATAAAACTTTTTTAAGAGAAAAAGATTCCCAATAGCACATTATTTAGCTTAAAGAGTAAATATTGTTTACCTTAAAAACACAAAATCAATATAAACAAAGACCAAAAAAATGGGAAACTTCTACAAAGTATATTAAGCTACCAGATCACACCAACATCAAAGAATCCTAGCCTCTGATGGTACTTTACTACCTACCTCCCAGTATGCTAATGATGAAAGTTCTTATGGTTTCTGATGCTCTGTGTGGATTATCCTGTTTGATAAAGGATGAGGTCACACAAAGCACTTCCTGGGTTCTGGTCCTTCCTGCAAGCTCTGCTTCTATTTATAACTCTAGCTGCTGACTTGTGTCTCCAAAATCTTCTTAGTCTTTACTTGAAGCTGCCTTCTAGTGAACATCTTTCCCTGGATGCTGTAAAAGCACTTTAAACTCAGCATGTCTGAACTGAATGAAATAATAACTACTTTCCACAAAGCTGTTCCTTTACCTGTGATCCAGTCATAGACATCAGCATCCGCTTGTATTCTGCAGGTGGAAAATATAGTTATCATCATGGAAAGTGAAGTCATCCTCACCCCTTCTTTGTCAATTCATTCTCTATGTTCTAATTCAAAATTAATTTTGATTGTTTAATTTTATTTATTACTATTGAGTGGGGAAAAGAAACACATGTAGATGGAGGTAAGAAGACAGTTTTCAGGATCTGATTCTGTTCTTCCACTGTGGACTTCAAAAATCAAATCCAGGTTCTTGTGTATCATGCAAGTTTACTCACTAAATCAGCTCACTGTTATTCCCCAATGCTATCTCTGTGTTTTTTTTTTTTTTTTAAATCTGTGTAAGTTTATCTTCTAATAGATTTCCCTGCCACTAGTTTTCTGATTTCTATGTATACAAAGTTTCTGCTGAGAAACGAGATGGATTATATCCTTAACTGTCTTGAAATCTCTTGACTTCTGTGCATCTACTGAATAAAGCCAGATACCTTCCAAAGCTCTGAGAGTCTCACTGGCCATTTCTTTTCAAAAAGCCCAGTCTGTTAGGATGTCTGTTTTATTTTCCCGTTTATTGTCTTTCTCCCTATCTGCAGGTAATAACAGCAGCCATGTGTGCTGAGTACTATGTGCTCCTTGCAAAGTACACAATGATTTCTTGTTGGAGTTCTATAAGCTGAGAGGACAACAGGAATGTTCAGAAGATGTGTCTACTTCTACTCCAATATGTTTTTTGTACCATATAGATCATGGGTACAAAATGAATTTTGTACCATAACCATACATATACAAAGGGTGTAAATCATTCTGATTAAATTTTCATCGAATCCAACTGAATTCTGGGAGTTGTATGTTTTGGTTGATTTTATTTGAGTGAAATTTTTGTTCTATTTAATTTCATTTATATTATAATGGAGTATTAAATACTCTACAAATTTGTTAATGCCTACATTAGCACATATATTTTTCATAGAAATATGTGTATTTGTTTATATAACTGAAAAAATACCTCATGATAATGGAGCTCTATGTGAATTAAAATGTCCTAAGATCTATAATTGGCAGTCTGGTAAGGCAGGAAACTGATGGTTTAGTTTGAATTTGAGACCAAAAGGCTGAGAGACAGGAGATCTGATGGTGTAAGTTTATGTCTGGTGTGATTCTGAGCACAAGAGAAAACCAAAATTTCAGTGCAGGAGAAACGTTTTAATTTTTTCTTCATCCCTTTATTCTATTTGAAACTTCACTGGATTGAATGGGCTTATGTACCTCAGGAAGGACCATTTGCTGCATTCAATCTTTTACTCAAATGTTAATTTCATGCAGTAATAATGAAATTAAGTTCAATTAAGCTGACATATAAAACTAGCCATTGCATTCATACAGCCTGAAAAACACTCCCTTCAATACAGCATCAGTTTCATGATATAGCACGTACCTGGCTTTGCTCACCTCTTCCTCATATATTATCTGCCTCAGATCACCTTTTCCTTGCCTCCTCTAAATCTCAAGATGCCATCATTACTTTTGTGATGGAATATTTGAGGTACATCATGCTGCCTTTGTAGTACAGGTAATCCCTCTATAGCAATCTGAGGACTGCCCTTCATTCTCCATAACACCTTAGATGACAACTGTGTGGGTCATTTGTTTAGTTGGCCCTCTAATATTTAGTTGGGGCTTAAAAATTTTAGAATTTATTGTTACTCAGAGGGAAGTAGAATAGTGTGTAGCAAAGGGTTTGGGATGTAAGATAAAGATTTTAATATTTCCATACCTTCAAGGGACTTTTTTAAAATCATAGACTAAAGTATTAACTCATAGTCACTTGACTATTAATGTGTGTCTAGAAAACTTCTTTCTAGACAAATTTATCCAACGGTGGCTGTTCCTTAGGCTATCACTGAGTACTTTGTTCAAATGATTGTATATTAAATGGTATCAATTATTCATTCACTTAAATATTTACAAAGGTTCACCTACAGTCCAGGCCCTCAGCCTTGTTCTGAGATTTCATGTTTCAATATGTTGAAGCTTCAGAGTTTTAAATGGAGTGCAAAAAATTAAATATTACTCCAATGAAATGTTCTGGAAAAGATGTGCCATGATGAAAATACTATTCTGTGGATATGGAACAGAGGAATATACCCATGACTTCCTGTGCATATGAATGTGTTTATTGAGCTGTCAGGGGCTAATGCTAAAAAAAAAAAAAAAAAAAAAAAAGGTTCTATTGGGAGGGAATATAATAGATGAAAGAAAGGTCTGACTTATGAAAGTGCCCAGTGGTTAAAAAAAAATTTACAAAAAGTATAAAGTGATTGAAAAAAATATAAGATTAAAGTAACATGCAGATATGATATATGATATAACTGAGGAGATTTAAACGCCTTGAGAAATTTGGGCTTTATCCATAAACAGGGGGTGAGGAAGATACACTGTATTTGTCAGAGTTATCCATAGAAAATAGAACCAGTAAAACACATATGTGCATAAAATAATTTAATATGAGATGTGTGATTTTGACAGCCGAGAAGCCTGATTGTGTGACTCCAATCCAAAGCAAAGGACCTAAATAGTGGTGATACCAATATCTGATAGGCAGATGAAGAATATTACAAATCCTGAAGAGGATGAAGTCCCAGAAGCACCCAGAAATAATGCTTGCCACCTATTTGGAATTTCCTCTAGTCAATAAGTTGATGAAAAGACTTAACCTTTACTTGCATTTAAAGAATCTTACTGTAAGAGTGATATAATTACAAATCACAGCATGGAAAGTTTATTTCATTAATAGTATCTTTCTTAGTAACTTACTTGCTGTTAAACCTGAAGCCAGCACTTCTGCAATGTAGAAAGAGTATGGTGAATACATTGGGTGTATATTGAAGTCACCCAGAGGGCTTCCTTAAATAGGTTGTGAAATCCTTCCATGGAGCTTCTATATTAGGAGCTATAGGGAAAGTCCTCAAAATCTTTAATTTTAACCATTTTCCAGATGATTTTGACATTGATATCCCAGGGATCATACTTCATCCACTGAATGTTGTGGTAGGAAGAGTAATGACCCTGAAAGATGTCTGAGTCTTATTCTCTGCTTATTGTGATTATGTGATGCTAGGTAGGATTAAAAAATAGTTTCTTATTGGAACTAACTTGTATTTATTTTATTAATTAGTAACTCAGTAAGTTACAAACGTTAAAGAACTGAAATTGGGAGGCTTTCCTGGATTTTTTTTGTATATTTGTTGAGCTTTGATTAGATCACCAGGCTATTCCTAAGAAAACTACAAGACAGTGAGTTTGTAGCATGTTAAGCCTTAAATTTGTGCTAACTGGTAACAAAAGCACAAGAAAGCTAACACAAGTGTCCCTAAGTATTCAAGTATATCTTGGGAGCATAGAAGCCAAAAGCAATGATTAATTGGCCCTGAGCATCGTTTTGTACCTGCTCAAATACTTAGAAAAGCAACTCACGTGGAATATTTTGCCTCTGGCTTTTCCAGGCCAACAATCTTTATGTCAGAGGATTTCTAGACATCCCAGGTCCAGTATAAGCCTTTTCTACACCTTTGCTCACCTTTGAATACCTGGAAATCACAAGTGAAGGTGGCCAAATCTCTTTTTATAACAAATGTCAAAATAGAAGTGTCTATTCTCATTTGAGTGACATTTAAATATTTTTTACAAAAAGATAAACTAGTCTAATGGTTTGAAATTGGAACATTTTGCAATATGTGAAGATAATTTTGCTTATCATAACAGGACTGCCTTTATTACCTACTATTATGGAGAAGGTTTGCTGCTAAATACACTAAAATGTACAGAACAGCTCCCACCACAGAGATACTATTGTTGGCCTTGAGTAACAATATCCTGAAAACCAAGTTTCTGGTTTCTCTGTTATTTATAGCAATGGGTTAATGTAGGAGACTGTGTTTTTCCATTGTAAATATTTGTCCCACCCACTGGTTTAATAAAAAGCTCTGATTGGCCAAAGACAGGCAGGAAGTGTGGGCGGGGCTACCAGACTAAGAAAAACTCCGAGAACAGGAAGCACAGAACAGAACGCTAGAGAGAAGCCAGAAGAAGCAGAGGACAACTATGCTGCTCTAAGAAAATGTACCCAGCTGCATGGGTGAACAAGAGACATGGGTTAGATGAAGGGTAAAGAGCTAGCAAGTTTTATGCCTGGGCCTTAGGCCAATCAGCTTAAAACTATCATATGCATCTGTGTGTCTCTGTGGGTATGCGGGTCTGTGGGTCTGTGGGTCTGCTGACCTAAACCTTGAGGCTAGGCCCGAAAGTCCGGGCCAGAAACCTCTTACTACACGTTAATATGGGAAGAGGCTGTCTTTTTGAGGGTATGTGGGAATTCCAAAATAAACTGGGATGGCAAGAGAATGCCTACATCATTTTGAGTAGGCTCAGTTCTTTAGCCAGGATAGTTCTTGCTTTTGTTTACTGAATGTAATATGACTACTGTTGCCTTGACATATCAGCAAAGCCTATCATTTTATTCTGTGTCACTGCCTACTTTCTCTAAGATGTTTATATATGCCAGTGTATTTACATGTCTATTTTTATATATAAATGAACTATGATGATCACATGCCCAAATATTTATTGTGGAAATGTTTTTTTTTCTTAGCTACCACTCACACACACACACACACACACACACACACACACACACACACACACACACACACACACACACAGATGAGAGAGAGGGGGGAAGAAAGAGAGTCAGAGAGTCAGAGAAGAGAATGAGAGATAGAGAGAAAGAGAGAGACGGGGATTTTAAGATCTTTCAATGCTTAAAACTGTAGTATGAGGTTTTTGGCCTGGACTTTTGGGTCTAGCCTTAAGGTTTAGACTTGTAGACTTATAGACTCGCAGAGACACACAGATGTGAGGGAGCTGGTGCAGTGCCTTGGGCTGTAGTCTGCGTGGGACCTCAGCAGGAAGGGAGGGGAGCCAGGAAGTCAGGGATAGCTGTAGTGGTCAGCGATTCTTACTGCAGCCCAAGACCTTAAACTCGGCTGGCGCGGACTCATGATCTATTGCTCAAAGCTGAACACTTTGTCTGCCTTTTGTTTTTTTGGCAATGTTTAAAACATAAATGGACTTTTAGCCCTTTATGCCGGTGGGTACAGCCCGGCCCCATGTGGGCACCAGATGTGGCAGTAAATTTTATTTAAAATATATCAATATAAGATAAATATTTATTGGTAAACAAATTAACACTTGAGTAATCGGATGGACAAGCCATGGACGTTGATCTAGTCTCTCAAGAAGGCAGGAACCAATGCCCCCCCCCCCAATATCTCAGCAGTCTTTCTCAAATGAGGTTGGCCACACCACTTTCAGGAGTCTGGGACCTGGATAAGTGTCTTCTGACCTTATCAGCTGACACCTGAATCCCACCACATAAACAAATGCCCCAATTATCTGTTTCAACACTTTTCCTAGCTAATCAGGTTGTGTTTAGTTTGAGCTTTATGACTCTAAGATGTTCTCATTTCTGAATCTTCTAAACTAATTTGAAAGGAAAACTATTAAAGTATTCATATTCTCATGCATTAAAAACAGAGTTATAGTTTGATATTTCTTCCACAAATCAACCTCCAGTGTTTCCAACTGACAAGCCTGAAAAACGAGGCTAGGTAAAGCATTAGTTGGAGAGGGGAACTTTCTTGGGTCTCTTGCTCTGACATCCTGCAAGCTTACAGGATAATTAATAAATTTTATTAAGAGAGTCAGAGTCAAAAAAAATCTTGCCATGGTACTCGGAAGAATATAAATTCTGCCATGTTAAAATTTTTGATAGTTTTAATCTTTAAGCAATATTATTCTATTTTTATTTTATTTCAATAAGTTTTTCTTTTCTTCCTTTTTTTTATGTGATTTTCTCAGGGTTTTCTGAGACTAGGGTTCTAGTTTACATAAAATTGCCTTTCGACACCAGGTTTGCTGTGCTACTTGATGAAAAATCTGTGAAGGTCATTATACCAGACTGTCCTCAATGTATGCACTGATGCACAGGAAGCCAGTAACTCATTACCAAGATATGACACAGAACTTTTATCGATAATGTATGCAACACAAAGAATCCAAAAATATTTCTAGGACCATATTGTTATCACATTTTCTCCCCAACAGAATCACAAAAATATTTGATGTTAATAAAATGGTGACATTTTATTCTAGGTGATAGTTCTCTAATAGTGTCAAATGAGGTAAAAATGTTACATTTCATTTAAAAGGCTCCTAACTTCTTGAATTAGCAAGTAACATTTGATTATTTAAAATAATATTTTAGCATGTTTTCTGAACATTAAAAATGAGAAAAGGGACTGATATGGAGATGCCTTTCTGTATGCTGTGAATCTCATTCTTTAAATAAAGGAGCTGTTTTGGCCCTTGAAAGGCACCATAGAGAAAGTAGGAGGGATCAGAATAGGTAGGAAAAGAAGGGCGGAGTCAAGATCAGATCGAGCAAGCCGCCCAAGGAGCAACATGTAAGGAACACAGGTGAGCCACGGGCCACGTGGCAGACAGATTAATAGAAATGAGTTGATTTAAGATGTAAGAGCTAGCTAGCAATATGCATGAGCCATAGGCCAAACAACATGAAGTTAATATAAGTGTCTGAGTCATTTCTGGGGGCCTGAGCAGCAGCAGCGGGTGGCTGGCACGCAGGTCTGTGGGTCTGGGCCTCTGGCCACCCGGGATCAAGAAACCCCACTGCAAAAAGGGACAGTGCAATGTTGCTTTTGAATTATATAAGAGTGAACTTTTAGATCAGAAATGACAATAATATAAAGGTGGATAGACCTGTTCTTTCTTGGGAAAGATGTGAATATATGTGCTGAAATGCTTTCTTTTTTCTCTTTTTGATTTATTATAAAGTGTCTATACTTAGAGGATCTGCAATCTTATTAAAAAGGAAAAATGAATTAATGGGATATATAAGTGTGTGCCTGCCTTCTATAAGGGACAGACTATTAATGTTCCTCCTCTGAGTCTCATTTATGCATTGTTATTGATTCTTAATCCACAGGTTATATTGCACTGTTCATTTGTAAGATGCCCATTGATGGGATATGCATTAAGAAATCTGATACTTCAGGCTGTTGTCCATGAAAAAGCATTTATTTTCAAGGACAGTGGATATTTCCAGGCAATGCTATCTTTAAAGAACATATCAGAACCTGAGTGGTTTTCCGTGCAGAAACTGTGTACACTGACTGTAGCAGTTTTTGTTTCCATTTGCAGGCAGGCTTTGGAGTGAGCCTGTGACCTAGTCTAATAACGAACCTCCTAAGTCCCATGTCTACATAGGCTCCATATGAGACTAACAATTCTAATTATCAAACTGCTACTATGAACAGCCGTCCTTGGTGAATAAAAATCCAGCCCAGCTCTGCAGCATAAGGCCAGCTTTTTTTTTTTTCTTCCACTACCTGTATTTTAAAAGGTCATGCCTTACAAAGTACTGAAAAACTGTCAATGCCGATCATGGTGTAATTATTGGAAAGTGTGATTGTCTATGAATTAGGATGAAACCTTTGGTATAAATAAAACTTTTGGCTAGAATGATCAATACAGGTAAATTCTGGATAGTGTAGTTTTGCATTTATAGCATATGACATGGTCTTTATCTTCAGTTACACAAGACTGCCTCTTCTCAACACACACTTCAGACTTCTGAATTCTAACATTAATTTTAATGACTGCTATTGAGGGCTCCTTAAATACTAGTGCCTCAGCTATGATTTAAGATACACTATAAGTAAGATATATTCCTCATGTTTACAACTGAAAGTATTCGATTTGACTGCATGAAATTGTTCAGACAAGAGACAGATAATTAAGCAGCATGTTAATGCTGCTTGCCTGCTGCACAACCATTGCAATTTACAATAGAAAAGTTCTCCCAGAAAATAAACATTTACTTTTAGTCTATCAGGTTGCTCTAACAAAATTGCACAAATGGGTAGAGGCTGGAAGTGTAACTCCAGAGGGTGAAAGATTTAGTAGGCTTGGTTCTTGATGCATAATTGGTCTCTTTTTAATCTCTCATTGTGGGAGGGAAGAGGAAATCCTTGAGGCTTCTTGTCTAATGGCTCTAATCTTATTCATTTAGATTCCTTCCACATGACCTAATTACCTCTCCAAAACCTCACTGTTAATGCTAACACTCTAGGGATTGATTTCAATATATGGATTGTGAGGGCATTTATATATTCAGTCTACAGTAACTCCTTATTTAGTTGCCTCAGTAATACACAGGAGAAATGCTTTAGCACAGCCTGGGGGAGTCCTCCAGAGAAGTTGATAGTGCTATTTTCTAAAGATAAAGGGATTTAGACATCAGGCAGCAGGTTATGGATGTAAAGCTGAAGGCAGACAGTCTGGGAGTATTGTGACTGCTTCGTGGGGGCTGGGCTCAGACTGAGAATTTGCCAGAATGGAAATATAACACAGGCAGGAGAATCAGCAACCCATTGATTTATGTAGACAGAGATTCCCTGGAGTATCTCAAATATATGTGACATGCATGGATCCTAGATTGGATCAGAATACTGAAAGATTAAGAGAATTATTTCTGACTGTGTAAGTCCAAGTTTACTGTACACTGGGAAAAAATTGTGTGTGTTTTTATTTCAGACAGTAGAAGATTTGGCGATTGTGTGTGAGGTTGGTTGGCTGGCTCTGAAAACAGATTTAGCTGTGGCTAAATGACCTTCCATGGAAGTCATGCTTGATAATTTTTATCAAACAATATGAGATCTATATCGGTTAAACAGTCACATACCTCAATTCTACTGTTCACTTTCAAAGCCATTAGGAGTCTAGCAGAAATTAGGCTAGATGACCCACAAATATAGCACAAGGTCAACTTTCATCATAGTTTGATAGAAAATATATGTGAGGATGTGTGATGAGAACTCACGGAGCAAGGCAAATGTCAAAATCATTCACCTTCAATCACAGTCATAGACAAAAGAGGCAGTCATTTTTATTTTAAGTCTTGAAAATTAGAGCTGGTGCTGAACCTGGATGTTGTAATAATACCTTTTCCTGATAGTTTGTATATGCTATTTGCTATCTTTATCAATCAAACACTGGATGTTGGAGTCAGTATGCTCATCTCCTTACTTAAAACAATCCATTAGCATCTGTAAAATCTCTAATAATAGTTCTGGAGGTATATAGCCATGATAGGATGGTGGTTATACAAAGCATACAAAGTCAATTACAATTAGTGTGAGGATTTACACCTGAGTTATTTGTAGTTCTTTGGAACTACAATTATTAATAAAAATTCCACAGACAGGGTGGCTTGGAAATAATAGAAATGTATTTTAAGCATTAATGTTTTCTGGGAATATGCAAATGAGAGTACCTATAGGTTCTTGTTCTTGTTCTGGGGAGAGTTTGTTTTCTGTCATGCATTTGTCATCTCACTGAGCATTTGATTGCCTGAGTAGAGCCCTTTTGATAAATAACTCTGTGTTTTTATACATCACTATATTACCTGGCAGAATGGGTATAGTAGCTTTCCAGAGCTACTTGTTTATTTATTTGTCTTAATAAATCTACCAATCTCATTTATGAGTGTTCTTCTTCCCATTGACTTTGGTGACTTTGGAACTTGGGATTTCAACATATGAATTTTGGAAGGATGCTAACATTCAATCTATAGCAGTTGTACGGTAATTTCAAAATGCCAATATTATTTCAAAATTTCACAATTGTTTTTCTAGAAAATTATTAGAAGGTTAGAATTTAAATCAAGAACAAAAAACATCATTATCAAATAGAGATTTCAAGATATATGACACTTTGCTGGCCATTAAGATCCAAGTAACTATGCATAATAGTATAGGAAACCCCTTTAAATAAAATTAAAGGCTGTATATTAATGTTCTTATAACTTCGGGGATATAATTCCCTGTCACTACCACTCAGCTCTACTGTTGTGGCATAAAAATAGATACAGAGAAATTGTTATATAGTGATTGTTGTGCTCCCATTTAATAAAATTGGCACAGAGAATGAGATGCATTTCTCTCAATAGCAATAAAATCTTCCCACTCCTGCCTTAGCACAGTTTCAAGGGGAGGGAAATGAACCCAGCGAGTCGTAGAAGAAGTTGAACTAGAATATTTGAAAATGACAATGCTCAGTTGCTTTAGTATATAGGCTACTTGTGTTTAATCAGGTTTGGAAGTTTTATAGGTAAGAAGAATAGAGGGAGCATAGAGGATAGGGTAGTTAATGGTGGTTCTAAGGGAATGATTCTTACATCTTTAGCTGGGTAGATAAAAGAATTATTTTATCACAAAAATGAAGGTAGTGAACAGTGTTGGGTGTATTAGCCCTTTTGATGAAGTCAAGAAATCTAGAAATGGAGGTCAGTGAGATGGCTTATCAGGTAAAAGGGTTTGCTATGCCTGGTCACCTGAGTTCCATCCTGAAAGCCATGATAAGGTGGAAGGTGAATCAAGTCTGTAATTTGTCATTTGACCACACATATTATTCCTCTTACCACATCCAACAGTCAGAATACCCATTCCTATCTTATCCAATAAGTATTCCTTCTTTTTAGCGAGTATATTCAAAATATGTTTTAGTCTTGCATATATGTAACATTGTCATTACCTTTGGTTATATGTCATCGCCCATAATTATATGTTGGCAATATAACACTGGGATTTCTTCCTCACCTCAGACTGTAACTTGATACACTTTTCCTCATCTTTCTTTCCCTTCTTATTTCCCCCAGTTTCTGGCAACCAATTCTACTTTCAACTTGTATCAATCCAAACATTTTATGCCCAGGCATGAGTGAGATCGTATATAACTTGCCTTTCTGTGTATAGCTTGCTTCACTTAACACAGTAATCTATAATACTATCCACATTGCAGAAAAGTCGGGATTTTACACTTCTAAAAACAGCTGAAAAACATTTTATTATGTATTTGTACCGCATTTTAAAAATGTACTTATGAACAAATGGGCAGTCTGGTCACAGTCTTAGCTATTGAGGATTGTGCCACGACACAGGAATTTAATCTCTATGGCAGATATATGATAGATGGTTTTATTTCTTCTGAATCTAAACAATGGTGGAATAGATAGATCTTTTGATAATTCTCTCTTTAACTTTTCCACAACAATTGTGCTAATTTATATTTCCATCAATAATGTGCAAGTGTTCTTTTTTCTCCACATCATAATATTTACTTTCTTTTAAAATATATTTTACTAATTCTTTGAGAATTTTATATGTGAATATATTTTGATTAAATTTCTAACCACATATCTTCAGATCAACCTCTACTCCTATCATCCATCCTAATTTCATGTCCTTCTCGAATAAAAATTAAAACAACAATACTGAACTTAATTTGTACTGACTCTGTACGGATGCTGTGGGGCCATGCACTGCAGCATTGTCAACCAACCAGGGGCCAAACCTTAATTCTCCCTTCCCCAGGTACCATCAACTGTAAGTAGCTCTTCATCTAGGAGTAGAAATCAAGCATCACTGGCTCCTCCATGCTGGAAAGTTGACTGTCTTGATCTTGAGCATGCCTTGAGCAGATAGCTAAAACTGCTATAAATATACAAATGCAGCTGCCCTATCTGGAACAAAAATCACAGCTTTTTTTCAGTTGTTTATGATATTTGGTTCTTGTGACTGTTTCAACTCTGGAGTGAAACATATCCTGACTGTTCTGAAGTTTGGGCTATACTTAGAGTTGTAACAGGACAGCTTTGAATTTCTAGGTTTATATGAATGTACAAAGCAAATTCTTTAATCAAGACAGAGGAATGCATTAACCTAGGGGCTTAGGAATATACATTTAGAAAGTAATTTGATACAATATCAATTTATAAAAATCCTTTTATTACTTTTGGTAATAGCCAGTCTAACTGAAATGATATCATATTATAGTTTTGATTTCCTCATTGATAAGTAATGCATGCCATTTTCATGGTTATTTGAATATTAAAACTCTTATTTTGAAAAACAACTAATTAGATCTGCTGACTATTTTTACTCATTTCTTTAATTTTCGTTTTTGTTTTAGACAAGATTTCTTTATCTGACAGCCACGACTCTCTTAGAACTTGCTCTATAGAGTCGACTGGCCTTAAACTCACAGAGATCTACCAATCTCTGTCTCTCATATGATGATGGGATAGGGGTGTGCACCACCACCTCATTAAATTTATATTTTTTCATGTTTTTATTTATTTAAAAAGATTCCTCCCCCGATGTATACTACTCCTCGCTCGCTTTGCCTTCCCTCCTCCCAGTCTCTCCCAGTCCTCTCTCAGTCTCCCCTCCCCCATCCCCCAACCATTCCAGGGCAAGGAGTCCCAAGGCGGATCAGTTCAGTCTGGTATATCCATTTGCAGTAGGTCCGATTCTCTTATCCCAGTGTTAAGGCTGGGTTTGGTGTTCCTCTGTAGAGGATGGGCTCCGAAATGCCAGCTCATGTACAGGAACATAGTCTGACCCTACTTCAAGAGGCTCCATATACTTCCCATGCCATTGGACAGTCATCTACCTTAGGAGGGTTTAGTTCCTTTCCCTGAAAGCTCCCCAGTAGTTGTTCCTGATTCAGTGAGCTCCCAGTAGCTCCAGTCATCGTCTCTGTGGGTCTCCTCCTCATGATCCTGATCTCTTTGCTCATATACACTCTCCCCTCTCTCTTTTCAGCTGGATCAGGATCTTGACCTGGTCTTTAGTTTTAAATTTATTTGTATTGAGTTCTTTTACACACACACACACACACACACACGTGACACAATTCTTTATACTCTAATGAAAACTTTAAAATTTGCTAATGGAGAAAGGCATGGCTTCCCCTGAGTAGTACCTGAAAAACTTGGTTATATTTATAGAAAATGTGACATCTCTTGCTATACAATGTGTATGTGTAGCATACATATTAACATATCTTTGCATTTAACCTACATGTAAGTGTATATGCATCACACATATATTTGGCTGCTAATCTCTTCTCAAATGTAACACTTTCAGTATTTTTTTCTGATTATATAGTATTTTTTCTTTCTCTGTTGACTTGTTCCTTTGAGGCTTTTTAATGATAGGATAGAATCCCATTCGTGGTGTGTGTGTGTGTGTGTGTGTGTGTGTGTGTGTGTGTGTGTATTTCATTTTATGGTCATGGTCTTTGGATTATATTTAAAAATTATTTTCTTTTACCAAAACCCTAAACTATTTCTCCATGTTTTCTCCTAATTATTCCACTGTATTAGATCACACATTAGGTCTTTGACACACTAAGAGCTGCCTATTGTAATGAGAGATGCCCTGTTCTTTGTATATATAATCAAGTCTCCAGGTATCACTCATAGAAAGACAGTCTCTCCTCTGCTGTTCTTAGCATATATTACAAAGGATTAGACTTCATTATCTTTTTCTTTAATAATAACCTTATGCGTGTCTTTTCTCTCTGCTTGCCTGCCCTGTGCTGCTCTCTCTTGTGCTTGTCCACTGCTTTCTGTTCTCATGTCACATATTTTATTTTGTTCCTCTCCTGTTTTACACTTATCATCTTCTATGTAATTTTTTAGTCTGCACCCACTGTCTCAGCCTTTTCTTCTTTTCTAAACTCATATGAACATCAAACATTAGGATGCACACATAAGACATAACAGGAGGTTCTTTTGTCTTTCTATAACTAAGGCACTTCATTAATTTAATACTTACCAGTTATATCAAGTTATACAATTTTTACAGCTGAGTAGAATTCCATTGTGCATATGGAATTTTCACACTTTCGTATCCATTTGTTAGTGGACATTTAACCTAGTTCTATTCCATTGCTCTTATGAATATAGGAATAAACATGGATGCTCAGGTATCTCTGTGGTAGGATACAGTCCCATGGGTATGAACCTGGCGAGAACATAGCTGATTTATACAGTAACTTTGCTTTTAATTTTCTGAGAAACTTCCACACTGATTTCCATTATAGTTGTTCTAGTCTAAACTTCTGCCAAGTCTAAGAGTTTCTTTTTCCCTTCATTCTCTCTAGTACTTTCTGCTGTTCATTTTCTTCATTATATACACTTTGACTAGCACAAGATGGATTACAAAGAGAAGGTTAATGGTTGCTGGAAGATGGAGAGGTGCTTCAGTAGTGTAGTCACTGATATGATACACAATGCTTCTAGAAACTACTCATCTATATTTCTTTTGGCAGTCTCCATGAAACCAATTGGGTTACCTGGAAGGAAAAAAAAAGAGAGAGAGAGAAATTTGGGAAGAGAAAATATCAGTGGGAGTAGAGGGAAACTAAATATCATAACAGTGGTTGAATTTTATTAAGCAACATCATATCCACATCGGAGAATGCTATAATAGAACCTATTGCACATAATTAATATATAGGAATAAAAATAAATTATAAAATATAAAAAATGAATTAAAAGTGGAAAAAACTTTTCTGTGTTTTATTAAAATTATATATAGACTATACATACATATATATGTATATATACATGTCCCGCGCCTATCTCTCGCCCGCGAGGAAAGACACGGCACACACTTAGGATCCTTCTGCAGTATAACTTTAATGTATCTTGGGGGAGAGCATTCAGCTTACGGAAAATGGAGAGGGGAGGGGAAAGAGAGAGAGCCGGCAGAGAGGCCGGCAGAGAGGCAGGGGCCGCTGCGCAAGAGCCAGCGGCAGTGGGCCCCCAGCGGGGAAAAGGAAAGCCAGAGAGAGTTAGGCTAGGCCCCGGCGTGGTCCGGCCGGGCCATCTGCCACGTGGCCTAGAGCCCGCGCCCCAGGAGCCGGGCCGGCGTCTGTGCGCACGGCGGGGCGGAGAGAGAGAGAGAGGAAGAGAAGGGACCACGAGGTAGGAAGCACCCGGTTTTAAGACGACCAAATGGCTCTTGCTTTAGACGAAACATCTTCCTATAGGTCGTAGTTCAGAATCCCATATGACGCCACGGGAAAGGCGGAGAAACCAGACCAGTCTCGCGAGATTACCAAGCGCATGCGCTCTCTATCGACTCAGGCGGGTTGGCCAGCACCAGATAATAGCGCCACCTTGAGGAGCTGGAGCCAGTGGCCTCCAACATCTCACCCTTCTCAAATATTAAGCAACGAGGAAGTCCTATAAGAGGGTGGAGACAGTGATCATCCCCCAGAACACATTGTGGACTTGCGTGGGGGTCATCCCTAATCCCTCGACAGATCGAGATGCCCCCAGCCTGTCCTCTGCCTTTTGCTGGGAAGGGGATTAAGGCAGGTACCCTTATGCAGGATGATGTGTCTCTCGGGACATAGGTATGTCCCGTGCGATGCCCTTGGCTCAGCATACCTCTTAGGACACGGGCTGAACGCTCCATCCAGTGCAATAGACAAGGCTGTCTTTAGGTGTGTAGGAGCTGTCTAAGCCACAATATCTCTATTGCTTTATCATAATTAGTCATACCTCTATCGAGGTTTCTGAGTCTAGAGCCATTAAGGCTTGAGCCGAAACTGTCTTGTTTCTCAGACTTTGGATTCTGAACCTACAAACCGTCTAGAGAAGAATGACTAGTCCTCCGCAAAAGGCTAGGTCAGATATATCCACCCCCACCCACTTTTTGGAGTAGGGGAAGAGGGGATTTATGGAGTGAGCTCTCTGGTCAGCGACAGGTCTAGCCGAGTGGAATTGGCCTGGACGATCGCCACTTGCAGGTCACGAAGGGTCTGTTCAAACTTAGACGACCAATTCTGTAAGAAAATTGAGAGAGGCTTTTCGAAAGATTAGTTGTCTTTGTAAAGTTTTTATATTGAATAGAGGTTATGTATAAGCCAGCAAGTTATTGCTCACACCTCAATTGTGCCATATACTGGGGTGGACAATTTGTTAACCGCCTGTGCAGTCTGCACTATTTTTTGAAAGTGTGCTAGCTGAGGCAGTCACTGAGGCCCCCATGGCAGCTGTGACAATGATTTTTACAATATCAGCAGAGATTCTAAAATCTCTTTTTTGTCTAAATGGCTGTGAGTTACTGGGGAACCACGGTGGTGTGGGCACAAATCGTGGCATGTGGGCCGCTGCTGCAAAGAAATAAAGCTGAGCATCTCAGCATAAGGCATAAAGGCAATTATCAAATTTGTATCTCAATTTATCTATAATTTCTGAAGCATTGCTAACAATCTAAATAACTGGTGGTTAAATTGGGAGAAAATGAAAATATTTTAGGCGTGGCCCAACCTATATTTTTGGATTGGCAACTGTTACATGGTAAAATTGAATTTTTATCTGGCCTGCCTGAGCAAAAGGAAGCCAATTTTGGTTTTATTAAACTCTGTTTCCTTTGTCAGGCTGCCGAGAAATCTTTTAGTAATATATCTGAACTATTTTTAACTAAAACGTAAACTTCTCTCTAACCCCAAACTTCTATTTTCTTTAAAGCTATGTCTAAATCTTTATACATCACCGGCATTGGCAGAGAGAAAAGGTGGGCATTATCTTCTACTGCTGTCACCAAACACATCAACTGGAGAAGGCGAAGGCTCTTTTTCTTGTAATATTTTTCTGGTGAGGCGCTCTGGGATCCAAACTGGATTTTTTTCATCCTGTGGAAAAACACAGACAGCTCCCCAGGATCTTATTAAAATAGGATCCGGGCCTTTCCATTTATTTTCTAAAATATCTTTCCATTTTACTAGCTCTTTTGGCCGTTGTGGTTCTGAGCAATGTCGCTCAGCAACATTTTGATATTTATCATCAATATTTAAAAAATTTATGGTAAACAACGCCAAGGCAATTGACACTCTTGGTGTTGAGGGCAGTTCTACTCCCCCTCTCTGTTTTAATAAATAGGATTTTAAGGTCCGATGTGCACGTTCAATAATGCCTTGTCCTTGAGGGTTGTATGGTAACCCGGTAAGGTGTGTTACTTGCATCTGTGCACAAAATTGGGCGAATTTTTGGGAGCTGTAAGCTGGCCCATTATCAGTCTTGAGGTAGGCTGGTTTGCCCCAGGCGCTCCATGCCTCTAAGCAATGTTGAATAACATGTATGGTCTTTTCTCCTGTAAGTGGTGTGGCATGAATAATACCTGAGCATGTATCAATAGAAACATGTACAAATTGAAGCTTTCCAAAGGACGGAACATGTGTTACATCCATCTGCCATATTTGTAATGGTGAAATGCCTCTTGGGTTAACCCCAACAGTCTTAGCAGGGAGGAATTGACAGCAGTTTTTACACTGTGTCACGATTTCGCGAGCTTGTTGTCTAGTAAGTGAAAAGCGCTTGCGTAAAGTTTCTGCTGTAACATGAAATTTTGTATGAAAATCTTTTGCAGCTTGTAACGGATTAGCAAAGGCAGCAGCGACCAGGCGTGTAGCAAACCTAGGCCTATCTCTCTCATTTAAGGGAATGGAGAAAAAACAGTCTTTAATATCTATAATAATCATGTGCCAATCTTTTGGCAAGGCTGAGAGCGTGGGAATTCCTCACTGAACTGGCCCAAAAAGATGCATCTGCGCATTAATAGCTCTTAAGTCGTGCAACAGACGCCATCTTCCGGATTTCTTTTTAATCACAAAAATGGGTGTATTCCATGGAGAGGTGGAGGGCTCAATATGTCCTTCAGCAAGCTGTTCTGCAACAAGCTCGATCACTGCCTTAAGCTTATCAGAGGTCAATGGCCACTGAGGAACCCATACCGGCACCTCTGTTTTCCAAGGTATGGGTCGTACTGCCTCAGTGGCACCTAAGGAAAACCCAGGCCCTGTCTTTCTTCATATCCCATCTTTTTTAAAATCTCTTGTGCTTGAACCGAATATTCATTGGACAATACTAGCCCTAGCTCTTGCATAATATCCCGTCCCCATAGATTTACTGGTAGTGGACGTAGGGTGTGAACCAGCCTTTTTGACCTTCCTCTGTTCTCCATGCTAGAGCAGATGAACTAACTGTGGGGTGAGAAGCATACCCAAGGCCTTGTAAGGAATGAGAAGACTCAGTAGTGGGCCATGATTTTGGCCACCAATGGGAGGAAATTATGCTCTTGTCTGCGCCCGTGTCTAAAACCCCTTTAAATTTTTTATCTTTAACCCAAAGAGTTAGGCTAGGTCGCTGTCTCAAGTCAACCAATAAATAGACTGAGTCTTGTCCTGAAGAGCCCATTGTGAGGCCTGTTGTGGTGTCTGATCTATAAGCGGGGAGCAGAGCTAGCTGCGCTATTTTATCTCCAGGATTAATGGTGAACACCCCAGTAGGACAGGAGCATAAGGCTTGAATTTCACCAGCATGCTGATGATCTATTAGACCGGGGTGAACTACAAGTCCCTGCTTAGTGAGGGAGCCTTGCCCCAACAGTAACCCTATACATGCTTTGGGGATTGCCTCAGGCAGGCAGACAGGTACAGGCTGCACTCCCATTTGTGGTGTCAATAAGAAGTGGGAGGAGGCACACAAGTCCAGTCGGGCTCTCCCGGAGGGCTCACACTCTTGCTTTTCCTGACAAACTTTGCCCCATACTTTTGCGGGCCCTGGGACATGGGGCCCACTATCTCGTTTTTTGGCTCTGTAGTCTCTAATGGTGGTAAAATTCTCCCCTTAATATCTCGGACTGATCGGCACTGATCTGTTCTATGGTATCCTTTACTACAACGAGAGCATAAGGAGGGGGTAGGCCCCTCAGAGACACAGCATTCCTTTTTAAAATGGCCGGGCTTGCCACATTTAAAGCAAACTCTCTTGGCGGGATCCGTTAGAGGGCGCCTCTGGGACTGCAAAATGGCTGCAGCCAGACCGGCGTTAGTTAGGGGACCGCCAAGCTCTCGGCATACCCTTAACCAGTCTTGTAGACCTTTATTTTTTCTGGGAGCTATTGCCATACGGCATTCTTTGGTAGCTTGTTCAAATACCAGCTGCTCTATCAGAGGGGCAGCTGCCTCTGGGTCACCAAAGATTCGACCTGCTGCCTCTGTCATGCGAGCTACAAAATCAGAAAAGGGCTCTTGCGCACCTTGAATGATCTTAGTTAATTGACCGCTCCCTTCTCCCTTTTTGGATAAAGCCTTCCATGCCCTAATGGCTGTATTAGCAATCTGCTGATAAGCTCCCCAGGGGTAGTTAGTCTGATCAGCCGCGTGTGGTCCCTGCCCTGTCAGCATCTCAAATGTCCAGAGCTGTTGTTCGGGGGTAAGCGCAGTAGCATTGGCCCTAGCCTGTTCTTGAGCAGCCTCGTGCCATAAAGCTTTCCATTCTAGATATTGACCCATACTAACCAGGGAGGCCTTAGCAACTGTCTGCCAGTCGGCAGGCGTCATGGCTGACAATGCTAACCTGTCCAGCTGAGCAACCGTAAAATTGGCGGTTACACCATACTTTCGGACTGACTCGGCTAGTTCTTTAATCTGAGCGTATTCTACAGGAGCATGTATCCGTCCCCCTTCCGCTGCTTCAAACACTGGATAGGCCAAGCTGAGCTTTTTCTTAACCTTCTCGGACAAAAAGGACAGGGTCCCGACTCGTCCCTCATAAGGAGGGGGAGCGGTAGACATTGGCCGTGTAGGTTCAACGGTCAGTTGTCGTTTTCTAACTCTCACATTCTGATCCTCGGGGGGAAGCTCATCAGGATAATATCCCTCTGTAGCTGCCTCTTCTTTTAGTTCACTATCCTTATCCGGGCTCAACTCATCGTCTCCTGATTGCTCCGATGTATCAGAGCCACTAGAGGAGCCATACTTTAAATCTAAATTTTCAAGTTTCTGTATCGGGTCCAGAGTGGTGGAACTAGGCTTTAGTTTCTGGTTTCCCAGCTCCCCCAAATTCTTTATTTCATCGGGGGGTTCTTTTTCCTTATGAAGTAATTTCTGGTTTTTTAATTCTCCCATCCTTATAGGGTCCTTTTTCCTTGTATTACGGCGCGCGCCTAACCTCACACTGCGTTCGGTTTCTGACATGCTGTTCTGAACTTTCTTTATCACGCCTCGCCCTTTAGCTATCAGATCTTTATAAGCCTTGTCTTCTACAAAGTTATTTAGGGTAGGCTGTGCCAAAGACTGGGAGGATCTCACAGACCGGTAAAAGCAATACGCAACCCCAAACAGTAACGCTGTTAAGACAAGCACCAAGGACTCAAGAAACCTTTTCCAGGGCGGGAAAAATCCCAAAACAAAGTCCAGTTCAGACATACCTCTCCGAGCAACTTGTCCGCAGTTCTGAATCCTGATGGTGCAAACGATGTTAATTCCCGGGTTCTCGGCACCACTTGTCCCGCGCCTATCTCTCGCCCGCGAGGAAAGACACGGCACACACTTAGGATCCTTCTGCAGTATAACTTTAATGTATCTTGGGGGAGAGCATTCAGCTTACGGAAAATGGAGAGGGGAGGGGAAAGAGAGAGAGCCGGCAGAGAGGCCGGCAGAGAGGCAGGGGCCGCTGCGCAAGAGCCAGCGGCAGCGGGCCCCCAGCGGGGAAAAGGAAAGCCAGAGAGAGTTAGGCTAGGCCCGGCCAGAGAGAGTTAGGCTAGGCCCGGCCAGAGAGAGTTAGGCTAGGCCCCGGCGTGGTCCGGGCCGGGCCATCCGCCACGTGGCCTAGAGCCCGCGCCCCAGGAGCTGGGCCGGCGTCTGTGCGCACGGCGGGGCGGAGAGAGAGAGAGAGGAAGAGAAGGGACCACGAGGTAGGAAGCACCTGGTTTTAAGACGACCAAATGGCTCTTGCTTTAGACGAAACATCTTCCTATAGGTCGTAGTTCAGAATCCCATATGACGCCACGGGAAAGGCGGAGAAACAAGACCAGTCTCGCGAGATTACCAAGCGCATGCGCTCTCTATCGACTCAGGCGGGTTGGCCAGCACCAGATAATAGCGCCACCTTGAGGAGCTGGAGCCAGTGGCCTCCAACATATACACACATGCATATGTGCACACATGCACACACATAAGTCTTACTCTAGGCTTTGAGGAAAGTGGAGTATAAAACAAAACAAAATAAAAGTAAGCCCAAACAAAACTAAATTAAGCCAAATCAATATCTAAGGAAGCTACGACAAAGTGGAACACCAAGGGACAGCTGAAAGGATCATTATGATGATAACAATACTAACAACAATGGGAATGAGAGAAGCAGTATCATTGAATATCTGAACTTGTAGACTGTAGGTCTTGAGACAGTATTTTTGGAGGGTCTGTGGTCTGGACGTGATTATGACTATTAGAGGGTCTGTGATTTATAGCTTTAGGTTCCTTGTCTGTGAAAATTTAGAAATTACCTATATACATTATTTTCTACTATCTCATACATTTTCGAGTTGATCAGCTGTGGTCTTTCCGATCCCAATACAATCATTAGTTACCATGTCCACACCTCACTTGTTTCAGCGTATACTGAATTATTTAGTCTCCTCGGCTAGACTTTTCATAATTTTTTAACTTTATCACACGTAAAGTACTAAAATTAGCAAACCACACCCCAAAGACTGGGTGTTAGAATCAATAAAATTATTCAGATGAGTAAGTAATTTAGCATTTCATTTGTACATATAATATGCTGTCAATAAATGTTAAGCATTATGGTTGATTATTATAAAATCTGGCTATGTAAGCCAAGAATGAAAGTTATTTAGGAAGATCATTCTCAAAGCATTGTTTCTCCAGTTCAGATATTCTTGAACCCCATTCAGGGCTACTCGAAGGGAACCACTGAGGATGGGGGTAGATACCAGCAATTTGCATCTTTAAAACCTTTGTTTTCTAATTGATTTTAGGAAACTAAAAACTGAAAATGATTGTTTTGAGCAGTTTAAGTACCTAGAGATTATCTTTTAAAAATATTTGCTCATTATTTTACTTATTTTTATGTGTATGTTTGTCCTGCATGTACACACACACACACACACACACACACACACACACACACACGTGCCCAATGTGTGTGCCTGGTGTCCTCAGAGGAGTCAGTTTACCTGGAACTAAAGACATGGATAGGTGTGAGCCACAATACAGGTGGGAACTGAATCCAAGTCTTCTGTAAGAATAAGGGTTCTTCATCACCGAACCATATCTCTGGCTTCCCATCTTTTTATATATTTTTAAGAATATTTTCCTTTTCACTCCACAGACTTCTGAAGCATCCAGTTAGTTATTTTGTTCTTTTCTTCCTCTTCCTTCCTTCCTTCTTTCTTTTTTTAAAATGAAAGCAAAGAAAGCTCCCACACTTAAGCATTGCTGTCCTCAAAGAATGTTGGAGCCAGTCTGATTCTGGTTTTCACCACAGGGACTTCTGGTTTGCTCTGACTGTGGTTTGCTTTGGTTCACTGCGATTACAGACCATTTAACAGGCTGAAGACCTTGCTGTCTAAGCACATGCTAGGATAGAGCACTGGCAGGTAAGCTGAGCCTCCCACTGCAAAAAGAAAAGAAATTTTTTGTGTTGGGGTGTGGCATTGATTTGGAAGCAACTCTGTGTCTGGATTATCTTTATTTTTTATGGATTGCTGAGTACTTGGCTCAGCTTCAGAAAGGCTCAGCTGTAACTTTTTTTGAGCAGGGCAGGTTGCCATTTTATTTCTAATCTGGCTGTTTCTGCCTTTCGGTTTTAGGCATTTCGGTATTAGTAAAAGGAGCCACAAGAATACCTGTTAGGATTCTGCTCTAGCCTCTGAAGCCTGACTTTCTCTTGGTTTCTAACCCTCCCCCTTCCCTCCTCTTTTCTCTTCTTTCTATTTCTTTTTCTTCTTTCTATATTTCATTATTATAGCAATAAAGTCCTTCTACATAGAAACAATCCAAGTGTCTCCTGCTGTGCCACTGTCTGCTGCCTCCTTCCACCACGCCTCCCGCGGCCATGGACCATGAAGTCTCTCTATTCATAGACATCTATCCGTTATACTGGGTAAACATATTATAGTATCAGATCAGATCAAACATGATCACAACAGTTCTACTGGTCATTCAGATATTAACGGACTAACTTCTTATTCTTTCTTCCTTTTCTTACATTTTGTGGAACGTGGGAGCTGAGAGTAAAGGAAAGGTCTCACACCACCTTCTTTTTCACAAAAGAGACCTGATGTCTCGTATTTTTTCCAGAGGCTAGTCTGAAGTTCACTTTTCCATGATGACAAAGCCTGTTTTATATGCATCCTCTCTGCCCTTCTCTGTGACTTTTCTTACAGTTATTTTATTTGGATATAACAATTCCTTTATGGGGATACAGTGTTTTGCTTTATCCTGAGAGAGTTTTCTTCCATAAGAGAGAAAATGAGAGAAAATTTAAATGATTAATTTTCAATGTTAGTGTGTCCCCTGAGATGCATTGGCTGCTCCACAAGTAGATCCAAAGACTGGGAGTCACTCCCCTTTAATAAAGTTCTAATCAATTCAAAAATAGTTGACTGTTTCTACAGAAGAATTAGGTGCTTTGAAAATTAGTGATAAAGCTTGTGGGATTTAGTAAGGATTTCAGGGTACAAACCTATTTGTCTAGTCCAACCAATTTAGCACCTTTCCAATAAGTACAACTTAGTGCTAGCATTACCTTTAGGTTAATTTTTGGAGCTAGCTCTGGAACCAGAGTAGCCCCAGTTTTATAATTTTCTTTAGTCAAATCTATTTATCTCTCACACATACTCTCTTCCTGCGTTTTTTATGAATCTCAGTTTCAAGGTTCAATCAAGGTGGGGTTGCTTTTTAAAAAAGCAAAGTATACTTAATTCAATAGACTACCAAGATCCAAAGAAACGAAGCTCAAAATGTAGAATGTCAGGTGCCAAGGTGCCATGTTTACAACCTTGCCAAGTAATATTTAGGTAAGTGTGCTAGGTCTGTCATTCATCTCCTGGCAGAGCATGCTCTGCTAGTTTGATTAGTGACCATCAGTGTGATAATAACTTCGGTGTTCGGTGTGCCCAAAACAGGTAACACATTTATCTGTTTTACCAAGACATCACAGAATAAGAACTTTTTTTTTTTTTTTTTTTTTTTTTTTTTGGCCAGGTTCTTGATGTGATATGTGTGAGTAAGTTTAAGGTATTGTCTGTATTAACTGGCATTTTGGCTTACAGTTTGAGGGTGCAGTTCATCATGGCAAGAAATGATGGTGGCAGAAGCATGTGGGCATACGTGTTGCATCTGTAGTCGGGTAGAAAGAAATGTTGATGCCAGCTTGTTTTCTGCTTTTTATTCACTTCCAGACCCACTTCAGGGGACAATGTCATACACATTCAAGTTACATAATTTCCTTTTATTTCTTTCCCCCCTCAAAGTCTCCAATATCTCTCTCCTTACTCTCTTTCAAACTTATGACCCCTTTCTCATTAACTGTTAGTGTGTACATTTCTAAATATAACTTGCTAATTCGATATAATGTTATTGTTTTTGGAGCTGACCATTTTCTGTTACATAACCAATTTATGAGCTCTTCAACCTTTATATCTGATGAATATTGGAATGAAATTATTTAAAGGTAAGGAGTCTGTCAATAGGAAATCAAACAAGAATTACAGTTTTGCATTGCTTAGTGATGAGAAGTGCTCTGAGAATCATGCCACTACTTGGTTTCCCTCACTGTGTAATGGTTTGGTGTGTCCATGTAAACTCAGATGGAGACAGAGGATCACTTCTGTGTTCTCATCTTAGAGATCTCCACTGTATGTGTATCATCTGTAACTCCAGTTCTGCCACTTTCTCTGGCCTTCAGAGGTACTGCATGTGCATGCTGCATAGACATATACACACAAAACCACTCAAATATATATAAAAAAACATAATAAAAGTCAAATAGTAAAATCAAATATAAAATCAAAACTGTTCTCTGAAAATGAGTCATATTATAATTGCATGATAAAAGGACAGAAAGAAATGAATATAGAGTGAGACCTGAAGACAAAAGCAATAATGGGTGTATTCCTATCTTTATTGTGGTGATGGTTTCACGCTTTATTACACGTATAAAAATTGATCAATTTTTCTGTTACACCTCGGTAATACTTTAAGTAATAAAATGGTATCTTTATTCTGGGCCTGAATTCTGGTAAATAACATCTCTACCCAAATGACAACCACATGCCTTTACAGAGGCTGTATTTTTATTCTCCAGACACTCCTTGGTATTGAAGGCAGATGAAAGAAATGTGAGGCAAAACTCCAGGAGGGTTTGTTTGCATCATTGCCTCTTCATCCTTCTACTCATTTTCCCTCTTTAATTCTTCCCTTTTTCCCCCTTCTTTTCTCTCTACTCTTCTGCAAAGTCACCAGAATGTTAGAGGCTACATCTGCTTTTGCAAAATACTATTTTGCAGTACAATTAAGCATTCCTCACCTTAGCTCCCTAGGTAGTTGGAGACTTGTACAATCCTTGGCATAATGAATGGTGCTCAACATTCAGGCCCAGGTGTGTGGATGCTGGGTAAGATCCATGAAGGCAGGAGACACTGCTTCCTGGCACACAACATGAGGGTTCTCCTCCCTCTTCAGAATAAGAGCAGCTGCCTCTCTCTAGGTGACCAGCAAGTCCCACTTGGGCCGGCTGACAAATGGAGCTGGTGAACTGCAGCCTGAATAAATAGTTACGTAGCTGGTGCCAGCTCTAAGCTGTAGGAATAGCAGCAGAAACTACGACCTGACAGAATTCTTTGAGGCTGAAGAAAAACTGTTTAGGATTCATAACCATGCTACTTCCAGCTTCTTTCAGACAGCTAGAACGGCTCGCAGACATTTTTTTTTTTTCTAGTGGATGGCATTCATTTCCCAGTACAGATATAAAACTGACTACAGCAATTGAAACCTGGACAGCTAACTATTTAGATCCTGTCATCTTTATTATTAAAATGCATTTATAATTTGTAGAAACACATAAGTATAATAGCGGTAGTAAGTACAAATCAATAATTTCTTTTATTAATTGGTTTAGTATGATTATTCTGTAGTTTTTTTTTTTTTTAGAACGAATCATTAATTTTAAAAAGGAACCATTAAAATTTTGGACATTAAGCTCTATTGAACATTTTGAAATTACTATATTTCCTCTAACTGGTTTGCTTTGGAATTAGTTCACTTGAGTCTTCCATTTGTTCTTTAATGAATGCCAATATAAAAGGAACACTATATCCACTAGCTTTCTTTGTACTCTTCTGGCTTAATTGCACACGGATAGCTACAGATTGAAAGTCTATTTCAGGTTTTTCTTCTCTCCATAAGCCGTTCTGAAGAGATGAGCAGAGATAGCTCTTCATGTCAGAAACTTTAATTAAACCATTCTGAAAACAAGCTTGTGGTAGTTCTGGCAGGACCTTAATATAATCATATTTTCTGATCAACTGTTATGATGGTTCCTTTGAGAGACGGAGATCAGGACAAGCTACGTATGCCCAGCTGGAAGTATGAATGTGGAAGTCTTGGGGATTTGGAAGATTGTTCCCTTCAGTTTTCTGACCACCTCACTGAGCTGCTGTGTGTATGCGTGTGGGGGGAAACATGTAGCTTTTGGAGTTACTCATGTTAATTTCTCACATAAAATTATTTGCATTTTTGCAAAAATATTACAAAACTTGATTTTGCTACTAATATAAAAATTGAGTTTGCCAAGGAACATCCAAATGCTCATAAATATTTGATCTTTACATCTGTCAGGTAGTGCCTGTCAGTCTCATTTTACATATAGTGAAAATAAAGCAATCTTTTTGGCTAGAGTTGAGCCTCAAAAGTCATACTCCAGAATCATCAGTCGTTTCTTTCACTAGAATAGGAGGAAAGATTTGGAAGGGGGCATAGTATATTTTATGTACATGCCTCTCCCTCAGCATAGGGCAAAAACCCAAAGCAGAAACTCAAATTTCCATAAACTTCCCAGTGTGAGAGTCTAATCTCTACTTGTTGGAAACTCATACTGATCTTCAAATTTCCTGTGACGTTTTGCTTTTGTTCTATATGTTATAAAATTCATCCTCCTGTTATTTTCTGAAAAAAAAACTTTTTTTTTTTTCCTGATTCCTGACCATCAGTGTGGTGGGATTCAGGTATTAGCTGATAAGATTGGGAGGTGTGTCTCTAGAGTTCTGGATACCTGAGGGGAGTGTGGCCAGCCCCTTTTGAAAGGTGCTGCTGGGATCTTGACTGTCCTGTTTTGTTGTTTTGTTTCTGCTTTCTTGAGAGATTGAATCAGCCTCTGTTGCCTGGATCATCCTATCACCCAAGAATCATTCTAAGGTTTAATTTGTAATTGTGAGTGTTAAACTACTCTCTAATAAATATTAATCCTGTATTTGGTATATTGCAAGTGAGATTTATTGTAACAGATTGTATCACTGGGTGGGCCTAACACCCACAAAAAGCCCGAGAAAGACTAGAAAGGGCTCTAGAGCACAGAAACTGGGCCAAAACAGCTTTAAAATTGTGTATCTGAAGCAGGTCATTGTACAGAGATAGCCCGGCTTTCAGGCTGCATTCAAAATGGCAGTGGTGGACTTGGGGCAGAAAGCATAAGCTGCGACCAGGCCAGTTCCTGACGTCTCACAGAAGACTCGGTAGCATGTGATTGATTTAAGGTTTTTGTTTATATTGCAGAAAAAGGAAACAGAGTCAAAGACAGTTTCTTAGTAGCAGATTTATTGGGTCTGCTCTGTTTGCTGGCAGTGAACAGAGATGTGGCACCTTTAAGAGAACTTCCTGACTGAGACTTTTCTGCAAAAATTATGTGGCTCTTTAAGAGAGTGCAAGTATTTAAAAAGCCCTTCTGGTTGGAAAATGATTAAGGATTCACAATAAAACAGATTCAAATGGGAAAAAATACCTGTAAACAGGTTACAATGTGTGTAAAAGGTACATAGGCTTCAGAGAGAAAGGAAAGAGGGTAGAGTAAGTCCCTAAAAAAGAGAAAAAGAGGTTTAAATATAATAAACCACATAAAGATGGAAAATAAACCCAGAATCTGGATTATGGTTATTGTGGTTTTTTTTTTTTTTAATTTTTTAACTGTTAATGAGCTAACTGCAGAAAGACAATGGATTGCAAATGCAAAGGCTACTAAGTTAAACAAAAAAATATATTTTAAAGGTATCTTGATTTTGAAATTTGTGTCTAAGGATTTATTGCTTTGGAAGAGTTCTGCTTTTGTTTCCACAGAAGATGAGAACCTGTGGATTGCTTCCAGGCAAATATGGTTTCATCAACCAAGATCTGACAAAAACCTTTGATGGGAAGAGATAGCCATATCAGCTTCAGGGCTGTAGACTATGATCCAGTCTCAAGAACCTGTGAGATTGTCAATGCCCCTTAATCAGCAGGAAGTAGTAATGAAAGTTACGGCCAATTTCCCAAAATATTGTTTATAAATGCTTTCATTATGAATGGTTAATGGTTATAGTTAATCTCTTTCTAAGAAGAAAAAGGGGATATGGTACATGAGTGATTTTTAAAAATGAGATTATTGAATTTACTTTAATCAAAAAATCAGCTGTTAATCTCAAAATGTTTTATGGTGATATGATTTGGGTTTATTGATAGAAATTTAAGGTCAATTTTTTATGCTGTATGTATTTTTATACTCTTGTTTAAGGTATGATGTTCATGTAACTGATTTAAAATTGGAATGAATAATTAAGAAATGCAGGTTAATAGTCACCTATGATAACCAAACTTATAGTTACATTAGTTAGGATTTTTTAGGTATACAAAGATATATTTCAATTAGATAGGTAATCTTCAAGTACTTCTAAGACCTACAGAATATGGCATTTAAAATTATTTTAATAACTTAGACTTTTCTAGACAGTGAGACAGATCTGCTCTTGGCAGCACCAACCTACTTCAAGAGAAAAAAAAGGGCATTGAAGAAACTCCATATGGAATCTACTTTCTTTGTGGCCAGACCCTGTTCTTGTATTGACTGCTTGACAATATGCTGTTTAAACTGGACATGAAGGTCCCATAGGAAAGTGACCTCTGAACTTTGGGAGAACAAGTTGAGATGGTCTTTCAGGTTCCTGATTTGCAGAGAAAACTGCCAATAATTCTTCAGGACACAAGGAGAAGCAACTAATGAACTGTAGTATAACGGGAAGAGCAGATTTCCTGTTTCACTAAAATAAAAAGAGACTGTAGGCTGAAGATGGATGCCCCAACTTTATAAAGGAACTGTGGGTGACTATCCAGATAGATAGGTGTCATCTCTGTCATTTCTAGATTTTGGAAGTTGCTTGCACTTCTGGTTTACATGGGTAAATATATCCTTCTGTGGTCTTTGATGTAGTTGAAGATTAGATAGTTATAGGTATAGTTTTTCTTAGTCATTTTAAAATGTGTATTGGATATGAAACTTTAGAGTCACAAGGATAAGGTAGATGATAGAGTATTTTCTTTAATTTTGCTAAATACAAATAGACTAAATATTGTAACTGTAATTCTTGCTTGATAGCTGTTTTGTTATATGTAATTTTGTTATGTTAAAATTGAAACTTTCCTTTTTGATCAGACAGAAATGGGGAGATGGTGTGGGAATGTCTTTCTGTATGCTGTGCATATCAATCTTTAAATAAAGGAGCTGTTTTGGCCATGGCAGGCACCATAGAAGTAGTGGGGAATCAGAATAGGTAGGAAATGAAGGGCAGAGTCAGGGACAGATCAAGCCAGTTGGCCAAAGGAGCAACATGTAAGGAACACAGGAGAGCCAGGGACCACGTGGCAGGACAGATTAATGGAAATGGGTTGAATTAAGATGAAGGAGCTAGCTAGCAATGTGTCTAAGCCATAGATCAAACAGCATGAAGTTAATATAAGCATCTGAAATCATTTTGGGAGGACTAAGCGGCAGCGGGCAGCTAAGGGTTCTGGGGCGGCAGGTCTGTGAGTCTGAACCTGTGGCGGGAAGGGGCTGGAAAATTTCATTGTAGCATATCAATGACTGTGTTTCTTTGTTTATTTTGGTCTTACTTTTGGGATTATGTAATTGGGCCCTTTCACAAGTCTTTGTCTTTAATGTAGAAAATAAAACCAAAATAAAAATACTGAATCAATATAAATTTTTTAAAAATATTAATGTATCAATTCTTTCTGATGGTGATCGTTCTGAACCATTTTCAAGCATCCTCTATCCTGAACACTCACTCACTCACTCACATACACACACACACACACACACACACACACACACACACTCACACACAATGTGGGAATGTCTTTGTGTATGCTGTGAATATCAATCTTTAAATAAAGGAACTGTTTTGGCCCTTGGCAAACACCATAGCCAGAGATGGTATAGGTAGGAGAAGCAGGGCAGAGTCAGAGACTGATCAAGCCAGGTGCCCAAAGAAGAAACATGTAAGAAACACAGGTGAGCCATGGGCCATGTCACAGGACAGATGAACAGAAACCTGTTGAGTTAAAATGAACGAGCTAGCTAAGCCAAACAGCATGAAGTTAATATAAGTGTCTGGGACATTTGGGGGCCTAAGCAGTGGCATGCAATTAAGTGGTCTGGGATGGCAGGCCTATGGGTCTAGACCTCTGGCACCTGGAGCCAAGAAACCTCATTGTAACACACACACACACACACACACACACACACACACACACACACAGAGAGAGAGAGAGAGA
This sequence comes from Phyllotis vaccarum, assembly GCA_033318265.1. NCBI lineage: Eukaryota > Metazoa > Chordata > Mammalia > Rodentia > Cricetidae > Phyllotis > Phyllotis vaccarum. Next base: position 144,875,528 of record JARWLC010000003.1, on the reverse strand, counting down.
GAGAGAGAGAGAGAGAGAGAGAGAGAGAGAGAGAGCCATATTTTCACTCTCTTTCTCAGATGAATATGCACAGAGAGATCTACATAGATAACTGTTGTGGGATTCAGGTGTCAGCTGATAAGGTCAAAAGACACTTATACAGGGCACGGGCCCCTGAAGGGGGCGGGGAAAGCCCATTGAAAAGGGGCTTCTGGAACACGAGATGCTCTCTTCCTGGTTCCTGGATGTTGGGGAGAGGATCGGATTCCATCGTCCATCCATCACTCATCCACCGTTCCAGACTCCAGTCCCTGTTCAGGTGCTACTGTAATCTGTTACCTGTACTATGAGTTTTGATTTATATTTTAATAAATATCTATCTGGTACTGGTGCCTTCTAAGTAAACTCTGCCTACAGATAACAAACTCACTCACAGTAGCACACATGCAGAATTGTGCAGACACACAGAAGCATATTCACACATACATCTGTCTCCAAAAAGATACTATTTATGTACACACTGGCACTTATGTTGGTGCTCAAATGATACATAATTTTGAGCTGGCACTTAAGTGGGGCCATTATTGCCAAATATTGGCATTAGGAAAAATAACCAGTAGTAAAGAATTTTAATACAATGTTAATATCTAATGCAAAGCAAATAAAAGTTTTTCAATAAATTAGTACTCAGAAAACTTGTAAGCTGTCATATTGGCATGGGAAGACTTGTTCTCAAAGTGATTCTACAGTTAAATTACTTTTATTATCAGATAAATATTTATAAAAATATTCATGGGCAATATAGAATTGTAGGTACCTAATGCTTTTCTTTGTGAGAATGTATGGTTACTTAAAATCAGATGTGGCTTATGACAACTTGAATCTACTTTTATAGTGGATCCTTCAAGACCGCTTGGTTTGACTCTTAGCTATTCACCTTTTTTTCTCGATTCATATGTGGTTATTTTTTTTTATAAGAATTTGGTTGAACCACTTCCTTAAATATCTTTAAAACAGATGGTATGGGTTGCTGAAAAGGCAATTTCAATAGCTGTAAGAGGCTCTGGCTATTAAAAGCTATTTCTTTAAATGTGTGTTGATCAATATAACTTTGTTGAATGGCTAGAGAAGCATTGGTAAGATTGAATTATGTTGCGCACTTACATTAACTTAAAATAATAGAAACCAAACCAGAAATGGAGTCATCTGTGGAATGTGGTAGAATTTTACAAGCACAAACTTGCTCATGTCCTTTGACAAGAAGTATGCAGGTCCGTCCGTAAAGTAACTGTATTTTCTGTACTTGTGAAGACTGTGGTCTGTACCAGGATTCTGTCATCCTTCCTCATTCTGTAGCTATCAGCTTGCAGCCCAGATGTCCTCTGGTCTTCTATGGCTGTGATCTGCTATCCGAATGTACATTGGCCATTGGCCATGTCTTCAGCTAACAGATACCAGTGAAACCATAGGTCATGATGTTATATAGATTCTCTCTCTTTCTTAAATGATTTTAGATTCCCATAATTTTGTTCATGTACATATATTTTTATTATGAACACCAAAAAATTTATTAGCTCTTTGAGAATGCAGTACAATGTGCTTTGGTTATATTTACATCTTCTCCAAATCTTCCCAAATATATTCCCCATTTTTATTTACTATCCAACTTTTGTGTCTTTGTTGTTGTTTTTATTTATATTTTTTCAAAATCAAGGACTTTTTGCTACCCAAACATGCTTGAGTTTATAGTTATTTATTAAAGCTTGCTTAGCTTACAAAGGAAAATGGACCCTTTCTCTCACAGCAGCTATCAATTGCCAATAGCTACATAGCATGTAGGGGTGGAATTTCAAGCCTAGCTCTCCTCTTCATGCTGTGATTTGGTTTATCTTGGGCTTGCACAGATTTTTGGGCATAGGCACAACTACTTTGTGGTTAGAAATTACTGTTTCCTTATAGTCATTCACTGCCTCTGGCTCTTTTATTTTTTCTTCTTCCTTTTTAGTAGTGGTTCCTGAGCCTTGGAAGGAGATAATGTAAAATGTAGTTTCCTGAGGCTTCTGCATTCTTTTATTTTCTGTGTTTTGGCTAGTTGTGAATTTCTGTCTCAATTACTATCTATTGCATACAATGCTTCTCTGATAAGGGTTGAGAAATGTGTTAATCTATCAGGATAACTATAAGTCATCAAGACATGGCTTAGTATTATGTTCACTTAGTATAATAATAGTAGTAGGTTCTTCCTAAGGCCTGATGAGCTCTATGGCCATAGGTTCTTGGCCTGATAATAATTGTGGCATGTTTGTTCTTTTTCTTGTAGAACTTCAATCCAATAAGAAAGTAGTTTACTCTCATTATGCTTTGCCATGATTTTGGCAGTGGCCATGTCTTGCCAACCCGGTCATTATTATAACTTGCAGCATTTAGAGCTATGTAACTGATGATTACTTTTCCTTTTTAGGATCTTTCTCAGTACCTTTTAGGCAATAAAATCAACATAATAGGTAAGAAAATTCTGTATCAGTACCAGCTTGATTTCTCTATATTTTATGACTAAAGCATGTGATAAGTTCAGCAGTAGAGTCCTACTGTCACAGTTTAGGCATGACCATGTGTACTGGCCATATCTTGTAATGTTTGAATCTGTGGGATCCCAATGGCCAACAACTCCAAAAGAAATAATATGTTTTTGGTTCTGGAATTTCTATTTGTTAGCCTGTAGTGTGTAGTAGAGGCATTTTTTGTCCCATGATAGGTAACTTCATTCCTTTTAATTTCTTATTTTATTTTTATATCTAGCACTGCCTCCCCTTCCTCCCCTGCTAATAGTCCTCCCTTAGCCTCCTCCCTTCCCATCTTCCTATCCATTCTTCAAGGAAGGCAAGGAATCCAAAGATGAGTCAGTTCCATCTGATATATCCAGCTTAGGTAGGTTCAAGTCCCTCCCCCAGTATCAAGGCTAAGTAAGGTACTCCTCTGTAGGGAATGGGCTTCAAAATGTCTTTTCACACACCAGGAATAAACTCTGGTCTTACTGCAAGAGGCTCCACAAACTGCTTACAACATTCGATTGTCATCCACATTTGGAGGGTTTAGTCTCTTTTCATGAAGGTTCCTCAGCTGTTTTTCAGAGTCAATGTGTATGTGTGTGTGTGTGTTTGTACAGTTGTAAATTGTCATAATAATGAGAATTTTAAATATCTTCTTACAAACTGGGATCTTTCTTTGATTTTCTAAATATCTAGGATACATATTTTGAAGGATTTATTAGTATAGCTTAACTGGTTTTTAATGAAACAAAATTCACTCACTATGAGCCAGCAAGATGGCTCAGGAGATAAAGATACTTGTTCCAAAGCACATGACTATCTGAGTTAAATCCCCAGAATCCAACATCAAGTAGAAGAAACCAAACTTGACAAAGTTGTTACTTTCCACACATATGCTGTAGCAAAAGTACACACACACACACACACACACACACACACACACACACACACACACACACACACACACACAAATTAACGCAGCCACACATCCACAGTTTTTGGTAATAGTCTCTCTATTGAATAAACTGCAAATTTCTTGCTCATAATCTTAATAGTTTCCTTGATTCTTTCTCTAGAGATAATCAATAGGAATAGAGAAAGATGGTCCCAAATCCAACTCAGGTACTGAGGTCAGAATCATCTTGAGAAGGTTGCTATTCTGTACCATTTTGCATATCAGCTGTCTTTGATCTTTAACACTTTATTTAAGAAGTCACCTTAACTTATAAGATTGGGACTGAGTCAACCTAAGATCAGCAGACAGACCTAAATATATTGAAGAGAATATCATAGTGAGAGATATCTCACTTATGGATATACCAAACACCAATAAATGTTTGAGTAACATCAAATTTCATAACATTCTCCTAAGAAGAATAATTAGTTATAAAATATTTAATTAAAAGGTTTCCAAAAAGAGTATTCCTAATTTTGAGGTATTTTTTTATTTTCTCTTTGTTTATAAAGATAATACCCTTATTGTAAAATACACAGATGCATCAGAATTTTAAATCTTAGTCAAGTAACTCTTACTGATGTATATAGGTAGTTGGTTACTCAGAACTAGGCCTTGTCTCAATATCAAAGCAATAGGAAATGCATGAGAGATCTATAGTTTTCAAAAAGTATCTATGAATTGTAAGCAGAGATTGCTAAAGAGGATATTGTATGTATATCTACAAAACCTTGCATAGACTTCAGTATAGATCACTCACATTAATATAGTTAATTCATAAAAGGCATGTTTCATCTTGGGAATTACTTTGAAGATGTTTCTTTGACTAGCATGCTGGCTATCTGGGAAATAATAAAGATCCAGTTAAATAAGATAATATACCACATGTATATTATTATATGCTTATTACCTTATTAAAGATATGTCCATGTTCTCTCATTTGAATTTTTTCAATTGTATAAAAGGGATGTTATTAATTATTAAGATAAAATGTATAAAGGCTGAGTGGTTAGGTATTGCTTTCCAAAGCATCTGTCTGTGTGAAACGCTTATGTGTCTTTATATGCCTCATTGTGTGGTCATAGTCACCATTCTATTATTGTGAACAGACACCATGTCCAAGGAAGCTCATTAAAAAAATCATTTAATTATGGATTTTCTGACAGTTTCAGAGGTTTAGTTTATTATCATCATGTTGGGAAGCATAGTGGCATGTACACAGGTACTAGAGTAGTAGCTGAGCAGTGATCTGTAGGGAGAAAGAGAGAGGAGAGAGAGAAGAGAGAGAGAGAGAGAGCAAAGCTTGGGAGTACACCCCTCCAGGTAACACATTTCCTCCAACAAGATCACACATTCTAATTCTTATAATCCTCTCAAATATTGCCACTCCTTGGTGACTACACACTCAAATATATGAACTTATGGGGGTTATTCTTATTCAAACCACCACAGTTTTTAAGATGAGTTAAGCTATATCTAAAGTTATTGAGCAATGTACACATCTATATATGTATATAATATATAATATATATTATAATTTCTTCCTGATGGCAAATGGATTTTATAACTTTTGCCAATAGCAGGTCTGTTTACTAAAGTCATCCATGGAAATGTATATTTTGTTGATAAAGAAATGAAGAATGGTTACAAGGTGCAAAGGGTGACAACATCTGAAGGCTGTCCCTTGTTGCACACACACAAAAATAATAATAATAATTCTTTGGCTTCTATTCATTCTTAGAGGTTGTAAATTTAAAAGTAGCCAAGTTTAGAACTAAGAGTCTTTATGAAATGATGTGATAATTGTGAGTGGTTTTTTTAACAGGTAATTTCTTAATCTATCTTTGAAATGATAGTATAACAAAAATACTTCAGATGAAGCATGTAGTGGTATATATTAATAAATTACATATGTAGAATTGGAGGTGTGAGCACAGTTTTTTTAATTTCCATAAAAAAGATTAATCATTTACTTTTTTGAATATTAAAAACTAAGAGGATTAGAAATTCATCTTCTTTATAATTTCTTGATGAATTTTGAACTTTGTTTAAGCTTATAAGTAACTATGATGATAAGCGTTCCTAGTACCATATTTTGAGTTTATGTATACTCTTAAACTTTACTATTCCAGAAAAAAAAGTTTAGATAATGCAACTAAAAACTAATCAAAGCTGTTATTAAGATTATAAATTCATTAGATAACATGTTTATTTTACATAGTCTCTCAATTAAAATATTTAGAAATTAGAATTATTAAAAATACTTGCTGCATATCTAAACTGTTTTGTTTAAAATGCATTTTCATCTAAGCTTCTAGGCAACTGAGCTTGCTGCATTAATGGCTCATATGCATCAGCATTTACAAGTCACTAACTCTGAACAAAAGTTATCAAGCAGTTCTAACCTGGAGGTCAGCTACTGCAAGCCAATTCATTGACTTCTTAATCAAATAAATATGGACACGGTCATAGTCCTAGGTACAGATAATGGATATGATAAACAAGTTCTGCATAAATATGCTATAGCTGACCTCTGAAAGAAATGTGTCCATCTTGGGCAATTCTTCTTTTTTCCATGCCTCTAAGATAATGTTCATAGTCCCCTACACAAAACCTATCATGTTAAAAACTCTGCCAAGTACTGTTTTTATTCCAGTTGTTTATAGGTTGATTACAGACATTAGAAAACACCAAACTAGACATAAAATTTATTTAAATTAGCTCTGAAAAGTGAGTCAGCTTAAAGAATTTATAGGGTATTGCTTGTTCAGCTTACTCAATGCTAATCCTTCTTTCATTGGAGCAACACATGTACACTGATTCTCATTCTCTTTATAAGTTAAAAAATTTCTTTATATATTTCATTTGGTGAGAACCTGAGTCCTGCCATCTTAATATTGCTTTAAAAGTAAAATTATGTAATATAAAACATCTCTAGAAGATACTTTACCTATGTGAAATATTTTACCCTTTGGTCACAGTTCCCACAGCCACCCCTTCCTCTCTCACCTAGCACTTGCCAATAACATTCTATTCTCTAAAAAAATGAACTTGAACTTGACTGCTTTAGATACTTCATGAGGGTTAAAGTATGTGGTATCTTATGGTATAATTTTAATTATCTATATAGATAAACAACTCAAAAATAGGATAATGGTTCCATAGACAATCCTTCACAGAAAATTAAATAGCAAAAAATAATTAAATGATTACTCATTTTCAGGATATTCAAATTTAAACCACTGGATATAATCTCATACCTGCTAGGATGATATATGTAATAATATTTCTTTACATGTACGTATAGATATATGGATGTCTATGAGAACATTAAAAAAAGAGTATATATATCATTAGTGTCTGTTGATGCTATGGAAATCAATGTGAGGTTTGTTTAATGCATAAAACTAATCTAAATTTATTCAATCTGGATATTTATATAGATGTATTAACATCAGTATTTAGAGAAGATACTGACACTTATTTGACATGATCCAAATTCAGAATATATATTAAAAATATAGAAAATTAATCATAAAACATAGTAGAACTTTGGAAAATCACAATAGAAAGAAATTCTACAAAATGCAATAACATTGATGAACCATACAGATATTGTGCAAAATGAATTAATTGAAGAATTATGCTAAAGAGTTTGAGTACATGGTAGAAAGTTTCCATGAGCTTACTTTATTTTCTTGTGGTTCGTACAATGAGAAATATCTATGCATGTACCTGGAAATATCAACAAAGCTAAAATTGATCCTATACTTTATTTAAAGCCATCTAAGAGAAATACTTTTTTCTTGTTAAAAATACTTGAAACTCAGGAATTATCACACTTCCTCATAGCATTCTCTTTGTGGTTTTATGAATGAAGAGCATCTGGACATTATATTTCATTTTCTTGTCTCTGAGTCTTCTTTAACATCCCCTTAAATGGATACAAAATTCTTGTGAAAACTTGGAGCAGTGTTTTGTATGATAGAGTGAAGAGATAGTAGAAAACACTTGCTTAGCTTCTCCATTCTCCAAATTAAGACCTGCTTTATCAACTCTTCCACTATTCAATTGGATTGTTAAGCATTGGTTTGTGGTCAGAAAACTATACAACATGAATGCAATACAGATGGTATTATCTTCCTTAGCAGCATCAGACAGAAGACAATTAAAAGGTTTGACGTGCAAGTGTGTGAGATTCTTGCTCTCACAATACCAATGTTACCATCTGAACTCCTTCTAAGAGAAAGGCAGGTTGTGCATTTTCCATTTTATAAAGTTCTGCTAGGAGATTTTTGAGCTCTAGAGGCTAAAGGCGGCTGTACTTGTAGACAATGGAAACATACAACTTACAGTTTGAAAGCAATGCTACCCAAACGGATTTATAAAAGCAAAGAGTGGAAGTCCAGCACCCTTTTACATGAGGCAGACAAATAGTCTTTTTTATTGTGAAAACAAAGGGAGTAAATATAGAAGCATGTTTTGCTGAGGATTATTGTTGATGATTTAATGAGTCTTCATGAAATTTCAGGGGTATTCTCAATTCTCAGCTCTGCCTATAACTGCATATTTTAATTACTCTGGAGCATAGAAGGGGATTTTGTTAATCCTCAGATATAACATGCTTCAGTGATTTAAATATTTTAGCCCCTGACCAGTAATGTGCACATTCAATATTGACGCCACATTAACTATTTATTTAAGGGGACAAATGAACACGTGTGAAAATGGTTTTCAAAGTGTGGTCTCAGCATAAGGAGTGTATTGTTTTTAAGTCAAAACTACACAAATGTCTAATGAAACCATGGCCCAGTATAACCTCAAATCAAATATTCCTGGGGGGGAAAAAATCTCTTAAGATGTAAGCATCACTACTAACACACTTGGAACAAACTTCTTCTTAAGTTTAAGTTGTAAAGAAAATTTACTGACTGATATAAATTGACTGTAGAGTAGAAATGGTCTTTCTTGGAATATTTTATTTGTGACATCTATGTGTCCAAATAAAGACTATTTTGTTTTAGATTCAAAATTCCTGAATTATATTTTGGTGACTTTGTTGTTATTCCAGTCATACATGTATTTGAATTTGAAAAAAAAATAGTTTCTGTTATTGGAGGATGAAGGTGACAATGATAAGAAAGATTGTCTAGCAACTTGTATGCCAGCATTGTTCATAAATAATGCAACCTGCCATATATGTGCTTTCCTCAGACATAGTTTCTTTTGAGAACCAGCTCTCTCATCCTGCAAGACAGAAAATATTTTGTAGATTCTTTTAAAATATAATAACAATAGTTTGATGCACAAATTCCGGTTGTGTTAAAGGAAACTCAGAGCCAGATACCAGGGAGAGGCTGAAATATTAAAGAGAGGAAACACCACAGTCAAATCTTAGCCAGCTGTCTTCCAGCTTCCTCAGCCTCGCTCCAGTGGTGTCTACTGCATGACTCTGTCTTTCTGTGCCTGCCTTAAATACCTTCTCTGTCCATAAGATTAAAGGTGTGAGGTACTATGATTTGGTAGTTAGCTCTGAACTCAGAGAAACACAGAAAGATCTCTGTCTCTAGAGTTATGGGATTAAAGGCCTGGCATCACCACTGCCTACCTGGGAGCCTGGAACTCCCCTTGTAAACCAAGCTGGCCTGAAACAGAGATCTGCTAGGATTAAAGGTTTAGATCACCACTCCTGGTCTTTCCCCCTTGCTGAGATTAAAAGTGCAAATTACCACTCTCTGATCCTCCTGGATTGACTGTGGATCTCTTCTCTGATATTTCAAACTGGTTTTTTATTAAATATGTAACATATCACTACAATAATTTATAAATTTTTTTAGTTTATTTTTAAAAACCAATTTTTACTCATTCTACTTACTAAGCTATCCTCAAATAAAGTTTCTTTATTTATAAAAGATAAACTTGGAACATAAAAAAAGGTTGAAAAAAATTGAAGATATCAGAATAAAAGATTTTGTTTGAGGTATAAAATGTCTGGAAATTCCCAATACATTTATAATTATAAAATTAGTGCATAATAATATTTTAAATTATAGAATTTATAATGGAGATAGTGCATTTTATTTCTTATACCTCACATCACTTGAGAGCAAGAAATAAAAGAATAGCAACAAACCAACTTAGAGGTTAGGTTTCTTACTATTGTTTTCTCAGTAATCTCAAGGTTTTATTTATTATTTTAATCTTACTTTTAGAAAAGTATGTGTATATCTGTTGTGTAGCAGTTTTCTAAATGAAGTCTTTCCATGCTAAGGAAGATTTTATTAAGAATCAGAAAGTTCTATAAAGAGACTCCTCAAGATTTAGGAAGTGAACACCTCACAAGTTTTGGGAAGTTCTTATCGCATACACAAGTCTCTCTGACACCCATCCCCACCCTACCCATTACCCAATACTAATAAAGAATAAAGAGTGTTGGAATGAGAGTCTCCAACTTGTGAAAATGTCTGAAAAGCATGCACAGAGTTCTAGATTTCATGACTAGTGTACTTTCAGTGATGCAGCTCTTTTTTAAATTGTTTATGCTTCTATAAACAATCTCTCACCCATATTATAGTAAGTAGCCACAGTAAAGCACAGTAAAGTAATTGTTTTATGATATTGAACTTTGGTGGTATGTTTACTTTGGTATGCAATTAGTTACTATTGGCAGAGTAGATGTTTGTTCCTGTCTCCAGGAATAGTGCCATATGACAGTGAACAGAGATTAGGAATCAGAAAAGGTGAAATATTTAGCCAGTGGAAAGAAATTAAAATATGGCAATTATCAAACTTATCATTTGGCACTAAATACTCTCTACTGTATTATCTTTTTTTTCCTATAAAAATAAGCTAAAGGCTTTTAAATTAATTCTAAATCATCACCAAATAGAAATTGTCCAAAACCAAGTATCTTGAGTCAATACCACTCACCTGGAGGTAAAACCTGGTGTATTTTTCTTTAAAATAAGTTGTATTTCATAATAATTGCCAATAATTATCTGAGAAAACACTTAAGAGGGACAGATGTTATACATTTGGTAGAAATGTGTTTATTTTAGGAATGGTGGCCCCTGGACCAAGTTTTTTTCTGAGTTTATCATCAGACCAGAGCACATCCACTGGGTAGGAAGGCCTAAAATGTAGATGTGGTTGATTTTTGGAAAGTTAAGATAAAAGCTCTGGGTTAATGGAAGATCCAAAATTTTTACCTATACTGAATTCTCCAGTTGTCATGGTTGCTGTGGATAAATAGACAGGTCTGCCAAGGGGCCCAAAATCTGACCAGTAGTAAGTATGTCCTCATATTTATGGTAAAAGCCATTGTGTGCCCTTAGAGCTACTGTCTCAATGGCAGCGTTTTAGTTAGTTAGTTAGTTAGTTAGTTAGTTAGTTAGTTAGTTAGTTAGTTAGTTAGTTTTGTTTTTTTTCTGAGAATTGACTGCTTTCTGGAATCTCCTAAGGAGTACTTCAAGAAAATCTAGAGCTCAATGACATACACACTTGCAAGTGCTCTGTAATTTTCCATGGAGAGAAAAAGCCTTCTGAGGCTCACAGAGCATTAGTTTTGAGATTCTCTAGTGGCTTCCCACAATAATAAATAGATTTGATCTTAATAGTTTCTTCCCAGTTTCTGTGACAGATTTTTTATCTTGCCCTTTCTCTTTGAGGCCACTCTCCTACTCTTCATTTATTTATAAATTTATTTATTTTAATTGGGATGCTAATAAGAAAAAGCACGTTATTTGTGCCTCATGTAATACAAAGTACAGGTTTTTCTTACTTTCCAGTCAAAAAACTTTATGCCACTGCTGATTTAATCTGAATTCATTGAGTACTTGTAATTCTCATCTGCTGATGTCTAGCTCTTTATATAGCTCTCCTCTTATTAGCATATGTATTCTTTGAAGGAAAAAATTTTCCTCTCTATATATTAGTCTTTGAGAAGCTTAGATTTGTTTATATCACGCGTTGATGCTTTATGCAGAAATCATTCAATTAAAATAGATTTTACTTTTATTATTTTTTATCCTGTCCTAAACAAATAAAAGTGTGTGGCCTGTATTTCTTGCAATTGTTTTGGTTTGGATTATGATATGTTTTATTTTCAGGTAGAGAGATGTGGGATTGGAAAAAGGTGAATGCCTTCTTGCTAGAGCTCAGTAGACAAGCTAGCTCTAAGGGTGAGTGTATTTTCAGCACTAAGAACGATGCTCTATTCTCTGTCCGTCAACCTGTAAGTTCTGTACCATAATGGTTACAGTCATTATCCCATACTGTGAAGACCTAGATCAACAATTGTAATTTCAACTCCTTGAATATTTTTCCAGCCCCTTTTATGATTCTGAAAACACACAGTTCCTCATAAATATTCTTCTTATAGACATGGCTTTAGTATGTTTCTAGCAGTGACCTTTGATTTATGCAAAATGACTCAAATCATTTTTATTCCTTTCCTCTTCCTCGTCTCCTGTCTCTCAGACATATTTTTGCTATGTAGACTGGCCCTTAAACTCTCGATCCTCATGTCTCATTATTCTGAGTGCTGGAATGATAAGTGTAAAATTACTTCATGCCAATGTCAGACTGCAAATATAGGCATTGCATTATAGATCTGCTTGCTTCTGTATTTCTACTTTTTTGTACTACTAAGTTTTTATATATTACAAAATTCACCTACATGTACAATATTTCTTTTGGACATTTTCATATATTTGAAGTGACGTTTAGTCACTTTTACTCCATTTACCACTTTCATTCTCCTGGTTTTTTCCTCTGAAATTTTCCTTTTTCATTTGTGTGTCTGTATGTATGTGTGTGTGGGGGGGAGGTGGAGGGGATTGAAATAGGAGGGGAGGGCAAAGAGAAAAGCTCAGTATATTTACTGAGGGTTTTTCTCATGAACATGAACCAAGAGGATAGATTCCAGTGCAATGTCATTGAAAGAAATGACACTCCCCTCCACATTATCTGTAAACTGTTAATAGTTCCTCAGGGAAGAGTTTCCTCATAAACCCCTCCCTCATCTCTGATACAGTGTCACTAGGCCCATTCTTGTGCAGGACTTTTTCATGTAATCAAAACTACAGTGAGTTTATTTGTACAGTGTCTCACTGATCCTTAGAAGAGTGCTGTTATTTATGGCTTGACATTCTACCACCACTTACCTCCGGCTATTAGATGATAATGATCCTCTGCATTATCCACTATAATCAGCTGTATGATGCTTCTCTTCTGATAAAGGGTGTCTCTGGCTATAAAGAGTGTTCAGAAGTGAGTTTAACTATGTGTCTATCTATCAAAACAATTGTAGTGATTTTCCCTCTAGGGCTTACGACCTCTCTGGCTGTAGCCTCTTGACAAAGTTTTCAGTATCAGGTCTGAGTTCCATCCTATAGAGCAGACTACAATTCCAATAAGAGAGAAGTTGGTTACCCAATCAAAAATATACCACTCTTGCCAGTCTGGTATTTTAAAAATCTCATTTAATAGCAGAGTGAGTCACTAGAGTTGTTTTTTTTTTCCATTTGCTTTTTATTAATTTTAAATTTCATTTTACCTATCAACAACAGATCCCTGTCTGATCCCTCCTCATGCTATCCCCAATTCTTCACTCCACCTGTCCCTGTCCCCTCCTTTAAAAGATGAGGCCTCCCATGGAGAGTCAGCAAAGCCTGGGTGCTTTCAGTTGAGGCAGGTTCAAGACCCTTCCCACTCCATCAAGGCTGTGCAAGGTGTCCCTCTATAATTAATGTGATCCCCAAAAGCCATCTCATGCACACGGATAGATTCTGATTCCACTGCCATGGTCCTCTGAAACAGAACAAGCTACACAAATGTCTCCCACATGCAGAAGGCCTAGTAGATTCCCATGCAGGCATTACAGCTATTGGTGTGAGTTTCAGCTAGCTTGATACAGCTGTCCTTGTGGATTTCCTCGTCATGGTCATGAATTCATTCACTCAATAACTCCTTTTCCCTCTCTTTGCCTGCACTTCCGGAGTTCAGCTTGCAGCTTGGCTGTGGATCTCTGCATCTGCTTCCACTTGATGAAGGCTCTACATCGACAGAGTAGTCACCAATATTATTACCTGGAGAGGTCAGCTCAGGCCCCCATCCACTATTGACAGTAATCTAAGCTGGGTTCATCATTGTGGATTCCAGGGAACTTTCCTAGCCCCAGATTTCCCCTGACACCTCTCAGTGCTTCTCTACTCCATTCTTGTGTAACTTGACAATCCCATTCCCCTATGGTCTCATTCCTCCATCCCCTCCACTCTCTCTATTGCCCCCACACCTCTGGTTTACTCCAGAGACATCTATTTTTCCATTTCCAGGGCAATCCATGTGTCCCTCTTAAGGTCCTATGAAACTGTAGGTTGTAGACTGTTTATCCTCTGCTTTATATCTAGTGTTCACTTATGAGTGAGTACACACCATGTTTATCTTTCTGAGTCTGGGTTACCTCATTTAGGATGATATTCTCTAGTTCCATTCATTTGCCTGAAAATTTCATGATGTCATTGTTTTTTATTGCTGAGTGATACTTCATTGTGTATATGTAACATATTTTCTTTATCCACTCCTCTGTTGAGCATTTAGGTTGTTTCCAGGTTCTGGATATTATGAATAATCCTGCTATGAATAAAGTTGAGCAAGTATCTTTGGGGAATGATTGAGCATCCCCTTGCTAAATGCCCAAGAGTGATATCACAGGGTCTTGAGGTAGATTGATTCCCAATTTTCAGAAAAATTGCCATACTGATTTCCAAAGTGGCTGAGCATGTTTGCAGTTCTACCAATAGAGGAGGAGTGTTCTTTGTTCTCTAGGTTTAGTGGCTTGATTATTATGTGGTAAGAAGACTTTTGGGGGGCCTAGTCTTCTTGCTGTTCTGCAAGCTTCCTATATCTTTATAGGCATTTTCTTCTTTAGGTTGGGAAAGTTTTCTTGTATGATTTGTTGAATATATTTTTTTTTTGTGCTTTTGAGCTGGTATTCTTCTCCTTGTTCAATTTCAGTTATTCTCATTTATGTTATAGTTATGTCCTATATTTCCTGGATATTTTTTATTGTTACTGTTTTGTTTTTAGTGTTTTCTTTGATTGATATATCTATTCCACTATCAAATATTCCACTCCAGAGATTCTCTCTCCTATCTCCTGCATTCTGTTGATTATGCTGGCATCTGTAATTCTGGTTCATTTCTTCAGGTTTTCTATTTCCAGCATTGTCTTTGTTTGTGTCTTCTTTATTGCTTCTATTTCAATTTTTAAATCTTGAATGTTTCCTTCACCTGTTTGATTTCTTCCCCCCTCCCCCCAGTGGGGAGGGTTTCTTATTTTCTTTCAGGAATTTGTTAATCTTTTCCAATTTTTGCTTGTATTTTCTTCTATTTCTTAAGGGAATATTTTATATCCACTTTTTATGTGAAATTCTAATACATTTATTATTCAATGGCAGAAAATTAAGATGGATTTATCAAAGCACTTAAGAATTTTCTCTCACATCTTACAGAGACAAGATTGTTTTAGAAAACTACAAAGTTATTACCACACATGCAATTATATAGGGATAAAAATACTATTCATATGGAGTCCATATTTTGGGGGGGGCAGATGGGCACTTTTTTAAAAAAAAAATGTCATTTTTATCTATTTATCCCCCTGCTCTCCCTCTCTTCTATAGTTCCTGTTCATTTACTCAGATTTTTCATTTCCAACATTTCCTCAGTTTATGTCTTCTTTATTGCTTCTATTTCAAATTCTAGTTCTTGAATTATTTTCACCTATTTGATTGTTTTGTTTTTCTTGGATTTCTTTCAAAGGATTTATTGATTTCTTTCAATATTTGTTTGCTTTTCCTGGATTCATTTAAGGAAAAATTTTTATTTCCCCATTAAAGGCCTCCATCATCTTCACAAAGTTATTTTAACATCATTTTCTTCTGCTTCTTCTAGAATGTGTTGTTTAGATCGTATTGTTCTGGTACCACTAGGTTCTGGTGGTACCATATTGCTCTTTATGTTGTTGTATATATTCTTGTACATACATCTACCCAGCTCTTCCTCCAACTGGTGAAAACTGTGTCTGTGTCTCAGGGAGCTGTTTTTGGTCCAATCTTCTCTGGCTGTATCTGTATCTCAGGGAGCTGCATTTTGTTCAGTCCACACTCTAGGTCCAGTCAGAGCTGGTGGAGTCTATAGCTCAGGGAACCTCTTTTGTTCAAATCTGAGCTTTCAGTCCTATAGAAGCTGGTAGACTCTGTGTCATGGAGACCCTTTAAAAGAACTGGGGATGTTTGGGCTTGGGGAAGGGGTTAGAAATTGTAGGTGGCAGGGTCTAATGGAAGTGTTGGTTGAAAGGAGTCTTTCTTACTGGATTGCAATTGGGGCAGCAATGAGCAGGAGTAGGAGGCCATGACTGTGCCCTGTTGCCTGGGTCTTAGATACTGGGGAAGCCACTTGAGTTTTAAAAATAGAACAAACATATTCAGTTGGCCATTGTGAAAATTTCAGCAAATAAAAATATGGGCTAAAAAATGTATAATTTTTAACTAAGAATCTGAATATTTATTGGTAGCTGAACTTTTTCAATAAGATCAAAACTGTTTATGAAATACCATTAAAACAGTTTAATAATTTATTTACATAAGCTCCATAAATTTCCTCTGAGTGCTTTTGATCTTGTGGCACAAATTCACACATGGAGGTTGAATATTGTAAATATTTAATTTTCTGAATGTAATTTCAAAGAAATTAAATCATTTACAAATAACAAGCTTATCGTGAGAAGATCTGCAAACACACTGAAAGGTGATTAATGAGGCATGAGCCACAGCTTTTGGCTGTCTGTATATTATACCCTTGTGTGTCAGGGTGGCACCACTTTTCCATATTCTTCTTGCTAGTCTCTTGTGGGACTTGTCCTGTCTCTCTTTTGGATCTATGATTAACTGAGTATCTTTTGTTTGAGCATTCTGCATGCTTTCCTGTCTCTCTCTCCTACAGGTCTGTACATGAAAAACAACATCCATTAGCATGATACTCTTGGCTTTTCTCAAAACAGTGATGGTTAATAATGTTAGCAAGATACTTTTCTATTTATAAACCTTTTTTCCCCTCAATCTTAATTGTTTCAGACCCTCCCAAAACCTTGTAAGTTAGGAAATCATGAGATGAGATTACTCTAATTTTATAAGAGAAATATTGGAGAGGTTCTAAAGAATTGTATAGCAGTTCCTCAAAAAAGTAAAAGCAGAACTTCTTTTGATTCATCAAGCCCATTTGTGGGTGTTTAACCAGAAACAAATACTTTTGACCATATAGAAGCACTTTTTTGGAGAAAAAAAAATGATTAGAATCAGTTTATTTTTTTATTTCTTAAAAAGTACTTCTGTAAGATTGATTTTTTTAAACATAGTTATAAAAAATTGATCCATTGTGTCTGAAAATTTGAGGCTAATGTTATTAAAATGTTTGTGCCTTAAGCCAGTTTATTGTGATGAGTGGTTTGATAAACTGACTTCTCTATAGACTACTTTTCAGTTATCTACTTTTGCAAGTTAAATGCTATTATACAAAAGACAACATTAAAAGTCAGCCCTGCAAGAGAGTTTGTGAGCCTTCCCAAACCATTGCAATTTAGACTTTGACTGTAAGGTAAAGGGATTGTTCAATATTTCTTGTTTCCTCGACTATACTGTTTTATTTTCTGCGAACTATCCAATGGCAGAGACATTGTTATCCTTATTTATGAGCAATGCTTAACATTTCAAGAATATAGTCAATTACCTACAGTCTTATATAAGTGGTTCTTATTCAGAAGTTCTTCTATGTTAATTCTTTACCTTTTTGTAGGGGTAGGGGTGCTGAGGATCGTAACTACAGCCTCATTCACTCTAAGTTTACAACCTATCAGTGGACTACACTGCTAGTCACTCATTCCTCACTATCTTTTGAGATACTAAGACAAATGCTTAACCTTACATGTTAATGTGTATCTCCAGATATCCATTTAGAATATTTTACTAATATAAAAACAATCAATTATTTCCTGGCATGTTATCTCTTTATAAAAGCTTGCTGTTTACTGCATCTGCTCCCATTATTCTCTCTCCTTACACATTTGATTCACTCTTATACTTTACCTCCCTTTCATTAGCTACTCTTGTGCAATCAATCACAAAGTACAGGAGGACCCAGGTGGGACATTTTTTCTTTATGTTCAAGATATATGCTTTTTATCTACAGCGTTTTCAATATCAAATTGAAAGGAATAGATAGAACACTGGTTTTTCTCCAGAGAAAATTCAGTTTTATTTTTGTTTTATTTTGTTTTGCCCTCATTTTTCCTTTGGAAAAACCTGATGCTGTTTCAAGGGCTAAAACTTTGTAATAGACCTTCTCATTAGACATAAGAATTGATATCCTTTACTTGTGTCCACGAGGCTATCCCGTAAGAAACAGGAGTCGAGATGCCCTATCTGTGTTCTTGTAAGGCAACACCACCAGACGCACATGTTGGGTATTCTCCCTGTGTGTACATAGGGCTGTACCATCAGATGCAGGAATCTCTGTCCTGTGGTTCACATCTTCCTAAAGTCTAATAAGAACTATCTTGATGGTAAAAATAACATCCCTTTGCTTCTTGCTTCCCAGAAGACACTTTCTTCAGAAATGCAGGTTTAAGTAGTTCCCACTGCTTATTACTAGTGCTCAGTGGGAGAGTAGGCAACTAAAGCAAGCAGCCACCACACTGGCATCTGGACCGGTAGTGGTTTTCAGTTGTTGAGCAGGCAATATTTCAAGAAAGAGCTGAGTGGAAAAGCCAAACCCAAATTGATACAGGGACTGTACATTTGCTTCATTTAACTGCAGACAGATTTTTGACTACTTGTGTCATATGCAAATGTGTACAACAATGCTTGAAATTAGATTTCCATTTCACTTAATTAGATTAGTGTAAGACCTACATAATAATCAACAGCTAGAAGACTTGCTATTTCTAGGGTTCAAGATTTTTAAACAATTGACGTTTGTCCCAGGGGCCTGAGGTCAATTGATTGACATTGGTTGGGATAGGTAGGTTTGATTTTACATACATTTGTGTGGTCCAACTAGATGAAATCTCAGTTTGTTTTAACTTAGAAAGATGTAAAAATAGAACTATTTCTTAAGTTTTTCAAAGAAATAATTATAATTTTTTATTCAAAGATTATGAGTATTCTAACAAAAATAGTTCAAACACTAGTGTTCCTTTTTCTAGGTTTTAGAAAAATGAGCAATGAAACCTCACTGCATATTTTCTCTCCAACATGAATAATAGGAACTTGAAATCCATTATAATTATAATTAAGGTGTTTTCTTTCCAGGTTTTAGATATCGACACACTGTGGCCTGCAAAGAGAACAGCTTTACATAATTACAAAAGACAAGGAAGGTTGGTTTTACAAAAGCCAAATGTGGAACTGATGCTTACACATAAAATTCTGGGCAAGGAGACAGTGACAATACCAGGAGAAAGGAAAAGAGCTCAAGAGAGCAGTAAGAACCCATTCAGAAACCAAGAAAAGGCAAATAGCATCATCCAAGCAGACAATAGCTCATCTCAGCAGTGTTCTTTTAAGCAAAAGGAGGGCAGATGTTTCATCTTGTCCCTGTTGAGGCTTCTGTTTAAAACTGGGTGATCTTTTTAAATAAGACAAGTACTACTTTCTAAATCGAAAATCTAGTTTCATGACAGACTAGAGAAATTTTAAGACACTCTGGTGACTCTGGGATGTTCAGTTCAAACTTTGATTTAAAGATAACATATAGTAAAGAAAAGAGTATAAAATTTAGAGTTCAGAAGTCTGTACTTCCTTTGTCATTACTCAGGCTTCTTTCCTTCTCCTGTCTCATCTTCTTTGTTTGCAAGGCGAATTGTAACAGGACACAGTTCAAAATTGCTATGTTCTTAACTCTGATATCTCAGATTATTTTACCTGGAAAAAAAAAGATTACTTTATGACTGTAGAGAATAACCAAGGAAAATGACTGATTTTTTTTGCATACTTACCTCTATTTCTCACATTGTAGCATTTTATATTTTGTGAAATGTTTATGGTGATAAGTACAATGTACAGGCAATTGTTTGAAAGTAGAAAGGACTATAGAAAGATGAATCTGGGTACTCCTAATTCAACATCAGACTTAGAAAGTTCTGGTACAAATAGTCAGCAACAATATCCTTAGTCTCGAGTAGAATGCTGAGGAAATTCTGTAGGTGTAAAATGAGTAAGTAGTGGAGGCAGAATTGAGGGCAGCCTCATCAGGATTTATATAATTAGTTGTCTTACACAAACTGTAATATGGCAACAATCCTCAGTACTCAAGCTGAGGTGAGTCAGAGTAATAAAAAGGGGCTTATTTTTTCTTTCCATTCCAGGTTATTTCCATCAATATGGAAAGCAGTTCATCTTTCCTCTGTTACTTGTCATGTTAGGCATATGTAGCAACAAAAGACTGCAAATTCAAAGTACAGGGATATATCATCTGATGCCAGAACCAGGTGCTCTACTGAGGTGACAGATAAGTTACAATGCCATAGTTTGGTTGTATAACAAGATCACCATTACTAGTTCATACATTTAATCTTGTCTGTGATGTGTTCACTATATAGTTTAAAAATTTTATTTAACATTGACAATGCTTATTGTATTTTGAATAAGAATGGCCCTCATAGATTCACATATTTGGATGGTTAGTCATGAAGGAGTGCCACTACTTGAGAATGAGTAATAGGAATGGTATTGTTGGAGTAAGTCTATCCTTGTTGGAGGAAGTGCGTCACTGAGGATGGGCTTTGAGGTTTCAAAAACCCAATCCAGGCCCAGTATCTGTCCTGCTGCCTTCAGATCTCTATATAGAGAACTCTTGGATACATCTATAGCACCATGTATGCCTGTGTACCCCCATGTTCCTTACCATGATGATAATGAATTAACCTCTGAAACTATAAGCAAGCACCAAATAAATGCTTTCTTTTCTTAGAATTGCTATGTCCCTGGGGTTTCAACACACAGAGAATGTACAGCATATTTTGTGAATAGGAAATCTTTGAAGAAGACAAATGATAAAGTAATTTTTCTTCTGGAGAGGATAATTAATGGGACTGCTGATAAGTTAGTCAAGAACATTAAGGATGCATTTGCAGTGTCTGTGCAGGTGGTTACAGATGAGAAGAGTGTTGACGTAGAGAGACAACAGTCTAAATATGGCACAGGCTGTAACTTGTGAAGCTGGGTTTGGGGATCTCCTTTGTCCAATAAAAGTTCCTATAAATGGTATATTTTTAGCACATTTCATTAAAGAGTCTCTTTAAACCATAAAAAATAAAGATTAGAAGAGAAAAACCATCAAAATGAAGAAAACAAAGAAATTAAATTAAGTAGTTCTACATTAAATAGTATTAGAAAAAAAACCCCAATAATATGACTAAGGGCTAGAGACAATGCCCAAATGTGAAGAGTACTAACTATGCTTTTAGAAGACTTGTACAGAACCATATATGCAGATCTATGTATTTTCAATAACAACATAATTAATATAAATAATTAAAAGGGATATATAAAGATTATCATTTAAAAACTCTTGCTGTATTTTTTTAAAGAACCTGTAGCAGTTGTGGGGAAGATTTTACACACATCCCTCTTGCATCCACCAAAGCTTCAGTTGGTTCAATGACTTTTCACACTGGAAAGTCCATTGCGTGTTCAAGACAGTCAAAAATGTCATTGTGAAGTTCAATGAAAGGTCTATAAACCTGGAGGGAAGTCTAAGTAAACCACGTTTGCCTCAAGTTCTGTTCAAATAATGAGTAGACAAACAATAAGTGCTCTTAACAACCTGAAACAAAATGACTTTTTCTATGGTGTTTCCTCTGGGAAGGCATTGACAGGTTCTCAGAAAACAGAGTTTGGGCAAACTTCTCAAGAGTGATAATATCTGTCTAACCTTTAAGTAGACCAGTTCTTGAGGATGTTTCAGTTATATGAGGCTGATACAAAGCTCCACGGCTGTCCCAACAGATACAAGTCTCGGCTAATATGGTATAGAAGAATTCCATGGAAGAGAACAACACGCAGGGTTAGAGACATCTTCAGCCTGATTGATTAGACTTGGTACAGATACGAACCAGATGAGTTATCTGAAGATTCATGTTCTGAGTTCTCAAATGAATTGTCTCCAGCTACTTCCATCATGAGGTTCATGATTCAAATTCTAGGAATGGAATACCTGTCTCTTTAGTTCATCTAAAGGATGATAAGGCCTCTCTTCAGTTTTCATAGAAAATTTTTTTCATACAATATATTCCGATCAGTTTTCTTTACCCCCAAGTCACTCCAGACTCTTTACACCTCCCTATTTACTCAATTCCACATCCTTCTCTCTCTTTAAAACAACAAACAAGCAGGTAAACAACAACAAGAGCAAAACAAACCAGAATTAAAAAAAAACCCACAGGAAACACACTCAAATAGACATCTATGCAGGTACTAGAGTGTAAATACACAGAGAAAGAGAGAGAGAGACACATACTTTACACACCACCAAAACACAAAATGAAAACCACAATGTGAAAGTAAGAGACCAATTTTTTTTTAAAAAAAAAACTCAAATAAAACATAAACTCTATGAAATATCATCTAGTTCAGTTAATATACCCAGAGAGACTCAGTTGAATAAAACTAACTTTTCCTTGGAAATGATTGCCAATTGGTGATAGCTTCTGGGTTAGAGGTCAAATCTTGGGTCCACTTCCTCTCTTGCAGCTGGCACTGCTGGCTTGAACCTGTGAAGGCCTGGTGGGTGGGTGCTACCAGTCTCTGCGAATTCAAATGTACATCAGTGTTTGTGGATCTGGGAGACACTGTTTCCTTGGAGTCATCCATACCCTACGAATATTACAATATTTTGGCCTCCTCTTCTAAATGGCTTCTTTAGCTCTAAGGGAAGCAGTTTGATGAAGACAATTAAAAAATATATATATTTCTTTTATCTTGCCATATAAATCAGCTTAACCTGGACCCTCAACCATCCTGTTTTAGTCTCTTGAGTAGGGTGTGCCATATATTAGAAGAAAAAGGTCTTCCCAATAAATATTTCTAAATATTGGATCAAGTAATGAAGAGGAAATTCTCCCCCAAAGAAAGCAAAGACTATAAAACAGAGTTTGGCAGTGAAAAACAGCCGCTGTCTCAGATACTGTAAATAAAGAGAACTCTGTAAGCTAATTGTACTGCTGTACCTGTATCTAGAGTATAGAATATTAATTTCTCATTTTGCATCTTATCTTAGTGTATTTGTTTTCTCTTGTTTTGTGTGTGTTTTAGTGAATTGTATATCTTCCATCTGCTAATCTGTAGGTGAATGCAAATACAATGTGAAATAAAGCAAAGTAGTCAGGAAGTGTTTAAACAAAGCTAAGGCTTCCTAGAGTCTCTGTGCTGCTATTTCCTAGAAATGTTCTTAGCATCTTACTTCTCTGTAAGAAGTTATTCAGTTTGACCCATATTTAGTAAGAGATTTTCCATGATGAGGGATTTGTTTTTCTTAGATTTTTCTGTAAGAATGTATAACAAATTGCTTTGGCTTATAGAAACCTTTTTGATTTTTTTTTTTTTTTTTTTTTTTTACTTGTTATATTATGCATGGTTGGGTTTATCTGGAATTGTGAATCTTGGCTCCAGGCTGCAGACTGGGTTTAAATCTGCTATAAAGGCATTTTTATTCTGGAACCAGTGGTTCTTAAACACCTGCTTTTCTAACAGTAGACAGAGAAGTGAAACAGAGATAGTGAAATGTGGCAGGCTCCTCAGAAGTATCACTACGTGATTGGTATATATTACTTCGCACTATTTCAATTGTTAAAAAAAAAAAAAAAGTCAGATGAACAAGCCCAGTGTCAAGGAAACCATGATAGGGTAGAGATCAAAGACCAAGTTATAAATAATATAAATCTTATAGAAACGTTGAGGCATGATCTACCTCAGAGGCAAAATTGCTGGTAGAATTAGAAGGAAAACTTCATTCAGATATCCAGTTAACTGAATTTTGGTACATGAACCAAATAAGACACTATGTCCACATGGCAATATTTTCCATTATCTTCCAAATTAAGCATTTTCTCTTAAAGGTGTCTCATCAGTCATTTGCAACAAAAGTTTCATATCTTTTTGAAGCCTTTGTATTTTGATACCACATTTGGATTGGGCTCATAGAAGGCTAAAAGTGCAATCCTTTTATACCAGAATGTTGTATGTCTCTGTGTATGTGTTCATAGATACGGAACATTTAATTCTTTCATGTATCTCAAGTTAAACTGTATATACTACAAATAAAATTACTTTAGATAAACAGAATCATTAAACAATGCATACAGATACAAAAGTAAATATTTGAGCATTTGTGCACAGATGAACAAAGGCAATTTTTAAACAATACTGTGGTTAGACTGTATTTTATTCATACACACATCTTTTGAAAAAATCTTATATACTACCATATGTATTTATGGTTGTGTTAACTTGACTGTGGTAATTATTACCTCATGTTTAATACACATATAAATTATCATAATATATACCTTGCATGCATGCGATATTTATTTGTTAATTATATTTCAATGAAATTAAAAGAAATAATAGAAGAACAAATGAATCTCTGAAAAATCAAACAGGATCCTTTTTGTGGGTGTAGTGTGGGTAGGCAGTTGAACACAGTTTAATTATTTTATGTCTACCCATATAGAATAAAACATCCTTTATTCTAAATCAAGTAATATTAATGTTCTCTAGATCATCTGTAAACTTCAACATTGACACAAAAGTGGTCTTGTCTTGTTCTTCTCTGATAAAATCCAATTACAAGGATTTATGAAATTACCAAGAGTTATTAAACTCACCATATATGGTGTGCTATACCCGAGTCACAGGTCCCCCAACAAGACCACCATGGAGCTGTCTCTCTGATGCAAAAACAAAGGGTTTCTTCATTCAAGCCAAGTCAGGGACTTTGTCTGACACTCCTTTACCCAAGAGTGAGAGAAGAAGGCCCAGAGCTCTTTTTTTTATAAGGGGTTTATATAGGATAGAGCTACAAGCCATGTATTACGCATCTTGGTGCTATCTGATTGAACAGGGCAGCTAAAATGAGGTAATAATTGGAGAAGTGAGTGTACTTGATTGTTAACAGCTTGTTACATTGTCTATAGGGGAACTATAAGGTTCTGGTAGGATATGAGGTATCTATAGGAACATATGGGTCTTTGTAAAACTTTTTACTGCCTATATGCTTGTATCCTGTTTTTGCCAATTCCAGGATATATACTTTTTATTGTTTTACTGTTTCCTTGGGGCTTGAGTTCAGCCCCTGGTCACCAGTTGTCTCGGGATGGTGGCCTGTTTTTCAAGATGGAACTGGTTCTACTTCTTCAGGTGTTGCACACTTACTTTTAATCCCAGAACTTGGGAAGCTGAAGCCGGTGGATCTCTGTGAGTTAGAAGCCAACCTGGTGTATAGAGAGAGTTCCAGGAGAGCTAGGACTATGCAGAGAAAACTTTCTTTTAAACGAAACAAACCAAAAACCTCCCCATTAAGTGAAAGTAAAGTCCTTTGTATGGCCACCAGAATCTTCATATCCACTCTTAATAAAAAGGAATATTTAAATAAAAATTTAATCTGTTTCTAAAAACAGGGTGTAGTAATTGAATGTAAAATGGGAGAGTTCCTTGAAAATGTCCCTATTTATATTATTTCAAATTGGTTGTACTAACATATTAACATTTCTATTCATGGCCTGTCATTGTTATAGGATATCATGACCTTTGATGTTTGCCTTTTATGGGTAAGAGGATGGTAACAAGAGACAGTCACAGAGAGTGAAGATCTAAGAGCTCTGTGTGTTCATTTTGAATTCATGTTTTACACGACACTGTAGACTTAATAGCTTTCTGTTTTTCTGCTTTGATGCCAATGGTTATTTAGTGTTTGTATGAATCTTAATTTTTTTACAAATAGATTTTCTAAGTCATTATATTTTTGTTAACTGAATTTCTGTTAAAGATGAATAATAATGCTATATATCTTCAATAAAAGTTTTTATTTTTTTCACTTTTTCTCTCTACACCAATCTATTTCCTTCAGAAACAATAATCACATCTCTTATGTACTCAACAGCCCAGTTTCTTTAACTGTGAACTTTGACCTCATAGACTAGTGATTCTCAATCTTCCCAACACTGCAACTTTTTAACAGATCTTCATGTTGTAGTGACCCCCAACTCTAAAATTATTTTGTTACTACTTCATGACTATAATTTTGATAGAGTTAGAAATCATAATATAAATAATTTTGAAGATAGAATCTTGACCTACAAGTTGAGAATTGCTGCCATAGAAGGTCATGTCACTGAATGTGAGGGTCTTCAAAATTTTGATAAGAGTAAAATGTTTTTGAACACCAGGGAAAAACATTATCTAAAACTCAATGTTTTAGTATGAGGTATTTCTGACAGACATTTCTCCTGTATTTCTCCTTCAGAACACACAGTATGCTCACTTTGCACTATGAATCCAATAAATGCTCAGAGAAAGACATTGACTGATATTTGATATTATTGTATATAAGTGTATATAAGAGCAGTCCTTGTCCTTTCCCCCAAATTTCCTCCGTCTTACTAAAAACTGATACTAGTTCCCAAGGTCTATTTCCTTATTTGGCTGCTTCTTCCTCCTGAATCTGACTACTAAAGTCTAGCAATCAGAGTACTCCGTTGGTTCACCTAATTAACATGCTCAATCAAAATACACCACAGATCTTAGCTAATTCTAAAACAGACCCCCCTTTTCTCTTTTTATAAATTACAACTGTAACATCATTTGCTGCTGTTTTCTCTCTGAGTCAGAAAGCAGCCACTTTAACTTTTCTTCCTGTTTTAAGAAAAGATATTCTTTGAAAACAGGTGTTTTGAGTGTGGTTTGTGTGGAGTCTGGGTGCAGGAGGGATTCCTTGCTGTGCTGTTCTGGGGTGGGGGGAATCTCCTTCAATAAGCTGCAGTTTTCTATTTTGTTTAAGAAAGTTTCTGAACTCACAGAAACATCATAGATTAATTTCAGGGAAAACACACCTTTAATGTTTTCCTAGCAGCATTCCTAAGTATGTATCAAATTAGGAAAGTTTTAATTGTATGGATTTTTGCAAAACCAGTTTGAATTATTGATTTTAGTTCTGTTTTCAAAAGCCATCATGAACATTTTAGGTTGGAATTTGGGCAGAGTTTCAACAATTTTCTACACATGCTTCTTTCATTTTATGGTGCATATTTATGTTTCGTAGAATTCTCAGTATTGATAAATTTATATCAATGACCTTTGGAATATGTTGAAGATTCTATATATTCTTCAGCATCAAATATTCAGCCAAGATTTAATTATTTTTGTAGAAATAAACAAGCTTATCCATCTCATTAGATTACATTTGTTTCTATTTTTCATAAATGGAAAAATTATCTACTACCTAAACCAAAAATCCCATGACAGACTTAGAACTGAAAAAAGAAATAAATTATATTCTTTTTATAAATCATCCATATTATCTGCATCCAGTGACAGATACACACAAAACACATATTTGATATGCACATTGTAAAATTGTATGTGAAACTTCAAGCTTCCATGCTGAATGCCCAGTCAAACTGTATAGATGTTCATTGAGTTATGTAGACTTCTAGTCTGGTTAACTTTGGTTTATTGTATTTTTATTTATTGACTTTTTTTTATATAATAAAGCTTATAAAATTAAAACAATCCATGCTAAATTATTGGGCGTGTCTCACTAAACAAACATTATTACAAAGAGTGCTGTTTAAACAAACCTTGTTTCTGAGTCCATCATCTTTGTGACTAAGAAAGTTGGATATCACTTAGGAAAGCCCTTTTGCAGAGGATTCTCATGCATGTAATTGAGACAACGATCAGAAATATAGACAGAATTTGTGAAAACATGGCTTCTTGCTATAAGATTCTTACTAGAAGTTACATATGATGTATTCTATATTCCAAAACTGGTTACATGCCAACACCTGGCCCTAATATATATTGGATTATGTAGCAGTTTTCAGGTGAACAAGAATATTATTGAGAGTAAATTTGAAGAACAGAAAATACAGAATATCAGTAAGTTACTATTTGTAGGTCAAAATCCATTTTTTCCTTGTAGTTAAAACTGTCTATCTAGCCTGATAAGTGACAATTTATGTTTTGGTGGCTCACAAAATGTAAGATAAATTGTGTGTAAAAATAAACCCCCAGATTAGTAATGGTGACAAAGCAGAATAATTATATAGAAGCTCCCATTCGGAAATAAAAATAGGTGGAAATAACCAATTAGTTATTTGTCCCTGGAAATGGTAAAGCCCCTCTACACTACAGATTAAATGTGAGCAAGCTCTTTTATTGGCCACCCAAAAACCCATGGCTATGCTGTATTGTATACCTTCATTTTCGCTGGTATTTTTCATAAGAAGTTTTAAGTTTATATCCAAGGGCTTATGATGACAACAAAAGACAGTGTAAATATTGGCCTGTTTGACAGCTATGGTATTTTGCAAACTATTTACTTTTTCTTGAGTATTCTCTTTGGAGGGTTAAAAAGGGCAGTGCATTTTTGAGACCAAATATTTTATAATTTTATTTTTATATCTCATCTTACCAGATCCTCTTATAATATGATCTTGTTATCTTTTGAAAGATTCTTTTCTCTTTTCTTCTTGTTTTTGTCAACCCCAATCAATAGAAAATACAATAGTTTTCTATGACTCAATCATAAAGGACTGACCCAACTTCTGATTGGTCTTGGAAAGCCTGAGTCACCATACCAGGGAATAACCAAGCCTTATATAGAAATTATATAAAGTTTTCTGGATCATTGACTTTGTTGGATCATAGTCATAGCCAGTATCAACCTCTGATTGTCTTCCAATGAGAAAATCATTGTGATGTGTCCGACACCAACCCCATAATGACTATGGATGCTAATAAAAGCTTATCAGATTCTCATAGTTTCCTATCACTAAGTTTTGTGTGGTTTGTTACTCAGCAAAGATAACTAATTTAGATAGGACTGTTTATACAAGCTGCTCATGGGACTGATTCAGGGATGTCACAGCTTCAAATTTTTGAATGGTTGCAAAGTGAGTTCAGAGATATTCTGGGCAACTTAGGGATGCCTAATCTCAATTACAATAAAATGTAAAAGGGGTATAGCTCAGTAGTAGCATGTTTCCTTTAGAAGTTTTTGGCTATAGGTTCAATTCCCACACTCAATACTAAGAAAAACTAAATTATATAAGGCTTTTTTAGGCTAGATGTGATAGTTTGAACAATAAGCTTATCTGTCTTCCTCTCCTTCCTCTCCCCTCATTACACATACATATATACCTGATAGACTTTTTTGCACCCCAATAAGACTCTCTGGCTGCACAACAATCCACATCAAACCAAATTAAAAAAATTCCCAGGTTTAATTGGTATAAAACAAAGCAATCCTAAGTTACCCCAGGAAAGGTGGGGATGTGGGGGTGGGGATAGGATTACATGGCAGATACAGCTACGTGACCTTAAGTAACCCATGGGTATGGTCTTGAGCAGCCCCAGGAAGGGTCTGACTTTGGGTAGGCAGGGGTCTGAAACAAGGACAGCTCTAAGAGAGGGGCCACTGTTTGGTGAGCTTTGAGCAGGTGGGGTCTGGGGAGAGAGAGACTGGGCTTTCCACTCAATCAATACCCAAGAAAAATACCCAAAAAAAGAAAAGCAACACTCCCTCCCAAGGCTCTCCAAAGTAATATTCCAACATATTGTATCTCTGATTAATTTCATGTGGACATAGTCACCTTTTGGTGTTTGAATATATACAGATTTAAATTGTGTTATTTATTCCTTTATTTAATATTCTCATCCATTTCTCTTATGTTGATGCTATCTTCACCTGTCTTACATTATAGGTTTGTGGGTGAATTAAACTCACATAATGTCATCTTTGCCGGTATAGTCATAGCTTTTATATATGCACAAAAGCTTAATTCTTGTTAAAGTCTTTATTTTTTGGCTTCCCCACCTATTGTCTGATTCAAAATGAGGTGGAAGGCTAGAAATTTTTTCATTATATCAATATTCTGAACCATGTGATTCCTAATAAATCTACTTCCAACTACAGGCAGATAAAAGTTTCTTTACTAAAGCTGATATCCCATACAACCATGCTATAAATGGGTGGCCCAAAGCCTGAGTTTTACTTCTTGTAGATCATTGCTGAAAGTGGCAAGAAGAAGCCAGCCACAATGAGAATCTTAGTTTTCTGACATTTCTCTAAATGTCATAGTCTTCTTGGGTATATGATCTGTTTTGTAATATAGTCATGTCTGTTTGGTTAATGATTATATTTATTGAAACTATATGCTAGGCATTGCTATTTCCACTATGAAATAATTACAAAATTCTCAGATGCTGCCAACTACATCAACACGTCAACAACTGTTTATTTTTCTACTTAAATTCTAAAATTACTTCCAGTTAATTTCTTTTGGGGTTAATTTAGATATGATTCTACTGTAAGCAACATATTAATAAAAAATAATCATATCTTATTCAAATTAGATGTATGTATTTTTGTAACATAGAAAACCCTAGAGAAAGATAATTTATCATTTCCATAGTAGTTTTGTAACAGTGTAAGAGAGTGGGAAGGTTCCTCCATCTTGTATTCTTGCTGAGGTCATTTCTGGTTTAATGAGAATTTAATCTCCTTGAAAATTTCCTTGGAAAATTACCCAACTCTATTCAAGGAACCTAAGTTCAAAATTCCCCAGGTAACTTATCTTCTGTCAAACTGTATGCCTGCATGAAATCCTCTCTAGTTCACCATTTAATTTATTTTTCTGTTCAGTCATGGTTATATAGAATCCTTATAGCTTACTGTATAGTTTAGCTTCTGTTAAACTGCTTGCTTTCTGAAAGCTTCCCCACGCCCACTGAGTGAGATGCCAGGATATGTGTGTGTGTGTGTGTGTGTGTGTGTGTGTGTGTGTGTGTGTGTGTGTGTGTTTAAATCTATGTTTTGAACACTTGGGACTACATTTAGGTCCCAAATATCTGAGTGTAGTCCCCTCTAGATAGAATAAAAACTTTCAATTGGCTATAAAGTGTATCTGATTGGTCATCTCTGATGGGCCTTTCAGAACAGCTGGGGATTCATGACCTATCTTGATACCCTTGTGATCTTAACAATTGAATCATGATCTGAGATGGCTGATTCAACGCTAATCTTTACCCTCAGTTCTAGCAGAAGAAAACAGAGGAGTAAGTAAAAGCTTTCCATTTTTATTAAGACCCTGTATTGAAGTTGGGTGCATTGTTCTTATTTATGCCCCATTTGTCCATATTTATTTACCTAATTTTGGTAAATTGAAAAGACAGATGGAGAAGTCTTTTCTTTTGCATCGTCATCTGCTAAGAGTAATCATTACCACTTAGCTTTGGAAACAGAGTTAAAAACAGATTTTTATAGTTTCTTCATGAAATATTTAAATGAACTGTGGTGTTTACAGAAAGCATTCCTAGGATTTAATATAAAAGAAGGCATGTGGAGAGAGGTTGAACAAATCCCGCCTCACATGAGACCTTGGGATCTGCACTCCACAGCCGCAGTTAGCAATGATAACAAATCCCACAATGGCTTCATTATTCATCCTCATAACCAGGCCTTGTCCTCCCCAAAAGATTTATAATGTACTATTTGTTGAACCAATTAAAAAGTTTGCAGTAAGATTTAATGTAAGAACCCCAGTGTAGTTTTTGTGGTTCATCTTTAAACACTGTTGAATGATTCATTTCCTGCCCCACTAATTTAAAAAAATTTGTTAAATATTATTCTAGAAGACTTCAAATAACAGTTATATTTTGTTTATCAACAACATATTAACCAGAATCAACAAATAATAAAATATTCAGGTAATAAAAGCTCACTAAATTTATTTTAAAATATTACTTGACATTTATGAGCTGACAGCTTCAGTCTTACTATAGTAGGCTGAATAATGACCTACAAACATCTAATTCATACCTATAGAAATTATAGTTTTTACTTTATATGATAAGAGAGATTACATGATAAAGATAAGGATTTTGAATTTGGAATACTATGCTGCATTATCTGAAAGGATCTTAAATGCATGATAAAGCTAAGGACTTTGAAATTGGAACACTATTCTGCATTGTCTCTGAGGGTCTTAAATGCAATCATGTGCCCTAACAAGGAGCCAGAAAGAGAGGTGATATGATGCAAAGCTATGTGCTAGGATTGTGAATTAACCTCAGTGAGGCACATTGCTCAAAGAACATCCACACCCACATCCTGATTTATGGCTAGTGACACTGGTAGTTGGCTCCTGGTCTCAAAAACTGTGTGAAAATAAATTTCTGGTGGTATTAACTGCCAAGTTTGTGGTAATTTGTCACAGCAGCCACAGGAAATGAATGCATTGCCACTTACAGAGGCTATAACCTACTGGGTTAAAAGGCAATTAGTAAAACTTGAAATGATGTCAAATCAGAAACTTGAAAGAACATGGCTTATGTTGGAGAAGAGAGTAAGAAAGGAAAAAAAATGAGAGAGATAATGAAAATGCTATGGTTTAAAAAAATCCAACTTCATTGGAGAGGGTAGTTCTTGATGGGAGAGGTGATAGGTACTTTATACCAAAAGGCAAGGCTGAATAGCCCTGTTTAGTAGGAGCCATGTGAAGAAGATACTAGTTGTACAGAGTTGTTAGGGCTTTATTCTGAGACCTTGGGGGATGCTTTTAGGGTTTTGAGAAGAGTGACATAATTAGGTTTGCTATCTTGAGCTGTGTTACTAAAAAACCTTTTTTATTCTATTATTTTAAATTTAGAAGTTTATTTTCATATAACAAGCATTGTTTCTCCCTCCTTCCCTCTTCTCAGTCACCTCCCAGCATCCCCCCCCTCACCTCTGAGAGGGTAAGGACAAAGTTGAGGCAGTACCAAACCCTTCCTCTCAGTATCAAGGCTAACCAAAGTAACTCTCGATAGAGAATGGGCTCCAAAAAAGCCAGTTCATTCATTTGGGATAAGCTCTGTCCCACTTCCAGAGGCCGCATAAACGACCCATGCCACACAACTGCCATCAACACTCAGAGGGCATATGCAGGTTCCACAGCTGTCAATCTAGAGTGAGTGAGTCAGTTGTCTCTGTTGGTTTCCTCATAATGATCTTGATCCTTTGGCTTATTAAATCTCTTCTCCTTCTCTTCCACTGGACTAAGAGTTTGACCCAGCTTAGCTTTGGATCTCTGCATCTGTATCCATCAGTTATTGGATGAAGGCTCTATGACAATTTGCATGGTCATCAATTTGATTACATGGGATGGCCAGTTCAGGCACCCTCTCCACTATTGCTTGGGGTCTTAGCTGGGGTCTTGTTTCTGAATTCTTGGGTATTTCCTAGCACCATGTTTCTTCCCAATTCCAAAATGACTCCCTCTATAAATATATCTTTTTTTTCTCCCTCTCTGTCCCTCCCCAACTCAACCATTTTATTCTCTCATGTTCTCTTCCAATATCCCCTGGCCCACCACGCTCCTATGATTCCAATTTTCTCAGGAGATCTTAACAATTTTCCCTTCCCAGGGAGATTCATCGATGTCCCTTTTCTGGTTCCCTTTACTCTTTATTACCTATTTGCTAAGGGGTTGTGGATTATAACCTGGTTATTCTTTGCTTTATGTTTAAAATCTACTTATGAGTGAGTGCATACTGTGTTTGTCCTTTTGGGTCTGTGTTACCTCACACTGGATTATTTTTTTTTCTAGTTCGATCCCTTTGCCTGCAAATTTCAGGATTTTTTTTTCTTTTGTTTTTCATCAGTTCTTCAGTTGAGGGGCATCTAGGTTATTTGCAAATTCTGGCTACTCTAAATAATGCTGTTGTGAACATAGTTGAACAAATGTCCTTGTGGTTTGAATGTGTATCCTTTGGGTATAAGCCCAAGAGTGGTATTGCTGAATCATGAGGTGCAACATCCCTCCAGCATAGGCTGTTAACAGTGATTTTGATTTTAACTACTCTGATAGGTGTAAGATGGTATCTCAGAGTTGTTTTGATTTGCGTTTCCCTGATGCCTTAAGGATGTTGAGTAATTCTATAAGTGTCTATCAACCATTTGAGATTTTTCTGTAGAGAATGTTTTTTAGATTTGTACCCCATTTTTAAATTGAATTATTTGTTTTTAATCTCTAGTTTTTTGAGTTCTATAAATATTTTAGAGATCAACCCTCCTTCAGATGTAGATTTGGTGAAGATATTTTCTCATACTGTCAGCTACCATTTTGTCTTATTGACAATATACTTTGCCTTCTCAGTTCCAGAAGGTCCCATTTATTAATTATTGCTCTCACTGTCTGCACTACTGGTGTTATATTTAGAAAGTGGTCTCCTGTCCTGATACATTCAAGGCTATTTCCTATTTTCCATCTGGTTCAGTGTAACTGGATTTATTATGAAGTATTTAATCCACTTAAGTTTTGTTCAGGGTGATAGATATGGGTCTATTTTCATTCTTCTACATGTTCTACATGCCACCATCCAGTTATGAAGGCACCATTTGTTGTAGCCCAGACCCTGTTTTGTCAGATCCCTTATTTATTAGCCGCTGTTCCTCAGGCCTCTAGAAATGACTCAGATGCTTATATTAACTTTATGCTGTTTGGCCTATGGCTCAGGCACATTGCTAGCTAGCTCTTACATCTTAAATAAACCCATTTTCATTAATCTGTCTGCCACGTGGCCCGTGGCTCACCTGTGTTTCTTACATGTTGTTCCTTGGTCAGCTTGCTTGATCTGCCTGCTCATCTGTGCTGACTCCGCCCTTCCTTTTCCTACCTATGCGCTGATTTCTCCTCCTACTTCTTCTATGGTGCCTGTCATGGCCCAAAACAGCTCCTTTATTTAAAGATTGATATTCACAGCATACAGAAAGGCATTCTCACATCATTTTCCATTGTATATTTTTGGCTTTTTTTAATCTCAAAAATCAGGTGTTTCTAGGTGTGTGGATTAATATTAAGGTCTTCAATTCAATTCCATTGATCTTCATGTCTATTTTTATGTCAAAGCCAAGTTGATTCTATTACTTTGGCTCTATAGTAAAATTTGAAGCCAGGGATGGTGATGTCTCCAGAAGTTCCCACCCCACAAGCCTCCACATACTGCTTATGCCATTCAAAAGTTGCCTGCTCTTGGAGGGCCTACCTCCTTTTCCTGATGGATCTCCAGTGGCTGCTCTTGATTCAGTGTGCTCTCCAGAGCTACAGCCAGCCATCTCTGTGGAAATTTTTCTCAACCCCTATCCCTTTGCTCATATAAACTCTCCTCCCCCTCTTTCCAGGTGGACCAGGAACTTAGCAAGGTGCTCAGCCATGGATCTATGTCTCCACCTCTATTCATTGTTGGATGTAGGTTCTGTGATGACACTTAGGGTAGTTATTCATTTGATTATAAGGGAAATCTTGTTTAGGTCTCCCCTCCGCTATTGTTTGGAGCCCTAGCCAGGGACATCATGTGAGTCCTTGGAGGTTTCCTTAGCACCTGACCTCTTTCCAACCCAACCTTGGTGTCCTCTATTAAGTTATTCATCTTTTTCCCTTCCTTCTTTGTTGTTCCTTTCACCCAACCATCTCCTCTCATTATTTGTTCTCTCCTCTTCTTGGTTGCTACCAGTTATGTGATCCCAGTTTGCTAAGGTGATCTTCCCTATTTTCTCTTCCCTGGGGAATCTCTGAACATCTCTCTTAAGTTCCTTCTGATCCCAAGCTGTTCAGGGGTAGTGGTTTGCAGCTTGAGTATCATTTGCTTTTTGTCTAAAATCCATTTATGAGTAAGTACATCCCATGCTTATCTTTCTGGGCTTATGATACTTCACTCAGGAGGATATTCTCCAAATTCATCCATTTGCCTGCAATTTTTTTAGGATTTTTTTCCTTTTTCTTTTTTTCTGAGTAGTACTCCATTGTATTGATGTACCACAGTTAATCCATTCTTCAGTTGAGGGGCATGTAGGTTGTTTCCAGGTTCTTGATATTACAAATTTAAATGGAGCTTGACATCAGAACTCAGGGTAGGACATGGTTTCATGGGTTAGAACAGAATCCTAACATTCCTTACCTTTGGATTTTTTTTTTTTTTTTTATAAAAGGTTGAGTTATTGAAGGGGATAAATGAGTACATAGAATTTTAATTATTTATGGTGCCTTTTGTGGATTCTTGGATGAAGCAGGGAGTATGAATGAGGAAACTGTCATAAAGGAACTGGGTAATGGTTCTGGTCAAGCGGATTCAAGTTAAAGATACAAGGTAGAGCTTGGTGTCACATATTGAATACGTTTTTTAATCCTTCATATTTGGATGTTTTGGACTTATTTCTGAGCTGGTTGAAGTTATGTTTTTACTAATGTAGGCACTCTACAAATAAGGCCCTTATTAATTGGAGATACTTAATATGAAAAATTCTATTGGCTTTAAACATCTCTTCATGTTATTTTAAGAAATTGCACAGTTCCTTTTGTCAATAAAAGAACCCTTAAAT
Organism: Phyllotis vaccarum; assembly: GCA_033318265.1. Lineage (NCBI taxonomy): Eukaryota > Metazoa > Chordata > Mammalia > Rodentia > Cricetidae > Phyllotis > Phyllotis vaccarum. Next base: position 144,839,352 of record JARWLC010000003.1, on the reverse strand, counting down.
TAGTTAAATATAATTTTAATTGTTCTAAAATTTTGAATGGTTGTATGAAAAAAAATTTTCTTTCTTTTTTTACCAACTAGCAAGAACATAGTTTTTCATTAATGATATCTATCAAGAATTTATAGAACTCATTACCAAAATGTCTTGAAAGGAATTTAATAAAACTAATTTAATACTAATCATAAGTAAAAACTTTTATATCAAGTTTTTAATGGTTAAATTGCATATTAAAAATGTTAAAAGGTTTTAATTTGAAATATTATAAAGCCTGTAATTAATAGCTTTCTTAACTCTTTTTATATTATTTTTTTCTTTCACTTGTGTAAGAAAATGGTAATGTGTTTTAATCTACTTCTGCATAGAAATACTTTAGTCTCTTCTGTTGGACCTTGTGATGTTAGACAACTATTATTTTTTTGGTTATTTTAAAAGATACAGTAAAACTTGTTAGCCATTTTAAAAAGGATGGGTTTAGCAGTTTTAACTACAGTTACTTCATTGTACTATTAATATCCAGAGTTCTTTATTTGTGAAACTAAATGTCTATACAGTTAAACTATAATTTTCATTCTTTTCTGATTAATAAAAGCTCTTGTTATAAGTTTGACTACTCTAGGTACCTTACATAATTTTATTGAATTGTGTTTATCTTTTTTCTCTGAAATATTATCATATAACATATATTTAAGAAGAATATAAACCATTCTCAAATACACATTTTTAATAGCTAACAATATTTTTGTTTGGATATAATTTATTTTAAAACTTAATAGATGCCCCTTCTCCTGATGATACAAAAAATTTTTATTTTATTAGTCCTGTATTTCCAGACCTGGGAAGAAAAGACTTCAGAAGTTCACTATGTTGTACATCATCCTTTAAAAATCTAAAATTTGTCCTGACATTAAATATAAAACCCAAAGCAAAAAGCAAAAATGTTCAGACAGTGTGGACAATATGTAGCTTCTAAATTTGTTTTTTTTTTTTTTCTTTTCATTTTGCGTCTCTTCTGTACTGTTGTGCATAGATCTTCTCTTTCTAGATCAGCTTGACATTTAGTTTCATGAAGTTTCCTGCCTTTAATTAAAATTAAATGACAAGATCATGATGCTTCCTTCTCTGGTCTTGCCCGTGTCTAAAAAGACAATTTCCTTTGTCAGACATATAATTATGTTTTTACTTAAGAAGAGCAAGGAAAGATTTATTAAAGTCTGAGTAGCAACAAACTATTTTCTTTTAAGAAGAGATAGGTCTTTCTTATATCTTTTTACTTGTGAGAAGTTGAGACATGGCTACTGCGTTCCCTAGAAGTGGCTTTGGTTGTGAACCGTCATGTGGTTACTGGGACTTGAATCCAGATCTTCCTGAAGAGAAACCAGTGCTCTTAACTCTGTGTCCCAGATCATCATTTTCTTATATGTTCTCCAGAGAGTTTTGGCAGCTAAGGTATTTTCTGCGTACATTTTCTTCAAAAGGGAAAGCTCAGCTTGCTTTTTACATTTTCATAATCTAATATGTGCAGGTATTTTCCAATGGATCATTAAGGACAGATCATAAACTTGATCCTTTTATAAACTGACTATAATTTTCTGTTTCAGTGTTTCCCTGAAGACTATGGGCCTTCCTATCAGAATCATTAGTGGTCCGGGCGTGTTTAGTATTTCACACCAAATCCTAATTTGTGTGGTTGAACTATGTAATATGCATTTTTCAATAAATATGGGGTGGTTCTTTTTTGTTTATTCATTCTTTCCTTTGTCTCTTGCCTCCTTTACTTCTTTCTCTCTTTACATCTACTCGTTCACCTTTTTTATTTATGCTGATGGTTAAAAGAGATTATCCATATCTTTCCTCACTTTCCCCAATAGTAACGTCTTATATAACCCCACAGCAACACGACAAAAGAATATTGTCAGCCAGACATTTGGGGTACACAGCCTACCTATCACAAAAATCCCTGGTGCTTTCTCTCTCTGGTCATACTGTTTTTTCTTGTAAACTTATCAGTACTTTATTGATCTATATTCTCTTTCTATTATTTTGTACTTTGAAGAATATTGTGTTAAGGGAAGCAGATTGGATGTACTATAAGGGTTTGGCTTTTTAAAATAAAGTATAGGTTTTTAAGTTCATCCATGTTGTTGCTTTATATTATTTTTAATTTTTGAGAAGTTTTCTACTGTGATGGGCATGTAACAAATGTTAAATAACTCATGCACTAAAGAGCATCTGGATTGGTTCTAACATCTTTTATGACTGAAACTCTTATTAGTATCAGTATACAAATTTTGTATTGAATTAAGTTCTCACCTTTTCTTGGAAGAATGGCTTGGAATATAACTGCATGTTGCTGCTGTAGTTAATTTAATTTCCTAAAATAAGTGTCCGACCTTCCTCCAAAGGGTATATAGCACTCTGCATTTCTCCCACTGGCGTGTAGATACCATTTATCGAGCTTCCTGCTGGCATAGGCATTATTACTTTATTTCAGTTTACCCATTCTGACATGCAGGTAGGGAAACGGCATTACTATTTTAGATAGCATCCTGCCAAACATAGTTCCTTCAATATGCTCATTTTTTCCTTTTAGATGAAATGTTTCTTTGTGCGTTTATATTTGTACATACTAATACTCCAATGGATCTTCACTTGGAGCATATTTCTCTGACGCTGTACCTTGTCCTGTAATTTTCTTTCCAGGATATTTCACAAATCTACTAGTTTGATGTGGTCCAATTTATTAACATTTTATGGGTTTGATTTTTGGTGTTAAGATTGAAAACTCTGACAATCAATATATCTGTTAAACATGTTCCTGCTTCTTAAAAATTAAGCTTTTACCTTTTGTGTTATTTTTTTTAATTGACTCTATGAATAAGACCTAAGACTAAGGTTAAGTTCATTCATTTGTTTATTTTTGCTTGAATGTCCAGCACTACTCATTTCAGAACTTCTCCATCAAGAGATTGTTCCACTGATTACACTTTTAACAATAATAAACTGCATATTTCATTTGGCTCCATTTCTGAATTGTTCCACTAAGATATCTGACAATTGCTCTGATGATACGAGGTAGTTTGAATACTATGGCTCTTTGATTCTTCTAATCTGGTAGATAAAACAATCCTATCTTAATTTCCTTTTAAAAAAGAGTTTTTAGCAATTCCATCTTTCTACCTGAATGTGTGCATAGGAATGTATGTATTCAACAATATATCTTGATGAGATTTTAATAGTAATTACCTTAAATTTGCATGAAACTTGTCAAAAAGTAGACATCTTAACTGTGCTAAGCCTTAAAATTCACAATCATGGAATTTCTATTTATTAGATGTCCTTTGATTTATTACATCAGCATCTAGCAGTTTTCAGCATGTAAGGCTTATACAATCTGCATATGTTTAAACAGATTTGACTTAAATCATTATTTTCAGTGACTCAGGTTATCATAATATAGTGTGTTGCATTTGGCTCATGCCCCGTGTAAAGACATGCAATGAACTTTTGCTTGTCTTGTGTCCTGTGGTCTTCCTTAATTCGCTTATTAATTTTAGGAGTGTGTTTACTTTCCTTTTTAGAACACTCCTTTCAATTTTATTAGTAGATAATTGTGGAATCTAACTGAAACAAGTGCATTTATATTATTTAATTCTTTCCAGAATGAAGCTTTTAATTTATTTTTCATGACTTGATATTACACAATGGCTGTAATTTCCAGTACAATGGTGACTGAAAATGGGAATACCATACATACTGTGCTCTATCTGAGCTTGGCAAAGGCTTTCAGTCATTTGCTGTTAAGTATAGTGTTTGTTATAAACGGTCTTTGTTCTAGGTAAAGGGAGTCCTCTTTTACTGCTATTTTTGAGAGTTCTTGTGCATTTTTGTTGAATTTCTTTATCTGATTATTTATTTATTGTACTATTTCTTCTTCAGCATATTTACTTGTAGCTTATAGTGATTGGTTCTCAAATGCTGAATCAGTCTCGCATTTTTGTAATACTCTCCTAGATCATACACATGCTTGAATTCATAATTCTTTCTTTGTTTTACCATATTTTATTTGCTAACATCTATATTTATGAGATATGTGGGTCTATAGTTTTCTCACTTTTTTCTTTTTTACAACTTTTGTTTCTCATCATATTTTTATTGAATATTTGGGAACTTCACATTATGAATTCAGAACACATTCACAGGCCCATGCCCCACCTTTGTGTCCTTTCCTCACATATAAAGAAGAAAGACAAAAAAAAATAATTTCAATTTGTGCTGCCCATATACTCAATGGAACATGATCAAACTCCCAGTGGCCAGCCCCCTAAAGAAAATTCAGTCCTGCTCCACCTGTATTCCTGCCAGAAGTCTTTAATTTTTGTGAGTGAGAATTCAGCATTCTTGTCACAAATTTTAAGGGATTTTTTTCTGTGGCTTTCTCCTGAGAATATCATTTATTTCTTTCCAGTGGTAGGGGTTGGGGTTGGGGTAGAGGTTGTCCCAGGAGCCTTCTGTATTTCTCTTTCTCAATTGTGAGTCTGCAGGCACCAATATCATGGGAAAGTAGCTTCCTTGCCCTTTACAGTCAGTACAACCATGAACTTACACATGGTTTCCAGAGACAGCACAAGCCGCAGACGTACACATGATCCCCAGCATCAGAACATGGTGTGGACCTCAGTTTGGTCTCTACTCACAGATAGACTTTAGCATGGCCTCAGGTGGCAGCCACTCAGACATCAACGTGGTGTCTGTCTACAGCACAGACTACAGATATCCACAGGGCCTTTGGCTGTAACACAGGTCATGGACAACAACACATACGGCTGCTGCAGTAGGACCAGGGACCCAGAAATGGCCCTTGGTGGGTGCAGAGACTCAGACATCACAATGGCCTTAGATGACAGCATCGACCGTTCACACTAATAGGTCTGCAGGCAGCAGTATAGACCCCAGACATCAACATGGCTTCAGGTTGCAGCATAGTATCATTCCTTCTTATTTGTAGGCATCACAAAACAAATTAAGAAGACTTGTCTTCTATTTTAAAATTTGAAAAGTATTGTAGAATTGTGAAGTTAAATTTTTTTTTGAGGCAGTCTTATTCTTACTCGAGGCAGGCTGACCTGGAGGTTTGTGTATATGGTATAGATAGCTATGCGTGACCACGCTTGGAAATTATAGGTGTGTACCATTATCCTTGGCTTGGTGTTAAATCCTTAAATATTTAGTAGTTCTTTCTTAACTGGGCTAGGTTATCTACTTCAGGCAAGTCTGATTTCCTCATCCCAAAATCAAGACTGGGTTAGGTGTTCCTCTACAGGGACTGGGCTCCAAGGTGCCAGCCCACTCTCAGGAACATAGTCTGATTCCACCCCTCGAACTTCCACATATTGCCCACGCCAAATCTCAGTTGTCTACCCTTGGAGGGCCTAGCTCCTTTTCCCAACGGGAATTTAGTAATGCTATGTATATCTTCTTATTCAACAGGAATTTCTATCATTGCATAATATTCCACTTTTCTTTGTAACTTAAATTTTCCTGGTATATATACTGTATTTGATACTTTTGCTCTTAACGACTGAACTAGTTCTTCTGATTTTTTATATGTATTTCCAATAATGACAAAGTAAACCCTTTTCCAACTCTGAAGCTAATAATGGAAGCTTAGTTTTAGAAACTAAAATTTATATTAGTTGTTTTTTGAAAATTTCTGTCACTGTTGTTCTCTTAATTCATTGAGATTTGGAGACTTTTTCATTTCAAACATGGAAGATTTGAAAACCGAATTAGATTCAGATATTTACAACTCTCAAATACATTTATCCCTGTAAGAATCCTTTTGAGATCTAGTTCTGTAAAAGGTCCTTTGCGATTCTTCTTACTGTCTGCACATGGAAACATAAGCTATCACTATCTCCATTATTTCTTTGTATGCTGTCCCTCTCCAAATCTGAAAGGACAGGTCCACAAGAAGCTTCCTACAATTTGATAACAAAAGTTATTAAGTCGAGTTTATTTTGCCAAGATTCAATTATCTTAAATAGATATTTCTCTTCAGTCTCAGGTGGTTGGGTGTTTATTTCTGGCAGATCCACTTCCCAGGTATATATCCATGAGTTCAATGTTCATTGTTTTCATTACTATCTATGCTATTTCTATTCTCTGAACCTGAGTCACAGGGCATCCAATCTCTACTCATTCTAGTTCAAGATTTTTGCCTTCTTACTCTAGCTACAATCCAGAAATTACGTATGTGGATCTGTTGCCTTGGGTAATTTTCATATTTTGCTCTGGATGCCATTACTGTGTGCTACAACTTTATGCTGGCACTCGAGCTTTTCCGTTGCAAGATGGCAGTTTCCAAAGTTTCTGAAAAACTAGTGAGATTTTTATGATTTTTTATTAGCTTTTTAAAAATTCTTCTGTCTGATATCATTTTGGTGTCATTTTTTTCATCTAAAAAATTGTTAAGTTGCAGTAAATTTGAAGATGAACCTTCAAAGGAATCAATTAAAGTTGACCAAGTCAGCTCCACGTATATTTCATAAAAGAAGCTTTTCTCTATAAAACTTTAGTGGCTTAAGTAAGACAGATTTTTGGGATACCAAAAACTCTGGCATCCTTTGTGGTCCAGACCAGGTTCATCTCATAATGTTGGAGATGATAGTTTCTATTTTATATAATTCTGGTGCCATTTATATGGGTGTCTATAGCATGTAAGTCAATTGAGTTTCAAGTCTGAAGTCACAGTTTTTGAATCAAAACTGGTTTCTGCCACACACTGACTCTGGGAACATGGGTAAATTAAGCTTTCTAAATGTGTTTTATTGTGTAAATCAGGAATTATATTAAAAATGCCAATTTATATATTAGAATTTTCACTTGATATATAAACTTTTAAAAGAAAATATGTAGCATAGTTCTTGCCACATAGTAATTTATCAATAAATGATGTATTTAAATTTATATATATTCATATACAATTCAAATGTAGAATTGTTTTACTCTTATTGGTTGATCAGTTTGATCAGTTTAACATTTAACAAATAACTAAGAAGAGCTTTCACCTAAATTACCGAAGGTTATATTTGTGTAAACTGTGAAATTGGTTAGAAATTGCTTATGGACTGTTACTTCCAAAGCCAAACATAATTGGTGTGTTAGGCATATTCTTGTAGTTTTCACACAGAAATAAGAAAATCAATTAAAAGAAATAAAGATTAGTTTGGCTTACAGTTTCAAAGATTTCAGTCAGTGATCACTTGTTTAATTGTTTCTGAGCCTGTAGTGAGTGAGTAAGAGCATCACTTACATGGGATGCATGTTTATGGCATCCAGAAAGAAAGAACACGAGAGAGAGAAAGACAGAGAGACACTTCCTTATGTATGCTATACATGCATCTGTCGCTTTCTAAGAATAGATTTGTCTGTTAATCCATTAATTTATTAGTTCACTAATGTGTTTAGAACTTAGGAGATCATGCGCCTTTCAAAGATTTTACCATTGCACACTACTATACTGGAAAGTAAGCTTTTACTATACATACTTTTGAATCTGATCCTTAGACTTTCTCAGAGTATATCAGAAAATGTTATAGACATGCAAATGCTATAACCCACTCCCAACACAATCAGGAACTCTGGACCAAGACAGCCCATGTGACAGGATGCCCTGTAGTGGATTCTAAAAGTCACTCAAACAGCCACTGATGGCTCAAGATCCGGACCACTATTCAAGTGCATTTCCTGACTATGGCTTTTGCCTCTGTTTTACTCTGCCTTCTTCTGTCATGTCTCTTAAATTATTTTAGCTGGTTAGGAACCTGAGAATGTCATCACAGAATTAAATGCTTGAGATACCTTAAAGGGAAATTATTTCAAAATATTATAGGAAGATCTGTTGAGAAAAAAAACCAAAAGATGATAGAGCCAAACAATCATGTCTCCAGGGAAAAATAAGTGGGATTGTCTTATTTCATTTGATAATATGCTTTTCTGTTCAATAGTAACAACCAAGGCCTTGGAGTCTTTATTTTCCTTTCTTGTAAATAATCTTGCTGAAAGCAGGATTTGCCAGCATCTATGAGTGCTCTGTGGGTTGTTATTTTAAGGAGCATCTTAATTCAATCTTGATATAATCCTTTTTTGTCTGTTTTGTGTTCTGACACTTATTTCAACACACAAGTGAATTTGTAGTGACTGCTTAAAAGCATTTTGGCCTTTTAAAAACATTTTGGGTACAGTTTGTGTAGTCGTAAATGTGATTTTTATTTATTCTGAGCAGATAATTTTGGATAAATAGTAATTTAGTTGCTAAAATCTATCTTTGTCCTGTTTTCACATTTTTAAAATGGAAAGTGAAGTATAAACATTATATAGATTTGAGGAAAAAATAATTGATATTAGTAAATTTAGTAATGAATTTCTGGGAAAACATGTTTTTTCTTATTTACTTATATGAGACTATAAATCTATTTGCTTATTTGGGGGAAAGAATGAGTCTTAGAGCAGATAAGGATGATATAAAAACTGGGTCTGTGCCTCCTTGGCAGGGAGTTTGGTTAAATTCTTGTTTTCTCATATTTAAAAGATGGACATTATAGCCACATTTAGAGGTTTACAAGTAGATCTGGCATAGAGTATAAGGCTTTAACATATCTGAGAATTTTTAGTATGTTGATGTTGATATGTATCTAGTATAAAGCTTTTTAACAGAGAAAACTAATCTCTGATACTGGAAATATGCCCAAGGCTCCAGAATGGTTGATCTTGCTGTAGCGAAGAGACATAGGTCACTTCTGATGTCCACAGCTCCTTAGCACGGCAGGCACAGATTTCTCTGCACGAGGAAGCCTCTGCTTACCTCCTGCTTCATCTTCTTTACTTTCTATCTCCGAGGTTTTCAATAAGCACAATGCTGACACCTGTCCTTTAATCTCAGCTCTAAACAAAAAGGCACTCACCACTAAGTTTAAGATTAGTACAGGATGATTGATTTCATTATGACACTTTCAATTATGGAATTTGATCATATTTTCACCTTCATCCTCTACCGCCAATCCTGACCATTCCCTTTCCCATTTCTGTTTTTAATGAGCTCACTACTCAGTGATAGTGTTTGATATTAGTATGATTCAATATTATCACATACTGTTATAGTTAATAACAAACTTCATCTCTGCATGATGAATCAACAGAAACAAATTTACTAAATTTGAGCAATTATAAAACTGGAAAAGAATACTTGGCAAATAACTTTATAAATAGAAGGCAAGCCATTCATGGCTGCCATATTTTTTAAAAATGAACCAATAAATATTTGGTAAGTGATATTATGCTTTTGGTCAAATATTTTACTTTCAAAGGATGACCTAATAATTCTCTGAATTTCCTGGGTGTCTGTTATGTCTTGTTGGCTCCTGGCATCAGGCTGGATTGAGTGCATAGATATGTGCCTGTGGAAAATTCCACCTTGGCCCTCGTGGCCCCTCCTCCCTGAGAACTGAAACTTGTGACAGCTAGGGGGATAAACATGTTTTTTCTACTCTGCGGTTTTCCTGTTATTGCTGCCAACCCCAGGGGGCATTAGTCATGGGACTTTCTACGACCTTGGGTATGGGGTGACTAGGAGGAAGTTATTAGGAGGAAGTATTAGAGGTATAAACGGTTGTGCTGAATAAAGCTCAGGTCTCTCTTTGTGATCCTGGATGATGGAACCTGACGACTCCTGAGTGCTGATTTAACCTCGACGCCCCTCACCTGACTTGGTGCACTTTAGCTGGACGCGGCAATGTCTCTCTTTTCATTTCTGATTCTGTTAACTTGGATACTCTATCTCTCTCTGCTTTTAGGTTAGTTTGACTAAGGGTTTATCTATCTTGTTTACTTTCTCAAAGAACCAACTCTTTGATTCATTTTTTCCCCTCTGTTTCTATTGTACTGATTTCAGCCCTAAGTTTGATTATTTCCTGATGTCTACTCCTTCTAGGTGAGTTTGCTTCTAGTTGTTCCGAAGCCTTCAGCTGTGCTGTTAGGTCTCTTGTGTGAGATTTCTCTAGGATTTTCATTTAGGCATCTAATGCTATGAGTTTTCCTCTTAACACTGCTTTCATTGTGTCCCATAATTTTGGGTATGTTGAGTATTAATTTTCAATAAATTCTAGGAAGTCTTTGATTTCTTTTTTAACATCTTCCATGATCCAGAGGTGGTTCAGTTGAGAGATGTTCAGTTTCCATGAGTTTGTAGGCTTTATATTTTTTTTGTTGCTGTTGAACTCTACTTTTAGACCATGGTGGTCTGATTTGATACAGGAATTATTTTCATTTTTTGTGTCTATTGATATTTGCTTTATGACTGAGTATGTGGTCAATTTTAGAGAAAGTTCCATGGAGTGCTGATATATATGTATATTCTGTTTTGTGTGGATGGAAGGTTCTGTATATGTCTATTAAGTCCATTTGGTTCATAACATCTGTTAGATCCCTTATTTCTCGGTTTAGTTTTTGTCTGGTTGACCTATCCAAGGGTGAAAGTGGGGTATTGAAGTCTCCCACTATTGGTGTGCATGGTATGATGTGAGGTTTAACCTTAGTAGTGTTTCTATTACATATGTAGGTGCCCTTGTGTTGGGGGCATAAATATTCAGGATTGAGACTTCATCTTGTTTGATTTTTCCTAAGATGAATAAGTAATGTCCATCCTGGTCTCTTTTGATTGATTTTAGTTTGAAGTCTATTTTGTTAGATATTAGGATGGCTACATCAGCTTATTTCTTAGGAACATTTGATTGAAAAGTCTATTTTCAACCCTTCACTCTGAGCCTATGTCTGTCTTTGAAGTTGATATTAAGGGATATTAATGATTAATGGTTGTTATTTTTTGTTATTTTTTATTGTAACTTAGGTATATTTCCCTTCTTTGGGTATTTCTTCTGTGATAATATTGATTGTTTGAAGTTTCAGTGGTTTATCTGGTTTCCTAAAGTTGGAGTTTTTCCTCTAGAGCTTTCTATGGGGCCAGAGTTGTCGATGGGTACTGTTTCAATCTGGAAATATCTTGTTTACTCCACTTATGGTGATTGACAGTTTTGCTGGGTATAGTAGTCTATGTTGGCAGCCATGCTCTTTTAGTGTCTGTATAACATCTGACCAGGACCTTCTTGCTTTCATTGTTTCCACTGAATAGTCTGGGGTTATTCTGATTGGTCTGCCTTTATAGATAACTTGACCTTTTTCCCTTGCAGCTCTTAGTATTTTTTTCTTTGTTCTGTAGATTTGGTGGCTTGATTACTATGTAACAAGTAGATTTTTTTTGGGGGGGGCGGGGGTGATCTAGTCTATTTGGTCTTTTTTAAGCTTCTTGTAGCTTTATAGGCATTTCCTTCATTAGGTTGGGAAAGTTTTCTTCTATGATTTTGTTAAATATATTTTCTGTGCCTTGAGCTGGTATTCTTCTCCTTCATTGATTCCAATTATTCTCAGGTTTGGTCTTTTCATTGTATCACTGATTTCCTGGACATTTTGTATTATGAATTTTTGGTTTTAGTGTTTTTTGTTTTTTTTTAAACGGACATATCTATTCACACTATTAAATCTTCCACTTCAGAGATTCTCTCTTCTATCTCTTGCATTCTGTTGTTTATGCTTGTATCTGTGGTTCTGGTTCATTACTTCAGGTTTTCTATTTCCAGCTTGTCTCAGTTTGTGTCTTCTTTATTGCTTCCATTTCAATTTTAATTCCTTAAATGTTTCTTTCACCTGTTTGTTTTCTTTATTTTCTTTCAGAGATTTGTTCATCTCTTCCAATTTGTTTGTATTTTCTATTTCTTTAAGAGAATTTTTAATATCCTATTTTAAAGCTTCTATTACCTTCAAAAAGTTATTTTTAATGTTTCCTGTTTTTTCTTTGTTATGCTTGGATTTTGATGTTTTAGAGCCATCAGCTTCTTCTGTGGGGGGTGTCTTGTTGTTTGTTATATTGTTATATGTACTCTTGCACTGGCATCTGCCCATTGCTTCCTAGCTTCACTCTTGGTCAGCTCTTAGTCAGCTGTGAGCCTGGGGGCGTAGCGTTTCCAGTAATTGTAAGGGCTGCTCTTATTTGGCTCTTAGTTGGCTGTAGGCCAAGGAGCTGTGTGTCTACAGTTGTCACAAGGGTTGCTCTTGGTAGAGTCTTAGTTAGCTCCTAATTGGCTCTTACTCAGCTCTTAGTTAGCTGTGGACCAGGAGGGAGTTTTCTGGGTATCCAGTCGTCAGTGGGTGATGATATAGGTTGCTGTTTGGGTGTGCTTTGGTCTATGGGACCTATCTTGAGCTGTGTTTTGCCAAGGATTGGGCTGGGGGGGCTCTACAGACTTTCTTGGGTTTAGGGTGGGGTTTTGAGTGGTTGGGGTGCTGAGGGCAGTATCCCTGGGCTGAGATTCGGAGACCACAGTCTCTGCTTGGTCTGAGGGTCAGGGTACCACTCACCTCTCAGTCAGCTGTGTGGTTTGGGCATGGTTTGGCCTGTGTGATGTCCCCCCCCCCAGCTGTGTTTTGCTGGTAATTGGACTTGGGGTGGCTCTCCCAGATTTCTTTGGTTTAGGGCAAAGTTGGGTATGGATGGGGTGCTGTGGGCAGTGTTCCAAGGCTGGGGTTCAGTGACCACAGTCTCTGTTTGGCGTGAGGGTTAGGGTGCCACTCACCTCTTAGTTAGCTGTGGACCAGGAGGGAGGCTTCTAGGTATCTCCTTTCCTATTTCTAAAGATTGTTTTTGTGTGTGTGTGTGTGTGTGTGTGTGTGTGTGTGTGTGTGTGTGTGTGTGTGTATGTGTGTATTCTCTTTCTATTTGTCATGTGATGGTAGGCACATGATAATTCTATAACTTAGTTGTACTAATCATGGAATATGTGGGGGTGTCTTTATGATGTGGTTACATATACTACTTTGGGTATATTGCTATGGATAGACTACCTTGGTCATGAGGTAATATATTTGTTTATTATGATTGGGTTTATTTTTGGGTGTGTGTGTTAGCTTTGCTTTCCTAGAGCTAGCTCTGTAGCCAACTGGCCTCTAACTCACAGAACTTCACCTGCCTCTGTAACCAAGGGCTGAGATTAAAAGCATTTGTCAACACTTCCTAGTGATAGCAATACTTTTAATTTTTTTTAAAAAAATGTTTATTTTACTTTCTGACCATAATTTCTCCTCCCTCCTCTCCTCCCTGTTTCTCCCTGACTACCCAAGAGTCTCCCTTCCTTGCTCCAATCCACTCCTCCATTTCTAATCTGAAAAAGGCACGCCTCCCATGGTTATCAACAAGACATGGTATATCAAGTTGCAGTAAGGCTAAGCATCTCCCTTATATTAAGAATGGGCAAGGAAAACCAGTATGAGGAATATTTTCTCAAAAGCCAGCAATAGTGTCAGAAATAGCCCATGTTCTCACTGTTAGGACTCCATCAAAAAGACTAAGATAAACAATTGTTACCTGAATGCAGAGGGCCTAGGTCAGTCCCATGCAGGCTTCCTGGTTGTTGGCTCAGTCTGTGTGAGCTCCTATAAACCCAGTTTTGTTGTTCTTATGGTGTCTTTAACCCTTCTGGCTCCTGAAATTCTTTCTTCCTCTCTTTAGCAGGATTCCCTGAGATGGGTCTAAAGTTTGGTGGTATGTCTCTACATCTGTTTCCATCTGTTGCTGGACGAAGCCTCTTTAAAAACAATTGTTCTAGGCACAAATTTATGATTATAGTGGAATATCATTAAGCATGATTAAACTGACAATTTTTTTTCTTCAGATGTGTCTGATTCTATCCAAGTTTTCTGGGCCATCCATTCTGAGTCCTGGCACTGCAAACACTATCAGCGATGAGCTCACTCTTGTGTCATGGGTCAGAAGCTGAACTAGTCATTGATTAGCTATTCCCATAATCTCTGCGCCACCCTTACCCAAGAAAATCCCATAGGCAAAACAAACTGTAGGTCAAAGGTTATGTGACTGGGTTGGTGTTATAGTCATAATCCCTTCACTGACACAGAAGAGGGCCAGTTCAGCTTACATATCTCTTATTGCTAGAAGTCTTAGTTGGGTTTATTCTTGTCAATTCCTGGGAAATTCCCTTGCACTAGGATTCTACCTGATCTCAAAATGTCTCCATTTTCTACTTGTCTCTTTCAGTATTCTCCCCTTCCAGGCCTCATGCCCAATCTTCTTATTCCTGTTCCTAACCACCTCCACTCCACTCTGAAAATCTCTTCTGTTTCCCTTTCCCAGACAAATCCAAGTATCCCCTGTTGTATTTAGTTTGCGGGTCCCATGCCCCAGAGGTCTCGGATCCACAGACCTGCCTGGCGCCGCTTATCTGCCCGCCGTCCGACCCACAGACCTGCCGTCGGACCTGCCGTGCCAGACCCCTCAGCTGCCCAGCCGCCCAGGTCCCCAAAAATAACTCAGAGGCTTATATTAAGTCCATGCTGTTTGGCCTATGGCTCAGGCACATTGCTAGCTAGCTCTCATATCTTAAATCAACCCATTTCTATTAATCCACGGGCCACGTGGCCTCGGCCCGTAGCTCACCCGTGTCTCCTTACATGTCGTCTCTTGGGCGGCTTCCGCGCGGTCTGCCTGACTCCACCCTGCTTCTCTATCTAAGCTCTGATTCTCCTCCCACCTATTTTACAGTACCTGCCATAGCCCAAACCAGCTCCTTTATTTAAAGATACAGTACGCACAAATATATTCCCACAATCCCCCCTTGAGCCATTCTTGTTACCTAGCATCTTTGGGTTTATGGATTGCAATATACTTATTCTTTACAGCTAATGTGCATTTGTGAGTAGATACCATGTTTGTCTTTCTGGATCTGGGTTATCTTACTTAGGATGATTTTTTTTCTAGTCCCATTCATCTTCCTTTCTTCATTATACCACGTCATTGTTTTTAATAGCTGAATAATACTACATTGTATAAATGTATCATTTCCTTTATCTATTCCTCAATTAAGAGACATCTAGATTCTGATATTACAAATAAAGCTACTGTGTGTATAATTGAGCAAATGTCCCTGTGGTATGATTTAACGTACTTTTGGTACGTTCTTGATTGTTATAGCTGAGTCTTAAGGTAGATTGATTCCCAAGTTTCTACATAACTGCCATATAGATTGCCAAAGTGGCTGTATAAGATTGCATTCCCACTAACAATGGATGCATGTTTCCCTTGTTACACATCCTCTCCAGTGCAAGCTGTCACTAGTGTTTTGCATCTTAGCCATTCTGTCTTGTGTAAAATGGAATTTTAGGATTAGTTTGATTTGCATTTTCCTTATACCTGAGGATGTTGAAACTTTTTTTTTTTTTTTTTTTTTTTTTTTTTTTTTTTTTTTTTTTTTTAGGACATTTAAGAATCTTGTATTGAGATTTTTCTGTTTAAAACTATAACCTATTTTAAAATTGGGTTGTTTCTTGGGGATTTTTTTTGGGGGGGTAGAAACAGGATTTCTTTGTTTAGCAACTCTGGCTGTCCTGAAACTCACTTATAGAGCAAGCTGCCCTAGAACTCATAGAGATTCAGATGCTTTTGCCTTGAAGATGCTGGGTTTAAAGGTGTGTGCCACCAATGCCCAGCCTTGAATTCTTCATATATTTTGGGAATTAACCATGTGTCAAATGTGGGGTTGGTGAAGATCTTTTCCCATTCTTTTGGGTGCCAATTTGGTGTAGTGTTGTCTTATAGAAGATTTTCAGTTTCAGGAGGTTTGGTTTAATGTCTGTGTGATTGATGTTCTATTCAGAAAATTGTCTCATGTGCTAACGGGTTCAAGTATATGTCACACTTTCTCTTTCATCTTGTTCACTCTATCTAGATTCATATTAAAATCTTTGATCTTAAGTTTTGTACAGACTGCCAGATATGGATCTATTTGCATTCTTCTACATACTGACATTCAGTTAGAGCAGAAACATCTGTTAGAGATGCTTTGTATTTTCCATTGTATGATTTTGACTTCTTTGTCCAAAATCAGATATCCATAAGTTTGTGAATTTATGTGTGTTTTTTTGATTCAATTCTATTCTATTTGTTTGTTTTTATACCAATATAATATTTTTTTTTTATTATAGCTCTGTAGTAGAGCTTGAAATCAGTGATGGCAATACACTTGGAAGTTGTTTAATTGTGTTAAACTATTTTAGCATTTCTCATTTTTTTCCATGTCCTCTTATGTTCTATTGGAATTTTGATGGGGATTGTATTGGATCTTATTGTTTTTTATAAGATGACCATTTTTGCTATGTCAATACTACTGATCTATAAGCATGTGTTCTATTTTCAGTATTCAAATGAGAGTATGACATTTTACATACTGAACAAATATTTGCTCAACTGATATTTGGATTCTATAATATATTCTTTCAATTCTATTTAACATATCAGTGAGATCTTTTCTGATAGACTTAAATGTATAGCTGTTTAGTAGCTACAAAAATGGAACATTCGGTAAAGCAAATTCTCCAATTTTGTATGGTAAGAAAAGAAATCAAGGTATTTGAATTCTTTGTTATTTTGTCATTTTACTAAGAAATAACACAGTAAACCCCCAGATTATTCTCCCTTTACATAATGATATAATACAAATATTTCACTTTTCTCTCTCCCCATCTTCATCACAAAAGAAGCTGAATATGAGAATGGGCTCAATACCTAGAAATATCCTTGGTTTGTTTCTGCATAATACTACTTTGCCAGTGTTAAAGAGGCTTTGGTTCTCATGATAGCTACATTTGTACTTGATATTTTTTTAGTTAAGTTATATTCTTAAGAATATATTTTTCATATTAGCTTTTTTGTACTTTATATGATTATAAATATATAGGGAGATTTTATATGCTTTCTATATAATTGAATTTTTATTATGGTAAAAATGATAATATAATCTTCAGTATTTTTCTATCTTTGAAATGTAAAATTCAGAAATATCAGCTATATTCACATTGTTCTAAAAATTATTTCAAATGCTTGCTCATCTTGAATATTGATAATTCAAAAACTATTTGATAATGTCAGATACCTGACATAAAAGGACTCATATTGCATTTTGTCTTTTGTGAATGGGTTATTTCATCTGGGATAATGCCCTCAAATTTCACTCATGTTGTCATATGTCGTAAGATTTGCCTTATTTTTATCTTCTTCCAAGAAAGTACAGATGCATGTCAAGTACTTCAGAGTTTTTATATATCATGTAAACATACTGTTTCTCTTGCTGTAGAGCAGGGGATGAATATTTTATTATAATACTATAATACTGAAATCAATTATCCTACATATCCATTAACTGTTATACTTCACTGCCATTACCACAGAAAGTGATCTGAGTTAACCCAGAAGTTACCTAAAGAAGGATTCTTAGTAAACCTAGAGTACAATGTATCACCTCCAAATTTAGTCAAGTTCTTTAATAAGTGAGTACTTAGTTAATATGATACAGCAATAGTATAAAATAAATTAAGGAAACAAAACACTAAAGTGTCATTTTATGGTAAAATACTCATATTTGGATTTGTCATCCCAATGTATCATACTCAATAATGTACATGTCTTTAGAGGTACTTTTTTAATCTTCCTATTTTTTTTCATAGAAAAATTTGCCTTTTCTGGTTGTTTAACAGTTGGTATGGAGTGTACCACCAGCTTTTGTTTTGGAAGATCTATTGGCTCTTGCCATGATGATAACATCTGATTTTGTAGACTCATTCTCACATACCAAGCCACTAGGCTTAAAATTTTCTGAAGGCATTGTAGCAGCTTTAGTTACAAACTTACCTGCTATCATACCTCACTGGAAAGCGATGATCTAGCCTATAGGAGCCAAATCAGCAACAATAACTCTTTTCACTTTTATTAACATATGCTTGGTCTTTGAAGTCCTAAAATGGCTTGAGGTTAGCAGGCACCCATTGATCTTCTTTCTGATACCTCTCATAGCTATAGTCACCTGACTTTTGCTTCTATTAGTTGCCTAACACCAGCAACAAAAGTTTTTCCATCTGTTATACTGGCATACTCATTAGATGCTATAGTAACTGGTAACATTTGATGGATCACTTCACCAGACCCCTTTGAGTAATATCCCCCTAATTTTAATGTCATAGTTAAACTTGAAATGAAGGTTTCTCGTGATTTGCTTGAAAATCATCATGTTCTGTGGTACCATTTTATGCTTAGTTCTGATGGAGGAGCAGCAAACAAAGTAAATGGCAGACAAACAAGCATCTAGAGACTCATATACCTAAGGTCTTGGCATCTTTCATATGGATTATATCTTTGATTGGCTCTGGTGGAAGAGTTATTTCTTTTGAGCTAATTTCTTCTTATTATATCCAACCACCAGATTAATCTAAAACCATTTATAGTACAATACCAAATTGACATTCAGATTTCTTCTATTTCTACAGTTTATGACCCAGTTATTTAATTAAAACCCTGTGGGGTATGACTGTGGCAGATCTTCTGTATTGGTGTTCTTCAGGAAACTCAGGATGTTGGAGGCTGGCATATCTGGCTACTTTCTTCCATGCTTTTGACATTAAACTCCATCCACTACCATGTCATGAGGACTAACAGGGATTTTCCTTTGCATCTTAAAAAAAATCAATGAATTCTACGAAACCATGTATACTGGAGACCTAGTGGTACTATTTTTCTCCAGAAAATACATGTCTCATGACTCTATATACTAGTAATGTAAGAATATCATAATCTAATTCACAATGAGCCAGTGTGCTTAATTAAATTAGGCTGAAGTTCTTGTGAACGCTCTTTTTCTTATTCTGGGAAGGCTTCAGTCTGACATTAATCTCTGCCTGTAGCATTCCACCTATATTTTCAGACATTCCTTTTAGTTTCTCTATTTTTATTGTTTGGAGTCCTGAGAAACATCCCCAGCCTTTTAGCAGCCACATATTAGTCCAAGTAACAATAGAACCCGAGTGCCACTTAAGCCATGTATCTTTCTCCGATTTTACCACTGTTATATTGTCTCATTCTTTTATCGTTTCATAATTATTATTTTCTTGTCAAACCTTTGTTATACTTTGTTTTTAAGAAATTATTTTGTTTATGGGTAATGGAAGATAGAACCAAATTTTCCAACTAGGAATTAAGACAAATTCTAGTCTAAACTCAAAATGTTTAAAAATATTTATTTTGAGCTTATGGAACAGATAAAGTTTACCCATGACATTTATTTATTTGTGAATTTTTGTTCAGAAAGAAACTTATTAAAAAAACATCTAGAGAATGTTTTTAAATTCATGAACTGAAAAGTCTGTTTCTCATTTGTATTTTATCTAGTTGAGGGAAGATGTGAAGTAACCCTCCAGTCTCCCATTCTTTCATTTTCTTCCTCTCCACCCTGAAATAGTCCATGCAACTGGACTCCAAAGAAGAGGGATGTCTTCAAGAATGATTACTGAAAGAACAGGTAGAAGAAGAGGAGGGGCTGGGATAACAGAATGGACATTACAGGAAAGCAGAAGCAGTCAGTGGAGCGTAGAAGGTGACCTACAGGTGGGACAGCTGAGGATTAGGGGAGAAGCAGCCATGGAAGAAAATTAACAACAACAAAGACTGTAAGGACCCACTATGACCCATTTTTTGTATGTTAATGAAAAATACTCTACATGTGTTAGAGAAGTTGGGTATTGGGGTTTAGATACTTTCATGTCTCCTGTTTTTCTTCTCATACTTTTGTATAGATAATGATTAGATTAGCACCCTTTCCTGGATTGCTTCCCAAAATATTGGTCTTGGCTTTATATATTCATGCTTTAGTTTAGCATTGTAAAATAGTTCTTTAAACTGTAAAAATTATGGACTTGAGTCTCCAAGACTCAGATCATGGCATAGATAATTCCTTTTGTAGAATGTGAAGGAGAATCTGCTTTCTGCCTTTTTCTGCTTTCTGACACCTCTTTTCAGCCATCTTATTCATCTCTTTGTCATTTGCATATTTTCCTAGTGTTCAAGTGCCTGTTTGTATAAGAATACCAACCTTTGAACTAGTATCCTATGTCTCCATACCCTCATTGTAATCTGATTATATCTACAAAACTGTACTTCAAAGGAAAAATATCACTTAACATACTAGATGGACATTATAACCTCATTACACAAAACTAACTCAATGACATTTTCGCTTCATATCACTTTCTTTGAACTTTTTGTTGTTTGCCTATTTGTTTTTATTTTGTAGATTTTTGTTTCTTTGTTTCTTAAATACTTTTGAGACAGACTGAGAGAGATTGAGAAAGATACCACAAATTTATGGTCTTGAGGATGTAGGAAAGATACAGGAGAAATAACAGGTGGGGAAATACAATAAAATTATGAAAAATTCTTTTAAATTAAACATAAAGACTGTCTTAGTTGTTGAAGGAATATATAAGTATTTTTTCCCAAATTTATATTTCATTTCAACAAATATGAGTTGTACTCAAGGGGTAGGTGTTGGCTGGGAAAAGGAAAAGTACTGAGCATTATGCATTTTCTGGAAAAAATATTTTACTCACTATTCACTTAAATAAACTGTTTCACTGTGCCAATCACAGTGGTAGCAATTTGTTTTAGCTGAATTTGTTATCCTGCTTCTGGAATATTTAAGCACTATAGTAAGCTTGCATATAAAAAGGACACCTATCAAAGATTAACGGAAGTATGATGCTTAACTTCGTGGTCCTTTGTCGCGCGCAACCTCACCAGCAAGGACGACGCGACACCAGGCTCTTCTTTCAGCAGTTTATTCAGGAACCTTGAACAGAGCTTCTGCTGCTGGGGAAAACCCACTCCCAGCTAAATACCCCCTTGACTGCCAATCACGGGGTGCCGTGGGCCATGCCCATAGATCCAGGTGCACGGAAGCAAGCCATGAGCTTAGCCTTAGCCAAATAAGGAGTTGTTTATCTCAGAGAGTGCTCACCATCAGGAAGGTGGAAGGCGGAAGCCAGCGCCATCTTTAAGGTGCGGCCATGCAGCTCTCTACAGTCCTCCATTTAATGTTTTTCTTACCTTGGTTTCATTCTATACTTTCTTTTAGAATGTGTTGCAATATAAAATAGTTATGATTGTTTGTTGATCACTGTCACATGATCCCAAGATATCATGGTAGGATTAAAATTTGGTTATTGGTTGATTTTCATATAGCAGAGAAAGCTAGTATTGTTACCTATCACTCCCCCTTTATGACCTTTGTGATAAAAAGAGAAATGAAAAACAAAAAGCCTAGTAGATACTTGAGGTTCAGTAAATCATTAAGACAATACAAATCCTAGAGCAGCTGCTTCAAAGTATTGGTCAGAGACAGCTTGGGTTCCAGAAATCTTCTACAATGGGTGGTAAGGTCAAGACTTCTTTTAAAATACCAAGGTGTTATTAACAATTTTTACTTTATTAATGTTTCACCAGTAACACAAAAATATGCCAAAACTTTTGATATCTTAGGAGAAATGCAGGAAAGTTGCAGGAAACCATATATTTCAATGTGCCTATAGACAGATAAACAGAGAAGTGGCTCTCTGTGATGAGGCAGTAAATGTCACCTCCATTACATTTTGATCCATTGCTGAGAGTGGGATGTTGTGAAAATGAATGAAATAAATTTGTTCCTTAAACAAGAATCTTGAGTAGTAAATTGAAGTCATTTGATTAGATTACTGAACATATTAGTGGGAGGAATTTGTTTGGTTTGTTATCATCTTCTTTTAATTTTTATTTATAATTTTGAATTATTTTAAAACTATATGTTTGTTTCTATATGCACTGTGCAAGAGTGGAGGGTCAGAGAATAACTTAATTGGTTCTTTTTTTTTTATTTTGGTACCTAATGATTCCTGGTAATTTGACCTCAGGATATCAGGCTTGGAGACAAGTGATTTAGCCATTGTGCCTCCTTGCCAGCCTTATATTTAAATGACAGTAAACATTTATCATATGACAAATATATATGTATAACACAATGTTTAAATTAGGGAAAATGTTTATGTATAAATATCATATCACTGTAGTTAAACATTCAGCTCCCTTTCAGTGTTTTTGAAATATAAAGAACATTGCTGCTATCTATAGATATGACTGTGACTAAAAGAATCCCCAAATTTCCTTCTCCTTTGCCAGTGTACATTAGTTCTTACTAGTCAAACTTATAACTTTCTGCCTTCTACTTGCTCTGGAAACCACATTCCAGTTTTAAATTTGTCATTTTTAAAGGTATAAAGCTCTCTATTCCTTAATTCACTAGGGATACTTATCTTTTTGCAGTTAACTTTGTTACCTATAAATATTCCTTTGTTTCATTCATGTTTCTAGCTACAAATACTGACTTTAATTATTTTTATTAAAAAAAATAGTATTCTGTTGTGCATGTTTCAGGCCTTCTTTATCCACTCATTGATTTATTGTTTCTAGGTTTTGGATGTTGTGAGTAGATACATCGGAAGGTAGAATGAAGTATTGCTTTCATTTCTAAAGTGGGAAGACATGTCTTATGTCACTTCTTTTTTTATATATATGCGAAAATTCTTACTGATTTCTGTAATAGCTGAGCTAATTTAAAGTTGAATTTTATCTTATATATAATATTTATGTAACAAAAATAAATGTTATTGTTAAAAGAGTGTTGAGGTTAAAATAGTGGGGTTAGGAATACCAAGGGCAGTAAATAAGTAGGCCTGCAGCTGGGTAGGCTGACCAGATTTGAAAATATGTAGAGCTCTGGCAATAAGAGTCAAGTAAGTTTTAGCATCCTATCTTACGGGACACATTGATGCCCAATCATATATTCTGTTTAATTACAATTGACAAAATCTGGGGTAAAAATAAAAACAGCTTCTAAAATGTCTGGAAGGAAACCACCCTAGACTGCCTATTGACAAGGAGCTAGATATTAGGAAATCTTCAATCAAGAACATCTTATGCTAGGACTTAGCTTTCTATAGGCACAAAAAGTAAGGAGCTGAGGTAAACTTCAGGCTACTTCTGGAATCTAGGACCCAAAACAGACATAATCTAATTGACAGCAGGAAAACCTCAATAAAGACAAAGGATAGCCACATCAGCCAAAGCTGACATATAGGAAACCAAGACAAGGTTACAAAAGAATGAACAAGGATGGCCATAAAGTAGATAGTTAGAGTGTTACATATACAGAGACAAAAATAAATAAACCTGAGTTATCATTAGGACCCATTATATTCAGTTATCCGTTGTCCACTCTGTGTCTCACTCAACATCCCTGTAACTACCTAAACATTTTAGAATATATTATTTTAACAGACTAATAGCTTCCTACCAAAAAGATCTATGATGCCATCAAGCATTATCTGTGACAGACATGTATTTTCTTGAATTTTTATGATTTGACTATGTGATGTTCCCACAAATAAAATTGATAAATATGACAATTTATGAATTTTGTTTGATTTGTATTCATAGGATTTTTTATGAAACTCTTTACATATTGAAATACCTATGTTGGGATATCCTGAGTTTATATGGCTGGGACATGTCAATTATGGTTCAAGAATAAACTCTCTTTTTCTTGTTTTGACGTGTACTCTAAGGCACACTACTTCTGTGAGTCATTTAGACTTTTTTATTCCTCTTAGATGATGAAACTCTAAAATATAGGAACAGAGTTTTATTAAATTTCTTATGCACAGTATATTACCTGAAGTTCTTGTTGAATAAAAGCATAGGCCAATTTGGAATAAAAACCAAAAGGAAACATTAAAATATCTAAATATGTCTCGTCCACATCCAAATTGACATAAAGTTCTAGATACTTTCCATTGGCTGATTTTCAGAGAAATGTCACATTTTTTTTTCTTTTTGTTCTGGGTAGATTCATTAATAGAGACAATGGTCTTTGGATGCCCACAACAATTTTCAAATGTTAGAATGATGAGATGTCTGCCCTGTCTTCTTATGGGGAAACTGAGGGAAAAAAGGAGAAAAGATTTGCTCAGCACCAGAGGTGTAGAGGGTAGTGATAAGAACTTGCTTTCCTGATACCCACTGTGAACGTTCTATCAGGATGCACCAAACTTCTTCCTTAAACTCCACAATTTGAATATTTTCTAGGATCCTGTGCTCAGGCCTTCTGAGCTCTACTATAAATGCAGTATGTGTGCTTTTAGAAAAAAGTTATGAAGAATTGGATGTTTCTTTTTAGGCCTAGCCTACTTTGTTAAGTTTTTCCTTTCTGTCAAGTTTTAGATTTATAAGCGAATTCCTTTTTGATTACACAGAAGTGCTTCCAAATCTTCTCATTAAAAATGAATATTTCTACTCTTAAAATTTAAATGTGACTGAAAGTGGACTACTAAAACCCCTAATCAGCCACAGAAGCACACTTCTTTCAGTTCAGAAAAAAGAGTGATGTTATCTTTCTATATAAAGGCTTTTATCCATTGGAACCATTTATAATTAATTTTGCTAAAGTGTTTTCTACTGGCAATTAAAATATTGAAGCATGAAGGGAGATAAAAGTCTGGGAAAGTCTTCTGATGATGTTATAGGAAAAAGAGTAAGTAAAATGTCCATTTAATAAGAGCAGAGATGGGTCTTTGAAGGCCACGGTTAAGGTAGTATCTCTTGTAGTTTATTGGACCTGAGTGGAATCAGAAAATGTATGATTAAAAATAAAATATTTACATATAATTGAACAACTGTGAGTAACTGCACACCCTACCACTTCAAAGATACCAAGGATTTTGACCTGCAAACATTGTGAGTTTCAATGAAACACAAGGTTTGTTTAAATATATGATGTCTATAGAGAGTTTAGGTTCCTTATATAAGTCAGTATATAATAAATTAAGCAAGATGATGAGCCCAGTTAGAATACAATGCTCCTCCGTTCCTTTGTTATTCCTCTCTGTTGCCCCTCCCACTCAACCATCTTCTCATGTTTTCTCCTCACCATGTCCCTTGTTTGTTTTCCTACCTGATCCTAATTTATTCAGGAGATCTTCTTTATTTTCCTTTCCAAGGGGGATCCATGGATATCTTTATTTTTAAGTGCCTTGTGTTACCTAGCAAAGCAAGAAATTTTAAAGGAGTGTCCTACTGTAATCAGAAGTTTTTGACCTTTCAGGCCAGAGGTCTAGACTTGAAGCTGCCCATCCCCAAATAATCACCATATAAAGGCTTATATAATTTACAAAATATTTGGCTTATGGCTCATGCCCATTACTTGCTAGCTCTTTCAACTTAACCCATTTTTATTAATCTGTGTATTGTATTGCCACATGGCTCCTAGCTTACCTGTTTGTTTGTTTTTAACATCTTTTAGATCTTGAAGAGGTTAAAAGATCACAAGCTGTTAAATACTCCTTGAATATACAAGCTTAATTCTTAATCATTTGCTTCAGACTCAAGACTGAAATCACATGCAGCGAGCTAGAAGGAGCCTTGATCTAAGAATAGTTAGTACTCCATTTGTCTATTAATACCATGACAGAAAGTTTAAATATATGTGTGTACACACACACAGCACACACACATATTACACATAATATATACTGTGAAATTTGAGATAGTATTTATACCTTAAGAAAAGATTTAAATAGTCAAAAGAAATACAAGACATTATGGATTATGAGATTAGGGAAAATAGAATAGTCCCTTAATTTTGGTTTTCTTCTATTCCATATTAGGTAGCTTTCCTGACAAGGACTTTGAATTTTCTTTTAACAAGAATGTTTGAGTTTAGAAAAGAAAAAAGCCATGTTCCACCTCCAAAGATAGTTTTAAATTTTAATTATGTTGGGACTACAAAAAGACCATTTCCCTTACGTGACTGCCAAGAACAGCAGAAACAAATACTTGGGAGATATATGTTTTCTTTTTTTCCTATTGAAAATGTACTATATCATTAGGACAATTTATTTTCTTCTTTGGAACATCTTCTCTATATTTACTCCCTCCTTCTCTTTTGTCTAATGGTCTTCATATCCCTTCGTTGGTTGCTGTCATTTTCCAGGACAGACAAAGGACAACAACACCACAAACAACACAACTATCCTGCCCCAACCCTAACTTTGGGGAGTTTCTTTTCTGGAAGGTTATACCCTTATTATTTTTGGCAATAAAAAGTATTATCTTTTATTGATAAATAAATTATTGGTAAAGTGGAGCATGAGATTCTTAATCTTAGTGTTATGGATTCAATCCCCACATTGGGCATCACTTGTAATGATTGTCTAAATTATTCTATTATTAATAAAAACTCAGGAGTCAGATAGCAGGTTATAAACCTGGTAGATTCAAAATGTAACAGAGAAAGTCCAGCTGACCCTCCTATGTCCTTTTCCAAAGTTGAAAAATGACAGTGAAACTCCTACTTCTCCATGAGTCCCCATCTTTCCATCTGAATCAGCCTAAAACTCGATAGTTTATTCTGGGCAGTAGAGTATGAACTCCATCCTCAGAATCAAGGTTTATTATCTTGATGGTTTCAGGAGATGATGGGAACAAATCTCTCCCAACACAGTATTCCATTAAGATCACTGAGTATCACTTTATAACAACTTGAATAATAAGGGACTTGTAAATTTTTTATACATTAACATTAATGAATCTTGACTTCAAGTTGACAATAGATAGGTGGTTTGGTGCTGTGTTAAGAAAAACAGAATCTCTACTCTAACACCTCACAAAAAAAGAAAATGGCTAGAAGTTACAGCATTAATTATATTTACTTTCAGATATCCTCCAAACAAAGTAAAATAATAAAGCACTGTAA
Organism: Phyllotis vaccarum; assembly: GCA_033318265.1. NCBI lineage: Eukaryota > Metazoa > Chordata > Mammalia > Rodentia > Cricetidae > Phyllotis > Phyllotis vaccarum. The sequence continues at coordinate 144,812,572 of JARWLC010000003.1, read as the reverse complement.
TTTGGGACATAAGGAAACTGAATTTAAGTATGTAATAATTAAAGTGCCCAATTTTCAAATTTTTTATAACTACAACCTCCATTCCTGTTAGTAGCTCCTTAGAAAATAGCCAGAAGTTTTGAGTTTAAGCTTTTGTGAGAGTTTTAGCTTCAAATAATCAAATGTTATCATAGCTTTGTATAGTATCATTATAACTGCTTTCAAAAGATGTAGTTATCATCATTTAGATTTTGGAATATAAAAATTAAGATACCTTACTGCAGAATATAAAAATTAAGATACCTTACTGCAGCTATAGCTATATCTATAGATATAGATGGCATAGATGGGTTTTTATAGTTTATGATAACTTGACCAAACATTTTTATCTTAATTTTGTTACAATATAAATATGTATTGGTAGGAAATATACTTGGGTTTTGAATGGAATTTTGCTCATCTATTTTCACAATGGTTCTCTCCAGAAGTACATTTTTTTAAACTTTTAACTTCACATACTTTGATTATTCATTACACTTTGTATTATTTATGTAACAATAAAAGCCTCATAAGTGGTATCTCAGTGTAAGATATTTTGGGGAAGATATTCATCTATTGATCATTAACACTAAGGGGTATATAAGATATACCAGGAACTGGAAACTCACAGATTGCTGGCCCACAGCAGAATAGAAGTTAAGTGACACCCTGCCCAGGCTAAGCAGAGACCAGAATTTCTATAACCTGGCCTGGAGACACAGCCCTTGGAACCTCCCTACTTCAGCTCCACCCTAAATAAAAGTCACCAGGGAAACCCCTTGGAAGTCCAAACTCCAAGCAAAACCAAGCATACTGGACACCACAGTTCCAAAATCCTGTCCCATTCCCAAACGACACCATCACCAGGTAACTTTAGTGACCTCAGCAACAACCAGAAAACTTCAGACCCCTGGCCCACAGCAGACTAAGGGACTAAGAGAATACACTACCTCCAAATAGCCCAAGAATCCACATTGGACCAAAAGAGGTTTCCTGAGACACAGACACACCCAAAACACGTTGTACAAAAATCAGTTTTCAGAGATTCAAACAAAACATGCAGTGAACCAAGGATATCATGGGTAGATGCCAGTGCAAGAATACATATAATAACATAAGGAACAACATAGCACCACCAGAAGAGTCTGGTGATTCTACAACATTAAGACCTGAGCATGGCAGTGCAGAAGAAGCAGAAGGAAAACAACCTTAAAAATGACTTTATGAAGATAATAGAAACCTGAAAAGAGAATATAAAAAACTCCATTAAAGAAATTGAAGAAAATGCAAACAAAAATTTGGAAGAGATTAACAAATCCCTGAAAGAAAATAAGGAAACCCAAGGAAAAGAAATTAAACAGGGGAAGGAAATTTATAAGATTTAAAATTTGAAATAGAAGCAATAAAGAAGACAAAAAATGAGACAGTGCTTGAAATAGAAAAACTGAAGAAATTCACCAGAACTACAGATGCAAGCGTAACCAACAGAATGCAAGAGATGGAAAAGAAAATCTCTGGAGTGGAAGACCCAATGCTGGAAATAGATATGTCAGTCAAAGAAAACACTAAACCCAAAAAAAGTCATGACACAAAATATTCAGGAAATATGGGACACTATACTATGAAAAGACCAAACCTGAGAATAATTGGAATTGAAGGAGAATACCAGCTTAAAGGCATAGAATATATTATATATTCAACAAAATCATAGAAGATAACTTTTCCAATGTAAAGAAGGAAATGTCTACATAAGATACAAGAAACTTACAGAACATTACAGAATAGACTAGGAACTCCCCCCCCAAGTCTGCTTGCACATAATAATCAAGTCACTAAACCAACAAAACAAAGAAAAAATACAAAGAGCTGCAAAGGAATAAGGCCAAATTATATATAAAACAGCAGACCAATCACAATAACTCCAGATTACTCAGTGGAAACAATGAACACAAGAAAGTCCTAGTCAGGTGTTCTGTAGACACTAGAGGACCATGGCTGCCAGTCCAGACTACTATACCCAGCAAAACTATCAACCACTATAGATGGAGTAAACAAAATGTTTTATGACAAAACCAGATTTAAATAATACCTATCCACAAATCTGGCCCTACAGAAAACACTAGACAGAAAACTCCAACCTAAGGAAACCAGATACACCTATAAGACTAAAAGCAATAAATAATTCCATAGAAGACAAATGCAAAATACACACACACACACACACACACACACACACACTCCAACACACATTACCACCAAAAATAACAGGAAATAACAATCATTGGTCATTAATATCCATTAATATCAATAGATTCAATTCATCTATAAAAAAACACAGCCTAACACAATGGATACAAAACAGAATCCATCCTTTTGCAGCATACAAGAGACACACCTCAGCTTCAAAGACAGACACAGGCTCAGAGTAAAGAGTTGGGAAAAGACCTTCTAATAAAATAGTCCTAAGAAACAAACTGGCATAACCACCCTGATATCTAACAAAATAGACTTCAAACTAAAATCAGTTAAAAGAAATCAGGATGGACTTTACATATTTGTCCCAGGAAAAATTCACAAATACAAAGTCTCTATCTTGGACATTTATGCTCCTAACATAAGGGCACCTACATATGTTAAACAAACACTACTAAACCTTACATCTCACATTAAACCCCTCACATTAGTAGTTGGAGACTGCAATACTCCACTTTAATGAATGCATAGGTCTACCAGACAGAAACTCCACACAGAAATAAGGATCTAACATGTGTTATGACCCAAATGGACTTAATAGATATATACAGAACTTTGAACCCTAAACAACAAAATATATATCTTTTTCACAGTACCCATGAAACTTTCTCTGAAATTGACCACATACTTAGTCATAAAGCAAACACCAATAGATTTAAAAGAAGGGGGGAGGGGGTTAACTCCTTGTATCATATCAAATCACCATGGTCTAAAATTACAATTCAACAGCAACAAAAATCACAGAAAGCCTACAAATTCATGAAAACTGAACATGTCTCAATTGAACAATCTCTGGGTTAAGGAATAAGGTAAAAAAGAAACCAAAGACTTCCTAGAATTTAATAAAAATGAACCCATAGCATACTCAAACTTATGGGAGACAATGAAAGCAGTGTAAAGAGAAAAAGAAATCATAGCATTAGACACCTATATGAAAAACCTGGAGATATCTCACACAAAAGACCTAACAGCACAGCTGAAGGCTTTAGAACAATTAGAAGCAAACTCACCTGGAGGAGTAGAAGGCAGGAAATAATCAAATTTAGGCCTAAAATCCAGTACAATAAAAACAAAGAGAACAATACAAAGAATAAATGAATAAGAGAGCTTGGTCTTTGTCAAAGTAAACAAGATAGACAAACCCTTATCCATACTAACCAAAAAGTATAGAGAGAATATTCAAATTCACAGAATCAGAAATGAAAAGGGGGACATAACGACAGACACCCAGGAAATCTCGAGAGTTATCAGATCATACTTTGAAAATCTATACTCCACTAAAATGTAAAACCTAAAACAAATGGACAGCTTTCTGGACAGGTACCACTTACCAAAATTAAATCCAGACCTAAACAGACCTATAACCACAAAGAAAATTGAAGCTTTTATTAAAAGTCTCCCAAGTAAAAAAATCCGGGAATCAGATGGTTTCAGTGCAGATTTATACCAGACATACAAAGAACAACTAAACCAATACTCCTCAAACAGTTTCATAAGTAGAATCTGAAGGAATGTTGTTGAACTCTTTATGAGGCCACAATTACCCTGATACCCAAGCCACTCAAAGATGCAACCAAGAAAGAGAATTACAGACCAATCTCTCCCATGAACATTGATGAAAATATACTCAATAAAGTTATGGAAAATCAAATCCAACAACAAATCATAAAATCATCTACCATGGTCAAGTGGGCTTCATCCCAGAGAAGTAGGGATGGTTCAACATAGGAAAAACTGTGAATGTCATCCATCATATAAACAAACTGAAAGAAAAAAAAAAAAAAAACATGATCATCAGAATAGATGCATAAAGATCCTTTGACAAAATCCAGTATGCCTTCATGATAAAAGTCCTGGAGAGATCAGGAATACAGCAAAAATATCTAAATACAATAAAGGCAATATACAGCAAGCTGACAGCCAACATCAAATTAAATGGGGAAACACTCAAAGAAATCCCACTAAAATCAGTAACAAGACAAGTCTGTCCTCTCTCTCCTTATTTACTTAATATAGTTTTCAAAGTTTTAGCTAAAACAATAAGAGAACAAAAGGATATTAAGGGGATACAAATTGAAAAGGAAGAAGTCACAAACTATCTCTACTTGCAGATGATATGATCGTCTACACAAATGACCCTCAAAATTCTACCAGGAAAGTCCTAAAGCTAACAAACACCTTCAGCAGTGTAGCAGGGCATATGATTAACTAAAAAAAAAATCAATAGTCCTCCTATACACTAAAAATAAAAGGGCTGAAAAAGAAATCAGGGACACATTACCCTTTATAATAGCTACAAATAGCATTAAATATCTTTGCATAAAACTCTAAATGAAGAAGTAGCAGACCTGTTTGACATAAACTTTAAGTTACTGTAGAAAGAAATTGAAGAAGAAATTAAAAAATTGAAGGATCTCCCATGCTCCTGGATAGGTAGGATCAAAATAGTAAAAATGGCAATTTTACCAAAATCAATATACAGATTCAATGCAAATAAATAAATAAAATTCCCAACTTAATTTTTTAAAGACCTTGAAAGAATAATACTCAACTTCATTTGGAATAATAGGAAACCCAGGATTGCCCAAAGAACCCTGTTCAAAAAATAAGTTTAGGAGGAATCCCCATCCCTGACTTCAAGGTAAAATATAGAGCTACAGTGATAAAAACAGCCTAGTACTGGCATAAAAACAGACTTGCGAATCAATGGAATCAAATAATAGACCCTGACATTAACCCACCCACCTATAAACACCTGATTTTTGACAGAAAGGCCAAAAGTATTCAATGGAAAAAAGATAGTATCTTCAAAAATGGTGCTGGCATAACTGAATGGTAGTATGCACCCTGCACAAAAACCCCTCAAATCCAAGTGGATCAAAGACCTCAATATAAACTCAGCTACACTGAACTTGATAGAAAAGAAAGTGGGAAATACCCTTCAATCCATTGTAACGAGTGACCACTTCCTAAATATAACACCAGTAGCACAGACACTAAGAACAACAATTATAAATGGGACCTCCTGAAACTGAGAAGTTTTGTAAGGCAAAGGACACAGTCAATAAGACAAAACCAAGCCTACATCTTCATGAACTCCACATCAGACAGAGGACTGATCACTAAAATATATAGAGAAATCGAGAAACTAGAGCCCCAAAACTTAAATAACCCAATTAAGAAATGTGGTTCAGAGCTAAAAAGGGAATTCTCAACAGAAGAATTACAAATGGCTTGAGAGGCACTTCAAAAACTTGCTCAACACCTTTATGCATCAGAGATATTAAAATCAAAATAACTTTGAAATACTATCGTACACTTTCCAGAATGGCAAAGATCAAAAACAGATGATAGCCTATGCTGTAGAGGATAGGGAGCAAGAGAAGCACTCCTCCATTGTTGGTGGGAGTGTAAACTTGTACAGCCACTCTGGAAAGCAGTATGATGTTTCCTCATCAAACTCCCCAAGGAGCCAGCAATACCACTGTTGAGCATGAACCCAAAGAGTGCACATTCGTACTCCAAAGGCATTAGCTCAACTATGTTCATAGCAGCATTATTCATAATAGCAAGAACCTGGAAACAACCTAGATGTCCCTCAGCTAAAGAATGGATTAACAAACTGTGGTACATCTACATAATGGAGTACTACTCGGCAGAAAAAAAAGTCATCCTAAAATTTTCAGGCAAATGAATGGATTTGGAGAATATCCTCCTGAGTGAGGTATCATAAGCCTAGAAAGATAGGCATGGGATGTACTCACTCATAAGTGACTTTAGACAAAAAGCAAAGAATATCCAAGATGCAAACCACAACCCCTGAAAAACTTGGGATCAAAAAGAACATAAGAGTGAGATCCAGAGATTCCCCTAGGAGGGGAAAAATAAATAAGATCGCCTTAGCAAATTGAGATCATAGTGGGTGGCAACCAAAAAGAGATTGAAACAAATCATGAGAGAAGGAAATGGCTGAGTGAGAGGAGCAACAAAGAGGAAGGAAATAAAAGTTATATATTTTCATAGAGGAAGCCAATGTAGTGTTGGAAAGAGACCGGGTGCTAGGGAAATCTCCAAGATCTCACAGGATGTCCCTGGCTAGGTCTCCAACCAACAGTGGAGGGAATGCCTAACCAGGACTTCCCCTACAATCAAATGAATAACCACAGAACCTACATCCAACAATGAATAGAGGTGGAGGCAGAGATCCGTGGGTGAGCACTGGGCAGAGCTCCTGTCTAGCTTAGAGTAGAGGAGTGGAGTCTGTATAAGCAAAGGGATAAAGATTATAAGGAAGAGTTTCACTGTGATGGCTGGCTGGAGCTCTGGAGAGCTCACTGAATCAAGAACAGCCCCTGGGGAACCGTCTGGATCTAGGCCCTCTCATGGTAGGTAACTGTCTATTGTTATGGGCAGTATGTAGAGCCTCGAGGGGTGGGATCAGACTGTGTTCCTGTGCATGGTCTGGCACCTTGGAGCCCATTCCCTGTAGAGGAGTGCCTAACCCAGTCTTGATATTTGGATGAGGAAATCGGACTTTCTTGGAGTGGATGCACCAGCTGAGATGACCCACCTTGGGACTTCTTGCCCTTTATGGGGAGGCAACCAGGGGAATGGGGCTGGGGAAGGCTGAAGACTGATTGGGAGGGATTAGGAGTTGGGTACAAAGGGGGAAACGGTGGGATACATGGAAAAAAGACCTTTTATAAATAATAATAATAATAATAATAATAATAATAATAATGATAAAGAACTAGAGAGAAACTGAATAGTTGTTGCTCATCCCTTTAATTCCAGACTTCAAAAGGCAGAGACAGGTAGATCTCTGAGTTTGAGGCCAGCCGGTTCTACATGATGAGCTTCAAAACAACTAGGGCTACACTGAGAAACACTGTCCAAAAACTAAATGTACAATATAACTAGAGAGATTTCATACAGCACTTTAATAGCACACTTGAAAACCCTAGAACCAATAGAAGAAATCACACCAAAAATGTGAAGATGGCAATAAATAATCCAACTGAATGCTGAAATCAATAAAATAAAACAAACAAAACCCAAAATAATATAAAGAATAAATTAAACAAAAAGTTTGTTCTTTGAGGAAATCAACCAAAGAAAGAAAGAAAGAAAGAAAGAAAGAAAGAAAGAAAGAAAGAAAGAAAGAAAGAAAGAAAGAAAGAAAGAAAGAACTTAACTTCTTCAGAATATGATACAGTTTCTAATTCTGAGGAGAATTATGCTGGCAGTCTTCAAGATAAAATATTCTAGGCATACATCTCTGCATGGGGCACCCTCACTGTGCCCTCTGTGGCTGTATCACCAGGCTTTGAAGTAGACTCAGAAACAGTGGCTCTTGGGCATGATAAGGACTTGTCTGAAATTGTATGATTCCTCTTCTAGACTTCAGGTGGGTTTGTGAGGTTGACTTCTGGGATGATGGCAATCATCAGGTAGAAATGATGACAGGTATTTGTAGATGACAGCAGCACTCTTGGGTTACAAAGAGAGAACCCTCACATCCATGAATATGTTATTTTTTCACAATTTAATCAACTGTCTCTAGATTCTTGTTAGTAATAGAAGCCCTTTTATACTTTGAGACCCATGTATCACTAAAATCACTCTACACTGGCACAGTAGGTGATTTCTTTGACTTTGAAGTTTCTTTTTTCAACTAAGCTAATCTTCCTAGGCATATTTATGAGAGTATTGTTTAGTGCTGGACACTGACAAAATCTGAAACTTATTTCTTACATAACTGGCTTCACATGTTGGGACAGAGTAAGTGGCTGTCCTAATAGCACCAAAGAAATATATCAGCCTAAATTTCAAGGCTTGTGAAAGATGAGATTTAATTTGTTACTGTCATATATATATGACACACACACACACACACACACACACACACACACACACACACACACACACACACACAGCTTTGGTCCCAATTCTGTTTCTACTTTTCTTCTTTGAGGTGCAAACCATGCCAAAACAGCTTACAGCAGATATATTTGGCATTTCTAAGATTCTATTGCAACTCCCACATGGTGTTACTTCAACTCTATGAGGTCATGATCTCCTTCCACTCATTCTTCCAATTGGGAAACATCTTCATTAATCAGAACACCTTAGACCGTGTAGAACAGAAGGTCAACATCAAACGTTACTTACTGTTTTCCTTCCACATTATTTTTCAAGCAAAATTGGACCTTATCATTTGTAATCAGTTTAGTATAATTTAGCTTAGTTTTTGACTTTCCAGACAGAAATAAACAGGGACTCACTGATAGACTTTAAATTTGATTACAGCTGTGCTTTATACTTAAAACAGCCATATCTCTACTTCCTAATTGCTTTAATATACTCAGGTTTATGTTAAAATGACAAAGATATCTCTGTTTCACCCTAGGTTTTTTTTTTTTTTTCTATCTGTAACTAAAACTCTGTTCAAACACATATTTGGTTATTCCATCATTTTATAACTTTTATAACATTTAGTTATTACATGTATACTTGTATGTAAATATGGTTGGGTACACACATACCACCGTGCATGTGTGGAGATCAGAAAACAATTTGTTAGGATCAATTCTTTCCTTCTGCCATGTTTGACTCTGGTATCAAACTCACCCTGTTGGAGTCGGTGGCAAATGCCTTTATCTGCTGGCCTATTTTTGTTCTGTTGCTGTGACAAATACTATGATGAAAAGCAATTTAGAAGTGTCTTAGTTACTTTTCTATTGCTGGGATAAAACAAAGTAAGAAAGACAAGCTATAGCAAAAAGTGTTTTAGTTGGTTTACAGTGTCAAAGGTCAAAATCATGGTGATGAAGAGAGAGAGAGAGAGAGAGAGAGAGAGAGAGAGAGAGAGAGAGAGAGAGAGAGAGAGAGAGAGAGAGAGAGAGAGAGCAGTAAGAGCATGAGGCAGAAACCATGGAGAGCTACTGTTTGTCAGTTTCCTTGGTTGTTCATATTTAGCTAGCATTCTTATACAGCCTGGGGTCACTGCCTCTTGCCTAGGGAATTGTTCTTGCCTACAGTGGGCTGTGTTATCTTTCGTCAATTACTAATTAAGACAACACCCCACAGATAGACCCATAGGGTAATCTGGTCTAGGCAATTTCTCAAACAAACTCCTTCCTCAGGTGAAGCTAGGCTGTATCAAGTTGAGAGTTGATGCTAAATAAGAGTCCACAGAACTATCCTACCATCTATCACTATGTTGTACATATTTAGCCATTATTGCTTTGGGTTAAGTTATGGTAAGTGGAATATGTAAGGATAATGAAGGTTTTACAATTTTCCTTCATTGAAACCTCATCTTTCTTCTTGGAAGCCTTAGTTTTTGTACGCATGAATATTCTCTTATTATAGACTTAACTGATAATCTAAATAGATGAGAATAAAAGACACCATCCTTTTACATTTTTTAGAAAGAAATCATTAATTCAGCAAAAAAGGGGAAGCTTTCTCAACTGAATAATGGACATCAAAAAACCCCACATTTGTACCATACCTAATGTTGAAAACCCAATTGTTTTCCCCTTAAAATGGGAAACATCAGAGTGGGATTTGTTTTTGTTACTTCTCTCCCACAGGTTGCTATAGATTCTAAACAGATTTTTTTTTCTGCAAAGAAAACCTATTGAAATGGGAAAGGAAAGTGAAAAATGACTTACTGATAAATGTTTTGATCTTATATTAAGGATTCCAAGAGAACCTAGTGAAAACTGAATGAACTAACAAATTCATTGAGGTTGCAATACATAAGAATGCATAAAACAATATTCTAAAGCTAACTTTATTTGCAATCAGTATGAAGAAAACAATAACTTAACTTACAATCACAGTGAAAAGAATAGAATATTTTGAATACATATGAACAAGATAACAAAAATTTTATGCCAAAATTACTCAATTTCATTAGTATATGTTTACAAGTCTTCAAGTAAATGGATAGCTATCCTTGTTCAATTATTAGTAGAATCAACATTTTTATGATGATAATATTTCCTAACTGAGAAATACATCTGATGATGCAGAATAATAATCACTATTAAAGTGTTGACTGTTTCTTTTGCAGATGTTGCTAAGAGGCTTGGAAAAACTCTTTCAAACTCATAAATATTAAGTTTCAGATCTAATCATAATGTTATAGAAATCATGATAGTATTATTGAAATTAGGGTAGCACATACCTCAGCAACATATAAATGCAAGTCCGAAATGAGCTTTTCAGTTATAGTGAAATACTCTTCAATTATTTTTAAATGAAAATGATAAATAATAATATATTCAAGAAATGATGCTTTATATCTCAATGTCCACATAGAAAAATATAGATTTCCATTCCACTTCAGAGCCCAAAATCACAGGAGTGGATCAAGGGACTGGTTACTAATTCTGTAAATGTCTTAAACAAAAATATTAGCGCAGTACTTTATATTTGCAGTAGTTTCCAATATTACACCAAAGTAAAAGTAACAAAGGAAAGTTTAAATTGCTTATCTCTAGTTAAAACTTTTTCCTTTAAGTGATAACTTTGTGAAATCAAAAAGACTTCCCAAACGTGAGGCAAAAATATTTTTTATCACAAGCCTGATAAGAGATGTATATGCAAAAGTTACAAAGGATCATAACAGAATAAGGAAAACAAAACTTAGCTATTCTATTCTTTTCCCTGTGATTGTAAGTTAAATTATTGTTTTCTTCATACTGATTGCAAATAAAGTTAGTTTTAGAATATTGTTTTTATGCATTCTTATGTATTGCAACTTCATTGAAAGAAACTTACATTCAGTAAGAGATGGGAATTTTATCAATACTCAGGGAAAAGCAAGGGAAAAACCCATGAAACACCACTTTATATTGCTATAACAAACATATAACAAATAAAGAAACTATAGGGAGAAATTAGAATACTTTTCATTTTTGTTGGAGATACAAAATATAAAGTAGCATATAAGTCCATGAAACTAAGGCCTCACATTTCTACTCCTAGGTACATTCTCAAGCTAAAAAAATATGTACCAAATGTTCATAAAAATTATTCCAACACTTATAAAGTTCAATTAACCAAATTACTCATAATTTGAGTATGGATAAAATATGGGGTGTACATACAAAGAAAAAGTATTCAGGCATAAGGAATAAAATACTGGTAGTATGTGTGAGTTTAAAAACACTGTGAAGTGAGGGAATCCAATCATAAATGGTTACTCTGCATTACCACCTCTTACAATGTGACAAGGGGAGGCAGACAGATGGAGCTTTAAAGAAAGGTATCAGTTGCTTGGGGCTGTAGAAGAAATACATGAAAGATATTTTATATATCTAAAATGGCTGCAGGTCAAGTTTTGAGGTAAAGAAATGTTGAATTTAGAGTGTGGACAGTGTAATAGAACTGTGTATATAATTTTTTACATGTTGTACTGACCCATACAAGTTAAGTGGTTAGTGTTATAGTGTTTGTATTTTCTCAATGAAACAGCTTAAAAGTAACACATAACTGTCTCTAGGTCTCATGTGTTGTTGTTCAATCCCTGCTGAGACAGTCAGAAGAGAGTATTTTATCTTTACTTAAGAGACTGGGGAGTATCAGAGTAATGGAATTAGAAATCAATTCAGTGTACTTCTGGGAGATTTGTCCCTTTTGTTCAAATACTTTTCGTAGCAGGGAGATATTTATCTTCTTATGTTATATGTTTGTCCTTACACATGGATTGGTAATGTTTTTCCATTCAGCCATTAACCTCAAAGAGTGCTAACTTTTGCAGAAATTCACATTAACTGGTAAAAATAGAATTTTCTCCCCAATGCTTTTAAAGGTTTCACTTGTTTTTCACAAAATATTAGTAGATTTTGATTTCTTTTCAATGTCTGTGTAGAGGTGAGAAAAGGAAGTCTCCAATTTCTTTATTATTTGTGCATGTATTCGATAAGAATTTATTAAACAACTCCTAGGAACTATGGAAAGTTTTAAGAATACAGGGATCTCTCATTCTGTGCTATAGAGTTAGTAGACAATTCCTTACACTGTGGTGAATTAGAACCATTTTTGTTCAACACTGAGTGATCATCATCTGTTACTCCGCCATTCTGGAAGGTGGCTTTCTGTTAAACTTCATGTTTGGTCAGTACATCATTCTGTTATCATCCTGTTTATGTGAATCTCTGAAAACTCCAGTTCATTCAAGTGGTCATGGATAGTTTACCCCAAAACATGCACCTCTAGTGATTTGTTTCTGCTATTGATTTCACCTTCCACATTTTCCAGAGCTTTCTTAGCTACTGAACAAACATTCAAAGCATGTGTCCACAAAAGACATTTCAGATTCATTATGAGTAAATATATTGTGTCCTTACCTAATTTATTTAAATAAGATTTTGATCATTTGATTATTATGAAAAAACAAATGTTTACCTAGTAAAGGCAATAGCACATACTAATTTAGATTTGTAATTTAAGTAAATTCTGATTATCATTTTTTTATACTTGCTTGATATGGGTAGCATATTCAGCCATTCTGAGGCATATTTTTGTGTATATCATAAATATTTAATTTAAGGGTACTTATTTTATCAAATTGCATACAGTGACTGTTAAAAAGCTTCATATACTCTCAATATCAGAAGCTATTATTACAATGCAATGTGAATTATATATAACAAGATATGGTGTGGAATTTAATAGTCAGTAATATAATTTCGTACCTTTAAGGTCCTATATGGCCTAAGAGGTAAGGAGTGGTGAGTGTGGTATAATTAAGAAAAAAATATATTGCTGTAAACCCAAAGTCCACACTGAGGCTTGTTTGCATGTGTAGAAGTTAAGGGAACATCTGTTGGAGTAATTATAAAGTTTCTTAATTCTTGCAATGAAAACTTTTAATTTGCAAGAGTACACTTTTTGAAGTGAATTCTTTGTAAGCTATTAATGGACCTCAGGAAGACAGAAAAAGGCTTCAGGGTTTGTTTAAGTGGTTCCCTCATCAAAGTATTGATTCAGTGTGTATGATTTACAAATATGTTCACCAATTATTGACCACTCAATGCTTTGGCTAGACTTAGCTGAAATACCTTGTTAAGTTTATTGTACTACATATTTATGACTCTTAGATTTTTCAAGAAATCTTTATCTGTTTGCTTTAGGACGAAATAATAAAAAAAAAGAATTTCAGGAAAAAGCTAACACCAAACATTTCCATATGTTTCAAAGAAGTAATTTGATGTGTTAAGCCATAGTCTATAATAAAGCATATGATTTAAGTATTTGAGAAGGTTTATGCTGCTGTTATTTCTTGAGCACTCTTTTGTAAATGTGTATTATTTCAACAGTATAATAAAAGAAGTACTATGAATTTTAAAATGAATTTTATTCACTATTGAGTAGTAGTTTTATATTTTAATATTGTTAGCTTCTGTATATTATATACAATATTTGGATAATTGGAATTGTAGTTGACACAATTTTATAGATTATTTATTCATTGTAGGAAAAAGGCTGTTGTTAATAAAGGGAAATTAGGGGAACTGGAAGAGGGGTGTAACTCAGGGATAGAATGCTTGCCTAGCATGTATAGGCATTGCTTTATATGCCTAGCATCAGAAAAAAAATAGCAATGGTATTTGAGCAAAGCACACTATGTTCATGTATGAAATATTACAACTGATCAATTGTGCTATTCATACATTTTAATAAAAAACAAAAGAAACTAATTAGATTTTTAAAAATAAAAGATAAAACTGGTGGGAATCTGTTGAACAGAAACAAATGATAACAACAAGCAAACTTAAGATAAAATCAGACTCAATAATGTACAAAATAAAACATTTCACTGGTGGAACAAAAGTCCCTGTTCTGTAACACAGTATATTACATAGCAAGTGTCTGAGTATCTCAGAAATCAGCGAAAAAATGTATGTTGTTATTGTTCAAAGTACAAACCTAGTTCTAGTGTCTTGATCCAGTTGTAATGTATCATAGTAACATCAGAGAAAAAGAAATGGTTTGCATTTCTCCTGCTTTGTTTTCAATCCCAGCTGACTGTGCAGTCATATGTCATTAAGAAAAAGTATACACATCCATTCATTCACCCAGGGTTTTACGTGCAGTTACCCATGTGACTGTAGGTACCAGTGAAAATAAAGAAGGCATCAGGTTTCTCGGAATTTGAGATACAGGTAGGTGTGTGCCAGCTGATGTAAGTTCTGGGAATAGAACTCAGGTCCCCTGTAAGCAGAGCACAAGCTCTCAACCACTGGGCTATCTATCCAGTTCTAAGTGTTAACGAGAGAGAGAGAGAGAGAGAGAGAGAGAGAGAGAGAGAGAGAGAGAGAGAGAGAGAGAGAGAGAGAGAGAGAGAGAGAGAGAGAGAAAGAGAAAGAGAGAGAGAGAGATCTAGAAATTTTGTGTGAAAACCCAGCCTGAGAATGAAGGGCTCTAGCAGGTCCAAATGGGGGCAAAGACAGGCCTGAACATGGAAAACACAGGCTCAAACATGGCTAACATTGCAAACGAATTTTCTCTTTTACCCCTTTCATCTTTTTCTAAAATTCATTACATTTCTAAAGCTAGCCCCTAAGGTCCATTTCTTTATTTAGCCACTGACTCATCCCAGAAACAAAACACCAATGTCCAACTATCAGTCTTCATTATTTGGTGATGTCCATTATTTACCTACTTTCTGTAGCACGGATCACCTGTTTCTCCCAGTTACAAAGCCATTGGGCAAAAACACTTTCTCTTGCTTGCTTGGGCTTGCTGCTCCTTTTGCCCTTCTTCCTGCACCCACTTCACCTCTGGAGTAAAAATCCCCTCATGTCTGGTTATGTCTTGTACTGATCCCACCATGGTCACCCACTCATCCTTTCCAATGGTTCTCAAACTTGGATAATGACTCAGATTTGTCTATAGCAACTTCAACGCAGTTCTCATGCTTTTCACACTGCAAACATATTCACTTCTAACCATAGCTTATCACAGTTTTCCCTTAGTACTCATCCGAAACATTCCTGGGACAGAAGTGATGATTTTTGAATGCCTGGCATCCTGATCTGTCTCGTGGGGACTCCCTTAGGTAATTTGCCTTTATCCAAGATCTGTTGGTTGTATTCCTTCCCTTGTGGTTTCTAAGGAATCGTGTCAGTTCCTAACTGTCTGAAAATTCTTCATACAGAATTTTTCCTCAGACATGTGTGTCCCCTGTAGTAGTGGGGTTTCTAGGTCCCGGGCAGCCAGAGATCCAGACCCACAGACCTGCCGCCTGCCCGAGACCTCTTAGCCTCTCAGGTCCCCAGAAATGACTCAGATGCTTATATTAACTTCATGCTGTTTGGCCTATGGCCCAGGCACATTGCTAACTAGCTCTCACATCTTAAATCAACCCATTTCTATTAATCTGTCTGCCACGTAGCCCGTGGTTCACCTGTGTTCCTTACATGTTGCTCCTTGGGCCGCTTGCTCAGGTCTGCTTCTGACTCTGCCCTTCCTTTCCTACCTATTCTGATTCCTCCTCCTACTTCTTTTATGGTGCCTGTCATGGCCCAAAACAGCTCCTTTATTTAAAGATTGAGATTCACTGCATACAGAAAGGCATTCCCACATCAGTCCCCTCTTAGTGATATAAGTTTGGGGGACAACTTGCCCCTCAGAGTGGCCTCTTCATTAACCACTTGAAGCCCAGGGAACACTCTTGGCTCTGGACCCTGCTTCATTGTTACCCTTAGCAAAGGAAATCTCCAATCTCTATCCCAACTGAAAATTCCAGCTCATATTAATATTACTAGTGCATCTGAACACTCAAGATATATCCCTCCCTTTTCCTCCTCACTGCCTCTTTCATCCATGACTCCACCTATCACCCACTTGCGTGCTCTGCCTGTCCACCTGCTTCTTTGCTATTCCAATCCTTCTATACTTTATATTCCTCTGTTGGCCACCTAAACTTCTGCAGGAACATTGTGACTGATAGACAGCCCATCCAGCACTCTGAACACGCCCCTTTGGACTGTTCTGTACTTAGTCATGCCTAATAGAAACTGTATGGTGTCCATAGAAGACAGAACACAATGATGGCTCCACCTGGATTGTAGTAGCATTAACCACTGGGCACAACTGCCATATTCTTCTCTTGCTGCTAGGACTCTGCTCAAACTGTAAACACTTTTGGGCTGATTGTCCTACTCTACATGCTCAAATTAAGATAAATTTTCCCAAGTACTTCCATGGGGATGGGAAACAACTCAGACCTGGAGCTGAGAGCCAAAGGCCTACTGCTCTGTATGACACCTGAAGACCTAGGACCACTTCCTAGTCATCAAGAACATGGGAGCCTCGGCTAACTGTAATGAAAAAGCCTCTATCATTTTAACTGATACATTTGCCATTTAAATTATCCCTCCTGCTATACTTACTCCTTCTCACATCTTTGATATTAACTGACCACCATGAACCGACACCACCCAAAGAGTCATATCCTTCACCCTTAGACAGGATACAACCAGTCCTCTAGTTCCTTCCAAACTCCACCCTTAAGTTGCTTCTTTCAAAGATTTTTTTTCTTTTTTTTACTTCTTTCCTATCATCTTTCTCATCAATCCTTTATGCCCCATTTTCTCACTAGGAACAACTGTTTTTTTCCAAAACTGACATACATTTTACTTTCTACCACAATGACACTTTCTCAAACACTTTTCTGCCTCTTTTCATTCCTTCCCCAGCCTCTCACTTTTCACATTTCCACAACTCTCCTGCCCCTTGTCTCCTCTAATCAACACAACTCTATGGGATCCTACGCTTCCTTCCCTTCTCAGACAACACAAACCCTTCTCTCCTACATTATAAAAGCTCTTCTGCCTGCCTACCTTTCCAAACACGTGCACTCATTACTCTTAACCATCCTTAAAGGCCTCAAATCTATCATTCAAGTTCCTTTTTATCCAAACTGTTTCTGCATCTGCCCTCTTCACTTTGTGATATTCCCATATTGATGGTCAAAAAACTGAATGTAACTTTTTGCTTGGACCAGGATCTTTGCACCAATAATGCTGTAGCTGTCCCTCTAGTCCCATTCTCCTTTCTGGCTCAGATTTTAAAGATGCTTTTTCTCAATACATCTGGATGTCAACTCCTCCCTTTCACCTTCACATTGATGGATCCTGACACTCAACAGTCCTGACAAATGTGGACTGCCCTCCTCAAAGGGATAAGAGACAGTCCCCAACTTTTTGGCCAAGCACTTGTGGACCTGACCTGCTTTCCCTGCTCCAGTCTGTAGATTAATTCATTCTTTATGGTCCTTCCTTCTCTGTTAGCCAATCTGACACCACCTCCTCATTCCTAAATTTCCTCAGCTCCAGGAGTTAACACATTTCACCTTCTAGAGCTCAACTCTTTCAAGTCATCTATCTTTAACTCTCCTTCATCCCAACCAATAAACACTTGGCTTTACACTGCCTTTTCCATCTCTGCTGCTTATCTCCATGCTCAACAAAATTTTCCTTACAATGTGTTCCCACCAATCATTTTATCCTCTACTCTCTTCCACTGTCTCAGATTCTATTCCAGAAAACGTTTCTTATAACAAACCTCTTCCCTTAATTCCAACCTGGCAGCCTCTCAGGCGTACATCTCATCCTCCATGACTCATCAAGCTTCTCCCCAGGATACCCTACTACATAACTCGGAAGGCAACAAAACTAACCCTCATAACACAGGACATCAATCACTATTTACATCAAATATTTCACTCTATCACTAATTGCTTTCTATTCTTTCTCAAAATGTATCTGTCTCTAACACCAGCAGGTAATACATTTTTACAGGACCTAACCCAAATCCATAATGCATGTCAACAATCTAACTCTTCCTCTACTATAAACCCCCTACCAAGTTGTGTATATGCTAAGTTTTGACAGTGTTCAAATGACAGAAAATTACAGATGATTATGACAGAAAATCTTTAGGATATATAAATACAATATGAATGTCTAAGGATATGAAAACTCAATTAAGTTGTGAGTGTCTGAGAAAGTGATTTATGGGTCTGAGAATGTAATTTAAGATGTATGAAAAATTGTTTCATATTTCTTTCTTCTCTTTATAATACTTTTTAGATCCATAAACTTTACTAAGAATCCATGCAAATTCCAGAACAGATTATGATAGTAATACTAACATACCTAAAGTTTTGTCTTTGTTTATAAACTTAAAAATTCTTATATGCTTCAGTAAGTAAACTTGAATTCTCTTGTCACAGGTCAAATGGACTCCAGATAAGTAATTCTGTGAACCAACAGCCTAAATTTCCCCACCTGACTATTTCTGAAGTTACACTATCGTCCCATTTTCCTGGTCCTCTCTCCATTTCCTAAGTCACAGAACTCCTTTTTCCCAACCACCAAGACCATGAACCTAAACTTTTCAAATGTATAACCAAGATAAATTTTTTTCCTCTAAACTTTTTTTCCTTTCTGTCACTAGTATATCTGTACCAGAAGATTTCAGATTAGCTACAGAGTGCTTCAGCAAATCACTATCTCCAGATGTTCCCTTGGAATCTGCATCCTAGAAAGCTCCAAAGCAATTAACCCCAAATGATCCATCCTCATAAATTCTGTTTGCCTGAATTTTCTTTAAACACTACCTACCTGAACTTTCCTAGTCCCAAGTGGTCCTGTAGAACCTGGACATTGAGGGATACTGCCTGCTTTTCCAGCCTTGTCCAACATTCCAACTTCATTAAGTCCCTAACAAAGATACCCCAATGTCAGCAGGAAGCAACCAGAGAGAGAATTTCCACTGAACCAACAGCCTGCGACCAAATAATAAGACAAAAAGGTGGGAATGAAAGGGTCTAGAAGGCCTGAGTATGATGAGCACAGGCCCAAGCATGGTAAACACTGAAGATGGGTTTTATCCCTTTATTGCTGAAAATCATGGCATTCCTAAAGCTAACCTTGAAGGTCTATTCTCTTATTTGACTACTGCCTCATTCCTGAGGTGGGGGGAGGAACAAGGTTCAACAATCAAAGTTTATTATTTGGCTAATATGTCCAATCAAGATTTACTAACTCAGCCTAGCAGACACTCCCCACCTTCCTCTTAAAAATCTACTCCTGAAAAAATACCTTCTCTTGCTTTCTTGCGCTTGCTGTGCCTACCTCTGCATGCCACCCCCCAAACACAGCTTCTCTTGAATAATAAATTTCCTTTATCCTGAGAATTTGGTGTTTTGCTATATCTTGTGTTGATTCATGGCTGAGGGAAGGAATACCTTTGTTACAGAGAATCCACAGTATGTCTGCAGTGGGACAGGCTGTGAAGACACCTAGCACATGTGGTTTCTCACTGTTCTTCTCCATTGCCTTCTGCATTAACGCAGCTTTATTTTCTTTCACCCTCTTAATGGATTCCTTAGTATCCTTTGTAGTGTCAGGAAGCTGCTTGGCTTAATAGTACCTCGTGCCTGTTAGAAGATGTTTGCATTAACTAACCTTCTTTTCTGGATGTAGAAAAATAGCTTTACATTTCATACCACCTCTTACTCTTTTAACATGACCAGAACAAATCTTATGTTTATTCCCTATCATTTTCTTTGTCATTAAAGATTGATTATATTTTCATGTCAAATCAATGGTTTAGTTACTTTTATGAAATCATTATTTTTTTAAAAAAAACAATATATTTTCTACTATGTATTTGTAACTGTATAACTAATCATCTTGAGCCTCCTAAATTGAAATGTTGTTGATTATGTTGGCTGGAGAGTTCATTTGGCTCAGTAGGCAGCTCTTCTCTGAGCCTTCTTTGACATTCCTTGGGATTTAGCATTTGAGTCCAAACTCAGTTTTTGGGCAATCCAGTGTTGCTGGTTTACAATGAATTTTTTAAGGAAATCTAAGATGGCTGGAGTCCACTCCTCCAAGCTACGTCAGGCTTGTTGTCATGGTGAGAAGTTTGTAAGAGTTTAGTTGCTGGTGGGAAGGAGTAGTAAAGTTCTTTGACGTTGAGGGGAGCCTCCCTCCACTGAAATGACATTCAGTGTACTGTGAAGCAAAGGCAGTGAGATGCAGCAAGTACTGAGGTCTGTGGTGAACTTCTCTCACCTGTTGCTGAGGATGCAGTTATCATATAGCTTTCTCTGGAGACCTTGCAGCCAGGATGCAGGCTGACCCTGAGGGCTCAGTAAGAAGAAGTAAAAAACTTCATCAGAAGTTGTCATAGTTCATTTCCCCAAGAGAAGATATTCTTTCTCCATCAAAATCTTATCTCCGTCTCCTTCCCATCTCTAGGTAAAAAAATAAAAATCAAGCAAACAAAAAAACCGGCAAAAAACCAAAACAAAACAAAACAAAAAACCCCACGTAGCTGTTCCCAGAATCATTCTTCAATAAATGTTCCATGTGCATGGAATATATTGTCCGTTAATCTGCTTTTAATTATTTAACCAGCCTCCAGGCATTTCATCCTCAATTACTAATAGAATTTTTTTTCAATGTCTCATTTTTGCAGTATCATTTTTGTAGCATTCTATATGTCAAAGCAAATCCAAATACCAGCTATAAAGAATTAGGAAATCAACTTTGCCTCCTAATGGGGAACACAAATTTAGTTTTCCCACCTAGCATCTTCCTCCTAATATGAGAACAAGCAAAAGAAGCTTTATTTTTAAAAAAGCCAGATAAAAGTAACCACCTTCCTCCTAAGAACTGATAATGACTCATATGCCCTATGATCCTTAAGGACTCTTTCTAATGGTCGTTTTGTTTACTTATTTGTTTCTTGGTATCTTTGAGATACCACCTTACACATGTCAGAATGGCTTAGATCTAGAAAACAATGTACATACTCCTCAGCTGAAGAATGGATTAACAAACTGTGGTACATCTACACAATGGAGTACTACACAGCAGGAAAAAATGACATCCTAAAATTTTCAAGCAAATGGATGGATTTGGAGAATATCCTCCTGAGGGAGGTATCACAAACCCAGAAAGACAAGCATGGGATGCACTCACTCAAATGTGGATTTTAGACAAAACCAAAGAATACCCAACCTAAAAACCACAACTCCTGAACAGCTTGGAAATCAGAATGAACTTAAGAGAGACATCCAGAGATTGCCCTAAGAAGAGAAAATAGGGAAGATCACCTTAGCAAACTGGGTTTATAAGGGGTTGCAACCAAGAAGAGGTGGGAACAAATCTTGAAAGAAGGAGATGGTTGAGTGAGAGTTACTATAGTTTTGTGAAAAGTGTCTAAAGATAAATTTCAGGGAATGGGTGTTAATTCCACAGATTATATATATTTACATTCTCCTTTGAAGGATACTAACATATATTGCTCAGGAGTCAAATAATCATAGATCTTTGTTTCTCTCAGCTTCCTTCAATACAAGTGATCACAATAAATTTATCTATTTCATTTGACATTTATAGCTCACTGACTTCTGTATTGTTTAATGCTATACGATTACATTCTAATTTCTTAACTTTTTATTAATTTGTTTCTTGTGCTTCCATAATTATGTTAAAATAAACTCCCAACTCTTGCTATGGAAGCAGGTAGGCTAATTGCCGACCTGTCCCATTCCTTACACTTCTCCAAGCCCAATCTCCTCATATCATCGCAAGCACTGCAGCAGAATACCTACAGCAGTTGTCCAACTCCTCACCTCTAGTGAACCCCTAACCTCTCCTTTTCCAATCATTCTCTGTCTCATCTCTTAACTTGCTGCTAACCCAGAGGCCACTCTGGCCTGGGAAGCAGGTAGGCTAATTGAAAATCTTCCCCTCTCCTTTGCTTGCCTAAATTAATCCACCAGTGTCATGATCATCTTTGAAGCAGAACACGTACTACAGTGTCCCTACCACTTCTGCACTTATATGCTATGGGGTTCATTGATCTTTCTCTGCACTTTTTCTTGCCGACACTCATTGCTTATTTCAAGCCTCCAACTGCAGCAGCTACTGCCTGAGAATTCACAAAGCACCCTCAGTAGAGAAGCAAGTTGGTTCACTACAGATCTTCACCTCTTTGTCCATTCCTCCAAGTCCAATCCCCCAGTCTCACCACCAGCTCAACAGCAAATCTTCTCTCTCTCTCTCTCTCTCTCTCTCTCTCTCTCTCTCTCTCTCTCTCTCTCTCTCTCCCTTTCCCCCATTTCCAAGGTACTATTTGAACAGAATCTGGTAGAACATCCTATTTTCCCTTTTAGGTGAAGTCTTCTCACTTCCCTCAGCCAATCTCCATTCCTATGTGCAAGCTTGAATACCCCCAAACACGTTTTTACCTGGTACCTCAGTGCCTACACTTGTTAGGTCCCAGACGCTCTCATAAGAATCAGAGTAGAAACGGAAACCAGGAAGCAAAACACCAGTCAACAAAAAGACCAGATATTGGCACCTAGAGTTACATTTTGGCCAAACCTAGATAATTAACAACCAGTACAATGTGCCATTACTAGATCCCAGCAATTTACTCCAGCAGGTCATGAATATTCTAACATATTTGAAGCACAAGGGGGTGGGAAGAACTTAAGGTAGGTGTTATACATATAAAACAGTCCTTAAAGAGAAAAAATAAATCCCTTGAAGGAATATATGAAGACACAATAAATAATGGGAAGAAATGAATACTATCATTCAATATCTGACTTCTCAATGTAGATCCTAAAAACCAGAAGAGCCAGGACAGATGTGCTGTAGACTCTAAGAAATCTTAAATTCCAGCCCAGACTACCATACCTGGAAAATTTTGCAGTCACCTCAGAGGAGAAAAATAAGATATTCCATGATAAAACCAAATTTAAATATCATTTATCTACAAATCCAGACATACAGAAGGTGTTGGAAAAAAATTCCAACCAAAAGAAGTTAATTACATCTAAGAAAACATAGGGAATAAATAATCTCAAACAAGCAAAGTCTGAACAACAACAAAAGTAGAAATCAGTAATCACTGGTCATTAATACCTCTCAACATTGTTGTCTTATTCCCCAATAAAAGACAAAGACTAACAGAATGGATGCAAAAACATCCTTTACCTTCATCAACAAAATACACCTAAGTATTAAGAATAGACAGAATAAAGGTTTGGAAAAGATATTCCAAGTCAAAGAATCTAAAATAGTCATTACTATCTTACAGCATAGACTTCAAACCAAAACTAATCCAAAGTGACAGCACGTGACAGTACATACTCATCAAAAATGTCAACAAAGAGGATGCTGCATTTTTTGATATTTTTGTGCCAACCACAAGGACATCTGATTTTGTAAAAGCAACAGCTTAAATCAGATATTCACCCTCACTCATTGATAGTGAGAAATTTTAGCACTCCACTTTCACCAATAGGTCAATAGAAATGATAGAGTTAACTGATGTATAAACCACATGGACCTAACATTTTTACCTAAACACAAAGGAATATACCCTCTTCTCAGCACTAAATAAACTTTCTTCAAAATTGACCACATATTTGGATAAAAAGCAAGTCTAAACAAATATAAGATAATGGAAAAAATACCCTATATCTTATCTGGTAGACACGGAATGAGGCAGGATATCGATAATAGAAAGAACAGAGTACTTACAAACTCATGGCACATGAACAACTCTCTATTGCATGAAAAATAAACAATACCAAAAATTAAGAAAATAGTAAAGACTAGAATTGAATTAAAATGAATATACAATATAACAAGTCTTATAGGATACAATACAAACTTCAAAAGAAACATGTTCAAAACAGTAATTTCCTTATATAAAATTGATGAGATTTCATATTAGCAACTTCACAGCATATCTAAAAGTTCTAAACAACAAGAAAAAATATAATACCCAAAAAGAGTAGATGACAAGACATAATCAAACTCAAGGCTGAAATCAATGAAACAAAAACCTCAATAAAAAAAAAAAATCAATGAAACAAAGAGATAGTTCTTTGAGAAAATCAATAAAAAAGATGATTTCTTATCCAAATTAACAAAAAGATTGAGAGAATATACAAATTAATAAAATTCGAAATAAGACAAAAGACTTAACAAAAACAGTCCTAGAGAGAATAGGGATATAGAAGGCGTACCTACAATAAAATGGTGAATAAAAAATAAAAACAATACCCAAAAGAGAGATTCCTAAACAAAATAAGGGCAGTTTACAAGAAGCCCATAGCGGACACCCACATAAATGGAGAGAAATGCAAAGCATTCATCTAAAATCAAGAACAAGTCAAACTTGTCAAATCTCCTCAATATAGTATTTGGAAATCTGAGCTAGAGCAGTGAGGCAAAAATAATGAGGTAAAAGCAGTTCAAACTAGAAAGGGATCTTTAGTTGCAGATGATATGATAGTATAAACAAGGGACTCAAAAATTCCATCATGAGACTCCCATAGCTCATAAACTTTCAGGAAAGTAGCTGGATAGGAAACTAACTTGCATACTCAGTAGCCCAACTAAACACAAATAATAAATTGAGAAAGGAATTGTAGAAACAATATCTCCTACAAAAATCTCAATATAAAATATCTTAGGGTAACTCTAGCAAAGTAAATGAAAGTGTTTATGATAAAATCTTCAAGTCGTTCAAGAGGGAAAAATGAGGATATCAGAAGATGGAATGATCTACCACACTTATTTCTTGGTAGGATTTATACAGTAAAATGGTCATCCTAAACCAATGCAATCTATAGATTCAATGAAATGTCTATCAAAACTTCAAAACAATTATTTAAATATAAATTAAATAATCTTGAATAAACAGAACCACAAAAAAACCAGGATAGCTAAAACAAACTTGAATAATCAAAGAACTTCAAGAAGTGTCACAACCCTTGATTTGAAATTATATTACAAAGCTGTAGTAATAAAAATAGTATGGTATTAGCATAAAAACAGACACCTTGATCAATATGATCGAACAAGATAGAAGAGACTTGAACTCATTGGCACAGTAACACTTTATTAACAAGACACCATTAGTGAGTTTACTAACACCAACAATTATTAATAGGGCATCATGAAACTGAGAAGTGTCTGTATTACAAAGGATATCATCATTCAGATAAAATTGCAGTCTACAAAATGGGAAAATATTTTTTCAACTACACATCTTAAATAGTGAGTCAATACCTAAAATATATAAAAACCTCAAGAAACTAGTTATCAAGAAAAATTTCTAATGAAAGGGTGAGGCACATATCTAAAAGAAGTCTCAAGGAAACTCAAATGACTAAAAAACATGTAAATTTTAAACATTCGTAACCAACAGGGAAATAAAGATTTTTAAAAAATGCTTTGAAGTTTTTTATTATACCTATCAGAAGAGAAACAAAATAAGTGAGCTCATATAATGACAATGTAGATGAAGAGAAAATGTCAGTCATGTACAGATAATGGGACTGCAAACTCATAGAGGTCCCTGGATATCAGTGGTGTGGCTCTTCAGAAAGTTGGAAACCAATATATGTCAATATCTTGTTACCATAGACATACGCCCAGAGGATGCTTCATCTGTATACTTGCTAAATCATGTCCACTGCTCCTCTGTCTATAAAAGCCTATAATTGGCAACAACCTAAATTACCTTAAACATATGAACAGATTAAAAAAAATGTGATACATTTACACAATGGAGTACTCAGATTTTTAAAAATTGACAGAAAAATTTCAGGAAAATAGGGGGAATTAGAGAATTCATCCTAAGTGTAGTATTTCAGCTAAGAAGGTTAAATGTGGTATTTATTCATTTATATGTGGTTATTAGCTATGAAGTGAATAATTACCAAGCTACAATCAATAAAGCCACAAATGAATCGTACGGAGTAAAGGACTAGAGAAAACAAATCTCATTAAGAAATAAGAATAGAATAGATACCTCTGAATAGATGGCAGGTAGGATGGCTGGAACGGGAGGAACAGGTGGCAATGGAGAATAAAGGTGATGTTCACAGAGGGAATAAAGTGAGAGGCAGCAAAACTTAAGGGGCATTTCAGAGATAGTGTGTAAAGTTAGTACTATACAGACTTGCTATAATTTATGCTCACATTGAGATGACTTAAAAGTATAAAAGTAATAGCCAAATAATCAGGGAAATAGAGTCCTAACTGTCCATCTCTTGTCACCAAACAAAGCTTCCAGTACTGGATTTGGAGTTACATTTATGTGACTTGTTGGCCAATGTGGTCCCACAGGAATCCTTAAATAACCCAAACTGTTGAAAAGACTGAAGACTGCTCTCCACAAACTTGCAACAAGGTTCCATTCTTGAGGACAACACCTTCACCTTCACAGCTCATTGAATGTGAAGATATCAAGCTGTCTCCTACAATGAGTCATCCCCAACTGTTCCAGTGTTTTGGTACAGGAATTTTTATGGTATGCTACCGAAAGAGAAATGTAAATATCAACACACCCATCTTCCCTTTGACTTATAGTGCCATACTTTCTATAAGATCTGCTATGGAATGATGGAACAAACCTAGTGGGAATACCTAAATAATATGATTTGACTTAAGGCCTATCCCACAAGACAAAACTCATACTCTATTTGTGTGCCTAAGAATCTGAGACTAGATAGCTCAGGATCTAGGTTAAAAATAAAATAATATTGGTTTAAAGAAAGAGAAAAAAACATGTAAAGATAAAATGACCCTAATAACATTCTACTTTACTCATAGGTCAGTGTTTTGTTTAGCTATATTAAGAGAAACTTCCTTCTATGGCAGAGAGGAACAAACATAGAAAACCACATCTAAACATTGCACAGAGACAGAGACCTTGGGATACTTCCTCCTAAAAGGAGCATCTCCATTAAATCCCTCCTACCAGAGCTCAGGGACTAGATAACCAAAAGAGTTTAAGAGCCAGAAAGGATGGAAGACACCAACAACAAACAAACAAAAGGAAGAAATCCTTCTCAAGCAATGATTCTCAAGGTTCTAATGTTGCAAACTTTTAATACAGTAACTCATGTTGTGGTGACACCCCAAGGATAAAATTATTTTGTTGCTACTTTATAATGTTGCTACTGTTGCAGATTGTAATGTAAATAACTGATAGGTGAGCCCCCAAAGGGTTGTGACTCACAGCTGGAGAGCTGCTGCTAAAGCAACTTAAGTATAGTTCATGTGATTCAGAGAGTGAAGCAGTGTGCACAGTGTGGAGAGCTGTAGAAGTCTTCATTAGATCCTCTGGGTATGTACTATGGGTTTTAGTTTAGCTTAGTTTTCTTCTTGTTTTTTTTTTAAAATGGAATTCCTTAGTTTACAATCAAATGGGTCTCTGATTCTTGTGCTTTCTTTGAGGCTGTTTTCCTTCTGTTGATTTATATTGTCTGACTTCAATGTAGTAGTGTTTTTTTTTTTTTTAATCTGATTATATTTTATTTTGTTTTTTAAGTGAATGAATGAATGAATGAATGAATGAAAACCTACCCTGTCTTGATGTGGGAATTTCTTTCTGTATGCAGTGAATATCAATCTTTAAATAAAGGAGCTGTTTTGACCCATGACAGGTGCCGCGTCCAGCTGAAGTGGACCAAGCCAGGTGAGGGACGTGGAGCTTAAATCAGCACTCAGGAGTCGTCAGGTTCCAATCATCCAGGATCACAAAAAGAGAGAGAGAGAGAGAGAGAGAGAGAGAGAGAGAGAGAGAGAGAGAGAGAGAGAGAGAGAGAGAGACCCGAACTTTATTCAACACACCCTTTTATATCTCTAAATACTTCCACCAGGCCATCCCACACCCAAGGTCATGGAAAGTCCCGTGACTAATGCCACCTGGGGTTGGCAGCAATAACAGGAAAACTGCAGAGCAGAAAAAATACTATGTTTATCCCCCTAGCTATCACGAGGTTTAGTTCTCAGGAAGGAGTGGGCCTCGAGGGCCAAGGTGGAATTTTCCACAGGCACAATTCTATGTATACAATCCAGCCTGATGCCAGGAACCAACAGACAGGCAACATAGACAAAGTAGGAGGGGAAATTAGAGCATAGGTAGAAGGGTGGAGTCAGAGACAAGTCAAGTCAGCTGCCCGAAGAAGAAACATATAAGGAACACAGACAAGCCATGGACCATGTGGCAGACAGATTAATAGAAATGGGTTGAGTTAAGATGTAAGAGCAAGCTAGCAATGTGCCTGAGCCATAGGCCAAATAGCATGAACTTAATATAAGCATCTGAATCATTTTGGGGGAACTAAGCAGCAGCGGGCAGCTAAGCGGTCTGGCACTGCAGGCTTGTGGGTCTGAACCTCTGGCTGCCTGGGGCCAAGAAACCTTTTTGTAACACTGTCTGGTAAAAGTTAAGAACTAAAGTGTTATACCTGCTGGGGGAAAGAAATCAGAGTTTGCTCTAAGAGAGTGACAATGAGTATATCAGTCACTCCAGGACAGGCCTCATGTTCTAAAGTAGTTGCCCAACATATAATGGACTCCATAGTTTCTGTGATGTGCTTTTATTTAGTTACATTTTTATTTTATTTTTCTCCTTAGGTGGTATTTTACTGATTTTGCAGGGGTTTCTGGTTGTCTTAGTATTTTGTTTGTTATTTTTTTAAGAAAGCTTTTAAGGGTGGTTATGAAGGAGAATGTGATCTAGAGAGACTTAAGGAAAGGAGAATCTAATAAAATATATTTAATTTAAAAACTATTTTAAATAATAAAATATAAAAAGGCAAAATATGTAGTTCTACTTCATTTTTCCAAACAACCCTAATTATTTAATAAATAATTTATATATAAAAATAAAAAAATAATAAACTCCTCAGAATGTTTAAAATGAGTTTTATATAATCAGATATATGAGAAAGTAATAACTTGGTTTCAATGTACTCTCAGAGCTGCACTCCGCTCATGATCATCATTTATTATCACTCCAGACAGTTTCTTTGCCATGTTTGTGAGTTCCATCCCCTGGTTCTGAAGTTTTATGTTGCTATTTTTATTGCTTTATTCTGTTTTTGATTATATTTTCTTCAATTTGTTCCCAACTAGTGATTACAGGAAATAAATTTACAAAGCTTTTCTAGAATGATTTAATAGAGCATTAAGCAGAAGAAAAAAGAAAATTAAGCTCACTTTATAAAACTGATCCCTCAAAACAAAATAGTTTTAATATAATGTTATTTAATATGTAAATTACACTGTTATATATGAAATATGGCTCTTTAAAAGACATTGATGGTAAAAATATTTTTAGTGACTAGGATTGGAAGATTTCAATGTACCAAATGCAAACTCTAAGTATTCATCCAAACCTTCACATTTAGTCTCTCCAGGACACAACACTGAAATTTTCATATTACTCCTTTTCAAACAAGTCTTTTGATGTTAAGACTCTGAAGAACTACCAAATGCATAATTTTTTATGAAAATATTAAGATGAACTACATGCAGGAAGTGCATTGATAGGAGTACATTCCAGATAATCAGGGTCCAGTTTTATCACTGTGACATTTGCAAAGAAGCAGTGTCATTGAACTTTAGATTATGCAAACACTATTATTTTTGAATCTGGGTTTCTATCATATTCTATAAATATAACTTATTTAAGGGTCATTTACAGTGAAAAGTGAAGTAAAAATCAAAGTAGAAGGAAATATTTTACATTATTTTTCCTCTTTAGTTCTACTTAAAACAGGAGATATATGCCAGGCATGCTGGCTCATGTCTTTAATCCCAGGACTCGGGAGGCAGAGACAGGATTCTTCAGTTTGAGGCCAGCCTTGTCTACAGAACAAGTTCCAGAACAGCAAGGGCCACTTAGCAATACTCTCTCAAAGAATAAACAAATAAAATAAAGCAAAACAAAAAAAACCCCAACCAACCAAACAAACAAACACCTAAAGACATTTTTTTCTATCAACATATTTAGTGTTTTTTGAGTCACTGTTAAAGATGGCCCATTTGATAAATGGGCAGTAGTCTGGGTTGATAAGGAAGAAACTATTGCTTGTCCATTTTCTTTCAGCTACAAGAAAATATGAAAGTCTATGTCTTATGAGTCTTATGATTAAGTTCGAATTATTATTTGACTTAATTTTGTTAGTAGGTTTTGATAAATATTTACAATAATCTATAACTAATTTCAGTTTAGACATAAGGATGATTCTGTACTCACAGTTGCTTTTTGAAATAAGAGTTGTGTTCCTTACGTCTAAAAAGCACACAGTAATGAAAGCCTGCTCCAAGTTGATAGTAAAATATTTACAAATTTTTACAATGGTCTGATTTTTAGAAATGTGAAATACAATTTTATTACTTATCAAATGTAGATCTTTAACATTTTGTTCTTGGCTGGCTCAGTCTCTATCACCAGTCTTCAACCATACCTTGAAATCAAGGTTTTTACCTTCAGAACTTATCTGGATTTAATAAAGAGTGATATATAAATAACAAACAGGGCAAGATCATAATAAACACTATATAGTAGAAAAATAGATGTAAATACCATTTAGTAAGTCCTTTAGCCAGCAAGATTAATTCAGCTTTGGTGGCTCCATCCCAGGGCAGAGTGAGCTCAGTGGAAACCAGTAGGGCATTTTTCTCATTTCTTTTGCCATTTTTAACTCAATTGTAAACACTATCTTAATCCTAAAGGATCAGTGTAGTATAAAAAGATATCAATCATTTACAATAGTGAAGTGCACAGTGCCCCCTTTTTAAGTGCTGGCTTTCAGAGAAGAGATAAGATTCCCATTTAAGCCAGTGCCAGAAGAGCTCTGCTACGTGTTTTGCTGTTATATTCGCTTCATGATAAAAAGAAAGAGTCTGTACACTGGGTAAGCAGTGAGAGGCTTGTAATGTTCCTCTAGAAGGATGCGAGTGCCCAAGTTTTTCAAATGTGAACATTTATGGCAATGACAGCTATTGAGAGCTCTGGTATGATCTTGTTGGAATATAAACAATGAGTCATTTCATGTATATTCTTTGATTTAAAATCAGTATTTGGCTTGGTTTTGGATACTTTGGTGGCTAAGATTCTCTACAAAGGAAGTCTAGTCTATGAATAGTAAGACTAAGCAAGATTTAGAAGAGCTTGTCAATATGGAATACTTCTACTGCCAAGTAAATGTATAAAAAAACCTCTTGAAAGGGAGATACAAGTGGATTATTGTGTTAGTACAATTCAGTTCACCAATTTGCCTCAGTTTTTCAAACCTTTGAGCTTGTACCAACCGAAAGGTACAGTTTATCAGAAAGCATTGTAAAAAAGTAAGAAAAAATAACTATGAAATAGTTACAGCCCCAACCCCTTATCACAAATAATGACCAACTTTACAAAGGAAGACAAACAAAAGGCCAGGAAGGCCCATTCAAATGTGCTCTACATCATTGATAAATCAGGCCATTCAATAAGTAATTATTACACACAGTTATTGGAATAGCTAGCAGAAAATAGATAATACCGGTTTTTGGTGACTAAACATTGCAGCCAGATTAGACACGCATTGCAGATTTGACATAAAAATAAAACAATGTTTAGAAACTAGAATTTCAGTGTCTCATGTGAACATCACTCATCATTTGCCACAACAATGTACTTTGTACTATATATTCAAAGAATAAAAAGCATATTCTCACAAAAATATTGATACAAAAATGCCTCTAATATCAAAACTGGAAAGGAAGATGTAAAACAATTTCTAGTTAGAGATTAAATATTATTTAATAAAAAATATGCTGAATGCTCTCTGTAATAGATTAAAACTGTGAATCCACCAAGTTTGTAGTACAATTAACGCATATGCAAACAATCATTGGATTTTTATTTACTATCACTGAGCAATCTGAAAGTGAATTAAAAATTTAATTAATAAAATACTTAAGGTTAAATTTTATAAAACAACACTTTGAAAGTCATTAAACTTTATTAAAACAAATGAAAACATCTCAATGAGACGCTTGTGCTCTCATAATTAATTTCTGACCTATATTCATGTTACTAAACCAAATAAACTCACTGATTCTCCAGGTTAGGCCTTTGTGGCTGCTTACTTTGCTTTGTTGTTGTTGTTTACCTATGTGGGATGAATAAACAGTTGTTCATATCTCCTCTGGAAGAATCTCACAGAAAAATACTCAAAATATAAGACCTGCTGGAGAAAAGATAGCAGAAAATATTTATAGATTTCAGTAAGAAGATGACACCCAAAACATAAGCAGAAATAAAATAGGTAAATTGCAATGATAAAATTAAAAAATCATGCTCAATCATTCTTTGAAATTAAAGAAAATATTTAAAATTTTATATTGTATGAAAGACTACATTTGCCAGACTACATATAATTCATATAGCAAAATAATAAAATAAAAATTCCAATAAAAATTGACAATGGATTTGAGTAAACATAATATCGAATATCATTCAAGCATATTTCAATATTATCAGTTCAAATAGATAATAAGGAAAGTGACAATCAAAAACAAAAAAACCCCATATACCCCCTAAGAATGCTACAATCAAATGTAAACAATAACAAGATTGTGAATAAATGGGAATCATCACATGTGGCTGGTAAAAAAAAAAATATATGAATACTTTTAAAAACTGTTAATTAATATCCTAAGATACTACAGATAAGAATTCCATACAAAAAAGTTATGAACAAATGTCCATGATAATGTCAAAGAAGTCAAAAATTAAATAATCTGTATATTAATAAATTGTATATCACTGAAGCTATAATGAGATCATATCATGTATCCATTGATTTTCTTCCATCTATTGGTTCTATTTTTTTAAAAGTTATGTGGATGACAAAAAGGAATTATCAGACAGTACAGATGTGGGACAAACTACAAAAGCATAATCATTAGAAGATGTGACTCAGAAAAGACATTGGGATTTTGTCAAATGCTTAAATCCTTAAATATGCATATCGTCCTTGAGATTTGAAAGATCAAATGATTCTTAGAAGGAATGATAGATTGTGTTCTGTCTGGTTTTATTTTGGTCTTTACAAAATTTCACACTCTTGAAATATTTGATGGTAATTTAAAATATGTCTAACAATGAATTATTTTATATTACTCCAATTAAAGAAAATCAAGTGTTAACAAAATGCTAAAATTGTCCTACACTGAGCTATTTATATCAGAATTATAGTCTTTTAAGGAAATCCTAATATGTATCTATTTTTAAATCACAATAATTTAGAATGTGTGGGTCTAGTATATAGAATATTCTCACTACTGGGAAGTTAATCAGGTTACATAAAATAATGGAATTATTGGGGGACAGCCTCAGCAATGACCAGGTTCCAGAGAGGAGGTAATAAGTCTATAAGGGATAGATTAAGAAAGACTATTTGTTATGAGGAAATCTTATGGACAGATTTATTATCAGTCAGACTTCTTTGTTATTTGTATAGAATTTTGTAAGTAGGGATAACTTCATGTTGTTTGAAAACATAGTGTAGGGCTGGAGGTTAAGGGACTGGCTGTTCTTCCAGAGGTCATGAGTTATGTTTCCAGCAACCACATGGTGGCTCCCAACCTTCTATAATCAGATCTGGTTTCCTCTTCTGGTGGGGAGGGATACATGCACACAGAACATTGTAAAAATAACAAATAAATCTAAAAAAGTGATTATTTTTTAAAAAAGAACAAATAGTATAAAAAGAGTTGGAAATTTTTACCCAACTGTCTGATTCCAAATACCCGACAGCCTCTATTCCAATTACCATACAGAGGCTTATGTTAAGTATAAATGTTTGGACAATGGCTAAGCCTTACTACTAACTCATACATTTAAATTATCCCATTTTCATTAATCTATGTATTGACATGTGGCTAGGGCTTTACCGAGGTTGGCTAGCATGTTGCTTCTCCTAGGCAGCTGGCTCAAGTCCCCTTTGACTCTGCCCTTCTTCCTCTGAGTCCTCACTTTGATTGTTCCTTATCCTAACCTTATCCTGCCTTGACATAGGCCAAAACAGCTTTGGTATCAACCGGTGAGAGAAATATATAGTCACAGCCTACAGAAGGATCATCTCCCAGCAACGTACATTATATGATTTATCTCTCGGATACTTTTTACACTTCCTTTTGCATATCTTTTAGTCATAATTGATAAAACATGACAGAACAGAATTACTTTTTACAATAAATAACTTTTACTCATCAACTTTATAACCCAAGTTCTAGGCAGATTTTGCGATTTTAAGGACATTAGACAGAAAATCTCCAAGAAATCCTTGGCAGACTGCTAAGCCCAGAGTAGTGTATTATTAATTGTTAGTGGTTAGAGTGCCAACAAGCCCAAGAAAAATCATCAGGCCAAAACTGTTGCAGTTATTTTATTTCTGGAATAATATAATGTTTACATTTAATATCTTTATAGAATTTATTCATATGTCTAACCCCAGTATGTTTTGTTATTTGGTCATATGACTGGCATCACAGTTGCTCTTTATGAGTTAATGAGTTTTTTTTAAAAAAAGGGGGGTACTGACATGTCATTAGCTCATCTTTTCACATCATTCTTTGTCCATCATTATTAGCCCCATTGTTGCAGTATATGGCACATAATCACTAGAGTATAGTAGGAAAAGCTTGTACTTTGTCATGATGTTTTTGTTCCTGAGTAAGTATGAGACAGATATTTCAGGAACGTCTTAGAGCCTCATCAAGAGATGTCTGGCTTCTTTTTTTGTGTTACAACCTCAAAGGCATAAGAATGACCTTCAAATAGATAAGGATATCTCTCACTAAAAGAGGGAGAGCAATTATTCTCAAGAATTTCCTGGGGAAGCTTAGAAGTAGTACTCTTGGGACTAGGTATAAATGATTCATAAGAACTGTTTAATTAATCCAATATCCCCAAGTTGTACAAATATTAAAAGCTTCCCATGCATGCAACATGCAGAGATCAAAATCAAAAGAGGCATAGAGGCTGCCATGTGAATCAGCTTTGCTGAATCTTTTTTGGGCAACTTTGCTAACTTTATGGCTTCTATCATTCTCATCATATATGGCTACATCACTCATGCTGCCATCAGTATTATACATTCTAAAATATGATCTCTGATTTTAATAGCTCTTGAGTACCTAAATACCCAAGAATTTACATATTGTAGTGTTGATTAATGAGAGATGTAGCTTTCTGGCAATATCTTCTATCATGTAATATACTCAGTGACTTGAGTTGTATCGTATTTTATTGATATATTTACTTTAGCCAAGAATTAAGAATAGTTGACCAAAACCTATGTTTAAATGGCACACAAATATTCATCATTCAGGCAGAATATTTTTATTTAATTTTTTTCCATACAATCACTGTTTCCTTTCCCTCCCCTTCTCCCAGCCCTCCACCAGCCTCTCCACACCCCAAGCCCCATATCCATTCGCCAGAGAGGGCAAGGAATTCTAAGGCGAGTCAGTTTGGTCTGGCATAGCCAGTTGAGGTAGGATCAAGTCTCTCTCCCAAGGCTGAGTAAGGTGTTCTCCTGCAGGTTATGGGCTCTAAGAAGCCATTTTATTCCTATTTGCACTAGGAATAAATAATGGTCTGAGTGCAAGAGGCTAGGAAGAATATTTTTTATAATTTATTTTCTTTCAATTTATATTCAATAATTGTTACTTATTGATTTTGGCCCTCAAAAATCTTTCCTCTGTGTATCAATGTTATGATAGGGTTTTTTGTTCTCAAGCAGCTAGATGTCTGGACTTATAGACTTGTAGTTTTATATCTCTTAGCTGCCTGCTGCTGATTAGGCCCCCAAAATGATTCAGATGCTTATATTAATTTTATGCTGTTTGGCCTATAGCTTAGGCATGCTAGATAGCTCTCTTTTAACTCACCATTTTCATTAATCTGTCTGCCCTGTGACCTGTGGCTCACCTGTGTTCCTTACATAGTTTCTTCTTTGGGCACTGACTGGGTCTGACTTTGATTCCAATCTTCTCCTATCTATGCTCTGATTTTCTCTTCCTCCTTTCTCTATGGTGCCTGTCATGGGCCAAAACAGCTCCTTTATTTAAAGATTGATATTAACAGCATACAGAAAGACATTCCCACATCACCTCTCTTTTTTTGTTTCATGAAGATTTTAATTTTAACATACAAAAATTATATATGACAGAATAGCTATTAAGTAAGAATTATAGTTATAATATTTAGTCTATTTGTATTTAATAAAATTAAAGAAAATATTTATTATTTATTTTATTTTGTGAATCTAAAATTTTACATTTAATATATTTTTTAAATAGTTAAGACAAACTATATTCATAATTATTTATTCTTTTACTTTATCAAAGACTATAAAAGGATATAACACTTATTTAAGTAAAGTGGAAGTATAAGGAACATTTAAAATCTAGAAATGATAGAGATGAGACTTATCTGTCTGGACAGTTATTTAAAGTTTTTTTTTTTTTTATAAAGTTGGGGCATTTATTTTTAGTCTATAGGCTTAAAGTCTTTTTTTATTTTAGTGAAGTAGGAAATTTGTTTTGTTTATTTTGGTATAGTTTATCATTTGGGGTTTTTTTTGAGTCTTGAAGAATGTTTGACAGGTTTTTTTTTTTTTTTTTTTTTTTTTTTTTTTTTTTTTTTTTTTTTTTTTTTTTTTTTTTTTTTTTTTAGAGTAGGAACTTGAATGATTATCTCAGCTTGTTTTGTCAAAGTTTAGAGGCTACTTTTTTATGGAACTTGTATGTTTGTATGTCTAGGTTAAACAGCATATTGCGAAGTAGTTAATATTAGAAGAATAGTTTTTTTGTCTAGTGACTATCAGTTATCATAAAGAAAGTAAATTTTATATAGAGTTTTTTTGATGTTATTTTATTTTGAAGTAGGTTGATGCTGCCAGGAGCAGATCTGTCTCACTGTCTAGAAAAATTTAAGTTTTTAAAAATATCTTAAATGTCATGTTTTGTAGGTCTTAGAAGTGTCTGAAGATTATTTACTTAATTGAATTGTATCTTTGTATATCTTAAAATCTAATTAACATGTATTTTTAATTATATATTATAATTTTAAATCAGTTATATAAGCATCATATAAGAAGCCATTTTTTTCCCCATTTGCACCAGGAATAAACAATGGTCTGAGTGAAAGAGGCCAGGAAGAAT
This sequence comes from Phyllotis vaccarum, assembly GCA_033318265.1. Classification (NCBI taxonomy): domain Eukaryota; kingdom Metazoa; phylum Chordata; class Mammalia; order Rodentia; family Cricetidae; genus Phyllotis; species Phyllotis vaccarum. The sequence goes on along the minus strand of JARWLC010000003.1, from coordinate 144,775,217 downwards.
ATTTTTATAATTTATTCTCTTTCAATTTATATTCAATAATTGATACTTATTGATTTTACCCCTCAAAAATCTTTCCTCTGTGTCTCAAGAAGTTACTTGCAGGCCCTCTCTCCTATGTAAATCACATCTACATCAACAGTAAATATGTCCTTTGGATATAAAGAATTTCATTCAAATCTACTTTTAAATGTCTGCTGACAATATTGTGAATATGTTAAATTGCCTAACAATGACAAATGCCATGAAGAAAAAAAGATTATCGTGACTTGTAGAAGGCAGTAATCTATACTAGACTGTAGTAGTACATTTTGCCAGAATCACTAGCCCCCAAATAATGAGCTGGAAACTTATTATTAATTGTGAAAGCTTGGCTTTAGCTTAGCTTTTTCTAAACAAACTCTTGCAGCTTAAATTAATCAATATTTTAAAATCTATATCCTGTCATATGGCTTATTACTTCATCTCAGTATTTCACATCTTTCTACCTCTGTGTCTTACTTGGTAATCTACCTTTATTCTCCCCAGAGTCCTCCCTTTACCCAGAAGTCCTGCCTATTTTCTTCCTCTAGCTATTGGCCATTCAGCTCTTTATTACACTAATTATTGCAACACATCTTCACACAGTGTACAAATATTCCACAACAACGAGAAAGGTTTATTTTTTCTGAATGATCTTTGTAAGGATCTGAAATAAACTATGAATGAATTCATATATCTACAAGAGAAGTGTTACATACAAATGAATTAATCAGAACCAATGCTCTAAATAAATGTGATTGATATTATTATGGAGCAAATATGAGTCTAGAATAGATAAAGAGACAAGTACAGAGATGAGTCTAGAGGAGAATTAGCTAAAGCATAGGTGTCTCAGAAGCCATGTTAAAGAGTTTATCTTATATTGGAAGGATAAAAGAATCTTTTGAGGAGTAGGTGGAGTGATATAAACTTACTTGCAAATGAATACAAGCTATGTAGAAAATAGTGTATATGAAGGTTGGGGTAGAACAGAAGGGGTGCTGGTCAGTCTGTAATAAAGCTGAGAGTGGACAGTGGCTAGTTCCAGGGGAATAGCTCTCAACCTTCAGCATAAGAACCACCTGGTTGTTGATCACATATTGATGATCTTTATCTTCATATCTTTTGATTCAGTCATTCTGAAGGGTTCTAAAAATAAATACTTCCTACAATTTTTCAGGCTGTGCTTGTATTAGCAACCTGAGAAAACTCACAGAACAACTTAATGTTTAAATTCTGGATGTGTTCCAACATCAGAAATAGAACTATTTCTTGGTTAATTGGACAGAGTGTATGAGTCTATCTTGAAAGCTATAATGGTTTTTAAAATTTTGATCAAGAATATGAAAAAGTGAGGTGAATAGGAAGCAGATTTTATTTAAAATGTTGAACACAATCATTTAGTTTGTATAATTTGAGTATTGTAGCCTCCATTGAATTTACAAATCTAAATGTCAAGTAGATGGTCAGAAGATAATAATCAGTTGAGAATGTGCCCTAATATCCTAAGTATGTGTTATGATGTGGAGTATCAATGTAAATTCCAAAATTGAGAAAAAAAAAAAACCAGCATGAACAGCAGAAGCCTGAAGATTAGGCCCTAGCAGAGCTAATGTATGGAGATAAAGATGAAGAGGATGAAGCAGAAAAGAATAAAGATTCAGAACAAAACCCAGGTGACGTGGGAATGTCTGTGTGCTGTGAATATCAATCTTTAAATAAAGGAGCTCTTTTGGTCCATGACAGGTACCATAGAAGAAATAGGTGTTAAATCAGAATAGGTAGGAAAGGAAGGGTGGAGTCAGAGGCAGATTGAGCCAGCTACCCAAAGAAGAAACATGTAAGAAACACAGGTGAGCCATGGGCCATGTGGCAGACAGATTAATGGAAATGGGTTGAGTTAAGATGGAAGAGCTAGCTAGGGATGTGCCTGAACCATAGGCCAAACAGCAAGAACTTAATATAAATGTCTGAATAATTTTGGGGGGGCCTAAGCAGCAACAGGGGGCAAAGGTGTCTGGGACTCTGCAGCATCAGATCGGTGGGTCTGGATTTCTGGCCATGCAGAGACAAGAGACCTTATTGTAACACCCAGGTGAGTGATAATCCTGGAGCCACAGAGGGAAAACAACATAAGAGAATTCAGAAAGAAGTAGGATGTTATCAGTGATACTAAATCTTTGACAAAAAGGTTGGGGTTCACTGTTGACTTCTAATATATATTTATTTTAGAAAAAAAAATGAAAAAAGGCCTATTTCTGATTGGCACAAGAGTAAAACAGAGCAAGTTAGTAGTTGTATGTGTCTACTTCTATGGAGTTCTGCAGTAAGGAGGCAAAGATAAAAAAGAAAATGAAATGATTGGAGGTGAGTGTGCGTAAAGGGAATAATTTATACATGTAGTGTTTGCTATCCTACCTTAGGAGATATATCAATGGTCCTTCATAACACATGAATAAAGCAACAAATAAGGCCTGGGACAGGAAGATTGACAAAACACATACAGTCATATAAACTTTTTCTTCTCATTTTTCTTTGGTCAGAACCAAAGTCATCAGTAGAGGAAAAGATGTATTAGAGTTTGCAGAACAGTGGGAAGAGTTTGGAAGATAAACAACTAGGTAAATAATAGTCATGTAAGACAATGCCACTAGATGCTTCTAGTCCTGTATCCTGCCTGGTTCAGTCCAGGTCACATAGCTTTTTGTTCTTCTTCAGATACAAACAACTCCTTAAGCTATGACAAAGAGGACAGAGATAAGAATTTAAGCAGAGTTGGATGGGATTTTTCAGTTTTATGAAATAATGTGATTAATCAGGAAATGGAGGTGGAGGCAGAGATCCATGGCTGAGCATTGGACAGAGCTCCTGGTCCAGATGAGAGAAGGGAAGGAGAGTCTGTATGAGCAAGGGGATAGGGATCATGAGGAAGGTTCCCATGGTGAAGGATGGCTGGAGCTCTGGGGAGCTCACTGAATCTGGAATTATCACTGGAGATCCATCAGGAGGGGGAACTGGGCCCTCCTGGGGTAGGTGGCATAAGCAATGTATGGATCCACAAGGGGTGGGATCAGACTGTGTTCCTGTTCATGAGATGGCACCTTGGAGCCCATTACCTATAGAGGAACATCCAGCCCAGCATTGACATTGGGATGACTGAATTGGACATGACTGGAATAGATGTACCATGCTGGGCTGGCCAATCCTTGGGACTTCTTGCCCTTTGGGGGGAGGGGATGGGTGAATGGGGAGGGGCAAGGCTGAGGGAAGGCAGGGAGAGATTGGGAGGAGGAAAAAGAGGGGAGCAGGGAATACATTGATGGAGATGACATTTTTAATGAAATAAAATAAGATAAATGGTGGTATCAGCATTGAAGTTATATGGATGTGATCAACTGACAGGCAGTACTTGCCCGTCAATTGAAGAAGGTGTTAAACACTGGAAAAGTAAAAGGAAACATGAATTTACATTTCCAGTGACCAGTTTGGGTATTTTAGGAGGTGAAGTGAATTAATAGTAACAGCTGGTGACACGATAGAACCTCCAAATTGCAACTATGGAGCATGCTCACTTATAAGTATGATGAGAACCAAAATAGAGTTCTTGAATAGACAACTGCGATATGCTGAGGAAGATGAATGACATAGAAAACTCAATAAATGTAGGAGAATGAATATTTTCAGAGTATATTATAATTATAACTGTCTTCATTACTAAGTCAAGGGGTAAAAATATCTAGGAAGGAAAAAACAGGAATTCTGTATTCTATAGCCCATGTTCTATCTTAATCTAACCTATGTTTTCCTCCAGCATTTTCAAATTTTTAAATCTTATAGTAAGATCTTTGTTCTAGATTGAATTGTGATAATTGAGAGTTAAGGGTCTAATTTTATTCTGTATTTTTCAACATATGAATAAATCTTTACCAACAAAATTTGTTCAAGAAGCTGTATTTTCGTTCAAATGCTTTTCCCCCACAACATTGTTAAAGGTCATGTCTGTGTCTTGCAGTCCATTCTATTGGTCTACATGGCTGATTTGAGATATTAACATTGTCTTTTATCACCATAGACCATGTATTCTGATACCTCCAGTATTCTTTTACTTTCAAAAATTGCTTAGACTTTTGGGGATCTTTTGTACTTCCATGTGAATATTGGGAATATTTCTGTGAAGAATAATGTTGGTTTTCATAGCTATTAAATTAAATCTGTATCTCTTTCAGTAAAATGGCAGTTTTTCAAAGTATCAATTATGCTAACCTATAAGTATGAGTGGTCTTCACACATTCTGCTTTATTTACTTTAATTTATTGAAATTTTATTCTTAAAGTCTACTATTTTTCTCTTATTTTTATACCTTTTTATTAAAAAATGTCATTTTATCAATGTATCCCCTGTTCCCCCTCTCTTCCCTACTCTCAATCTCTCCCAGTTAGCCTTCAGTCTTGCCCCTCCTCATCCAACCATGCCCTTCCCCAAAGGGGCAAGAAGTCCCAAGGTGGGTCAGCTCAGTGTGGCACATCCACTCCAGGCAAGTCCTATTTACTCATCCCAAAGTCATGGCTGGGATCGGTGTTCCTCTTTAGGAAATGGGCTCCAAGGTACCAGCCCATGCACAGAAACAAAATCTGCTATCACCCCTCCAGGCTCCACATACTACTCATGCCAATCAACACTTGCCCCCTTGGAGTACCTAGCTCCTTTTCCTGATGGATCTCTAGTGGCTATTCTTGATTCAGAGAGCTACCTAGAGTTCCAATTAGCCATCACTGTGGGAATTTTACTCATAACCCCTATCACCTGGCTCATCCAGACTCTCCTCCCCTGCTCTTACCTGGAACATGAGCTCTGCTCAGTGCTCAGTCACAGATCTCTGCTTTCATCTCTATTCTTTGTTGGATGTAGGTTCTGTGATGACACTTTTTGTGGTTGTTCATTTGATTCTAGGGGAAGTCCTGCTTAGGCATCCACTCCACTATTGTTTGGAGACTTGTCCAGTGGCATCCTGTGAGTTCTTGGGGGTTCCCTAACACACAGTCTCTTTCCAACCCCACATTAGTCTCCTCTATTGTGATATCTTTCTCTTTCCATTTCTCTCTTTGCTCCTCTCACTCAAGCATCTCTTTTCAAGGTTTGTTTCCAACACTTCTTGGTTGCATCCCTTATGACCCCAATATGCTAAGGTGATCTTCTCTATTTTCTCTTCTTAGGGGAATCTCTAGATGTCTCTTTTAAATTCCTTCTAATTCCAAAATGTTCAGGGGTTGTGGTTTGCAGCTTGCATTATTCTTTGCTTTTTTTCTAAAATCCACTCATGAGTGAGTACATCCTATGCCTATCTTTCTGGACTTGTGATAGCTCGTTTAGGAGGATATTCTCCAAGTTCACCCATTTGCCTGAAAATGTTAGGTTGCCATTTTTTTCTGCTGAGTAGTACTGTGTTGTGTAGATGTATCACAATTTGTTAATCCATTCTTCAGTTGAGGGGCATCTAGGTTGTATCCATGTTCTTGCTATTATGAATAATGCTACTATGAACACAGTTGAGCTAATGTCTTTGGGGTATGGTTGTGTATCCTTTGGGTATATGCCCAATCACTAGTGGTATTACTGATCCTTTGGGAGATTGATTCCCAGTTTTTGAGAAATAGCCATACTGTCTTCCAGAGTGGCTGCACAAGTTTACACTCCTACCAATAATGGAGGATTGTTCCCCTAGTTCTGCATCCTGTCCAGATTATGTTGTCATCTATGTTTTTGAATTTAACCATTCTGACATATGTGAGGTGGTATCTCAAAATTGTTTTGATTTGCCTTTCTCTGATGGCTAAAGATTTCGAGCAATTTTTTATGTAACCTTTCAGCCATTTCTATTTCTTCTCTTGAGACTTTCCTTTTTCCCTCTGAACCCCAGTTTTTAATTGGGTTTCATTTGGGGCTCTAGTTTCTTAAGTTCTCTATATATTTTCAAGACCAGTCTTCTGTCTGTTGTAGGGTTGGTGAAGATCTTTTCCCATTCTGTAGGCTGTCTTTTTGTCTTATCGACTGTGTCCTTTTCCTTACAGAAGCTTCTCTTAGATAGGTTTATTCATGGATATTTTATTTTTCTTAAGCAATGGGAGATGGTAGTATCTCTAATTTACTTTGTCATAATTTTTGGTATATAGAAAAGTTATATATAGAAAGAATAGGATTTGTATCCTGATTTTTCTAAGCTACTAGTTTGACCAACGTTTTCAGATTAATAGTTTTCTGGTGAGTTTTGAGAGTTATTTTTAACATGTAAAATCATGTTCTCCAAAAGCAGAAGTATTTTGCTTTTTGCTATTCATATCTTCTCTCTTCCTTAACCTCCCAGCCCAGATTAATGTTTTACTTAAGATATTGGTAGTTGAGTGGATAAGAGAAGTGTGAGAGGAGGCATTTTTGTCTCATTTTTCATTTTAGAAAAAAATTCTTCCAGTTTCTGCCTAGTTACTGTAATATTGTTGATTGGATTGTCATGTATATTCGTTATTGTATTAAGGTTTCTTCCTTCTATTTCTAGTTTCCTCATAGTTGCTTTTAGAAACAGATATTAAAATATTTATGAAATATTATGTCATGATGGGTTATTAAAATGGTTCACCTTAATTCTATATATGTAATATATGTTCTGCTTGGAATATGTTGAATAAATTTTCTAACCCTGGAATGAAACATCTTAGTTATAATGACTGATCCCCCTAATGATTTCCTGCATTTTGTTTGCAAAGAATTTTATTGAACATTTTGTATTCATATTCTTCAGAGATCAATTTATAGCTTTCTAGTTTTGTTGTATTCTTATGTAGTTTTGGTGTCACAGTTGCCCTAGCTTCAGAGAATAAACTAAATAGTATCCCTTCCCTTCCTTATATTATAATATGAGCAGGGCTGGTATAAGCTGTTCTTTAGAGGTTTGGTAGAATTTGAGAAAAAATCTACCTAGTGCTGGCTTTTCTGTAGTATTTAAATCTTTGTTTTTATCAAAATATTTCAATGTATGTAAGCTTTCTATGTTAATCCTATTTGTATAGACTTCTATCTTTTTTCACTCTCCTCTCTTACATATCTAGCCCCTTCTTATATTTTATAGTATATTTTTGAAGTCAGATAGTGTAAAGTATTTCACTTTGCTATGCCTAAGATTTCTGCTACTTTTTTGGTTCTTTATGAATTTTTAAGATATTTTTCCTAGTTTCATGAAGAAAGTTGTTGATACTTTGATAGAGGTTGTATGATGCAGGTCACTTGTGGTATTATGGACATGTAAAAATGTTGATTTTTTAATATAAGAACATAGAATGTCTTTCACCTTTCATGTCTTCTTTAATTTTTTAATAATTATATTGTAGATTTTTTGTAGAGAGTTTTCTTCTATTGAAATTTAATCCTGGTTATCAAAATATGATTTTGGAAGCATTTCCTCTTTTGATTATTTCAAATGACTTTTTGTTGATGTTGAAAACTCTAGTATTTTTAAAATGTTTTTGACTTGTAAATATGCTTAGTTTATCTAGTTATTATCATTATGTTCTTATTGGGTCTTTGACTATTAATATATAAAAGATCATGTCATTTGTTAATAGTGGTAATTTTATTTTTTTCCAGCTTAGATATCATTTATTTGTTTCTAGTGCTCTAGTGGAGGAAGTGTAAAAAGTAGGCATTCTTTTCTTATTCCAACATTTGTTATCATGCACTTTATCTATTGAGATGATATATACTATTTACTCTTCATTCTGTTTATATGGTATATCGATATATCGTGATTTAAATTTGTATATGATAAGCTATTGTTGTGGGATTAGGATAAATGACATTTTACTAAGGAGAATAGTCTTCATTTTTTACTGTGTTACTGGATCATTTCTATATACTCTATATCAAAATATTTCCTGTATTTTTTTGGGTGATTACTTAAGAAAAATTTATTCTTGCTCTCTTGAATGCTTGATAGAATTTTTAGTGAAGCCATATGGCCTTGGACATTTCTTTGACAGGAACCTTTCAGTTTTCAAAACTAATAATGCAATATTATGATTTACTATTGATTGGCTCTAATTTTCTGTTTATAAGGTATTATATTTGCCAGGTTTGAATATGTAGATATTTATTAATATATTTTAGGCTATGAAATTTGTAGGTGTATAACCATTTGTAATGATCTCAAATGTATTTCTGCATTATTTGATGTGAAGTCTTTCTTTTCATTTCTGATTTTTGAGTATTTTTTTTAATTATTTTAGTCAGGAGCTTGACAATTACGTCTTTGAAAATAGCCATCTCTTCTTGTTGACATTTTGTAGTTTTATCTGTTTAATTTACTTGTTACATTTCTATTCTGTAATTTCCTCTTACTAATTTGTGGTTTGGTTTATTTTAGTTTTTATTCTTTAGTATTAGTTGCGTATGTCACAAACCTACAAATAAACACGTGAATACTGGAATGACAATTCAGAACTAATATAGTAATTTTTACTTTATGGATTCAAACTCTTTTTGTACTGTGTGTCTGTTGTGTACATTCTTAATGAAAAAGTCCATTACGACTTCTAGACACATGGCATCACATTTGCTTTCCCACTGTCAGGGAACAAAGAGATGAAAGGTGTATTTTCCCACTATAAAAACACTGCACAAAAACCAACAATACTTACTTACCATCCCTTAAGGATCTTTTCAAATATTCTAGATTTTTCTTTTTTGCAGAGTACTTCAGTTTAATTCTCAGTTCTGACATAGCAGTTCACAACCATACGTAACTCCAGTTACAGAGGATCAAATACCCACTTCTGACATTTAAGTATATCAGGTATGCATGTAGTATATATAAACATGTATACACATGTGATATAAAAATACTCATACACATAAAATAAAATTTAAAAACCTTAAAAATAAAATAATAGTATCCCACCTCATATATAGTATATATATATACAAATATTATTTATGTGTCTAAATATTATATATGTGTATATGTGTATACATAAATGTATATATATAAATGTACATTTGTTTCTGTGTGAGACTACCATGTGTACACTGTGAGATTGTGTTTTCTAGTAATGCTAGAAGCTATACACAAAGTTTTACCAGCATATACATCCATATATGTATATGTATTGATGTAATAACAATAAAAAAGAGACAATGAATTTGAAGGTGAGTTGTAAAGGGTGAAAATTTAGAGCAGTGAAAAGGAAGAAATAACTGTTGTATTATTATTATAATCTCAGAAATTTAAAAAAATTGTCACAGCATGGAGAGACTGTAAAGAAGGGGATCCCAAAGCTCTACTCATAGCTGAGAAGCCTTTGGCTATTGGTAGCTGCTAAAGGAGGATGTCTCACCTTTCTGTAAAGATATGGTCACAGTTGGGTTCCCCATGTTCCACTTGATTCTGCTGGGGAAACTGCCCAATGGTTAAGAGCTCTCCCAGTTCTTATAGAAGACAAGAGTTCAGTTCCCAGCATCCATGCTGGGTGGCTTGCAGCAACCTTTAACTTTATCTTCAGGCATCCAGTGTTTTCTTCCGTCCTCTTCAGGTATCTGAATACACACGTACATACATAAAGAGACATGCAAACACACACAGATATGCTTGAAAAATAAATATTTTTAAAAGATAACTTTGGGAAGGAGAAGAGATTCGTATAAGGTCTGCAGTAATGAAATTCCTCTCAAATGATCTCAGAGCTTCTATGGGTCAGAGACTCCAGTTGAAGTCTTTTTATTTTTCTGATTAGAAATATTGTTTGCTACTGAATATTTAGTGAGTGCTTTTTGGCAATGCACTTTGGATCCCATTGGTATTGAGTTTGATAATGAGATCGGCATTTTGTTGTTGTTTTAAAGATATGGAGTAAGAGTTCATGAAGTTTTGGAACAAAGAATGAGCAGATGAAAGCAAAGAAACATTTGACTTCAGGTGAGAAGACATAAAGCAGACTGTCATTGTTACAAGCAGCAATGCTCTTTCAAAGCTGATCTTCATAAATAATCAGATTAATGCTTTAGTTATCATTTATTTATGCTACTGCTCTGGAATTTGTAAATGAGTATTTTGCATGCTAGGTATTTTACCACTGAACTATATCCCCAACCAAGATTAATGTTTTACTTATTTAATTAATTTCATCTTTTGATTGATCATTTTCACCCTCTTTTCCAACTTCCCCAGATCTATTCCTCCTTACCTATGCTTCTAAGTTTGTGTTCACTAAATTAATAATAATAATAGGCAATTTGTTCTGCCCAAATAATTTTGGATCTGTGAACTTCCACTAGATGGTGATTGACTTACCAGAGGCTTAACTTTTAAAGAAAACTGACCCTCCTCTCCCAGTAGTTAACAGTGCCAATATTTCCTTGGCTAGGGAGTGAGACTTAAGGCTTATCTCCTGGCTCCATTTGGCCTGGTTTGGGCTTGCACAAGTCTTGTTCATATATGCAACTGGCCAATGTGTCCTGTTTCCTGCAGTAATCCACCACCTCTGGCTAGTATGCTTTTTCTGTTCCTTCTTCAGCAATAATACCTGAGCTTTGGGAGTGATTGTGTTATACATACTGCACTTAAGGCTGAGCATTCCATGCTCTCTTATTCTCTAAGAATCAGTCTGTTTAAGATGAATGAAAGGTTGAAGTTGGGAGAGAGAACACTATTTTAATATTGACAGTCATAGTACTGCCCTGGTCTTAGGTAGTAAGATGGAGTGAGAGAAGGCAGATAAAAAGGATGAAATATATGACAGTATGTGATGATATAAGAACTATATTATAGGCTTATATAGAAATAACTGGATAGTGAAAATCTTTTCTCACTCAATAGGCTGCTGTCTTGTCCTATTGGGAGTGTCTTTTACCTTACAGAAAAGAGGGTAATAGAAAATTTGTTTCATGTTCCTCTAATAGAATATTTAAATAAAGTAGAAATTTTTGTTAATCACAATAGACCTTTCTACTAAGGATGGGTAGAAATACATTTAAATTTAAATTAATATTTTTATGTTATTTTGCCATTTATCCCTGCTTAGTAGTATAAGGATTTAAAACTATGTGCTAATTTTATGCACCATTACTGGTCTATATCTGGTTTCATAATGAAATAATCATTCTGGATATATGTATGATGATATTTGGTGGTGACAATAATATGTGAATTGGTGGATTTTGAGTAAGCATATTACTTTTTACAGTGTAAACTATCTTAATACCACATGCTGAAACACTTACCATAGTACAGATCAACCTCCTCTAAGTAGGAAGAAAGTCTGAGCAGACAGCCACTGGGATTTAGCCATAACAATTTTGATGCAGTCTTCTAGCCTGTACTGAAGACATTGACCATACCAAGACCCCACAGTTTGTATAGTATGCCATTGACTCAAAATCATCTCTTGCCTTCTATTTTCCTCCCTGTCTCCTGCTCTCTACATACACATACTTATACACATAAACACACACCAGAGAACCCAGTTTAAAACATTCAACAATTATGTATTTTGAAGTTTCTTAGCTTTTATTTAAAGTATAACTTTCTGACAAAATAATGTGTGCTTAACATAACATTTCAAATATTGCAAAGAAGTAAAACATATTTCCAACAACTCCCATCTGTGTAATAACCACAGTTGTTCACTTGGTGACTATATTTTTGGAATTCTTTTTCATGGCCTCTATCAGACTTTTTCATTTGGGTCACCAACCAGCCCTAAATCATACATAGAGACTTCTTGTTAGCTGTAAATGCTAGGCCTAGCCTAGGTTCCTTCCTGACTAGCTGTTCTAACTTCAATTAACATGTTTCTCTCTATCTACCTTTTCCTCAAGCCTTTTTACTTTCCTTCTGTATATCTTATTTTCACGGCTACTGATATCTGATTGGCTGGTGGCTGCCTTGCATCTTGCTCTGGGCCTGTCCCAACATTTCTCTTCTCCTTCTCATTCACCTTGAGCTTACATTTCTCCTCATACTTATTCTCTCTGCATGCCAGCTGTGCCTATCCTTTCTCTGCTTAGCTATCGGATCAATCAGAAGCCTTAAGCAGGAAACAAATGCAACACATCTTTATATAAATAAACATACATTCTTAAATCATCAAACAAATGAGGCAGAAACAATGTAACACATCTTTACACACTTAAAGCAATATTACATAGCATAAGCAAATATAAAGCATTTTCACATAGTTAAAATAATATTCCCCATAATGGTCTATGTTTATAGAAACTTCTTTCTTTTTTGTTTTTTTGTTTTGTTATAATTTAATTTTCATTAAAAAATGTCATCTCGTGATGTGGGAATGTCTTTCTGTATGCTGTGCATATCAATCTTTAAATAAAGCACTGTTTTGGCCATAGCAAGCACCATAGAATAAGTAGGTGGGGAATCAGAATAGTTAGGAGAAAGATGATAGAGTCAGAGAAGATCTAGGTAGCCACCCAAAGAAGAAAGTTCTCTTTATTTCTTTATGAACAAAAACCTTTAATACATCATTTACAACATTTTGCTTACATCTGGACTCCTGTGAGACTTCAGGAACCAGCCATTTTACACCTTAAGCTGCACTCCAAAAGCCTGCCATTGTAGCTCAAGCCCACGTGCTTCACCAGGGCATCTCTGTACCATAGCTCATGTGAAAGACACAACTCAGAAGCTGCTTTGGGCTTTAGACCATTTTTTAAGTTTTCTATGGCTTTATGTGGGTATATTTGACCCATGTTGGACTGCCATTTGTAGTACGAGGTTGGAGGTTTCTGGCCCGGACTTTCAGGCCTAACCTCAAGGTTTAGGACCCACAGATCCGCAGTCCCACAGAGGCACACAGATGCTTTCAATAGTTTTTGGCTGATCAGCCTCAGGCCCAGGCATATCACTTGCTAACTCTGTAACTAATCATCTAATCATCTAATCATATAATCATCTAACCCATGATTCTTCCTGTTCAGCTATGCGGCTTGGTACCTTTTTTAGAGCAGCATAGTTGTCCTCTTCTTCTTCCAGCTTCTCTCTGGTGTCCTGCCCTGTGCTTCCTGTTCTCAGAGTTTTTAGTCTGGTAGCCCCACCCACACTTCCTGCCGGCCTTTAGCCAATCAGCGCTTTTTTATTAAACCAGTGAGTGGGACAATTATTTAACATGAAACAACACAATCCCCTACATTTTGTCTTATTGACTGTGTCCCTTGCCTTACAGAAGCTTCTCAGTTTCAGATGGCCCCACTTATTGATTGTTGCTCTTAATGTTTGTGCTACTGGTGTTATATTTAGGAAGTGGTCACTTGTGCCAAGGTGTTAGAAGGTATTTCCTACTTTCTTTTCTATCAAGTTCAGTGTATCTGAGTTTATGATGAACTCTGATCCAGTTGGATTTGAGTTTTGTGCAGGATGATAGGTTTGGATCTATTACCATCCAGTTATACCAACACCATTTGCCAAAGATGCTCTCTTTTTTTCCACTGAATATTTTTGGTCTCTTTGTCAAAAATCAGGTGTTCATAAGAGTGTGGATTAATGTTGGAATCTTCGATTCAATTCCATTGATCCACAAGTCTTTTTTTTTTTTTTCTGTGCCAGTACCAGGCTGTTTTTATTATTATCTATGGCTCTATAGTAAAGCGTGGGGCCAGGGATAGTGATTCCTCCTGAAGTTCCTTTATTGAACAGGATTGTTTTGGCAATTCTGGGCTTCCTGTTATTACATCTGAAGTTGAGTATTGTTATTTCAAGGTCTGTAAGAAATTGTGTTGGTATTTTGATGGGATTGCACTGAATCTGCATATTGCTTTTGGTAATTTACCATTTTTACTATGTTGGTCCTACACATCCAGGAGTATGGGAGATCTTTCCATTTTCTGGTATCTTCTTCAATTTCTTTCTTAAGTGACTTAAAGTTTTGTCAAACAGTTCTGCTACTTCTTTGGTTACAGTTTTCCAAGTTGTTTAATGCTATTTGCAGCTATTATAAAGGGTGATGTTTCCCTTATTTCTTTTTCAACCCTTTTATCCTTAGCATATAGGAGGGCTATTGATTTTTTTAGTTAATATTGTACCCTGCTACCTTTCTGAAGGTGTTTATCAGCTGTAGGAATTACCTGGTAGAGTTTTGGAGGTGTGTATATACACACACATATACACACACATGTATATATACATATATATATATATATATATAAAATCATGTCATCTGCAAATAAAGCTAATTTGACTTCTTTTCCAATTTGTATCCTCTTAATCTTCTCTTATTGCTTTAGCTAAAACTTTGAGAACTATATTGAATCGATAAGGAGATAGAGGAGATAGAGGACAGCCTTGTCTTGTTCCTGATTTTAGTGGGATTGCTTTAAGTGTTTCCCCATTTAGTTTGATGTTGGCTGTCAGCTTGCTGTATATGGCCTTTATTATATTTAGGTATTTTTGCTGTATTCCTGATCTCTCCATGTAGGAGTGTTGGATTTTGTCAAAGGCTTTTTCAGCATCTAATGAGGTGACCATGTGATTTTTTCTTTCAGTTTGTTTATATGATGGCTGCTGTTAACAGTTTTTCATATGTTAAACCATCCCTGCATCTCTGGGATGAAGGCTGGTGGATGATTTTTTTTTTTTTTTTTGATATGTTGTTGGATTCAGTTTGCCAGAATTTTATTGAGTATTTTTTTGCATCAATGTTCATGAGGTAGATTAGTCTATAATTCTCTCTCTTTGTGGCATCTTTGATTGGCTTATGAATCAAGGTGATTGTACCTCATAAAGAGTTTGGCAATGTTTCTTCAGTTTCTACTTTATGGAACAGTTTGAGGAGTATTGGTATTAGTTCTTCATTGTATGTCTGGTGGGATTCTACACTTAAACCATCTGGTTCTGGGATTTTTTTACTTTGGAGACTTTTAATAAGAGCTTCAATTTCCTTTGATGTTATAGGTCTGCTTAGGGCATTTATCTGATATTGATTTAATTTTGGTGTTACCTGTTCAGAAATCTATTTCTTTTAGGTTCCATTTCCATTTTAGTGGTGTATAGGTTTTCAAAGTATGATCTCATAATTCTCTGGATTTTCTCAGTGTCTGTTGTTATTTCCCCATTTTCATTTCTGATTCTGTTAATTGGATACTCTCTCTGCTTTTTGGTTAGTTTGGCTAAGGGTTTATCTATTTTGTTGACTTTCTCAAAGAGCCAACTCTTTGATCCATTGATTCTTTGTATTATTTTCTTTGTTTCTATTGTATTGATTTTAACCGTAAGTTTGATTATTTCTTGATGTCTACTCCCTCTAGGTGAGTTTGCTTATAGTTGTTCCGAAGACTTCAACTGTGCTGTTAGGTCTCTTGTGTGAGATTTTTCTAGGATTTGTATATAGGCATATAATGCTATGAGTTTTTCTCTTAGCACTGCTTTCACTGTGTCCCATAAGTTTGGGTATGTTGTGTATTCATTTTCATTAAATTCTAGGAAGTCTTTGATTTCTTTCTTAATCTCTTCCTTGACCCAAATGTGGTTCAGTAAGAGTGTCTCAGTTTCCATAAGTTTGTAGGCTTTCTGTGATTTTTGTTGTTATTGAACCCTAGCTTTGCACTATGGTGGTCTGATAGGATTCCCATTTTAAAACTCTATTGATATTTGCTTTATGTTTGTGTGTGTGGTCAATTTCAGAAAAAGTTCCATGGGGTTCTGAAAAAATGTATATTCCTTTGTTTGGGGATGGAAGGTTCTGTATATATCTATTAAGTCCATTTGGGTCATAATATCTGTTAGATCCCTTATTTCTCTGCTGAGTTTCTGTCTGGTTGTCCTATTAGTGTGTGGGGTTTGATATGAGGTTTAAACTTCAGTAGTATTTCTTTTACGAATGTAAGTGCTCTTGTGTTTGTGGCATAAATATTCAGAATTAAGACTTCATCTTGGTGTATTTTTCTTGAGATGAATAAGTAATGTCCGTCCTTGTTACTTTTGTTTGATTTTAGTTTGTCATCAATTTTTTAGATATTAGGCTACTCCAGCCTTTTTCTTAGGACTATTTGATCAGAAAGTCTTTTCTAAACCCTTTACTCTGAGCCTGTGTCTGTCTTTGAAGTTGAGGTATGTTTCTTGTATGCAGCAAAAGGATGGCTTCTATTTTTGTATCCATCATGTTAGAGTGAGCCTTTTCATAAGTGAATTAAGTCCATTGATATAAAGGAATATTAATGACGAATGATTCTTATTTCCTGTTCTTTTTGGTGGTAGCTTGTGTATATTTTACTTCTTTGCATTTTTCTTCTGTGATATTATTGATTGTTTGTGGTTTCAACAGTGTCTCTGGTTTCCTTAGGTTGAAGTTTTTCCTCTAGAGCATTCTGTAGGGTCAGATCTGTAGATAGGTATTGTTTAAATCTGGTTTTGTCATGAAATGTATTGTGTACTCAGCTTATAGTGATTGACAGTTTTTTGGGGTATAGTAGTCTGGGTTGCCAGCCATGCTCTTTTAGTGTCTATATAACATCTGACCAGGACCTTTTTGCTTTCATTGTTTCCACTGAATAGTCTGGTATTATTCTGATTGGTCTGCCTTTATAGGTATTTTGGCCTTTTCCTTTTGCTTCTCTTAGTAATTTTTCTTTGTTCTTTAGATTGAGTGGCTTGATTATTATGTTGCAAGCCGATTTGGGGGGGACGATCTAGTCTATTTGATGTTCTGTAAACTTCTTTTATATTTATAGGTATTTCCTTCCTTAGATTGGGAACATTTTCTTCTATGATTTTGTTAGATATATTTCCTCTGTCTTTTAGCTGGTGGTCTTCTTCAATTCCAATTATTCTCAGGTTTGGTCTTTTCATGGTATCCCAGATTTCCAGGACATTTTGTATTATAACTTCTTTGGTTTTAGTATTTTCTCTAACTGACGTATTTATATCCATTATTGAATCTTCTGTTCCAGAGATTCTCTCTTCCATCTCATGCATTCTATTGGTTATGCTTGTATCTGTGGTTCCAGTTCATTTCTTCAGGTGTTTTTATTTCTATCTTTTCCCCCTCATTTTGTGCCTTCTTTATTGTTCCTATTTCAATTTGTACTTCCTGGAATGTTTATTTTACCTCTTTGTTTTCTTTTTCTTGGGTTTCTTTATTTTCTTTCAGGGATATGTTCATCTCTTCCATTTTTTTTATTTGTATTTTCTTCTATTTTTTAAGGGAAATTTTTATATTTTCTTTTAAAGCTCTATTATCTTCATAAAGTTATTTTATGTTATTTCTTTCAGTTTGCCCTTCATTGTTATGCTCAGATCTTTATGTTGTAGAGCCACCTGCTTTTTCTGGGGGTGTCATGTTGTTCTTAATATTCTTATATGTATTCTTTTACTGGCATCTGCCCATTGCTTCTTTGGTTCACTCTTTCTTGGCTCTTAAGCAGTTGTGAGCATGGGAGTTCTTAGTTCGCTATGGACCCGGAGGGGGCTTCTGGTTATCCAGTTGTTGGTGGGTAATGATGTAGGAACTTCTTTCTATAACAATGAATGTATTTCATGTTAAAAGAAGCACAACATCTTATTGACATTAAGTTATTACTACACTGGAACATATATGTGTTTTGGAGCTATGAATTCCTATATCCTGAATTCATGTTTGGCTACTCTTTATGCTAGAATCTCTTAAGTGGTATTTCTGGAACAGGTTATTTTTAAAATCAGGAACCATAGGATCAGAAATACTTTTCAGCAGTCATAAAAGTGTAAGTATGGTTAGAATTCACAGCCAAGTCTATACTTTGGACCGAGATGACAGATGGAGTAATTACTCCTTAAACCCTCTCTCAGAGGACACATTCTATTCACAGTAGTAACTTTATATAATCTACTGGGCTTTAGCTTTGGCAGAGTCTCAAAATGTTCTCTTTCAATCATCTACTGTAGGAAGAGAAGAAAACTATTGTTTGGTTAGTCTGTTTTAATCTTTTATATTTGTATTTCAATCAATAATGTGAGTCAAAAAGGATTTTTCTGAGCTTCTTAAAGATGAGGTAGAGGTAAAACTACTTGTATGGCTCTTTGCTTTTCATTGAAATTATAATATAAATAGATCATTTTTTCCTTTGCATTCCTTCCTCTAAACCATCTTATATATCCCTCCTCTCTCTCTTCAGATATCTGACTTTTCCCCCCATTAATTCTTATTATAATCATATAGATTTTCCCTAAGTACAAAATAAAGCCTGTATATCTACTTGGTTTCTCCTCCCCCTTTGGTCAAATCTTCTCCGTCTTCATATAAAGAGATCTGATCTCTAGTGCTTGCTGCTTGATAAAGTATTTTTTTGAAACAATAACATTTATAAGGACAAAAATGTATTGTGTGAAAATAGTAACTTCCAAAGAGTTTATTTCCATCAGGATTCTGCTAGTATTAAATAGAACATCTCTTACTTTGCGCCACCACTTAGTCAACATATATTTTCATAGTTTTCCCCTTTTTACTTTGTCCTATATATATTTAAATATTTAAACTAAAATGTTAAGTGTTAGAGAAAAACAAGAGTTATTTGTTTTTCTGAATCTCATTTATTTTGCTTAACATAATGGTCTTCAGTTCCTTCCATTCTCCTGAAATAACACAATGTTATTTTTCTTTCTAAAATAAAATTTTTCTAAATATGAACTACAGTTTCTTTATTTTTTTATTTTTTCTGAATATTAAGTATACATCTATTGATGGGCCTATAGCTTTATTCTGCATATTATAACTTTATGAACGGTGTTGATATAATTCTTGGACAGAGAATATTGAGAGAATTCCATGGAAAAACCATTTGCTTCACAAGCATGATGATTTTTTTTTTCATCACTGGAAACCACAAAAATGATGGAAGGAGAGAATTAGAGAATGAAGTTATCCTGATTTCCACTTGTGTAAAATGTACATGTATGCCATAATATAAGTTTCTTATACAAATAAATAAATATAATTTTATTATTACCTAAGAAATAAATCAACAATAATAAACTAGTCACCGTTTAATGTGGTAGTCACTATCCACATGTTACTACTTAAATTTAGATTATTTTAAAATCTATTTCTGTGCTGCGATAGCTGTATTTCATTAACTTAGCAGTGTAATGGGGCTATTATACCTTCAGCCAGCACAGACATCTCTGTCATGGCAGAAAATACAATTGGACAACATATTCTGGGTTACGCTCAATTATAAAAACATTTTTGTAAATAGAAAATCAAATGAGCTTAATTTAACATCAATTTAGCTCACTTCTCATAGGCTATGAGCTATTCTCAATAAAGGAAGAGGCAGGTTAATGCTAATATGGCTTGATCTTTATGCTTGGATTTTTTTTTTTTTTATTGCTATCCATGTTTGCTATCATTATCTTCTTATATGCCATTTAGCAGAATCCTGTGCCTTTAACATTGTGCCTACATTGACTGCTTTAGATTCTGCTGCTACTCTATACCTTCAAATTTGAGTGTAACTACAGAAAACAGAAAAGTCTAACCCTGGGTGCCTGTGGGCCACTGGATCTTTAAGGTAGGTTACTCCACTTTGCATGTGACAAGTATTTAGTGTGTGGCATTTATTTATTTGTGCAAATTCTAAATCTTAAGTATTCTCCTTGTTTTATCTTCTCTCAGGCATTTAAGGTGAAAACTTGACTAAAATATAGCAATGTAAATTTATTAAATAAAGCCCTTCTTACAAATTAAATACGTAAACAAGCCACAGTATCTAAATACAGAGACACTTGTGATGCAGTCTTGAAAAAAAATACAGTCATCTTTGTTTATGTGCATTTCCTTTACTTTTATTGTTACATCTTCATTTCTTTAAAAATATACAGTTGTACCATTAAAGTAGATCTTTTACTGGTTGCTTCATTCATAAAAAAAAAAAAAACCCAAATCTAAAATGTGTTTTTAATTCATTTGAAGACTTCATGTTTTATAGCTGACATGTTTTCTCCTTCAATATTTTAAGGTAAATAAGATCATTTGTTTAAAAAAACAAATTGCATGACAAGAAACATTTTAATTTATTTGAATACTTTATAGTCTGCTTTTCCCCAGAAAAATCACAAACCATCTTTTAAAGGTTAAAAGAAAAAAAGTTTTTAGACTTTAAACAATTAGTAATTAAAATACCTCTCTGTTGGAATTATTTGTATTGTTTTAAATGTTGAATTATTCTTTATTTATTCACATTTCTTATAACATTTTAAAGTAAGTAACACTTGAAAGTCTCAGTGAAGTTTGAATTCTCTGCTCTTGTTGGCCAATTTTTTTCCCAATTTGAATTAAGAGTTATTTATGTGAATATTGAGATAGTCACCAGCTTTTTGCTAAACAGTTGCTTAAATTACTTCTTTTAGTTGTCTTAAGCCTATTCATTATGATTACATCCTGATTACAAATATAGAAGTAGTAAATATGTTATTTTTCTATTCTTAGTTTGTATCTTTGCTTGTGCAAATAGGAACAGAGTATACATATATGGACGCTAATTTTTCAAGATGCTCTATGAAGACTCTATGGCTTTTGGAATCAGGGAGGATGGGTTTTTATGTGTTGTAAAATTTTAAATCAGTTTTTCGACTCCATTGAGCTTCATTTTTCCCATCTCTATGATGGAGATGGTAGTATACACTCAGAAATCTGGTGAGAAGGATTGAAAGAACTAATATAGTGCATCTGAATAATATCTGCCCGATGGGATAAGGCAAGCTAGGAACAGACTGCTGCTATTTTAGAGGTGAACTTGTTCAGTAACACTGATTGCACAATTGTGTAAGAGATATATTTTCTGTAGGGTTCATTCTTGAAAATTGTAATAGATAGTGGTGACAGACAATGTAGTTAAAAGACACAAATGCTGTGTTTTCTTACTCATTTGCAAACTCTGCAACTAATACTTTAAGCTGAGAGAAACATTGAAATCCTGATGTGTCAGGTTTCTATCTATACATGTATTGTTGAAAACAACAACGTGTTTCCTTAAACAAGATCCTACATGGTGATCATAACCATTCTTACATGAAAGTTCCTGACTTATTCTACATCTTGTCTACCAAGAAAAGTTGGAGCACATTAATATCTATTGAGGACAAATTTGGGTACATGTCAATGATTGTGAATTAAAAATATATATTGAAATGGATATTGAATGGTGTGTGACAGGTAAATTCTTAGTGTTGGACAGAGATATAGTAGTTGAGCAGTGGAGAAGGTTCAGATGAAATGTGGCAGATAAGCTAGAGGTATTTGGATAAACTCATGTTTTTCTTGGTATGCATGCACATATAATGTGTCTTTAGATGTGTACATGCATGATTTATTATGAACACATATATGTCCTTGCTGCCAGTTAACATGTCCTATAAACAATGATGCCCTGTAAATATAATCAGACTCAATGACAAAATCTTGATTTATAATTAATTATCAATCATATAAACAGGAGTTTATTAGAAAAAATACTCTCTGGGGTAGAAAGGCAAATATACAAGGTGAGTCTGAAGTAATGTGTAGCATGAGAATGTAAGAAATACTGAAAAGGCAAACATACCTAGATTAAAGCAACAGACAGTAGCAGAACATTACCTTTATGGAAGCACATGAAAAGGCCAGGAGACCCAACTGAGATGGTTTCCACTGGGAAGACTGAAGCAATTGGGAAATAAAATAAAAAAAAACTAGATTATATTTTAATGTGTAAAATAAGTCTACATGGCTTTGTATTGAAATAAATGAAGGAGACTTAACAAATATTTGGTATAGACCAATTTAAGTAATTTATATAAATAATTGTTCTTAGGTCTTGGAGTGTAGTGCTTCAGCCCCTAAGTGTGGGCTAAATATAGGGACCCCTTCTCAAGAATAAATCAAGTAATGGGCCAGAGAGGGCATAGTGTCTTCAGTGCAAATGCTCTTAACATAACCTGCTGTTTCAGGTAGGCAATACTAGCTGTTGTATCATGCTGATAGCATACATCCTGAGGATAGAGTTTCTAACTTTGGGGACTTCATCAACTAGTGTATAGCTCCTGTGTAGTCATAGAAATCACATCAGCTGAATTTAATAAAGAACCATTTTGTATAATACCAAGACTCCTCAGAACTATCAAAGTTATCAAAAAAAAAAATTCTGACAAATGTCATGTTCTAAAGGAGGTTAAGAATCATAAAAACTAAACCCAGTGTGGTGTTCTTGAAGAATTTCTGTAATAGAGAAAGGAAGATGAGGAAATATAAATAAAGTATGACACTTAATTACTACTAATAATGAATGAACTCATTAGTATGTGTCAGAGCTAGGTCCATTCCATCTAGTTAATTGATATGAAAGTGGAAGATAGAGCGCATGTAGTTAGACTACTAATTTTTAATTTATATAAGACATTTTAATAGGTTTAAAATGCTTAAAAATAATTTTGTTAGAGTTTTTTTCAGAAATTTTCAAGTTTTATATAAACACCGATCTTTGTTTTCTTGGTTCTAAATCACTATAGCCATCTCTGCTTGATGATATTTTCATAATTATTTTACTCTTGTAAAATAGATCAAATAAATCTCTGTAAAACCTGCAAATATTATCGTGGCTTGCTTACCCTGTTTTCTTCATATTGCATAATTTAACAAGTATATATATATGTACATATAATGGTTTATTACATTTCAAGCTAATAAACTCTACATTTTATGAATTTGGTTCTGTCACTAATTACATTATTTATTCATTTTAATCAGCAAGTCCACATTTGGTTTAAAGAAAACAAAAGAGCAGAGCAAGTAAACAGTACTGGAATTCAGGAGAAGAAAGTGTTTCAAACATATGTGGCATGTCTAGTTCCATGCTAGGCATCAGTTATAGCACAGTGAGTAAGGCAGCCAACTACCTTCCTCATGGGGTTTTCAACCTAATTGGAAATAAGACTTTGAAAAACTGAATCAAATTCAGTTAAGTACTTGTGATGAGAAGGGTTGTCTGTCAGGGGAACTGGGCTCCTGGTGGGTGGACGAGTGTTGGATGGAGTTCAAGCTGGAATACAGAAGCCTTGAAGATAGAAGTAATTACATTTAATTGGAGGATAATAAGAATTAATTAGGTTAGTGTTTTTCACCAGGACTCTTTAGAAATTTGTGGAAGGATTAGAATTTGACAACATAATGGTAATTTCTTCTAATTCTTGGTATATGGCTTCTAAAATGACAGATGTACTGAAGTGTATAGGAGGGTCACATTCAATGATTAGCTTATAACCTGTACAACTTTCCAAAGTCTTATAAGACATTTTTATGTAAGTAGTAAAGCTTGTTCACAAGAATACTATTCGCCTCACATTTCTGTTTTGACAGCCTATAATTTGTTGTGATCTGTTGTCTCCATTTTAATTGAAATGGTTTTTAACTATGATATTATATAAATAGATACACTTTATTATTACTTCTTCTAATACAAGTTCTCAAGGGCTTTACTTTTACTTCCTTGTACCATTCCTACATATCACCTTGTATACTCAAATTTACTCTTATTGATAGGATTTAATATCAAATGAGATCATAATAGATTCCAGGATGCAATTATGCTCCTAAATTTACATAAAGAAACATGATTAAACACCAATTCTTTGTCATTTTTCCTTTATGTTAAAACTTGGGCATGATACTGTGTTGAGTTTTAAAAAATTTAAGTGTGTTAGAGACTGTGTAACACTTTTGTTCCAGCAGAGAAATGAGAGAATTACAAAAATACTCATAAGCAAGGCTATTAAATATGATAGGGCTTAATATTTCCATTATGATAGAACAAAAAAAATAAAAAAATAAAAAAAAATAAAAAACTGAGTGAAGTATCTAAGACCCAGAAACACAAACAAACGTGGTAAGTTCTCACATATAAATGGAAGTTAGGAGTAAGTATAAGATAATCAGTCTAAGGTCTACATCCCCAGAGACTGGATAACAATGAGGGCTAAGAGAGACAAGCATTAGTTTCCTTGGGAAGGGTGAATGGGGTTAACTATGAGTAGGGGATGGAGGTATGGGAACGTGAGCAAGCAGGTTGGAGGCTGAATTGAGGGAAACAGTAACAAAAGAGATGTCTTGATGGGGAGCATTTCAGGGTTAGGGAAAAATCTGACACCAGGAAAACCCCTGGGAATCCATAAGGATGACCCCAGTTGAGTTGGCCATCTACTGTAATCAGATTGGTGACTATCCTAATTGTCGTCAGAGATACCCTATCCAGTAACTGATGGAAGCAGATACAGAGATCCACAGCCAAGCACTGGGCTGAATTCCAAGCGTCTTGCTGAAGAAAGGGAGGAGGGACTGTAGAAGCCAGGGAAATTATGACTAGTAACCCACAGGTGTGGCTGACCTGGCCTTGTGGGAGTTTATGGACTAAGGACTAAAAAGTAGGATGCTTCTATGGGACCAGTATAAGACCTGT
Source organism: Phyllotis vaccarum (assembly GCA_033318265.1). Lineage (NCBI taxonomy): Eukaryota > Metazoa > Chordata > Mammalia > Rodentia > Cricetidae > Phyllotis > Phyllotis vaccarum. Next base: position 144,750,743 of record JARWLC010000003.1, on the reverse strand, counting down.
ATGTGTGCAACTATTCGGTACCTTGTCTCCTTTTGGGGCTCCCAGTGTTGGGATCAGGATCTGCCCTATATGCTTAGCTAGCTTTTGGGAACCTGTTCCCCATGCTGGATTAAGTGGTCCAGCCTTGTTACAATGGGAGATGCTCAGTCCTGACTCAACTTGATGTGCCATGCTTTGCTCAGGCCCGTAGGAAGTCTGCCCTTTTCTGAATGGAGATTAGATGGAGAAGTGGAAGAAAAGGGAAGTATATGTGAAAGGAATGGGGGAAGACAGCATGGAAAAGAGTGAGTAAAAACTGGCCAGTATGATAAGTGATTGAAAGAAACATTATTTAAATATAATTAAAAGACAGCTGCTATTATGACCAGGAGTGCTCTGACATATTTGGGCACAGAAAATGCAAAATTTCTTGTCACATTAGGATACTGCTTAAACATTGAATAATAATCCTATACACTACACAGATTTAAAAATTATATGTACAAAAGTTTATGTAGAACTTTATGGATGTTCTAAAGCCTTGATAGTTTCTTGTGGGAATGCCTTTCTGTATGCTGTGAATGTCAATCTTTAAATAAAGGAGCTGTTTTGGAGGGGAAATCAGAGCATAGGTAGGAGAAGCAGGGTGGAGTCAGACAGAAGCCCAAAGGAGCAGCATGTAAGGAGCACAGGTGAACCACAGGCCACGGGGCAGACAGATTAATAGAAATGGGTTGATTTAACATGTAAGAGCTAACTAGCAATGTGCCTGAGCCACAGGCCAAAGAGCATGAACTCTTTTGGGGGCCTGATCAGAGGCGGGCAGCTAAGGCATCTGGGTCTGCAGGTCTGTGGGTCTGGACCTCTGGCCGCCCGTGACCAAGAAACCTCATTACAACAGTCTCTTTTTATTCAAATTTTTCTTATTTCTCTTTTTACAATTTGCAATTTGTATGGTTAATAATTTTCAGTTAAAGTTGTTTTTCCTCATTCTTTTATCATGCTCAGAATACCATGATCTGCTGTGACACATCGCACCACTGTTTTTATTTTTGTTCCCACAACGTTTTTATCTGTAGGAATTTTTATTCCAGTCTTCTGTCTTCTCATTTTATTATCCTTCAACATACAGGATAGTTTTAAACATTTTGCTTTAAATTTAGTCTTAGAAATTGAAATAAGCTTAAACATTTGTATTGTGTTTTCTATGAAACATACACAGGTACTTTTATATACCAAAATATGCATTATAACAACTTTACTTCTTTGTGCTTTAAAATAACATCATTTTAAATAATTTATTAAAATTAAAAATTTAATACACATTTCAAAAGTGTCCAAGCTTCTTGATGACTTATGTCACAGGTTTCCAGGACTCATACTGACGAGCCCGTTAGATATTCATACAAGTTCTTTGCTCTTCCTGAATTCTAATAACTAAAAAGCTAGTTTTTACAAGTAATTCATAAAATTATATAAGCTATTTTCTTGGATTCAAAATCTCCCTTTGTCCATCTTAGGCCTAGTGTGTGCACCATTCTATCTAAACAATTATGTTGGCACAGATGACCATTAACTCTCCTAATGGCAGGTTCAGATCCAAAAGGCATTTATTTTTTTATAATATTAAATTCTTTATGCAGGTGTCACTTTGGAAAATTTCTTTATAAAACATAAATTATTTTTACATATAAGTTCTTTCAAATGATGATAAAAATAGTCCATGTAGAAAATTTAGAAAACTGGTAAATAATAAATGAATAAAAGATGTAATATTTCTCATGGTTAGTAACATCTTAGAATATTTTTCTAGCCATACACTATTACATATACATTCTATCATATTATACATTTATTGAATACATTGTCTATTTAATTCTTGTTCTTATAGCCATAATACAGGTGCTAGAAAGACAGCTGTGGTAATTAAGAAGGTCAATGTTGTTTTGTGATTTATTATCAAATTAAAGAACAATCAACAAGAATAATTGCTCTTGAGAACCCCAGCAGAAGAAATGAGTTAACCCCCTTCTAGCTGGCTAAAAGGCCAGCTAGAACAGCCCCCACATCTGATCAATGGGACACAAACCTGCCACCCCAACTCATCTCTACTCCAGCTGCATGCAAGATAGCAGAACCCCTGCCACTAGCCTAATACCTTCTACCCCATAAGCCTATATCCATTTCCCAAATTCACCCATCCCCTGAATCCCAGCTGCTTTCTGAGACACAGCCTCTGGAGCTCACCAGCAGAAGAGCTCCAGATGAAAGCAAGAAAAGGGGACTCCTCCATGCAAATCTGACTCTCTACACCCTTAATAAGACCCACTACTTCATAAACCATCTATCCCTTCAACTTCACTTGCTTCCTGAGATACAGCCTCTGGATAGCCCCAGCAGAAGAGCTCCAGCTGCAGCTTCTTCCTAAAACACAGCATCTGGGGAGCTCCATTACAAGAATGGCTTCCTGAGACACAGACTCCGGAGAGATCCATCAAAAGAGCTACAGGTGGAAATCTCAATTTCTCCCTGAGACACAGATTCCACTGCCTCTCCAAGAGCTCCAGTTTTACCAAGAATACCTAGTAGACCAAAAATAGCTAGCTGAAACACAAACATTTGCACTGATCAGTGAAACAGATGTGTAGATGCTAGTGCAAAAATGTATTAAATAACCTGAAGAGCAATAAGACACCACTAGAACTAGTGGATCTACAACAGTAAGACCTGAGCATTTCAATAGAGACAATGCAGGAGAAAAATGACCTTAAAAATATCTTTATAAAAATGATAGAGCGGATGTGCCATTCTGAGCTGACCCATCTTGTGCCTTCTTGCCCTTTTGGGGGATGGGATGGGGGGATGGGAAGGAGTAGGCTGAAGGCTGACAGGGAGGGATTTGGAGGAGGTAAGGGAGGGGGACCAGGGGACACTTGCGTAAATAATAAAATGAAAAAATTAAAGAAGAAATGACAAACTCCCTTAAGGAATTAGAAAGAAAGACAAACAAAAAAAGTGGAAAAATTTAATAAATCTCTTAAAGAAAGACTAGAGAACTAAGAAAAAGCAATCACACAGGCAGTAAAAAACTTAAAAAAACAAAATAGAAGCAATAAAGAAGACAAAAAGAATGCTGGAAATTGAAAATCAGAATGAATGATCAGGAACTCCAGATGCAAGCGAAACTAACAGAATGCAAGAGACAGAAGAAAGAATTTCTAGTGTGAATATACAATACAGGAAATAGATTTGGTAGTCAAAACTACATTAAAAAAATTAAAACATAACAGAAAACATCCAGGAAATTTAGGACCCAATGAAAAGACCAAGCCTAAGAATAATAGGAATAGAAGGAGAAGAACACCAGATTAAAGGCAAAGAAAATATATTCAACAAAATCATAGAAGAAAATGTTCCCAACATAAAAAAGGAAATGCCTATGAAAATACAAAATGTTAACATAACACTAAACAGACTAGATTCCCCCCAAATGAATGATAGCCACATAATAATCAAAACACTAAACATACATGATAAAGAAATAATACTAGAGCTGCAAAGGAAAGGGGCCAAGTAACTTCTGAAAGCAGACCCATCAGAATAACCTCCTCTGGGTCAAGGAAAAAGTAAAGAAAGAAATCAAAGACTTCTTAGAATTCAATGAAAATGAATTCACAACATACCCAGACTTATGGGACTCTATGGAAGTAGTGCTAGAGGAAAATTCATAGCACTAGGTGCCTACATTAAACAATTTGAGAATTTTCTCACAGGAGAAACAGTAAATAGCACAGCTGAAATCTCTAAAACACATAGAAGTAAACTCATCCAGAAGAAGCAGATAGCAGGATATAATCAAACTCAGGGCTGAAATCAGTAAATTGAAACAGAGAACAATACAAAGAATCAATGAAACAAAGATCTGGTTATTTGAGAAAGATAACAAGGTAGACAAACCCTTATCCATACTAAACTAAAAGGCAGAGAGAGAATTTCCAAGTTAGCTAGATCAGAAATGAAAACAGGAACATAAAAACAGAAACTGAAGAAATTCAGAGAATCATTAAGGAATAAAATATGTACTACAAAAATTAGAATATCTAATAAAGAAAATGGGCCATTTTCTGGACAGGTATCTCAAAACTTAAATCAATATCAGAAAAATGATCCAAATAAACCTATAGCCTCTATGGAAATATAACAGTTATTAAAAGTCTCCCAAGCATTAAAAAAAGAAAAAGCTATGGCCAGATGGCTTTAGCTCAGGTTTCTACCAAAATTTCAAAGAAGAACTAATACCAATACTCCTAAAACTGTTTCACACAATAAAAACAGAAGGAACATTGCCAAACTCATCTTATGAGGCTACAGTCACCTGTTACCAAAGCCACACAAAGATGTAACAAAGAAAAGAAGTATATACCAGTCTTGTTGATGAATATCAATGAAAAAATACTCAGTAAAATACTGGCAAACCAAATTTAAAAACATATAAAAGAAATCATCCACAAGATCAAATAGGCTCCATATTGGGATGCAGGGATGGTTCAACATATTAAAAAATGGTTAATGTCATCCATCCTATAAACAACCTGAAACAAAAAAAAAAATCCAAACAAACAAAAATCATGATCATCTCATTAGATGCTTAAAAAGCCTTTGATAAAATCCAATATTCCTTCATGATAAAAGTCAGGAATACAAGATAAGTATCTAGACCTAATAAAGGCAATATACAGCAAGCTGACAGCCAACATCAAATTAAATGGAGAGAAATCAAAACAATCCCATTAAAATCAGAAGCAATACAAGCTGTTCACTCCCTCTATATCTACTTAATATAGTTCTTGAATTTTAAACTAGAGCAATAAGACAACAATAACAAAAAATGGTCAAGAGCATGCAAATTGGAAAGGAAGAAGTCAAACTATCCTTATTTGCAGATTATTTGACTGTATACATGAGTGATCCCCGAAATTCTACCAGGGACCTCTCACAGCTAATAAACCATTCAGTAATGTAGCAGGGTACAAGATTACCTAAAAACAAAAGAAACAATAGCCCTCCTACACACAGATGATAAAATATCTGAGAAAGCAAGGAAACATCACTCTTTACTATAACTGAAATAACATCAAATATCACTGGATAACTCCAACTAAAGAAGTGAAAAACCTGTATGACAAGAACTTTAAGTCATTAAAGAAAGAAATTAAAGAAGATATCAGAAAAATGAAAAAAAAAAAAATCCATGCTCCTGGATAGGTAGGATCCACACAGTAAAAATGGCAATCTTACCAAAAGCATTCTATAGATTCAATGCAATCTCCATCAAAATTCAAACACAATTCTTCACAGACCTTGATGCAACAATACTAAATTTCATATGGAAAAAAAAAAAAAAACAAGGATTCAAAAAAAAAAAAAAAAAGAACATGTTCAATCATAAACTTTGGGTGGTATCACCATCTCTGACTTTAAGCTGTATTATAGAGCTATAGTAATAAAAACAACTTGAGACTAGCATTAAAAACAGACTTGTGGATCAATGGAATTGAACCAAAGACCAAACATTAATCCAGACCCTTATGAACGCTTACTTTTTGACAAATATTTCAAAATATATAATGGGAAATAGATAGCATCTCCAATAAATGGTGCTGGTATAACTGAATTGTGAATACAAATAGATCCACATACATTGCTCTGCACAAAACTCAAGTCCATGTGGATCAAAAACCTCAACATAAATCCAATTACACTGAACACAATAAAAAAAAGTGAGAAATACCCTTGAATGCACTGGCACAGGCAACCACTTCCTAGATATTCTGCCAGTAGCAAGACCCTAATAATAATAATTAATTAATGGAACAAACTGAGAAGCTTCTGTAAGGCAAAGGACATGGTCAGTAAGACAAAACAAAGCCTAAAGAATGAGAAAAACTCTTCATCAACCCTATATCTGACAGAGGACTGATCTCTAAAACGTGTAGAGAACTCAAGAAACTAGAGGCCAAAATCAAATAATCCTTTTAAAACTGGATTTCAGAGGTAAAAGGGGAATTTCCAATAGAAGAATTTCAAATGGCCTTAAGACACTTAAAGAATTACTTAACATCCTTAGCCACTAGAGAAATGCAACTCAAACAACTCTGAGACATTATGTTACACCTGTCAGAATGGCCAAGAACAAAAACACAGATGGCAGCTTATGCTGGAGGGGATGTGGATCTAGGAGAACAGTCCTTCATTGCTGGTGGGAGTGTAAACTTATGCAACCACTTTGGAAATCAGTATGGTGGTTCCTCAAAAAAACTAGGAACCAATCTCCCCAATGATCCAGCAATTGGGAATATATTCAAGGGTTGCACATTCTTATCCCATGAGCATTAGCTCAACCGTGTTAATAGCAGCATTATTTGTCACAGCCATAACCTGGAAACATCCTAGATGCCCCTGAACTGAAGAAGAATGAATTCAACCATCTTTAATGAGATCTGGTGACATCCTCTGGATGCAGGCCATATATTCAGGCAGAACACTGCATATAATAAATAAATAAATCTTTTTTTTAAAAAAAAAATTGTGGTACATTACACAATGAAATACTACTTAGCAGGAAAAAATAACATCCTGAAATTTACAGGCAAATGGATGGATTTGGAGAGTATCATCCTGAGTGAAGTAACACAGAGCCAGAAAGATAGACATGGTGTGTACTCGTTCATAGACGAATTTTAGACATAAAGCAGAGGACAACCACTTCTAAATCTCCAATCATATCCTTTGCTTTCTTTAGACTCATGCTAAGCTCTGCTGCCAGAATACATTCCTTTGGAGACAGAAGTATTAATGAGATCACAATATTTACCTATATAAGCCCTGAGGTTTCTGATCATTTTCTATTACACTAAATCTTGTGATCTTTCTGGCTAACTTTTACAGAAATATTTTGTTCTTATATGACATTCAACTATATGTATACAGCTTACAAAAAAGAATAAGCAAACAGATTTTCAAATTGATATGAGAGTTTGTGCCTTTTCCTATTTATCTTGTTGTGAGAGTTTGGTGGATAATTGTGGGAAGCGTGCTCTTTTCTAAAGAGAAACAGAGGAGGGGTGGATCTGGGAAGAGCTGTAGGGAGCAGAAACTAGTGTCATGGCATATTGGAAACAAAATAATTAAAAGTTTAAAAACTAGAAAAAAGAGGGTGACAGGAGATCATCATGTACTTGAAGCAGATCACAGAATACTGCCACCCTCCACTCTGACTAGAGCTCAGTAACTAGCTCTAATTGAACATGAAGAAACTGGACAGTAGTGTCCTTTTTTAATTCACACAGAAAAAGCTAGAAGTTTATTGTGATATCCTAGGAAAGATAATATAATGGTTTGAGTTACTTGTTCACTAAACTCTGTTCTGAGCCTAGCAGTGATAAAGAATAAGGCGAAATTTATTTCTTCATAAGACTTTATAGTGACAGAGACAAGCAGAGCAACAAAAAAGTGAAATAATTGAAAAAACCCCTACAGTTTTTTATTTGTTTGCTTGGGTGTACTCCTGAGTGGCCAGGTACACATAGAAGTGTGTGTGTGTGCGTGCGTGTGTGTGTGCGTGCATGTGTGTGTGCATTCATGTGTGCGTGTGCGTGTGTGTGTGTGTGGTATGTGTGTGCGCGCATGTGTGCGTGTGTGTGTGTTCGTGCATGTGCATGTGTGCGAGCATGTGTGCATGTGCGTGCGTGTGTGCGTGGGTGCGTGCGTGTGTGTGCATGTGCGTGCGTGTGCGTGAGTGTGTGTGTGTGCGTGTGTGTGTGTGTGTGTGTGGTGTTTGTGTGTGTGTGGTGTTTGTGTGTGTGATGTTTGTGTGTGCGTGTGTGTGCATGTGTGTGTGCGCATGTACGTGTGTGTGTGGTGTGTGTGCGTGTGTGTGTGTGTGGTGTGTGTTTGTGTGTGCGTGCGTGTGCGTGTTCATGTGTGTGTGTGTGTGATGGCCAGAGATTGATGTTGATGTCATCCGTATTCACTCTGCTAATATTTTTTTTATTCTTTCTTTTTTTTGGTAGACTCTCTCACTGCACCTGGAACTCATTGATCACTTCAATCCACTGCCCAGCAAACTGAAGGAATCCCCTGTCCCTGCTTCCCAGCACTGGGAATACAAGCACATTCCACAATGCCTGATTTTTAAGTGTGGGTGCTGGGCATCTGAACTCAGAACTTCATGTGTGACTACCAGGCACTTCACACATCCTGTATCCCCACAATTTTTAACAATAACTAAGTTTGACAAAGTTAAAAAAAATGTAAAATAAAGAAAAACAGTGAGTTGTCCTGGAAAAATACAGTTTTAAAATTTTTATATATTACTATGTATATGTCTAATAGATATATGTGTATATCTGTAAATTGTCTAGTTTTACTTTTTAGCTATAGTTTCTGTTATAATAATATATTTTGATCAATTTCTACTAGATAAACAGCTCTGGAAATCAATTTCTATTACTAAAAGCTATTTGGTGCTATGACAAAATACCCTGAAAAATCAACTTAAGAAGGGTTTATTTTGTCTCATAGTTCCAGAGAATAGTCATTATAGTGAAGAAGTCATGATGCCAAGAGCTAGAGACCACTGGTCATATTTTATCTGGGAGATTCTCCTGCACAAGACTTCCACTCAGTCCTGAAATGCTCACCTCAGCAGTTCTGCCCAGCACTCACCATGCCCCATACAAAACTGATTGCTCATGTTCTCATCTTCTTCTGACGTCTGTAGTCTGAAGTTTCTGGCCCAGCCTAGCCCAGAGATTTGAACCAGCATTTCCAAATAAGCACACAAAGCCTTATATTAGTTTACTCTTAAAGTAACCCATGATTAGTCATGTGGCTTAGCACCTTTTCTCAGAGCAGCATTCTCATACTGCTTCCTCTGTGTATCCTTGGCACCTCTGCAGTATTCTTTCTCTTCAGAAAAGTTTTCTTATTCTGGTAACCCATACTTCCTGGCTGCCTTCTGGCTAATCAGCATTTTATTAAACCAGTAGGAAGGACAAATATTTATAATGTACAAGAGCATAATCCCACATCAGCCCTCAGTCCATTCACAATGGTTTTTTTTTTTTTCCATTTCCACTTCCCAGAGAAATTTGGATGTCCCCAACATGAAATATCATTACCCAGTCTCTTTGTATTGCTAGATTGTAGCATAATTATCCTTTATTTTATAGCCAATATCCACTTATGAATGAGTACATACTGATGTGGGAATGCCTTTCTGTATGCTATAAATAGCAATCTTTAAATAAAAGAGCTGTTTTGGCCCATGACAGGCACCATAGAAAAAGTAGGAGGAGAAATCAGAAAAGGTAGGAGGAGCAGGCGGACTCAGAGAGAGAAGGAGTCAGAAGCCCAAAGGATTGACATGTAAGGAACACAGGTGAGCCATGGGTCACGTGGCAGGAAAGATTAATAGAAATGGGTTGATTTAAGATGTAAGAGCTAGTTATCAATGTGCCTGAGCCATAGGCCAAACAACATGAAGTTAATATAAGTGTCTGAGTCATTTCTGGGGCCTGAACTGCTAAGGGCGGCTGAGAGGTCTGGGGCTGCAGGTCTGTGAGTCTGGGCCTCTGGCTGCCTGGGATCGAGAAAACACATTGTAACAGATGGTGACCCAGATAGGACTGAACCCTGGACCTTCAGTAAGTTCTCTTAAAGGGACTGCGCGTCTGTTTGTGGCCAGCAAACAAAGCAGACCCAAGAAAACGCTGCTACTAAGTATCCGTCTTTGTTTCCTTTTTGTTCAAAATAAACAGAAACCTTAAACCAATAACATGCTACTGAGTCTTCTGTGAGATTTCAGGAACCAGTCTTATTGCAGCTTACACTGCCTGCCGCCAGTCTGCCTGAGCCATTTTGAATGTGACCCAGACACCACACTTTCTCTGTACAATGACCTGCTTCATATATACAATTTGGTAGCTTCTTTGGCTCAGTCTCTGTGCTAAAACCCTTTTTAAAACTTTCTCAGGCTTTAAGTGGATATTCGGCCCACCCAGGGATGCCTTGTTACAATATGTTTTCTTTGGTCCCGATCAGCCAGACACTTGCATAAATAATAAAATGAAAAAAATTAAAGAAGAAATGAAAAACTCCCTTAAGGAACTAGAAAGAAAGACAAACAAAAAAAGTGGAAAAATTTAATAAATTTATTAAAGATAGACTAGAGAACTAAGAAAAAGCAATCACACAGGCAGTAAAAAATTCAAAAACAAAATAGAAGCAGTAAGGAAGACACAAACAAGAAGAATGCTGGAAATGGAAAGCCTGAGTAAATGATGCAAGAGCTAGAGATGCAAGCATAACCAACAGATGCAAGAAATGGAAGAGAGAATCTCTGGTATAAAATATATAACTGAGGAAATAGATTCATCAGTCAATTAAAAAAAACCAAAAACACTAAAGTCAAAAAAAGGTGAAACACAAATCTTCCAGACAATCTGAGATACCATAAAAAGAACAAATGTAAGAATGATAAGAATAGAAGAATAACAGTGATGTGGAATGTCCTTCAATATGCTGTGAATATCATTTGTTAATAAAAAAAACTGTATTGGCCTATCACAGGCATCTTAGTAGTAGGTGAAGAAATCTTAGCATAGATGGGTAAAATGTATTTGAGAAAACATTTACATTGTCAAAATTTTTGTAACCAATTATGTGGTATTTTAATTTCTTTCCCATATAAAAATATAGCAAAGTGGAATTTTTACTGCAAAATTAGTCAAATAGTCTAACATAAAAAAAAACTGTTCATATTTAGGAAAACAGAATTTTATGTCCAAATTTCGGGATAATAATTACAACTCATTAAAATGTCTTTTATTTCAAGTATACTTATTTTTTACTTTAAAATTTTTACCAGTTTACAAGTGCTTCAATTTATGCCAGCCATTTAAAATATTTACGTTTTCTGTACATATATATGTATATATGTCTATATATGTATATATATATATATATATAGTATAGATTACACAATGCTTATGATCTTCTATTTGTTAGAGTGGTCTATGTATATAACTTAAATATTAATAAAGGTAATCTATTTTGAGAAAAAATATGGAAATTTGGAGTCATCTTGATTTAATTTCGTTGATGGCTAAGGGTACTTAACACCTTTTTACTTAATGTTTATTAAATGTTACTTAAACATTTGACATTCTTCCATTGAGAATTCTCAGTTCAGAGGTATACCCAAGATTTAGTTCTATTATTTTGTTTGTTGACATTTAATTTCTTGAGTTCTTTGTATAATTTAAAATAAGTCACCTTTGTGGTTATGAATCTGGTATTTGTAGGTGTGTGAATTCATATCTGTGCCTTTGATTTGATCCCTTTTATCTACCTGGTTTTTTTTTTTTATGCCAATATCATGGGGTTTCTTACTATAACTCTGTAGTAGAGCTTTAAATCAAGCATGGCAATACCACTGGAAGGTTTTTTTAAATTACTATTGTTTCAGTGATTGTGGATTTTTGGTTTTTCCATATGAAGTTGAATTTTGTACTTTCAAGACCTGTAAAGAATTGCGTTGAAATTTTAACAGAAATTGTATCGAATCTGATGTATTTAGTAAGATAGTCATTTTAAAAATGGCCATGTTAGTCTTCTTACTGAATCCTTATTATAGGAGATCTTTCTATCTTTTGATATCTTATTTAATTTCTTTCTGCAAAGAACTGAAATTTTTGTCATACAGTTCTTTAATTTGCTTGGTTAGCATTGCAACAAGTTATTTTGTATAATTTAAGGCTATGGTAAAGAGTGTTCTTTCTCTGGGGCATTTCTTATCATATCATCTACAAATAATGATACTTTGACTTCTTCCTTTCCAATTTGTTTCCCTTGATTTTCTTTAACCCTCTTAGGTTCCAGCTAGAACTTCTTGTATTTAATAGGCATGGAGAGAGAAGAAAACCCTGGCTTGTGCCTGACTTTAGTGGAATTGCTTTGATTTTCTTTCCATTGTATTTGATGTTGGCAGTCAGTTTTCTGTCCCTTGTAGTCCTAATCATATCTTTCCAAGACTTTTATCATGAAGGGGTATTGAATTTTATCAGAGGCTTTTTGTTCTGCATCTGAGTAGATAATCTCTTGATTTTTGTTTGTATTTTATTTCAATTTTTTTATATTGTGAATTGCTTTGACAGATTCTCATATGTTGAACTATTCCTGCATTTCTGGGATGAAGCCTACTTGATTATCATAAGTGATATTTTTTACCTTTGTTTTGTTAGAATTCCATTGAGTAGATTTGCACCTCTGTTTATGAGTGAAATTGATCTGTGATACGCAATTCTTTGTCTTAGTTGAGTCTTTATGATTTAGGTATCAGGGTGACTGTGGCTGCATTAAAAAAATGTGAAATAATTTGAGAAGTATAGGTATTAACCCTTCTTGTCTATCGGCCCTGATTTTTTTTTTTTATTTTGGTTGAGATATTTTTAATAAGTAATTCTACTACCATACAGGTTATTGGTCTACTTAAATTGTTTATCTGATCTTGATTTAGCTTAGGCATGTGGTATCTAGCAACAAATTTGTCTACTTCTTTTAGATTGTTAAATTTCTATAGTACAGGTCTTTGAAGTATGACTTAATGATTTTCCATATTTTTCAGTGTCTAACAATAATTGGAAAATGGGAGTTGGGTAAGTAAATAAGTTGTTTACCATAGCAAAGGTCATTTTATGAATTCTTAAAAGAGACAGAAGGAAGGCAAGGCTACCAGTTAGCTGTAGTAGGATTGTTTTGTTACATTGTAAATAATTGTCCCACCTACTGGTTTCATAAAATTACTGATTGGCCAAAGGCAGACAGGAAGTGTAGGCAGAGCTACCTGACTAAGAAAACTGTGGGAGTAGGGCAGAGATGCCAGAGATGCCAACAGATGCAGGGCACAACTATGCTGTTCTGAGAAAAGGTACTGAGCCACACGACTGATCACGATAAGAATCATGGGTTAGTTTAAGAACTGAGACCCATAGACTCATCAGGATAAATTTAATACAAGACTTTCTGTGATTATTTGGAACTGCTGGTCCAGGACCTTGGGTCAAGTCATACTCATAAACTTCATACAACAGTTAACAAGTTACTTGTAAATATTTACTTTAAATACATAATAAGAAAATCTTTTGTGTGTGTATGTGTGTGTTTATAATGAGTGTAAAGAGGGAGTTTGTTCTGAAGTTCTCATCCTCCTTATTTTAAGGTACATATCAACATATCTAGGTGAAAGCGTATTGTTTCCATCCATAAGCTAGAAAGCTTCATAAAATTTTGTAATTTTTGTGATCTTATCCTCCAGTTACACTTTACCCTAAATATTTGCAGCTCTGAGTCTTTTACCTAAGAATTTTCAGCACCTGTCTTGGTTTGAGTGAAGATACACCATGACACAGCAACTTTTACAAGAAAACATTTCATTAAGGTGGTTTGTTTGAAATTTCAGAGTTTCAGTCCTTTATCATCATGAAGAGGAGCATGGCCAATAGTCAGATGTGGTGGTGAAGAAGAGGGTCATACCTCTTGCAGGCAACAGGATCTCAACTGTCTATCACACTGAGGGAAACTTGAGCAAAATAGACCTCAAAGCCACAGTCACACGCTTCTCCAAACAAGATGAGATATCCCAATAGTCCCATTCTCTTTTGGGTCCATTTTTCTTTCAAATCACCATATAACTTACATTTAGGAATAAGTGAGTATTTATATAATTTATGAACAATTATAAAATTACAGATGAATCACATATTAGAAATTTAGCCTAAAGCCATATAGATGCTGAAAATTAAGAAGTAAAGCTATATGTAAGACAGAAATTAGGTGTCTAGTTATCTATTAATGTGTTTATGGACCAATCCTTTATTTGCAATTTGATATAAACAATAAAATAGGAGGAAATATTTCCTTTCTGATTCATTTGTGCAAGACCCTGACAAATTTTTGAGGTACCTCACATAGTTTCCTATTTAGTTCTGCACCCTCTGCTATTCCTGGTAATACTCTTCTGTCTTCACGTACCTCACTTGCCTATACTTCTTTGTAGGGCAGTGTTAAAAGATGCCTAAATGTACTATAAACTAAACGGAGTCAGTAATGTTTGACCTGGATTGCCTTCTTCATTTTAAATTGTTTTTCTCATGTTTCCTCTGTTCATAAAATGTTAAGTACAGTAAAAAAAAAAAATCAGTGTGAATGGTTATAAAGTCTCAGCTTTCCACAGGGTAAGATTAACAAGAATAAGATGCTGGGAACTCTTTGATTCTCTTTTTATTGAAATACCTTAAATTAAAGATTATTCATAAGGCATTAGGATATCACCAGAAACTTCCTACATGCTAGCTTTTATTTCAATTCTTATTTTATAAAACAAAAATTCAAACATATTTGCAATACAAAATATACATTATGATGCCCCAGGGTATCATATTTTAAACTTATTGAAGAGAACAGACTCCAAGTGGAAGGGATGCTTGTGTGGGAGTGGGATATAATTTGAATGCTATGTTGGCTGATTCGGAGTAGCATGCAGATATCTTTGTGATTTTTTTTCTTTCAAGACAAAGATATTTTAAAGTATTTTTTGGTCACTTTGACACTTTCTGGCTCAGAATGTTATCTGAGGTTCCTCAGTCTGTTTTGCAGTTCATTGTTACCTTCAGATTTGCAGCACATTGCTTAGCTTCCTCTTCTCATTGAATCAATACAATTATAAGTAATGCACTCTAAGTTTTCCTTGGTTTAATTAGAAATGGAAGGAATAATTTATAATGAGTTAAATTTGAATCAGAAATGCCTTTTGTAGTTTGTTTTGAAAGCTTTGTTTCTTATGCATGCTTAAAAATCTATAAATAGCCAGAAGAGACTAAGACCCAGTTTATAAAAGATATGTTCAGTGAAGGAGTTTTATATTATTTTACACATTTTTTTTGCATTGTGTACTTTATATGAAAAAAAAATGTTGCCCTATTTATATTTTTGTTAAGATTCTACATTTTGATTTCTTTAGAGGATACTCTGTCTTTGGAAAATTTGCATTTTCTTTACAAGTTTTTTTGTGGACCTTAAGAGGCTTTACATGTATTATTAATAAGTATTACAATGCAATATTTATGTGTTCTTCACATTAAACCAGTCACTGTATATATTCAATTGTATTCTCAATTGCATAGAAAAAATGTTATTTTATTATTTATTTCAGTTATCTCTTTTCAATTGTCCATTGCAAATTTAGATACTCTGTTAGACTTCACTCAAGTTCTTAGTATATATTTAACACTTCTTTGAAAAATGTTCTATTAAGTTTATGATTTCTCATATTATTGTTCATTCTACAAACATTCATCATCTCCTACAATATTGTAAAATCTGCAGTCTTATTACAAATTCTGACCATGTGGCTCCTTCAATTTAGATATCTCATATGGCCCTTTTATTACTTTTCTGATTCCTGAACATCTGCATTTAGAGAAATCTACTAGTTTCAGAAAAAAAATGCTATATTTGTGTTTTCTTATTAGTAATTATATTAGTTAAAATTTTCAAAATTGCAGTATCATTTTTGTGGAGTAAATAAGGCAGGGTTTTCATGAAAACTGTGTGATCTTTGATAACATTTTGAAGTAACACCTGGGAGTCAATGTGACTGAATGTAGAATATAGTGTAAGAAGTGAATAACTTGTTTTGATATTTTGTTTTTAGGGTGACTAGAAGGCAATTCTGCTACATTAATTTCTGAAGAAAATTCTTATTTTCTAATATTAATTCAAGTCACTAATGTATTTTAATTAGAATAAAAGTAGGAAGCAGAGAAAAACAAAGCAAAAAGTAGAAAAATACTCATTTTTCTATTGAGTAGTTACTAAGGTTTTGAAGTTCACTCTCAAAAATTTAAAATATTTTTTAAACTTTTAAAAGTGTAAAATAAATTATACTTTTAAGAAAACATTTCTTATGTTTTAATTTCTAGAATGGAATGTTCAATGCACTTCTAAGATGGGGATGACAGCAAATAAATCAACTAGAAATTTCTACAAAGACTAAGTATATGTTATTAATGTATGATTAGCAACTGGAACAAATATATTGTATCCTAAGTGTCAGAACATAAGGCTTGTTATTTACATTTTATGCAATCTGCAGTGAAACAGAAAAGCTAGGAAAGGTGGCCTTAATAGAACAATGGGCAATGTAAGTTTGTGAGGAATTTCTTGAGTTTGAAACACAGAACTGACAATACTGATACTATCATACTCTAATTGAAAAATTGTTGGAGACAATGTATTAAGTTACTAGAGATCTTGTTTATATGCTTAGTTGTTTGGAGAAATGATCTCATTTTATTATCCAGTGTGCCTATGATCATGATCATGCTACTTCAGCCTCCCAAGTGTTGGGATTACAGACATTTATTACCATACCTGGAAGATTTTCTTCTTCACTACTGTAAGAAACAAATTCACAAGTTTCGTTTGGTAACAGTCCTGTGTATTTCTATTATTAATATTGAAATTACTTACTTCTGAGGGATACTTGTTTAATTAAAATAGACTGAATATATTTTTAAATTATTATAATCTTATTTAATTCTATTTATTAAGGAGATTGTAAAATTAATAAAAAATATAATGATTGTTTATTTATAGTAACTGATATTGTACGAGAAGCAGAGGAAATAGAGATAATAAAGTATATCTCATACCTGAAAACATTATTTCTTTAAGATTTTAAATAGTCATCTATGACTATATTTTTCTTTCAATATTTTTCAAGTCTGATACCTATATCACCCAACTAAATTTGTTGAAATATAATTTACCCATTTTAAATGCAAAAATATTACTTTGATCAAAATTTAGTCAGATAATAATTAGTGTTTAATACATATGTAAAATGCCAGAGCCCAAAACCAAGAAAATAGTTACTCTGATAATCAAGTATTCACATATCTCTAAACTGAACAATCATGCCAAAAGATTGAACAGTGTAATTTCTTTTGTCAAATAATTCTTCCCAAAGGAGGTAAAAAAGGCTCTCTCTGAGATCTTTCTAGTCAACTAAGTTTCAGATTCTACTGAATAAGCAGCTCTTCCATTTGAGGATTTGAGTTTGTTAAAAGCTCCAGCTTTGAGGGATAGTCTTGGAAATTAAAAATGAGTAATGCCACCAGATATAAATAACTACCTTCTATACTGAAATGATAATCTAGAAAAGTGTAGATTTTGAAGGTGAAAAGCAGTGCAGAAGCAACGCCGTGTATTACGTATGATATCTAACATCACAGATTATCAGTGCCTTGTGTATTCTTTTTTACAACAAAATAAAATATTAAGAGATAAACCAAAAACCATAACATTGAAGCTAGCTATAGCAGCCTAACAGAAGGAAACATCTCAAGAGAAGGCACAAGAATCAAAGGCCCACTTTTTCACACACTCAGAAGTCTCATAAAAACTGAAACTGCAAGGCATAATGTATATATAGAACATTTGGTATAGACCCATGCTGGCCCTCTGATCACTGCTTCATTCTTTGGGAATCCTTATGAGCTTTGATCATGTTGATTTAAACAGTATTGTTCTCCCTTCTCCTGTGTCTTCTGTTCCCTTTGTGTCCAGATTCTTTCTGCCTCTTCTTCTCCAAGGTTTCCTGCGCTCTGAAGGATTTTATAGGAACATCCTATTGGTACTGTGAGTTCAAAGGGTTCTCTCTTGATATAATCTCTGGACTTATTTCATGTATTATTTCTTTTTCTGAATGTAACAGGAAGGAGGTTTTCTGATAATGACTGAATAAGGAATTAATCTAATAATATAAAATAATATCCTTAGAAGGCATTTATATTATATTGTTCCTTTTGTTTGTTTATTAGGCCAATAATGTGTGCGTTTATCCTAGGTCTCTGGACTATTTAGTCTATGGTTCTCGGTTACCCAAAGTACCAAGTGTGGTTTTCATCTCATGGAGTTGGCTGTAAGTTAAATCAGTATTTGTTTGGCTACTCTAAAAAACTTTGTGCAGTGTTTTGCAAGTAGTAGAAATTGTAGGTCAAAGATTTTGCAGCTGAATTTCTGTTTACATTTCTCTTTTGTTAACATGAAGAGTATATTTTTGTACCAAAGACATAAGAACTTAGGGTCTTTGATGAAATAAATTGAACATGATATGAGAAGATGGAAATATCTCCCATATTCATGGATCACGTTTAATATAGTAAAAGTGGATATCCTATGAAGAAGAGTTTACAGATTCAACACAATTCTCATACAATTTCTAACACAATTCTTCACAGGCCTTGAAAGAACAGTTATCAGTTTCATATAGAAACACAAAATACTCAGGATAGCTAAAAATAATAGTGGACTGTAAAAGAACTGCTAAGTATTTCACCATGTTGGATTCAAAGTTGTACTACAGAGTGGTGGTCATTTACATATTATTAAATGTTTGAGAAATTTTTTTATTAGCAGAATTGGTTAAGTCTTTAATTAAAGAGAAACTGAGCTAATAGGTGTCAAAATATAGTGCTTATAATTCTGAATATATGATTGCACAAAATTATGGTTTAATATTTTATGGTAAGGCTATGTAGCATGGCTGACCAGAATACACTAATGAGCAACTAAAATTTATCTTCTAGGTGTCTAATATTCTTAGTAATAGTTTATACAGTTTTTTTGTGATAGAATAAAAGCTTGGGTTACCAAAATTTTCTATTAAAGTGTTAGGTGAAATCATCAAAGCTTGAGAAAATACCATAAAATGGAGCAAAACGTAACAACAAAAATAAATATATGTCTGATTAATTGTCAAATTCTCAATTTGTTTAGACGAAATGATTTTACTGACATAAAATTAGTGTTTTCTTGTTTTAATGTTTAAAATCATAAGGTACTATTTTCTTATAATATTCATTAGGAAAAATCTGACAACTATTTTCTACTAATGATTATTGTAGTTGAACTACCTAACAAATTAATGAGCTTTCAGTTTAAATGACTACTTACTTTTAAGCATATCACCTCTTTAGGTTGGCAGCACTTTCTTGTCTGTTCTTAGAGGTTATTGAATTTACACCCCTGAGGTTCTGTCCTTAGTAGTGCCTAGGTAACTTGTAGACATTAACTCATGACAGACTTCTTACCATATCATATGTCTTGAAAAAAAAGTCTGTAAATTTCAAGTTATATGAGTGTTTCCTATAATTGCAAATGTCTAGACAAAAAAAGGTCAAGACTGATGTAAAAATGTTTCTTTGTCCTAAAACTCTCAAAATAACCATCATGGATCATGTAGACAAAATAGACAATATCTGTACAAGAAAGCATCATTAAATCTTTATCGTTTGTGGAAAATATTATGTATTTGGTTGAGCAAATATATCAAGAAGTCAGTAGTTTGTGGAACTGAAACTGTCACAATGGTAGGTCAACATTCCAGGTTTCACAGCTAGACAATAGCAGAATTGTCCTGAATCCCAGTTTGAACAAAATCCAGTGCTTATACGTGCAAATAACATGTACTAAATGAGGAGGTGTGCAAGTCCTGATTTATAGTACCACTGTCAATTATGATACCTTTATGCAAACCCAGTAGACTGAATATTCTTGCACTACTAAAGGAAATGCTAAACAAAAGCCTGGGTTTATATACATGAGTGAGAAGGTCCATAGAAATCAACACATCTGTGACGTAGGCGTTGCTTCATGAGCTCATGTTGATTCCATTTTGAGAAAGCAAAAGTTAACAGAATGTGACAGATTGACACACAGATTGTGTTACAGGCTAGCAAACATGACCTAATTTGTTGTGAATTTTGTATGAAAATACTTCTTAGCTCATGTTTGCAAAATGACTGATAGTACAGACACCAATGTTTAAAACTGACACTCTGTCTAGCTGCACAGTGGTTGTCTGTATCAAGATATCTATTTCATTGTTCTCCCTCTCTGTTGCTCTCCTAACTCACGCATCTCCTTCCCTCATCTTCTCTTCCCACTTTCCTTGTCTCCCTCCTGTGATCCCCATTTACTCAGGAAATCTTTTATTTTTCCTTCCCATTGTGATATATAAATGTCTATCTTGAGTTCCTCCTTGTTTCCTAGTTCGAGAGAAATGCTCAGAAACTCACAAAGATGAGCGTGGCTAAGCAATAGTGTAGAGGGCATCTAAACTGGCCTCTTCCTATAATCAAATGGATGACCACCCTGATTGCCATTATAGAACCTTCATCCAACAACTGATAAAAGCAGATGCAGAGATCCATAGCTAAGAACAGAGTCAAGCTCCTAGTTTAGCTGAAGAGTTGGGGGGGGGGGTGGTTAATTGAGCAAAAGGGTCAAGATCATGATAAGAAAACCCACAGAGAAAACTGAGCTGAGCTACTTGGGAGCTCAGTAACTCTGAAATGACAGCTGAGGATCTTACATGGGACAGAGCTAAGCTATCCAAATGTGGATGACAGTCAAATAGGGTGAGTATTTTGTGGGTCATTGACAATGGAACCAGAGTTTATTTCTGCTGCATGGAGCCCATTTCCTAATGAAGAACATCTTGCTTAACCTTGATACTGGGAGAGGGGCTTGGTCCTATCTCACTGAATATAACAGACTAGATTGACTCACTCTTGGAGTCTTTACTATCTCTGAGAAATAGATGAGGAGTTAAGGTGGGAGGAATCTGAGGGAAGAGTAGAAAGAAGGGAGGAACAATGTTAGGTATGTTAAAACATTTTTTTTAAATAAAAATATTCTACTCTAAGAAACTGCTTTTTCCAAACTTTGTGTGTCCTTAATATTTATTACTCAAACATGCAATTTCATTATAGAAAACCTACTTCAGAGATAGATAGGACTATTTAAACAGGATGGCCCTTATTTATTTCAAGAAAATGTGAGATTCAGACAAAATGGTTCAAAATAGAAATTAACTCACTGTCTCACATTTCAGTAACCACACAGGTGTCATCCATCTCTGCCATGCACCCTGGGCACAATCTCTCTTGCTATGCTGCTCTAGGATTTGATGTCCTGCTTTCTGATGAAACTTACTGGTCAGATATTAATTCAGTTAAGAAAGATTCACTTTGTTTTTTACTGTATAGGTTTTATCTATTTTGATTCTTTACATAGAACTTCTGGTGGAGAAATATGTGTCACTTCTTCATCAAGGTTTATGGCAGCATAATTCAAGAGAACAAAGATAGTTTTATTCAGAACAGACAAATGACTATATACCGGCTTTCACTGGAAACAGATCTCATCATAGAAAATAGCAAGAAGCTAGGAAAGCCCTTGTCCTTCTGTCAGGCATACTTACTGCAAATTCATTTATATTGTCTTTTTTCCCCAATAAAGTTTGATTTTCCAATAACTCTTTGAAAAAGTTTAATGTAGTTCTATGTAAAGTTCTCAGTAAAGATGCATTTTAGTTTTATTCTAAGTAGCAAAAGATTGGAGGTAATAAGTCAGTTTTTAGTAACACTAAAAAAAATCATTGAAGTGCATATAATCAGGATTTTTTTTTTACAAATATATACTTGTTGAAAACTCTTAGACTTTAATATTTTTGTTTACTTACTTACTACTTATTTAGTAGAACTAAATAAATTCTTTCCTTTCTTCTGGTTTGACTGTGTTAGCAGTCAAATTGGTTTCAGGGTCTTTCAGTGTCAGTAGAAGAAATGACTACTCTCACACCTTTAATCAGCATATTGCCTTGATGGTAGAGGAAGAGTCTTTTTGTGGACATATAGCACTTATGCCATGGGAGGTGATGCCTTCTGTGTGTCCAGAAAATTTCTAACTACCTCATTTCCTGATGGTCAATGATGGAACACTATGCAAAGATGCATAAAGAGAAAGTAATGCAAACAAATGATCAAAATGTTCGTGAGATGACAATCACACTTTGAAAAATAAGTCCTGAGGGTTTTCACCTCCTAGCATTAATATATGTGCAGAATCCTTTTAATTCGAGGGCGGCGTTGGTGACTTACTTCTATTCATTTATGTATTTACATTTCTTTATTTTATGAGCACGCTTCTCTATATCTATCTATATGTATGTGAATGTGTCACAGAATGTCAGAGGGTGGAGGAAGTTTTGAGAATCAGTGTTCTCTTTTCTGCCATGTGGATTCCAAGATTAAGAAAAAATGCCTCATGCTTGGTGGCAAGACCTTTCACCCACTGAGCTGTCTGAATGGTCTTGGTGACATGCTTTCAAACAAAGGTATGTAGAAAGTGTGGCAGGTTGTCACTTTTGTGATAATGTTGTTTAAGATTGTACCTTCTATTTTGCTAGTAGAACTAAATAAATTCTTCCCTTTTGTGGTTGAGATGAAGTAACCATGTAGGGAGATCTATTTGAAATATTTTTATGGTGATAAACAGTATAAATTCTGCATATTTAGCAAATTAGCTTTATTTAACCATAAGCATATAAATACCTTATTTCCATGTCTTGTCTATTATGAATACTGGTGCAATAATCATAATGGTGAAAATATCTTTTGACAGGTAGAGTTCATCCCTTTGGTATTCTCAGTGGTAAGATTTCTGAATCATAACTCTTTTTATACTTCTAATGTTTCTCATAAGGTCAGCCTGGGCTATATAGTCAGCATTGTACAAGTCAGATCTGTAGAACAAAGAAGTTCCTATGCCAACTATCAAAGAAAAGGAAAGAAAACTAACTAACCAATCAACCAACAAAAGAGCCTAAATTTAAGATAATTTATGTTTATGCTGCCATAAACAACATAAGTGCTAAA